>OY720636.1:40531402-41940885 GCA_963169105.1 Ceriagrion tenellum | reverse complement strand
ACCAAGCTGAACCGGCCAAATCGATGTGAGTTCGATTGGTTAACGTAGTGATAGAGAGACACGCAACGAAGGGGATACCATATAAAAAGTAGTTAATTGACAAAACAGTTTTCTCGAGTTAAACCAAAATAATGGAAAATGCTAACCAATTATCAGGCAAAAAACATTCACCCACTAGCTCCACGGGATGTGAAACCGATATACATTGCTGACTAAATGAACCCCAAGGACAATGGTTTAGAGCAGGGTTTCACAAACTTTTTCTGCAATGGAAAAGTTCGCAAACCTGGGAAGTTTAACGGAACACTTAGCTTATCTTTTAGGTTGGTATACTCCACTTGTAAAAATTTCAAAAACATAAAATAAAAAAATTATTTATTTAGAATTTATTTTTTAATATAAAGCTATAATTATATAATATAAACGTCAAAATATGAATAAATAAAGAATTTGATGACTTTTATGATTTTGCATTCTTGAATTGCATATCTTCCATACTCTCACTGGCAGCAAGATATCTATATAGAAGGAGATATGTAAAATAGGGGTGAAATGAAATAAAATTCTCGACAAGATTCAACATAAAGTGTAAAACCAGATTATTCAAGAACATGTATACTTGCTATACCAAATATTTGCTTAATCTGAGTAGATTGCAAGCAAGCTGACATTGAAGATTATATTTACATTAAGTAGCAGCGTTCTACAAGCTCAATTATATCAATTAGCAATGCATAATAAAATTCTACACATTTGCCAATATATGACTTTTACATGTTGCAAGGATTGCATGTTCAAAGGTATGTTTAGTAAACAAAAACATATTACTAAAGTCATGGTAAACTTAGTACGCAGGACAGATGTGTTATGCTGCGAGAATGCATAACTCATTAGGACCAATTTATATTGGTCCTAATTAAATAAAGGCAGATCCGAATTATGGAAGAATGAATGTATTGTACATGCTACTTATTGATAGCTAAAAAATTGATAATTCATTATATAACCCAAGAGGAAAATATAATGCTGAAAAATTATCAGGCATTGTTAGGGGTAAAAAGGAACAAATGTATTGTTCCACAGAAGATTTAAATCTGCTACATTCAACTAAATGGCAGAGGAGTTATTTTACGAGGAAAAGGATAAACAAGAAATAAAAATAAGTTAAAAAACTATGTTTCAGTGGTTCAGGATATCTTACCTCAGAGTCAACGATAACTTCACCCCAGCTGGGATCGAATCCCGTACCACCCTACAGCGTGAAACTATTGGTTCGACACGACCAAAAAGCTGATAAAAAGTCATCAGTTGTGAGGCGATGATAATTCACAAATTTTTCTGGCTCTTGAGACCTCATTTCCTGCACTAAGTGCTCCCATGCATCAAATTCTGGTCGCGGATGATTAATGGGGCACAGCCACCAGCGCCTCATTCTTCCTTGCTCTCTTTGTCTTCTCCTTTCTCTTCTCCTCCTCAAATACTGGATGAGGAGCAGATCAAAACTCTCATTCATGCCCTTATTTAACAAGTTATACCATGAAGTAAAACTATAATAAATTAATGAGGAATTTCACCCTACATGACCGTGCTTTGACAGCTTAAGTTGCTCTCCTCTAATAATTATTTTCTAAATATTTTGAAATTTGTATTTTTATATTCAAGTCGTACTATTTTCATCATGAAGTTATTCAATGGTAAGTTTTCTATTCCACAATATTTTAACTCTTGTAACTATTCCAGCCACCTCAAACTTACCTCGAGAAGCCGAATAAAAGGAAGACTTTGCCTCGGTGATAGGACAAGGGTACAAATAACCACCCACTACGTCCAATGAAGAGCAGTCCAATTCAATGCAGGGTCAGCATCAAACAGCACGGGAAACCGATCAAATTCAAAGCCAAAAAGAGTAAATCCAAGATCGCGATGGTCAATGATCAATGCCAATAATCAACCAATGAAATATCTAGCCAGAGAAGAGTAAATCCTAGAGAGCGAGGTCAAAATCATAAAAGTATCAGCAGAGGAGGGTCCTTAATGTCGGCTTCTAATGGCGTCCAAATAGGGAATGTAAGCAATTTTTTCCGCTTCATTTGTTTTGTTTCCGTCGTTCCGCGACGTGGTGACGTCACATTCCGCCACCGCAAAGAAATAACGTCGACTCCTCCCTACCGCCCTGTGATTGGCTTTCCGCATTCCCGACTTCCGTCGCCTTTTCCGTCATGTGAACCCAGCTTTACTTTCCTGTGGATAACGCGACGGAATGGACGAATTTGCGGATGTGAAGCAAGAGTATTAACCAAATGCTTGAAATTGAAGGTATGTTAGTCTTGAAATATACATTAATTTCTATTATTATTAGTGCTATGGATTCTACTAGATTTTATCCTAGTTTTCACGAAGAATGCGGATTATTTTTAATTTAAATAAATAAATTTAATATGCAAGAAGAATCCACATTAAAGAAATAAGTGCATGCTGATTTCTACTAATTTATCGATGGAAAATGTTGTAAATTTGCTAAACTAGTACGTTATCCCGCAAACGCTATAGGAAACTGAGGGTTAACGAACATGGCGGACTGGTTTCAGCTTCTAGCATTGTGTGCACCTCAGGTGGCAGTTAAGCCCGCTTTTGTATTTTACTCTCAAATAGAGGTTCGCTTTCTATTCCCTTTTTATTACTCCTTCGCTTTTGAACAACCTGCCACAAATTTCTTATTCAAATTCTAAGACATTGCATTTGTTCTTTTTAAAGCAATAAAAACTTGAAACAAAGTATTCAAAACCAGTAATATTAGTCATCCTTTAAATAAATAGTTTGTTCAAAGTCGGATTTTCTCGTTTTAACACCTAAAAATCGAACACATTAAGACTGCTAACTCTACAGACAATGCATAATCTTTAGCTTTGATATTCTAAAAAACAGGTTAAACCCACATCCTAAACCTCGAGAGTCAAAATCAATCGGGCGGGGATCGAACCCTCGATTCACATGCTCCAGCACAATCACACTAACCACTCAGCCTCCCACCATTTGGTCATCTCGCTCTTGCGCGACTTCTAATTCTCTATGCATAAACCAGGTGTTGCTAGATCTCGGTCACCTGCAACTCTGTATGTGAAATCCCACAAATCTTCCACCCTTCGGCTCAAAACAAACACATCTGTACAAAAAATTGCTACAAACATTGACTCATTCGCTACATCTCAACTCTGCGTCTGTCTGCGCACAGTCTGCGCACAGCCAACGCCCAAATACTACAATGGATGTCGTTTTCCCTTTCGTGACCTTTATTTAAATATATTCAAATTTTCGAGCGATGGAGTGGGGGTGCCAGGACCCATGGGACATAATTTGATCACTTTGCTTGCTGAGTAGGTGATAGTTTCGGACCTTTCGTGGTGGAATTCCTTGATATCAGGGAGAGAAGAATTAATATTGCGATTCCACATGGTATTACATTTACAGACAAGACCGGTTTCGCCGCAGAGCAGCATCATCAGGTACCTGATTTTGCCCTCATTTTCCTATATCACTTTCGGGCTGAAGCAGTAATTTAGCAATTTTACTATCTTCTCCATCCATAACTTATTACAAATCAGCATACCTGATGAGTTTGCTCTGAGATGAAACCGGTCGTGTAAATAAATCTAATACCATGCGTAATTGCAGTGTTAATTCTTCTATCCTTTGATTGCTGAGGAAAAGATTACCGGGGTGTCCAGGCATATATGTATTAACCAGGGGTGAGATACGCCGTGAAAAAATCAATTGACTTGACCGGGAATCGAACCCGAATCTCCCAATTTCCGGTCAGGTGTGTTGGCAGTTACACCACCAAGTCATATTCCTTCCTTCCTTCTTCAGATTGATCGATCCTATTAAAGTAAAAAAAGTTGTTTGGAATAAATGATACATGAAATCAAGGAATATGCTGTTATAGCTATGGAGGTGTACGCCGGCAGCACTACGTCATCAAACCGTTGCCTGACAACCGAAATAACAATCATACTGTTGAACCTTAACACTGTGGGTAAAAACAAAAGGGTTAAAGCAAAACTCGCCGAAAAGGACCATTGTCATTTTACCTTCCTTCTTCAAAGCGATTTTTTCAATTCCATTTTTTCCATCTTGTCAATTGCCTTCCTTCTTCAGAAGGAATATGGCTTGGTGGTGTAACTGGTTCATACACCTGACCGGCAATTGAGAGGTCCGGGTTCGATTCCCGGTCAAGTCAAATGATTTTTTTCTGGTGAATTTCAACCGTTGGTGTATATACATTCGTGAGAGTGACTTCGAGTGACTAATGAAATAAGTGAAACAATGGTTATTGTATAAACAGCAATGCAGTTGAGTTCATAAATCATCATTGGTCGTTCATTTCTAAGATTTGTTGACTGCAGCCCTCCAACCTTACCTATCTGATGCTAGTTCCCTTACCTCCTGGTATCTCTTCCTATGTACTTTCCTCTTTATTTGGCCCATGAACTTATTCCTGGGTCTTCCTCTGGGGACTTTTCCCTCTATTTTGCATTCAATTATGTTATTCACGCGCCCATTGTATCTCATGGAGTGTCAAATCCACCTCGTTCTTCCGTGCACTTCGTCATTTCTTATTTTTTCCGTCTATTTTATCTTCCGCATCCTCCTCCAGCACCAGTTTTCAAAGACTTGTAGTCTGCTCTGGTCAGCTATTCCAATGGTCCATGCTTCCGATCCATAGAGTAGGTTAAAATAGCACTGTTGAATCTGTTTTCTAGTACATGTTAAGAATATGTTTTCTAAATGATCATTGTTGTGCGTTTGTCAAATTAAAAAAACTTTTGAACTCATCCTAAGGTAATTATTATTTGATAGAAATATTATAATAGTGTTTTGGTGAATATCTATATGTTTGTATTACATTTTGGGTTTTAAATGTTTTAAATCTTTGGCAATCCGGTTGACACTAAAAAAGACGACCTGCTGACAAGACATTGGCTTAGCAGGACTTAATCAGAACACATATTGTATTGCATTAATATTAAGATACATATTGTATTGAATAGTAAAATAAATTAATAAATTATTACAATTACGTTAAAGTCTTTTTAAGAGCGATTTGTGACCCCAAAATTATTGCTGACAATCTCTGACAGACTTAAAGCTATCCGGGACTAGCCACGGAGTTACACTTTTACGGAGTCACCCGCAATCCACAATTGTGCGATATTCCACAGAGAAAAAAATCATCCGCCTTGACCGGGATTCGAACCCGGACCCCTCGATGCGGCCGAGCCCCTCCTCCCCCCGAATTATGAACACGTTCGGATCCCATCCACCCCCTCCCCCTAATACGGTTACGTCACAGGCCCGGTCGCAAGCCAAAATGGTTGGGGAATCGCATTGCGATCTCTGGACCATAATGTATCTCGTCGGATGCATCGTCCTTCGTGGCGTCTCGCGAAGCGCAGAAAAGTTCTGGTTCCTCCTGTGGTTAAGGGTGCTTGAGGCGATGTTCGTACATGAACAGATTTGTGTGAAACTTTTCGTACGCGTACTCCATGGTAATATTTATGGGCTGAGGATATCTTTTGAGAAAACAGAAATCATGCTAACCGACCCACCGTTCCCAAACAAAATCAAGGTAGAAGATCAAGAGATAAGAACTTTGGACGGATTAAAATGCATAGGGGAAACCATAACATACAGCCCTAATGAGAAACCAAAATGAAACAACAGAATATGTAAATTGATACCGAGATTCCGAGTTACCGATACAAAGATTCCGAGTAAAATTGGGGCCCATTTTGGGGTCCTTGGGGCCTTCGAAGCCCTGAGGCCTTTAATTAAATCGATTCCTCGTACCCGAAAACTAGTACACAACGACTTTCAGAAGATTTGGTTCATTTGTTTTCGAGAAAATATTTACATACCTATGAAAATATATATATCCAAACAGAGAGGCAGAAATAAAATGGATACAAACACATAAAATTGTATATCATGCTGAATAATAACGCGTATTATTATACCATTTTCGCTAAATTTCGAAATCCGCGAAAACAGGCTTTAATTGAGACGATAAGTTTCAAATGAAATCCTTGGATCATTTATATTTCGACACGTATGGTTATTTCCAAACCATAGATGGATGGGCTCAGGTAAATCTGGCCTTGGAATATTTTTCGACTTGGTTGAAATGTTATTAAAATGCGCATTCAACAACTCACGATTCGCATTCCAACCACATAAAGTCTTTAAAGGCGCTGAAATTGCCGCAAGTAAAAATCAAATCCCCGAGGGAATTCAGCAGATGCGATGGAACTGGATCATAAGCCCTTGTGGTCCATTTTAAGATGGGGACGAGACGGATTGACCCTATCCTAAACAGGCGCTTAATAGGGTGAATGGCTGTATAAAGTTCTAATCAAACCTGCCGCAAATACAGCGGTGAAATAGGTTGAAGTTTCTACGAGAAAAAAATTTTCTCAAGGCAAAAAAAGTACTTCGCCCGAGAAAGAAACATCTCTGGGCAAATAAAGTAATTTTTTTCCGTGGCAATTTCAACATAATTCACCGCTCGATCTTAAGCCATTGCGGTCCATTGAAGATGGCAACGAGAGAAATTGACTGCATCCTAAACCGGCACTTAATGCCGTGATTGGCGGCACAAAACGGTATTCAAGCCTGCCGCTAGTACAACGGTGTAGTGAAATGAAATTGCCGAAGAATCTACTCAAAGCGATAAAAGTCCTTTTTCTCGAAAAAAAGTATCTTGACACGAGAAAAAAATCTTCTCAAGGAAAAAAAGTATTTCTATTCTCGTGACAATTTTTACATATTTCATCGCTCGATTTCGCGCCATCTATAATGGACCGCCCTTGCGGTGAAATGAGTTGAAATTGCCGAGAGAAAAAAATCTCCTCGAAGGAAAAAAATTATTTTTTTCAAGAAAACAAATAATTTGCCGCGAAAGAAAAACTTTTCGAGGCAAAAAAGATTTTTTTTTCTCAAAATGAAAAGTATTTTGTCACATGAAAAAATCTTCTCAAGGCAAAATGTGTATTTTTTTCTCGAAAATAGTATTTTGACATGAGAAAAAAACTCTTTTTTAAGGTAAAATGTCTTTTTTTCTGTATATAAATTATTTGGCCACGACAAAAAATCTTCTCAAGTCAAAAAAGTATTTGTTTTCTCGCAGCAGATTCTACATACTCCACCGCTGTAATTGCAGCGGTCTCGGATACCGCCTCAAAGGCTCGTATTTCCCTCGAGAGGAAGTCAGTCAGTCATGTGTCATCGTCATATGCGTCGTATCCGTTCCCGTAATCTGCAGCCTCAAGCCCGGCGCTATTGCTCCGCAAAAGTTTCCCGACTCCCGGAAAGGGGGGAGATTCACTAACCACGTTCGGCCGCGCGGCCGCGAATATCTGCGGCCAGTTGTGCTTGTGGCTCCTGTCGACGCGGAAGCCTGCCCAAGATGTTGACGGTCGTTCGCCCGTTCTCACCGCTCGTCCTCCGCCTATTGCTACACCTTTGGACGTGCTCGCTGGTGGCCGAGGCTCAGATCCCGTTCAGTCGCGGTGGTAAGTGCACCCTTATTTGTCCGTCTGTTCGCAATTCCGCCCCCAAAACGTTTTTCTTAAGGCTACGGGAAGAGAAACAAACACAACACTGTACTCGTGAGGATTTAAAAGGATTAAGAAGAGCTCGATTTGCAGTTTAATGTAGTATAAGGCAAATACGTGGAGAGTGAGAGAGGAGTACGAATATAGGCTGAAAGTGACAGTCACTACATCTACATATTACCCTGCGAGCCGCCGCATATGCGTGTGGTAGGGGGTGTTAGGACACCAGCCGTGTAAATATGTAAGGTCACCGCAGTATTTTTTTCAGAATCATCAAAAAACCTTCCATTGTGATGGAGTTTTAAACTTCTCGCGTGAAAAAAATGAGTCAAGTAATAGATCTACATAGATATTTTTATAAGGTATTGAGGACTTCAGTCACGTGAAAGTATATTATTCACTACTAATAATGTAATATTTAATTCATTGCTTCCTGAAGCTGCTGAAATTAAAACGGAAATTTTGAATACGGTCTCCATTTCGACCAGGGAATTATCTCACTCAAACTACCTTCATCTACATACAACCCGGCGAGCCGCCGCATGGGCGAGTGGCAAGGGTTGTTAGGAAACCAACCGTGTAAAGATTTCAAATAGGATCAATAGCACAGTCTATCGACTTAAGCTCTTCAAGCATATACTACCTTTTCATACTAAAAAGTTACTCATCACTTCACTCGCTTTTCCGCACTTTGACTATTGCTCATTAGTCTTCAGTGACTTGACTAATGAACAAAAAGAGAGACTCCAGCGGTTGCAGAACTCCTGCATTCGATACATTTTTAATATTCGCCGAGCCGAGCATATCACTCCATATAGAGCACAACTAGCCTGGCTTAATATAGAAAACAGACGCCAATACATGCTCTGCACATTTCTTTACGTGCTATTTTCCCGGAGAGAACCTCGGTACATTTACGACCTATTTAGTAGACCTCCACTATCTCGGAGCATGTCTACCAGGAGTGACCCTGCCAATCTGTACTGCCCCGCGCATCGTACCACAAAATATCACCTATCATTTGTAGTCAGCGCCACGGCAACATGGAACTCTCTACCGAATTATATAAAATACAGTCAGACTCTTTCTACCTTTAAATCCAAAACATATCATTACCTGCTTGCAAAGTAATTCCAAACTTGGTACTTTGGACTTCTCACTGTTGATATCTAATAAGTTTGTCTCACATATTTTACTCTCTTTGTGGTACTTAATGCTTGGTTTATTGTATATTGTTTTTGGTTCCGAACTTTTTACTTTTTACTTTGGATTTCTCACTGATAAACATTGAATGAGTTTTTCTCACACCTTCTTCACTCTCTGTGGTTCTTAAATGCTTATTTTGTTGTATATTGTTTTTTATGCTTATATTGTTGTATATTGTATATTGTGAGAGCTGAAAATCCCTTTGTTTTTGATAATTTTTTTTTTTATAATTGTTTTTGATAACTTTTGTAATGCTCTTAGGGGTGATGTACCCAGAGCAAATAAAGTATTCTTATTCTTATTCTTAAAGATGTAAGGCATAAGGTTTTGTGAGGAGAAGTGGTCCCGTGTATTATGGGAGTGCATTTAGTGGAGCTCAGTTTTTATAGCCGACGCTTATTGTGCCCGGAAAGATCGATTTTTTGTACCTTTCTTTTTGGCAAAATATCTCTCTTATTTTATCGCTTCTGTCAGACATAGATATGTAGTGAGGAGTCATGATAATATTCTCTGTGTCGCTGTGAAACACGTCAGTTCTGAATTTCTCAAGCAAACTAAGACTAGCGTGTAGCCTCTGAGTCTCTAGGGGCTCCCACCTTAATCCCTCTAAAAGTTGTGATACACTATATGTTCGCTCGTAGCATTTTGAACGATGCGTATTACTTTCATTTGTATTTTATTAATTTTGGTTAAATCTTTATGACTAGGGTCCCAAATGCTCGCGGCGAATTCGAGGTGTGGCCTAACCAGAGCGAAGTAGCACCTCTCTTTTACTTTTTCATCCGAGGACCTTCCTATTTTGTGCTTAACAAAACCTAGTTTCTATAATGCCTTGTGTAATCCTTGTTAGTTTCAGAGGGTGGAAGAAATTAAGGATGGTCACTGTCTCCTGACGTAACTGACTGTGGAGAGCTTGCGAGAGTTTATGTCCTGCTTCGAGAGTTTATATTCTCTGCTTTAGTATTTTTGGTGGGTCACTGGCATAGGGGTAAGATGAGGATGGGACACGTCCTGAGGAAAGAATGACTGCCGAAAAGAATACCTGAAGGAAATATAGAGGCCAAGGGAGGTAGAGGAAGACGAAGAAATAATATGTTGACGGATATTATGAATGGAAGGAGTTAAGAAGAGCTGAGGGAGGCAGCACAGGATAGACGAGCATGGAGGGAGCTGCTCAATTGCAGCCTGTCTGGGGACAGATTTACTTTAGAAGAAGAAAAACAAGATATTTGGATGAAAAATTACGAAGAACATCCGATAAAAAAAATAAAATTTTAAAGCCTGACCCTCCCGGCTACACCCATTTTTCATGCCCGTCTCCTTCAATTGTTTTCCAATCGAAAATTTTGATGCGGTGTCATCCGAGGCTAAGGGATCCTCGTCGCCTGAATTCTTTTCTGTAATTCGCCCCTATAAAAATAAATGTTAAAGTGCCTTTCTAGAAGTAGTCATTTGATTGTAGGACAGACTAAGAGGAAGTGATAAGAAGATAACCTTTTGTTATCTTACTTCGATCTATCACTTGATTGGACAAGTTTTTAACGTTATCGATTGTATTAACATCCATGCAACCTATGTATCAATTTTCTTCATGTCTTCCACGTTATTACAGCTCAGTACGATCAAATTTAACCAGAGTTTGTTGAAATTCAGTGATGATAAAACGAGGCTGGCTACAGTACGCCACTTCTACGCTGATATTGCTCAACGTTTGGTGCTAACTGTGACAATTTGAACTATTCGACAAGTAACGCCCTGACAAGCCCTAAGAAAAAAGTGAAAGCATTGATTTTGTTTAATACTCGAGGATTCGTTATTTTTAGTTGTTCATTATTATATTGGTGGTTTTTTTATTTCCTTTTTTTAACGAAAACATAACAAGGAATATGTATTTATTTGTTCGTCTTCTATGCGTTCCAATACCATTCATCAGTTTACGATGAAATTTTGGTAGGTTGTTGTGCGCGCGCCCGCAAAGGTTTCTGAATTATAAACTCCATCGTGCAATTCATGGTATATACAATAGGTGGAGGGCGAGTCGTTTCAACAAATAAGTGTTGGCGCGCGAGCTCCTCAAACAAGTGAGTAACGGCAAGCAAGCAACGAAGCAGATCGTTCACGAGTTGCTCAATCACTCGCAATTTGAATCGTATCAGTGAGACAAAAAATCTCGTGCATCAGAATCAGATCAGTGAGACATAATTTGTGTTTTAAAAAAATACGCAATTTATTGATGCAAAGGCGCTGGGAGTGGTCCCGTGTATCATGGGAGAAAGTTGCTTTCCTTTCTATTTTATTATGATAAAGGAACACAAGATATTTGGACTTGCCTGCCGAAAAGAATATCTGAGGGAGAGATCAGGGATTGGGTGAAACTGGCAAACGACAAGGGTGAACTAAATGCGGAAATTTAGGCAACACGTTACCAAGGCAATGATTCCAAACATTTTAATCCATTATGTATATTCGTGGTCTTGAGCTAAAAAAAAGTGTCTGGAACTTTGAAATACAAATAATTAATTGAAAAAAAGAGTCACGACACCACTGATGCTTCTGTTAAATTTTTGTTTCATTATGAACTCTACAATCAAGGCATCCGATCGTCTCTATACGCGTATCGCGTAAGCAACGGTTGCACCGACCACCGAGAGTTTTTGACGTACATTTCTTTCATTTTTTGATAAATTGCTAAAGGTTGTAATTTGTTGAAAACTCAAATACGAATCTCAGACGTTGGTGTCTAATTAAACTTTGGAATACACGGAAATAAACTCGTACCTATCAAACGAAGAATATCATTATTACTGTGACATAGTCAGTTGACGTCACATTTCCTTTTCTTACGTCTCGGATGCGATTTTTCCCCAGCCTTAGGATTCTTTGTCGCAGGCTAATAGTTGCCATTTTAGTACAAAACGGATGAGTTATGGCCTTATTTTTAGCAAATTTTTACAGTAATTTACTGTCGCAGACATTTCCCGTGATGAATAACCATTTCCCATCCCATCAAATTAAATTAACCTGTCACGCCGTTTCTCAAAACTGACTGAATCGGCAATATTATTATTGCGTCACAATGCGCGACTCATCACTGCGGTCTCAATTAAGTTGGATCGTAATAGTGAACCCTCGTCCCTTGTATAACTGGCGATGATGCGCCACTCAAATCGTCATTTTAAGATCCCGGATACAGGATACGTCGTTTTTCACAGTGCAATTGTTTTAGCTTCTTTGTTTCGAAATTCCTGGAATTTTGAAAGAAATACAGGATTTGGTAACCACCAGGAGAGATTTTTTTACATCCCCACGAGTGTAATAAGTGATACATACGGAGCTGAAAATCACTGAAAAATTATTCAAAGTTTAGAGTTTTTTTTGCATTTAACATAAAAACGTAATTGAAGGCAAAATAGGGGGACGAGTTCCCAGAGGAAGACCCAGGAATAAGTTCATAGTCCAAATAATTAATATAGTACACAGGGAAATATACCAGGAGGTAAGGGAATTAGCATAACATAGGAAAAGATGGAGGACTACAGTCAAACAATCTTGGGATTGAACAACCAATGATGATGATAGAAAAGCGAACGTCGAGATTGAGAAACGTTATCATATTTTTCGAGGTGTGAGTTCATTTCCCCGTCGCTTTCAAGTGATTCTTGCAACACTGGTCATTGGTTTTCGCTGAGTAAGCAACTTTCAGATGTCTGACTAATGTCATGCATTTGCTTATTTTTGCCGAAGCACGGGAATTTCAAAGCTTGGAAATATTTCATAATGAAAGCGGTTAAGGTAGTAAATAAGTGAAATGGGCCTCGGCGCCAATAGTGCTTAGATCAACTTTTCAAAGGCTTGTGTAACACTTAGGCTCCCAATGATTATGCGACTCGAGGGCACATTGCGTTTGGAATACCATTTACCCTTCTGGTGACTCTTAAGTGAAGAAATTTGGTCGACTGAAGAAGGTTACTTGGTGGCATCGTTGTGCAATGTGAGATGCAGTTATTAACTCTAGATGGACGTAAGCGAAAGCGGTAATTGGGGGCTCAGTTTTTTAATTCAAGCGAATTCTCTATGAATAATTTTTCACTCGATTCCTTTGAAACTTGGTGGCTTCGTTCATTTTCCCTTATAATTCGATTAGGTGCAAATATAATTACATAAGCTTTATCGTAAAATTTTTTACAAAATTCATCTGGGTCATTTGAAAATAAATTCTCCCTTCAGTTGTATATGAATTATTGAGCCCAATAATAACTGTAATTGGATTGGATGATTGAATTGGTATTTACACCCATTATTGGAAATTGAACGAATTGTCTTGTTATTATTTTCCATTCGATTCCATTGAAATTCCGTGGCAATGTTCATTTTTACTTATACTTCAATGAGGTGGAAATATAATTACGGCACCCTTGTTGTAAAAAAATGTTACATCAGTCATGTCGGTGTTTGAAAGTAATATTCCCCTTCTGCTGTATTAAATCAATCCGCTGAATGAATATTCAATGGATTATTGAGCCCAACAATGATGGATTCTTGACTATTGAAAAAGTAAATGGACCCTTTATTGGAAATCAAGCGAATCGTCTAGTAATTATTTTTCATTGGATTCCTTTGTAATTCTGTGGCTATATACGTTCCATGGTTTAAGGCTCAACTGCGTGGAAGTTGATTTTCACAAATGAAAAACAACTTGGTTTCCTTCCACAGAACACAGATGAAAAAGTTGTACCGAAAATGTTGTACCGGGAAAATAAATCTGTGGAAGGAAACAAAGTCACTTTTTCATGTGTGTTCAGTGGCTATGTTCATTTTTACTCATATTTCAATGAGGTGCACATGTAATTACGTTTCTTGCGTTGTAAAATTTTTTAGAACATTCATCTGGGTCCTTGGCTATAATACCCCCCCTTCAGTTTTACTCAATCACTTGTGAACAACACATGAATTATTGAGCGGGATGTTGTTCAAAGGAAAATCAAATAGCAATTTTAGAGGAGATAAATCAATTCCAAGCTAACTAGAAGAATTGGGGCAAATTCTGTACAAGATGAAACGGTAGTCACACCGAGAAAGTTAAATAGTCGTGGTGAAGAATCTAATGTAATGCCGCTACTGGTTTAAAATAAAAAGAAAACCTGAGTAACATATCAAAATTTCACAATTGCGTTCATATTAGGGGAAGTAAGACTCCCCAATACCATAAAGTTACTGCAGTAGACTGCAGTGACAACATACCGATCTTAACGCCTCTGATCTGACGCAGAATAATTGCGAAGACGTAACCACAGTCTAAATAAACACTCACCTCTTTCCCATAAGCCCCATACGCTTATGAGAGTGGGTTTATGGGTAATCGCTTTCCGCAGCCACGCCCCCCTTCAGCAGCTCTTCCACGTTCCCAAAGTTACTCTAGCACGGAAAGAAGCGCGGCAACTACGCTTAAGTGGATTATTAAAAATTATCCCGCGTTTATTATACGAGGAGGAGAAGTGAATGCTGCTTTTTCCAACCAAAGAGCGTGTTTATTCGATATATTTACGATACCTCTTCTTTAAAATTCAGGATAGGCTTCGTAAAGATGAAGTGATGAGGTGAAGGTGATTTTATTTGAGATAAGAGTTGAATATTTTTTATTTTTACTAAGGAACATTGTATACCTTTGTACATTTATGTTGGAATGATGTTAATCTAAACAATCTATCAAATTATTTCATAAATAATCATTCAAACTTTTGCAAAAAACTTATACGTAAGTTATCATTAGCAAATCCATAACACTTAAGATTACCTTTCACATGAATATCTGTGGAATTTAGAATGAGCGATCACAAGAATCGACATTGATAATGCTCTTGTAAAAAGATGAAAACATTACAAAGTCTTCGACATTTATTCCACTTCACCGGATCGTTAAGCTGAAGGTCCATTCAGCCGGCGCGCTCCAGCCACAGCCTCTCTCGTTGTGAATCGGATGGAATGCGATAAAATCTTAAACCGTTCATCCATGTCGAGTTTTTGCATCACACAGCATAGTAAAAATTACTGCCGCCTTTTCTCGGCATCTTTTCAAGCGAATCTAACGCATTTATCTCATACAACTCTAAACAGGAGTGATGTAATAGTTGCAAATATGTGAAATTTGGTTGTTACTATGCTGTAGTTACTTGGTAGTTACGAACATGAATATATATTATGGATTCGGATGATTGAAATTGTTGCCTAGGCTACGTGTTGCCGAAATTTCCACTTTTGGTTCACCCAGTCCTTGGCGCCTCTTCGATTAGAGTCTTTTCTGTTGTTATTGTAAATAGACGTAGTTAATTGCTGCTAACGTGAGACCGTGGTGAATATTCAATAACGATCGAGGAGATAGGAATTAATTGATGCTTAGAATAATATCTTGCTATTTTTGTTATCTATAATTTACTTTGTAAATGCTAGAGGGGAAATATCTATTACAGGAAATGAGTAAGAGGTTAATGAAACGTTCATCGTGTGCTGACTACGATGTTTGCCAGAATCCGGTTATAATTGGAATGCATTAAGCCCGTCCGGCTTAAATAAAGAATTCAGAATGCCTTGTTTGAACGGAACTTGTTTCGTACCAGGCTGCAAAACAGGATATGCGTCTACGAGGATCCAAAAGAGGTGACTTGGATTGAAAAATAAGAATCTGTTCAAGGCGGCGGTAAGTGCATTCCTTTGTACCAAAACTGCAATGATGGCCTTTGGGAATAATCATGAAGATTT
Source organism: Ceriagrion tenellum (assembly GCA_963169105.1). Classification (NCBI taxonomy): domain Eukaryota; kingdom Metazoa; phylum Arthropoda; class Insecta; order Odonata; family Coenagrionidae; genus Ceriagrion; species Ceriagrion tenellum. The sequence continues at coordinate 41,925,313 of OY720636.1, read as the reverse complement.
CTTTTAAAAGATAATGGAATTTAAGTTGCCAATATCTCTCACAACTTGTGCATGATTGAATGCCACTTTTTCATTGCAGTATTGTAACCTAAATATGACTTTAGGATCTTTTATCACTTTCCAGTCCTGTGCTTCCAAATGGAATCACGTCGCTTTCCTGCGTCCGCATCCGGACCGGAAAGGGTTAATTGACGTCTAAATTTGTTTTAATCCGATGCGAGCCTTATGATTCATAACTTATGATCAAGATAGATTAATATGGATGTTAATGTGTAACCGACTATTCGTGGTCACCAAGGAGTATATTTAACACTCACTCGTTAATTTGCTACTGCTTGTTTAATTCTCCCAGTCTTTAGAGTAGGAAGTGACTTACAACGAAGGCTAAAATGATATATTGGCGCAATTCCTTATCCATAGATGATATATTCAGTTCATGGCTTTGAAATCTTGTATCCATTTTCTGATTCATTTCTCCTTTTTCACCTCGCATTATTATTTAATTTCCGTATAGCGATATTCACGAAGTACAAATAAGTACAATGTGCATTTATTTTATTAAATTTGGGAGAGGAATTAAATATATCGGTAGACAGGGCTAAAAAAAGTGCATAATTACGTCCCGCGTGTATTACTACATTTTTAATCCACTGTATTATGATAACCTGTAAGTAAAAACCAATGTATATTCAAGGCAAAACCGGTAAGACGAGTTTATTTACAATCTGTCGACTGTTTTTAAATCTGAACTTCCATCTTTCATCACCAGGGGGCACCACTTTCCAAATATTTGTTTGTTTACGGAATTCTAGACAACATTTTTTGGCGACGAGATCACAATCCATAATATATATTCATGGTTACGTACTTCAGCATAAACAATTCCCGTTACCTACGGGTGCCTCCCGCACGAGTATCAAACTGGCTACTATATTAATCACACAAGAGAGTGTGTACTTATTTATTCGTACGTATTACAATTAAATTATATCACTCATTCTTGAAAAATTAGAATAAATGTACTTTCATAGCAAATGTCTCTCTATTGTCTTTCACTTCAAGGGCAATACTTATTTTGACTTGCATCCTTTCAGCCTACTAATTTCCATTTTTTGGCTAGCCGAGATGACTGTTTATTTAGACTGTGACGTAACTACGGAGTCACGTGGTACAATCAGTAAAATGACGAAGGATTTGAGATTTCAATATATTCAAAGCACACGTAAAAATCTCACCCAGCCTTCCCCATCGAGTATTTCTCGCGAGGATATTGTTAATGGCGTTAAATATAGCGATAAAACCCATTATAAACGACGTACAACGTAACCAAAATTTTCCAGGCGAATGAAACTGATATGACATTTTTTACAATAATTTGCATACACAATTTTATTCACTCGTATATGATTAAAAAACCTCATGCCTCCTGTTTCTACTACGGGTAAAGCAATTGGAGCGGGTCGTTTTAGACCCTAAAGCTAAACCAAGCAGATAAAGCTAGTTTGGAGGTCAAGTAAAGACGTGCTAGGTTTACTAGAAGTCGGTCATTCTCTCTGTTGAACTGCGCTGCTATGCATTTGGAGTGCATTCATCATCATTGGTCGTTCAATCCTAAGATTGGTTGACTGCAGCCCTCTCCCCTTCCCTATCTAATGCTAGTTCCCATACCTCCTCGTATCTCTTCCTATGTAATTTCCTCTCTATTCGGTCCATGAACTTATTCCTGGGTCTGTTCTGTCTCTGGGGACTGTTCGCTCTATTTTACCTTCAATTTTGTTCCTCACAAACTTATTGTGTCTCAAGGTGTGTCCAATCACTTTTGCTGCACTGAATAAGGAAATAAATTTACTAAAAGTTTAATTTTTACACATTTTTTGATATCTCTGAAATTAAGAGCGCTAACGTACATAATCTGTTTTTGAGGAATTAAATTTCGACGAATATTCGATAGCCATCTTGAAAATAAGATACCGTTAGCATTTACGATAGCAGAACAAGAACAGCACATATATTATGCACCACTGTAAAAAGCTTCAAATCTCCTTGATTGATACTAGTCATTGAAATTTGGTGTTTTCATTGTGATTGCAGAATACTTCTGACAAAATGTTTACGTTGCCATAGCTCGGTAACTAAGGAGTTGCGACCCCATGTTGCAAAGATAAAAAAAAATGCTTAAAATCACCTCCCCTACATCCTCCAGAAGTTTCAAACTTTCCTCCTGAAAAACCCTGTATACATGACGACAAAGTGTCAGTATAAATTTTAATAGTAAATAAAAGTTCATAAACCTAGATTGAAGAGAGTCTTCTTTCACAACCCAGGTGTGTAAAATCCTCAGTTTTTCTGAGAGAACCTTCAATTTAAATCCCAGCTCGCAAAGTGTTTATAACCTCGGTTGTTGGTCACGTGTTCAAGTAATCTAGGAACCTGGCAGATTTCAAGGTTTGGGGTCTTCAAAATCACGGTCGCACAGTACACATCTAGGTCGTTGCGAAACATTCTGTAAGGAACGTAACGAAATATTTTTAATGTCTCTTCATTCGGACAAAACACCTAAAGCCAAGGAATTCTTATCTTTTGTCCCCCTTGCATTTTTTTCCTCTTTCCGACGGATTTCACGAAGAAACCGCTCACATTTCCGGGTATTCAGAAGAAATATACGCATCTCTTACGTCTGGAGACCGACCGAAGGATGTTATGAGTCGACATTGCGCTCGAGCTAAAAATGCTTTATCTTCCCCGGAGACTACAGATGTCTCAGTTCCGGAGTCGAGATAAGAGGGAAGCGCGAGACTTTCTGCTGAGTGACTAAGGAGAGGAACCCCGTCGTGCACGCCCTTTTGAAAATGTCATCCGAAACTGTTGATTTGAGGATGGGAATTCTGCTGAAAACTTAAAGATGATCAAAGAATCTAACAATCGTTCATTTGCCTTTTACTAGGCAACGCGCAAACATTTTTCATTCCGAGGATTTCTGATACCCCCCGTGACCACTAAACATTTACATCTACATATTACCCCGCAAGCCGCCACATGGGCATGTGCCAGGGGATTTTAAGTCACCAGCCGTGTAAATTTACAAGTTTTTGGGAGATGAAATGGTGACATGCATTATAGTAGTGTATTTAGTGGAGCTCAAATTATATTGTGGCCACTTATTGTGCGCGGAAAGAACGAGTTTTTGTACCTATCTGTTCGGCAGTGTATCTCTCTTATTTTATCGCACGTGTCAGACCTAGAGATGTTGTGAGGAGTCATGATAATATCCTCTGTGTCGCTCTAAAACACATCAGTTCTGAATTTCCCTAGCAATCTAAGCCTAGCGAGTAGCCTCCGAGTCTCTAGGGGCTCCCACCTTAATCCCTCTAAAAGTTGCGAGACACTATATGTACGCTCGTAGCAGTTTTTAACGAAGCGCGCTGATTTTCTTTGAATTTTATTAATTTCATTGGTCAAATCTTTATGACCAGGGCCCCAAATGCTCGCGACGTATTCGAGGTGTGGCCTAATCAGAGCGAAGTAGTGTCTCTATTTGACTTTTTCATTCGAGGATTTTCCTATTATACGTTTAACAAAACCTAGTTTTCTTTAATGATGTTTTGTATGAGTGTTCCCCAAGATACATCAGAAGTTAAGGTAATTCCAAGATACTAACTAAAGGAGGAACCTGCGCTCGAAGTATTGTTTTCTTAAGTTATTTATTTATTTATTTGAGAAAAAGATCACATACAGCACGAAGCCATTTACACTGATAGTATCTACTTCTACATAATACCATTCGAGCCACCGCATAGGCATGTGGCAGGGTGTGTTAGAAACCAGCCATGTAAAGATGTAAGGGATAAGGTTTTGCGAGTGTGAAATGGTGACGCGTGTTAAGGGAGTGTATTAACCCACTGGTTTAGTATTTTTCGGGTGATTTCCTTTCCCAAAATTACGATTTATTTCTTCAAAATTTTAGTAATAAATAAATTTTTTCCTCCGAGGATAATGAAGTAATTAGCAAGAAATTTTTACAAGTTTAAAATTATATATTTGGGTAAATATTAGTATTTTTCATTATTTATCGAGGCCGTTTTTTAATAAGTTATCGCTACAATTGAAAAAATGGAAACTTTTACAACAATTGTTATATTATTATTGTAAAATCATATTTTACAAAAAAATCACATATTTAAAAAAAAACTTTCCATTTATTCTCATGAATGAATTTTATGATTATCTCTTGAGTGGTCTTGAAGAAATCTTTTGTTGAATTCATGTGTCTAAATCTGTAAACAAAATTTCTCACGTTATTACTTCAGCTGAAAGCGACCGTCACCTGTCGTTACTTTTACCATTTTGATGCATTACATAGTGTTCTGTCAGATGAGTTCCCTCAGTATAGATAAAAACAATAAATAATAATTTGTTTATAATAAATTTGTAAACATTAATAACTATTTGGAATGATAATCTTTGAAACATTTTGGTACATGAATAGCAATATGGCACTGCTCATTCTCTCACCGTATTTCAATCTTTTTTCTCTGTGATTAACACATTTCAAGCACGGGAATGGTTGTTTTTCGCCATATTTGGTGGTATACAGTTTTGAAAGTGAGCTCCGTTGGCAGCTAGAAATCATGTAAATGACGGGCCTGATGTTGGAAGCCATCGCCTCTTGTACTCCAGCAGACTCTACTTTCTCCAGAATGTTTCCGCCAAATTCTCACCAAAGTCATCGAATGGAGCTATTTTGCCATTGAATTTTTATACAAGTATACGCTATGAAACAATATGTCCATAACTTAAAACAAAACTTTTCGGCAGCCCATGTTACTGCGCCGCATTATTGTAGAAGAAGCTAGTTTCAGTGACCACTCGCGGACTCTAGTATTTCTGAATTTTATTTTTCTTCACTAGTACCTACCATCCAAACACTCAATGCAACATAGAACTAAATCTAACATATTTTGAGCTCTACGGTACTAGTAATTCACGAGTAACCCGCGATGCACCATTGTGGGAAATATAATAGAGAAGAACACCTCGGTAGCTTAACTGGCTAAAGAACTCGGCCGGAAAATAAGGGATCCGGATTCGAATCCCGATCAAGATGGATTTTTTTTTCTTTGTGGAATTTTGCAGAACTAAATCCCTTCAGCAGGTGCTGAGAACCATTTCTCTTTCAAATTACTTTTGTGGCTCGTAGTTCCATTTAAAAACGACTCTGTAAATTGGATAGTCTTCCAACAGATCGATTCCCAAAAATAAGCTTGCACAAAAGCGTAAAAAAATCACGCCCATTGGCATTATCGGGCATAAATTTTTAAGCACTCTCGCATTTTTACCTGGTACGCTTCATATTACAAAGTTTTTTACATTGCCATTACTGATACTCCACTTCCAGACGTCAACTTCTTCCCGTTTCTCGAGTGGTTGATATTCCACCTCGTCTTCACTACAATCTTCGTGATTCGTATCCCTTCGAACGCTGTCATCCATACCATCCAGTTCATCGGATGAACCTCCCTCTGCACTACTGCTCAAGCTACCACTCTCAAACAGAGCACTCTCTGTTTCATTACTCTAGTAGCATTTTCCCTTTCTACTTGCCATTTTTAGGAGAACAAGAACAAATGAAAGAATCCCGCGCGCGACGCCGAACTAACCATCTCCATATGAAACTTAGGGGTTATAAGCCACTGAAATTGTAAAAGGGACTGCTACATTACATTGTAGCAATTTATAATGAGGTGTAATGAAAAGTAAAACGATAACAAAATATTTGCTTCTCGTGATACGCTGTTCGCAGTAAGATGATGTCATATCATTCGGTACATACCTTATCTCGGAAAACAAGGGTCTCGTCTCCAAAAGTCGCGTTTCATATAATCAGAGGAAATGGATCTGATTGCAAAAAAAACTACGGTAAGCATTGTGAGAAGAAGTATATCACCTCGATGAAGATGTGCTAAGGAGTACATACAGCAGAAGTAGTAAACAACACCACCGACGGCAGTGATGGCATTCGGATAGAAGTGTTTGCGAAGGAGACAAACTATCTGCGTACGAGGCACAGGGACGGTTGACATTCTAGAATAAACTGCTGACTAACCTTGTGATGATTCTAAATGAGGTGTAATGGAAAACAAAATTGATAGCAAAGTGATATCTTCTCATGAATAGTCGTTCACAGCATGGTGTTCTCATATCATTGGGCAGGTCTGACGCCTCGAAAAGGAAGTCGTCTCAAATGAGCATGCTTCCTATCCTCAGGGGAAATGAATACAGTGGCAAACAAATCTACGATAAGCAATATTAGCAGAAAGCACTTCGAAGATTACTCATATGACGGATAAGGGGTGCCCATAAAGCAAGCGGCAAGCTGTCCACACCAAGCAGCGATTGCAGGCGGGCTACCGTGAACATGAAAGAGGCGGCGGATTAATAGCGTCACGATAATGAGCAAAATAAGCAAAAGAGAGGATTTTAAATGCATTTTACCTATAAAACTATCTTTCTGCAAAACAAAAGTAAAGATTTTACCTCGAAATTTCATCCCTTTAATTAATTATGCGAGTTAAAAGACAACGCTGCATACAACCGGCGAATCGCCGGCTCTAAAATTGGAGGCCGGCGAATCGCCGTCTCTTTAAGCCAATGGGTTGAGTGGAGCTCATTTTTTATTGTGGTCGCTTATCATTCACGGAAAGAACGACTTTTTGTACCTATCATTTCGGGCAATGTATTTCTCTTATTTTATCGCTTCTGTCAGACATAGAGATGTAGTGAGGCGTCATGATAATATCCTCTGTGTCGCTCTGAAAAATATCAGTTCTGAATTTATCAAGCAGTCTAAGCCTATCGTGTAGCTTCCAAGCCTCTTGGGTCTCCAACCTCAATCCCTCTAACAGTTTTGTAACACAATATGTTCCATCGTAGCAGTTTTTAACGAAGCGTGCTGCTTTTCTTTGTACTTTGTTTTTTTTTAGCTAAATCTTTATGACCAGGGTCCCAAATGCTCGCGGCGTATTCGAGGTGTGGCCTAACCAGAGCGAAGTAGCATCTCTCTTTTACTTTTTCATCCGAGGACCTTCCTTTTATACGCTTAACAAAACCTAGTTCCTTTAATGTTGTGCTGCATGTGTTTTGTATGTGTGTTCCCCACGATATATCAGAAGTTATGGTAATACCTAGATATTTAACTATATCTGAATATTATATGTTCACTCCACCATAATATAGGTATAACATAGGTACAGACATAACAAAACAAAAAAAACACAAACGTAAAAAAATAACACGAAGTAGTAATAAAATAATACATCATCCAACATGGGGAGATAGTAAAAATTACTTTTTTGGGAATATCACATGGCAAGGCTCGCAAAGACACTGAAAGATATGGTCAAATTAACGGAGAGTGAGGACAAGACAGCATCAGAGGTTACAAGAATACAAGGACTAAAAAATTCTTTCTAATGAGTAACTTAAGACTTAGTGCTGCCTGTTATATATTAATGATTTCATATTAAAATTTTCATATAAATACTTCTTCGGGTAAAATCTTTCTCTCCAATTTGTTATATGGTAGTTAAACATGGGTATGTCAGGATAGACATAAGAGTAGGCTACACGCCGTGGGTATGAGTTATCTGAGGAGTGTTTGCGAAAAAAGTATGATGAACAGGGTTAGGAATGAGTGGGTAATAAATGAATGTGGGTTAGATGATCCAGTAATGGACATATATGAAATTAGTGTGCTTCGTTGGTTTGGCCATGTTGAGAGAATGGATGAGAGTTTAATAACGAAACTTATATATAAGAGTGAAATGAATGGTGCGAGAGGTAGAGGTAGGCTGAGAAAGTTGTGATTGAATGTGGTTGAGCAAATTCTTAGTAGGAGGAATATTAGGAGTCTCAAAAACAGAGGAGGAGAGCGTGTATGTAGCAGTGCATGGGGGTAAATGAAGCAAAAGAGGTTTGCAAGGATAGGTCAGTGTGGAGGAAATTATTGAAGCAGAGTTAGGTGTACAAATATGTATTTATGAGTGAAACTTAGCAACTCTGCCTACCCCGGAAGGGAACAGCGTGATTGGTATGTATGCGTGTACGTATGGGTAAAACATTCTGGGAGAAATGGTTATATTGAAGCTTTTACCACGTTACAAAAACCAGTAACAATCCCTCCAGAACAATAAATATTTTTTATCGATTTTTGAAATGTTATTTATTGTTTTTCCGTCACATGGGGAAGTTGTATAAGGAAAAAATATTGAAAAATTATATAAATAATGGAATCTTCAATCTGGCCCGTTTCCGCATGGGAACGTCAGTCCTTCCCACTACCACTGCTACGAAAAATATGCTGATATGAATGTGAATTACTTTTCAAAGAAATATATAATAATTTATACACTCTAAGTTGTTTGTTCACTTGTGATGAAGAACCTTCATTTGTAAATCGTCTCCTCTATTGTCCTGTAATTTCTTTTACGAAAAAGCACAATACATCGCACCTAAGTTCATCAGCACTGGAACCACTTCCCGATGTTGATGCCTTGCCTATTTGCCCTTGGGGAGATTTTCTTTCAGTTTTGTACCACCAAAGATACACCTGAGCTAGCTACCTCCGGTACTCAAACTTCGTCCTCGCCTCCGAGGATTTTCTTCCAACTCCATGCATTATTTATTCATACGCCTAACAGCCAAGTAAAAATTGGCCACCTCCATTTACGCCCTCTTATACCTCAAAAATAATATTGTTCACAAATATTTTGTTTATTACACGAAATCAGAGTAATTAATTACTAGAAATCATATTTTCCATCACCGATACGAAGAGAATATGTATCTTTCTCCATTCTATCCGTCCCTCCCATATGTTTGTTGCAATGGGAAATGACATGAGGTCGTGGTGCCTGAATCACCTTCGTTTGTTTTTTTACAGTATGTTTTGACATTGGAGGAATGCGCAACTCCGTATGCAGTTGATGCAACCGTCACTGCGACGTTGTTGACCTATTTTAGGATAGCAATTTCCTCTTCCTTTGATATTGCCTAAAAACATTTTCCCCTCTTCCTTCTTCATTTCGCGTTTCAGAACGAGAGGACATTTCTTAGGAATTCGTCTCTCATAGTGGTCCCCGTTCCTCGGTAACCACATTTTTATAAATGTGCCAGCAGGCTCATTCGTGAAAAAGATAAAGGTTTGTACTTTCACTAGCAATAATATTGTATGAATGACACTGAAAGAAATTTTTTTGCATATTTACCTGTGAATAAATTATCAAAAAATAATTTGTAAGACAAATATATCTTGGGAATATTGTCGATAATAGTTAGGAGTGGGGCAGTTGCTTTCCCAATTGCTTTTTCGTAGGAATGTTTCCAAATGGATTTATTCCTTAATAGAGGTCGAAGTTGAATAGATAACCAAAGTCTGTGTTCAGATACCATGCCTTATATCGATATCTGATTGGCTTTCCTTTCGTAAATTGTTTGCAACTCTGCTTTCCATAGTATTCTATCATAGCCATATCATATTCCATGAACTCACAGGGCACAAAGTGTCGCAAACATTTCTGTTTATTTTTTCTACCAGGGAACACACTTTAATGAATTTATCAGATTTTTCAATTTGACTATATGCAGAAATGATATGCAGAAATCTCATAATTTGAATGAACCGATCTCTTCTCATTTCTCCGCTGACTAGTCAATTATGAACGTCTTTTTTGTATCCCAATAATTTTTGTTTTGTTTTTTGAAGACATGTTTTGTATCCCAATGACGCACTCTGATTTCTCCATTTTGGATCGGGCTCGACGTTCCGTAACACTGTCATTTTTATTTAGTAAGCAACAGTGTTTAGCCTTGTCCAATGTGACAAATGCTCTTACTAATGTAGATGAATTCAGAGTTTAGTCCATGAATATATATCATGGATTCGGATGTTTGGCCTATTGTTTCCTAGACCATTGTTGCCTAAGCTACGTGTTGCCAAAATTTCCACTTTTAGTCCACCCAGTCCTTGGCGCCACTTCGATTAGAGTCTTTTCTGTTTTTATTGTAAATAGACGTAGTTAATTGCTGCTAACGTGAGACCGTGGTGAATATTCAATAACGATCGAGGAGATAGGAATTAATTGATGCTTAGAATAATATCTTGCTATTTTTGTTATCTATAATTTACTTTGTAAATGCTAGAGGGGAAATATCTATTACAGGAAATGAGTAAGAGGTTAATGAAACGTTCATCGTGTGCGGACTACGTTGTTTGACAGAATCGGAATTATAATTGGAATGCATTAAGCCCGTTCGGATTAAATAAAGAATTCAGAATGCCATGTTTAAACAGAACTTGCTTCGTACCAGGCTGTAAAACAGGATATGCGTCTACGAGGACCCAAAATAGGAGATTTGGATTGAAAAATAGGAATCTGTTCAAGGCGGCGGCAAGTGCATTCCTTTCTACCTGCACTGCAATGATGGTCATTGGGAATGCTCATGAAGCCACCTCGCATTGTTGTTAATTTTCCGTACAGCGATATTCACGAAGTGCTAAGAAGTTAATTGTGCATTTTTGTAATTACATTTGGAGAGGAATTTAATATATCTGTAGACCGGACGATATTAAAAAAGTGTATAATAACGTCCCGCGTGTATTACTACAGTTTTTATCCACTACATTATGATTACTTGTAAGTAAAAACCAATGCATATTCATGGCAAAACCGGTAAGACGAATTTATTTACAATCTGTCGACTGTATTTACATTTGAATTTCCGTCTATCATCACTAGGCGGCACCACTTTCCAAAAGGTTAATTGTTTACGGAATTCTAGACAACAGTTTTTGGCAGCGAGATCCCAATTCATAATATATATGCATGGTTTAGTTAATCGTTAGATCGAATATAACATCAATCACCCCCCACGACACGGCCAACTCTCATTCCCTTAGAGGACTTTCAGATGAGAGACGTTTGGACTCTTTAGGATGCCTACAGGCTATTATTTCGTGTGGAGCGTAGCACTCTATGCATCGGTTGCATGGACCATTAGAACAGCTGACCATAACAGACGAAAAGCCTTTGAAAACTGGTGCTGGAGGAGGTTTCTGAAGATAAAATGGACGGAAAATATAAGAAATGATGAAGTGTAGAGAAGATTAGATGAGGAAAGGGCCATATGGAACACCATACAGAAAAGAAGAACAAGATGGATTGGACACACCTTGAGACCTAATAAGTTTCTGAGGAACATAATTGAAGGTAAAATAGAGCAAAAAGTCCCCAGAGGAAGACCCAGCAATGAATTCATGGACCGAATAGAGAGGAAAATACGTAGGAAGAGATACCAGGAAGTAAGGGACCTATCATTAGATAGGGAAGGGTGGAGGGCTGCAGTCAACCAATCTTAGGATTGAACGACCGATGAATGAATTAATGAATAGCAACATAGAATTACTAATCATAAATTGGTATTCATTAAAAGAATACTTGGAAAGTGCTACGATTAAGTTAGAGAAATTAGCTACTTCTCCCTTGTTGGACCCCATTTAGAATACGCCGCCAGTGTTTGGGACCCTCATGAGGTAGGCTTAAAAACAGAGTTCGTTTCGGGAGGGGTCCATGTTGAGTGGTGACGCAAGCATTGAGTGGTGGACGATGTCTGTACGCGTGCAGAGAGGATCAGCAAGATATGTGAAAGGCCGTTGTGATAGTGTCGTTAGTGTTACTGAACTCTTGCAATAACTTGGATGGGAATTGTTCCCAGACCGTCGATTGAAAATTAGACTCAATTTATTTTCCGACGGAGTTATTAAATTCTTAGGAGGTCCAACAATCCACGGTAGGTAAGATCATGAGACCAAAACAAGAGAAATAGCTGGAGAACAGACAGGTTTAAAATTTCGTTTTTCTCACGATCAATAAGAGACCATAATGACTGCGCTAAGACTTTGAAGTTGGTTAGTTGGCAGGTAGTGTAGCTGATTAATTCATATGCACCCTAATGCATGTTTCTAAATCTACCGAGTAGTGCCAACACCGTGTTTTGCATGTTCCCTGCATGACTCTTGTATCACCTTTACGTAGTTGTATTTTAGAATAATTTATTAGTCTCTCCCTCAGGGAAAAATTAAGGGAGAGGAGTTAAATTTCTATCTCAATGCTTCTTACGCTTTATTTGTATGGCCCCTATGTCCGCGGGTGAATTTTTACTTTCTAGTGAATTGCGAGCAGTCCGTGTACTAGAAAGTACAAATTCACCCACATACTCTGGGGCCATACAAATGCTTAAGGAAAAGATTTGTTTAATGTTTTACTTGGAGTGTTGTGCTGTATGGAGCAGAAACATGGACAGTCAGGACGAAAGAGGAGAAATATCTTCGTAGAGGGTTTTTGTGGCTATGGAAAAGATTAAAATGGTGCGATATGTGTAACTCGTTTACTATGTATTGAGCAACGTTTTCTTTACCCGAGTCACATATAATACTAATAAGTGTACATCGATCACGTTCTTGTTTATATTGAACAACGTTTTCTATTACCTGTGTCGCATGTGAGACAAATGTGTACACATCAATCACATTATTGTTTATCTTGAGCAACGTATTATATTCCCCGTGTCACATGTAATACAAATTTTTACACATCAACCACGTTATTGTTTATACTGGACAACGTTTTCCATCACCCGTGTCACATGTAATACAATATTTACACATCAGCCTTCCTCATTCCTCACTTCCGTCCAAATCATGTCCCACTTCTGTTTCCTTCTGGGTGTAGACCTGGTCCTCCTTGAATTGTCCACTTTCTCTACTTCCCCACACTTGTATTTATTTTCTTGATTTTGTCCAACACTCCTTCTCCACACACCACCTGCACACGCACTTTCCACTCCCTCTTCACACGTTCTAACCCTCTCCCAACAGAACTCTCCCCTTACTCCCCGTAATTTCCCTCAACAATCCTATCCCTCAACAATCCTATCCCCCAACAATATCCTCCCTGTTCAGACATTCCGCGCGAGGCAGAAGTGCCAACCAGTAAAATCATTACAATGGTGGCGAGCTGTTACGCCACATATGATTGAGTGAGAAACGAGGAAGTGCTGGCAGGGATAAATGCGAAAAGGAATATTTTGAGATCAATAAGAAAGAGAAAGGCAAACTGGATGGGACACGTCCCGAGGGAAGATTGCCTGCTGAAAAGAAGGTTAGAAAGAAATATCGAGGAGAGAGAGGGAGAGGAAGTTGAAGAAAAATATGTTGACTGATATTATGATGAACGGAAGGAGTTACGAAGAGCTGAGGGAGTCAGTACAGGATAGACGAGCATGGAGGGAGCAATTCAATTGAAACCTGTCTGAGGACAGATTCACCTTAGAAAAAGAAGTAAATTACCCATGAATATCTTAAAACACCTGTGGAGGAAGATGATTGCTGGATAGAGGAAACTCAGAAAACTATTCTATTGAGGAAGGTGGGAAGCCATAAATCTCCTTGCTGAAAAAATTTCTGCCTCAGACGCTTCTGAAACTGCCGCATCTAGCGGGAACTACCCCGAATCGGCAACATTGCTGCCATCTCATGGCGCGGTTATTTGTAAATTTCACTCACCCACGGGCCCCTAGAGATGTGCGCCTTAGCGAAATCGTTTTTCATCGTGCATTAATAAGGAGATACAGGGTAAGGAACGAGTGGTTTAGAAAGCAAGGAGGGGTATTTTAAATTTGGAGGCAAAGCGGACCACAAATGAGGATGGATGATGCCCCATCCATCGGTTGGAACAATACTAATTCAAATTGTCTGTTGTAGTGCGATGGAAACGAGCTTCGGCTCTGTCATGAATGCTTGATTTGCTTGAACATACGTTTGGGCTCATATATCTAAGGGTGTGTCTTCTAAGAGGAGCTCTAAGTTATCCCTAATAAACTGTATGTATGTTCTCACCGTAAGATGATCGCTGTGTACATGGGTTCCAATTAGTTACCCAGGATTCCACGCCAAAAGTTCAACGAAAACCGAGGTTGGAATTTGGCTGCGATTGTTGCATGGGGATTTTGTGCGGACCAGTTGCGGCTATTATTCGAATTAAACACATAATCTCTCGTGAATGTTGCTTAATCAGCAAACAAAATGCGATCATAAAGCCGGCCCCGGTGGCGGCGGGGTGAAGTCCTCGCCTGCTAAACCGAGGGTCGCGGTTTCGATTCCCGCCTGGGTGGGTTTTTCACCACCCAGGGCATGGATGTGTGTCAAGTTCTGTTGGTCCGGTCCCTGGAAAACCTGATGACAGGCTCAGCAGCCTATCGGGATTCCGGGGTCATTCGGGCATACAGAATCGTCCGGCAAGCAAAAAAAAAAGTTTGTTGTTGGCGATGCCCACTGGCAAAAATGTATTTCTGTATTTTACTAACCACTGTAAGAAGTTGCACAGGTCGAGGGTTGTAGGGATAGAGGCCTTTGGAATGAAGTGCCCTCCATATCCTTACGTGAGGGACACCCGGGCCCGCTGATTGCCTCCAAGCACTCGTTCCAGGACTGTGTTGAATTGCATTAACACCGTCAAGATCCTGCTGGCATGCAGATTTCAGGGTGAAGGAGCTGGTTGGTTTCGCGATGCTAACGATGGGTACGGGTAAACGATCTCCTACTCGAAACTCTACGGTTCAGAAAACGCCGTAAACTCGCGGAAAACAACAGAAGCATTTTCATCGTAGTACCCATAAATGAAATGGATGTCCGCATATTCCTCATTTATGAACATAGGTGGCCTTTTTTATTGCACCAATTAAAAAATTAAATAAACAGGATAATATGCGATAGTAACTGAGTCGCTGCGACTACAACTCAACATCCACGTCCAAACTGTGTATGCATTTAACTAAGCATGTAAAACTTAGTTACAGGGAAACTCAGAGACTTAAACAGGAAAGCTCATCTCTAATTAACGGGACAGAACTTCCACTTGATGAGCACATCTATTAATTTTGAATTCTAAGGAATTGTTAAAGATATAAATTCAGTCAATTTGAGCGGAAAAATACCAATTATCAACGTGTCTAACAATGATTCTGGAATTTGGAGAAACTGTTCGTCCATATTGTTAATCCCACCTCAGGGTATTTGTTGTCTTTACGACTGTTACCTTTATAACTCTCAGCAAACAGATCATGGCCTTGATTCCATATTCTCCTAAGGCATTTTTCTCAAAGGCAAGTTTTGATTAGTGTCACTGATTGCCGAAGTTTGCTTAAGCAAATTAAACCTCTTGCCCACAAGAACATTTGTTGCCTCGTTGTATTAACATCAGTTAAGTTACCATATCTTACTTATTTTAAAATATAAATATGTGATTTTTGCTGCAATGAATAGAGAAATAAATTTACTAAAAGTTTTATTTCCTGCACATTTTTTGATATCTCTGAAATAAAGAGTGCTTTCCGTACAATATTTGTTTTTGAGGAATTAAATTACGAAAGGACGAATATTCGATAGCCATCTTGAAAATAAGATACCGTTAGCATTGATGATAGCAGAACAAGAACAGCACATATCTTATGCACCACTGTAAAAAGTTTCAAATCTCCTTGATTGATACTAGTCATTGAAATTGGGTGTTTTCATTATGATTGCAGAATACTTCTGACAAAATGTTTACGTAGCCATAGCTCGGTAACTAAGGAGTTGCGACTCCATGTTGCTATTAATAAAAATGCTTAACATCACCTCCCCTACCTCCTCCAGAAGTTTCGAACTTTCCACATGAAACATCCTGTATTTATGTCTTTTACTAGTATATGTAGATACTTAGTTATGGAAATATTTTCTCGAAAACTACCGAACGGATTCTTCTGACAGTCGGTATAAAGGCGTATTCGGGTACGAGGAATCCATTGAACTAAAGGCCTCAGGGCTGTAAATGCTCCAATTTTATTTTGCTCGGAATCAATGCAAAGGTTTTATATTTTCCTTTTTTAAATTACTTACAATCTGGGTTTAAAATTTCACCATTGGATGGCAAATAGCATGAAATATTTAATTCTTGCAGACAATTTTGTTATACACTTAACTTTTGTTATACTTTAAAGATTTTACCTCGAAATTTCATCCCTTTCATTAATTATGCAAGTTAAAAGACAACGCTGCATACAACCGGCGAATCGCCGGCTCTTCAAGCCAATGGGTTGAGTGGAGCTCATATTTTATTTTGGTCGCTTATCATACACAGAAAGAAGGACTTTTTGTACCTATATTTTCGGCATTTGTATTTCTCTTATTTTATCGCTTCTGCCAGACCTAGAAACGTAGTGAGGAGTCATGATTTTATTCTCTGTGTTCCTATGAAAAATATCAGTTCTGCATTTATCAAGCAGCCTAAGCCTAGCGTGCAGCCTCCGAGTCTCTTGGGGCTCCCACCTTAATCCCTCTAACAGTTGTGTAACACTATATGTGCGATCGTAGAATTTTTAACGAAGTATTCTGCTTTTCTTGGTACTTTGTTTTTTTTGATAAATCTTTATGACCAGGGTCCCATATGCTCGCGGCGTATTCGAGGTGTGCCCTAATCAGATCGAAGTTGCATCTCTCATTTACTTTTTCATCCGAGGACCTTCCTAATATACGCTTAACAAAACCTAGTTTCTTTAATGCATATGTTTTGTATGTGTGTTCCCCACGATATATCTGAAGTTAAGGTAATTCCAAGATATTTTACTGTAAATTTCCAAACATTGCATTTAACAAATGATGTGGTACGAAGTCACTCGCACGGGCGCACATACACCAGGGTTGAATTTCGCTATGAAAAAATCTCATCTGACTTGACCGGGATTTTTTTTCCATCTTCCTTCAAGGCGACTTTCGAGGGGGGTTTATGCGAACTAGATGTTCAGGCCTCAAGTCTACATTGTAGCGCATGAGACGAAGTCGTGCTTACAAAGCCACTGTCGCGGTGGATAAACCCAACATTGTCGTTATTAAAACGACGAAACTGACAAATTTCCAAACATTGCATTTAACAAATGATGTGGTAAGAAAGTCACTCGCACGGGTGCATATACACCAGGGTTGTAATTCGCTATGAAAAAATCATTTGACTTGAACGGGATTCGAACCCTCGTAATTCCCCTTGAAGGAAGATGGCTTGGTGGTGTAACTGGCTAACACACCTGACCGGCAATTGGGAAATCCGGATTCGAATCCCGGTCAAGTCAAATGATTTTTCATAGCGAATTTCAACTCTGGTATATTTTACTGTATTTGAAGATGTTATGTTTACTCCACCCACGGTGTAGGTATGGCTTTTGTGTGATTACTTTTGCAGGAAGTCTACTGCAGTGCATTTACTAATATTTAGT
Organism: Ceriagrion tenellum; assembly: GCA_963169105.1. Classification (NCBI taxonomy): domain Eukaryota; kingdom Metazoa; phylum Arthropoda; class Insecta; order Odonata; family Coenagrionidae; genus Ceriagrion; species Ceriagrion tenellum. The sequence goes on along the minus strand of OY720636.1, from coordinate 41,907,952 downwards.
TCTAAACCCCACTCCTGGCACCACGAATGAACGTTGTTAAGGTCAGATGACAGAACTTCAAAGTTCGCGTCTTCGCTTATTTCACGGTAGATTACTGTATCGTCGGCAAATAATCTTAATTTACTGCTAATTCGAGAACTTAGGTCATTAATATAATTAATGAATAAAAGAGGGCCAATCACGCTTCCTTAAGGAACACGGGATGTGACTTCGACCATATCAGAGCTAAAACCACCAATAACTACTATTTGTTTTCGATCTCTGAGAAAGTCCCTTATCCAGTTCACTATTTTTTGTATTAACTCCGCATGAATACAATTTATAAATAAGTTTTTTGTGAGGAACCTTGTCGAATGTCTTCTTAAAATCAAGGAATATCGCGTCGATTTGCTTATTCGATTCACCTGATTTTAGGATATCATGAAGGATGAGCGCAAGCTGTGTTTCGCAGGACCTGCCCTTATGGAAGCCATGCTGACTGCTGTATAAGAGGTTACGCTTATCCAGGAATGCCATATTGCTATTTCTATTGCTAATAGAATGCTAATAGAATATTGCTAACAACAATGTGTTCGAGGATCTTGCATAAAAGCGATATTAACGATATACACCTATAATTTCCTGGGTCACGTGTATTTCCTTTTTTAAATATCGGTGTGACATTGGCTAATTTACAGTCTTGGGGCACCTTACCTTCGGATAATGATTTGCTAAATATAATTTCTAAGAATGGTGCAATCTGTGGCGCTAACTCCTTGATCAAGCGTGCAGGTATTCCTTCTGGGCCTGGGGACTTGTTACTTTCAATCGAACGCAGTTGTTTAATTATTCCATCACGCTGAATTGTTATCTCTGCCATCGGCTTGTTAACGTCCGGAATGTCTAAATGGTGTATTTGGTCATCTTTAGTGAATACACTTTCGAAGTAGTGGTTTAATAAATTGGCTTTATCGATGCTGTTGGCGACCATTTCGCCGTTTGTATCCAATAAGGACTCTACTGTCGAAGATTCACCATGAAGCTCTCTCGCGTACGACCAGAATGACTTGGGGTTTTCATATAGTAATTCACCTAGGATTTTTACATAGGTTGTGTAATTACCTTTGTCTCCTGAGCTCTCGCTGTACATCGTGGTTATACTAACGAGGTTCTTTACTATCTCGTTTTAATTTCTGAGGAATATATTTATCGATTCCTTCACGTATTATTTCCAAAAAATATCTCCATGAATTGTTGTTTTTATGAAAAAGTTTTATATTATGTTTCTTTGGCAATTTTTCTTTTTACTATTATTTCAGTTCCATTCATTCCATAATGACTCTTTTTTTTTGGTATTTTTTTGAGATTTATTGTGTAGCCATATTCGTATGAAACATTTTTTTACATATTTTAATTTTTGGTATTTTTATGACCTATATATGTGAGTGAAATTTTATTATCCAGTCACTTGATATAAATTTCAATGTAATATTTGGTAAAAGGGCATCAATTCCCGTTAATAAATATAAATATACATTATAAAATATATTATGGGTCAAGCGGAACTATAATCTTTTCCGATTGTCTAGGGCGCTATGAGACTGGGTTAAATCTTTTAAAAATAGTTTTTAATTGTTGAAATTTTATTCTTAATAGTTGTTAATGATGATGGTAAGTCATTAAGTTTAAGTATAAAGTCTGCTCTACCTAGTGAGGGTCGGCGTTTCATGGCATTTGTCAAACGCCACTAATATGGTCCATTATTGTGCATGGAAAAAAGGGCATTTTAAATTTATCGGTTCTGCAGTCCATTTCCTTATTCTCATGCCTGTGATCGTTTCCACCGAAAAGTTTCAATTCTAGCAAAATGTGTTGAAAGTCCACCGGTCTCGCAGAGGAACGTCCCTGCGCCAAAACGGCCCGCGCCAAAATGTCTCAGACCCCATTAGACCCTCTTAGAACCCCGGCCGCCCACCGTTGAATTCACCGCTAATCGCAGGGCATTTTCATTTCCACATCCTCTCTTCACATCATAGTGCCTTCGAAAGTTAATTCAATTTTTATTTTGGAAATGCGCAGTGAATATCTTCCAATCTTCCACTCGACGCGGGCTCAACACTAAGGACGCTGACGGCCAAATTAGTTCTCCACAAGGTCTCACAGTCCTTATCCACTTCCACCGACCGACTTCCTGCGATGACTGCGCTCGTTGATAAGAGACGGAGGGTATGAGTATGATAGTGGCTTGTAACAATTACTCCAGAAAATCATTACATAGGGGACATAAATGATCCTATACACGTCGTCATTACTAGCGTAGTCCGCAATGCAGTTTGGAAGTTCCATATTTGCCGTTTGAAAAGTTTAAAGAGACTTAAGACTTAAAGAGAATATCATTTCACTCAGAAATCAATGAATTTGGTCTCATTTTAATGAAAAATGTCTCATCCTTCAAATGACCCCAAAAATTCAACCCCTTCTAACACTAATTTCCGAGATATTTGCTAAAAAAAATACTAGCCCTTTTACGTGGGAAATGGTGTATGCAAGTACTCCAGAAAGATATTATTTACAAAATGAGGTATTTCTAACACCTAGATCTCGTCAAAAAAATTAACAGTGTGTAGCTTGTTTGTTTTCTCATCTATGTTTGAAAATTAATCATATTGTTACCGCAGTAAATTCTTCGGGATAAAAAAAACCCTCTGCTTTGAAGGAGTTTCAAACGTACCGCGCGAAAAAAATTAGTCAAATTAAATACTTATTCAGATATTTTTATTCAATTATTTACAATTCCTGTCACATAAATCTATATTATTGCACCATTAAAAATGCAGCATTTTATTCATGTGTCCCACAGCTGGTGAAATTAAAACCTATAATTCGAATATGGTCTCTATTATGACTAGGGAACTATTTCGCTCAAACTACCTTAACGGGTGTGAACACGGTTATTATTTTACTGAAATCCTAAATGTAGCATCCACCTTTTCGATATTCAGGCCAGGTCGTAGTATTTACAAGATGGATTGTTGCCATGAATCTGGCAATAATAACGGTCGAATCATCTTAATAAATAGTACGACTAAACTATTGAGGTACATGGAGATGGCGCTTGCAATGCTGGCCAATAGTAGAAGCTGAAGAAAGACCGACATCTTCGTTGACCCTCATTTTCCTTCATCGCTGTCGGGTTAATGCACTAATTTTGTAATATTACTATTTTTCCATCGATAACTTGCTGGGAATAAGCATGAACTTACTTCTTTAATGTGCATTCTCCTTAAATGTATTGTTTATTTATTTAAATAAGAAATAATCCGCATTCCCGCTGAGAACTATGGTAAAATGGAGTAGAATCCATAGCACTGAGTAACCAATGTATGTTTGATGAGTTGCTTGCCCTACAGTTCAAACAGATGATTGCTATTTTTGCTTTACATCCGCTGATTCGTCCATTCCATCGTGCTATCCATATGCAATAAGGTAAAGAGCTGCGATTAGCAATGTGGTTGTTATTCCTGTTGCCAGGCTACAGTTTGATGACGTAGTGCCCTCTTCATACTCCTCAATTGACTTAACATTTACTAATTTTGTTTCACCGATATTCCGATGAACTCCATAGCTTTTGTTGACCACTGTAACTTAGGTCATTAATACAAGTCAGAAAGGTCATTAATGTAAATTTGAAAGCACGCAAGCTTATCAATCTCATATTGGAAAGTGCACACGATCACTGAAGTGCGGGAAAACGAGGTAACAATGTAATCGCATTCCTCAAACTTTTGCTCATACACATTTATACGTTATCCTTATGATGATTCACATGAGGTATTTTTCATCGATCATGAAAGCAGTGGTTTATCACTGCCATTAGCCTACTGAGCACGATAGTATTCAGTTTCTCTTAAGATATTGTGGAGCGAAATACGTTCAAGATGCCTCCGAGATCTCCCATTTTAGAGAGCGAAATCAGAATAATTTTAAGCGCAATTTGTTTGGCAAATCAAGAAATCTTCCCTTGGAACCTAGAACTCATTGGGCGGATATGACGTCAAATTCAAGTGACCGCAGACGCCATATTGTTTAGATAACTAGTCAAGATACCAAGTAAATGAAAAAGCAGACTTATTATTCTTACTATGTTTCAAGTTAGAACTCGGGGTGTGATAATATGGGCTTGTATGGAAAATAGAAGTAAAGAATCTTTCAAAAGGATACTATTTTATCATTACTACGTATATTTGTGTGATATTTATTAATTTTTGGCGGAAAAATCGACGAATTCGCTATATTTAAGGGCTTTACAAATATGAATATACTGATTAAAGATTTGGTACCTCATAGTTGTGTGAATAATTCCATACATTGTAGATTTTCCGTCCTTGTTTACTTCATTGAACCTACAAATTCTATCTTCCTTGCTCTGGAAGGAAAAAAAATGATCTCCTTGAAAGAATTATGGTCCGATGGAAAGTACTCTCAGGTAGCCATAATTTCATTGGCAGCATTATTTTTAGCTAACGAACATCATAATTGTTAATAACGTTGAGCATTGGAGAGGTTTTCACTGCATTCATCAAAGAAGGGGACTATAAACCATTAGAGTAAATGTAATTTGTTTTCAACTTAATTACCTATGTTAGTTACAACGCGCGTATTCATCAGTAATCAGTGGAAGATCATAGGTAGTTTGTTCGGAGTATAATACATTAATATATTGTTACGTGTTTTTTCATATAGGCAAAAAATATTATAATGCCATTTCGTGCATAAAGACGCTGACTGTGGTGAAATACAGCGAGTGATATGTCGTCCACTTCAGCAGCCCCTAGAAATCGAAGCATAATAGCTATTCACCATATTATGGTATATGAGAATTATTTTATTCATAAGCAATAAGATTTTTAAAAAATAATATTCCCTTTTAATTTGTTCCATACGGATGGGAAGCATTTTAAAGAAGTAATCGACTTCAAACACCCACAAAAATTATAGACACGGATGGCGCTTTTCGTATGTTTTACGAGATGAAGGCCACATGATGTCTCTTCCATCGTAAAAGGTCTACGAAAGTGTCAAGTAAGAATTTCACTTTGCTTCCCTAGAAATCAAGATATCTTTATATCAGTTTAATTATGTGTTTGCCAAGTTCGAAAACGTCCTTAACTGCTGCTAATCATCCATGATGGCGTTGCTTCTATGTCATTCCTGCCAAGGTCCTTATACCAAGGTCATGACACGATCCCATAATGCACTCTGATTTCTCCATTTTTGATCGAGCTCGACGTTCCGTAACACTGTCATCTCCATTTAGCATGCATAAGGGTTTAGCTTTGTCCAATGAGATCAATGCTCTCGCTATTTCAGATTGATTTTGATTTTTAAACTATGAAAGGAGTAGGTAAGCTATACGAGGTATATTTTGGTATATATTTACGGTAAAATATTTCTAATGAAGGAACAAGAGCCATCTCTCCCCTGGTTTTTAGGGATAACCTTCCTCAGTGTATTTTGGCGCGAAGTAATTATCTCTGGATGTCTATGAATCTCTAGCATTGTGCCTCGTCATAATAAAGAGTGAATTATTGGCAAAATAGGAACTTAAAGGAAAAAATTTACTCACAAACATACCAGGCGATTAGAGGACATCGTCTCAAGTATTTGAGATAATTAAACATTTCTGCCCTAGTTTCCTCCCAAAATATGAATTCAAAATGGATATATGCAAATAAAAATTGTTATTGCGCACAAATTCTACCCTCGGAAGGAATATAGAGATGTTCTTCCTCAAATAACTGGTAACAACAAGCTTGGAAGCCTACTGGAGCCATTTCTTTTTTCAAACATATATTACAAGGACCTTGATGCCTGTAGCACAAAAAGGTCAGTGCAAGCCGGCACCCTATTTGTCTCAGGTGTAAATGCCAGACTGCTCTATTCTACAGCTACATTTTACATTCTACCCTGCGAGCCGCCGCATGGGCGTGCGGCAGAGGGTGTTAGGACACCAACCGTGTAACGATGTAAGGGATAAGATTTTGGGAGGTGAAATGGTGGCGTGTATTACGGGAGTGTATTTAGTGGAGATCAGTTTGAATATTGTGGTCGCTTATTATGCGCGGAAAGAACGAGTTCTTGTATCTTCTTGCTCCTATTAGTTCTGAAATGTATCTCTCTTATTTTATCGCTTCCGTCAGACCTAGAGGTGTAAAGTGGCGTCATGATAATATTCTCTTTGTCGCTCTGAAACACATCACTGCTGAATTTTTCAAGAAAACTAAGCCTAGCGTGTAGCCTCCGAGTGTCCAGGGGCACCCACCTTAATCCCTTTAAAAGCTGTGAAACACAAAACGTTCGCTCCTAGCAGTTTTTAACGAAGCGCGCAGCTTTTCTTTGTATTATATTAATTTTTTTGTTAAATTTTTATGAACTGGGTCCTAGACGCTCGCGGTGTATTCGAGGTGAGGTCTTACCAGAGCGAAGTAGCATCTCACTTTTACTTTTTCATCCGAGGACCTTCCTATTATACGTTTAACAAAACCTAGATTCTTTAATGCTGTGCAGTATACGTTTTTAAACTGTGTTACCCATGATATATCAGAAGTTAAGGTAATTTCGAGATATTTAACTGTACCTGAAGAGTTTTATGTTTACTCCACCAACAGTGTATATATGGCATTTGTGCGATGACTTCCGCAAGAAGTGTTCTTCGGTGTATTTACTAAGATTTAATTTTATCGCCTGTAGCTAAGGTGTGGCCTAACTAGAACGAAGTAGCAACTCTCTTTTTCTTTTACATCCGAGGACCTTCCTATTATACGCTTAACAAAACCTAGTTTCATAAATGGTGCGCCGCAAACGTTTTATAACTGTGGTCCCCACGATATATCAGAGGTTCAGGTGATTCCAACATATTTAACTGCCCGTGAAGATTTTTATATTTACTCCACCCTCAGTGTAGTATATTATGGCGGACGAAGTACTGTCACATGCATTAATAGCGCCTTGTCACATTAAACGGGGTCGGTTAGGCACGTGGTACCAGGCACATGCCCCTCCAAGCAGTGCGTTGCAGAGAATCATCTTGAGTTCACACTTTAACTCGATGGAGTCGGAAGCGTTCTTTCATCTCTACATAAGCTTGGGGGGGGGGGGGCGCTAAGCTACTTCCGTCTGGCCTTTCTCCTCTCACAGCCTTGAGGTGGATCTGGTCTCAGGGTCACTTATTCGTAATATTCCGCAAACTTGAATAAAGCGTCTTTGAAGTGCGTTGTATAAACTGAGATGAAAATAAAAAGGGGCCTCCAGGATACCGTTTTTTTCCGTAAATCATCCTTTTAAAGTGGAGATTTTAACATGGGCTCCAACGGAAATTGCTCAGATTACAGAAGAAAAACGCCAATTTTGAACGAGAAATAATATTCAAGTTTTCATTTCAAACTTATTTCATTCTTTTTTTTCATATTCAAACTTATCATGAACCGAAAAATCATTGTTAATTTAATGAAAATAAAATATAGGCATCTTACCAACAATTTTAAAAGTTATTAGCTAGCTACTGCCATAATTGATGTCAATATATGGTAGTTCCATGCAAATGGCGCTGAAGTCATTTATTATGCCACTCAGAAGGTTTATGCCTACTAATTTTTTACATAAATGTCTCCGGTTCGATTCCAGATGAGTAAAAGCGATTCCATAAGAAATACAGGTAAAGCCCGTTTTTCTGGAATGCAGACCTTTTTTCTTTTGCATATTTAAATTAGAAATAATGGTTGCATAAAGTCGCGACAAAAAACATTGGAAAGAAAATATAATAAAAACTCTTATTTTTACTATTGATTTTTATATTTCAACTGATTTTATATTGAATTTTGAACAAACAATCATAAAACTGCTGAAAATTCAGCGTTTTTGATACGCTGCCCCCTTGACGACCGATAGCGTTGTTGAAGCCAAACCTCATATGGATATGTAGTGAATATAGGCCTGGAACGTATCGATTGAAATAGAGCAATCCATCGAATCTATAAAAAAACACACTGTGCGCGATATGTATCGATATATTTCGATTGCTATCGACAGTATGAAATAAATTCAATGTTATTCTCACCCGTTGAATTTCCACGGGTACCTTCCGCTAGTTAAAAATATATTCGTGGAATAATCCGCATCATTTGTACCTTAATTTTGGCTTTCAATAAGTGATCCATTTTATCAGCGATAGCAGGAGTTTTATAAACCGAATAAAAAAATGTGTGACACAGTACTTTTCTCGTTTAAAATAGTCAAGCCTGAGCCAAATTAAGGTAGTTTGAGCGAGAGCCCTAGTCATATTGAAGACCATATTCCTATTATACCTTTTAATTTAAGCAGCTGCAATAAGCATGAATTAAATACTACACTATTAATAGTGCAATAATATACTTGTATACGACAGAAATTCTAGATAATGAAATAAAAATATCCACATTAGTCTTTGATTTGACTAATTTTTCACGCGCGGTACGTTCAAAACTTCTTTAAAACGGAAAGTTTTTTTGTGATACTGAAAAAATTACAGCGGTTACAATACGATTTATTTGAAAAAGTAGACGACAAAACAGACAAATTACTCCCTGTTACTTTTTTTTGTCGAGATTTAGGTGTTATACATGCCTCATGCCTCATCGGTCATATCACCTTAAACTTCCGGTCGAACTAACTCCTTTGTGCTCATCTCTAAAATAGCTGCGGTTCAGCCCCATTTGACGCCATTTTATGGAATCCCCGGACTTTTTTCTTATCCATGCGGGAATTACCTAGTCGCCGAACTTCCTCGCGTCCCGGATGTTTGCTCTTATTTTTTACGGGGCTGAAATGCACGTGGACGGCGGATCTTCCGGAATCTTCTGTATCCCATCCTCTGGAAGATTCCTCACGTAAATCATGGAAAAACGCCATCTTGTAATATTGTCACGGTTAGGAAGGATCTTGACACTGAAATGACGAACGAAAGGTTTAGGAGATCCATTGAACTCATTCAAATAACTCGAAATGTCTTTTAGGTTAGGTGAATCTTTTCTCATAGTCAATTCTCATGTAACTAAACTTTGTCTCGTGACCGTGAACTGAATTTTAATTCTTATAGCTGCAAATTTGCTGCATAAATAGCTGCAAAATGGATCAAGTTCTCCAAGAATACAACATGAAAATAAGTAAGACGAAGACTTAAATCCCAGTATGCGGAAGAGAGAAGCTGAATGTAGAAGTTACCTTGAGAGCAGAGAAATTGGAGCAAGTGGATTCCTTCACCTATCTCGGAAGTACGATCACGTGGAACGGAAGAAGTACAGCGGACATCAAGGGGAGAATAGCCCAAGCTAAGAAGGCGTTCATGGGTAAAAGAAAACTGCTGTGCTCAAAGAGGATAGGACTAAAAAAAACAGGAAAGAGTACGTGAAAACATTCGCGCGGAGCGTGGCACCTTATGGGTCAGATTATGGACCATTGGAAAAGCTGACTAGAAAAGAATGTAAACCTTCTCAACCTCGTGACTACCTTTTTTTGGGATTCATTCCGCGATGTATGTTTTAAGAAAACAACAATATTTCGTGTTCAGTTAACCTGATGAAACTGGCAGGAGGACCAGCGAAAGATTGTTGTTTTCTTAAAACATACATCGCGGAATGAAACCCGAAAAAAGGAACAGTCAACACTGCATCCGCGGAAGCCTACGAGCTAACTTCAAAACCTGGTGCTGGAGGAGGATACTGAAGATAAAATGGACGGAAAAAATATGAAATTATGAAGGGTATAGAAGAGGAAAAGGACCGTATGGACAACCAAACAGGAAAGAAGTGTAAGATGGATTTGACACACACTGAGACACAATGGGTTTGTGAGGACTATTGAAGGTAAAATAGAGGGAAAAGTCCTCAGAGGATCCTGCGTATTGTAGTGTCATTGTTCTCCTCCCATTCTACACATCTAGCCTTAACATCAGGAATGAACTCCATGTTATCGGGTGATTTGTTGTGGCTGTCTCCTGATCTACGCAACCACACCTGCGCTCATGTGTAGGTGGTAGCGTGGCTTTCTCGAAAAGGCTGGAGTTGCTTTTAAGGGCACGAGCGAAAGACAAAACCTGATACATATAAATATCAGCGAAAGAGCATAACTTTCTCATCAATCAAAATACTTAAAAATATTCCACACTTCTTCAGCAGATGCCAGTGTTTTCATAGCAATCTTACACGGCTGAAAGAGAAAGACAAAAGCTTATATGATGGGGATTTACATGGAAAAGCCGGCCAGTAGCAGCAAGATATTTTTTAAATGGACCATTTGCAGCAAAAAACTATACATTTGCAGAAGAAACATGCCGCTATACTCCAAAGGGCTCTCTAATATCTTGTTTGGGGGAATGTGAGAGGAAACTATAGAGTCTGAGTTGTGAAACATTGGAATCACGATTTAAATTAAATTTTATGGTGCCCTGACAAGAGCTCTGAAACGTCGATTTGTGTACCATCAAATTTTTTAAACTTTCTGATACTTCGTGGCTGCAGGAATTTTTTGCAGCTAATAAATATTTTAAAATATTCATTAAAAAGATAAATGTAACATTCCTACACCAAGATGTCTAACTCGATTAGATTAGTGCGGGTCTTGACCAAGTGATTATGTTCCACAGAAATGCGTAGCTCCAGCATCAGGGTGATTGGCAAGCATTTTGATAAACAGTATCAAGAAACATCATACAGCTCAAAATAAATACAATAATAAATAATAAGGCAAATCATGCAAAATGTAATGGTAAAGATGGAACTGGTTGACAAGCATCTGAATCAGTTAATGAAGTATGATCAGAAGAAACCATTGGTGAGTTTTTTAGAACCAGGGTAGTTCATTCACTGGTCGTTCAATCCTAAGATGGATTGAAAGCAGCCCTCCACCCTTCCCTACCTAATGCCAGTTCCCTTACCTCCAGGTATCTCTTCCTATGTGCTTTCCTCTTTATGAGATCCATGAACTTATTCCTAGGCCTTCCTCTGGGGACTTTTCCCTCTACCTCACCTTCAATTATGTTCCTCACAAATCCATTTTGTCTCAGGGTGTGACCAATCCATCCGGTTCTTCTTTTCTCTTTGGTTTTCCACGCGGTACTTTCCTCCTCTATTCTTCTGTACACTTCATAATTTCTTATTTTTTTCCATCCATTTTATCTTCAGCATCCACCTCCAGCACCAGGTTTCAAAGGCTTCTAGTCTATTTTGGTCAGCTTTTCCAATGGTCTATGCTTCCTATCCATAGAGCGCTATGCTCCACACGAATGTTTTCACATACTGTTCCCTGGTTTGTAGTCCTATCTTCTTTGAGCACAGCAGTTGTTCTTTCCCATGAAAACCTTCTCAGCTTGTGATCTTCTCCGCTTGATGTCGGTTGTACTTCTTCCATCCCACTTGATGGTACTTCCGTTATAGGTGAAGGTATCCACTTGCTCTAATTTCTCTCCTCTCAGGGTGACTTCTGCATTCATCGTGCTGGCCCCGGTGGCAGCGGGGTAAAGTCCTCGCCAGCTAAGCTGAGGGTTGTGGGTTCAAGTCCCGCCTGGGTGGGTTTTTCACCACCCAGGGTCAAGTTCAAGTCAAGTCAAGTTTAGTCAAGTTCTGTTGGTCCGGTTCCTGGAAAATCTGATGACAGGCTTAGCAGCCTATCGGGATTCCAGGGACATACTGGCCAGTATGTCCCTGGACAGAATCGTCCGGCAAACAAAAAAAATCTTCTCTCTTCCGCATGCTAGGATTTTAGTCTATGACCAAGGATAGTATTATGAACAAAATTCACCCCTGCAGGTACGGGGATGGAGAATACTCCCGCAGTATCCCTGCTTGACGTAAGAGGCGACTAAAAGGGCGGGGAGGTAAATCCCGACAACAAACCCCCAGACAGCATAGGGATGCGTCCGGACAGTTCTGTGGGTCCACTGTCTGTGGGCGGCCATACCAGCTGGCCTGCGATCCACACGCATGCTTGCTGTGTGCGGAGACCCGTAAGGGGGAGAAGGGGATCCTGGTGGGTGAGCTCTTCGGCACCCAGCCGGGTGTCGGATGCCCGGTATGGGCCGAAGTTCAATGACCCACTTCGATCCTGGATCCCCTGTAAACGGGCGGTCAAGATCTAGCCAGTCTTGATCAATCGGCTTATCGACAAGTTTCGATGGCAAGTGATGGAGTGACGGGGGTTGTGTAGGTCAGCCAAAGGTGTATGGGTAAGGAGGGTCCATGCACTGGAGGCCCCACCCGAATCAAGCCCCCTAAACAATGGTGCTATATCCCTTGGGTAGCCCCGGCGACCACACCGGTTTGCGGTGTGGCGTCCCGAATGTGTGGTTCCGTGGTAGGTGGGGAGCCCAGGGGATGAATTCTCAATCTAAATGGAGACAATTACACTTCCTCCAACTAAAAGATCCCGCCCGGATAAGGGCGGGGAAGAAAATAGTTTAAAGAAGAGCATGCGCTACTTGGTGCTTAAGTGTGCGAAAGACAGTGAGACGCTTAAAAAGGTGTCTCCCTTCTTCATTAAACGGTCATTGCCTGCAGTTATTCCTGGAGAACCTCACTCAGTTAAAAAACTAAGAGATGGTACACTATTAATTGAGACAGCAAATATCAATCAAGCTGAAAAAGTACTAAAATTTAAGAAACTCCACGACATCCCGGTCACAGTAGATATCCACCGCACCCTAAATACTTCTCGGGGAGTTATAAGTCATTATGATCTCCTCTATGTTGAAGTAGATGAAATTAAGAGAGAAATGGCCCCACAGGGTGTAACGGACTGTCGTCGACTTACAAATAAGAGGAACGGTGAGATGATTAACATAACATCTGTGATCCTCACGTTCGCTCTCGATAAGCTCCCCGAGAAAATATTTATTGGATACAATTCGGTCCCAGTGAGGCCATTCATACCCAACCCCATGCGTTGCTTCCAATGTCCGAAGTTCGGCCACATCGCACCGCGATGTGAGGGCAAGACCACCTACCCGCGCTGTGGCAAGGACAAGCATGAGAGTGACGTATGTACCTCTGATCCCCACTGCGTGAATGGCGAGGCTTCGCATCCAGCGTACTCTCGTGATTGCCCTGTAATGAAGGATGAAAGAAAAATAATGAAATTAAACCTTGGATAAAATCCCGTATGGAGAGGCGCGGCAAAAGTGTCGAAGTCTCATGGCCCCTACCTTTTCCCGATCTTGGGCAGGTGTAGCAGCGACCCCCAAGAAAATGTGTACCATCTCCACACAAACAGAAGGAACTAAACCCACGAACAGAGTCAAAGAATCTTCTGTACCGAAGAATATGCCCCAGTAAGCCCCGGAGAAAATATCGGCCTAGCCGGCTAAGGCCCAAAATCCGGCAAAGACGAACGCCACCAGTTCGTGTTCTCCCGGTAAGAACCCGAACAACTCCACCCCGGCCACGCAAATCAGGCGTGGAAAATCTCAATCCCCCGGGCCATCTGGTTCGGCCCGGCAGAGCCAACCAGAGTCAATGGAAGAGGACGAATATGTCTCTGAGTCGGAGGTCCGCCGGGCTAGGTCTAAGGGGAGGAGACATCGCATAAAGCGCTGATCCTCCTACTGAACTTAATGCCTTTTTTAAGTTTGAAAATTAATTATTGCATATTTGTTACTCAACTTTTATGGTTTTTATTTTACAGTGGAACTGTAATGGTTTTTATCGGCATAAGGAGGAGCTGGCCATTTTAACTCGCGATGTCAACCCATGTTGTGTTTGTCTCCAAGAAACGCATTTCAAAATGGCGGACAAGGGCATTTTAAAAGGTTTTAACGTTTTTAGATTTGACGAAATCAATGGCCAACGGGCCCATGGTGGAGTTATGGTTGCTATTCGAGAGGCCCTTTACACTTCCCGAGTGTACCTAAACACGCCGTTCCAAGCGGTGGCAGTCACCGTGTATGCCCCCGAGGCGATCACGCTATGCAACGTGTACCTGCCCGAGGGTGCACCGGTCACTCAATTTTACCTGGATGCTCTTGTCCGCCAACTACCTCAGCCGTTTATTTTGCTAGGAGATTTTAACGCCCACGATCCTCTTTGTGAAGCCCAAGAAGACAATGCAATCGTAGAGGACGGATTTTATCCCCCTTTATTTTAGATAATGACTTGGTTTTATTGAACAACGGGGAACAAACCCGTTTTAACTCCTTTACCGGCGACTCTTCAAGCAATGATTTGTGCATTGTATCGAGCGCCCGGAGTACAAAATTTAGCTTATCCATTCACGACGATCTCTGTGGGAGCGATCACTTCCCACTTCTTATTACCAAGGAACGGCATTTTAACCCTGGTTTATACGGACAGGCAACTGGGCTATCCGGAAAGCCGACTGGTCGCTTTTCAGAAGCAGTTTTAATTTCAAATATTAAGAAACACGTGATAGTATTGAAAATATTAATAGTTTGACTAGCAGTATAATACAGGCTGCTCGCGCCAGCGTACCACGGTCTCGCGTTACTACGACGAGACCATAAGTTCCGTGGTGGAATGATGACGGCACGAAAGCTATCCGCCAACGTAAAAAGGCGTTGCGGATTTTTTAACAAATACCCGACGGAAACCAATCTATCCTCCTTCAGGCGCTTGAGAGCGAAGGCACGACAGGTCGTGAGAGATGCAAAAAGAGCTTCCTGGATGGAATTTGTGTCGGGTGTGAATAGCAGGCCTCCACTTGCACAGGTGTGGCGTAAGGTGAGGAGTATTTCGGGTAATCACCATCAGCCGGGGATAACTTACCTTAAGGTTGGTGGCGATATTGTGACCTCAGCTCCTGAGATTGGTGAGGCTATTGGCCTATTACTCGCCGATACGAGCAGTAATAGAAACTACAATCCCACATTCTTGGGAATTAAACTACGAGTAGAAGCCTCACCAATCAACTTTCGTGAGATCCGCTCTCATGAAGATTATAACCTTCCGTTTCCCCTTAGGGAGCTACAATCAGCCGTTGGTGACTCCAAATTCATGGTTCCGGGATTGGATGAGGTCCACAATGCCTTTCTCCGGAATATTCCGACGACGAAAATGTTAGAGGTCCTCCACACTCTCAATCATCTTTGGAGAGACAGTGCATTCCCATCGTCCTGGCGTGAATCAGTAGTCATACCCATACCGAAGCAGGGCAAAGACCGTACTGACCCGAATGGGTTTCGACCTATATCACTCACTAACTGCCTGTGCAAGTTAATGGAAATAATGGTTAACCGGCGGCTTATTTGGTGGCTAGAGCGCCGGAACCTTCTCTCCGATATTCAGTGTGGTTTCCGTAGGGGCCAGTCCACGATCGATCACCTGATAAGAATAGACAACTACATCCAGGAAGCCTTTCTTCTCCGCCAGCATGTTGTCGGCGTCTTCTTTGACATAGAGATGGCATACGACACTGTCTGGCGGCGAAAAATATTGAACGCATTGCACGAATGGGGTCTCAGGGATAATCTACCCACTTTTATTCAAATTTTTTCATCCGATCGGGTTTTTAAAGTTAGAATAGGTTAGTACCTATCCGTAGCATACAGCCAAGATAACGGGGTTCCACAGGGGTCCGTTTGAAGCGTAACACTTTCCGCTGATATCCACGATATCGTTGATTGCATGAAGCCACCGGTGATAGGGTCTTTGTTTGTGGATGACTTCGCGATATTCTACAGGTCATCGTATCTTACCTCTGCCGCTAGACTCACCCAACTTACGCTGAATAAATGGGAGAAGTGGACCCAAAGGAATGGATTTAAATTCTCCTTGGAAAAACGAAATGCATTCACTTTCACCGGATTAGGGGGCAACACATCCCTCCGCCGCTACATTTAGGACGGAAAAACATTCCATTTGTGGACTCGACCCGTTTCCTGGGACTTGTATTTGACTATCGCCTCAACAGGAAGGAACAAATTAGTGCCCTGAAAATAAAATGTACAAATGCGTTAAATATTCTGAAATATTTAAGTCACTTATCCTGGGGAGCTGATCGCAATACGCTGATCTTACTATACCGGACGCTGATGCGGTCTAAACTTGACTACGGTTGTTTTGTGTACTCCTCCGGTCGGGAGTCATACTTGCGCCCACTGACATCGGTTCGCAATGCTGGAATACGGTTAGCCATCGGGGCGTTCCGCATGAGTCCAGTGCAAAGTAACTATGCGGATGCAGAAGAACCGCCCTTGCCCCATCGGAGAAACATGCTTATGTGCGGCTATGTAGCAAAAATTTTATCAATGAGGACTCACCCATGTTTTAACCTTGTTTTTAAACCCCGCTTTTTTGAGCTTTTTAACCGTCGAACCAGAGCCTTAAGGCCTACAAGCATACGATTTAATAGTTTTATATCCGAGCATCTATTCACGCTACCTGAAGTATACCCTATTGGCTATCCAAAACATCCGCCATGGGAAACTCCCGCTCCTAAAATCAACATGGGACTCACTCAACGCAAGAAAGCTTTAACCACTAATCTGGAATAACAGCGTCAGTTTTATTTATATCTCCACTGCAACCCCGATATCGTGCCAGTTTTTACAGATGGCTCTAAGTCTGACACTGCGTGCGCATGTGCAGTTGTCTCATCCCACCATGGAGCCATCAAGGCGAGGTTGAATCCTCTGTGTAGTGTTTACCTACACAGCGGAACTCCTCGCCATAAAAATGGCTCTAGAAGGGATAGAAGGAAACAGTGGCTCCTTCGTCATATGCTCGGACTCACTTAGTGCCTTGAACTCCTTTTTCAGCTTTTCTTCAATGCACCCAATCTTTCAAGATATACAAACTGCTATGATCTCCCTTAGCAGAAGGGGAATATCTGTCTCATTCCTTTGGGTCCCAGGGCATGTGGGTATCCCTGGAAATGAAAGAGCCGACGCTTTGGCGAAGGATGCACTTGACTTAGAGGAAATAACTCTGACACTGGTACCATTCGAGGGCCTTCAGGCTATCTTGAGAAAGGTAGCCCCTAGAAGAGTGGAAAGATACATGGAGGAACGTAGAAAATAATAAACTGCGCGGGGTGAAATCAGTAGTGTCAGCGTGGTCCACATCCGTCAGGAAGAGTCGCCGGAACGAAGTCGTCATCACATGTTTCAGGATAGGGCATTGCCCTTCGATCCACTCCTTTCTCTTCACTGAGGAGAAATGACCACCTCGCTGTGATGACTGAGACTGCCCTCTCAGCATGTGACATATCCTGATGGAGTGTGACAAATACTGATGCTTGCATAACAGGCTGCAGTTAGTGGGAGACATAGGGTCGATCCTAGGCGATGACTCAGATGTTCTCAACTGTGGTTTATCATTTTTAAATGAAACTGGCCTTTTAAACAGCATTTTAAGGATGTAAAATTTATTTTAATTTTAATTTTGATTAAGAGTACATATTAACAATTTTATTATGATACCAATGTATGTAACATATATATTTTTATAAACATGACATGTAGTTGTGCAAAATGACCATGTTGTCGACGCACCCTATAAACTAAATACTACTGCCACTATAAGGAAAATTTTGAAAAATAGCACCCAAAGGCAGCTGTTGAAACTTGAATCACATTCTGTGGTTGTACTATTATTTCCAATAAAGCTCTACATTAATGCAAAAAGTTATGGACGAATTATTTGGGGTAACTATGCTAGGATGCCAGATGGCAAAGCTTAGCACATATTTTTATTAGTGTACTGTCCAGCATTGAATCGATTTGAATCTGAGTGGTGGGAAGCCATATTAAGTTATACCTTGCTCGCGTTGTTGGCATGGAGTTAAAGGACTTGGGAAAATAAAACCATGGTTGAAAAGAGAAACCTGAATGCTCATACTCATAAGATTTCTGCCAAACAATGATAGATCTGGCATGACTATACCTTGATAAACTGGATCATTTAGGTATGGAATGGCTAATGATAAGTTCAATAAAAACCCAGTAATAGGGGAAAATGAACTCATAGTTTTTGGGGACAAGCTTAGATCCATGGCATACCCAAAACCATGGTCTACTGAGATGTATTATAATGATATTTTATACTATTTCCAATAAAGCTCTGCATTAATGCAAAAAGTTATGGATGAATTATTTGTGGTAGCCATGCTAGGATGCCAGGTGGATATTTTTTGCGATAGACAGGCTTCTCTTTTGTTCTTCAAGAGACTATATTCTCTTCTTAATTCTAATTAATAACTCTGACTGTATTTCTAGTTATTCCACTTGATTTATTAATGCCTAGCCTCAAGGATATCAGCTTTTGGTATTTTGTCTTCATTTTATTCATGTTTTCAAGTTCTCTCATCTCTATCATTTACCAGGGACTGTAGTATTTGAAACAGAGCTCTATTAATAAATTAATGATACAGCTGAATCAATGAGGAGTTAGTCTTTGTTGATATATTCTTTTATCGTAGCCAAATGTTTATTTTCATTCATAGTAATATACTGTTCCTTTTTCTACTTGTAGGCTCAATTTCACTTCTTCGCAAGCCGAGGCTAGTTCTGAGACATTCTGTCAATGATGTGGGTGCAATACTTGACTTCTTTAATGAGGACACTCTTGGCATAAGAGGTGAGCTTGCAGATGCAATCAGTTGCACCGTCAGTGGGGGACATCTTTCAGAGGATGATGGGAATCTTCATAAGGTCACTTCAGTCTCCATCAGGGCAATTCCAGGGACTCAAATGTGGCAGGCACCAAAGGAAATGGGAGAAGGAAGTTTACTTCAGACCAGGACCAGTTTTAACATTTCTTTCAATGTTGAAGGAAACTTAACCTGCAGTGACACCATTGGAGAAGGATTGGACTCTAACACTCTCTTACTCCGTTTTCGGGATAGAGAGACTTTGATTGTGATTTTGAGAGGTAACTCTCAGTACAATGAGTCACATAATTGGAACATATTGTCTCAAGTGCACAAGCTCTATGCTAATTTGACATACTCAAAGCAGGAGGGTAGGCTTTTGGAATTAAATCATTCTCCTGTGCTTGAGGCTGTGCTGCGAGTGTCTTATTTCAGTGAATCTGGGATATTTGATCAGAAAAAGGTGTACACTGATGTGAATGAGGTGACAAGGTACATAGCTAATCAGAAAAAGCTGGAAGTTGTGGCTGTGAGGAGCACTCGTTATTGTCTCCCTGTGGAAGAGGGCAACTTCACCTGGCCTATGACCTCAGCAGGGTCAATGGCACTTCCTGAAAATCCGTGCATGGATGCCTATGATAACCCACAACCATTTAGAGCCTGTTTAGGTAACTTCTTCAATGGTGTGTTCTGGGATGTGTTACCAGAACGTCCGCATGTGTGCCTAGATAGTGATGTGAGAAGTACAAGAATTTTAAATCTCACCAAGAAACTCATTAAAGATGATTATCTCCAGTCACTGTATGAAGAGATTTCAGGAGAAATACCTCTCACCCCTGTTGAGGTAAGCAAATATTTTTTTCCAGTCTATATATTTAGTCTCACAGTGCCTCTGTTTGAGCCTCTTAAGGCATCCAGTCTTTACTTGGTGTTTCTATTATTTTCCTTTTATGTGGTAACCTGTCTTATTCTTTCTTCTGGTTGTCATCCACTTTTACTCTTCCAAGGTGGTTGTCATTTTCATATTTTTTGGGCTATTGGAGATCATCCATCTTATTTACGAGCCCATACTATTCCAGTCATCTCACCAGTTTCTTCTGCAACTTATGTATGCTTACATCTTTTTCTTTATATTTTTGTTTGTTACTCTTTCCAAACTAGATTTTCTGATGCTCCTTAGGAATACTGGCCAATTTAGTGCTAACCTCTCTTATCTAGGGCTTCATAATGTTTCCCAAGTTCTCACTCCAAAAAGGAGTGTTTGATATGATTGATGTATCATAATTTATGACCACAAGCACAATGGTGTCCTTGTTTTGCTTTGATAAATTCCATTTTTTACAACATGTTTCTGACTCTTTTCTTCTTTGCTCATTAATACGCAGAATGTAATTGCTAACAATTGTGTGCGCACATTTTGAATAGTCTATATTTTATTATAGGATTAATTAAAATAGGATTATATTAATTAAAATAGGATAATATTAATTAAAAAGGATATGCTTAAGCATCAGTGATACAAATGCCTTTCACATACACCAAGGCACATGTCTGCATGACCCAAAAGTTTTGATAGTATTCATGGCTCATGGCAACTCTTGGCCATGCCAAAATTACCCATAAAAATTAATCTGATTGACAAGAAACTCTTCAGGCACTCCAGGTAATATGACAAAGAAACATACTTAAATGAAATACTTTGCTCAGATTCGTGAATGACATTACTTTGTGGCACTTCATGGGTGGTACATCATGAGAACATCTTGGTCCTTGAAAGATTCACAGTTGGAGAGGATACAATGCTAGCTTGAAAGATTCTTTTAGCTTTAAAGCTAGCTAGTTAGCTACCTTGAAAGGTCCTTGAAAGATTCACAGTTGGAGAGGATACAATGCTAGCTTAATTGGTGAAAGCAGTACCTATGTGGTAATCCAGGCTTTAATCTTAGTACTGCAAAAAGATTTTTTCCATTGTGGACTTTGCTCATGAATCTCTCTCTTCTTCCTTTCCTGAATCTATTTCATTTCAGTTGTAACTTTGCAGAATTGTCTCTTCACATCACAATATCTTTTGTAGCACCTTTTCACTCTTACTGTATTTCCACTCTATACTATCCTTCTCTCTCCAACCACCGAAACTGTTGGTCTTCCAAGCCATTATTTCCTAACCCTTTTCATCAATAGATAAAAAATTCACTCCTAATGACCAATAAGTATTGGCACCTCACTTGGGGAGACACAAGCACTCACTGGGAGTTATTCCGCATCAGGCCTCCTCATCAAGACAGACAGCACACATCCCCATAGTTTTATGCCGGAGCTGTTTGAGATGCGGTAGAGGTGCACTGATGGGAACAAACTCACACGGAACACTCAAGGGAAGGGGGAGAAATCGTAATGTCCAAGGAGTTCTAATGAGAACCAGGGAAAAAGTCACAGAGGGGAACACATGCAAACACACGAAACACTCGAGGTAAGTGAAGAAGGAAACAGGAGGTGCAAAGCATATATGCATATTTCAGCCACAAGGTGGCCCTTTTCAGCTCACTGATGGAAGATAAGTCACTAACAATGTTTAAAGTGGAAGTCTACACCAGATGCCAAACAGCTCCAGCATACAACTACATGGATGTGTGCTGTCTGTCTTAATGCGGAGGCCTGATGTGGAATAACTCCCAGTGAATACTTGTGTCTCCCCGCTTGAGGTGCCAATACTTAATGGTCATTTGGTGTTAATTTTTATCTATTGGTTCCAAAGGTGTAGAGCTCCACCCATTCCAATCCTCGTCAAATTTATCCTGGTCATCAAGAATGCAGGGCTACTGAATGGATTCCCCATTCTAAACCTACCTTTCTTCCAGGTAAATCCAAACTGCATGATTTTTTTAACAATTGAAGCTTATGCAGAGGTAAATTTATTCTGTCATCAATATTGTACAAGTTGGAATCTGCAATTTGTAGTTTTGACAGAAAGATATCAGCAATTAATCAGAGGATGCAGTATTACTGATGGTTTTGATGAGCGGAAACAAAGACCGGGCTCAGTGAGATGACATGTGTGCGCATTTAATGCAACAAATTATGAGCCTTTTAGATGGATTACAACTGTGCTAGCTTAGTGAGCAAAATGTTCGGCTACTAACACATAGAGATGGATTTAAGTATGGTGAGAGCATCTTTGCAATGACCTGCACTTTTGAATCACCACCCTTGAACATAATTTTCAGGAGCTAAGGAAAATTACGTAATATACCATTTTAATTTTTGAAAATTACCTACAGTGATAATTTTCAGAATGGCCCTTTATATAAGGATGTCAGTAACATTTCCATGTAAACTACTCTGCAAAATGTATATTCCATTACTATTATAACAATAGCTAGTTTACCATTTAATTACATTCACTTACATTACTAATTTAATCCATTTCTATAATCAATGTTTTATATTCCACTGAGAGGCCTCTGAGTAAATTTTCATGAAAATGGTGGATTCCACTGACAATAATTTAACTTATAGACACATTTTTCATTTCTGAATGTACCTAGTGTTGCCAAGTGACTTGGGTTTATATTCCCGTGGAAATAAATAGTTTTTCCTCAGAACAGTCCTTGCTGGTTTTTTCCTCAGTGGAAGGCAGTGCTACAGCCATCATCATGACATACCCTAAATTGTCATTCACCATTCAATATGCTTTCTTCATTACTATTATCCATATGGTGGTCAACCCACCATAGTTTCTTTGGTAGAATGTCCTAGCCGTGGGTTTTTATGTTAATCCATTAAAAAGTCATCGCTGTTACCAAAGCACAGGAAGCTATATGGAAGCTGTAGTCTAATTATATAACATGATTATATCCCCTCATTGCATTTAGCAGCACATAATTTTTAATTTATAAAAAAATTTAAAAATTCCTGAGAGATCTTTAATAATTCCAAAATTGATTATTTTATCTTAATCCTCTTTGTACAGGTCTACTTTGCTGCTGAAGCCTTAAGGAAGACTGCTGAGAAAATTGGCCTGTCTTCTAATGACATCTCAACACCCAATGTGTCAACTGTGGCCAAAGTCATGAGTGCCATTCTTAGAAGCAATAAATCAGTTATCAAGGCTGCAGATGTATCCTATGGGTCATCTCAAATAATATTGGAATCAATGCTTCAGCTCATTATGAGGGCAGCATCTCCTCTACCAGCCCCTGTGACTAGCCGATATTTCTCTGCTTTTGCATCTGAAGCAGGGACTGGCATCCAAGGTTTTGCTCACTTTACGAATACCTCAAAACAGCAATCTGGCCAATTTGTTACATATTTCCGTAACACAACCAGTAGAGTTGTAGCCAAGAAGCCCGCCTTGCTTACATACATCTTGAATGCATCACTAGATTACAGTATAATGTCCACGCTCTTTGAAGATGATTCCCTCTTCAGTTCAGCTGAATACCCTGGAATGAAGATTGAAGGACCTGTATTTGGGATTAAACTTTTCAAGAAAGCAGGAGAGGATTTGAAAGAGATTCAACCTGTATCAATTTTAGTCCGCTTCACGAAGAGTAAGTCCTGATGATGTGGGAATTGCATGCACTAAATTTGCAGCATGGCTATTAAAGGTCTTCCCTCATTTCTCATTCCATATTTTTTTTTATTTTGGTTTTCCCATATGGGTCTAATGAAGTATATAAGCTCTTAGAAGACTCATCTTTTGGCCTGGGTGATATTTCTTTGAAACTACAATTGAACTAATTAAAGTTAACTACAAGGATTTAGCTATATTCTGGAAGTGCTCCCTATGAGGCATTAAAAATGTGATCTCACTGAAATATTAGTTATAGGTTTTAAACATAGACCCAGAGACATGAATGGCGTTCCTGTGTTAATTTGGTCTTAGAATGCAACGCATTTTATGAATTTGCTCGGAGTTTATGGGAACATTGTATAATCGGGAATTCAAGAGGTATTGTAAGTGGTCTGAATGGTGCATATTGGAAATGTCTAATGGACTCTTATTTGATCATTGGAATATGAGTGGTTTCATGTTTGGGTGAAATAGCAATTAAATGGAAAAAATAGAATGATATTCCTTCAATAATTGCTTTGGCATTGGACTGTCTCAAAAATTCTTCTTGCATGCTTGTATTTGTATGGAAACCCACCATATTTGTACATAAGGAGAAAAATAATTGTGGAAGCCATTAGAAGCCTTCTCATCCATAGAATTATATAAGTCTGACCGTCTGTCTTGGTAACTTTATTGGTCTCCTCCTCGAAAACCACAGAACTAATTGAGTTGAAATTTTGTATGGCTCTAACATAAATGCTATGGGGAGGTAAAGGGCAATTGGCATTTCAATACTATTGAATTTGGGGAGATTTCACTCGCAGTCCAAAACCATCAGTGATTGTGTAATAGACTTCCTGATGCTGCGTTAAATATTCATAATTCCATATATAATTGGACTTACATATTATATTTGAAACTAAAGCATCCCTCAGTACTAATTGCAAAAAGTACTTGTAGAATTGCATCCATTCTGAATACATGCTACCAATGCCACTGTCTCAAGCACATAGGCAGCAGACAGCCTTTAAGATGTTTGGAGAGTGAATTTTGATTCATTGCGTGCACTTTTTGATAAGATTCCAAATAAAATGAAGAAAAATTCTTCAACCATACATCTCATATTTACATCTACATGTAAGTTGGAAACAACCATTTGTGTTGTAATATAAATGATACAAGAATTAAAATTTAAAATTATCATTTCAAACAAAACATTGGTAAGACTTTGGTTCACGAGGCTGAATCCTAAATTAAAGCAAAGCCGTGTATAAATATGTTTTTTGTTCGGCATGATACTTTAATACTGGAACGGAATCATTATATGAAAATATAAAAAGGCATGTTTCTGCATTTAGGAGAAAATATGTACATATGTCATCGAATTGTTTCAAAATATGTAACTAATGCCATAAAGCTGCATGTTAAGATAGATATAGGTACAAATACAATGCTGCCCAGTTTAGAGTTTAGTTTGGTTCATCACTATTTTTAACTTTTATTCTTTGGACAGCAAATTGAAAGTATGCTATTTTTATCCTAAACACTATAATCAATATTTTCTTTCCCCATTGAATTTAAACAGTTGGCATCTTTTATTGGAAAATAAAAGTTATGTTGTCAATCAACTATTTTCCTAGCTGCATTTAGTATTGTCAGTCACAAACTGCCTCATTTTTTTCACAAAATTTTTTAATGTAATATTACTTTGTTGCAGGGAGTAATGCTTCCTTGCATTGTGTCTCCTGGGAGATAACCAGAGCTGGTGGATGGTCTAGTGATGGCTGCACAATATATTTTCAAAATCATAGATACACTGCATGTGTATGCATAGTGATCACATCCCTGGATATGTTTTTCACGATTGTGAGAAGTGAATCGAAGAGTAAGATTTTGAATCACTAGCTGCTTTTGAAAATGGCATTTAGTTTGATGGCTAAATATGCTCGTGAATTTTTTTTGTAAGGAAGTTTGTGAGATGTTAGGAATGGTCATAATGATGTTTGGTAATTTTTTTTCAGTGGACTCCAACGCACAGCTTATGAGACTATTACCTTTGAAGAACAACAATGGTGCTCTTTTATCAATATTTAGAGCTAATGCATCACTAATACAAGCTGCAAATACTGAAATTTCTTGCTCAGTTACTTGGGGAAACATGGATTCAAAATTTTCATCAACTTTGGACTCCAATCAGATACCAAAAGTGAAATGGATTGCAACTACAGAATATGGTTTTCGTCAGAAAATTGCATTCTACATAATATCTTCCAAAAGTGAGGGATATCTGCAATGCAAAGCACATGGTTTGATTTCCAATGAGAATTTAGAGAGTAAACCAAACAGTGCTTCAGTAATTTTCTCTGGGCAAGAATTTCACTCAAAAATGAGAAATGTCAATGCATTCTTTGAGGAAAAGTATGCAGACTTTAACTTCAGCAGCATCTTTGTTGGTGATATAACTGGAGGTGTGATCATTCGAATCACAGCAATGTCAAAGAAAAATCATTCAGATTTTATAAACTCCCTCAAGGATTTTTCAACCAATCTGGCCTACACATATAAACTACCATCGCCAGAAGTCAGAAGTAATCGACTTTGCCTTCAGCACGAGGATGATGGTTTTATTTGGCCCACCATCAAACTTAATCATAAAGCAACCCCAATAAACCCATGCATTGATAGTTCTGGTGCTCCCAGTCCTGTCCGTGAGTGCATCGGAGACTTCACTTTGGGAGTCTATTGGGATAAGAGACCTAAGCGGCCAGAGCCATGTGAGCAGCTATCATTGCGAGCTCAAAGGCTGCATAATCTCACGAGCACTGCTGTTGAAAAGGACATTTTCCAGGAACTCTTGGAATCCATAAAGGATGAGGTGAACATTACTGTTGTCGAGGTACGTGCTAATTCATTGGTGACGTATAGAGATGGGTAAATTACCGTAATTTTCATTTGAGGTAAATTACTGTGGTAAGTTATGGTATTTTGTGAGAATAACCGTAATTTTCCAGTAATTTTTAATCTTCTGCAATTAATAACTATTAGAGGCTTTAATTGGAAAACCAATACCAACAGCAAGGGATTAACGGCATCTAAACCATTAATATCACTATATTAATGTATTAGACATGGAGAGAACTTCGATACAAATTATAGGGTAGCCCACATATATAGTATTATAGTAGTTCTTTTGTTGGAACAAGAAATTTTCGTTCAAACCGTTATAATGATAACCCCACAAATACTCCACAAATGAGTTGTTCCTGCGTTAATTTATAATTGATATAGTGTGGAATACATACACACCTAACTTAAAATAATATATTTGGAATATATGGGTATGAAAAATATCCTAGACGGAAGTGAATATTAATGAAAATTGCTGTTATTTTCAGGGTCTGCCATAAATTACGTAATATACTATGGTAATTTACAATAATTACCATGGTAATTTTTATAAATTACCATTACCCCTAAATTTTACTGTAATTTTCAGAAAAATTCATCTACATTTCAGGTATTTTTCATACCTATATATTCCTATTCTTTTAAGCCAAGTCAATATATTTCACATTGGCTTGATTGCATATTAAGGAAGATTGAACTCATCCGTGGAATATTAGAGGGACTATTGTTTGAACAATAATTTTTCATACCATGACAGAAGAGAGCCAAATTGCATGAGTGAAAATGTTTGTTTTTCATTTTTTTTTATTTCTAATACATAATTCATGGCATGTTTAGGGTTTAAATGTCGTTGATCCCTTAATATTGCTATTGTCTTTCCTATCAAATCCTTTTTTGGCTATTAATAGTTGAAAATTCAAAATTAGTGGAAATTTTCGGAAATCACAGAAATTTACCACAGTAATTTACCTCAAATGAAAATTGCTGTAATTTATCTTCTCCAGTGATATTAAGGTGATTTTTGACCAAATTTTAGCAACAGTATCTTACTTCAGTGTTTCAGTTTGATTTGTTTTGTGAATTTTTAAATCATGCCCAGTCTTCTTTCCTAGGACCCATTGATGAAGAGTAATAGAAGTATATAATACTGTCCTCCAAATGCTGTTGTATATATTCCTCAGTTTAATCCTTCACATTTTTTATGTCTTCATATTAATGAAGTGTTGGAAATAAGAAAATGATATGGGGCTGTTGAACAGTGCTGATATTTTCCTTAAATAAGTTGCTAATTATTATAGTTGTAAATTTGTCAAGGTCTGACACATTCATTGCCATTTGGGAGTTGATAATATTTTTGTCTGGAAACTGATTATTGCATTTTCTGATTTTGATGGCCAGTATGGTCTCAGTATCCCATTAAGCATAATCAGAAATATGTCTTTCAATATTCATGTATGAAGTAACTCCTGGTTAAATATTTCGGAGGTAAAATAGTCCCCTAAATGGATTTCTGAATGGGAACTACTGGGATGGGTACATTGGTCAGGAAGGACAAGTGCAGGATAGGGACATGGAGCATGAGATCTTAAGAGGTGAGTGGTAAGCTTAAGAATGTGAAGATAGAGATGGAGAGGCTAGGAGTATATACACTGGGAGTCAGCGAGATCAAGAGGAAGGGGACAGATGACTACTGGAGTGATGCATATCAGGTGATATATTCAGGAGACAACCAGAGGATTGCAGGTGTAGGCATCATACTGAAGAAAGAATGGGGCAGGAGAGTGAAGTCAGCCTGGCATTACAGTGATAGGATTCTGATGGTTAAGCTGGGAGGTGAGCTGATGGACATTGTGATAGTGCCAGTCTAGATGCTGACATCTAGTCACATGAAAGAATAAATAGAAGTTAATGAGCAAATTGAAGAAGTTCTCAGAGTAGTGAAGGGGAAAGACAACCTCATCATCATGGGAGACTGGAACTTGGTGGTAGGGGAGGGAAAGGAAGGAAATAGTGTAGGATATTTCGGGCAGGGCAAAAGAAATGCCAAGGGAGAAAGACTGGTAGAGTTCTGCAATGAGAAGAATATGGTATTAGCTAACACTCACTTTGAGTGCCATTGGTGTAGGAGGTACACATGGAAGATGCCTGGTGATATTGGTGGACACCAAACAGACTACATATGTGTCATAGTCTGATACAAGAACCAAGTAAAGCAGTGCAAGAGCTATCCTCGCACCCATATAAACAATCACCACAACCTTGTAGTAATGGAGAGCTGCCTTCGATACAAGATAAATAAGAAGACAAAACATGAACCAAGATGGAACACAAAAAAACTGACTGAAGAAGGGAACAGGGAAAGATTTGCCATGGCAGTCTAATAGAAGAAAATACGAGAACCCCAGGAATGAAAGTGAAGTCACCCTCTATCGGAAGCTAAGAAACCAAGTCAATCAAGGATGCAAGAAGGCTAGGGAGAATTCAAGCAAAAGCTGCAGTGATGAAGTCGATGAAAACATGAAGAAGGGGAGGATGGAAATAGCATACAAGCTGGTGAAGGGACATGAGAAGCAATAACATCAGGGATGTAAATGGTAATATATTGATAGAGGATGAAGACATTGGGAAAAGATGGTAGCAATTGATCAAAGACCTCAACCAAGGGTTGACATCACGCAAAGAAAATATAATATTTCATATTTATTTATCAATGGGCCAAGGCCCAATTACAAAGCAATGTCTTTATAAAATGGAGGTATCATATCAAAGATAACCAAGTACATTTTGTAAAAATTATGAAACCTCAAAACAACAATAAAATACA
Source organism: Ceriagrion tenellum (assembly GCA_963169105.1). Lineage (NCBI taxonomy): Eukaryota > Metazoa > Arthropoda > Insecta > Odonata > Coenagrionidae > Ceriagrion > Ceriagrion tenellum. Next base: position 41,879,057 of record OY720636.1, on the reverse strand, counting down.
AATACAGAATAATCACGTAGTAGGAGGACAAGAAGTAATTATTGATTAATAATCACACATTTAAATAAATAATAGCAAATTAAGTATCAAGGAGCATCCTATCCGGTATCCCTCTCAGGAACTTTATAACAGAAGGCAAAGAAGCAAAAAATAGGTCCAAGTTATGACATGAGTTTCCATCACCCATTATTTGTTCAAGTGGGGAAAAGTAAGTATAATTACGTGAATGATAACTAGTATCAAAAGGAGTGTCATATCTTGTGGAATATGATAGAACTTTTATGAGAATTTCACTTAGTAAGGCAGGGGAGTCAACCAGGTTTTTTAACAGCTTATATAGAAAAACAATATTAGAGCACTGCCTTCGCTTGTACATGTACGGAAGATTAAATATAGGTAAGGCACCAGAATAGCTATAGTCTTCATCAAATAATCCAAACTTTTTAGAAACCATACGAACAAACTTGGGTTGGACGGACTCAATGGTATTGATATGAGAAACGTAGTAAGGTGACCATACTACAGAGCAGTACTCACAAATAGGTCTAACTAGAGAGGTGTACAGCACTTTGTAAATTTCAAAACTCTTTTTTTCCAAATCTTGAAATAAGGCCAAGAGCTCTAAATAATTTCGCTTGAATACAGTTGAAATGTTGCAGAAAGTTAAGCTTGGAATCAAATATTACTCCTAAGTCTTTTACGTGGGTTTGTTGTGATAGAATATTTCCTTTGAGTTTGTAATGAAATTGATATGGCATTTTTTTCTTATGAAAAGAGACAGTATAGCACTTTTTAATATTTAGATTCAGATAGTTTAGACTACACCATGTTTCAAGCCTTTGTAGACAGTTTTGTAAAGATACAGAGTCAGTTTCAGAATGAATGATTTGAAAAATCTTCAGGTCATCTGCATAAAGTAAAAAAGGAACTGGATCAAGGACATCCTTGATATCATTTATAAATACATTGAATAGCATAGGGCCCAAATGGGAGCCTTGTGGAATAAATGACATGAGCGAGGTTGAGGGGGACGATTGGGGCCCACACATACTGTGGAGTGAATGTAATGGAGCAGTAGAAGACCTTAAGAAATACAAAGCACCTGGAGCAGACAACATCAATGGAGAAATCATCAAAGTGCTTAGAAGTAAAGCCATGGACAACCTGTATGAAATAATCAAAAATGCATACCAAAGTAGAAGACTTGCATAGGTATTTCAAAGGAGCATAATGATTGCGATACCCAATGAGACAAGGACTGAGAGGTATGAGAAGCACTGAATCTTGAGTCTAGTGTCACATGCATCAAAAATACTCACATGAATAATGAACTGAAGGATGGAAAGGGAAATTGAAGATAGCCTCTGAGAAAACCAATTTGGAGTTAGGAAGAACAGAGGTAGGCGCCAGAGAGGAAATTAGAAATCCTGGGAAAATTGGTGGTCTGTGCATCTGTAGTGCTAAATCAATGGTTTGATTCCCAGTCATGTCAAGTTTTTTTCTTAGACAGTTCACATACTGTTAGGTATTTTGCTGGGCTAAGACCATACAGAATGTACCTACATTAAAAATCTTTGTTCCATTGTGGAAAAAGAATATTAAATTATATCAGGCCTTATAACCTGCATAGTATGCTAGAAGACAATGACTTTATTAGCATAGACAAGTCTTCTACCGGATGATGGCTCTGTGATCTGAACGCATCATACGCATTAAAATACCTTGTGGAATAGTGCAATTGTTGTTTCTGTTTTAATATGATGAACTTCCAGGATATCTCACCTGAATATATTGAAATTAAAAGGTGCAGTGTAGTAGAAGGGAGCTGATGACAGGGATCTAAATTCATGATTAGAGATGGACCATTAAGAAAATTATTGAAGTAATTATCATTTAACACTTTGGTATTTTATGTAATTTACCACAGCTCCTGAAAGTAACCGTAATTTTTGGTAATATTCACCTCCATCTCAGATATTTTTCATATCGGTAAATAATTTTAAGTCAAGTCTATAAATATTTAATACAATCTGAATTATAAATGAAGGAACACACAACTCATTTGAGGGGCTATTGTTTTTAATGGTTTGAATGAAAATTTCTCATATCAAACAAAAGAATGCTGAATTGCATGTGGACTATCGTAGGTATATATTTTTAAATTTTCTTTATGTCTGACAGTGAGTCATTAATGTAGCAATGGTAATGACTTAAATGCTGATAAACCCCTTGCCACTGCAATTGGCTTTCCTATTAATTGCTCTATTAGCTATTGGTTGCAGAAGATGAAAAATTACCATAAAATACTGCAGTAATTCACCTCAATTGGGCAGAAATTTGGAATCTGAGGAAAGAGGATGAGAAAAGGCTACAGGCATTCAAGATGTCCATACGGAGGAGGATTGAGAAAATGAGGTGGATGGAAAGGTAGACAAATGAGGAGGTGCTTGGTATGGGTGATAAAGAAAGGAAATTTCTGCATGAGATTAAGGTTGTGCAAGTAAGATAGTTCCATCATCATAACAGAGACTATATTCAAATTATTCTTTTAAATTTCACCAGCTGTGAGACACACAAATGAAACATTCCATTATTAATGATGCAATAATATAGTTTTACAAGATACAAATTTTAAGTATTTAAATGAAAATATCTATATGTCTTTAACTTGACTCATTTTTTTCATGCAGTACATTTGAAACTCCGTCAAAATGGAAGGTTTATTGTGATCCCAAAGAATTTACTGCAGTGACAATATGATTTACTTTCAAAAATAGTTGAGAAAACACACAAACTATTCACTGTTGATTTTTTGACGAGATCTAAGCGTAGGAAATGCCTCATTTTTTTAATCAGGTCTCTCTAGAGTTCATACACGTACCATTTCCCATGTAAAAGAGCTGGCATTTTTTGGCAAATATCTTGGAAAGTAAGGTGGTAAGGGGTTGAATTTTGGGTGTCAATGGAAGGGTGATATATTTTTCTTTAAAATGAGACCAAATTCATTGATTTATAGGTAAAATGATATTTTGCTCAAACTACCTTAAGAAAAGGCATGGTAGGAAGTTGAATGGGGTGGCAAGAGGTGAGCAGCTGCTTAAGGCTGTGATTGAGGGGAGGATGTTGGCCAAGTGGGGAAGGAAAAGAAAGAGAATAACTATTCTCTTTGTGGAACCTAAGTTTTTTGGTAGAGATGAAGACTGTTAGAACACTATGAGGTGATGGAAGAAATATTATTGGTAGATGGGGGCCCTGTCCTTGTAAGGGTCTAGAGAATTTTTGCTGACTTTTCTGTACACCTAAATTAATGAGTAGATTATTAATATTCATAACAATAATAATATATTACAAATTTTTACTTTCTACTTTCCCAACAGACCAATCACTTCCGAAGAGCTTTGAAGAATCTGGCTGATGAAATTTCAAAACCAAATTCTGAAGTTCCTAAGCCAAACTTAACTTCTGTTGTCAATGTTGTAAATGCATTCATAGAGGTGGAACACACAGTGAAGACAAAGACCGAGGAAATTCAAGAGGTTGCTCCCAATGACAAATTGTTGATTACCATTGACAAATTGCTTGAGGAAGCATCAACTCCAACTGTAATGCCTGTTATCACACCTCACTTCTCTGCTGTGGCAGTCTCTCAAGGGACTCTAATCAAGGGTTTTATGTCAACTGGCTCTGAAATATTATCAGTGACTGAGAATGAAACCTTGGATGAGACACTCACTTTCACACCTGAAGTTGGAGCTGTATTGGTTCAAGCTCCTGAGAAGGTTGGCATCACATACTCTATCTTCAAAGATGATACTCTTTTCACAAGTGCTGATAAGATGGAAGGAAAACAGTTAGCCAGCCAAATTATTGGTCTAAATGTCTTTGGGAATGAAGAGGAGGAATCTCTCAGGAACGTGGTGGCATATGTCATTTTTTCTCGAGGTAAGGAAATGTTATTTATTTTCAGTTTTATCTTAATAAGTGTTATTTTTCATTTGCAGGACTCGAAATTAGCAAAAAACTGTGACTATGTTTACAATATTTCACCCACAATGATTCATGTATGCCACTATGTATTGCCTTGCATTGTTATTTTTTATGAATAGGGTTTTTCTTTACATCCCTAAGTCATTTATTAAGCTCTAGGATGGTCACCAGCAAACACCTAGATTCTCTTGCACTTTGTGTTAGAGAGAGAAAATTTCTCATTTGATTTCATCATTTGAGGCTCATTGCACATGCATCCTAGACATCCTTGTGCTGTACTGATTCAGCTTTTACTTCATTGGGTACCTCTCTGTACTCATCTGATGCCATCTTTCAATTATACTCAGGTTTGGCCTCTTTAATACACTTACCATAATTATAGCATCTTCATTCCACCAAATACCACCTTCCATTTTCCCCAACATCTTTTGTCCATAGACTGTTCCATCACATTCTACCGTCATTCATTACCAATGTATCAATCACAAATCCATTTCCAGTGTATATATTATACCATTCTTCATTTCGATTTTTTGTGCTATTTCTGTCAATTTACTAGTTTCGTCGTGTTTTTTTATTGTAATGTTAATTCTATGGTTTTTTAAGTATGTGCTTCATCAACGCTGATTTTTTCATGTGGTATATAGTTAATATTTATTTAAAAGGAATTTAACCATAACATTTCAATGTGTAGGTTCATGAATGAGTGTATATGATTCCTGCTTTGAGAGATGTAAATGGATTTGTGAATGCATAGTTTGATATTTTATACTGTTTATCATTGCATCCAAACTTGATTTGTATACTAGCTTGCTTGAAATTTGATTTCTTTTCACCCTCTTTCATCTTGTTCATTAATGATAAAATTTAGAAAGTAAGGAATATAGAATTCCAAGTGTTGCCGTTCATTCTCCTCCCTCATTTCATTTTATGTCCACAGAGCCTGAGGGGATAAGCCGTGATTGTCATTTCTGGGATGTTGAAACAAGTGAATGGTCTCAAGAAGGATGTGTTCATGTTCCTCCCTGTGATGTTCCAGCCTGGGTGCCCGAAAATGTGGATGCCTGCCTTTGCACCCACCTCACACACTTTGCCATGCTGGTCTCCGAGAAAGATGAATTTCTCTCCCAAGATTATCTCCTCCATCTCATAACTATTACTGGATGTTCCATCTCACTCATTTCTCTCATCGGAGTATTCTTCATAGGGATTATATTCCCCCATTGGAGCCATGGTGCCAGTAGGAAGGTCCAACTTAACCTCTCTGCCTCTCTTTCTCTGCTGATGGTGGTATATCTGGCCATAGCATCCCAGGGTGAATGCCCCTTCAGCATTGGATCATGCATCGCATTGGGTGCTTTGTTACACTATTCAATCTTGGCATCATTCTCCTGGATGTTAGTTGTTGCTATTCTTCAGCTATTGAGGTTGACAAGGAGCATTGCACTCAGTGCCAGGAATCATGCAGGTACTCACTTGGTCCTCCGTGCCTCTGTACTTGGTTGGGGTGCACCAGCCTTGCCGGTTGCTATAACTTTGATCACTGGAACTGAACTGTATGCCCGCCGTCCCAACTCGGCCCTGTGCTATCCGAGTGGGAGATCATTTTACGTCAGTGTTTTATTTCCTGTTGCGCTAATTGTGACAATCAACACCATTATTTTCACTTGGCTTATTCATTCCTTGTTTTTCAATAAAATTCAGGGCATTAGGGTTCATCAGGGAGATCGGAGGCGCCGGGCACTGCGGCGATTCTATGCCGCGGTGTTTCTTTTTTGTCTCCTTGGAATTTCGTGGCTCTCTGGCATAGCCATAGAGATTGTTTCTGTGTCAGAGACTGCTGTTAAGTTTTTATCCTACCTCTTTTGCATAACAGCTACTCTTCAAGGAGCTTCACTCTTTATATTCTTTGTGGCCTGTGAAAGGAGGGTTGGTGAAAGGGCTTTTAGGGCTGCTTCACTTTTTCGCCGTAAAGGGAGTGCAACTGATACAAGGATCATTTACAAAGCCAAGATGGACTCTAGTATAACAGACAAGGGTACTGACTCAAGTTTATATTTCTCCTCGCAGGGAAGTATTCGGAAAACTAGTTCATAACAGTGGAAAATGCTACTTAATCTACTCCCAGGGAGTGTGTAGACCTAGGTAAAAATATTTGTTTTGAAACCTCTCTGTTAATGGTCTGTAATAGCTCTGAAACTGGTCTATAGCTGCTCTGAAAGACAAATATCTGATCTGAAAGTGGCCTGTTATTTGCCTGGATTAGCAATGGGAAAAGTACCAAAATTTCCATTCAAGGTATATTACCGCGGTAATTTACGGTAATATTAAAAAACAACCGTTATTTTCCAATTAATTTTAATTTCCTGCTATTAATAGTGAATAGAGGATTTAATAGGAAAGCCAATAGCAAAATAAAGGGGTTAATGGCATTTAATTCACTATAATTGCCTCATTAGTGTATTAGAAATACATACATAAAATTAAAAAAAAAATACGGCAGCCTGCATGCAAATTGGCATTCTTTTGTTTGGTGTGAGAAATTTTTGTTCGAGGCTTCCAATCACTAGTATTTGAATTTTCATTCATTCATTGGTCATTGATTCCTCTATACTTAATTGGCAGATAGCATAGCTAGCAGGCCAGTTGTATATATTGACTGGTGGATGTCTCACTTCAGGCAGCCATTTTTTGAGTTGAGATTGTTTTAAGGCAAATTGTGACAGAAAACAAGTTGTATCAATAGTGTACAAGAAGCCTAATCAGATTTTATTTCTCACTTGTGATAAGAAGTCTAAGCTTCTTCCTCAGTACATTAGTTATCATTTGTTTTGCTTTTTTGAGGGTAGGAGAGATTGCTAGCCCCAGGTGAGCCCCAGGTGGCTTAAGGTCTTGCTATCCCTCTTTACATACCTGGAAAATACAAGATAATCATGACATAATTTCATGAACAGGATGTAAGTAGGTACTGTATCATAGAGCCCATTATGTATAACATGAAGAAATTCTGTTGCTCAGGGCTGTAAATTTGTAAATACAAATTAATTAGGCATTAGTGACTCATACCTTTTCAATATAATATTGTAATCTTGCATGGGAGGAACTCTGAAAGTGAGGAAAATTACCACAGGCAATTTAGTAATTTACACCTATTCTGACTACCATCTGGTGATCATAGGAGCTGTAGGAAAATTTCCTAATCTTTCAGAGGTATGCTTCAAGGTCAAGAAGTTTTAGGAATCCAGTCTGACCTGAAATCATGAGCAATATAAAGCAAGAAGACGATAGTAAGCAGTAACATGATGTATACTCATATGCTGAATACCATTTGTTCCTAAATTTCTCCTTACATAGTCAGCAGAGGCGATCCCAGGGATTTATTTGGGGGGGAGACTACCTCAGTGATCGGAGTATTCAATGTTGTATTTGATAACTACATCTAGTTGTTAAAATTGTTTTCTAAATTTTCGGGGGGGGGGGGGGGGGGGGGGGGGGGGAGGAATATATATCCCCATGTGTGGGATACCTTGAGTTGAGCTGAAGAACAACTTTTTTTGTCTCCAACTTTGCATTAAAATTTTACAACTAGGATCATTTAGGACAGAATGTGTACTCTTTGGACTGCAAACCAATTCTGTTCTAGATATGTGTGTATATCATCCCATGGATGTTTTATCATATGTATAATTCTATCATGTATCAACTATATCAAACAATGTTATATTAAACAATGTAATTGATTGATACAATTGATGTAAATGTAAGTAATGCTGTAAATATAACAATAAACTCCATAAAGTTCTAAATGGGCATTTTTACAAGGTTTTAATCCTGGCAATGGTATTCTAAAAAAAGCAGAAAAATAAATAAGAATAATCTGTTTATTCACCTATATGATAATTTACAATATGCATGTTATAGGTCTTGTCAAAAAGTACCTACATTTACATCACCAGACATAATATAAATATTATAATAAATATCACAGCACATAATCTGATACACAATAGAACTTGCTTAATTCTTAACAGAGATGAATAAATTCATCCACAGTACAAAAAGCATTGTTTAAAAATAAAAATTACATTGGATTTTAAATAGTATCACCATAGTAATATTTTTCATCCTAGATGGAAGAAGATTATACAGTTTAATTCCTCTATGAAAAGGACTCTCCCCACATCGTTTTGTTTTTCTGGATGGCATATGTAGCCTATTTATAGTCCTATAGTTTCATTCGAATGATAACCTTCGTTCATTGAGAACAAATTTATATTTTTCTGAATAAATATTAGGTTAAAAATATATGCTGATGGTTAAGTTAAAATTTTGAGTGACTTAAGATGAGCCCAGTAGGATTCTCTACGTGCTAATTTTAACATAACACACATAACTTTCTTCTGGATTTAAAAAACTTACAAGATAAAACTGCTATCACCCCAGAAAATTATACCATAGGAAATTAGCACCTGGAAGTTATTATAGTGCATACACTTTGACATTAACAAATGTCCTGGCTCTCAAGTAACTGAGTTGAAATGTCCATGTACATATTGAAATCCTTCAATATGTACATGTCCCAACGTTGGGACCAATTCACAGTTCTATCCAAGACTATTCCTGAAAATGGGACACTGTTTACAAAGGTAATATTGTGATTTAATAGGTTGAAAGTTTTGGCTGATAAGGACAATTGAAATTTAAGCAGTTTTTTTTTAAATTCACAGCCAACATATAAATGTGAATCCAATCTTATAGATAATTCATTGTTATATTTATAATATATGATATCCTATGCTGTGAAGGTCATATTTTGACATTCTAGATAAGTCTTTAAGGAGTAGAGGATTTTTTTGACCCAAATGTCATTAATTTGTTGGGTTAGTGCCTACAATTAAGGGGGCTTTACATCATGGCCAAAAACACTGCAGCAGATGTCTATGCACTCTTATTTTATGACTCTGCTTTGATACCTAATGATAATCTATTTGCATAGGCCTCTGGAAAAAGGGTTATTAATATTTACAGTAAGCGTTGTAACTCTTTTCTTGCTGCTTTGTACATAATAATTTTGACCGCAGAAGAATTTTAAATTAGTCAGAAATCAGGCAATCACTATGACACATATGACTTAATGTCTTATATTTATTCTAAATGGGACCCCTTTATCTCCACGTAGGTTCATTATGTTGTACTTTGGGCATTTACAAAGACTCCATTGAAGTAACTGTGGGGCTAATTCCATGGTTCTTTGAAAATGTCCAAAGTAAACACCGTTGTGTTTAAAGTTGGGCTTCACCCGTGGACTGTGACACTTAGCGCTCACATATGAGTACCTCTGGCATCATATGCACAGTATCCGTGAGGACAACTTGCTCCTTAACCCTTTCGCGCCAAAGCCTCTCAGAGGGAAACGCTTCCCCTGCTACAAGTAGCATGAGATTTTTTGTACTCCTCTCTATGGAGCTCTCTCGTGGCGACGAATCGCTCAGGTATGCCTTTCGCCCGTTTTTGAACCCCACAACTGTGCCCTTCCCCCGGGCACTCAGCTCGACCCCCCAACCCTTAGTAACCCTACCCTAAAACAACTACCCTAAGTGAAAGGCAATAACTGTACATACGTTACCATTGAATTCAAAGATAGTTATAGATATAATACAAGATAATCAAAGGGTAAAATCCTTAAGGTTACAATGGTTACAATGCTTATGAGATTTGAAAAAGACATTTTGAACAGCTCAAAACAAAAAGCATGAAAGGATCATGAATAATAAACAATTTTTATCTAGAAAAAATTAGGAATGAGAATTTTCTACAGAAAAGGGCAAACTATTCAAGAAAACATTCTTTAAATAAAAATCTATACAATTTTGATGGAAAAGTTGCCAATGAATGAGATTTCCTCAAATCAATCGGAATAGAATTCCAGAGTTATATTGAGGATTGCTGAGTAAGTGGAAAAGGGAAAGAAAGAGAATTGATTTTATGGACAGGACCCACATAGCAGAAACACATCTCTGAGATGTCTCAAATATCTCATTGAATCTCTCAGAGACATTCTGTGACATCTCAGAGACTTTGCAGAGACGTCTCTGAGACTGCTCAATATCCACTTTTGTCGTCCAGAGCTATCATAGACGTCTCTGAGACCTCTCAGAGACCATTACCATTTTTAAATGTCTCGTAGTGATCTCCCTGAGACGTCTCTGAGACATATGCGACATCTGAGATATTTGAGACAAGTGAGAGACGTCTCAGAGACATTCTTTGCCATGTGGAGATTAAAAAGGGTAGGACATAATGAGGTGAAGAAAGAAATATCATAGGTAGACGGACTGAAACTGTATAAATATGGGGGATTCAACTAATTTCCATTTGAACCTACCTTGACCGGTAAATTAGTGAATCATAACAATCACACAACTCTTTAAAATGTTGTAATTACCTTCAATCTTAAGTCAATTTCTCTGCATCTGTGTGAGGGAACATAATCCAAACGTCAAGTATTTGGTTACAACATGACTTATGCTACCCGAGGATAATTTTTATATACAATTGCTCACAATTGGTTATCTCACCGGAATTATTGATCCTCTCTCTACTGATATTCCTTCCAGGGGATACACTAAGTACGCATATTATTACATCAGCCAATTTTCGCGACTGAGTAGTAGTACAAACATAAGCACACATTATCCTGAACCACCTGAATACATTGAATTTACTTAGAGTACAAATTGCCCACTAATTGTGGGTGGTGCTGGCGTTTTAAAGACACATATGTTGAGGGCCATGGATGCCATTGGAGTTCTGTTTTTACCAGTTGTTACCTCCATATGTCTGGAGTTCTGGGTTCAAAATAGCCCCCGTGTACCTCTTTGATACATACAGGAGGTGCACATGTATACTTACTATTTGCTTACCCATTATATGTGGTATTAATGGATGCATTATACATACATGCCATGCAAACTTGTTTGTATTTTCCGAAGTTTGGCGCTTCCGTATTTCGCTCTTCAGCTGTCTTCTGGCGCGATGGCGATGGTTGTGGTGGGGGTCAAATTGAAATTGTAAATATTTTGAAAATATCGGCACCACTGGGGGCGGAAGTAAGGAGTAGGAAGTCGCCAGTATATCAGAATTAGTGTTATTAAGATTTAATTATTTAAATGTTTGGTGAAAAGGCGTTTGAGCTCATCAAAGAGTTAGACAGATGTCCAGATTCGCTGCCAGCCTTCAACGTAAGTAGAAAAATTTCATAATACATAGTTTCGTAAATGGAGAATGGTTCTCACTTTCTTTCCAAAATTTTATGTAGGACGAATTGGTGCGTCAAGTTTTGGAGGAAATGAAAGTATTGTTCGAACAGAACAAAAAAGACGTGTAAGTAATATTCTTTGTGGCAGTACTATTGTGTTATTAAGGGATGTGGCTACAATTTATTTGTTTTTACTCAGCAATGCTTCCGTATCTGGCGATGCGAACTTCTTCGCTGGAGTACAGTTGAGACATACAAGTCTAGAGAGGAATAAGAGGTGCTTGTTAGCGTACTTGTAAGTAACCATGCTCTTATTTCGTGCTAACGCTTCTTTTAAGGCTTGCAATGCCTTGGTTAACTTCGATTATTTCGTATATTAGCTTAAATCGAACGGTATTATATTGTGTAGTTTTTATTTATGCATATAACTATTAATTTTCAGGTACAATAGATTACAATACATCCGACAAATGCGTTGGGAATTCGGTAGTATACTTCCACCTGAAATTAAGTACAATTTATGTGAACCAGAGGTAACTGACATTTTTGCTTTTACATGAATGTGGCCAAGTATAAAGCGATGAGTGTTAAGACCCATTTCTTTGATTTCCAGATTAAATGGTTCGCCAATTATAGTAAATATTTAGCAAATTACATGAAGTCCATTGGAGACAACTATGGGTTGGACTTGACTCAAGATACTAAGCCGCCAAAATCTCTCTATATCGAGGTAATGTCATTTAACGAATGTCGCATTTCGTGCTGGTTGGAGCGTTTTTTCTTTTGGAGCATATGGAATTTGATGATCCTGATATTTATTGTATAGCTTAGTATTTCAATCCAGTAGTTTTCCTCAATGCCATTGTCTCTGAGCTTCTCCCCTGCATGGTGTGGAGCAAAAGTCAAGTTTCCATGATGATTTGCTGAGGATAGTTCTCTTGGGATGCTTGGCTGATTAGGAATTACCCACAATTGAACTAGAGAACCAGTAACTTTTTATACTTCACTCAAATATAGAGCTTAGTCTGCTTGTGATGTCATACAACTTTCTCCTGGCAAGTAGACAAATAAAACACATTCTTTGCAAACTTCATGGTACTCTATCTGAAATATTTAATAATGAGATCAAACTTCTACATAAATTACAGAACTAAAAACACAGCACCACGTTGGTTTGTAAATAAACTCTCTTTGTAATGTTCCACAATAGTTTTTAACTTTTCCACAACAGTTTTTATTATTCCGAGCCAAAGTAAAGTCATTATCACACCACCACATCCTTGGTTGTGGTGATTTTTCTTTTTTTTCTTCAATGTCTAAGCATCACCGTCAGGTGGTTAATTGTGGTACCAAACTCCATTGCATGTTAACAGTAAGTGGAAGGGAAGGACGAATGTAGGGGGAGAGGGAATGTGACCTGTCAAGGAATAACTGAGGGGGTCTACATGGGGCTGGTATTAAGAAGTTTACAGACCAGAACATTGGAACTCAACAGTGCTTTTAATACAGCACAAAGAAACAGCTTTAAAAACAATCACCCAAACATTGCAAAACGTCTTTTAACCTGTGGCCCTGTAATTATTTTAAAGTGATTGTGCCACATATATCAGGTGACTGACATGAGCTCCATGGCATGACGAAAAAATTTCTTAGTAAATTCGGTAAATTCCACACTTGAAAGTTTATTTCCCACCTAGGTTTCGACTGCACAGCAATCATTTTCAAGGTACATTTGCATCACATGCGAGTCAATATATAGAGAAGAGACCTGGGGAATGGGAGAAGTGGTTAATAGACATTAGAGAAGTGTGTCACGGTCGTCTCCTTCAAGGGCTAAACCCAGGGCATGGTGTAGTGTATTTTTAATTCTGTGGTTTTTGTTCTAGTTTTGGCACGTTAATAAATATTTGTCAGTGGAAAAATGTCTTGCATTAGTTATTAGAGCTGCATAGATGTAATGAGAATGAAAATCTGATTTAGCTGCAGTAAGGCTTAAGTTAAACATGCCTCAACAACTTAGGTTAATTTTCAGTATATTTAAATCACTAACTCACAGTTGGGAGATCTGTGTTCTAATCCTGGTTGAATCAAATTAGGGAAAATTTCATTCCTTGGTGTTATTGGACCCATGCAAGTGACTTCGTACCATTTGTATATGCAATGATTTGAAAAAAGAAGATGTATCCCCGCAGGAGAAAATGTAATAAACCTTAACAATTGTTATGGCTGTTGGGAAACCTTCACTCCAGCATTTCATTATCAAAGAATTCCATATGTTTCGTCATGAGCATGTGAAAACATTGCTATTTTATTCTAGATGAATTGTGTGATAATTCAGCCTGTTGTGATTTCTCTGGTAAATGGATGAATAATCTTCTCTTGATGCTCCTAGTAATTGTGAACTTCAATTTAGAAGAGTTATTGTTGGGCTCAAGGTTTCCCTATTATCAACCTTTGCATTATTACTAATATTATTCATTTTAGGTGCGCTGCCTTGTTGATTATGGTAAACTGGAGCTTGAAGATGGTGAGATTGTCCTACTAAAAAAGAATAGCCAGCACCTACTTCCAAGATCTGAATGTGAGCCATTAATTCGTCAAGGTATACTTCAGCATATTGTGCAGTAAGGTATCACGTGCATTAGCTAAGCAAAGGAACTAAAATCTACTTTTTTTTAAATATTTGGCATTATTTTTGTACTTGGTGTGGTGAAGTTTGTTCTCAGGTTGAAAGAATTGAGAATTGTTCCCCCAAGTGGTTGTGTGCATATTGCATATCAGATGGTAATTGGAAGCCAACTCTGAAATATCAGTGTTAATTGAACAACATTTACCTCATTCAAGAAGTTTTTGAACTGAAGCAGTTTTTACAACTTTTGCAATATTATTTGTTATTTGAATTTTATTAAATGTGTAATTTTCTATTAAATACAATTAGTATGTGATTGAATTCAATGCCTTTTTTTCTTTTCCTACTATGATAATTTTATCTTGAAGCTAATTCTTGGGCAGTGAGTGTTCATTTTTGTTTGCTTCTTCAATTGCATTGCGCGGGATCTCCATTGTAAAATTTTAAGATATGGAGTACCACCTGTATACTTCAAGCATAATTTGTGAAATTTTTCCAATGTTTTACGTCAATTCCACATGGACTATTCCTTGTTTAAACTATCAGTTGTCCTGACATGAGTTTAGTGTATTATAGAGAAAACATCATCTTACAAGATAGAGCAAAAAAACAACTGTTGATGTTAAACACTCAGTTTTTATGTTTGTATCATTAAATTTAATATGCATCATGTTAAGATGTATTATGTGTCTGTGTTCCAATTCATGTTCTGGCATACCAGCGCTATTTAAATTTTCCCGAATTAAGGAAGTAACGTCATAGTTTCAGCCATTGGATTAACTTCATGGCTATGGATTGGCTGGTATAAGCTAGGATTAGAAAAAAGCTTACTACCCAGATACAGTAGTCATACTAAGTCATCATGGCTACTTTGTGAGGGCCAATTTGTATGCTGTAATTGGTCTGCCATCATTACTAAGAACTCTTGTTGTTTCTGTATTCTGTATGGCAAATTCTAGATATTTAAAGCAACCGTGGTAATAAAAAGGGAGGATCACCACCAGGTGCAGGACATCTTCCGAGATGAAGCCAATGTAACCTTTAAACATGACCCCATGGCCACCATCACTAGGAAGACAATCAGTTTGATTAAAGCAACGGGCCTCCCTGCAGAGAGAGCCAGTAAGCTGAAAACTGAAGCACCTGCACCACCAAGTCTCTATGGCCTACTCAAAGTGCATAAAATCAACCGCTCCGCTTAGACCCATTGTCAGCACAATATCTTTGCTGACATACAACTTAGCCAGGTACCTTTCCAGTCTCCTTTTTGAATTTTTGGGCTCATGTCCACATGACGTGAAGAATTCGGCAGAGTTTGTGCAGACATTGAAATGGATCACTCTTGATGATGACCTGTTGGTGAGTTTGGATGTCGTCTCATTATTCACTCAAGTCCCTTTGGCAGATACATTTCACCTCCTGGAGATTGAATTTGATGCAGCCATGGTGAAGTTATTCCAGCAAGTCCTGACCTCGACATACTTCCAGTTTGATGGAAAGTATTTTGAACAGAAAGGTGGAGTAACAAAGGGACCCCCTCTTTCCGCCACCGCATGGGCTTGTGGCAGGGGGTGTTAGGTCACCAGCCGTGTAAAGATGTAAGTTTTTGGGGGGTGAAATGGTGACCTGTATTATGGCAGTGTATTTAGTGGAGTTCAGTTTTTATTGTGGTCGCTTATTGTGCATGGAATGAATGGTTTTTAAAATCTTATCTGTTCAGCAATGTATCTCTCTTATTTTATCCCTTCTGTCAGACTTAAAGATGTAGTAAGGCATCATGATAATATTCTCTGTGTCATCTGAAAAACATCAGTTCTGAATTTCTCAAGCAACCTCAGCCTGGCGTGTAGCCTCTGAGTCTCTAGGGGCTCCCTCCTTAATCCCTCCAAAAGTTTTTAGACACTATATGTACGCTGATAGCAGTTTTTAATGAAATTAGCTGCTTTCCTTTATTTTATTAATTTTTTTGTTTAAATCTTTATGGCCAAGGTCCCTAATGTTCGCAGTGTTTTCAATGTGTGGCCGAACCAGAACAAAGTAGCATCTCTCTTTTACTTTTTCATCCAAGGACCTTCCTATTACATGCTTAACAAAACCTAGTTTCTTTAATGCTGTGACGCATATGTTTTGTATGTGTTCCCATGATATATCAGAAGTCAAGGTAATTCCAAGATATTTGACAGTATTTGAAGATTTTATGTTTACTCCACCCACAGAACATTGGCATTTTTGTGATGACTTTGGAAGGAAGTGAACTGTGGTACATTAGCAGATATTTAATTCTAACCCCCACTATTGGCACCACGAGTGAATGTTGTTAAGGTCAGATGACAGAACTTCAAAGTCCGCGTCCCCTCTTATTTCACAGTAGATAACTGTATTGTCTGCAAATAATCTTAATTTACTGCTAACTCGAGAACTTCGGTCATTAATGTAAATGATGAATATAAGAGGGCTGATCACGCTTCCTTGAGGTACACCAGATGTGACTTCCCCATATCAGAGCTAAAACCACCAATAACTACTTTTTGTTTTCGGTCACTGAGAAAGTCCCATATCCAGTTAACTATTTTTTTATTAACTCCGCATGAATAAAATTTAAAAATGAGTTTTTTGTGAGGGACCTTGTCGAATGCCTTCTTGAAATCAAGGAATATCGCGATCATTGTTTGCTTATTCGATTAACCTGATTTTAGGATATCATGAAGGAAGAGCGCAAGATGTGTTTCGCAGGACCGGGCCTTACGGAAGCCATGCTGACTGCTGTGTAAGAGGTTACGATTATCCGGGAATGCCTTAATATTGCTAAAGACAATGTGTTCGAGGATCTTGCATAAAAGCGATGTTCACGATACAGGCCTATAATTTCCTGGGTCACTTGTATTTCCTTTTTTAAATATCGGTGTGACATTGGCTATTTTCCAGTCTTGGGGCACCTTGCCCTCAGGAAGGGAAAATCAATGGGAAAACTGCTCCCAAAGGTGTTCTTGTGCATGCAGGATGCAGGGGGAGAATTTGGTCCGTGTGTGAGGGAGATTGTGATGTCCATGGAGAAGGAATACAGAAATGTTAATGTAGTGTGCTCAAAATCAGGAAAACTGACAAGTGCATTATATAAAAAGTTTTTAGAGAAGGTAATAAAGCCTTAAGTTTGTGGAAAAAATTTTTAAATGATGGTCGATTCCTGGGGAGGACAAATAAATGCTGGCATGTACGATGAACTATTTACTGATGTCAATGACGAACCTACATGTACATTAAAAGTGATACCTCCCAAGTGCACTCCGTTATGCCAGCCATGCGATGTTTATTTTTATAGACAAGTAAAACAATTTATTGCAAGGCTACAAAATAGCAGTGTCCTATTGAAGGAAAAAAGGGAAATTAAATCTTGAGAAGATGCCATTAAAACCTATTCTTTGATCCACCATCAGCTATCTTCACCATTGTTCAATGAAATGATAAGTTATGCCTGGTTTGCATCAAAATTATTGGAGGAGAGGAAGGTATTTAGAAATGTAAGAGAAAAGTGTTTCCCCAAGATCTGCATACACGCAGATGCAAATGTTTTCTAGGAAATTCAAAGCAATCAGATCGCTTCAAGATAAACATTAAGATTTTTGTCTTCCGTTAATGGCCTCCAGAAAGTCCCACGACTAATCGGAGTCATTCCTGTCTCCAAAGTATCAAAAAGTATTTCAAAATTGGAAATAATCTGCCAATGATGCTCCTTTCTCCTGCAACTCTCCTTCCAAGCAAATGATAGAAACTCCACAATTGTCTACAACACTCTGGGCAGCAGAAATTCCAGAAAATAGTTTTAAAACGAAAAAAAAAACCATAGTTAATGTCGTATACATTCAGAATCTGGCATCTTTCGTGGTTTCCGAAGTATATTCGAGCGAAAAAAATTTCTGCAGGTATGAGCCTCAAACCCGCATTGTCCCACTACAACCCGGCATAATAGGCACTAGCGCCTTAACCTCCTCGGCCATTTCGTCTTGTGGCGAATGGTGCGAAATCATAAGTGTTTCCTTTGGACAAAATTGTTTATTAGTAATTTTCTCACAAACCCGGGAACATGGGGCGGAAAGACATTACCAATTTCCGGCATTTTTACTCCACTTTAAGATAACATTTGAGGACCCCAGAAGTCAAGGGGTCTAAGTAACAAAACCATTGTTTAGAGAAAACTTAAGTCAAAGTTGAAAATGTTTGGTACAACCCACTAAGTAGTTAAGAGGCATTACCCTAGATAGCAGCACCTGTCAAGAAAATCACTTGGATCCCTTTACCACCTAAAAGATTAATATTTTCACATCCCATTCCTGTACCTAACTTATTTTTTACAAAAATGTCACTTAGACCCCTTGACTTCTGGGGTCCACATTTGTCTGGTCTTCGTCCTGAATTACTATTACACGATGTCTCCTTGTTAGAACAACAATGAATGGAAAAATGAGTGCAGGTGCAAACTTTTGCTACAATGTCTGAAGGAAGCATTCTGTAAGTTTTCAGCAGTCACTGCCAAACATTTTGCGCATAGTTATCATAATGGTTCAAACAAAGCATTTTAAAAACCTTAATATTTCAACCAATCCAATTCACCATTTAATCAAAAACTTAACATTAACCACTTAGGTCCCCTTAACTCTTGGTTGAGCCAAGAAGAAAAGTGATGGGTCAATGATGAAAGGTTATGATTTCAGCTGGTGGAGTAAGATGATGCCATGAATTAACACCTACATACTCTTATGAATGCAGCTACAAAGGATCAGCATTACATAAGGTACACCATTGGAATAGATAGTCAAGGCAATGATTATGGTTACCGAAAACAGGATAATGGAGAACTTGCAAGGTTTTTTTACAGCTATTTTAACTCCTGCATCATATAGATAACCAAAAATGTTTCCTGTATATCCTTTCATCTGAGTGACCCATATTTATTGAACTAGTGAATTGAAAAGATGATGTTGTTTCAAACACAGCTTCAACAACCACAGGAATAGATAGGCAAGGCAATGATATGATGATTTTGGAAGGCCATGTAGAAAATGAGGGCTTGTAGAAGGCAGGAGATACAAAATTTGGTGACAAGAAGTCGTGTTTTTCCAAACTTTTTATTTCTTCACTCAGTATATTCTAAGCTATTCATCTCCAAATTATTTTTTCCATGAGTTTGGGCAAAATACCCCACGTATCAATAAATAAGAAACAATACTAAAGTATCACAGAAAAAAATCCACAAATTTAAATATTTTGTGATAGTTGTATAATGCTATGGCCCCATGGTCTGTACCAGTCTCGTACACCAGAGAGCTCATGTTTATTTGGCAATGGTAGGTCTGAATACAAGGCATAGAACACAGAGATACACACTTTGCAGTGAATGCTCCCCTTGCCCTAAAGGCACAAATTATGAGATTTAATTTTTTGCCAGTAATAAATGCATGCTTAAATATTATTTTAAAAAATCACTTTATTTATTGACTAGACTTTGAGTCGAAGGCAGGTTTTTGTCAATTGAAAACAGCTAGAGATTTCTCACCTTTTATCCTAAGTCACACAGTATCATTTACGAACATAATTCTTCCTTTCAAACTTTGAGAGCAATGCAATCATAGTCCCAAGAGCAGTATAATTTTTAACATACAAACTTGACTTACAGCATGAATTGTCAGCCCCTGAGAAGCAAGTCAAATGGATTTTCAACCAGTTTAGGTAGCTGAGTAACGAATTACCCATGGCAGAATCACCACAGAAACTAGGTGGTGGATCATGGCAAATACTATCCTCACCCATGAGTCACACATAAGTCTTCTAAATAACAGTTAAATACAGCTTCACCTAATATAAAGACCCTCATGTTTACGGAATAAGCTACTTGACCCACAGGTTCTTGATGCTGCATCTTGAGGATCACAGACGCTCAAGGTAATGATTGTAGCAGATGACAACCTATGTGACATAGGTTGGCATCCCTGAACTTCCGGTTCGAGGATGCCCTGTCCAACTATGATGTTGGCAGGCCTGATTTCCGGTTGTTGTGATTCCGTGTCTAAGATGTAGCATGAGTGTACATGTGCTTTGGCTATCATAAATCGGACTTCATCTAATCCTGAGGGTATGCGTTATCATTTATATTATAACCCCATCCCCTCATACAACAATGATAGTGTTTTTTCAATGCCCTTAATGATTTCTAGGCCATTAAAAAGGAAATAACAGGACAGAGAAGGGAGGAAGCCAATACACAAAATGGCCAACTAATGCCTACACTCATGTGAGAAGGGATCTGTTTAGAATGACAGAAATTTATCAAGTGAGTGAGAAGTTGTTCCCTTGCAACTGACATTGACTAGTCACTTCAAATAAGTCAAGAATAACCAGAAAACATTTAACCTCATACAATGGGATATAACATTTTTTTATCACCACGACCACATTATATACACTTCCAAAATGATATTAGGCAATCATTGTGGAGTTCACATCCATGTATCAAATTGAATTGAAAAATTGCTGGAAAATCCAACATAGCAATAAACATAATAAAGCCCACACATGGCCCACAAACACTATCTTTAAAAAATTCAAATGAAAATCCACACTTCAATGCAAATCTTTAATGATGAAATGAGAATTATTTTACCTCTATTGAGAATTTTTTTACCACCAACATTGATAATTTCCCCCATACCATGAAAAATATCGTTCTCATTGCTGCTCTCATAAAATATACATAGTTTAATTGCCCTAGCACAGATAAGTTCCAACATCAAGCATTAAAAATTCCAATTAACATTATCAGGCAATTCCATGTGTGGCTCCTTAAGCTATTCACAAAATGTAACAAATTGTGAAATACAGAACCTTTCTACATCTTTGGTGAAAAATAAATGTAGGTAACAGTCTACAGTTTGTAAAAATACTGAAAGGAGAGAAAGACCGCATTGAAGTGGATGTGAAAGACAGCCAGAGAGTACATGGGGCAATCAACCAACTTGCCAGAACAAGAGCCTTGACATTTTGATTTCAAAGTAACATTGTAAAGCTCATTACAAATAAATTATCCCTCGAAACCCTAAAACAATTAAAATTCTCCCTTTAAAGTAAAATAGTCAATGCCTCAGTCACCACTTCAGCCTCAAAGATATCCTTTCCCAATGCCTTGGTCCCTTTTCATATCTTGACAAAAGATAAATACCTAACACTAAAAATTTCAAGAGATAGATGATTTTTCAAAAACCATACCCCACCTCTTCATTATATCATTGCATACTCTTTAAAATCTGTTTCAAGCAGCTCATGATTGATGATTAAGTGATGGGATCACATGACCTTCACCCATACAAGAAAAAAAAACATGTAACTGTTTATCCTTTGGGTCACCCCCATTAGCTGAGTTAATTCTACATAAGTTTAAAATGTGACTAACAAAGTCATAAAATAATGCAACATCTACATCCACATTAAATCATGACAAAGGTGACCACATCCTAAATATCCAAATGCTAAAAATGCCCACAAACACAAGCTTTGACAAGACATCATTGGTCCTACTACTACTGCAAATACTGCTATTAGGCCAAACCTCACCTTGTCAGGCAGTACGTTGAGTTATGCACAGTTCCATAAAAATAATACTTTTGTTGGAAGCAGGAATGAAAATATATTAAAAAACCATGTGACTAGGATCCTAACTTCTTTTAAAATGGTGATAAATGGAGTTGACATTGTATATCACATATATAAAAGCCACCATGCAAAATTCTACCTTAAGGAAAACGTAAAATGACAAATCCCAGCTTCAGTAGCCAATTTTCTGTCAGCAAAAAGCATTCCAGAGCCATGTCATCACTAATCATTTAAATGGACATTAGTTTAATCATCACAGCTGTAGCGGAGCCATCCTTCAAATTCACACACCTTGGTTTACCCACATTCATTGCTCTCAATTAGATTTGTAGAATAATTCCACATAATAGTGGTAGTAGCTAATTTACTCGCTGAATAGAATATTCAGAATCTATCAAATGAACGATGAGAGCAATGAAGGTTTAAACTCACACTCACTAGAATTTTCTAAGGCCTCCTGAATGAGCAGAGTTCAGGTTGGAAAAGTTGTGTAGACTGGACAGATGAGCATTGTTTATGGATTGCAAATCCTCCTGTGTTTTTGACTTATCACGCAATCTAGACTGAAGTAAACAATGCTCAGAAATGCCAATACGTAACTCCTGTAGAGCAATTTCACCTCTGAGTTGTACTAGGGCCTTTTTGATGTTGACTAAGGGAGCTGAAACAAAAGAGATGTCAGATATATTCATTACTCTTACACAAGAATGATGGAAATGTTCGTGATATTATAGACAGTAATTATGCTTCTAAATATGCACACCACTTATGATTTCATGACTTTTTTTCATCTGCTGCTTTTGATCATTTTTTGTCGTTTAATTGAGTTTCACCTCTCTGTCTGGGTCAAATCTAGAAATTGATATTTAACCAACATCCTGATAACTTATAGCCAATTGCAAGAACAATTAGTTTTGGAATGAATAGTTATGAGATCCATGGAGTTATAGATCTCATAAAAATATCCGAGTCCCAGGGACACATCTACTAGTCACATAACTTATTTGCCAACAGTTAATAGCTTCAAAAGTTTGATCTTCAACCGCCGGATAAAGCTATTAAAAGTTTATCCTATGAGTAATTGCTAATGCACACAATAATTAGTCAGTAAGAGTAAACAAACTCGTCATTTGTCTCAAAACAATTCTTTTATCAAGTAATTAAGTCTCCAAGCGGTTCATTGTGCATCTGCTATCTTGGTTACTTAAGGAACTCATAACTCCATGCCATACGTTATGAAACCAATAAATTTATCAAATGTTTCTGCAATACTTATTGAATTAGTTCCAAGGCTTATGGGACCCATAACTTTATACAATACATATGTGTGTCACTCCTGCAATGGGCCATTAGAGCACTGAAATATGTGTGCAGAGACTCACATCCAGAGACTATACAGAAATCACTTAATAAGGTTTTGATGCACCTGCAGGAACATGGGAAATTTGCACTTATTTTTTTAGTATGAATTGTCAACAGCACCAAAGCAATACATTTGTGGTAATTTCAGGGAGTGGGAATTACTATGTATTTGTAAAGGATAATACAGTATAATAGCAGCAGTGGTCAATGCTAAAGCTGCAATGTTGCTAAGTTATCTTAGATGCAAGATGGATGCAGTTGGCAATTCATTCATCAGCCGATGATATCATATTAACGGCCTTAATGCTAACCTAAGTAACCTCAATCAGTTGATGACAATCTGCGGCCATCAACATCCACCATGTAAACACTGCCTAATGCAGCTACAACATACAACATTGATATCGCCATTCAGGTTGGTTTCAGCATTAAAAATTATTTCTTGGTATATTTAAAATAGTTTTAGAATAGAAACATGCTATGAATGAGCCATGCATAAGAACAAGCTTTTACAATGATTGTCACAATAATCTCTTAAGCTGTGTTTGCACGACGCATGTACCTGTGCAAGTAGATGGATGAACACATTCACCATTAAAATTGCATTGCATTAACACCCAAAATTGCACAAATGCATGACCATAAAGTATCCCCACTCTTAATTTGGAGCATTTGCCCACACATCTGTCAAGCATTAGCATAATTAGGGTACATGCACCATGAAAAAAATGCCTTGAGGGAGGGAAGTGAGGTCAACAACAAATACGGTGGCATTCATTGGAAAAATACCATAATGAATAAGATTGTTTTTACTTGTCATTATCTTTTGAGGTATTATCATTCCAATATAGGATACCTGTACATCAAGATAAATTTTTATTTATCTTACAAAATCACAGGGAAAGGCAGCCTTCAGTACAGTCAACCAACTACTTTCAGCCAAAGAAACCAATATAGGCCAAAGGAAAAGATATGTTAGATGTTTTACTTGGAGTGTTGTGCTTCATGGAGCTGAAACATGGACAGTCAGGAGGAAAGAGGAGATATATCTAGAGGGTTTTGAAATGTGGCTATGGAGAAGAATGGAATGATTAAAATGGAGTGATAAAGTGAGCAGTGAGGAAGTGCTGGCAAGGATGAATGATAAAAGGAATATTTTGAGATCAACATGAAAGAGGAAGGCAAACTGGATGGGACACGTCCTGAGGAAAGATTGACTGCTGAAAAGAATATTAGAAGGAAAGATCAAGGGAAAGAGAGGAATATGAAGAAGTAATTTGTTGACTGATAATATGAATGGAAGGAGTTGTGAAGAGTTGAGAGAGGCAGCACAGGATAGACGAGCACGGAGGGAGCAGTTTAATTGAAACCTGTCTGAGGACAGATTCACCTTAGATGATGAAATCTATCATACAATTGTACACCAATAAATACTCATATTAGAGTACAACAGAGTTTACATTATCAGTTTATAGGGGAGCTAGAACGATTTACGTTGGGATTGGACTTACATCGCATCGTCTGGAACCAAATTATGACATAAGGTGAGATATACCTGAACTATAGTCACAATTGAACAACATATTTCTGGGATGTACGTACTTCCATCAGTCATACTGGATCCTCGTTCCTCCGTTTCTTGTTTCACAATGTCCAACTCCTCAGTCAACTGGCTAAGTGTCTGAGAATGATTAGATATCGATGTGCATGCGGCATTATATTCCTCTTGAGCTTCCGTGAGTTGCCTCTGAAGAATGTCACAAACACAAAGATGGGTAAATAAAATTGAAGATCTGATGATTATGCAATCGCGTCAAAACCCAGGTCACCAAGGGTATTTATTAAGTGGTATTTTCAAATATTCCTTCAAAATATCCCTTTAATTTAGCAATACCACCAAGTTAATAAGAAAAGTACTCTAATCAGAAATGAAGATAATTAAAGAGATTAATAAGTATCACAAAATTTTAAATCTGTATGGTAGGGAACTTTAAGACCATTCTTTAGTTAAGTCAACTGACAAAAAACAACAAAAGTAGTTCTTCATAAATAGAGTAAATGTTTGATCTAGCCAAGCACGGTGAATCTACATTGAAAACAAGTAGTTTCTGAACTAAAAAATACATAGCAATACCTGCTCCGAAAAACAATTTTAAATCATTTACCGTTCATACTCCTACCAAAAAAGTTCACATCTACAAATATATGCCGGAAAACATATTCATATAAATAAATTTATACAACATGTTTAGAAACAATATATGTAACTTGAGGCCATCATATCTTTTAGTTACCACAGTCCAGACTCGGCAACAACCATATTTCAAGTTTTCATACATGCATATGCATTGATTAGAGATAAGAGTAGGTACTGATTAAATTTTTTGCAAAAAAGCCCCAGATGACCTGAGTACACACATCAGTCGTAGGTAGAAATTAATTGACTAACCTGTAATACACTGAATTCAGCAATTAATGATTCCAGTTCATTATTCAAATACTTTTCTCTCAACCCAATTTTTTCCATGGACTGCGAAATATCTGAATGAAGTTTTTCCAGATTAACTTTTGATGGCTGAAATGCTTCTTTCATACTATCTTGATAGCGATGCATATCATTGAGGTGGTACATCCAGTCTCTTGGATCTAGCAGTAAAATAATAGAAAAAAACAAAGAAGAAATTTTCCAACTCCTCTTCATATTATCTATATGCATATTATGCACACACTAAAAACTTCTTCAAGTAGTTTATTTATACGTGCCAAAAGAGTACACACAAAGAAAGTAATTAAGTGAAAGGGTGCTCATTATTTTACATTTACATTGTGAGGCTGTGCAGTATACTTGTCAAGAACTCAAGTCTACACATGCTGGAATCCAGAGTTCTTCGTGGCTAATCCTTCAACTGTGGCAACTTTCCTCTTGGGCAGGTAAGGGTATCTGGTGCGTGGACCCTTATTACCTAGGTTCATTTTTTTCCTCAGACTGACAGAGCAGTCATTGTCAGGCACAAGTACTGATGAAATGGCTAAGAACTGATTCATTTTGTTTCGAACTCTCATTGAATACTTACTCTACATTGACTCATACTGACTACTTACGATTAATTTGATACAAAAGAGTGGATAGATTGATTTTAGCTAATGTATCTAATGTAAGAGTAAGAAATGCAATCATGAACCTAATCCAAAGAACATGACCTTCCCTTTCCACTCTGATATGGAATAGACCACGATAGGATAGAATTATTAGCCTATTCCAGCCTCTATTTGACAAGTCGGACCACAAACTTTTGAAAGTAAAGTCAAAAAGTTAGACGTACCAAACGTTTTCCCTCACGTCAACCCATCAAGTATAGAAATGTTTACCGCAGCTGAAGGGATATATTATGGTGAACATAAAGCTTACATTTAAGAGTAAGTAATTAATTTACCAGGTTTTATGGTAACCTTAAGTTGGGGTAGCACTCTTTCCACTTCAAGTTTCCACTCATTAACGCTAACTTTTGATTCAAGCACACTCGGCTTTTCTGGCTGGTTCAACTCCTGAGAAAATTTCCCAGAGCATGTACATGAAGTGAGATATAAATTAAGATGAGCAGCAGAGCAAAGAGAGTCACATACTAACCTTTCCAAATCCCCTTAGAGCAAGTATATCATTTTCCATTGCCTCTGGATCTTCATCGTCAAAATACACAGCAGCAAGTTCTTCCTCGATTTTTTCCAGCACTAACTCAGCTTCGTCATCACTCACGCCTTCAATTATTTCAGGCTCAGGTGGCATGATTGGTCTGGGAATCAAATGCACACAATATTTTCATTTTTAAAGCATAGGATGCCATCAATACATTCATTCTTCATCCAAGTAAAAATTCAGAATCACATTCATAAGCAAAAATCAACATCAAATTAATTGATTACTGTGGCGTTATGTTGAGGAACAATGAGAAGGAATAACTCATAATAAAAATGATGTACAGTTCCCCTATGTTTTCAATGCTGTCTACCACTTTTGACTTGGATGTTTTACATTTTAATGAAAAAGGGCCACAACTGGATTTTTACGAGAAATATGAAATTGTGAATAGCCCACATAATATTTTTAATGACATAGTTTTTATGATACAATCACCTCTTTTGAATTTATGTCTCCCTACATGTCCTCGGACTCAGTAATCTGGGAAGTGTTTTTCGACCTTCAACTCCACCTATTCTTCCTTCTCCCCCCTCTTTTTTGCTGGTTTTCCCCCACTATTGTTTACTGGTATTTACGTCACTCCGAGCTCTTCCGCCTCTGCATATTCCCTCCCTTACCCTCTCTGCCGCCAGAATCTACCCTCCCCTTCCCCCCACCTATCTGTGATTTGTATGGGTATATATAGAACTGAAAATTTAATTTTTGTACCTTGAAAATGACAAAGTGTCGAAACCATGGTCGGTACTTATTAAACAGTGTGGAAATTTACCATCGTCTTTTCATTCTTACCAGTATGGCTGTCTACCAGTTTCGACATCTATAGCATCATTTTCAAGACAATAAAACAAGCTGTTAAAAAAACATTAAAACATAGCGGAACTGTACATCATTTTTTATAAAGAGTTAAAAATTAACATCTCTTCAACATTTCAAATGTCTTGGTCTAGAGGTAGAAATGGAGTTATGGGTGCACCGTCTACTGAATCATTGGTCAACTGGTCATTAAGCAATACTCATGAGTCAAATTATAATCACAATGATTTAATGGCACTTTCCTTCCCGCATTCGCCCATCTCTTTATCTCCTCATTTATCCATCCATCTTTCGTGTACTTAGGTAAAATGTTTGCGAAAGATGGACAGATAGATGAGGAGATAAAGAGATGTGCGAATGCTGGAAGGAAAGTGGTAGGTAGCATGTGGAGCATATCAAGGAATGAGTGTCTGTCTAAGGAAGCGAAAATCGCCATGTACAAAAGTGTACTTCTCCACACTTTGTTGTATGGTAGTGAAACATGGGTATGTCAGGATAGACATAAGAGTAGACTAAACGCCATGGGTATGAGTTATCTGAGGAGAGTTTGCGGCTAAAGGAGGGTGGATAGGGACAGAAATAAGTGGGCAATAAATGAATGTGGGTTAGATGTTCCAGTAATGGACATATATGAAAGGAGTGTGCTGCGTTGATTTGGCCATGTTGAAAGAATGGATGAGAGTCGGATAATGAAACAGATATATGAGTGAAATGAATGGTGCGATAAGGAGAGGTAGGCCAAGAAAGTTGTGGTTGAATATGGCTGAGGAAATTCTTAGGGGGAGGAATATTAGGAGTCTTAAAAACAGGAGGGCATGTATGAAGCTGTGTATGGGGGTAACTAAGGCAAAAAAGGTTTGCAAGGATAGGTCAGAATGGAGGAAATTATTGAAGCAGAGTTAGGTGTACAAATATGTATTTATGAGTGAAACTTTGTGACTGTGCCTACCCCGGAAGGGAACAGTGTGATTGGTATGTATGTATGATTTAATTGGACAATTTAAATAGCATTTTACCAGCATATATTTCCATAATAGAAATGGTGTATTAATGATCCCATGAATTTTCTTCACTATTTTTCATGAGCCTCATTAAATCTGCCTTCCTTGGGAATTCCAAGACTCAGACACAGTCTTCAAAATTGTTTCCAAGAATCCTCTGAAGGTCTCCACTTATACCTATTCTATGAAGAAATCAAAGACAACATCTCCAAAAACCAGTTTGGATTTATGAAGAACAGGGGAACCTGGAAGGCTATACTCTGCCTGAGAGTAATGGTAGAGTAAACAATACATGAGAACAAGCCATTGTATGTCACATCCATCGACCTGGAGAAAGCTTTTAATAAAGTTTAGCGGAACTACATGTTTAAACTGCTGGGGATCTAGGAATGGATTACGATGACATTGGTATATCTACCAACTATACAGGAAGTAATCACAATGCGAATGAGAGATGGAAGTCAGATAGGGAGTAAGACAAGGATGCAACCTCTCACCAGCACTGTTCAACATGTACTTGGAGGAGGTCATAAGCGAAGCACAAGAAATTGGACTGAGCGTAGTTAAGATAAATGGAGAAGAAATAAACATGATCCGCTTTGCAGATGATATCGCAGTCATAGCTGGATATCATGATGATCTTCAAAGGTCACTAAACGTAATGGACCAAGTTCTCCAAGAATTCAACAGGAAAAGAAATAAGGTGAAGACTAAAATCCTAGTATGCAGAAGAGAGAAGTTGAATGCAGGGGTCACCCTAAGAAGGGAGAAATTTGAGCAAGTAGATTCCTTCACCTATCTTGCAATCATCCATCACGGGACGGAAGAAGTACAATGGAAATCAAGTGGAGAACAGCCAAAGCCAAAAGACCATTCATCGTAAAAAGACAAAAGCTGAGAAGACTACAAACCAGGAAACAGTACGTGAAAACATTTGTGTGGAGCACAGCACTCTATGGAGAAGTATGGACTATTGGAAAAGCTGACCAGAAAAGACTAGAAGCTTTTGTAACCTGGAGCTGGAGGAAGATGCTAAAGATAAAATGGACGGAAAAAATAAGAAATGATGAAGTGTATGGAAGAGTAGAAGAGGTAAGGACCATATGGAACATCATACATAATAGAAAAACAAGATGGATTGGACACATCCTGAGACACTATGGGTTTGTGAAGAAAATGATTGAAGGCAAAATGGAGGGAAAAGTCCCCAGGGGAAGACCCAGGAATAAGTTCATGGACCAAACAAAGAGGAAAGTAAATAGGGAGAAATATCAGGAGGTAAGGGAACTAGCATTAGATAGGGAAGGGTGGAGGGTTGCAGTCAACCAATCTTAGGATTGAACAACCAATGATGATCTAGTATATTTCAAAGGTCACTCCAAGTCTGGCTCTCAGTTGAAATGTATATGTTTTACAATAATGCAGGTAATGCAATGGTCACATTAAGGTAATATTAATTCTACAGTGGAAAGAAATTCAAGTGAGTGAGCATGCTATAATCTATTCTCAACTACTGATTACCACTTCTTCTCCTAGATTTTGTTGTTCAACTTCATTTTGGTGGAGCACTGAGTATTTTTGCAGAGGTCTGTGTGTTTCCACTCCCTCATGATTGTAAGGACACAGAGAGGGAGAATGAACTTACTAGACATTGCCAAAATTTCCATAAAATCACAAGAGGGGGACTGACAGTGAAATGCACCTCTATTCAGTTCAGAAAGCTTGAGGAAAGTATAGTTCTATAAGATATGTGAGGCCATGACTCATGGTAGAGATAACCTTGTCAGCAGAGAGTGAATCCCATATAGGCTTTATGATGCCTAAAATTTCCCATGCATACCACACCCATTTCCTCTCAACCAAAGTTGTACAATGGGAGCCTTATCCCTTGCAAGACACTGGAGAGACAAAGATATCTGAAAGGGATAACAGGAATATTAATAACAAGAAGATCATCAGACTTACTTTTTCCATGATATCTTACAGGATTTTAGAGCCTCATCAGTAAGTTTATCCAGGATGAACACAACATTTTCTCCATAGCCTTGCTTTAACTTACTTGGTGGAAATGTTATTGGGGTTCCCTAATCAATGAGAACAATTAGATACAATTTATCAAACAATAGGTCACTACAATATTCAGTCATTCTACTATATATTAAAATTCCTCATGATTGCCGTCAGGTTTTCATAAGACTTTTTTGTAGACATAAAAACAAGCTGCTTCATTAACACGAACCAAAACATCAGTCTTTGTGTTTCATTCCACAAAAATCTTGAAAATAGTTCAAGCAAAATATTTGGTGTGTATCAGAATTTTGTGCTCTTCCTATGTAACCACAATATTATTTAAGGTTCATATCTTTCATCAGTTTCCAGTATACATAAGGCACTCCACAGAAGAACTGAGCAAAGGCATGACACTGACTAATAAAGATAAACATCAGAAACGAATAACAATATCAAATAACTATGTATATGCAAGAATGAAGAAGCTAACTATGAGCAAGATTTATAAAAGTAAAAGTTTGCACATATCACAACATGTATGAATATGTTACTGAGCCATTCCATGTCAAATCAACACAACTTAGATATAACTTTTGCCTCACCATTTTAGATTTTGCTAAAATTATAGGTAAGTAAGTATAGTCATAGTGGGTGCTGAGACTAAGAAAAATACCAAATTCAATTTTTTATCTCAAACCGTTTCTGAAATATGGCCATGTAAAATTTTCAAAAACTGGCTAAAAAAGCATGAAGGGAATTATTTTTAATCACTCCAGGAGCTGTCCTAATTGAGCTAGAGAGCTGGGAAAGGCGTCATTTTGCAGCATGTTTTATGCTTTCCAAGTCTTATTTATGCTTTATCTTTCCAGTGATAACCAACACAACATAGGTTCTAATAAAAAATGTTTTTGCAAAATACAAATTAAAATTTTAATTTAATTTTTTTCCAAAAAGTACATAATTTAAAAATTTCAAAATATTTCCAAAAAAATCCTTAGTACTGTTTTAAATCACATGGCAAAATATATATATGGGATGACAAGGGGTTCATTGTTAAAAAAAATTATTTCTGACTCTTGTTTTTCACTAATAGCTCCGTTTTGCGATTTAAAAAAATTCCCTTCATGCTTTTTTAGCCAGTTTTAGAAAACTTTACATGGCCATATTTCAGAAACGGTTTGAGATAAAAAATTTAAATTTGGTATTTTTCTTAGTCTCAGCACCCACTATGACTATACCTAATTTTAGCAAAATCTAAAATTCAGTTCATAGAAATTCAGTTCATATTCAAATAGAAGTTCACTCAGCAAGACTGCCAAACACTACTCAAAACCTAGACATGAGGTTCTTCTAGTTCCTTTTTTTCACCACCTTAGTCCACCTAGTGGACAATATTTCACCAGCTATTCTGATGGCTTCATCAAGTCTGGTCGTTAGTGAAGATACCAGATGGGTAGTCAGTGAAATATTGTCCACAAGGTGTAGCAGAAAATCTGAAAGCCAGAAGAAACAAGAACAACAACAACCCACTGATAATAATCCATAAAGAAACCTATAGATGTCGGTTCTCTTGGCACTTAGGGTGATGCCACAACATAGGTTAAGTGTTTTAGCAGCCAATGAACATTATAGAGGGGATATTTCACAACAAACCAATTGACCCAAACCTTTTCTCGAACACATTCCAATATGGACGATATTGTTGAATTTGGATCATCATATTCCTGAGGTTGCTCAAACGGCCTTCCCATTTTTTTGATTAGCCAAGCACATAATGAAATAAAGCTGAAAAACTGCTCCATTGGGTTTGAAGCCAGCGCAAAATAATGCCTGAAAAGGTCGTTAACAGCAATTGACAGCAGAACCAGGGCAATAATAATGGAAGTGAAGAGGTTCATGAAGTAGTTTGCATTTCCTCAGAATGACACTCAAAACTATATGATACTCTAGAGTATACAAACACTAATAAGTAAAGCAAATCAAACTAGAGTGGGTACGTAAGGTGAAATAACTGTCAGGAATATGACTGCAATGGTAGCTCACCTGCTGAGAGGTTTCATTTGCAGCTCCTTGACGAACTCTTCATGATAGTTCAGTGCAGCCAGTTTGTACAATACTTCCTCCATAAAAACGAAAGGTGTAAACGAACTTCCAGGTCCGCCGTCATTATCTTCAGTATTTCGACGAACGTCACTCTCACGATTCATATTTGTCTCACAAATTTACAGGCTGATTACGAAAAAGTGACGCTTAATAAAGAATATTGGGGGCTCATATATACTGTGGAATATTTTATGCAATGCATATCCCATATACTTGAATTAAACCACATAAAATATAAACAAATTAGACGTAAACACATCCATTGTCATCCATACACAGTATTCACCACAGCCCATACCAACCACACGAATGAATACGGGCTTGTAGTCCCGAGTACCAACAGTAAATAATGAAAATAAATTATAAGCAGAATACTGCATTGCATAATACTGCAACTGCGTAATACTGCAACAACTAAGTGCAGAGCTAATTTTTCCTTCGATTCTTCAAATAAAGCACTAAATACATCACGGCTTGTAATGGCGTAGACAAATAACATGTAAACTGCCGGTCGGGTAAACAGGGTCGGGGGCCGGAAAAAGTTCAGCAACTTATTTTCAAATGTTCTTAAAATTTAAAGAACAATTACTCATTCACTAGAAGAATAATTTTCTTCAATCCTTCAGTACAAGTGCCACACAACGCAACATAACAAACAGCATAAAAATAGTACTTGTAACTTGCCGGAAAATGTCCCGTGGGCTGAAAAAATTACCCCCTTACCCTGAATTATTGTAGTTTTTTTTATTTCAAGCACAAAACTGCGTAACCAGAGAATTCATTTTCTTCAATTTTTCCATACCAGTACTACACAATGATAAGTACAAAATAGCGTAGAGAAAGTACATGTAATATTATAAATATTGTAAATATTTGCCGTTTGAGGGCCCGTGGGCTAGAAAAAGTACTAAGCCGACCCTAATTTTTTTTATTTTTTTTTCAAATTTAAAGTAAAAGTACTCCGTAATCAGAGCATTAATTTTCTTCATATTTACAATACTATAACTGCAGGTTAGAAGGTACAATGTAGCATTAGGAAAGTACGTGTAAATTACCGGTTACGCCTTTGGCTGGAAAAAGTGCAACGCAGAGTATGAATTTTTCTTTTTTTAAATTTAAAGTTCATCTACTTCATAACCAGAACATTCATTCTCTTCAATTTTCATTACCAGTATTGCACGGTACTTGGTACAAAAATTCCTTAGAGAAATTATCTGTAAATTACCGTTTAGGGGCCCGTGGGCTGGAAAAATTACCTACTGCGCAGACTCTGAATTTTGTTTTTTTTTCAAACTTAAATTATATGCAAGTACTCCACAACAAGAGCATTCATTTCCTTCAATTCTTCAATACCAGTACTACACGAAGATAAATACAAAACGCCATAGACAAAGTACATATAAATTGTCATTTAAGGGCCCGTGGGCTGGTAAAAGAAAAGTACCACGCAGACCCTGAAGTTTTCATTTTTTATTTACATTAAAAGTTCTCCGTAACATTCATTTCCTTCCTTTCTTCCTTTCCTTCAATTTTTCAATACCATGGATATTAAAATCAGCGACAACGAAACTCCGTGCGGAAGGGGCCTCATGGCTGACAAATAACTATCACGGTCTGCGAACCTACGACGGAGACATCGAATATATGGTATTGGAGAGAATTTTGAGCCAATACAACAAAAATTATAAATACCTATATTCCAAGGGTGCTTAAAAGACTGCGTTGTTCGGCAGTATGCCACTCAAAAGTGTTTGTGTAACGAACCTTGAATTGTATTGGTGCCCTTCACGAAATTATCGACGAATGAGAACTGTTAGATGAAAGAACATATGCCAGGCAATCATCAGTGCGCCAGGAAAAATGCTCGTAATCTGGCTGATCGGGGTATTTAAAAAATAAAATTAAAAGAAAAGAAATAAAAATGTTTATACTATGTCATCTAGTACCTATATATTTTTTAACCCTTAATTTAAACACTATGGGCAAGGCAATAAAAAATAATAGAGAAGTGCATTTTTTTTATTAATTTTTTTGAGACCGAACAGAATCTACCTCCCCGTTTTTAAAAAGCATTTCATATTTTTATCCCATATTTTATTCTCTCATTTTACAAGCTAAAGTGAGCTCGCAGCCTTCACTTTACTGTAAAGTGACACTTTAGCATTTTTTAGTCTAAAGTGAGGTCTATGAGATACGCAAAGGTTACTAAGCCTATTTAAAGTCTATCCTGAAGTTTCGATTATGTATCAGACCCGGAGCACAGTCTAAACAAACAGTTTAGACTGTGCCCGGAGTATAAGATATAGGTACCTAAAAAAATACTTGCATTCATATTTCTTTCAGCAATAAATAATTGTTATTGTAATTGTTAAAGTAGCGTTTATTTTTTGGCGTAGTGGATGTTATTTTGTACCTGAAATAATATAAGTATCTGAAAATTGCAGTACACACGTGTTGCCTGCAAATACGGTATGCACATTAAATTATTATGAAGCAACTGAAAATACGTCTAATAAATGTCTCAATATTTTTAGAATAGGAAAAATATGTTTTCAAAAATTTCTAACAAACATTATGAATAGGGACTTAAACATATTTACTAGCCATTTATTAGATGTTTCTTAGATGTGTGTGTCTGAGCAGTAAGGTACATTTAAATGTTGAAAATAAGTTTAAAATATGTCCAATAAATATTTTTCTACATTTTTAAGACTTAGATTACTTAGACATTCGTGAAAGTTTCTAATAAAACATATTCAATAGGACATATATATAACATTTATTATGTTTTATCAACGTTAGAAAAATGTTTTTTCAACATTGTAAAGTCATTTTCACGATGTTTATTAGACATTTATTTATTTATTTTACCGTATGTACTAGTACTTTAAAGTAATGCTTTAATTAAATTGGACAAAATGAAAACATCAGGGTTTTCGTAGCATTTTTCCAGACTGCAGGCCCTTAACCGGCAATTTACGAGATATTTGTCTTCGGTAATTTGACCCTATAATCGTGTAGTACTGCACAAAATTTGCAATAAACATCGATTATCGCCAGTTCCTTGACGATTGAACTTCCATTAGTCGCAATAAAGTGTTGAAATTCAATAATGGCACTCATGGGCGCCGATTATCTAACTTACAAGATTTTAACCCAATGCCAGAGGTTGAAAAATATAAAAAAAAGATAATCCATATCAGAAATATTTAACTTTGCGCCATCGGTTGGACATCCTTCACACACATTCACCTCATGAATATCATTTCAAACTTAAATCGTTCAAAATCTAATTCGCTATTAGCTACCATTTGAGTCTTTTCCGACCCAGCTATTAACTCCTTAGCTCGACTGCTTTCGGGCTGAAGTTTGCAGAGTCACAGAGTGATCAAATTGGAAAGTTTAGTGAGGCTAGTCCATTCATCAACATTTAAGTTTACTCATTTACCGAGAGGAATTTTTAAGCGACAAGTGCCTTTTACCAAAGAAATTGCCGAAGACTACTGAGCGTAGAGATTGAAGGCTTTTTGCACCGGTAGAAAAATACTCGTTCACAATCTTTTCTCCCATCAAGATGCCAAATCTTTCAGCCGGTAATATTGACACACTTTTCTTATTTGCTTGAATTTCACAACAAAATTGGTTCACAGTGTCTGGTACAACCAACGCACGCTTTTTGTTTTCTCTGTCAAAATAGCACACTGTTTGAAGTTGAAGATTATTATCAATAGATGTAATGATGGGCATACAATTAGCAGGACGCATCCGCTTTACCGGAGGGGATGTTCCAACTCCTCGCTACGACTGCTTCATCTGTACTAAATGTTGCATGACGAAATATGTTAGGATATTGGAGCGCACGAAGTTTCGGTGGAGGAATAGGGGAGCGGAGCGGAGCGGATTATCAACGGAGGGGCAGGGATCAACTTCAGCCTTGAGGCGAGTATATTGGAACCGCTGAACGAGTGAGTACGCATTTCTCTGAGCGCAAACACTACCATGTGATTTGTGCCTGGGGTTAAGGTAGGAAAATGAGGAAAGAGCATTTCTCGGGTGGGGCACAATGCAGATCCTTCTCAATGGAGATAATCGTGCGCCCCGTAAGATCATGGAGGAACTCGCGCACCTCTTCGCTAAAAAAGTAAAGAGTTGTAGTTCCTCCAATCACTGCTTCCAATGCTGGTAATAGTTTAGTGTGGGAAATGAGTCCATGCTCGAAAGATATCTCGTCGCAGTGTAGCGGATCCTGAAACCGAAGCTTCTTCCCTCCAGCGATGAGCTTTCCGTGCCTCCAGAAACTCCCCCGGAATAAGCCGTTGGAGTCTAGGCCCCAAGGCCCCGGAATAAGCCGTTGGAGTCTAGTCCAAAGCCCCAATCTCTTGCAATCCCCTCTTTGAGAAGCACATTTCTACGACGCTCTGCATCTTTCGACGTTATATTCTTTAATGGATGCCACCTTCTTCTTGCAGCCTGTTTATTCTCGAGCATCACCTCTGCGCTTGGGGATTGCATTCACTGTCTCCTCTCCGCCTCCGGGTATGCGAGACGAAACAGCCTCAAACCTCAGCGTCCGGCAATCGTTGAGATGGGGTATGGTGTGGTAGAATTGGGAGAGGAATTTAATAATTAGTGGGCCAACTTCGGTCCGGTGTATTCCCCGAAGATTTCGGAATGAAAGCTTTGTAACGGAACGCGATCATCGATCGATCTGAGAATCAATCTCAGATCGACCTGACCGGATCAGCCCGGTATGGAAAACGTTACGGTTTAGAGGGATCGATCTGAGAAGCGGGCCGACTCGGCACGCTTTCTCAGCCAGTTTGAGATTTCAGCACGATCTGAACCAGCGGGTCTGTGGCGCTCGTCGTTATTCATTTGGCTGTCATTGGTAGAAAAATTTAATCGATATTATCCAAGGCGTATGTTGTAACAATAGTGCAGTAATGGCGAATGATATTGCGTTGATCATATCGTAGCACATCGCAATTCTACCTTCAATTGGGCAATTTTGTTCACTCGGAATGCGGTTGAAATTATCCAACACCACTGGTTCACGCTGTGGGTCAATCGTGCTTTTACCGATAGATTCGATTGTTGAATATCGATATTTTCAGATCGTGTTGGTAAACTAGGTGGTCAGAGTCAGCCCGCTAGGATTTTTCAGATCGGTCCGAGTTAAGATCGATCCGAGATCGATTGGTAAACGTAGTGTATGATGGAGGATGAAAGATTTTTAAAAATCTAAAATTTAAGGAACTATCGGGAGTACTCCGTAACAGACGCAATATTCTGCAAATTGATCATGCATATAAATCGCCAATCTGAGAGATCCAGGTAACCCGGAAGGGTCTAAATTTACTACGTATAAACCAGTACGAGGAATCCTAGGTAATTTATTGGAGACATATACTCCGCAAAAAAATTCTCTCAGCCTATTACGTAATGTCTTATCAATCTGTACCTACGCTATCCATTCTTTAACTAAAATTTGTAATTACTTTTCTGTTATATCGGTCACAAGAGTTGCGTTGTACTCGGCGAAAATTAGGCAAGCGATTGTTTTTTCCAATTCTGCTCAAATTTTACTTCTATTTTCATGACACATCTATCCCCTACACTAATGTAATCTTCGTTCCCAGAATCTTTCGATGTGAGGTCAAACGCTACCATGAAATATCCGTGGGCGAACATATCGTAAGTGATTTGGTTACCACGGTAGTGATGTTATAATCCAGTTACAGAGAAAATGGTGTCATTAACACGTGCCCAGTACCTTAAATTGGGAAAGCTACATTCGAGTCCCTCTGCCGGTAACTGTACCCCGTTCACGAACAGAAAAAAATTCTCCAGCGCATAGTGCGACAGAACAAACGGATTCTTTCGTATATCGCCCGCATACGATTGGTTATCCACCATTGTGAATATTAGTGTTTGGAATTTTACATACGATAGCGTTATCGATGCTCAATGTTCGTCCGCCGTAAGGAATATTGTACGTTTTCATTTCGGCACGTTTGTAATGATATATAGCATTATTTTTTCCAAAATTTTACTTTGCGCTACTAATACCTAAGGATTGATATCAAAATTTTGAACGTATAGGATCGCGGCCAGTATTCTCATGACTCGCCCCTCCGCTCCTATCAGGTGAAAAGCAGGTCTTCTAAGCATTAACCTCATCTACCATTGAGTAGCAGCATCGGATGGTTGAATATATCCAATTGTCCCCATTTGACTTTATATATTACTCCACCTCGGCAATATTCGCAAACCATGATTTTCGCTTAAGATAGTCCGAGCGAGATAGTTCCCTAGTCATAATGGTATATTATTATAAATATTCCCTAGTCAATATTCGAATTATACGTTTTAATTTCACCAACTGTAGGACACATCAATTAAATATTGCATTATTAATGGTGCAATAATATAGTTTTATATGATAGAAATTGTCAGTAATTAAATGAAAATATCTAAGTAACTCTTAAACTTGACTCATTTTTTTCACGCGGGACGTTAGAAACTCCATCAAAACGGAAGGTTTTTTGTGATCCCCAAGAATTTACTGCGGTGACAATATGATTATTTTCAAATATAGTCGAGAAAACATACAAACTACACGCTGTTAGTTTTTTTACGACATCTAAGTGTTATAAATACCTCATTTTGTAAATAATGTCCCTCTGGGGTGCATGCACGTACCATTTCCCATGTAAAATGGCAGGGATTTTTTTGGCAAATATCTCCTAAAGTGATGCGGTAAGGGGTAGAATTTTTTGTGTCATTGTACAGGTGAGATATTTTTCTTTAAAATGAGAACAAATTCATTGATTTCTAATTATATTTCGCTCGGACTACCTTAATGTACCCAGTATTGGCACTTTGTCTTATTGATATCACCCCCGTATTCAATTCCAATCCAACATTACGCAAATGAGTTTTACTAGCGTCCTCTACATAGTTTAGCACGTTTTCCAAACGGCTTCTATAGTGGTAATTATCTTCCAAGGGCGTTACCCAAGTTCCATTGAAATAATCATTGCACGCCTTGAAGAGGGAATATAGAATATTGCTGACAACACCCGGCCGGTTAGTATCTCCCACGTCGTAATCAGTAAAATTTCTCTTGCAAATCTTACATTTGAGTTTGAGATGTACGCAGTTCAAGTCCTATGAATCTCCTAAATCTTTGCTCAAAAATTCAATTACTGACCTATTGCCTAACGAAGAAATTGATTCATGAGCCGTTTCGATAGGATAGAATTCTGAATTGGGGGATTTGGTTGGAAAATATCTAACGAAGTTAGTATGTGCTCCATGATCTACTCCGACAAAAATATCTCTCTACACGACCTTCCCTCGCCTCTTCTTACTCGTTAAATGCTGCTTTTTCTTACCGAGATTAGTTTTTATTTTATTCAACCAAGGTCGTTTTGCTATGCTTAATCGTCCTGTCATACCTCGTAGCTTTAGCTTTCCACCTCAAGTTCAGTCCCGCCTCGTTTAATCTACTACGCAAAAGTTCTTTGACCGGCTTCATTCCCCAATCACCGAGGGTAGCAGCTCCCACACTTGCTGCTTCCTTACCAACGGTCTGTAGACCGCTATATGTATATTAAAGGTCTAGCAAAACGCTACAGGCCTGCGAGGATACTCCCAATTCCGCGGCCCATTTGTTAGCTCGGTCGGAGGCTTTATAAATGGGTCCTATTTCTCCCCCTCCCACCTGACTCACGTAATAAGCGTTATACTAATCCGGTGATGGAGCCATCTCAATTAATAACGAATTATTAGCTAAGAATACATAATTTTTTTAGTATGCAAAACCGCAATGGAGGATTGTACCCCATGCCCGATGGTACCCGATGCTGTTTTTCACGATATGAATAGAGTAAAAGAATTGAATTCTTGATGCTGACCATCCTTCAAATGCAATACGTGTAGACAGCGGCTCAGAAAATCACCCACGAGTTGAGGTTTAATTAGAGAGGTTGAGGTTCTATTAGGATAAAGGTGAATATTAATGGGTAATTGATTGACGCTTCTTTTAAGTCGCGAGTGTTCAAAATATTCCCTTTTGGCAGTGTCACATACTTTAAGTAATCACCTCCGGCTTTACTTGGAGGAAGTTAACAACATTCATCATAAAAAAACTCAATTTGTTTTAATATACACTGTTAATTTAAAAAAAATAAATCCAGATGATGATGCAGTTGTGGAGTCGAAGCCTGGGTCGGTTTTATTAAGTAAATAGTGTGGCTTAACACAAAAGGAGTTTTTTATAATGATTGTCACATAATTTGTCCACATCTTTCTTGAAAGTAGGAGATAAAGACTGAGTAGAAATCAGTTTCTCGAGAACTCTCGATAAAAATAGATCCTCTCTTATGCTAAATCGCTTGGCAACCCTGAAAAAATGCACCCTCCTGTGAAGTTAATCCTGAAAGGAAGTTCATTCTCCAGGGGTCAAATACCAAGTTGGACCATTTGAATTATAACTCATTACTTCGTTTAATGGAACGAAATTTTCTGTTTCTCCCGCATTCCTTAAATCTGTATCGTAATATTCTATATCGCTAAGAACAGTTCGTCTCTGCCCTTCCTCGAGACTGAGAAATAGACGCACGAAAGCGCGAGCTAAGCATTCGTACTTTTCCTTAGGTATTATAAAATACGATGCATCATTTAATTTCACGACTATTTGAGCTTTTTTAGGGGGTGAATGTGATGGTTTGGAGGGGGATTCAGGAGAAATTGATCCATTTTGAGGGGGAATACCGGTTGCAAAGGTGATTCCTTTCTACTCTGAATGCTGATGTCCTCAATCGAAGGAAAGGAAATCTCTGAAAATCCTAAAAACCACACCTCATTCTCGAAATCAATGCGATAATTTAGTGTGAAACTGGGAGATTGTGTTCTTTGAGAAGAATTTGCGAGAGCAGTCGCTGGGTAGCGTCAGGTTAAATTCATTCATAATTTGCGTACGGAAGAAGCCGAAACCCGAGAGTTAAAGTACTGTGAGTACCCCTGGCACCTGACGAAATATTCAAGATTGCGCCCTCTACGCTTCAAAATTTTCTCGATACTGCATTCCGTCTCGCGAGAAACGTTCACCTTAACTAACTCTTGTGCATGGAAGCTAACCTTAAATCCTCACCTTAACCTCATATCCTGCAACATGTAAAATGGTATTTCTCTTGCACGATCTATACCCATCACCTGAAATATTTCGCTAGCATAATTGGGTGTGTATCCCTTTGAGAATGGGAGACGACGTTTGCTGATTCTCACGACATCATCTTCTTCGAATTTTTCCGCGATACCTACTTGTTTTTCGCCGCTGGCGTTGACTAGCGATGACGAACGCATTTTTAGCACTCACCTCGCTCGGTTTGACACCAATTACAGAATTTATGCTTCTATTATTAATTTGGACCAGCTTTGGTATCACGGTTACGTAATTATCCGTTGATTATCTTGCGAAATATTTATACATTTTCGATTTTAGAGTACGATTGAAGCTTTCCACGACGCTAGCTTTCATATCTGGGTTATTCACGGTGTAAAATTTTATTCCACGACTTGAGATATACTTTTTAAATTTATTATTTACGAATTCATCACCCTTGTTGCTTTGAATTTCCATAGACTGCATTTACATACATCCTTGAAAGCACTCACGATTACGCCAGGTTTCTTGCTCCTCAAAGGTCTAGCCCACGCATATCTCGAAAATAAGCCAATCACCGTTGAAGTGTACGCATAAACTGTTTATTTTTTTTTTTAACTCTGCATATCCTTCAAATCGCGCTAGCAGCATTCATCAATGTAGGAAACGTCGTTATAATAAGGTGGAAGGATTTTTTCTGAAAGGTTTGTGGCGGGTGTACGCCTCCTGACCCTCCAGCCATTTCCGTATAGCGTTTTTCGGGATACCTGTCGCTCTACGTAACTTATCCTCGGTAGAAAATCCTACCGGATGCCCTGGATATTATAATAATAATAATAATACTTTATTGGTTCCTAATAGACGAGTTTTTCACAAGTATGGAACATGTCATTTTGACTTTTTACAGACAGCACAATAGAAATAATTGCAAATCAATGACATAAAAATTGTACAAAGAATATGCATGTACACAAGAACATGAAGAGATAAGCCAAGTGTTACAACGTAATGAACACTGCATTGAAATAATAAAAAAGAAAACTTCATTTTTGTTGTGAAAGTGACATAAATTCATCAATGGTGTAGCACTGATGATTACAAAGAAAATTAAAGAGTTGAGTTTTGAAGGAGTGGAAACTACATATTTCCTTCAGATTTTTTGGTAAAGCATTCATGAATTTGACTCCAGCATAACCAGGACTCTTTGCGAACATTGCTGAATTGTGAGCTGTTATTCTAATTTCATTACAGCCTCTAGTACTATACTGATGCACATCAGCATTGGTGTTCAGGTTAAACAGGGCTTTATTTTGATGCACAAAAATTACCGTCTGGAAAATATACAGACATGGAAGAGTCAGAATTTTTAAATTTTTGAAATGAGGTCGACAACTGCTTGTCTTTGGAATCTTAACCATGATTCTTATTGCCCATTTTTGAAGTCTAAATAGCCGAAGAAGATTATGTGAGTGTCCCCAGACAGTAATTCCGTATTTGAGCCGGCTATGAATAAATGCATAGTAAACCGTGCGGGCAGTAGCGGTATCAACCATGGTCACAATTTTTCTAAGGAGGTAGCAACCAGAGGCAACTTTAGTACAAATTTTATCTATCTGAGTTTCCCAGGATAGTGACTCATGAACATGTATCGCTAGGAATTTTGTCTCTGAGGAGGGCTTAAGAGAGGATCCATTTAGCTTCAGCAGTGAGGAGGAGGTTATCTTTTTTTGGTGGGGGTGGAAGTGAATGAATGTTGTTTTGTCACTGTTGATAAAAACTAAGTTGTCATTGCACCAATTGCTCATGCAGTCTATATTTTTCTGCACCCCAGCATAATTTAGGGTTATGGAGGAGGTCAAGTGTGTTGTATCATCAGCATACATATATACTGAGCCATTGATAAAATGATTGGGGAGATTGTTAAT
Source organism: Ceriagrion tenellum (assembly GCA_963169105.1). Lineage (NCBI taxonomy): Eukaryota > Metazoa > Arthropoda > Insecta > Odonata > Coenagrionidae > Ceriagrion > Ceriagrion tenellum. The sequence goes on along the minus strand of OY720636.1, from coordinate 41,835,462 downwards.
GTAAATGAGGAATAATAGGGGACCCATTATAGATAGATTATAGATTATGTATTACCTGTAGGGACTCCAAGGTGCTTTCGACTTTTTTATGCATTTTATTCGTCATGCCAGTTGTTGCGAGGTATTTATTCACCTGGAGATCAGCTACAACACACCTAAATTGATTTCAAATTGTTATTAACATAAGCGTAATTGGGCAAGTTCCTGATTAATTTATAAGGTAAAAATAAGTTTTTTCTGATGAAAAAGCGTTAAATTCACACGAGCACATCGTTGTTACATAAAAAAGTCTATTCATTATTCTCATTCATTCAGGCTAAAAAAAGTTTCACTTTTACCTGCTGATCAGCAATTCAATAGCACAAATACATGACAGTATACTACACGCGTTTGATTGTATGCTGATTTATATCATTACCTCATTCAACTATTATGGCCGTTTCTTATACCTACATAATTGTAACTGTCAAATATTCACATCAACTGTTGACACCTATCATTTAAGGTTATCCTGACTGAAGCAACTAAAACAGCTTGAATATTTAAGTGGTTTTATTTTTCTATGCATTTCAGTTTTTCAGGCATTACCAGAAAGCAGAATATTAATTTGAGTTCAAATTCATTATTTTATTTATTTTTATATACTACTATAAATATATTTCACCAGTTTACATGTGGACATTAGGACTACTACTTCAGCATAAGGACCTCCAAGTCTGAGTTCTTCATTGATATACTGACACGGAGGCTGGTTGAGCCATCATGTATCGCAAATCGTCATGCAGTACCCAAACTAGCCAATTAATTATTATGGCTCTGCTGAAGTTGATTGCACGTGGAAACATCTAGTTTCCTTTGAAGGAGATAAGAGCATCTAACAGAAGGGGAAAACCATTAAATTATAATGAATTAGGTGATACATTTAATGTACAGTGGCGGAAAAAATTAACGCAAAACTCATTGGCGTTTGAATGCGGCGTACACGGGAACTAAGTGAAATTGCTTTTGCTTCGACAACTTGACAACAATGAGACAGCAAATGGAAACCGGGAATATTCAAACTCTCTATGAATGGATATCGATTTTACGCGTCATGTAAATAGTCATACTAATAAGGTTTAGGTTCGCGAGATCGTCAAGAAGTTATAAACGTGATGAACTTGCTTCCACCCGCACCCAGTTGAGGTTCCAAAGTCGTAGTTGATTATGTAGAGATGCTTACCATATTTTTTTTAGCTTTGGACCGTTTAAAAAAATTTTCTTGATTGAAACCTAAGAAACAATACGATGAAAGCATTATTTGTTGGGACATAAAAATTTTTTACTCTCCAGATCAAACTCACTGACAATAAAACGTATTTCCTCGTGCAGAGAATAGCTGTGGATGAACATCGTTTTAATAGGCCTCAAACTACTTCCGAGAAATATGATGCATTACAATTAACATTTTGGCATAATATCCTGTGAATTTCAAGTAAAAGTATGGGAAATCTGGTTGAATAGAATGGTTTTCATGTGGAGAATAGTTTTCTTTACGAGAATTTCCAATACCTTGAAACCCTACGTAAGTTTCCGCCCTCGTGCATACAGGTCGTCTCAAACACTTACATTTCTTAATTACTCCTAACGTAATATTATTTACTTTCTGAAAACTACTTTCAAAAATCCAGGACATTTTATTTGGTCCAGTTTTTAAAGGAAACATTAAAATTCCCTTTTTTCGTTGCATAGTAAGAACCACTGGACGCGGATTTCGCTTGATCGATGAAGTGGCCTAGAGGGAGAGTGTTCGTCTGCGACCAAGAATGCCTGGGGTTCAAATCCTGGCGTGGCCTCTTTTAGTGCCTTTATAATTAATCTACGCGATGTGACTTTATTGCAGCCAAAACTTCGCAGGAATCCGCGGAAGGCCCAGGGAATGGATATTGACCTCAACCACGAGCGTGTGAGTTTTACGCATATTCGGGCTTAGTAAAAGAATCAGAGCGGTCTCCTTGGTCGTCGAATGAGACGTTTACTTCCCATTCTAGGGTACTCGGCCCCACTTGATTTCTACGTCCTGTCTGTCGTGTGATGCTCATACCTACTCATTCGCCAATTTACCACTCAATGAAAAGCTATTCATGAAGGAGGGAATAGACCGGATCTCTGATTGTGTCAGTTACTCGATTTAGTGACCTTACCTGATGCTACATTCACCTTTAAATTACTTTGAAATGAATTAGTAAAGAGGGCAATTATTTTTATTAGGAATTAGAATTTGGTTCTATCTGCCGAACTTGTAAATACCGATTACTTATCTGAGTGAGAGACCAAACAAGTGTGGAATTTTCTTCAAAATATCTTTAAAACGGTATTTGAAGCTTTCCCAGCATTGTTTTCTAGGTTTGCTATGAGCAATACATTAACCGTGTAGTTCAACAGTTCAACTTAGAAGATGGAGGATAATACAGGATAAGGTAAATTAATGAATCACTTAAATGCCTTTTGACATATTCGAAGTGAAAAATGTTTGGCTAAAATTACGCAGTTAAATTTTATGAGGAGCATTTTTATACCCACGCGTTAGTAATACTCCGACATAAATGCATCGCCTATCTTCCCCTGTGAAAGTGATAAAATACTCAAAATCATCTTTTCCATGTAGCGACTAAGCAGTAATTAGATATTTTCCCTATGGTCAATTGTATACTCCTCATAAATCCGCAGAGTAGTCAATAGAGTGCAAATTAGGAATGTGTACCATCAAAAATTATACGATTGCTACGTTCCTAAAGAATCCATTCCTCTTCAAATGCGTCGTAATATTATTGCTTCAATGGAAGTTAAAGTTGTGAGTGCCCCCACATGAAGATATTTGCAGACTTTTTACAGGGTCATAAATTTCATCTCTTAGTGGGAATGTATTTTAACGGATGTTGAAAAGGGACACTATAATGCTTTATTTAGAACGAGTGGAAAATGTTGAAATGTATGCATACTTCTCTCAATTTGAGTTATGTGTGCACATGATCACAGCAATTGATCATCGAGAAATATGCTGGTATGTACAGAAAGAATGTGGATGTTTATTAGCCTTATAATCAATCCATCCCCCTCCATTCTCGATTTCCTGACCTAGTCTCTGTGACATGGAGTTGTCGACATTTTGGTATCATCTTACTGGGTTCATTTCCCATTCTTCATCCACGATTTTCCTCATCGCATCTTAATTTGGGGTTGTTTCGTTTGAGGGGGTCGTGCAGCCCGCTCCATCTATGTTACATGATTTGTTTTAAACCATCTCCCAGAATTTAGACATTTGTGAACTCGTAAGTATTCCTAGTTGCGGGCTAAAAATGAATGTTGATATACATTTCATTAAACATAGTTCTTATTATAGCGGACATGAATTTAATGCATTTCGTTTGATAGTAGTAAGAAATAGGTTTTTTTACTTATAAACACGAAATAAAAGTTCAGTGGGTGAAAGTCGAAGGCGCAACACCTCTTCGGGTAATTTTTCGACAGATGTTTTTGCCTTTTAAAAACCTACCATTCGATTCTGAATGGTAGGTTTTTAAAAGGCAAACACCAGGGAGAAAAATGAGGCATACTTAAAGGCTAATAAGATCTTTTTATCCTCCAAGAATTTTGGGAGAGGCCGCTAAAACTTTGAACAATATCTCGGCTTGCGCTGTCCGCTCTGCTTGTTCGTCTATCGACGCCCGTCTCAATGAAGTAGTCATCAGTAAACCATGGCCAAGTTCCGGGTGGTGATGGTCGGGGTGGTTTGTTGTTGTGAATAACGCACAGGTTTCAAATACTTGCTGCACCAGAAAGAAAAGGCTCGTTGCGCTTCGAAAAAATCGCAAGCCCCCGTCGAATACTTATAAGGGCGTAAGAGGAGTCAAATACCACCTCTTTCATGTGAGTTAAACGCCTGACGCCCGAAACATTATCTATGGCAGAAAAGGTATCGCCCGCAACACAAGGGGAAAGTAAGCTCTCATTAAAGGCATACTATTTCCCAAATCAATATAATACGCCCTTCATACATTCCGATTTTGAATGGATTAGTTTTGGTGGAGCTTTGTATCGACACGGGGAAATCCTCAAGAGTCCTCCAAGATTGCTCGTTGCTTTAACTCAGACTAAAGGTGGCTGGCCTCCAAACCCATGCATGATGGGAACTAATAGCGTTTGATTGGAATGGTCTGAGCTGATGAGGTGAAATCTGAGAACTACTTCTTCCTGTTTGTATTCCCGGGAGAGTAGTATGCTTTTTCCTAACCTTTAGTTATTTTAAACGTCCGTAGACAATACCACCACTTATTTTAAAAGTAACTTAGTTCACAGTAACGCATACGGACGCAAATAAATTCACTGAAAGGATACGAAACATCATCATAAATCTGCCTTGACATAAGAAAGCTCAGTAAATGTTACTGGGTTGCAAACCTGAATCGCAATAATGGTTCTTCATAATAACATTGTCCGAGTACGCTCATGATTGAAAACGTGATCGTCATCAAGAAAGATCGGGTGCTACATAGCAGTGGAGTGCGCTCCCAGGACCTTGCGCATTGCCCTACCAATGCGGCTTACCTTTTGGATGGCAATAATGACCATAAGAAGAAATGAACCGTGATCCCACCCCTGGTCGAGACACTTTTGAGTTTATCATTCAATTTCTGGTCAAGTAAAATAATTTTTATTCGGCAAATTTTATCTCTTTTGTATTTAAAAAATTAAATATTATCAGACAGTCATTGCAGCTACACATTACATTCATTCATATCGCCAATATGAGAAAATTTATATAAAAACTCATTTGCGTTCATGAAAAATCGAACACGGACCACTCTTTAGTTAGCCAAATACATCTGACAGCTACGACATTAACGTTACCTATTAATTTATTTCATTAATGATATTCTACTCCAAACTGAAGTCATTTAAAAGGCTTTTTGTTAATTTCATATGTGCGGCGAATTTATAGCTAAGCATATAAGATATTATGCAATCATCCATATGTTATCCATAACTACGCTTAATTTGGGTAAACTTTTCTGAATGTTTATTCGTATATCCTGCATTTACTAGATAAAACGTAACAGTGGACAGCTCATCACCAAGCTTTCTGTGATGAGATGAAAGAAATATCGGGAAAATATGCCTAGATTATTCGGTATCGATGCGTACACATTTATTTTTATTTCGTGAAATTATATGCATTAACGTATGTTTCCATAGTTTAATCCCATTCTGACGAACTAAAGACGGATTTATATTGGGTCAAGAACGATTCATAAATAAATATCCGTTTTGAATTTAATAAATATCCGTTAAAGGAACTTCGTCAATCTACAAATTAGAAAATCGTGAAAAATTACACCACGTAGACTATACTTATTTCAATTAAATCTTTTTTGTATCGACATTTGGTGCGGATAAATCTCAATTTATATCATTTCGGTGAAACAGACGCAGTACGCGTCATTCATAAGATCCTCGGAAAGTCGACCTTATGAAATATCCCTTGGTGGTAGAAGATGTAGATTTTAGCATATAGTATACTGAATTGGGTGGGATAGTAAATATTTTTTATAATCAGTCTTTCTGTATAACTATCATCATTCGACGTAAGAACCATGCTGAAACAAACAGCGATGCGCTGCGACTGAATGTGCTAATAATATGAGACGAAAGCTCAAAAATGAGGCGATTGATGACTAAGTTCTAGGCTCCGACAAATGTGAGCTCCATTGCGGAATTCAAATATTTGCGGTAGACGATGTTTCCCTCAGTGTTGCCAGTCCTTGGAGTGTGTACTGCTCCTAGAAGTTCCCAAAAATGCCGCATTCTGGCGCGCGAAAAATTTTGCGTTAATTTCTTCCGCCACTGTACAGTCGTCTACCGCAAATATTTGAAATTCGCAATGGAACTCACATTTGTCGGAGCCTAGAACTTAGTCATCAATCGCCTCATTTTTGAGCTTTCGTCTCATATTATTAGCACATTCAGTCGCAGCGCATCGCTGTTTGTTTCAGCATGGTTCTTACGTCGAATGATATCATTTATACAGAAAGACTGATGATAAAAAATATTCACTATCCCACCCAATTCAGTATACTATATGCTAAAATCTTCATCTTCTACCACCAAGGGATATTTTTTGTGGTCGACTTTCCGAGGATCTTTTTGAATGATGGGTACTGTGTCTGTTTCAACGAAATAATATAAATCGAGATTTATCCGCACCAAATGTCCAAAAAAAAAAAAGATTTAATTAAAATAAGTATTGTCTACGTGACGTAATTTTTTACGATTTTCTATTTGTAAATTGACGAAGTTCCTTAAACGGATATTTATTAAATTCAAAACGGATATTTATTAATGAATCATTCTTGACCCAATATAAATCCGTCTTCAGTTCGTAAGAATGGGATTGAACTATGAAAACATACGTAAACATATACTATAATTTCACGAAATAAAAATAAATGTGCTCGCATCGATACCGAATAATCTAGGCATTTTTTCCGATATTTGTTTCAGCTTATCAAAGGAAGCTTGGTGACGAGCTGTCCACTGTTAAGTTTTATCTAGCAAATGCAGGATATACGAATAAACATTCAGAAAAGTTTACCCAAATTAGGTATAGTTATGGATAAACAACTCTATTACGTCTGATTGCATACTATCGTATATGCTTAGCTATAAATTCGCCGTACATATAAAATTAACAAAAAGCCTTTTAAATGACTTCAGTTTGGAGTTAAATATCATTAATGAGATAAATAAATAGGTAACGGTTAATGTTGTAGCTGTCAGATGTATTTGGCTAGCTAAAGAGTGGTCCGTGTTCAATTTTTAATGAACGCAAATGAGTGGTTATATAAATTTCCTCATATTGGCGATATGAATGAATGTAGTGTGTAGCTGCAATGAATGGCTGATAATATGAATTTTTTTAAATACAAAAGAGATAAAATTTACCGAATAAAAATAATTTTACTCGACCAGAAATAGAATAAAAAACTCAAAAATGTCTCAACCAGGGGTGGGATTACGGTTCTTTTCTTCTTATAGTCGTTATTGTCATCCAAAAGGCAAGCCGCATTGGTAGGGCAATGCTCAAGGTCCTGGGAGCTCACTCCATTGCTATGTAGCTCCCGATCTTTCTCGATGACGATCACGTTTTCGAAATCATGAGCGTACTCGAACAACGTTATTATGATGAAGAACCATGATTGCGATTCAGGTTTGCTACTCAGTAACAACTTCTGAGCTTTCTCATGACAAGGTGAATTTATGATGATTTTTCGTATCCTTTTGGTGAATTTATTTGCGTCCGAATGCGTTACTGTGAACTAAGTTACTTTTAAAATGAGTGGTGGTATTGTCTACGGACGTTTAAAATAACTAAAGGATAGAAAAAAGCATACTACTCTCCCGGGAATACAAACAGAAAGAAGCAGTTCTCGATTTTACCTCATCAGCCCAGAACATTCCAATCAAACGCCTTTAGTTCCCGTCATGCATGAGTTTGGAGGCCAGCTACCTTAAGTCTATGTTAAAGCAACGAGCAATCTTGGAGGACTCTTGAGGATCCCTAGAGTTTTCCCCGTGTCTATAAAAAGCTTCACCAATACTAACCCATTCAAAATCGGAATGTATGAAGGGCGCATTATATTGATTTGGGAAATAGTATGCTTTTAATAAGACCTTACTTTCCCCTTGTGTTGCGGGCGATACCTTTTCTGCCGTAGATAATGTTTTGAACGCCAGGCGTTTAACTCACAGGAAAGAAGTGGTATTTGACTTCTCTTACGCCCTTTACAGTATTCGACGGGGGCTTCCAATTTTTTCGAAGCGCGACGAGCCTTTTCTTTCTGGTGCAGCAAGTATTTGAAACCTGTGCGTTATTCACAACAACAAACCACCCCGACCATCACCACCCGGAACTTGGCCAAGGTTTACTGATGACTACTTCATTGAGACGAGCGTCGATAGACGAACAAGCAGAGCGGACAGCGCAAGCAGACATACTGTTCAAAGTTTTAGCGGCCTCTCTCAACATTCTTGGAGGAAAAAAGATCTTATTAACCTTTAAGTATGCCTCATTTTTCTCCCAGGCGGAGGAATCGGATAGTAGGTTTGTAAAAGGCAAAAATATCTGTCGAAAAATTACCCGAAGAGGTGTTCCGCCTTTGAGTTTCACCCACTGAACTTTTATTTGGTGTTTAAAAGTTAAAAAAAAAAAAAAACAATTTCTTACTACTATCAAACGAAATTCATTAAACTCATGTCCGCTATAATAATAACTATGTTTAATCAAATGTTTATCAATATTCATTTTTCGTCCGCAGTTAGGAATACTTACGAGTTCACAAATGTCAAAATTCTAGGCGATGGTTCAAAATCAATCATGTAACATAGATGGAGCGGGCTGTACGGGGCGCAGCGTTCATTAAGAGAAAAATGCGACTAACAAATGTTTTTCTACCCCCTCAAACGAAACAACCCCAAATTAAGATGCATTGAGGAAAATCGTGGAGGAAGAATGGGAAATGTACCCAGTAAGATGATACCAAAAAGTGGGCAACTCCATGTCACAAAGACTTGGTCAGGTAATCGAGAATTGAGGGGGATTGAATGATTATAAGGCTAATAAACATCCACATTCTTTAAGTAAATTCAGCATATTTCTCGATGATCAATTGCTGTAATCATGTGCAGACATAACTCAAATTGGGAAAATTACGCATACATTTTACCCTTTTCCACTCGTTCTAAATAAAGCATTATAGTGTCCCTTTTCAACATCCGTAAAAAAACCACTAAGAGATGATGAGATGACCCCTTTAGTGGGGTCATTGACCTCCTGGGGGGTCAATGACCTCTGGTGGGGTGAATGACCTCTGGTGGGGTCAATGACCTCTGGTGGGGTCATTGACCTCTGGTGGGGTCATTAACCTCTGGAAGAGTCATCGACCTTTAGTGGGGTCATTGACCTCCAGGGGGGTCAATGACCTCTGGTGGGGTCGTTGATCTCAGGTGGGGCAAATGATCTCTGGTGGGGTCAATGACCTCTTATGGGGCGATTGGCCTCTGGTTAGGTCATTGACCTCTGGTGGGGCGATTGACCTCTGGTTAGGTCATTGACCTCAGGTAGGGTCGTTGACTTTTGGTGTGGCCAATGACCTCTGGTGGGGTCAATGACCTCTGGTGGGGTCAATGACCTCTGGTGGGGTCATTGGCCTCTGGTGGGGTCCATGGCATCTGGAGGGGACGATGACCTCTGGTGGGGTCATTTATCTCTGGTGGGGTCATTGACCTCTGGTGGGGTCAATGACCTCTGGTGGCGTGAATGACCTCTGGGGTGGTCATTGATCCCCGGTTGGGGCCATTGATCTCTGGTGGGATCAATGACCTCTCGAGGGGCCATTAACCTCTGGAGGGGTCGATGACCTCTGGAGTGGACAATGACCTTTGGCGGGGTCATTAACCTGTGGTGGGTTCATTGACCTCTGATGGGGTCAATGACCTCTGGTGGGGTCAATGACCTCTGGTGGGGTCAATGACCTCTGGTAGGGCCAATGACCTCTGGTGGGGTCGTCGACCTCTGTTGGGGTCATAGACCTCTGGTGGGGTCTTTGACCTCTGGTGTGGACAATGACCTCTGCTGGGGTCTAAGTAACAATACCATTGTTTAGAGAAAACTTATGTCAAAGATGAAAATGTTTAGTACAACCCACTAATTAGCTAAGAGTCATTACCCTAGATAGCAGCACCCGTGAAGAAAATCACTTGGATCCCTTTGACACATAATAGATTAATATGTTCCCATCCTATTCCTGCACGTAACTTATTTTTTCCAAAAATGTCACTTAGACCCCTTGACTTCTGGGGTTCACAGTTACTCTACCAAGGGGGGCTATAACCTAACTCAGGGGTTTAAATAACGACGGCGTTAAAAGCGTCTCGCCGTATATAGCTACCCTAGCAATTAGGGAACTAAAGGTAGAAATAATGAAAGGGGACGTTATCAAAATTGACAGTGTTTGGCAAGTTCTTCGTTCAAGTCTGTACAAGTACCTCAGAATTCACATCGGCCAATGAAGTCCTCGTTTTTCATATGAGGAATTATGGACCAAAGAATGAAACGTTATTATCAACGAAAAGTGAACAACACTAGACAAATGACTATCTCTTAGCGACGGCCGTCGTGGATGTAAACAAACCATAATTTTCAGTCTAATGAAGGGTAGTGAATACCTTTATCAATAATTATCACTTGAATGAAGTATTGTATCATTTTTTATACATCGTAGTAGCTACTTTCGTGAATTTATGCCTATTATTAAAGGATTGTGTTTTTTTGCGTTATTCTTTACCATTATATTAAATATTGCGTTTATGTATACCTACCAAGTAAGACGTCCGGAATTATACCTCGTTATTAATACAGAAGTCTCAACAATTCATTTGAAATTTAACTCGAAAATGTTTTAATAACATTTAAAAATTTGCCTATTTATAAAATGTTGAGTTTTTTTGCGTTATTTTTCCTAATTACAATGATTATTCCTATTGTCAACGTACTTAGGCTTTTATTCTGAATCGAGCGACACTATTTCTGGCTAATGCTATTTCTTGCTCCAGAATAGCGTCAGAAGCGTTTCTGAACACGATGCAGCTATCCAAGGCGTCGGTTCCGTAATGCTATTATTAATTCATTCCCTTTGTGTATGAAAACCTTCTGGTACAGTAATTGGAAATTCAGGCAGCCAATGACGAGCGATGTTTAAGTTTTTCACCAACAGCTGAGACCTTCGCCATGGATGCCGTGAGTGAATGAAAGAATATTTTCAATAAATAATCTAACCAAATTCATTCAATGCTGTCTTCGGATACTATTATTTTTCTCTATTTTGTTCTGATTTTATCAGCTGGTAGATAAATCTCTGATAATTTTAGAATTTGTGAACGGTATTTCAGTTTAGGAAAGGCTGGCAATGTTTGTTTTGCGTACCTATATGGACATATAACAGCTACCCGTCCTGGGAAAACAATTTTAATTTCTATAATGATAGTTCACCTCACCATCGTAAAAAATCATATTGTTTTCATGTATATTTTAGGTTAATTTTTGAATATTTTAACTTTTACAATTTATTGGAGGGAGTGGACGACGTTTGGATACATGAGACGTGCATGATCCAGCATTATCTTCAAAGTATACTTTCATTTGAAGTTATCATTGCATTTGTTATCTAAAATAATCTAGTATTCTATTAAATTCATCAACTGATAGAAAACTTTCGGAGAACCTGTGCGGTGAACGGAAATTCAGTTCAGAAAATTCTTGCAACGGTTGTTAAATATTGACAAATAACGGATTACCATACTGAGGGAACAATTTAAACGCGTATAATCACAGTTCAACTTAAAATTATAACAAAGCATATTGTTTTTGTGTATCTGTTGGGTTGCTTATTTTATTTTCACCACTTTTGTCCATCCGGCTGAGCAGACGACGTTTGGATGCATACGAAGTGGGAATAATATTATATAAGTGTATCAAGGAAAGTGATGTGATGGTAAATATCAATTATTTTATCACGGATATTTGAAATCTATTATTGCAAATAGCCCGTGGGCTTAATAAGATGGTTAGGCATCGGAATTAGCCTCTTGAAAATCTTGTGGGACCGTTGGGAAATGTGAGGTTGGAAGTGAATTTGAATATGGTAAGCAATAGTTCGAGCCGACTTGTTTAAAAAATACAACGGAAATGCTAGATACAATTCTTTACGGAGAGAGTGAATACTCATCCGATGCGTGTAGATCAGGTTCTTCTATTTTACCAAACTTAGAAGAAGAGCTGAGAGAAGGGAAAAATTTTGCAATGCAAGAATAAAGCAATGAGACTCGATCGGAAAAAATACCAGTCTACAATGAGAGGTACGGAAAAAGGCAAAGTCTAGGAAGGTTTCCAATTTCATGCTTAAACTCAACTTAGTTCAGTTTTAAATCAGTTTGCTCACTTTTCCTTCCTGTCCAGCTTGACACATTTTCCTACTTTTAATGAGAAGAATTTTTTTATGTTTACTGGACTATACGTAATGACAAGTCAATCCTGCTAATATTTTAATGCATTTAGGAACACTTTTCAATGCATATTTTGCCGAATCCTCGTTAGATAACGTGTGATAAAGAATCAGGTGTCCGTTTCACTCGAGAATAGCTTGACGCTCTTAGAATAACGTGGGGATCAGATCGTCGCCTAAAATAGCGTCGCTCCCAGGCGTCGGTCTGCGTTCAGAATCGTAGATAGCTGAATTGACGCTATTATTTGAACCGATAGCGTCTCTTTAGCTATTTTTGGCATAAGCAGTACAGCTATTTTATTCAGAATAGCAGCTTTAGTTAGATCTGCGAAAGACCTATCGTCATTAATACTCTAGTCCAGCGATAAACATGATTTGCAAGGCGAAAATATTTTAAGAACATTTTTAAATGTTCCTGATATAAAGCGTTTGCGTTTGTGTGGTATTATTCATCACCATTAATTTGAATATAGTAGTTTTATATGCTCAGCGATACTTCGGAAATGATCCCTTGTCAGAAATAATCTCAATCTCAGCAATGGATATTATATAGACCTCGGAAATATTTTTAAAACATTTAGTCATATGCCTAGTAATAAATATTAGCGTTTTAGAAACTTTATTCTCGCCATTACTTTGATTGTTGTTCTATGCTCCTAGCGAGATATCCAAATGACCCCTCGTATTAGTGCATCCGCGTTTAAGCAATTCACATGTATTGTAACTCGGAAATATGATTACAATATCCCGCATCGTGCCTAATAATAAATACTTATATCTTGTCATATTATTCATTACACAGCCGTAGATGGTTATTATATATCTTGTGAGCTATCAGAATTGAATCCAACGAAATTACGCAAACAGGATAGCTATTTCCATTTGGACCCCTCTTTAGAGTTTTTTTTGTTTGATTCGCTACCATTGCGCATCTATTCTTGATAAAGATGGCATTATGAGTTCGGTAATCTCTGTGGTCGATATTATAACATAGAAACTTAATTTGGGTCAGATGTCAATGACCCCATTCAGAGGTCAATTAACGCCACTCAGAAGTAAATAAGCCTGCCAGAGGTCATTGACCCCACCAGAGGTCAATGACGCCACCAGAGGTCATTGACGCCAACTGAGATCAATGTTCCCACCAGAGGTCAATGATCCAACAAAGGTCATTGACCCCTCTAGAGGTCAATGACCCGACCAGAGGTGAATGACCCCACCAGAGGTCATTGACCCCACCAGAGGTCATTTACCCCCCAGGAGGTCAATGACCCCACTAAAGGTCGATGACCCCCCAGGAGGTCAATGACCCCACTAAAGGTCGATGACCCCTCCAGAGGTCAATGACCCCACCAGAGGTCAATGACCCCACCAGAGGTCAATGACCCCTCCAGAGGTCATTGACCCCACCAGAGGTCATTCACCCCACCAGAGGTCATTGACCCCCCAGGAGGTCAATGACCCCACTAAAGGTCGATGACCCTTCCAGAGGTTAATGACCCCTCCAGATGTCATGGACCCCACCAGAGGTCAATGACCCCTCCAGAGGTCATTGACCCCACCAGAGGTCATTCACCCCACCAGAGGTCATTGACCCCCCAGGAGGTCAATGACCCCACTAAAGGTCGATGACCCTTCCAGAGGTTAATGACCCCTCCAGATGTCATGGACCCCACCAGAGGTCAATGACCCCTCCAGAGGTCATTGACCCCACCAGAGGTCAATCATCCCCAGGAGGTCAATGACCCCACTAGAGGTCAATGACCCCACCAGAGGTAAATGACCCCACCAGAGGTCATTGACCCCACCAGAGGTCTTTGACCCCACAGAGGTCATTGTACCCACCATTGGTCAATGACCCCACCAGAGGTCAATGACACCATTAGAGTTCAATGACTTCATCAGAGGACTTCATCATCTTCAATGACCCCACAAGAGCACACAAGCACACAAACACATAAACATTGTCATATTATAGAAGAAGATAATTCCAATAATAAACCATAGCTATCAAATTTAATTTTGAGCAAAACTTGGTGAGCTTTCCCAAGCAAGCATCCTCTTTTTCCATCTAGCTTCTGTACTAATAGGAACGCTCGCAGTTATTTCTTTTTCGGCATTGTTCCATAACTTTTTGAAACTCACCCAAAATGTCAGTAGAAATATTTCATTTATTGATAAAACTGAAGATTCGGAGAATGTTTTGTGCAAGGCCTTCAAAAAAGTTATTTAATGTGTTTCGAGCTTAACGAGTAGCTTATGGAAGAATTTTTGGACCCACGGAAGCTCAATGAAGAGTTTAACTGAGGAGCAAGGGTCAGAAATAGAGTTAGTAATTAACATTATATAAATGTATTTTTATTACACATGCTTGTATGTACAGTGGCGGAAGAAATTAACGCACAATTTTTCGCGCGCTAGAATGCGGCATTTTTGGGAACTTCTAGGAGCAGTACACACTCCAAGGACTGGCAACACTGAGGGAAACATCGTCTACCGCAAATATTTGAATTCCGCAATGGAGCTCACATTTGTCGGAGCCTAGAACTTGGTCATCAAGCGCCTCATTTTTGAGCTTTCGTCTCATTTTACTTGCACATTCAGTCGCAGGGCATCGCTGTTTGTTTCAACGTGGTTCTTAGGTCGAATGGTATCATTTATACAGAAAGACTGATGATAAAAAATATTCACTATCCCCCCCAATTCAGTATACTATATGCTAAAATATTCATCTTCTACCACCAAGGGATATTTATTGTGGTCGACTTTCCGAGGATCTTTTAGAATGATGCGTACTGTGTCTGTTTCACCGAAATAATATAAATGGAGATTTATCCTCACCAAATGTCGATAAAAAAAAGATTTAATTAAAATAGGTATTGTCTACGTAATGTAATTTTTCATGATTTTCCATTTGTTAATTGACGAAGTTCCTTAAACGGATATTGATTAAATTGAAAACTGATATTTATTAATGAATCATTCTTGACCCAATATAAATCCATCTTTAGTTCGTCAGAATGGGATTGAACTATGAAAACATACGTAAACATATATGATTTCACGAAATAAAAATAAATGTGCTCGCATCGATACCGAATAATCTAGGCATATTTTCCCGATATTTCTTTCATCTTATCACAGGAAGCTTGGTGACGAGCTGTCCACTGTTAAGTTTTATCTTGTAAATATAGGATATACGAATAAGCATTCAGAAAAGTTTACCCAAATTAGGTGTAGTTCTGGATAAACAACTCTATTACGTCTGATTGCAAACTATCTTATATGCTTAGCTATAAATTCGCCGCACATATAAAATTAACAAAAAGCCTTTTAAATGACTTCAGTTTGGAGTAAAATATCATTAATGAGATAAATTAATAGGTAAAGGTTAATGTTGTAGCTGTCAGATGTATTTTGCTAGCTAAAGAGTGGTCCGTGTTCGATTTGTAATGAACGCAAATGAGTGTTTATATGAATTTCCTCATATTGGCGATATGAATGAATGTAATGTGTAGCTGCAATGACTGGCTGATAATATGAAATTTTTTTAATATAAAAGAGATAAAATTTGCCGAATAAAAATAATTTTGCTCGACCAGAAATAGAACGAGAAACCCAAAAATGTCTCGACCAGGGGTGGGATTTCGGTTCTTTTCTTCTTATGGTCGTTATTGTCATCCAAAAGGCAAGCCGCATTGGTAGGGCAATGAACAAGGTCCTGGAAGCGCACTCCATTGCTATGTAGCACCCGATCTTTCTTAATGACGATCACGTTTTCGGATTCATGAGAGTACTCGAACAATGTTATTATGAAGAACCATGATTGCGATTCAGTTTTGCTACCCAATAACAACTACTAGACTCTCTCATGACAAGGCTAATTTATGATGATGTTTCGTATCCTTTCAGTGAATTTATTTGCGTCCGAATGCATTAATGTGAACTAAGTTACTTTTAAAATGAGTGGTGGTATTGTCTACGAACGTTTAAAATAACCAAAGGACAGGAAAAAGCATACTACTCTCCCGGGAATACAAACAGAAAGAAGTAGTTCTCGATTTTACCTCATCAGCCCAGACCATTCCAATCAAACGCCATAAGTTACCCTCATGCATGGGTTTGGAGGCCAGTTCCTTAAGTCTGAGTTAAAGCAACGAGCAATCGTGGAGGACTCTTGAGGATCCCTAGAGGTTTCCCGTGTCGATACAAAGCTCCACCAATACTAATTCATAAAAAATCGGAATTAATGAAGGGCGCATTATATTGATTTGGAAAATAGTATGCCTTTAATAAGAGCTTACTTTCCCCTTGTGTTGCGGGGGATACCTTTTCTGCCATAGATAATGTCTTAACGCCAGGCGTTTAGCTCACAGGAAAGAAGTGGTATTTGACTTCTCTTACGCCCTTAAAAGTATTCGACGGGGGCTTCCAATTTTTTCGAAGCGCGACGAGCCTTTTCTTTCTGGTGCAGCAAGTATTTGAAACCTGTGCGTTATTCACAACAACAAACCACCCCGACCTTCACCACCCGGAACTTGGCCAAGGTTTACTGATGACTACTTCATTGAGACGAGCGTCGATAGACGAACAAGCAGAGCGGACAGCGCAAGCAGACATGCAGTTCAAAGTTTTAGCGGCCTCTCCCACAATTCTTGGAGGAAAAAAAGATCTTAATAGCCTTTGAGTATGCCTCATTTTTCTCCCAGGCGGAGGAATCGGATAGTAGGTTTGTAAAAGGCAAAAACATCTGTCGAAAAATTACCCGAAGAGGTGTTCCGCCTTTGACTTTCACCCACTGAACTTTTATTTGGTGTTTAAAAGTTCAAAAAAAAAAAATATCTTACTACTATCAAACGAAATTCATTAAATTCATGTCCGCTATAATAAGAACTATGTTTATTAAAATTTTTATCAATATTCATTTTTCGTCCGCAACTAGGAATACTTACGAGTTCACAAATGTCAAAATTCTAGGCGATGGTTCAAAATCAATCATGAATCATAGATGGAGCGGGCTGTACGGAGCGCAGCGTTCATTATGAGAAAGATGCAAGAAACAAACGCTTTTCTACCCCCTCAAACGAAACAACCCCAAATTAAGATGCATTGAGGAAAATCGTGGGGGAAGAATGGGAAATGAACCCAGTAAAATGATACCGAAATGAGGGCAACTCCATGTCACAAATACTTGGTCAGGAAATCGAAAATGGAGGAGGATTGATTGATTATAAGGCTAATAAACATCCACATTCTTTATGTAAATACCAGCATATTTCTCGATGATCCTTTGCTGTGATTATGAGCACACATAGCTCAAATTGAGAGAATTACGCATTCATTTTAACCTTTTCCACTCGTTCTAAATAAAGCATTACAGTGTCCCTTTTCAACATCCGTTAAAATACATTACCACTAAGAGATGAAATTTATGACCCTGTAAAAAGTCTGCAAATATCTTCATGTGGGGGCACTCACAACTTTAACTTCCATTGAAGCAATAATATTACGACGCATTTGAAGAGGAATAGATATTAAGGAACGTAGCAATCGTATAATCTTTGATGGTGCACATTCCTAATTTGCACTCCATTGACTACTCTGCGGATTTATGAGGAGTATACAAATGACCATAGGAAGAATATCTAATTATTGCTTAGTCGCTACATGGAAAAGATGATTTTGAGTATTTTATCACTTTCACAGGGGAAGATAGGCGATGCATTTTTGTCGGAGTATTACTAACGCGTGGGTATAAAAATGCTCCTCATAAAATTTAACTGCGTAATTTTAGCCAAACATTTTTCACTGCGAATATGTCAAAAGGTATTTAAGTGATTCATTAATTTACCTTCTCCTCTAAGTATTATCCTCCATCTTCTAAGTTGAACTGTTGAACTACACGGTTAATGTATTGCTCATAGCAAACCTAGAAAACAATGCTGGGAAAGCTTCAAATACCGTTTTAAAGATATTTTGAAGAAAATTCCACACTTGTTTGGTCTCTCACTCAGATAAGTAATCGGTATTTACAAGTTCGGCAGATAGAACCAAATTCTAATTCCTAATAAAAATAATTGCCCTCTTTACTAATTCATTTCAAAGTAATTTAAAGGTGAATGTAGCATCAGGTAAGGTCACTAAATCGAGTAACTGACACAATCAGAGATCCGGTCTATTCCCTCCTTCATGAATAGCTTTTCATTGAGTGGTAAATTGGCGAATGAGTAGGTATGAGCATCACACGACAGACAGGACGTAGAAATCAAGTGGGGCCGAGTACCCTAGAATGGGAAGTAAACGTCTCATTCGACGACCAAGGAGACCGCTCTGATTCTTTTACTAAGCCCGAATATGCGTAAAACTCACACGCTCGTGGTTGAGGTCAATATCCATTCCCTGGGCCTTCCGCGGATTCCTGCGAAGTTTTGGCTGCAATAAAGTCACATCGCGTAGATTAATTATAAAGGCACTAAAAGAGGCCACGCCAGGATTTGAACCCCAGGCATTCTTGGTCGCAGACGAACACTCTCCCTCTAGGCCACTTCATCGATCAAGCGAAATCCGCGTCCAGTGGTTCTTACTATGCAACGAAAAAAGGGAATTTTAATGTTTCCTTTAAAAACTGGACCAAATAAAATGTTCTGGATTTTTGAAAGTAGTTTTCAGAAAGTAAATAATATTACGTTAGGAGTAATTAAGAAATGTAAGTGTTTGAGACGACCTGTATGCACGAGGGCGGAAACTTACGTAGGGTTTCAAGGTATTGGAAATTCTCGTAAATAAAACTATTCTCCACATGGAAACCATTCTATTCAACCAGATTTCCCATACTTTTACTTGAAATTCACAGGATATTACGCCAAAATGTTAATTGTAATGCATCATATTTCTCGGAAGTAGTTTGAGGCCTATAAAAACGATGTTCATCCAAGGCTATTCCCTGCACGAGGAAATACGTTTTATTGTCAGTGAATTTGACCTGGAAAGTAAAAAATTTTTATATCCCAACAAATAATGCTTTCATCGTATTGTTTCTTAAGTTTCAATCAAGAAATTTTTTTTAAACGGTCCAAAGCTTAAAAAAATATGGTAAGCATCTCTACATAACAACTACGACTTCGGAACCTCAACTGGGTGAGGGTCGAAGCAAGCTCATCACGTTTATAACTCCTAGACGATCTCGCGAACATAAACCTTATTAGTATGACGATTTACATGACGCGTAAAATCGATATCCATTTATAGAGAGTTTGAATATTCCCGGTTTCCATATGCTGTCTCATTGTTAAGTTGTCGAAGAAAAAGCGATTTCAATTAGTTCCCGTTTACGCCGCATTCAAACGCCAATGAGTTTTGCGTTAATTTTTTCCGCCACTGTACATCACACAACTTGAAATACAAGTGTGACCATCACATGCTGTTGGTGGATGCTATGAACAAATATTCAACAGGAAACACCAGAAAGCCATTATTGCCGTCCTTCCTGGCTGAAATTCAGTGAAGTCTGGAATTTCAATATGACTGCTGAGAATATATTGTAATAACTTCTACCCAATTCTAACCTCAGTTTTTTACTTCCACATCTCAGATTCGAATTACACTGTAATTAAGCAAGAGTAACAGATTTTGATCGACATTCATCTCAACATATTCATTTTAACTCATCAGTTCAATATGCTATAAATTTCTGTGAAATAGTTTTGTAACCTCAGTCTAGCATTTCATTTTTCTTCTCAAGATGCTTAATGATCCCATAAATATTATTTGAATTTAAAATGGGCTTGATAACCTTAATATTACGAGAAAAATATTACAACCTTAACCTCCAATTACTAATAAAATTTTAATTACAGTGACTCCCTCATTTAACTAGCTGAATAGTGTATCAAGCCTACCAAGATGGCTTCAACATGTGGCAAATAACAGATGAAGATGAATAGAAAGGTTACCTAATGAACCTTAGGGCTAAATTAAATTCTCTAAATAAAGAGGGATGAAACCCTATATAACATCCTTCAATCAACCATATCTTTGTAATTGAATTATCACTTTGCAGAGAGAGTTTATCCATCAACAACCTGAAAATATATCTTCCACTCCAATGCAGTGTTACAGCAATTAATTCTATCCACTATCTTAATATAATTTATGCAACATTTAAACCGTTGCCTGCATATTTATACATTTTTTCCCCTTTTCATTTAGTTGACAACTGGACAACAATGTGTGTCCCAACAGAATGAACAACTATGGTCAAGGTAAGAGAAGATCTTATATCCAATCATGGAAGTTGAAAAAGAATTGTTCAATTCAGAATTACATAACAATGGACTATGGCACAGAAGTTAACAATAGAAGCAGAAAACCATGGACATTCAAAGACAGGAATGAAAGAATGAAAAATCATGTAATACAACCATTTTATTTCATAACTTAGTCACAAAAACTGCACCAACAAAAAAATGCTAATCCATATTTAAGCTGTTTTTTTAATCACATAATACAACCATATTTCTGGTTCATACAAACTGGAGGAAGATATCAAAACCTAGTCACAAAAACTACAACAAAAAATGCTAATTCACGTTTCATTACGCTGTAATTTATTGTATGCAGAACAAAATGATCTTCCGGCTAGTACAATACATATCAATTGAACATTTGTCACTATGATCACATTTACTGAGCTAGATCCCTATGATAATAGTAATTTGAGTAGGATAATGTTCACATTAAGGCCTTAGAACAGTGAAAATTCAAAATTTAGAGTGACCTTACAGGTGTTATATTTATTCCACCACAATGCCAAACTCAATGAAAACATGAAATTTGAAAAGGTATCCAAATGTAAGAATAAAAATTAATACAATTCTCTAAAAGCAGTTAAAAACAAATCATGTATACTTCAATATGCTTTCATCATGTGTAACCAACATACATTTATGCAGGGAAAGACTTGATTAGGCTCACGACCCTGTTATTAAACCAGTAATGACCTATAAAGTGTTCAGCAGTTGTATTGACTGATACATATAAAATTTAAATAGGGTAATATAGTACTGGAACATAGAAATATACTGACGCAAGAACAAATTCTAAAGTAACAAAGATTCTGGGAGAGTAAGCATTGCTATTTTTTTATGATGGATTCACAAAGGAATAATGCAATAATGAAATAACAGTGGATTCAGAAATAAACCTGAGAATCACAGAATAATGCCTGTTGAAAATATGATTAGCAAGCCAAGACTAGAAAAGTTGAACATTGACAAAATAAACAATGGCAGGAAATAAGTGAAGCAATCTATAAAGCAGGCATCAAGAGCAGGAGTCAGCTGAGCCAGCGCCAACAGTAAAGGAGGAGCTCAAAATCTGGAGGAAGATATC
This sequence comes from Ceriagrion tenellum, assembly GCA_963169105.1. Taxonomy (NCBI): domain Eukaryota; kingdom Metazoa; phylum Arthropoda; class Insecta; order Odonata; family Coenagrionidae; genus Ceriagrion; species Ceriagrion tenellum. The sequence continues at coordinate 41,813,974 of OY720636.1, read as the reverse complement.
AACCAAGTTTTCATCTTCCATAGAAGGATGTCCTAGGGGAAGCAGCAGCAGAAACTCCAGCACAATCGTGGCAAATGGCAAAAATTAAAAGACTAGTATCAGTATTTGGCCAAAAATAATATACCAAACTGATAAAAAATTATACCAGTCAAAATGTTGAGAAAATTCTACTAAGAAATATTTTTATGAAAAATTTCCAGGAAGGTAATTAGATAAATTTTTAAACGAACCATTAGTTCTCTTCATTTAAAAGGTCATTTCACCAGGTATCTTTACTTTATCTTTACTTTAACAGCACAAGTCGAAGAGGAAAATATTAAACTGAATACAGACAACACAGTGCCTGTGACCAAAGTGAATGGAATTACACCAAGAACAGGCACAAGAAAGATGTGAAATTGAACTCTCTCATTTAATTTGAAGCTGTCTCTTTCTGCAAACAAGTGCCTATTATCCTGGATACGGCTATGTAATTTTTTTAAATGTCTAATGGAGAGTCACCTAAGAAAAAAAAGATGCATATTAACAACACAAGTGTTCACAGATAATGGGGCACATAAAACTGCAGGCATGAAAGGTACATTTCTGTAACATTTGCACTCGAAAATTTAGAGTGCAGCTGTAATGTCATATGAAATAAAATCAACAAATATGAACCTTTAGAGATACAGAAATAATTATATTCTAAGTCTACCTCCTATACATAGGGATCTTTGACCATAAAAGGGTATTAAATTTCCTGAAGAAACAACTTTTTACAACGCCCTACATAATATTTAAACCAAGTGATATTCACAACCAGACTGATGCAAACATAAAATACTATTACAAGCTCAGCCATAAATTAAATAACCACTATCATTTAGATAGTTTAGCATAATACAATGCATTCAAATAAATATCTGATAAATGAAGAGCACTCCAAACCAAGTGCAGTGTCATCCTTAAGTGCAAACACCCAAGCCTTAAGTGTCCTGCCTAAGGTATCAGCTGAATCACTTCAATTCTCCCCCCACATCTCTAAGTTGACGAGTCCCATACTGACAATCCCATCTAAGGAATCCCTCTGATTAGTTTCCTAACCCTAATCGGAACAAAATTGATGGGGGATGCCTAATAACCAATGCCAAGAGATACCCAAGACAGGATAATCAATATGGGACTAAGAATCCTTTAAAGCCCCACCAGGGCCAATTTTATGAAAAGCCAGAAAAACCTACAGTGTAATTTACAATTAAATTGTCTCGTGTGTATATGGCATAAAAGTCGCTCTGGATTGCAGGAGCTCTTAATTTCTTTTTCAAAGGGTAGTAAGAAATAACCATAAATGGTCATAAAAATAAGCGGAGTTACCAGAAGTTCCACTTACTGTCGTCTCCCTAATTGGCAAAGCCTACCTCACGTAGAAATATCTAGCAACTTTAAATCACCCCCCTTCCCAGAAGTGGTTTTGTTAGTAAGATGAATGCATGCCCACCAGGGCCGCGATTCCCAACCTGTAGCATGCATAAAAAAGTTAAGACAATGCAACTGAGAGGTACCTGAAAAAGATTACAAGATTGGGAAAAGAGCAGTAGCAATGAGATTTAAATATTCCTATCCAATACAACAAGACCAAGATATATAACAGGTCGGGAATCGCAACACCAGACCTAAACGACATGCAAGGAGAGGAGACGCTCCCTACCGCACTACAGCCAAGTCCAACGGCGGATGATTCTCAGCCTTCCATCGACGATCCCTCGATGCACACGAATTTTTCACAATATTTCACTTTCACTAGCAAATGACCATGCACAAAACAACACCACTGAACTAAACTGGACACAGCCGGAAGAATTTCAGAGGATAGGATGAAGCAGCACCAGAAAAACCTCATCCCCACAGACTGGAAACAGCTTTAGCATGGTATTTAATGATGTTTGAAATGTATTTGTGCGGAAAATGATAATGAAATGGAGAAGTAGTTCTAAGACACTGTGCACGATACGTAGTCTACTAATTGAAGTCAAGGCAAAATTGCAATATTTATGGCCATTTCTTTTAACATTTCCGGCGACGGACCAGAATCTAATTCCCGAACGCGACGCGATATTAATAACGAACGACGTAATACGGATCCCTATATCCCCACACCAAAGGCATCCACCATAAATGGTGTGGGGTGGCCATTTCACATCACATTTCCGGCGACGGACCAGAATCTAATTCTCGAACGCGACGCGATATTAATTACGAACGACGTATTACGGATCCCTATATCCCCACACCAAAGGCATCCACCATAAATGGTGTGGGGTGGCCATTTCACATCACATTACCGGCGACGGACCAGAATAATCTAATTCCTGAACGCGACGCGATAATAATTACGAACGACGTAATACGGATCCCTATATCCCCACACCAAAGGCATCCACCATAAATGGTGTGGGGTGGCCATTTCACATCACATTTCCGGCGACGGACCAGAATAATCCAATTCCCGAACGCGACGCGATACTAATAACGAACGACGTAATACGGATCCCTATATCCCCCACACCAAAGGCATCCACCATAAATGGTTTGGGGTGGCCATTTCACATCACATTTACGGCGACGGACCGGAATAATCTAATTCCCGAACGCGACGCGATACTAATAACGAACGACGTAATACGGATCCCTATATCCCCCACACCAAAGGCATCCACCATAAATGGTGTGGGGTGGTCATTTCACAACACATTTCCGGCGACGGACCGGAATAATCTAATTCCAGAACGCGACGCGATAATAATTACGAACGACGTAATACGGATCCCTATATCCCCACACCAAAGGCATCCACCATAATTGGTGTGGGGTGGTCATTTCACATAACATTTCCGGCGACGAACCAGAATAATCTAATTCCTGAACGCGACGCGATAATAATTACGAACGACGTAATACGGATCCCTATATCCCCACACCAAAGGCATCCACCATAAATGGTGTGGGGTGGCCATTTCACATCACATTTCCGGCGACGGACCAGAATAATCTAATTCCCGAACGCGACGCGATACTAATTACGAACGACGTAATACGGATCCCTATATCCCCCACACCAAAGGCATCCACCATAAATGGTGTGGGGTGGTCATTTCACATCACATTTCCGGCGACGGACCAGAATAATCTAATTCCCGAACGCGACGCGATAATAATTACGAACGACGTAATACGGATCCCTATATCCCCACACCAAAGGCATCCACCATAAATGGTGTGGGGTGGCCATTTCACATCACATTTCCGGCGACGGACCAGAATAATCTAATTCCCGAACGCGACGCGATACTAATTACGAACGACGTAATACGGATCCCTATATCCCCCACACCAAAGGCATCCACCATAAATGGTGTGGGGTGGTCATTTCACATCACATTTCCGGCGACGGACCAGAATAATCTAAGTCCCGAACGCGACGCGATACTAATAACGAACGACGTAATACGGATCCCTATATCCCCACACCAAAGGCATCCAGCATAAATGGTGTGGGGTGGCCATTTCACATCACATTTCCGGCGACGGACCAGAATCTAATTCTCGAACGCGACGCGATATTAATTACGAACGACGTATTACGGATCCCTATATCCCCACACCAAAGGCATCCACCATAAATGGTGTGGGGTGGCCATTTCACATCACATTTCCGGCGACGGACCAGAATATTCTAATTCCAGAACGCGACGCGATAATAATTACCAACGACGTAATACGGATCCCTATATCCCCACACCAAAGGCATCCACCATAAATGGTGTGGGGTGGCCATTTCACAACACATTTCCGGCGACGGACCGGAATAATCTAATTCCAGAACGCGACGCGATAATAATTACGAACGACGTAATACGGATCCCTATATCCCCACACCAAAGGCATCCACCATAAATGGTGTGGGGTGGTCATTTCACATAACATTTCCGGCGACGGACCAGAATAATCTAATTCCCGAACGCGACGCGATAATAATTACGAACGACGTAATACGGATCCCTATATCCCCACACCAAAGGCATCCACCATAAATGGTGTGGGGTGGCCATTTCACATAACATTTCCGGCGACGGACCAGAATAATCTAATTCCGGAACGCGACGCGATAATAATTACGAACGACGTAATACGGATCCCTATATCCCCACACCAAAGGCATCCACCATAAATGGTGTGGGGTGGCCATTTCACATCACATTTCCGGCGACGGACCAGAATAATCTAATTCCCGAACGCGACGCGATACTAATAACGAACGACGTAATACGGATCCCTATATCCCCCACACCAAAGGCATCCACCATAAATGGTGTGGGGTGGCCATTTCACATCACATTTCCGGCGACGGACCGGAATAATCTAATTCCCGAACGCGACGCGATAATAATTACGAACGACGTAATACGGATCCCTATATCCCCACACCAACGGCATCCACCATAAATGGTGTGGGGTGGCCATTTCACATCACATTTCCGGCGACGGACCGGAATAATCTAATTCCCGAACGCGACGCGATAATAATTACGAAGTACGTAATACGGATCCCTATATCCCCACACCAAAGGCATCCACCATAAATGGTGTGGGGTGGCCATTTCACATCACATTTCCGGCGACGGACCGGAATAATTTAATTCCCGAACGCGACGCGATACTAATAACGAACGACGTAATACGGATCCCTATATCCCCACACCAAAGGCATCCACCATAAATGGTGTGGGGTGGCCATTTCACATAACATTTCCGGCGACGGACCGGAATAATCTAATTCCCGAACGCGACGCGATAATAATTACGAAGTACGTAATACGGATCCCTATATCCCCACACCAAAGGCATCCACCATAAATGGTGTGGGGTGGCCATTTCACATCACATTTCCGGCGACGGACCGGAATAATCTAATTCCCGAACGCGACGCGATACTAATAACGAACGACGTAATACGGATCCCTATATCCCCACACCAAAGACATCCACCATAAATGGTGTGGGGTGGCCATTTCACATCACATTTCCGGCGACGGACCGGAATAATCTAATTCCCGAACGCGACGCGATAATAATTACGAACGTCGTAATACGGATCCCATATCCCCACACCAACGGCATCCACCATAAATGGTGTGGGGTGGCCATTTCACATCACATTTCCGACGACGGACCGGAATAATCTAATTCCCGAACGCGACGCGATAATAATTACGAAGTACGTAATACGGATCCCTATATCCCCACACCAAAGGCATCCACCATAAATGGTGTGGGGTGGCCATTTCACATCACATTTCCGGCGACGGACCAGAATAATCTAATTCCCGAACGCGACGCGATAATAATTACGAACGACGTAATACGGATCCCTATATCCCCACACCAAAGGCATCCACCATAAATGGTGTGGGGTGGCCATTTCACAACACATTTCCGGCGACGGACCGGAATAATCTAATTCCAGAACGCGACGCGATAATAATTACGAACGACGTAATACGGATCCCTATATCCCCACACCAAAGGCATCCACCATAAATGGTGTGGGGTGGTCATTTCACATAACATTTCCGGCGACGGACCAGAATAATCTAATTCCCGAACGCGACGCGATAATAATTACGAACGACGCAATACGGATCCCTATACCCCCACACCAAAGGCATCCACCATAAATGGTGTGGGGTGGCCATTTCACATAACATTTCCGGCGACGGACCAGAATAATCTAATTCCGGAACGCGACGCGATAATAATTACGAACGACGTAATACGGATCCCTATATCCCCACACCAAAGGCATCCACCATAAATGGTGTGGGGTGGCCATTTCACATCACATTTCCGGCGACGGACCAGAATAATCTAATTCCCGAACGCGACGCGATACTAATAACGAACGACGTAATACGGATCCCTATATCCCCCACACCAAAGGCATCCACCATAAATGGTGTGGGGTGGCCATTTCACATCACATTTCCGGCGACGGACCGGAATAATCTAATTCCCGAACGCGACGCGATAATAATTACGAACGACGTAATACGGATCCCTATATCCCCACACCAACGGCATCCACCATAAATGGTGTGGGGTGGCCATTTCACATCACATTTCCGGCGACGGACCGGAATAATCTAATTCCCGAACGCGACGCGATAATAATTACGAAGTACGTAATACGGATCCCTATATCCCCACACCAAAGGCATCCACCATAAATGGTGTGGGGTGGCCATTTCACATCACATTTCCGGCGACGGACCGGAATAATTTAATTCCCGAACGCGACGCGATACTAATAACGAACGACGTAATACGGATCCCTATATCCCCACACCAAAGGCATCCACCATAAATGGTGTGGGGTGGCCATTTCACATCACATTTCCGGCGACGGACCGGAATAATCTAATTCCCGAACGCGACGCGATAATAATTACGAACGTCGTAATACGGATCCCATATCCCCACACCAAAGGCATCCACCATAAATGGTGTGGGGTGGCCATTTCACATAACATTTCCGGCGACGGACCGGAATAATCTAATTCCCGAACGCGACGCGATAATAATTACGAAGTACGTAATACGGATCCCTATATCCCCACACCAAAGGCATCCACCATAAATGGTGTGGGGTGGCCATTTCACATCACATTTCCGGCGACGGACCGGAATAATCTAATTCCCGAACGCGACAATAATTACGAAGTACGTAATACGGATCCCTATATCCCCACACCAAAGGCATCCACCATAAATGGTGTGGGGTGGCCATTTCACATCACATTTCCGGCGACGGACCGGAATAATCTAATTCCCGAACGCGACGCGATACTAATAACGAACGACGTAATACGGATCCCTATATCCCCACACCAAAGACATCCACCATAAATGGTGTGGGGTGGCCATTTCACATCACATTTCCGGCGACGGACCGGAATAATCTAATTCCCGAACGCGACGCGATAATAATTACGAACGTCGTAATACGGATCCCTATATCCCCCACACCAAAGGCATCCACCATAAATGGTGTGGGGTGGCCATTTCACATCACATTTCCGGCGACGGACCGGAATAATCTAATTCCCGAACGCGACGCGATAATAATTACGAACGACGTAATACGGATCCCTATATCCCCACACCAACGGCATCCACCATAAATGGTGTGGGGTGGCCATTTCACATCACATTTCCGGCGACGGACCGGAATAATCTAATTCCCGAACGCGACGCGATAATAATTACGAAGTACGTAATACGGATCCCTATATCCCCACACCAAAGGCATCCACCATAAAAGGTGTGGGGTGGCCATTTCACATCACATTTCCGGCGACGGACCGGAATAATTTAATTCCCGAACGCGACGCGATACTAATAACGAACGACGTAATACGGATCCCTATATCCCCACACCAAAGGCATCCACCATAAATGGTGTGGGGTGGCCATTTCACATCACATTTCCGGCGACGGACCGGAATAATCTAATTCCCGAACGCGACGCGATAATAATTACGAACGTCGTAATACGGATCCCATATCCCCACACCAAAGGCATCCACCATAAATGGTGTGGGGTGGCCATTTCACATAACATTTCCGGCGACGGACCGGAATAATCTAATTCCCGAACGCGACGCGATAATAATTACGAAGTACGTAATACGGATCCCTAAATCCCCACACCAAAGGCATCCACCATAAATGGTGTGGGGTGGCCATTTCACATCACATTTCCGGCGACGGACCGGAATAATCTAATTCCCGAACGCGACGCGATACTAATAACGAACGACGTAATACGGATCCCTATATCCCCACACCAAAGACATCCACCATAAATGGTGTGGGGTGGCCATTTCACATCACATTTCCGGCGACGGACCGGAATAATCTAATTCCCGAACGCGACGCGATAATAATTACGAACGTCGTAATACGGATCCCATATCCCCACACCAACGGCATCCACCATAAATGGTGTGGGGTGGCCATTTCACATCACATTTCCGGCGACGGACCGGAATAATCTAATTCCCGAACGCGACGCGATAATAATTACGAAGTACGTAATACGGATCCCTATATCCCCACACCAAAGGCATCCACCATAAATGGTGTGGGGTGGCCATTTCACATCACATTTCCGGCGACGGACCAGAATAATCTAATTCCCGAACGCGACGCGATACTAATAACGAACGACGTAATACGGATCCCTATATCCCCACACCAAAGGCATCCACCATAAATGGTGTGGGGTGATCATTTCACATCACATTTCCGGCGACGGACCAGAATAATCTAATTCCCGAACGCGACGCGATAATAATTGCGAACGACGTAATACGGATCCCTATATCCCCACACCAAAGGTATCCACCATAAATGGTATGGGGTGGCCATTTCACATCATTTTTCCGGCGACGGACCAGAATCTAGTTCCCGAAGGCGACGCGATATTAATAACGAACGACGTATTACGGATCCCTATATCCCCACACCAAAGGCATCCACCATAAATGGTGTGGGGTGGCCATTTCACATCACATTTCCGGCGACGGACCAGAATAATCTAATTCCCGAACGTGACGCAATAATACTTACGAACGACGTAATACGGATCCCTATATCCCCACACCAAAGGCATCCACCATAAATGGTGTGGGGTGACCATTTCACATCACATTTGAGGCGACGGACCAGAATAATCTAATTCCCGAACGCGACGCGATACTAATAACGAACGACGTAATACGGATCCCTTTATCCCCACACCAAAGGCATCCACCATAAATGTTGTGGGGTGGCCATTTCACATCACATTTCCGGCGACGGACCAGAATAATCTAATTCCCGAACGTGACGCAATAATACTTACGAACGACGTAATACGGATCCCTATATCCCCACACCAAAGGCATCCGCCATAAATGGTGTGGGGTGGCCATTTCACATCACATTTGAGGCGACGGACCAGAATAATCTAATTCCCGAACGCGACGCGATACTAATAACGAACGACGTAATACGGATCCCTTTATCCCCACACCAAAGGCATCCACCATAAATGTTGTGGGGTGGCCATTTCACATCACATTTCCGGCGACGGACCAGAATAATCTAATTCCCGAACGCGACGCGATAATAATTACCAACGACGTAATACGGATCCCTATATCCCCACACCAAAGGTATCCACCATAAATGGTATGGGGTGGCCATTTCACATCATTTTTCCGGCGACGGACCAGAATCTAGTTCCCGAAGGCGACGCGATATTTATAACGAACGACGTATTACGGATCCCTATATCCCCACACCAAAGGCATCCACCATAAATGGTGTGGGGTGGCCATTTCACATCACATTTCCGGCGACGGACCAGAATAATCTAATTCCCGAACGCGACACGATACTAATAACGAACGACGTAATACGGATCCCTATATCCCCACACCAAAGGCATCCACCATAAATGGTGTGGGGTGGCCATTTCACATCACATTTCCGGTGACGGACCAGAATCTAATTCCCGAACGCGACGCGATACTAATAACGAACGACGTAATACGGATCCCTATATCCCCACACCTAAGGCATCCACCATAAATGGTGTGGGGTGGCCATTTCACATCATCCCATTTCCGGCACCGGACCAGAATAATCTAATTCCCGAACGCGACGCGATATTAATTACGAACGACGTAATACGGATCCCTGTATCCCCATACCAAAGGCATCCACCATAAATGGTCGGGGTGGCCTTTTTTTATCAGATCACTTTTTGAACGATAGGCGGGAAACTTATGGCAAATCTTTATACTATAAATGTGTTTTAAACTTCACGGCGAATAGCTTAAGTTTTTTGAGTTATTAATGATTTATTTTAGTGGCAGTGAAATCCTTTAGTTGCTATCTTCTATTGTGTGTATTCAATTTGATATGTGTGTTTTGAAATACCGTCCAGGTTCATTTCCTGAAAAATAATGCGGACTCAATTTTAAACACTGCTAGATCGCCACCATCTATTGGTCACTAATATTTATCTTATACTTACGGTTACTAACAATTCAGTCACTTGTGAAAGTCCAAACGTATGTGTAGGAAATCCTTTAATCAGTTATAAAATTTCCGCGATTTCCTCAGGAGCATGCGAAATTACGAAATTTTTACATTGTTAGAAGAAGTTCCCAAACTGATTGTATTAGCGGGGAAATACAGTATACAATTATAAGTAATTGCTTACAAAGCCAGTAATTTAGATTAAACTTGCGTCCTTTAAGCAAGCTGAGAAAATAGCACTGCATTTCTTAGCATATTATGATGTCAAGAAAGAATAACCCGATTGAACTAGAAATTTATTAAATTCCACGAAGTGTAGTAAGTGCGAATCAATCGCAATATTTAACGTACACCTAGGATACGAAAATTAACAACACTTCAGCAACAGAAAAAACTGAATACCAGATGTTCGTTCGTGTAGCACTCTTAAATGCACATGAGCAGACTATCGTGTCCGACAGAATTTCTTTTCTGAGCATTGTATGCATCATTGAATCAACAGTACAGGAAGTCTAGAGGAAACATTTTGCAAGCGTAGTTTTGCACAACAAAAGACTATTATCGCCAAAATATTCTAAGGCAATGAAAGAATTGCTAAAATCCACGAAACCGACATTGCACTGAAATAAATCAGGAGAGAACTCACCTCTACGATGAACGCCGACCTGGAACTGGAGCCCTTAGGTCTTCAAGGTAACCTTTTCCACCTTGCCACAGCATTCCATTCTAGAGGAATGGAAGCTAAGTTTGGACTGCCCCTCATGAGTCTTTTTGTTGCAGAAGATTAAACGACGTAAAGGAAGTAGTGATGTATCATCGTCGTCAGAGAATGTGTTACGATCACGAGTGTCACCAGTTCACCTAGAGAGGAAGTAGATATTTATGAGTTGGTTTTTAGGAACAGTGTTCAATGTAAAGATTGATGGGCAAATATGAGATTATACAAGAATCTACAAGGATAAATTTATCACGTGCCGCCGAGCGCCAAATACCATGAAGTTAACGGACTAATTTTCTGTGATACATATGAAAATTCTTGCCCACAATAATACCAATATTCATCAAATGCTAAATTTATTCCGAACGAGATAATATCCTTGTCATAGAGACCATTTGAATTATACGTTTTAATTTCACCAGCTGTAGGACAATGACATATGGAATTTTTAATGGTGCAACAATAGTTTTATAGGACAGAAATTGTAAGTAATGAAATAAAAATATGTGTAAATAAGTCTAACTTCGGTTTTCAACGAGTTTCTCACTCACCGCGCGAAAGAAATGAAGGCCTTTTGATATCCCGAAGAATTTACTGCGGTGACAACGATTAATTTTCAAATATAGTTGCAAAAATAAACTAAACGCAGTTAGTTTTTTTACGACATCTATGTGTTAGATATGCCTCATTTTGCAAATGATACCTCTCTGGAGTGCATGCACGGACTATTTCCCAGGTAAAAAGACTTATTTTTTGCCAAATAACTCCATAAGTATGTAGTGAGGGGTTGAGTTTTTTGTGTCATTAGAAGGATATATTTTTCTTCAAAATGAGACCAAATTAATTTATTTCTAAGTAAATTGATATTTCGCTCAAACTGCCTTGAGGAAATAGTGAAAGGAATACATGTTTACAGATTCCTAGACGTCGTACAGTAGATTGCCTGAAATACCTGAAATCGCGGCCAACATCCTCAAACCAAATATTTTTCACAAAGATGAAAAAGGTTCTGTAGGGTACATGAATGACTGGGGTAACCAAAAATATAAATTTTGTTCCTATTTATCTTTTAGCTTATAGCAAAGCAGGCGGCTGAATTGGGCAAATTATAAATTGCTCCGTCAACCGCTCTACCTACATGCTTTTATTTTTCAAATCAGCTCCGAATATTAGAAGTCTAGAAGAATTTTTTACTTTTTTCGAGTTTAAGACATTTTCAAAGCTTAATTCTGTCACATAACAATATGTTTTTAAATTATAATTGGTATATTTATAATTTCAATGCCATGTTTTTTTCCAAAATCATCTGTAATTAAATGAAGGACGGCAAAAAAATCCTATGAGGCCCCGCTTTCTTATCCATTCAGTTATGAAGATACTCTATTGTTCTTGTTGGTCCCTTAAAATAAACTGCGAATACTTGCGAATGCGGGTTTGCGAACTATTTTTCGTGTCGCATGCACGTATGGCAGCGAGCGGCTCGTAGGTTGTTAGCAGTAGTCGATCTACGCATTCGCGCACAGTTAATTGTTGTTACTAGGCAATGTAATTGAATTGCTTTGTTGACAAACATTCCACTGCTTTTGAATATTTTCAATATGTCAATAGCGATATCACGCCTAGAATTATAAAATTTTGCGGCAAACTTCTGGAGGTTTGGCCGCACGATATGCACATGCGGATCTGCATATTGAACGACTGCTTGAGAAAGATTAAACAAACTCGCCCGATATGAAATCAGGTCAATCTGTAGAAAACATTACGTCACAATCACATCCAAGTGGGAGAAAGGGCACCGCAAGGATGATATTTTTTTTACAAAATTGTAAAGAGTGACATGAAAAATCTGTTACAATAAAAGGTCCTGAAACATCGTCATTGGAAAAAGACCTGCCAGTATCTTCCAAAGGTAAAATAACTTTATTGATTTTATTCAAGAATATTTAATTTCAAGAATAATTAAATTTAATAATAGTTTCATTCTTTTAGTCTTTTGAATGGCTTATCCATGTTTCGGCCAGGCTAGAGAAATTTATGGCAAAAGAAAGCACATTAGAGACTTAGTTAATGCTCGGAAGTCCGAAATTCAAACTAAATTAAAATCCTTGATGGGATTACTTGCAGGTGTGGTTAAACAAGGTATAAGGGAAGTACGAATGATGGAAATACAGCGCGCCGTTTCTTCGCAGATGCTGAACTCTCCCTCAATTACGGGCATAAATCCATCCCTTATTGATAAGTGTGATACAGTACTACGAACATAGCCATGTGGATATACTGTAGATGCCAAAGCATTCCACAAATACGCGATAGAAACCGCTAGATTTTACGTAAGCTTGTACCCTTGGTACCCAAAGCCTGTTTCTATCCATAAAGTCAGACGCTATATCGGAGGTACTCCTTCCTACGGTAATGCTTAGTGAGGAAGTGCACGAAAGCAGGAACAAAGATATTCGAAGATATAGGGAGAAAAAAATGTAGGAAAATTTCGAGAATTGCCACAAATATGGATCTCATGAAAATCATGGAGTCATTAGATCCTGTTATTTCTTCCTTAAGAACACCTGCTAGAAAAAGTGGAAGCCTTAAGCCTGAGGTGCTGGCACTCTTAGTCAGTGGTGAGGTACCCAATTCAACATAACGAAAGTGACAGCGATGATTAGTACTAATATCATCGCATATTTATTCACATTTTCGTATAATTTACAAATAAATCTATTCTCTTGTTTCGCTTCATTGTTCTTTACTTGTTAAGAAATACTCTTGTAATGCGTATCATTTTATTGCATGATTTTCATCACGACTATTTTATCTCTCAATAAATAAACTTTGTAAACAGAATGAAACTATTATTTTAACTTAAAAGCTTTGAATCATATGATATGTTTTCATCCCTCCAATAGATGTCCATATAAAAATTTTAGGTTCTAGACCAAAAACCATTCCGTACCTGCACAAAACTGCAGATATGTCTTCAAAGACATTGGCTAAAATAAGAGGAATCGTTACTGAGCAATCAAAGGCATTATAAATGCATTTCTTCTCCCTTCGAGACTCGATATCAAAATACCTGACGCAACAAATAGATTAGACTTTTGGCCGCCAATCCGGGAATTGGTCCCACTGTACGCACAAGCGGGCTACCGCAGGCAAGAAAGCAGTCACCTCCAAATGTTCGGAAAAATATATTTTCACCTATCATTTCCTCATATTTCTCTCGTCGCATGGTCAAGTACTGCTCAGCAGCATGGTGGGGTTCGACGTATATTCCGAGATGAGAATATTGACAAATTCTGGGGAATATTTACGTATTCCGTGGGTTCCGTCAGGCAATGCTTCCCACACCAAATATGCGAGTTTATAAAGAATTAGTCAGTAATAGCGCCGCACTTGAAAATATGAGATGAAAAATTTCCAGCAGAAAATAGGTTCCCTTACGATTGGAAAATCGCTAAAGTTATACCTACCTTTAGAAACGGCGATAAGGAACATCCTTGTTTACTGTAGACTCATCTCCCTCACGTCCATCTCTTGAAAAATATTGGAACATATAATCATCTGTTCAATTAAGGAGTACATAAATACCCTAAACTTGTTAATTCAAATCCTGTATGGATTCCGAAAAGGCAGGTCCTGCGAAACCCAGCTTGCCCTCTTTCTTCACGATGTTCTTCCCGCTGGAGAAAAGGCCAACCAGATAGACGCGATATTTTTTGATTGAAAAAAGAAAAAGATGAAGTTCCGCATTCGGAATAACTTATTAAGCTAAAAGCCTATGGTATACATCACCATAAAATGTGCTGGATTAAAGATGTCTTAAACAACCGCGAACAGAGGGTAGTTCTGCATGAAGTTTATTCAGTTAAAGTCACATCCAGTGTGCCTTAGGGAAGTGTCATTGATCCATAATTACTCGTTTGTTTATATTAATGATATCACCACCGTCGTTACGAGCCAAATTCGCATTTTGGCGGACGACGCAGAATTGTACCGTGATGTTAACCTTGAGTAACAACTGCATTGAAGAAAGACCTGGTTGCTATAAACGAATGGTGCGATACTTTGTAGCTTGAATTAAATTTTAAAAGGTTAATTTCTGTGATTTTTTGGCGAGTTGCTTTACCAACGAGACTTATACAAATCAAGCCGAACTAATAAATGTAGTCAGTTAAGTACTTAAGTGTTACCCTTACGTAAGCATATAGTTGAAATTTGCGGAGAGGCAAATCTTGAAGTAGTAATTATTAAAGCAATACTAGGAAAATATGAAGAGAAAGTGAAGGAGCGATGTTTTTTATCTCTCGTGAAACCTCAGTAGAAGTACGCCACAAGTATATGGGACACGCACTAAGTAGGACCAGTTACAGATATAAATACAGTAGAGGGCAACTACTATTTGTTAAAAATTGTCACTATAGACAGCAGTAACTAAATTGTTGAGAAAATCAGGGTGGGAACGTTTCCCCAATCGAAGGGAAAAATATAGATCAATTCTTCTACGACAGTTTGATGCTGTCTTCCTTTTGCCGGATGCTCAACATATTTTGCTGGAGCCCAACCATTATGGTAAAAGCGACCAACGGCATAAGATTAAGGAAATAGGCAGAGGAACCGATAGATTAAAAATGTCATGTTTTCCACGTATAATAAGGGATCATAACAGTTTCGATAGATCAGGTCTAGAATACTATGACCCTGATTATGAATAACAGGTTTTTCATTAGTGTTAAATATTGTACCATTTTTAGTTACAAACCTCTCATGCAATTTCCGGCACGATACAGCTCCTGCATGATATAGTACCTCTTAGAACCTCTGTCCATCTGTCGAAATATGTACAACCAATAGTTTTATCTCTAGCCGTGCACTGCATGGTACCATGTTCATTTATGGAATACTCAGCTTCTGGTCTGACCGTGCACAGTTATCCTGACTGCTTTTAGCCTGCGCCTGGCATCCGGGGGAACGTGCAATGCTCGGATTTCAGGTGGTTGACCATGATAGTATTCGGCTTATGTAAACTTCATGCACTATTCTCACTAACTCGGAGAAGTTCATCCTCATCCGTGAAAACGAAGTATAAATTGTTTTTCTTACATTTAACCATCTGCTGCAACCACATTAGTATTTCAATGTTGACAAGTTTATGACCTATTTACTACCATTCAAGAACTCTTGACATATTTATGGCCTTTACCATATCTATACCGTAACCTGAAAACTTTTCTAAACAAAGTTGTATTTGTATAGTAATATTGTTAGTAAAAATAAATGAAAGTCTGTAAAAAATATATCAACCGCAAGTGCAAATACTGCTG
The DNA here is from genome assembly GCA_963169105.1 of Ceriagrion tenellum. Classification (NCBI taxonomy): domain Eukaryota; kingdom Metazoa; phylum Arthropoda; class Insecta; order Odonata; family Coenagrionidae; genus Ceriagrion; species Ceriagrion tenellum. The sequence continues at coordinate 41,797,813 of OY720636.1, read as the reverse complement.
AAATTTATGGAATACAGTTACTTATGGGGAGGTTGCTGCAGCTATTATCCTTAAAACAAGCTTGGCATTGGAAATGAAATTGGAAGCTAATGACATTGAAGTGGCGTATAGAGCTGGACATAAACGCAATTCTCAGTCAAGTAACCAATCTTCTATTGCAAAATTCGCTCTGTTGAATGTGGCCGAAGATTTCATACGTGCCAAGAGAGGGCAAAGAAACCTCACTCTCCCTCATTTAGACATTGCCGTTAGCTGTGATAAACCAATTTACGTCAACGAATCGTTAACACAAACTAATCTTGAGGCTATTCAATATATCTGGAGCCCTCAAACACGATGGGAAGTGAAGATAGGTGTGCGTGCAAGGGGGTCTGCTCGATGGTCGGAAAGGTGATGGTGGCGAAAAACTAATGGGATAAGTTTCCTGTTGAACTCATGATAGTGAACTTATGTCTTTGCCGACCACAACAAATAATGGGTTAATCCATTATCAAAATGTAAGAGAAATGAGAAGAAAATAAAATAAATTCTATGAATCCTTGTTTGAAAGTGATCTCGACATTATATGTACATGTGAAATCTGGTTGTCTAACAGAGTTAGTGATGCAGAAGTTTGTGTGAACGGTAGGAAGAAAATATTCAGGAAAGACGAGAACAAAGTACTGACTGGGAAAAAGACTTGTGGTGGCGTGATTGTGTTGAAATAGGGTGAGTATTCAGCAGGCGTTTCGGCTCTCGCCGCAGGGATTACAACCTCCGTCCCCAGGCCTGCAAGCTTTCGCTTATACCTAGGGACTTGGAAGAGGGGGAAGGAAGGGATTGGGATAGGGAAGGTCAGCGAAACCACAACCCCTTCGAGACCGACACCAATGAGGCGGATAGAGGTCAAAAGGACCTCTATGGGGCCTCCGCCTCCCCGAAGTGCTCGTATTAGTTTGGTTCCCCCAAACAACTGAGACGAGTAACCGTCTGCTCCGCTTTCGCTAGAGCCTACCGCACATCTCTGCGAACCGAGAGAGCCCGTTGCCCAAATATTTGGGATTAGGTGTCCCTCTGATTCGCTTTTTGGGTTGCCGCCGTGCGGTCTGCCGACTTACGTCATTGGAGTGAGGATCACCGGACCTATGGAGGGTCAAAACGGACCAATTTTGGTCAAATGTGTGAGTGCAACCCACTCCTCAATAGGTCTCGACAACCCATGGTGAGTATTCAGCTGTGAGGCTGCGTGATTTTGAGACTATTGACGAAAATATCTGGCTAAAGACGTTTAGTTAACGGAAATACGTGGTTATGTTTGAGTTCCGTATATTTTCCCCTGATTCCGGTGTTTATAATCATTCTAATTTCTATGACAAAAAGATTCTCAGTGATATAATGAATAAGGAAATAAGTATTTTGGGTAATTTCAAATGTATTAAGTTTATATCATTAGTTTAAGTAAATGAAGTGCTCTGCACATAACTTGTAATGTTGGTAATATCACGGGTCGAAAGCAAAAAAGTTCCATCGCGAATCATTCAGACATACCAATCACGCCGTTCCCTTCCGGGGTAGTCAGTCAAAGTTTCACTCATATTTGTGCACCTAACTCTGCTTCAATAATTTCCTCCATACTGACACCCTTGCAAACCTCTAGCCTCATTTACCCCCTGCAGGGTTTTTTGCATCAAGAATCAACATGGTAAAATACTTTATTTAGTTCTATCAAATGTCACTGTTCATTGCAAACAGAACGATATGTTACTCTTAAAAGAAGATCATCGACACCCTAAAATTGAATTCCAATATTCAGATAAAACTGATAGAAAAATTTGAAGTGATTCAAGGAATTCATACAAATTTAAAAGAGATGATCACTTAAAATTATATCTCGAACTAAGCTGTAAAAATTTGAATGCTATCAAGGCGATTAATCGCATTGGCAAGGGTTTAGAAATATTCTACAAATATCTATGCGAAGCAATGGATGTAGCAATTCCTAAGTGGAATTCCTGGTATAATTACGACTAAGGAAAATAAAGAAAAAAGAGACACCGGAAATTGTTCATAAGCAATGGGTCGATTTACCATCAGACGAAATATAAAGAGCTTATGTTAGAGGTTAAGAGAATGTTGCAATTTATGCGTAGAAATAATTAAACAATATATGCCAAGGAAATTACCAAAGCTTCTGTAAATTTGCTTAAGATAATTCCGTTAAGGGCACCCCAAAATTTATGAAATTGAATGGACATGAGGAAAAAAACGCCGTGTAAAATTGCTAATGCTATGCGAGATCATTTCATGTCATTTCACATAAATGAGAGTACATAGTGCTACTACAATGGAGGAAGTTTCAGAGAAAGTTTCTTTCCACTGGGCTACTGCGTCGACTGAGAAAAGTCCTCGTCAAGTGGTTATAACTATTTCCTGAAAAAGGAAATCCCAAATAATAGTTTAAAAAGTAGGCCGAATTATATGTCCGAGACTCTTGAAAGTATTTTTCAGAAGGTGAATGAAACACTAGAGGGAATTAAGAAATGTAAGTATTTAAGGCCTCTTGTATGCGCGAGGGCCGAAACTTTTATAGGGTATTAAGATATCCAAAATAATTTTAAGGGAAAAATTTATTCCTCCTCACAAGCAAGCCATTCTACCAAGTTTCTAATATTTTAACGTGAAATTCACAGAATAACACGCCAAAATGTTAAACTTTTATAATATGTCTCGAAATTAGTTTAAGGCGCAGTAAAACGACCTATCCACAGCTTTTTCCTACACTCGGAAAACTTTACCATATGTGGATTGACCTGGAGTTTAAAATCATTCTTCATCCCGAGTAATTATCTTTTTATCATGTAGTTTCTTCCTTTTCAATCGAGAATACTTTTTCCAAGGCTCCAAAGTTTTAAAAATAAAGTATGGGAAGTATCATTAGGAACACAACCGACTACGATTTCTGAACCACGACCGGCTGCGGGGCGAAGCAGACAACTCAAGACACTATTAGTTGCCGTATTTATGCGACACTAAAAGTAGATTTCCATTAGCACCGAGTGAATATTCCAGGTTGCAATTGGCAGTCTCAGTGCTATAAAGTTTTAGATGGAAAAGCGATTTCAATTAGTTCCCGCGTGCGCCGTATTTTGACAACGATGATGACAACGTATTACGTTAATTATTTCCGCCACTGTACAACGAAAGTATTGAACGTCCACTGTCTACCTTTATAACTGCCGTTAATTTTGACAATGCATCGCTATTTATAGGGGGCACAAAAATTATACTAAACAGAATCTCTTGATACTAGTTTCCCGTCAGGCATAGTACCATCCTATACTGCTAAAAATAACAAGATTCCAGACCCCTTTATGCCTAGTTTCCACTGCACTGATTATACCCGAGGTTAAGTTACCGGCCTGCATCCCTCGAGGGCAGTTTTAAACCACGTAACGAATGGCCCAATGTGAACTACACTCGGCTTGAGTAGAAAATTGACTAACGACAAGGATTTGTTTTGCTTGAATCTGAAAATGAAAACCCCTTCTAGGAATAAGAACTGTGCAATACCGCACAAACAAAGCAGTAGTTACGTTTGCTACATGAAATAGACCTATGGCCCCAAAAGATAGTAGGAAGGCACAGGTTCTATTAATTCACAACGCAAAACTATTTTTAAGTAATAATAATGCACAACGTGCCTGTATCTCGTAAGTGAACTGAAATAAATGAGAATGTATTCGTAAAGGATAAGAGCGAAAATTCTAAAGGTGTAAAAAAAATTATCAAATTCAAAGAATAAATAATTCCAAATGTTGAATTATATGAGAGTTTTCCAAGCTGCTGAGCCTAAGCGATAAAGCAGATTTAATAGAACATTTAAAAACATCTCCATCGGTCGTATCCCGTAACTCTCATCACCGGTGATGACCGTGAATGACCGATTTGATTCACTTACTGAACTCTGTAACTAGTGATATCACCTACGACTTTTTTCGTGCTCCTCATCGTGACACCGTCAAGTATAAGTTTACTCAGTACCCTTTAGAGTGGGACGTTGATGCCAATGATGAATGATTAAAGCAACCGCCCATAAATCTTAACAGAGTGTAATCATAATTTAAGGGATAAATTGACAGTTGTAATAGTGCAAATTTAATTATTTAATTTTAAGTTGACGTAATTAACTTCGCTCTTGAGTCCTACTTTCATCCCGTTCGCGAGTTTTCTCGCTCTTTTATATACACCAGATAATAGATCCGAAATCGAGTGAAAGTACACAAAGAAATCAAATCAATGAAATGTCATATGGTAATGTTTGAACGATTATTCCCTGGGGAATGTGGTCTGATTCCCGATGATTTCCGGCTGGTGCAGATTTATTAGATTGTAGCACTAATAAACTGCAATGTTCCCTTAAAAATTTCCTACAACTCCCCCACGCAATCTATAATTTGTTTTTTATATAAACAAATCATTTAAAAGCTGATGTAATTTATGAAACACCACAATTTCAATATGGTTTTCCCTTCAGCGATTGAGTTCATAAAAAAGCACAACTCTTCGAACAAGGAAACATTAAATAAAAAATATCCTAGTACAATTTCTACGATTTTCGAAGTGGTCACATCGCTTGACAAATATTTACATGTTTGTCTACCGTTAACGGCTTCGAGAAAGTCCCTCGACCGACAGGAGAAATGCTTTCCCCGAAATCTATTCTTTGAAATCAAAATCAAAATATTCGACCAATGAAACCCCTTCCGCCTTAAGAGTACTTACGGGCAAAGCATAGAATTCCACTATTGTCTTCAACACTTCCTAGAGAGTCCGTTGAAAATTCACGACATAGGTTAAATACGAAAAAGCTCTAGTTTGTATTGTACGCGTGCGGGATCGGGCACCTTTCGCTGCTTCTCACTCATATTAGACCAAAATAGAAATCACCTGCAGAGGGCGGTGAACTCTCACCATCAAGTTCACACTTCTTCGGGTCGAGCGCCTTAACGCACACGGACACGGCGCCTTCGAACAAATGTTGCGTGTGATGTGAAGTATTAGAATGGGACGAAATAATATATTGGAAATTTCTCACAAACCCGAGACTCAAAGCGGAATACCGTGACACTTCTCCACCACAGTTACTCTAATTTAAAATAAAAGTTGTTTCGCCTGCATCCTTAACATCCGTCAAGGAATGTCTTGTCAGTAGTCAACATACCCGGTATGGTAAAATCCTTTACTTCACGCGGCGCCTCTTGTTGAGTGCCTAAAATAGTGTAAACAATATATGTTTAAATTTAACCGCTGAAGCGTCTAACAGCACAGCAACTGAAGCGAAAAGCGTCTAACAGCACAATGTATGTTTACACCACTTTGGGCACTCAAGAAAGAAGCGTAGGACAGTGATTAGTATTATTACATTCTAACAGCAAGAATGTAGAGGATTTCATGTATTCATGCAAGCATAAGGAAAATTACTAACTTGAAAACTTAGCAAAAGCTACCGAGAGTTTAACTGCATAAACTATTGCATTTCCTCAGTAGTCCTTACTCGTCTCTTCACTGCTATTTTAATGGTATATCAACCTGCTATGGAAACTATATTAAATAATATAACCTTTAAAAAACTTCTATTACCAAAAACTTGCTACATTTCATGAAATTTGAAAATATCTGGGTACTTGGTAATATCTCTTCACGAAAGAAATATTTTCATTGGCCCGAAGCGTGAAATAAGTTCGTCACTTGCTGATAACTACAGTACTCGAGTTTCCATTACTGTTTCTATCCATAGTTACCTGGTAACTAGGGTCAGCCAACCGTGGTCAGAATTCAACCCACAGTTGGCGCTAATTGGAGTTTCCATAATCAAATTTAACCCGCGTCAGCGCTAATCTCTTAGGAAAATTTACTGAGGAAAATCTTTAAGAAAAAAATGTTTACTTAAAAAAATAAGTCAACTTAAGTTTAGTGAGAAAATAATTCTTAAGTAAGCTTTAAAAAAAATGCAGTATACTTTAGGATAACTTACAGTTAACTTGAGAATAACCTAGAGTAAATGTTAGGGTAGCTGAGGGAAATCTCTCATATTCCCTCTACTTCTCCATGTTCGTATCTACATGTGCGCACATGGGGAAATACCTATATCATATAGTGGGCTAAGCGTCTAACAGCGTCCTTCGCATTGAACAGTGCATTGCGAAATTCGAGTATACGTTTGGATGGTGCTGAACTTATGCTTTGGCGAGTAGTGATTTTAAAAGTTTAAAATAACATTCAATGTTGGATCAATGTAATTTCAAGCTAATAACTCTAGGGATTACATTTTAAGGACTATTTATCCAAATTTGTCATTTATGCAGCGGGGGATAAGTTATAAGCCTTTGTCCCGTATACTTAGTAACAGTGCTCAAATATTGGTCCCTCCAAAAATTATCAAGTATCTTTAGTTGAAAAGGTCAGCAGCTACTTGGATCAATTGACTAAGGTCACTGCAGAATCTTTGAAGCGCCTAATATCCAATGGCACTATGCCAAAGCCTATGGCCCACAGAGACAACAGTATTGTTGAAGTCTGAGGGAACTTTCTTATCAGTCAACCAAATTCTCCTTGTGAAAGCTTCAAATTCTAATGAAAGGCATTTTATTATCGTTCGAGAACGGTTTCATGTGCCAGGCAAACAGATCAGTGAAGACCAGCACTTACTACATCGCCAGTAGGCTTATCATTGGGTTGTATTACTCAAATTCGTCAAGTTTGCAGGAGGACGAGAGCTCGATCACCGAAATATTTACTTCATAAATGGGTTGGTATCCCAAATTAAAATACGATGTGTTTCACTCCACTTGAAAACAACATCGAGAGGCATTATAATTCAGATGAGCCAAGAATCTGTAGTTGCTATATTTTTTGCGAACACGATGTATCATACAATATGCCACATCCTGTGTTTATTAAAGAAGCTCTTGGAGCTCATGGAGCTCTTGATTGCTGTAAATAGTGTTACTTTTCATAACCACTTTGTATTTTATTCATCTGACATATTTACTCTTGTGAATTGCTTTTGTTTATACGTCATTGAAAATATTACACTATTATTGAAGTCTTCGTATTTTCTTAATGCAAATTGTTCTATAATTATTTTGAATTAGATTGTTTTGAAAGCATGATGAACATTGACTTAAAATATATCTATGATAATCCTTCATATTGTATCTTCTCAATCTCACATTCCTTGATAACTTTAACAATAGTCTCCGATTTTCTAACTAAGTATGTACTATTTTTTCATATTTTGAGAATGTGAAGAAAACTTCAGAATGCACACATTTTGCTTCAACTAAGAAAACTATAATGAACCATAAACTTTCAAAAAAAACTAAGAAAACTTTTAAGGTACGCTCATGACTTTTTCTAAAGTTTTCAATTAACAAATGAACTTGGAAATAACTACACCTTTAATGTTTCTTTGAGAATTTTTTAAGTAAATTTTCCCTAGGGACTAGCGTAATGGAAACAAGGCATTAGTCAGGGCCACTCAAAGGCACTATAATAATGTAACTTAAGTTTACCGATGAAGATTTCTCTTACAAGTGAAGCTTCGAAGTTACCAGAACTACGTACGAAGCTTAAAAAATGGTTCTTAATATACCTAAGCATTTAACTATCGAATAGCTAAGTCTCAGCTGCATGAAATATTTTTCGTGTACGCATTTAAGGTATTTGTCTGCGCACCGTCTCAGGAAAAACTCAAAATTTGTTGCTAAAGAAGACTGCCTTTCATTCAGAAATCATGGCTAGGAATTCCAGCTGAAATATTCCCCAACTCGCTCAATCGGAGAACAATACAATGAAAAGGACACTGCCACAAGTTCATGTCACTTAACTGACAAGGAGACACCACGTAACGGATGTAAAGAGGTAGACGAAACCATTTTACTTGAAACTGAAGGATTCTCGGATATCAAAATCAGAAAATATTCGGCCAATGAGACTATTTCCGCCTGTGAGTCTATTTCCAGGCAAAGCATAGAATTCCGGAATAGTCTACAACTCATTTTAAAGGGTCAGTTGAAAATTCAGGAAATACGTTAAAAACGAAATAAGCTTTAGTTACCATAGTACACGTGCGGGATCAGGCATGTTTCGCTATTTCCGAATCATATTAGACAAAAAAATCATCGGCAGAGGACCTCGAACCCTTTGCCATCTAGTTTACACAGGTTTGGCGCGAGCGCCTTTACGCCCACGACCACGATGCCTTCCTAGAAATGATGCGTAATTTAAAGTATTAGAAAGGGATTAAAGATTATAATGGAAATTTCTCACGAACCCGAGACGTGACACAACCATTTTTACCCTGGTTTCAAATAAAAGGTTTCGTCTGCATCCTTAACATCCGTCACGCATGTCTCCTTGTGAGTACCTATTGACATATTTGACTATATTAACCTCCACGACGAGAAAACCACGGCAAATGAACAAGGTTTTATTGTTTCTCATAGAGCCACTTACGCGTAATTTACGCGCCTTCACTTGATGCTACATGGATACATCGATTCCGAAAAAAACAGCATTACATTCACATTGAAAAACATCTCTACCCAAGTGGTTGAGGGTCTGTAGAAGAGGGAGACAGTTCACCTCTGAGTTTATCTGCAAATACCTTTACTAGAACAACAAATCTTCGAAAACTCTAAATAAACGTAACGGATGGAGGTCGAAGAGAAACCATGTCTATACACGCCGCCGCTAAAAACTTGACAAGGGTTTAGATTTACATCCAATGACAGTGCTCCACACGCAAGCCACGCAATTGATCAAGCCGAACTATTAAATGTTGAGTGTGAAAAGTATTTATGCATGACCATCACTCATGACCTGTCCAGGGGGAAGCACACTGGAAATTTGGGGGCAGGCATATTTTTTGTTGGCATGTTTTATTAAAAGAAAACTAGGGAAATGTGACGAGGAAGTAAAGGAGCGATGTCCGCAAGTGCATGGGACCCTAGCGAAGTATGGCTAGAGTAGTTTCTAAAATAGATCGAATACAGCGGAAAGCAGCAAGATTAGTGAAGAATTGTTACGATAAGCACTACAGTGAGACTGGATTACTGAGAGATTTAGGATGGGAACCTAACTAATGGAAGGGAAAATTACAGATAAAATCTTTTTCAAACTAAAGTTTGGCAGACTTTTGTGCCAGACACTCCTATGATAGAGCCGAACTAATATTTTAGAAATGATCACGGGCATAAAAATCAAGGAAAAAGAAGGCAGAACCAAAAGATTTAAAATTATCTTTTCACTTACAATAAGGGACAAAAAAACAAGTTACGATTGATCAGTTCTGGGAAACTGACTCACCGGGTAAGTAAAGTTTGTACTTGTGCTGTCTGAATATCATTATTAGCTATTAACCCTGCATGATACATCCAGAAAAATAGCTCTAGCATGATTTACTAATTATTACTATTCCTCAGTGGCATTAATTATGCTAACCAGTAGTTATTTAATGCTTTACTGCACGATATCATGCTCGTTTACGTAGCACTTATTATATGGTCTGACCGCGCACTGTCATCCTGGATGTTTTCGGGTTGTGCCTGGCATCCGTCGAGTGTGCCCAGTTCTGATTTCAGCTGGTACAAGTGTTTCATGCCTGGTGTGAAAACACCCTGTGCCACACACCCTAGTGGCGACTTCACGGTATTTCATTGGCGTAGATACGCAAGTAGGTATCGATATTGCAAAGAAAAATATCCCATATTGGACTAACCCGGGCCCCAGGATCGGAAGGGTGCAAATAATAGAGTTAATCCTAGACCAGAATCATCCCGCGCAATCGAAACTACATTTTCGGCAGATTAATACTAAATCTTTATCATAAAATGGAGCGAATGTGCCTGAAAAGAGTCGCGGCTTCATGCCTCTAAGTCCCAGGTTCGTGAGCAACTTCCATTATAATATTCAGTCGCATTCTAAACCTTTACATTACGCGTTGTATATCAAAAGGTCCCGTGGCCGTGAGGGTTAAGATTTTCGCGGACATCTGTTTCGAATAAATATTACCGATACTACCATCAAAAATAAAAAAACGGCCGGCGTAACCGAGTGCACTTGTGAGGCATCATGTTCCAATTCAACGTGCATGTACGTTCGCCATTGATATCAATAAATAGTTCATCCTACATACCAGGATATCTTTATCGTCACCAGGAATCGATCATTAAAATTCTTAAACAATCCAAAGATACGATTCAACGCCATGACTGAAAATTAAAACTCTTGCAATTTATATAAACATGGTTTGGTATAGGAATTACTGATTTTTCATTTCTCTCTAATTTTCCTTTACTAGAATGGCACTTCATTCTCTCCCCCCGTTCCGCTTCATTTAATACACCCTCCTCCCCTCCCCTCGGCACCTATTTTTTTCTCTTTCCTAGTACCTAGTTAACTCTAATCGATTGACGGAAAAATTTAGTAAGAAATAACCTCCTTGGATCACAATTTCCAGGAAATTCAAAGGAATCAAATCACTTTACGATAAATATTTACATCTTTCTCAACCGTTAGCGGCCTCCAGGAAGTCACTCAACTGATCGGAGCCATGTATTCCCCAAAAAGTATTCTTGTACATCAAAATCAGAAAATATTCTACCAATGACACTCACTCCACCTGCGAGTCTTATTTCCGGGCATAGTATAGAATTCCAAGAAGGATCTCAGATTTTCCCGGCGTATCTGATGGATAAAGGTTTCTCGGGTTTTCCACCGGGTGAGCAGGTCCATGGGGCCCAACGTTTCGGAGAACGACTTTTCCTCCATCATCAGGGGGGGTTTCAGCTTCCGAAGCTGAAACCCCCCCTGATGATGGAGGAAGTCGTTCTCCGAAACGTTGGGCCCCATGGACCTGCTCACCCGGTGGAAAACCCGAGAAACCTTAATCCATAGAATTCCAGCTACTATAACATCTGGGTGAGCCGAAAATGCAGGAAATAGGTTTAAAACTTAAAAAAGCTATAGCTACTATTGTACACGTGCGGCAACAGGCATTACGCCGTTTTCGAATCATATGGGATGGAAAAAAATTAACCCTCTCAAGGGCGCGAACTCTCGCCATCAAGTTTAAATTATATACTTAAATTACATACAGTCAAACTCCTTACCAACCACGACTAAAAAATAGTTTCGTCTTCATCCTTAACATCCGTCACGGGATGCCCGATTCTTGTAATTTGAATTATCGTCAAACTTCGATACTAGTTTCGTATTAATTATAAGAGAAGCATTCCTCCGATTAATTATGGCCCCATTAATTCTTGTATCCCGCGTTCAAAATTTCCACTATACTGAAATCAGGGACAAGGAAAATGAAAAAACACTACTTATAATTCTGCGAGCGCTGACAGCCAAGCTTGGGAAGATCCCCGCGTTTCGAGATGTCCTCCTGTTGAACGCACTCGTCTCGTAGTGGCATTCTACAGAAGCGAAGTTCGTGCGAAGCTTCCGCGCCGCAGGAGGAGATCCCAGGGCTTGACGTCTTTCCCCCGTAAACAATGGCACCCATTTAAACTCATTTCAGCTGGAAACAAAAGGTAACGACATTAATACTAAGCGGAAGTACTCATAACATATAATTGAACGAATATACATTACGTTGGGTGGTGGCATACGTGATTTTTGCGCAACTGAATTACGGCGACGCAGAAATTGCCACGAAAAAAATGGACCTATGCAGATTTTAAAAAAAGTCATTCAAAAGGAGAGTTCCCTAGATTACACTGAAATTAATACGAACATAAGGAAGCCAGGGTGACGGAACGATTCGCGCGTTCGCCCTGCAAGTCAAAGATACTATTTGCCCTCCCGATCCAGGCACATTTTCTTCGAGTAGCAATTTCTGAGTCCAGATGATTGTCCGAAGTTTCCACCCACACAATAGGTTCTCAAGAATTAAGAATACGTGACATTGCAATAATTACCTTCCGATTCCATGATAGTAGTACACCTCGGCAGCGAATGCCATCGATCGGCCGAGTACTGGTTACACGTCAGTGCGACGTGTTATCAAGTGAATCTCTTCCACGTATTATTCACCGCCAATTCTTCTTTCAAGCAACAACGATAATCAAAAGGAAGGTGTTCTCGTGTTCCAATCACTCCGTCAATTGCACTCATCTGGTAAAGGTATTCCACCGAAAATAAATCACAACTTCCTTTCTGAAAAGACCTGAAAACAATATGAACAGACAATCAGTTGCGGAAAAATCTAGAAAATAAGCTTTCCACATTCCTAAAGAGCACATGAACAATTGCGACCAATTCAATAAACTTGTGCCAGAGCCAATCGTAAAATGGAAATCATTACTTACCTACAAGTAATTGTCGTGTTAGCATTGGCACTGCATCTTGCGTTGCAGAGCATCCTGGCCTTCGGAGATTCAATGCAAGGATTAGGAGAAGTATGCCCTAATTGGACGATTAATTATCTCTTCCTCCAGAACTGTTCGACAACCTCTAAAGGTTTCGACATATTTGCCGAGATCTATCGCCTACTCACGGTATGCAAGCCGAGAGCGGAAGACGGCAAACCAAGAGTAGATACAGGAGGCAAAGCCCGTTACAGAAGGACCGAGACTTGGTACGTGCGTGTCCCGATAAAACTCCGAAAAACTCTGGACTAAGTCTTCCTCACGGAAGAGCGGAACTTGAGTCTTCCAGGCAGCTTTTGCGAGGTCGAAGAATGGGCACTCTTCTTTATATAGCATGAATCTCCAGGGTAGGGGAAAGAGTCAGAGTCGAGGGGAGACGAAAGTGTCGGGGGGGGGGAGAGGGGTGATACTGGTATCAGGGATGGGGGAGGACTGGTTGAGGTGAGCCGAGGAGAAGAATAGGGGTGGAAGGTGGGCTGCAAGCCGGAGAGGGAGGTGGGGGAGTTGGGCAAAGCATGGGAAGTCAGCAGTGAGTCCTCAACCGTCTCTGCTTTCGTGTTGATTCCGAGGTCGAATAGGGTCCCTGCGGACGAGGAGTACGAGAGGCGATTCTGCCGTCGTTTGACTGCCGGTGCCGTTTGCACAAATCGTAACCCTTGTTCTCCTCCCTCGCGACACTCCCACCCTCCATCTGTTCAAGGGTGAATGCTGGGCTGGAGGTGGAGGTGTTTATTCCCTGCAGTGATAGGAATCCCAGTGGAGACTAACTCACTTCCTCGGAGCGATGAGACTGGCGGGAAACACGGGCGTAGCCCCCTCCACTTGAGGCATTCCATTCCAAATCTACCGTGCCTCCCCCTCGAAAATGTTCCATACCCACCTCCTTTTTCCCCGCCACCTCGACTAACACCCCATTTACATTTCTCTCCAAGCAATTGGAGGAAAAATTGAGGAACAGTATATACCACGAGGAAGTCCATGGGATGAATCCGCAGGACAAATGCAGAAGATAGTGCCTTAGCCACCAGAAAATAAGCAAACTAGCATTTAGACGGGGAGGGAAGTAGGACTGCAGTCAATCAATCTCAGGATCAAACGTCCAATGACGATGATGATGACAACACAAAAATATTATACTTAACGAAAAAGGGAGAAATCAGAAAGTGTATCTACATATGACCCAGAAAAAACCTCAAGGGTGTTTGGCAGGGGTTGAGTTATTACCAGCATGCACAATGATGTGCAATTTACTTTCATTTACATCAGTGCTACAAACTCCACTGAATTTATGAACATTCCAACCATGTATACGGGATACAAGAATTAGGGAATCGGGCAGGGATAACGCGAAACGTGTAGTCATTCTTAAGTGGCATATTTAAAAAAGCATTGGGGAGAAAATTAACTATATAGTAAGTTACACTACCTGTCGACTAACATATTTCAAAGTCTAATTGACTGCCATCAGAAGCAATATACATTACGTCAAATACCATGCCATGCATAAAGTGCAATCAGATATCTACATTTACATCTATGAAATACCTTGCAAGCCATCACTAGGGTATATGGCGCGGGGTGATTCCACCAGGCATGAAACACTCATGCCAGCCTGAAATCCGAGCTGCGCACGGTCCCCCGGAATGCCTGGCGCCGGCAACGAGCAGTCAGATTAAGGGCCCCCGCGCACTGGCAACTTTTTCAAAGCAACTATTTAGTTACTTTGAAGAAGTTTCAATGAAACACACGGTATTGACTGTGGCCCCGCTCACGGGCGACTTTTTAGTTGCCGCAACTAAATAATTGCCTATTCCGAACCTATTCCGAGGGTGAGTAAACTGTTGCCGGCAGGAATAGACCACGTAGGTTTTTGCCCAACCCCGCGCACTGTCAACTATTCAGTTGCTTGACGGCTCTTTTTCGGAGCGCTTTTCGGAGTACTTCAATAATTACTAATAGAAAGCAATAAAAACGTTGTATTTCCATTTCTTTTGCAATAAATAATTTAAACTATTGGTGGTATTAATATTTTCCTAACCTTAGAGTCACTGCCAATCTTTCTTGAGGTGGTACAGCCTGTCGTAATGATGTATTTTGGTAAGTTGTTCGAGGTCCAAGGGTAACCAGCAGTTGATCAAAAGTTTCTATGCTCATTCTAAAATAATTAAAGAACTTATTTGGATGTTCTTTCAATCTATCAAACAGCTTATAAAATTGCCCATCAAGAAGTCTGGAACTAATTATTGGATGTACCAAAAACTTTTTATTCCTTTGCTTATTTTTTCGCTGTCTCAGGATGAGCGCAACAACACAAGTAGCTTCCACGAGATCCATTGTAAACTGAGCTGAGAGGCAACTATTTAATCGCCAGTGCGCGGTGGCGGGCAACTCACGGGTGAGTAAACTGTTTGGTTGCCGGTGATTAAAGTTGCCAGTGCGCGGGGGCCCTAATAGTGCGAGGTCAGACCATAAACTAGGAGTGTGCTACGATGACGAACATGCTACCATGCAGTACACTACTCAAGATACAACTACTGGTTAGTATTATTAATGCGCAGATAATACTTCTACAAGGTACCTACTAAATCATGCGAGGGCTATATCATGCCGGAAATCGCATGCGAGGTTAGTGGCTAATAATGATGTTAAGATATTTAGTACAAATGCAAAAACCTAAATCCCAAAGCCCTCAGCAATTCAGTGACACTACGATGCTTATCATAACAATTTTTCACAAATCTAGCCGCCCTCCGCTGTATTCGATCTATATCTGAAACTGAACCTACTTCATTATGGGTCCCATAGACAAGCGGCGTACTCCAAGTGAGGTCTCACAAGAGAAAAATAACATCGCTCCTTTACTTTCTCGTCACATTTTCCTAGTATTCTTTTAATAAAACTCAATTTTCCATTTGCCTGTCCATTAATTTCCCGCATCAGCTTCCCCCAGGACAGGTCGTTATGGTCACACCTAATTACATAACCTACTCCACATGCGATCGTTTGGTTTGATTAATTGTGTAGGTTTTGTTGGGCAAGTGTTTCTTTTTCCAAAACTTCAAAACAACGCATTTAAAAAAATTTAATTCTAACTGCCAAGTATTGCACCACTCGTTTATAGCATCTACGTCTTTCCTCAGCGCAATTCTGACGGACTCAGTGTTCATATCCCAGTACAATACTGTCATCTGCGAAAAGGCGAATTTTTCTCGTGATAAGAATGGTGATATAATATTTTACAAAAGGAATTGATGTATATTTAATATGCAAAAGTGATACTTTGAAGGTGAAGAATGGAAGATATCACGTTAATAGAGTCATTAAAGAGTATCAAAATTAGTAGCAATGGCATTACATGCAGGGTATTACGTAGATGTAGATGTACATAGATATGCTCTTCGTGCTATTCCATGACCAGATGTGGTAATCTTACATTTCCTCATCTAGAACTTGTTCTGACACTCTTCATGCTCTGCAATTCCATTAGTATTCTATTCTGTCATTTATCTTATAACAATCTCGGGTATGGAGATGTAGATTTTTTTCCAAATCCCGATTTTTGTTCTGAATATTCTCTTGGATTAAATCTAGGGCAAAAATCATCTTGATATGTATTGGAATCCAGTACAAACTAAGTTTTTAAAATTAGGAGTAAATAGAGTGAGGCCAATGGCTGTTTAATTAAATACCGGAGGGAGACGTTTCTTACAGCCTAGTATCTACCTCATTAGTACAGGCTATTATACGAGTTGCCTTATGCTCCAGAAGTACAGCCTGAATAACTTTAATAAATTTCAAGTAACCACGACAAAAATCTACAAAACAACTTACTTTATGAAGACTTTATTATCCGTTAAATAAATTAAAAGGTGAAATTGGGCAGCGCTTCGATGGAATTGGAGTTAAATAACGTTTTTCAGTTCAATGATAAGGGTGGGTGCTATAAATGTTTGGTGTAGAATTAGCGTGCTTGTTACAGTCAACCAGTATTGATAAGTTTGCGAACAGTTTTAACAACAAGGAGACATCGCGTGACAGATGTTAAGGATTTTAAGGACGAAACAATTTTTATTCTTAAAAACGATCTCTCCGCGATTAAAGGAAAAATCGACAAAGAATATCCGCCTTGGAGCGCAACCTTTAGGAAATTCAAAATAATCACATTGCTTTACGATAAATATGTACATCCATGTCTATCGATAACAGCTTCCAGAATGTCCCTCGGCCAATCGGAGCCATATCTTTCCCGAAAAGTATTCTAGGATATCAAAATCAGAAAATGTTCGGCCAATGGGACTCCTTCCGCCTGTGATTATATTTCCGGGCAAAGTATATAATTCCGCAATTGTCTTCAACACTCTTCCAAATGGGTCAGTTGAAAATGCAGGAAATAGGTAAAATAAGCGAAAAAAAGCGATAGATATTATTGTGCACGGGCGGGATCAGGCATCTATCGCTATTTCAGAATCACATTCGACCGAAAAAATCCAGCACCAGTGAACCGCGAACTCATGCCATACGATTTACACAGTTACAGGGCAAGCGCCTTAACGCCCACGGCAACCATTGAATGTGTAATGTAGAGTATCAGAGTGGGAGGAAATATTATAATGCTAATTTTTCACAAACCCGCGACTTAGGGGCAGTAAGCCGTGACTTTTTTCCGGCATTTTTACTCCAGTTTCAAATAATATTGTACCGTCTGTATCCTTAACATCCGTCACGCGATCTCTCCTTGTAAGTATGTGAATAAATAAGTCCTGTTTCTACTCAAGGGAACTCCCCATATTCTCAGAATGCCCTCATTCTTTTTAAAATACTGCTCCGTTTCAAACCTCTTCCTAACTTACCACTCATATTGAAAACGATGTACAATTCCATTAAATTTCATCGCTGTCTACGGGCTTGTGCGGCAATTGCGTCATTTTCAAGACAAACAAGGATAAAATACAAATGCGAACCTTGTATGCTATCTCATACCAATCTCATACCAACATACATACCAATCACCCCGTTCCCTTCCGGAGTAGGCACAGTCACAAAGTTTCACTCACAAACGCACATTTGTACACCTAACTCTGCTTCAATAATTTCCTCCATACTGACCTATCCTTGCAAACCTCTTTTGCCTCATTTACCCCCATACACTGCTTCATACACGCCCTCCTGTTTTTAAGACTCCTAATATTCCTCCTCCTAAGAATTTCCTCAACCACAACTTTCTCGGCCGACCTTTACCTCTCGTACCATTAATCTCACTCTTATACCTATATCTGTTTCGTTATTCGACCTTCACACTCGTCACACGTAAGAGCATAGCCGTCGAAACCGGAAGATGGCAATAAACTTAGTGGAATTGTACATCGTTTACTTTAAGAGTTATTCCTTTTCGTCGTTCCACAATGTAACGACACAATCAATTGATATGACTCAATCCATATGTTTCCACAATAATTGTATGTTGTCTCTCAATGCATTGTTTCCTTCTCATATACTATACCATCCTCCTTCCCTCCGCCATGGTGGATCCTAGAAATCTTTAATTCTAATCTATGCAAAACTCACCATCGATTACCATTATCGGCTTATCAGATCATTTCATTTTTATCGTGGTATGCCCAGGAGGGAGCAAGCATGCATAGACGCACGACTGCAGAGAAAAAGGAAAGGAACTTTTCGTCCATTCCTAGGCAGAAAGTTTATCGCCAAAATCTTATCGTTTCCTGTGTGGAGGCTTTCATTGTGACTCGACTAGTATCCCCTCCCACTGGCTTGCAGGAAAACACCTCCCCGAATGCACTCAGCGCAGAGCAGAGGAAAGGTGTTCAGAAGCCATTTCGGAGGTGGAAGAAGAAAGGGTAGGGGGACAGAGAAAAAAGCGCGGCCTGATCGAACGACGGAGACATTGGCCGCTCGCTTGCCTTTCCGAGGGCCGCGGCCCCATCAGATGCTCGGAGCTCTAAGAATGCTCCATTCTGTCTCAACACGCCGGCGGAGCGGAGGAAAATTGAGTGGCGAGGTGAGGCGGTGTACTGGCTCAGCGAAATTCGGTGGCACTCACTTGTGAAGAGCATTGTCGAAAGGAGAGGAAGGCATGTCAGAGATCTATATCTGCATACTACCCTGCGAGCCGCCGCATGGCCGTGTGGCGGTGGGTTGGGGGGTGGGGGGGGAGTATTAGGACACAGGCTGTGTAAAGATGCAAGAAGGGATAAGGTTTTGGGAGGAGAAATGGAGACGTGTATTTAATGGAGTTCAGTTTTTACTGTGGTCGCTTATTAAGCGCGGAAAGAACCGAGTTTTTGTATACCTACCTGTTCGGCAATGTTTCTCTCTCATTTTATCGCTTCCGTCAGACCTGGAGATGTTGAGAGGCGTCATGATAATTTTCTCTGCGTCACTCTGAAACGCACCAGCTCTGAATTTTTCAAGCAACCTAAGCCTAGCGTGCAGCCTCCGAGTCTCTAACGGCTCCCTCTAAAAGTTGTGAGAAACTATATGTTCGCTCATAACAGTTTTTAACGAAGCGTGCAGCTTTCCTTGTATTTTATTAATTCATTTGGTTGAATTTTCATGATCAGGGTCCCAAACGCTCGCGGCGCATTCGAGTTGAGGCCTAACTAGAGTGAAGTAGAAACTCTCTTTGAGTTTTTCATACTAGGACCTTCCTATAATACGTTTAACTAAACCTAGTTTCTTTAATATTGTGCCGCATAGTGCGTCAAAAGTTAAGGTAATTGGGTTGGATTGTAGGGGAGGCGACTGACTGCTAATGTCATTTGCCCCATAGGGGATAGGTAATGGAAGAAGGGTGGATAGAAACCCAGCGTCGGCATTAGCCTGCTCTCAACGAAAGGCGCCAAGGAGACCACCGTTTAACGTCTCATCCGACAGGCGGAGTACTGTACTTGAAGTGCTCTCCACACGACACTCAATTAGGGATCGAGTTTCCTCCGAAAAACATCCTCCTCTGCAGAGATTTGAACCCTGGCCGCTCGTATGGTTAGCCAGTACTCTAGCCACCACACCAACCCGATCCTCCAGTTAAGGTAATTCCATGATATTTAACTGTAGTATCTGAAAATTTCATGTCTACTGCACCCACAGTGTAAGTATGGCATTTGCGTGATTTTATGGGGAGGCTCGAGGAATCACAAACAAATATATGGGACTTCAGAAGGGTTAAAGTACTTTAAGTGGCTGCTGGGTTCCTTGACATTGATACGTACTTCCGGTGTGAGAGGGTCAAGCACTTCCGGAGTGAGGAGTGAGACCAGTATGATAGGTAAAAAATACCCGTAGAGATACATACCCGTACATGCAGATTGCCGGTTAAGGGCCCAGGGGCTGGAAAAATACTACTAGTAGGCAGACCCTGAAATTTTCAATTTCTTCAAATTTAAAGTACAAGTACTCCGTAACCAGAATATTCATGCAGATTGCCGGTTAAGGGCCCAGGGGCTGGAAAAATACTACTAGTAGGCAGACCCTGAAATTTTCAATTTCTTCAAATTTAAAGTACAAGTACTCCGTAACCAGAATATTCATATTCTTAGGGCCCGTGGGCTGGAAAAATTACTACGAAGACCATGAATTTTTCATTTTTTTTCAAATTTAAAGTATAAGTATTCCATAGCTAGAATATTTATTTTCTTCATATTTACTGCCTATACTAGTACTGAAGGATAATAGGTACAATACTGCGTTAGGAAAGAACCTATATGTAAATTGGTGGTTAAGGGCCCTTTGGCTGGAAAATGTACTATGCAGACCCTTAAGTGTTCAATTTTTTCACATTGAAAGTACAGGTATTCCATAACAAGAACATTCATATTCAAGACTCCCAGCTGCCTCACAGCTATTGCCCGTTAGGATTGAGAGAGTCCACTGGAATGGGATTTTGGCAAAATGTCAATTACATTTTGCCACAGCCCAACACATTGACACCATACTTATACAAGAAACTTTCCTAAAACCAAATATATCTCTCATCTCACCACATTACACAATTTACAGACTAGACAGTCTCACACACAAAGGGGGCATAACTATATTAAATTATTCTTCTATTTCTCACTCTCTCCTGAATGTTCCTGAACTATAGAACGCCAAGGTAATCACTATAGCTGTCCACACCCCAATTGGCCCACTCAACATCTGCTATTTTTATCAAAGTGCAGGGAAACCATTATCAGCAGAGGACTTAAGACAGTATATTGAAATTCATTCTGACTAGCATCATCTTTGGCGACTGGAACTCTAAACACCCATCTTGGCACTGTCGCTCATAAAACAAAAACGGCATGACCCTGTTTCAATACTGCACCCAGCGACCATTCACCATCGCCGCTCCTGCTTCATTCAGCATCCAGCTGCCCACCAAAAGGCCATGCCTAAGGCGACGTGATAGACCTTGCTGCCGTTTCCAATCTTCCCATCCTACCTATTCCTACTATTATTTACTCTTACACCTCTGACCACTTTACTTTATATAGTATCTCTTTCTCCCAACCTTCCTCCTCCCCATACAATCTTCACTATGGGCTGGAATCGGTTTCCTAACACCTTGCACTCTCACTTCCTATCCATTCCCAATCTCACCTCTCCCACTCCTGATGCCCTAGAAAAACGACCCTCTCTTCTAATCAACACTCTTCTTCATGCAAAAAATTACATTACTCGCTCTGCACCAGCGCACTGCTCTCAAAGTCTTTCCCATTTCCCCGATTATATTGTCTCTCAATTTCCCCAACTATATTGTCACATGCATAAAAAATTCATGAATGATAAGCTGAAAAATGGAAAGGAAAATCTAAGACCTCCTCTTTGTTTGAAAACCAGTTTGGACTTAGGAACAGGGCCACCCATAGGGGAGATGTATGGCGTAAGTTGAGCCATAGAAAAAAATTTTGGGGGGGATTTTTCAAATACATTAAGAATTTCACTAAATGTAAATATTTTTACCAGTTTACAGTAATTTATGTACGTATCGAAAGGTTATAACGATAAATGAATGTTAAGGGTAAAGTGTAGTATAGTAAAACATCGTGCAGTTGAAGAGAATCATTCAAACAGCCGAAATCTTCTTTAATTGTGGTCGCGTCTCTCTATACTCTTCTTTGGCTGCCGCACCGCACCGTCGTCAAGGCCACCATAAGATCCTCGAATGCAACTCAGTAGCATAACTGACTCAGCATCCCTTCAGTTTTATTTCCACCTCCTCTTTCCAACATCTACCAATGGGTCACATCGCAGTACAGTCAAAAGGCTTCGACTTAAGGATCGTGCACACACTGCATGTTACCTTTTACGGTGATTTTTTACCCCCACTTCCCCTTAGTTGTTAACAGTAGAATTTGTCTTTACCCCTCATACCCTCCTCCCCTTCGATAAGTAACTTTGTCTTGACATATGAAACTTTCAATTCAAAAATACTTTCTTATTTTTATCAAGTTTATTTTTAGGGATGGGTTGAAATTAGGCATAGTAGCAGAGCTAGATATAAAGAAATAACGCCAGTTTCAGTTTTTTAATTGTACAACTATATTTGTTTATCATAAATATTTAATAATTTTGACGTCCAGCGCTCCTCGCCCCCACCCATTTCTATTCACCAGCACACCCGCGTTCCAAGG
The DNA here is from genome assembly GCA_963169105.1 of Ceriagrion tenellum. Classification (NCBI taxonomy): domain Eukaryota; kingdom Metazoa; phylum Arthropoda; class Insecta; order Odonata; family Coenagrionidae; genus Ceriagrion; species Ceriagrion tenellum. The sequence continues at coordinate 41,775,759 of OY720636.1, read as the reverse complement.
AGGACGAAGGAAAAGGTTACAATATATATGTACACGCATTCTAAATAAGATCAGAAGTGTACTTTCAAATCCTTCATTCCCAAAGTCTTCAGCCACGGGATCGGTTACCAGAAAGTTCTCTGAATATTGTCAAACAAATTACTTTTCCCATGATGGTTTACTCAATGTTGATAAAAATATGGATAGTACTTTAAGGCCGATTCTCGTTAGTGACTTGTGTGAATATTACGGAATCGATGGTGAAGAACTTTGTGAAGAAGTTAATGTATTTAGTCAACTGTACAAAGTTAGCTACCAGAGCATTGATTTATCAGATGTGCTGAGCTTGCGTGACGAGATTCTGAGCCAAAATAATGACAAAAGTGACACCCAAGACTCTGGTGACAACAAGCCTGATGGTCCAAGTATAGATCCTAATATAGCAGAACAAAGATTTCTGGATCAATGGGTCAAGAAAGGATTCATTGGGCCTTACAGGTGATTATGAAATATTTCTGGATTTCCTTACCTAACGATGTTATAACAGATACTTCTGGCATTGCCAGCAACAATTGCTCAGCAGAGAGGGTTATGAGCAGATTAAGAATTGTAAAAAATAGGCTGAGAAGCAGCATGGGAGATGTCTGGCCTTCCGACATGCTTGTCCTTTCTTCCGAAAAAGACAATTTAAAATCCATTCACAACAGTGGAGCTATAGAAAAGTTTGCTTTGCTAAGTGAGCAAAGAAAAAAAACTACCACTGCATAAAGGACAACAAGGGTAGAGTAGTCCAAGTGGTACCACCACCACCAGTACTGATTTTATCTGAATTATTTTATTATTATTATTTGAGTTTTTTTTACCAGCATAATTTGTAAATAAGAGCCAGGAATAATGATGTAAATGGTTCCATTTACATAAAGGCAAACCTTAATTTAAAATGTTTGGTTTATTTAGATGTCCTTATTTTTTGCACATTTCACTGGTACAGCTCTCTCGAAAGCTTATAGTGTTCAGATGCGCAGAAGAAGACGTCATGGAGGGGTAAAGTTTGGTGGAAGGGGTAGGGAAAAGGGATGTAGGGGAAAGTGAAGACATGGCATTTGTGCTATGTATGAGTGCTTTTCAAAAAATGGAATTTGTATGATGCGTACAACACAATTCCGTGCATCCGAATGCCATAAGCTTTCGCAAGGGCTGTATATAGCTGTAAGGTGTGATATAAGTATCATAATAGTGTCTTTGCAGTAGGTTGACTGCCTATTTTGTTAGATACAGGATTCAGCTGTGTAGTTTTAGGAGCGCAATATTCAATATATTTCTCACATTTTTTCTTAATCCAAAATATGAAAGAAGCCTTCAGTAACTTTTATAAAATATAAGAACCAAACTATTCTCATTTTTACAATTTATTCCTTTTTCAAGCATGCAATAGTAAAAAATAAACTCTCACATCCTTATGGTTTTTGTATTGTTTTAATTAGTTCCCCTATATAAGCGCAATAGTTTGCTTAAGATTTTATTTCTATTTTTTAGAGATAATTTCTGAGGGTTTTTTGAGGGTCATAAATCATTGTAGCCAAACTCTCAAAGCTAAATCTAAAAATATTGTGATCCCCGGTCAAATCTCGTGGGGAAGACTAAAAGTTTCGACCCCAAAAAGGGAAGGGAGTGAATTGGGACCACTACAATATGGATATCACAGTGGTCAACAACGTGTATGATGATTTAAGATTTAAAATTACCAGAAAAGTGTTAAAAACGATTTTGTGAAACAAATCATTAAAAAACTTCCTGAATCCTCCATTCCCCTCAGTGGTACTCCACACTACCTTGGACAGGCTATCAAATTATAATCTGGTTAATAGCTATATACCGGTGGGGGGAGGAGTGAGTGTGTTGTTGGTTTTGGGGGGGAATGCGCCATCAGCATTGGGGGCACCCCTGCTTAGGAAGAATTGGTACCAGGGAGATCATACTCTGCCTGAGAGTAATGGTAGAGAAAATAATGCATGTGAACAAGCCATTATATGTCACATTTGCGGACCTTGAGAAAGCCTTTGACAATTTTGAATGGAACAAGATGTTCAGACTGCAGGAAATACTCCCAATGGATTACCACAGCAGAAGAATAATCTACCATCAATACAGGAAACAAATCATCACAATATCATGAAGTCTTTCGGGTTTGCTTCCGCATTGTGTCATTTTTGTTGACTACAGTTTGGTGAGCGTAGTGACTTCACTTCAACCTGAAGAAGCAAGCTCACTAAACTGTAGTCAACGAAATTGACACGATGCGGAAGCAAACCCGAAAGCCTTCATGATACAATATCACTCCGTGGAAGCTTTAATAACAAGTCATCACAATGCAAATAAGAGATGGAGGTCAGATAGAGGCTAAAATTAACAAAGGAGTAAGACAAGGATGCAACCTCTCACCAGCACTGTTCAACGTGTACTTGGAACAGGCCATAAGCGAAGCACAAGAAATTGGACTGAGTGGGATAAAGATAAATGGAGAAAATATTAACATGCTCCACTTCAGTGGTGTAACTATGGGGGGGGGATGAAGGGGATAGAACCCCCCCCCAGAACCCTAAAAATAAAAAAAAATTCGTATCACAGCAATCCTACTTGTTTGAAATACAGTAATTTAATGTTTTTGTAAACTTGTAACTTTCTGTAACAAATATAAAATGTAGCCATGTTTTTCGAAAATGCATTCATGTTATAAAGCAAAATTTCATATATTATTACCCGGCGTGGTGTGCTATTCAATCTAATCCATCCCCCCCCAAAGCCAAGTCCTAGTTATGCCACTGCTCCACTTCACATATGATATTGCAGTCATAGCTGGAAATCATGATGATCTTCAAAGGTCACTAAACGCAATGGACCAAGTTCTCCACAAATACAACATGAAAATAAGTAAGATGATGACTAAAATCCTATTATGCGGAGAGAGAGAAGCTGAATATAGAAGTCACCTTGAGAGGAGAGAAATTAGAGCAAGTGGATTCCTTCACCTATCTTGGAAGCACCATCACATGGGATAGAAGAAGTACAACTGACATCAAAATGGGAATAGCCCAAGCTAAGAAAGCATTCATGGGAAAAAGACAACAGTTGTGCTAAAAGAAGATAGGACTACAAACCAGGAAACAGTATGTGAAAACATGGGTGTGGAGCGTAGCACTCTATGGATTGGAAACATGGACTATTGGAAAAGCTGACCAAAAAAGACTAGAAGCCTTCGAAACCTGGTGCTGGAAGAGGATGCTGACGATAAAATGGAAGGAAAAAATAAGAAATGATGAAGTGTATAGAAGAATAGAAGAGGAAAGGACCATATGGAACACCATGGAAAAAAGAAGAGCAAGGTAGATTGGATACACACTGAGACACAATGGGTTTGTGAAGAACATAATTGAAGGTAAAATAGAGGGAAAAGTCCCCAGAGGAAGACCCAGGAATAAGTTCATGGACAAAATAAAGAACAGAGGAAATAAGAGGAAAGTACTTAGAAAAATATACCAAGAGGTCAGGAAACCAGTATGAGATAGGGAAGGATGTAGGACTGCAGTCAACCAATCTTAGGATTGAACAACCAATGATAATAGTCTCTCACATTAAAAATAGAAATTTTGCTCACCATATATGTATTGCAACGTACCAGATTACTATCCAACAAATCAACATACAACTGCTTGGCAAACCTCATTTAAAAGGAAATTCATCAGTTACTGACAGCCATTGGAACCATCACGTCCAAACCCTCTCCTTCAAGGACTGCAGTTTGTGGAAAGCCATGCCTTGACAGGCCACCATAGTTGCGACACCTCCACTCAGGATAGACAAAGAGCTTGTTTTTGGCGTAAATCCAAAATCCAAGCGGACTTCCTTCAATCCGTTACGTCCCTTGATCCTTCTCTGTCTCCCTTGGATAATGTGATCACCACTCTCTCCTCTACATTCAAAACTTCCCTTCAACTTCTCCTCCCAATACTTCCTCCTTTAAATTAAAATCAACTATCAATTCTTTACCTCTTTGCCGGGCCCCTGGTCTGGACACCAACTCCCACAATATCCTGACCAGCTTGGATTTTGGACTAAAATGTCCGCAGTACATCAAATGCTCTGCTTGGTAGAAACAATCACACATGGCTTCAATCGTACACGATTCACTGATGTCAATTTCCTCTCTGTGGCTCGTGCCTTTGACAGGGTTTGGCATCGGCGTCTCATCCATAAACCGCTTTCCTTCAATTTCCACATTCCTCTTGTTAAACTGATTCACTCTTACCTTTCCAACCGATCATTCCATGTTTCCGAATCTCGCTTTCTTTCTTCTTTTTGCCCTACTGAAGCTGGTGTTCCCCAAGATTCTCTATTAAGTTCTCTGCTATTTACCTTATACGTAAACAACATGCCCTCCACACCCAACTCTCACATCAACATGTTGATGACACAGCCATTTCTGCCACATCTAAAATAGGAGACCCCAATGTCCGCAAACTAATCACTCACCTACACCAATTACATAAATGGATGCAAACATGGAAAATATCAATCATCACAAACAAAAGCACACACACTCACTTTACACGTAGACACAAATACAAAATTCAAATCTGGCCAGCTTTCAATACAAAACTGATCCCAAGATCCTCTGTCCATTGATTCCTTGGCATTCATCTAGACTCCAATTTAACTTTCCCCAGCCAGGTACACAAAGTGCAAATGCCAGCCCCTTATTGCTCACATAGCCTTATGATCTCTCTGTCAGCAAATCTCTCGGCTCATCCAAAAATACACACACAAGTCTATACACCTCCATAGTGAGACCAATACAACTCTACAGCTACAAAGTTTTTGCCTGCTGTAGAACCATGGTAAAGCAATGTTGAAATATTCCAAAACAAAAGTATTCATGCTCTACTGAATATCAGCAAACTCATTAAATTGAAGGAGGTACGATCCCACCACCAACTCCCAACCATTGGAAATTTCATCCAGTAACCTATTTCTAAATTCAAAACCTGGTTGCCCAAGACTAATAATCACAGTACAGTGCAGTGCCGCCCCATGCAGTGCAGCCTCACTAATATCTGGAGTCAAGGGCGGATCTATGGGGGGGGCTAAGGGGGCTATAGCCCCCCCATCGGGTTGAAACTCACACTAGATAAACTCAAAATTATCCCCCAAATACCCCTTCGGCTGAGGGGTATTCCCCTCAGACCCCCGGTTTGCCCGCCCCTTGGACCAAACCTAGATCCGCCACTGTCTGGAGTTACCCTATTAATTCCATACACTGCCTCAGCATTTTATTCCTCTACGAGTCCATCCAATATCTTTTGTTTCTTCCTAGGTTAAGTCATTGTAAACACTGTAGATATTTTCTATGTGAAAACAAAAGTATTCTACTGTAAAAATGAAAAAAAAATGTATGGTTAAAAAAAAATAATGATGTTTATATACCCAGTAAAAAAGATTCTAAAAAATAATAAAATCAAAACACCACCAAAAATTAGAAAAGACTAAAAGAATTATAAGAAAAGACAAAAAATATTATAAAATATAAAATCATACCAAAAACTGGGAAAAATGACAAAAAAATGTGTAAATGCAATTGTAACTGCCCTCCATGTTTTTTATCTACTCTCTTTTTGTATTGTCCCCTATTTAGAATTAGATGTTTATCTGGTGATTATAATTTGATTTCAAATTTTAAAAAAATTCTAAAAAATGGATAAAATGATAATAATAAAATAACTCCAAAAAAGAGAGAAGACCAAAAAAATTCTAAGAAAAGACAAAAAGAGATTATAAAATAAAAAACACATGAAACACTGAGAAAAATGATGAAAAAATGTGTAAATACAGTTCATTGTAACCATCACCCATGTTCTTTATCCACTCCCCTTTTGTATTTCCCCATTTAGAATTAGATGTTTATCTGGCGATTATCGTTTTATTTCAAATTTCACTCAAACAACACTTCACACATTAATATAAATCCCCTGTTACACACTATTTTGACAACTAACTGGTTGTGGTAAGCTTCTATCACCGGGAAGGAAATTTCATCGTGCCTCCGGTTCAGCTGTTCCACCTTGGACCTGTCATGACATTCACCTCTGCCCTGAGGACGATACTCGAGTACTGAGTATTAAAATGTCAGCCAACATGGACCCACTCACCCTGATGAGGCCCAAGAAAACTTTGAGAAACTCATATACCGGGAAAGCACCAGATCCTACATCAATGGTCCGTGGTACTATTCCCAGTCCAGGCCAAATTTTGCTTACAGTAATTTCAACGTATTTCACCAGCTATGTTTGAATATTTTAGAGGCTCAAGTAAATATAGATCCACGAAAAAATAAAGCAGGAAAACCAGAATAACTTTAAGAAAATATTTGCATTGGAATCATATAAGCCAGGGCCTTTCAGTCTGCAGTAAAAGTGGTAGCAGTAAAATGAATCTTTACTAGAGACAATCTTGTAACATGAAGAAGGAAATAAGGTTAATTTTTGCAAAAAAATTTAAAGTGAGACCTCTTTTTAACAGTACTAGGTTACACAAACTACACACGTAAGTGTGATATAGTACCCCCAATAGATATAGCAATTCATTTCTGGTGAAGTATTGAATGTGGAAGCGATAAGTAGTTGTTGCATTGTCAAATATAGCTTTACCTATGAAAAAATCGTCAGAATGTTATATATTAGAAGATTTTTAACCATTTTGCAGACAGTATGGCTGTAGTAGTCTTGTACAGGGACATTTTACATTATAATTTTTCCCACCTGGAACACAGAATTTTCCTCTTGTTCCTAGCCCATATGCTCATTAATGGTAAGAATAGTAATTCATTATCCAGACTTTCAAATTTTGATAGCATGAGACATCATGCCCCCAGGAGTCTAGATCTCAATGACAGCTACAGCCTTCTTGTCCACAAAGCGGTAAAAGACTAATCTAAAAAATTTTCAACCACATCCATGATCTTCTTCAGCAGTAGAAGTATGCCCAACTGCATAAATATATATTTGAATGCAGAAAGTGTATTACTTGAATGAATATAATTATTAATTGTGGTTAATTATTGCTAGGTGTAAATGGCTGCCAAGAAATTTACAGGGTACTTGCTCTATGGGGCAGGCCCGTTTTTAACCCTCGTGGCACTATGGGCAAAGTAAACAGGTGCGCCCCCAGGGCGGAGTGGTGATAGAGGCGATTCCAGTAGTACCAGGGCGCCCTCTCAACAGGTCCTAGGTCAAACTCTGTAGTGGTGGCAATTCCGTTGACGTCGCTCTACAGTACAACCTTAACGCAAATAATAAACTTTGGTTTGCTGTGTTAACCTCTTATCGGGATTTAATTTTTTTCTACCTCACTTTTTTCATCTGTTAATTAACTTGTTTGAGACCAATCTTCTCCTGCCCCTTTATGCCCCAAAATCCTTGCACCCCTGGGCAAGTGCCCATTTTGCCAAGTTATAGAATCGGGCCTGCTATGGGGGATGGCTTTTACCAGAAATCACCAAAAACCAACAAATAAATTATATACATATTTATTTATCATGCTGATATACACTTCAAAAATAAAAACAACTATCATTTAAAATGATATTTAGAAAATGGCTGGTAACTGGCAACATGCCATTCCAACATGGCACATGATTATGAAAACTTGATCTGTATTAAAATGTCAAAAAAGTACACCTCCTATTACCTGTACATATTTGCTATCACATAGTTCAAAACAGTAGTTTCATATAAACAGGACTAGCCATTAACAATCTGGGCTGTACATTCTTTAATGAGTTCATTATCACATTTCCAACAAAAGAGATCAAGGATTGTAGAAAAGCCAGGCTAGAGGATAACGAATTGTGAAGGCAATAGCACTGCAGAATAACTGAAAAGGAAAAATACAATGAGTATTGTAGTATGGTCAGAGTAAGCACATTCATTAAAAGTAAATACTAGAGGGTAGGTCAAACCATATTACACACGTACTATGTTCCATTATGCTGTCTACAATTACTCATATGAAATGGGGGCAAAATATAGTTTTACCAAAAGTAGAGGTCCAGAGTATCTCCTCAAGAGGTATTTAATTAAGGTCGATGAAGATTAATTATCCTATTCCTCGAAATGATCTCAGTCAAAGTTTTAGGGAAATATAGAGCAAGAAATATCCTGCACTAGCTTCCTTCCCTGACAGTTGCTTTACAACATCATGCAGTTAACTTTTCGATTATGGTCAATGACCCCACACTTAAACTATTTAGAATCATTCCGCCAAGCAACCCAGGTGAAAATGAGCTGTTCACTGAAGTGTTCAGGAGCTGTGCACTAACTGTGCGCATGCTTCATAAATTTCCTCGGTCATTCAGAAGACATGCAGGAGCTGTGCACTTAGCTCCATCTGGAAAACACTAAATGGTGCATGAATGACTCTTGCACAGAACGTTTCCAGCACACTTCCACCATGGTTCACTTGAACACTTCATGAACAGCTGCTGAACAGAACATTTCAAGCACACATCAAATCTGTAAACAGATTGGAAAAAAATTAATACATCCCTTGACCAGGGGTGGATTAAGGGAGGGAGCAGGTGGGGGGGGGGCAGCCGCCTCCCCCCCCCGTAATTCCTGGGAAAATAGAAAAGATGGTAATCATTAAGGTGGTGCTCCAATACAAGTTATTATTTCACCAGCTCGATATACAATGTTTAAAGATAATTGGAAAATATCTAAAAGCCACCTGTCTAAACAGACACAGTATCCTCAATGTTCGCAATTGTACTTTTATAGGCCTTTTGATGAACAATGTTGTGAAGGCTTTGGTGCCTTAACGGAAAAGTTATAAGGTATATACTATGTATGCAGAGAATCGTGCCGCGAGTTAGGGCAGTTGAGTCATAGCGCATCAGCGAGAGGGGAATAGTCTCTCGACGCCCTCCTTCACTATGCCTACTACCCTCCCCTCTCGTGCTCGTTGCGACATGTCAGGTGCAGAGGGTTTGGCGTTACTCCTTTCGGACCGCTCAACCCGACGCATGTGTATGTGTGTTTCACCTACACTTTATTCTGTGATATACCTGATGTGAAGATCAGCCATTCAGCCAGAGATGGTGATTTCAATTGATAAATTATAACGACATAACTTACTTGCGCTTTCTCGCGCTTGCCATTATGGTCGGTCGGATGGCTTCAAGCTCGGGCCCACATTAGCTGTCTTTGCTATTTATCTGATTTTTTATCATGGAATTGAACACCTATCTATTTACGGGACTTTAATTTTCATGGCATTATAATGGAAATGCTGTAAGAGGTCCATCCACTGTAGTTTTGACCCCTCTCCTTTTGACAGCAGTAAAATTGAGAACTATCTAAGTAAACTCAAATAATTTTCAAGTATTATGCTTAAGGGTGAGAAAAAGACATGCTTTTAATTTCTTTTGCAACTCGTCACAGAAGTAATAGCTAAGCCTTACTTTTGTTTACAGGCTTCCTCTTCTAGTAGGCCTGGTACAAAGAGGAAAACTAACAGTGCATTTGCGGACCTTCGAAGCTTTATCTCTCGCGTCCAAAAACAAAAGACGCCTGAAGCAGCAGGAGGAAATACACAATTTGTTAACAACATGCCTTCAGGCTGCACAACAGACAAAGAGACTCAAACTGAGTCCATGGTCCTTTTACAATCACCTCCACGTAGCCACGAAACATCGACAGAAGCTTCAATTTCTTCACTTCCTTTGGCTGAAAATTTCAACTGTGACGTAGGTCTCTTCATTGTACCAGGAAGGGAAAGACCTGATGATAGGAAAATAGCAGAACTTTTGGAAAGCCCTTGGACACCCACAAGCGACTACAAGTATCCCTTTTCAACTCAAAGGAGGGGAACTGTGGAAGAGCATCTTTACGTGAGGAGGGAGCATCTTGAAAAGTACCCTAGTTGGCTTGTGGTTTCTCCCTCAATTAATGGACTTTTTTGTAGGTATTGCCCTTTTTTTGCCCTATCAACGGCAGCTTGCGGTAACAATTTGCAGTTAAAATCCCTCATTACAGAGCCATTAAAGAAGTTTTCAAAACTGCTAGGGAAACAAGGTGATCTGGAAAACCACCAAAACACAGATTATCACAAAGGCGCAGTGATGTTGGCCCTGAATTTTCTGGAAAATTACAAAAAACCTGAAAATCAAATCGCAAGCCAACTGGACTGCTACATAAGGGAGAAAATTAAGGAAAATAGAGAAAATCTGAAGCTGATACTAAATAACGTGATTTTTCTTGGCTGTCAGAACATACCATTCAGAGGTCATCGGGACAACGGTGCATTATCATTGGAAGGGCCCTTGACGAATGACGGTAACTTCTGAGCATTACTGCGTTTTCATTGCGAGGTTGGCGATTCAGACTTACAGCATCACTTGAGACTGCTACCCTAAGAAATATGCTCACTAGCAAGACAATTCAAAACTGTTTGATTGAGTGCTGTGGCCAAGAGATTTTGGCTACAATTGTGAAATGAATCAGGAAGGCTACATATTTTAGTTGTGTTTTTGATGAAACAACTGATATTTCCCACATTTCTCACATGTCACTCATTATTAGGTATTTGTTGGACGAGGAAGTCAGAGAGGACTTTGTAGGATTTTCAGATTAAAGACAAGCAGTCGTGGATCTAGACCATTCTCCTTCAGATGATGTGGATGAAGAAAGCTCAGTAGTTTATTTACATATTGAACCAACTGTTACTGGTACAAAACTTGGCCAAATCGTAACCCAGAAAATCAATGGTTTAGGACTAGATATAAAGAATTGTGTCGGTATAGGCACAGATGGGTGCTCTACAAATGTATCAGCTGCCGTAGGAGCTGTGCAAGAAATTCAGAAGAATGCAACAAAAGCTATTCGTTGTCCTTGCTACAACCATTACTTAAATTTATTAATTTCCAAAACAAATCGAGTCCCATCTGTTCGTAATGCCCATGGTATTTTAGTGGAAATCATTAACATCTTCCGTCCATCATCAAAGCGAAATATGATTTTGAAAAATACCCTAGGAGGACAACAAAAGCAACTTTGCGAGACCAGGTGGGTAGAACGCCATGGCTCCGTGCTACAGATTCTGACAAATATTGAAAAGGTATCAATGGCTTTGGCAATCGTTTCCAGATGGTCAAATGAGGATTCGTTGGCTCAAAAAGCTCAGAGTTATGAATGCAGCATTCCAGAAAGTGATATCTTAGTGTCACTCTGCTGTCTTGCTGAGATCCTGGGTGTTACCTGCAACCTTAGCAAGTTATTACAAACAGAACACTTGTTCAGAGTGCTTCAGAGGCAGTTTTCACAGTAGTCTCTTTCCAGAAGTAAAAGACTTGCTGTTGAAAAAGATTTTGAAGGCGTTTTTGCGAAAGCAACGGCCACATCGTGCTCCTTAGGAGGAGAGATGAATGCCCCGAGGATTGCTCAACGGCAATCATGTCGCTCAAATGCAATGTTTCCATCTGCTGAAGAATATTTCCGAAGAAACATCTACGTCCCCCCTCTAGACTGTGTTCTGGAGGACTTCTCTAGATTTTCTGATGTGGTTACGGACGTATTGAGGATAAATATCTTTCTCCCACAGTCCATTTTGGCTAAGTGTGTTGTACTAAAAACTGCAGACGTTACAAGTGTAAATGATAAAAGCACACTTTGCCAGAAGTATTCTGACCTCTTTGGTCTCCAAAAAGACTTTTTTGTTTTTCAGCTAAAATCTGAGTATGAACAGTGCATAGTGAGATGGAACCGGGATAATGATGATGGTAAAGTTATTCCTTCAACTGTCATTGATGCTTATAATGCATGCCATCCTGCCCTTTGTCCACCAATAAAGAAACTTTTCCTCGTCCTCTTTAGTTTGCCTGTCAGTATTGCGAGTGCTGAAAGGTCTTTTTCTGCTCTAAGCCTTCTGCAAAGTTACATGCGATCAAGATGCAGTGAAAGTCACTTAAACGGCCTTGCTATGTTGTACATCCACCGTCATGTTCATGTAGACCCCGATAATGTAATAAACCGGTTTGCTGAGCAGAAAGAAACAAGAAAGCAAAATTTGCTGTTGTAATTTGTCTACATAAATATTATTCTGTCAAGGCCCAGGCTGTTTGCATTGAAGTTGGTGCTCAAAACATTAAACCTAAATAATATTTTCTTGATTTACGTCTGCCCGTATATCTGTATTTGTGAGGGTGACTACATTACCTCAAAGTAAAAATCTATACTTTGATTATTCATTAATTTTAATATTATGTAGGACCTACTTGTTTTTGTCGTTATAAAAACTATTATAGATGTATTCTACAGCCTGGTAGTTCTTCTTTGAATGCTTTCATTTTGACTTTTGCTGATCAAATAAAAATATTAAAGGAAAATAGCATTTTCTGAATTCTTATTTTTTTATTTCAATCCAACCAATTTTTATTTTGAACGGCATTAAAGAAGGAAGGAGTTTGAAATCCTTGTGTAGGCTGCCACAGGTTGATGGATGTGAAGATGCAGGTCTTCCGCATTTTACACCGCGTTGGTTTATGTTTCCTTGGATGAGTTTTGTTGGTGTTGTAGTCTGCTTCTTCTGGTCAATGAAGTGAAGGTGCAGCCATTCGTCGTCTTATGTATCTCAAACATTAGACCTGACTCCAACGGGTGAGATATATAAGACGACGAATGGCTGAACCTTCACTTTGCCGACCTGAAGAAACCGACTGATACGCCGCCGAAACTGTCGTCCGAGGAAACATACACCAGCACGGTGTAAAACCCGGAAGACCTGCATCTTCACAAGAATGGCATTCTTTACATCGTTTATGTTTTTCAAATGTGATTAGAGAGCTTCACTCAATAGTTTATCACATTTACTATATAATATAGCCATAACAAAACTATGCTCCATGTGCTTCATTTCTTTTACTTTTCCAAGGGAGGTCTATCCAGACCCCTGTCTCATTGAGAGGCATTGCATACCACCCAGGCACCGTGGAAAGTAATGAACTGCCCCCCAAAACAACGACCTTAATCCGCCCCTGCCCTTGACCCACCAGTGCCACCATCAGAAATACCCTGGGCCTTCAAATAATTAGGATAATGTTCAAAAGGCAAGTTTCATGATGAAAAATTATCATTAATTTTAGAAATACTCAGTTACTACTGCCACTGAATAATGGATGCAAATAATTCAAATCCCTTAGTAAGGGAAAGCTTTACAACCAAAGTCTACGTTAAAATTTAAAAACAGCATTAACAATGACATTAGACATACATTAGGTACAAATCAATAGATTGTGGCATTACGTTTCATAACGACGAGAAGGAATAACTCATAACAAAAATTATGTATTATGATGGTATGTATGTGGGCCAAATAGGCTGAAAATTTAGAACTCGAATTGAAGAACATCAAAGAAGGGGTAAACTCAAAGACTTCAAGTCGTATTTCACGAAGCACCTCATAGAAACGGGACACAAGTTTTAATAATATTGATTTTCTACATGTACTCGGCAAAGGTTTTAAACTGGATGTTTAAGAAATCCTAGAAATCACTAAATTTTCCCTTTCACTTGGCTTTACTATTTTAATTGATATGATGTACTTTAAATGTTCTACAGGTAGTATAAAGATGAGTTAGTATAAAAGGTTCACACTAGTAATTTTCCTTCTGTTTGTCTTGAAAATGACACTATTGATGTTGAGACCTGTGGACAGCATTAAAACATAGTGGAACTGTACATTGCTATTATTATGAGATATACATACGGCATAGCAATTATTACCATAATATGTAGATTTATTATACAGTATGGATAAGCTTCGATATCCCTGCATAAGTTAGCAGTTGTGACTGAAGATAACATTTATGTCATTATAGGATTCTATTGTGAGGAAAACTACTTTTTTCCAAGGAGAGACAGAGAGAGATACATATCTATACATTTTCCTGCAATGTCAAAAAAAATTTGGAAAGTGACAATTCATGAATAACTTTTCCAACAAAGCTGTAAGTACTATTTTTCAATAATTTAATAAAACATTTTTATAACGTACCTGAACGACCAGAAGGATCTGAGATAGCCTCTTTTCATGAGTTGGCCCAACCCAGAGCAAAATAAAATTAATGAGAGTCAAATTATTGCACTCCATGTACTTTCCATCTTCACCCACATTCTCTTTTAAATCAATGAGCCTGAAAACTTTGAATAACCTTAAGATGAGCCACCCCAGCCAATTCAAATCAGTCTTCTTAAAAGTGGTCACACTGCAGACCAATTTGTCTGTCTTGCTGCAATGCCTGAAACAATGTTTGAGGAATAAGTAACCAATCACCAGTCATAAAAATACTTTTATGATTACACAAAACAATGCCATTACAGAAAAATACATGCAAACAGCCAAAATTCCCACAATAACTGAATGTCTACCAGACACTTCACTAAGCAAACATCAACCTATGTATAAAAATTTTAATAGCACTGCACGATTAAAATTCACACTTGAGCCACACTTTTCCATGGCATAAGTAGCCTATTACTGCACTGCACTGCACTTTGCTGTGGCAGACTCATTATTACACAAGATTTCACTTAAGTCACGCATGAGTAATTGACAAATATTGATTACCAGAAGCATAATTTATTAAAATCATAAGTAAGTGCATGTTATATTTATGCATAATGGTACCCCTGGTTCAGGTGATATACCTCTTTGAATTTGATTAGAAGTAAATGAAGATTCGATGATGGAATACCTAGTAATGGCTATACATATTTTTATTTGGTTCATTTAGTATGAAGCGATGAATTTGACCAAATGTAGATTAAGTTGACACTGGCTTAATTGTATCTTCTAACATGTCTTACACAACATTTGTCATTTTGACTTTATTTAAAAACAATTCTAACACTTATTGGAAGATTGTCTAGCAATAGATTGCTCAAACTATCTCATCAATTGTAAGAAAATATTCTACCACAAAAATGAATCAATAGCTCAAATTCTTCATTGAATAATACTCATAAAGGTCACAAAAAACCTGAAAATATAGAGTAAACAATGGTGACTATGACTAGCTGATTATAACTTTTGATTTATAATACTCATACTCATGACATTCTTATACCGCAGAGGACAGCAAATTGAAGTGACACGAGCCTTAAATTTTAATGCGACACTCGTGACTTAAGTGGCTCCTATCACACAGAATGTAATCGCCCCACACCATGTAATAATGAGACCACTTAACCTCCTCAGTCCTGAGACATATCCAGCATTGTTTTTGCCAAATTCTTCATACTTACCTTTTGCGTTGTAAGCCATGTTTGCAGAGTTAATATCTCTGTAAATCAAGGTTCTTAATGATGCTGCCACTTATCAGCAAGCACTGAAATAGTGGCGTTGCCAATATTTTGCGTTGCTGAGCGGGAAAAAATTCAAAATTCTGTGTACTGTATACAATACGTCAGGACCGAGGAGGTTAAGTCACAAGTACATTATAATGTACCATCAGAATAGAAGTAGTATCCAATTGGTAAAATTAAAACTTTGGCTGAAACTTTCCAATTCTAATGATGACTAAAATCAAAGTTGCTTCTACTAAGTAGGCTGAACGAGAATAAATGCACACGGAGGTAAATTTCCAGTGCTAGCAAAACAAATTATATTCAATCTTCAGTACTTTTAAGAGCATATTTAGGCAAAATCACTGTAGGTTGGGGTTGACAGAGCCAAGCTGCCAAGTCCTAAATCAGTGGAGACCACAGTATATGCAATTAAAAAAGTTTATACTTATTACAGTATACAAATGATCTCATTAGGATTACCATAAGGAGTACAAGGAGTGAATACTTCCAAATGCGAATGCAATTTTTTTACATAATAAACAAAAAATAGATGCTATTAGATTCTAGACAAATACTCTGAGCAGGTCCAACAGAAAAAATCCTAAACAAATTGACTCTCTTAAGCTGTCTCCTGCCAGCGGTACTAGCAAGAAAGGCAGAGTGTAATTTAATGAAATGCATCATCTCAGGAAAAAAATATTATGAAGTTATTGTTTAAGATATGTCAATGCAATTTTTATGGTACATAAATTAAATTAGGTAATAATTATAACAGACTATTACACTGCCTAAAAATAGCTGTAATTATATTGTATACAAATTGTTGTAATGTATTGTATATTTTTTGTATTGTATTGTGTACAAATTGTGTACAAAAGTTGCACAATATTTGTGCATGATATATTTGCCAGCTGCACTTCTCGACCAAGATGAAAAAGCTGATATATTGGCCTGCCGCACTGAGAGAATTAAATGAATACATGCTAAAAATACACAGATAGCATGGCTTCAAAGATGAAAATGAAATCAATTACAGCATAAGAATTTAATGAATATGGTTGGATGCATTAGCAGGTTCAAACTTGCCTTCTGCAAATAGGAGAAATGTCTTTAGGAGGCCCTAGAGAAGGACCATTCTGAAAATAACCATGATAATTTTCATAAATTACCATGGTATTTTATGTAATTTACTGCAGCCCCAGAGAATTATCATAATTTTTGGTAATATTCACCTCCATCTCAGGTAATTTTCATACCAGTATATTCAAAACATTATTTTAAGTCTACATGTATTTCATACAATCTTAGTTATAAATTAAGGCACGTACTACTTATTTGTGGAATATGTTTACTCATGGAATATTTGTGGGGATATTGTTTGTAATGGTTTGAACGAAATTTTCTCATACCAAACAAAAGAATGGTGAATCGCATGTGGGCTGGGGTATTTGTATTTATATAAATAAGACATAAATGAATTTTATGGAAATTTTCTTTATTTCTTATTCATTAATGTAGCAACAGTAAAGGCTCTATTAGCTAAGAATTGCAGAAAATAAAAAAATTACAGGAAAATTATGGTATTTTTAAAAAATTACCATATTTTACCATGGAAATTTACCTCAAACGAAAATTACGATACATTACCCATCTCTGTGCCCCCCAAACCCTCCTCTCCCTCCCTCTTACCCCCAAAAAATATCGATAGCAAATCATGATAGCTCATCAAAACAAACTAATGAATATGATGGAAGTTTTCGAGCTATTATTAGATTCAATCAAGTCAGTGGCATGTGATTATTTTCTCATGAGCATCAGACATTTGCATACCCATCAAAACAGGAAAATTGACTTACCTAGGAATGCGATGGCGAGGGCAGTGCACCATGTGAAAGAGTTGAGGAACTGAGTATAAGAAATTAATAATTTGTGGGAGGAAGAATAGAAGCATCGTTTTGCTGAAATGACCTAATATTCCCACAACAGCAAAAGTCATGCCAGAAAAGTAACAAAATGTATCTCCAACAAACACTCTTGAAGGATACCTGCAAAAATTCAAAATATGAATATGAGAAAGAAAAATTATAGGTAATATTGTTATGCACAACAGCACACACAATCATTTTCAATCTTTCCATTATCCGTGTGGTGTGGTATCCCAGTATTCATGATAATATTACTCACTATGATTTGACACTAGCATGCGGTTCACTAGTTGGTAAACCATATCAGTTTTTATTCATGCAGTCAGAGATAAAAGGAGGATACTGAAAATGTAATCACGCCGGTCAATATGTTTCTGCAGTATACACTAATAATTATAATATTTAATAGACATTAAACACAGGAAAGGTGCAATGGTCTTCATCAAATACAAGATACAGATCAAAATTGAATATTGATATGTTTGCACTCCAAAAATTCATTTATTGAATGGAAGGCCTTGGACAAAAGCCATGAGTGGAGGGCACACTTGAACCTTTAAAGGTGACATCTCCAACCTCGTGGGGTATATGGTAAGACAAGTGAAGTTTTACAAAATCAAATGATAAGGTTAATGATAGCCTTCAGTGAGGCACTAACAGATTCTTTTTCTGGTATCATGCTCATGGACATTAGCACCAATTTCAAAAGAATCCGAATTTTCTTTGACATTGCAAAGACATTAAAATATATATTGGCCATACAATGTTTTTATACCAAGCTGCTTAGAGAGAAGATGTACACCACTGAATTTTTCCAGGTATTCTCTAGTGTTTGTTTACTGCCCCAAAGAAGAATGTTTTATCTTTCCGCAATGGTTGATGCTAAGATGAAAAACTTTCTGCGAGTGTGGACGTTTTAGTAATGTATTAATCATAGAGATTTTATAGGTTTAAAAGTAAGCAATTCACACATGATCAATTTTTTGTCTTTATTGAGCTTAGTAAATAGCATTCTAATATTTATTTCAGTGTATATGATATCTTTCTGCAGCCCTCATTTTTGTTCTGCAACTATGTCGTGCCATCGCTCGATGTTCTGCTTTGGGAGTTCACTGACATTATGGCTGGCCACATTTTAGCTACAAAATTTAAGAACTAAGACCTAAAGATGGCTGTGGTACTACTAGAAAAAATGTAATCAACCCATTCAAAAATATTGAAAATTAAGAGGCTCACAATGAATATAGAATACCAAAAAAATATAATGAGAGAGTGAAAGCCATATTTTCCAAGTTACAAGACATGCTTTTTTCCCTACAAAAAAACGCAGAGAAAACTATACTAAAATCTAATCCGGTCAATGTGAAGGTCAGATTTTACCATCAGAGTTTCTTGCTCTAATCTTCACAGTGCATATCAACTAGGACACATGAAAAATAAACAGCATAATGAAATTTCAAATTGTACCATGTCATCTTCGTTTAGGCTCACAGTAAAAATCAATTCTCTCTTTCAGTAAGAAAAATTTACCTTCCTCAAGTAGATCTGGCATGGTAATGAGAGTTTGTAAATGGGAATTGGATTACATTTTTAAAAATTCACAATGATGTTAGGGGTGGGGGACCTTAGCATCACTCATCTTGAGAAAAACTAATAATATTTAGCCTCAAAAACATTTTGCTGTACACAAGGTGGTATTTTAAACTAAAGCCACAACCATGGTTCAACCCATTTTATGGCCATTAAACAACACAAATTGAGAACAAAATTTTAGGCAGTAGGGTAAACGGACTCAAAATGTCACAAAATAAGACAATGCTGCTCACTATTTGGGAGCCATGAATTAGAAAAGGACTTGAAAGTTTCTACTTCAAATTTTCACCATCACAGGTTAAATTCAAAGCTAGCATTAAAAGATGAGTAATATTAAACTAATCGTACTCCTATGATTAAAATGGATGGACAAAATAAGAAATGATGATGCGTATAGAAGAGTAGAAGAGGACCATATGGAACACCATAGAGAAAAGAAGAACCAGATGGACTGGACACACCCTGAGACACGTGGGTTTGTGAAGAACATAATTGAAATAGAGGGAAAAGTCCCAAGAGAAAGACCCAGGAATAAGTTCATGGACCAAATAAAGAGGAAAGTACATAGGAAGAGATACCAGGAGGTAAGGGAACTAGCGTTAGATAGGGAAGGGGAGAGGGCTGCAGTCAACCAATCTTAGGATTGAACAAACAATGATGACTCAAATGACGATTTTAAATTTTCTTTTTATCCATATTTACCTAAGAACAGAGACAAGCCTAAATAAAAATTATGGCTGTCAGTTCTTTGAAGTGAAATGAAAATTCTGGTCTTCTACTGTAAACAAAGATCTAAACCCAAATGGTGACGTCCGCACGGGATTGATGACTATCTCAACATCCATCCTTCCAACAGCTACAAGTTAAAGTGGCAGAATTTAATGCCAAGTATTTCATTAATTCACAAAAACTAATTACTGATTATCCTCTTTTCACCACAGACATTCACTATGTTCACCAATCAATCTCAGATGGATAAGACCATATCAGCTTGGTATTGTAAACACAACAGGCTAGTGGGATTGATCTGAGAAGCAGGCCAACTCAGCCCACTTTCTCAGCCATTCTGAGATTTCAGATCATTCTGAACCAGCGGGTCTGTGGGGCTCTTCATTATTCTTTCAGTTGCCATAGGGAAACAAAATATAATCATAATATTCATTCAAAACCCCTGAAGATGGAGCGCAACTCGTTCTCCAAAATGTCGGAATTCATGGACCTGCTTACCCAGTGGAATACCCGAGAAACATTTATCCAGCACATACATCGGGAAAACCTGAGATCTTTCAAAATATAATCATTATTATTCAATAAACTCCACTTTCTCGGGCGAGATGTTGTAGAACAGCATATTGAACAATGATACTCAAACGATATCGTACTGTCTACCAAATTTATTTAAGTCTTACCTGATGATGACTGCTAGACAGTTGAAACACGTGTTGTAAGAGTTTGAAATAAATTTGGTAGACAGTAAGATATTGTTTGAGTATCATTGTTCAGTATTATTCAAGTAGTGTGTTCTAACAACTTGAAACAAGAGTTCAGTGAGTGACATTGATGATATTGCATCATATCGCAATCTACCTCCATCAGGAAATTTACCTCCAACGGGTCTGTGGCAGTACTCATAATTCTTTTGGTTGTCGTTGGGAAACAAAATATAACCGTTATCATTCAAGGTGTGTGTTGTAACCAGTTGTAACAAGAGTGCAGTGATGGCGAGTCAAGTGACGTCAATGATATCGCAGAACATAGCAATTCTACCTCCAATTGGGCAATTTCGTTCACTTGGAATGCGACAGAAAATTTCAAATTCAGCACTTGTTTACACACCCAGTCAGATCAGATTCTTCCCGCCAGTGACAGCCTTAAATTTTTCACACATAGCATGAACAATAGAAATTCTATTGCAATTACACCAAACTTATACTTGTGATCACAAAGTTCAAAGGAACAAAACTGCTAAATTTTGTCAATATCTGTCACATATATGAACCTAGACAAATGAGGCTATGGAATCCATCAAGCCAATAAGTAGTTAAATACGTAGTGAAAAAACTTATTCATACATTTTTCGCATTCCTCAAATCATTCAACCCCACAAATTCTAATCTTACTTAATTTACAACAAAAGATATTAATTGTGCTATTAAAGGTGATTGTAGACGAATGTAGGTACTTTGTGGAATTTAGACATAGTAAAAGAAAAATGACTTCCTATTTTACACAATTTTTATTAAAATACCTAACCAGTTTCCCTATCACAACATCATATTCAGAGGCCGTGTGTTAAGTACAGATACGATGGCTTTATATATGTACATACTGGGAGGGCATGGGGGCAGAGTTGGGGGGGAAGGAGAAGGATCATTGGAAGGAGGGGAGAGGATTAACTATTTTATGCCTTCAACTTCTTCATACAAAGTGTTCTTATTTATTCTCAATATGAGGATTAACTTGGTTGACAAAGCAAGGACACTACTACAGGAGAGCATAAAAATAACAGTGTCAAATGATAAAAGATAGGAGGAGATGAACAGTTAAAAGGGGGGACAATTTGTCAGGAATAATATCGCTTAAAACCCTATGACTATATGATTTTAACGCTGAAACAATTTCAAAATTTTCTAAAAGATCCAATTTAACACCTTTATCACAGAAGTATAAAATAGAGGGATTAAAACCAGAGAGGTGATTCAGCTCTAGCAGATGTTTAGTAAACAAAGAGTTATAGTCAGGGTAACTTGCACCATCTCATGGGTTAGTCGGGGGAAATGGAGGTGAGGTGAGTGGAATTTAATGTGGCTTTTTTGGGTAAGTGTCACAATAATAGCTAACCAATAACTTCATCCTTATAGACGTTGCATGAGGAAATGCATATAATAATCTTAAGTTCAACTGTAAAGTCATGATGACAATAAATATACTAATTATACTTAATATATAACTGTAATTCTGTGTTTGCTAAACATCTGCTAGAGTTGAATCACTCCTCTATAGAGGAGGATAACTATAGTTATAATCCCTCTATTTTATATTTTTGTGACCAAGGTGTTAAATTGGATTTTTCATAAAATTTAAAAATTGTTTCAGCATTAAAAACATGTAGTCATTGGGTTTCAAATGATTTTATTCCTGACAAATTGTCCCCCATTTTTACTGAGCCTCTACATTTGACACTGTTATTATTACGCTTTCCTGTGGCTATGTCCTAACTTTGATAACCAGCCTAATCCTCTCCCCTCTTAGCAATGATCCTTCACCCCTCCCCCCTCCCCAACTCCGCCACCACACCCTACCCAAACATATATAAAGCCATCACATGACCTCTGAAGATGATGTTGTAATGAGGAAACCAGTTAGATATATTCTAATAAAAAGTCTTAAATAGCAAGTCATTTTTCAATTAAAATTGTACAATTGTTGATCGAAATAATTCAAAGTTTTCTTTTTCACCCTGTTGACTCAGACTTTAAATTACCGGGAAAAATCACTATGGCACCATCAAGTAGCATTATTACTTATAGGTATTGTATCAATCGCACCCGGGAGGTAAATTTATTTACTCATTTTTAGGGCGTCTATGACATGTACTTTTCAAATTTAAAGAAAACCAAAGTTCGCGAATATTTCCCCACAATATTTTATACCTCAGGGCAAAGAGCTATACCTATTCTTGTGAGGAAAAAATCGAGGTTAATCGAGGTTTTTCGCGGTAAACTTGAATGTCTTCTCCGATTAGGGCAGCGAGAGGGGGAGGGGCGACGATCTTGGTTGGAGAAGGGGGATAATGGTGCGGGACTGGGGGGAAATTTAACTTAAATATACTTAAATTTACACGTCGATATCTTGAATGAGGAGGACGTACATGCTCATTCTGGGCAAATTCCTATGATTATAAGGATCCAATAGCTTAAAAATACGAATAAATTTCCCATAGGTCAAGAGCGGAAGGTCAAAGAGGAGCACAAAAGTAATCCTCAGTTTCAAATTTTGCGGAGCCACAGAAGTGCGTGCGCGGAAGTGAACTGAAGGGGAAGGAGTGGGCGAGGCGGGGCAGGGGGGAGAAGAGCAAAAACAGAGTTGTGCGCAATCGGCTGAGTTTTCCGGCAAAGGAACCAGACGACGCCCCCGCGACGCTCTTCGGTAGCTGACCTCGATCGTTAAAAGCTGGGACACACGCCCCACGTGGGGGAGACCAAGGACAAGGGCTGAGCAGTCGCATGAACGATGCGTGACGCACGTCGGACATCAAATAAATGTAAGTGCCTAAGGCATATTAATGCTAATGGTGGCAAATTTAATGTTCGCTCAACCGCTCGCATGTAGCATTCATAATTTCCACTTCAATTTATACAGGAAACAACATAAATACCACAACATTGGGGTAAATGGTGGCACCATTCCAAGCTCACAGCTGACGGTACAGCTTCACCCGTCGCAAACCAGCCCTGAGAAGCAGCGATGTTTACAATCTGGGACAGCGATCGAATGAAAAAATATTTCAGCAGTAAGTAATACGTGTTTTATACCAATTAGAGTGTGGATATGGCTGATAAAACCTTTACTTTCTTATTAATGTAAGAAATTGCTCACGGAGTCCCTAACAGTTTCGTCACACGCTAATCGATATAACGGTAAACAGATAATTGACGAGCGAATACGCTTGGAAAGACGCAGGGAAGCCGGGACTGTCGGGTTACAACACTTTCTGGCTCGTTTCATTGCCAAGTGCTAGAATAATATCTTAATAACCATTGAAAACATTAACTCACACCCAGTCGTAGGTACCAATCGTAATGGCTAAGCTGGTACCTCACGATCGGCGCCCCACAAGGGCGTGGCTGATCAATAATTTTCTCGTACGGAGCACGCAATGAATTGCAGCTGTACGAATGATTCATGGATTTTCAATTTTGCAAGCGTAAAATGTAATCGTGAATTGGAATTTGATGACGAATGGTAGAACTACGCCGTAGAAATCTGCCGTGATCTTAAAATGTCAACATGATAGTTGATACTCGATGATGGCTGAGCTTTTGCAACTTAATTATAATAGTAACTCGGGGAATAATTCAGAAAAGGATCGGCTAAATTTTTCTCGCGATCGTGAAATTTAAAATCATCAACCTTATTCCGTGACCCGATTGAGTTCTTTTGGCCTAAGCTGAATTTGCTATCCGTCATAATTCGTAGTTTGTATACCCCCGCGCGTTTTTATCAAATCAAACATCGGCTGGATCAATAGGCAAAAGGAATACCCAGGCGGGTGCATTTACTCCAATTCAACCTCTCAGCAACTCAACAAAATAATTTAACGAGTAAAATAAGCCAATTATAGGTGATTAAATTGCTGAAACTCAAGGTGGGAGAGCGAGATTAAATTTAAAAAAATTACATTACCTAATGACGGAATATTTTATGATTCAATGAAAATGGAACACGAAAGAGGAAGCTATCATTCTTACCCTATTAAAAGTATTCTCAAACATGAGTTTTAAGAATAAAAAATAAAATATGAACAAGTTATAATCAAATAAATAGAAAGAAGCTGCATGTTACTGTCAATGTATTCTAAATTATTACAGTAATCTACCATTCACAATCATTATCAATACTTATAAAAAGCAGTAGTACATGCATTAAATGTTTAAATTCTCTCACAACATCTATTATCATCAATAGTTACATGAGATAGCATTGAATTAACTCCCAAGTTGCGGGAAAAATAAAGCTAAAATTGCTGATTAAAGCTCATGTAATTCTTCTTCTTAAGTAAATGAATACATGTTCCACGACCCTTAATGCACCTTTCTTTCTTTTCAGATAATGGCATACATAATCAGTACTACGTGCGAGCTATATCATTCTTGTAAATAACACACCTTGGTGATTTTCATAAATTTTAAGAGTTGTTAGGAAGCGTGAATCTAATGTCATTCAAATTTGATTTTAGACTACTTTTGTTATGCCTACTTCTACTAGTTCAACTTTTACTAGTGGCCTTTTATCTCTTGCTAAATGCTCCACCCATCAGCTACACAACATCAGAGCCTGAGAGGAATCAGGAATATCAGCCTTCAATCAAATTTGTTTCATCCAAACCACAAGTTCGATCTAAGGACGATACTAAACTATATATCAATAAAAGAAAATACAGGTTAGCTCAGGAAACAACAAAAGACTACTTTTCTCTGGTAAATGGAACATTATGTTTTACTCAAGGGACAGATATTCCGTACATGCAACGATTCAATGCAAGGAGAGAGGGTGGAAGGTGTGAATGTCATCAAGGATGGCATGGAAAAGACTGTGGCCAGCCAGAAGTTATCTGGCGGGCATTTATGGCGTCAAGAGAAAAACTATCTTTGCAACGAAGGGACAAACCAAGGAAAATAATCCATGGCTTTGCAGTAAATTTAGAAATAACTCTGGCAGAAATCAATCTGAATGAACTCTCTCATGTGGTGGATCTTTTTATAGTGTGTGAGTCCAATTACACAGAAAATGGGGAACCAAAGCCACTCTACTTTTATAATCGCTTGCGGGGAGGACATCTCAAAGAGATACAGCACAAAATATTGTATGTATCTATGAACTTCAAGCAGGAGAGAGGGAGTACCAATTTCCTCGAAATGAGGGAGTACCTGTGGCGGGAGAGCAAATCGCTCATAGAAGACTTGAATGGAGATGATTTATACGTATCAATGGCAGTTGACGAAATACCCAATTCAAGGGCTCTCCTGTTTTTCAAACTTTACGATGGCTGGCCAGAACCGATCGCTTTCCGACTGCGATGGTCTGTCTTCGGATTCTTTTGGCAACATCCTCAGAGGACATCTATAGTTCCAGGTGGTTGTTCCATTCAATTACTTGAAGGTGTATATGGTGATAATCCATTCAAAATGACAGAAGATGCAAGAGGGTATCAAGAAGGTGGAAGTGAACTCCCTAGCCACTATTTGGTTATTGGAGATTTGAACCATTACGGTGGTTGGTATTGTAATTGGTGTTTAGAACCTAAAGACATTGTTGCGACACTCCAGCAGTCCTCTACAACTGCTAATAGTGTCATCAAATGGGATAATTTGGGGAGCAAAATTGATGTTCCCTTTGTTGAAGACCTGATTGGCTCTGGATTATGGTTGGACGGGACAACCCAGTTGCTTCGAAAGAGTCAGTCTCGAGATTCATACTTTGCTCCTGAATATGTGTTAAACAATACTTGGACTTTTGATTCTTTGCTAGTCAATTTCTACAGTAAATTGGATTATTAAACTATGGCCAAATTTGAGCTTCCTGACTGTGATAAAATGATGGCCTGTGATAAATCACCACATAATCTTAATGATGTTATTTGTGGTTGCATTTGATACTTTGAATGGTTTATCATGTATATGTATAGTTCAAGTAACTGGAAATAAACTCATTCATGACTTTTCAATGAGACTTGAACTTGTTAATTTTCCTCAGTGTTTTAGTGAGGCTTCCTCATTGTTTTAATGTGTTACTTCAGCTTTCATCAACTTTAGGGGTTTTCATAATGAATCAATGCCTCCCAGCATCAAAAATCCTGATTACTACATTTATTTACTGACTTTACTTAGAAAAATCTCATTTCATCAAGGCTCTGGCCAATAACATGACTACATGATCACAAACTCATAATTTGTAGAAACTATCTCCGAATTTGAAGCAAGGTATTTTTTTCAATTGGGGAATAATTCATAGAGGTTGCCACATCATGTAAGCCACAGGTTTAAGAAAACCATGGTTGCCACTGCCCCTGATCACAAAATCAGCCCCATCTCTGGAAAGATTTTTTATACAATATCCCAACCTAATTGTCCCTTATTTGATCACATGAATGGTAAAATACTGAGTGTTTCAAACTCTAGTCCCTCTTCTGAATGGTGGTTGTGTTTTGCACAACAAGTCTTTCAGGTAACAGTTGATGATGGTAAAAGTGTCTTTATACATAATTCCAAAGCAGAAAGGTAAGCAGCTGCTTCGTAAAGAGGAATAAATATAAGAGTTTTTTATGTGGTTAAGAGATTTCATATAAAATATTTACTTACTTGAAGAAAATAAGCATAGAACTCCAAGAGCCACTAGCCCTGATTAAACACATAACCATATTCAAAATAGGCATTTTTTTTAATTGAATGATGAAACTGAATCAGGAAAATTTAGGAGGTTCTTAGACATCACCCCTGAGGAAATAAGCCAAAATTTCCCAATACATATTTCCTGTATCCTCCTAGGATCTTTCAGCTCAGCCGTATTAAATACTGGCCAGAGAACATATTTTTATTTCATTCCACTTCATATTCATCATGATAAATTGCAAATAGTTAAGCAAAATTTATTCTTTAGAAATTGAGAAAAGTCCAAAATAAAGCTAGTGCTCAAAAACATTTAGAAATTTTATTCATGACTAGGAGAAAAACGGAAATACAATTTAGAACATAGCACCAGTCAAGTAGGAATTCAGAGTGAACTCTTAAAATAGATTCAAAGATTAAAGGCATCTTTGGAGTGCAACACATGTTTATTCTCCAATAGTTTCAAGTATTTACTCGTGTGGCGAGCATCCTCATAGCCAACTGACACACCCCTCCTTCCAATTCACCCTGAACTGAGAATGTATGTATACCTAGACATAAGTAGTCAGATTTCCAAGTAATGGTGATGCCTTCGCATTAGAATTGCTTGTGCAAAATTTCTGTGAAAATTGTATATTTCTGTGTACTGACAATCAAGATATAGTTTTACAAAGTTGAAGCCGGATATCTACATTAAGGCCTATTTTTTCATCGTTTTTGGCTCATTCTATATCTTCCCTCTCATTTAATGACAATGTTATATACCTATTCAGACCTCAAGTATTAAAGAGCCTATTCAAAAGATTTCTGGGCAACTTGATAAAAATCCCCCACTGTTACATACTGGATGAAATTGTACGACTTTATGAAGGCATACATCAGTTTCATTATTACACTATCGCTGAAATATTTCACCCTCAGTGTAATCGTGGCTTTTTCTCCAGGATAACTTAAATAGACTTCTCTGGTAAATTACACATGTGGCCACTGTAGTTTGGTATTTATTTGTTTAAACATTATATTCCAATTATAGAATTACTCATTCATTGGCAGTGCTATTTTTTTTAAGGTGATCCTATATACAGGTAAATGAGTCATGGATAACCAAAAACTCATTTGCTGTGACTTGTTTTCGACAGACTTTGTATTTGAGTGTCATAAATATTATAAAATAGGGGAGTATTTGCCTCTCCCTGCACTTGCAAGGGAGTGGCAGGTGATAGTCCCTTATCATCCACTTTGAACTCTTTGCTTGGGCTGACACAATCACCAACTATCATCTACATCTACAAACTACCCTATGAGCCGCCGTATGGGCGTGTGGCAAGGGGTGTTAGGACACCAGTCATGTAAAGATATAAGAGATAAGGTTTTCAGAGGTGAAATGGCAACGTGTAATATGTGAGTGTATTTAGTAGAGCTCAGTTTTCATTGTGGTCGCTAATTCTGCATGGAAAGAACGAGTTTATGTACCTATCTGCTTGGCAATGCATCTCTTATTTTATCGCTTCTGTCAGACCTAGAGACGTAGTGAGACAATAATACTCTCTGTGTTGCTCTGAAGCACTCCAGTTCTGAATTTCTCAAGCAAGCTACGCCTAGGGTGTAGCCTCCGTGTCTCTAGAGGCTCCCACCTTAATCCCTGTAAAAGTTGTGTAACACCATAGGTTTGCTCATAGCAGTAGTGGGGAAGAAATAGCCAGCCAGATCTGGGGTGCAACATATGTTCTCCATAATACCTGCACAAGCATTATAGCAATTTTCCAATACATTTCTGAGAGCAGCAATGGAATCGTAATTCGCCAAATTTTGTCAGGATCTTTAAATCATTGATCTCAATTGATTGAGTTACTTATCAGCACAGTAACTGTGTGCCAAATCTTCTAGAGCGGTCAGCATTTTGGGCAATGATCACGCAAAAGAAGGAATTGTAATTCCACTCCTGATGTCACAGCCGAGAAAAATTCATCTAGATTATTTATCGGAAGAGCCTATAGTCCTTCATCAAAAGCTACGAATAGGTTTTCTCAATTTCTCAACTGGACATTTTATTTAATTAGATCTCCACATTTTCTTTTCTAGCTTTTATCTAATTCATTTGATACAAAATTATGTTAATTCCCCAATTTTCAGCTATAATAGCTAATGTTGACTCTGCTGGCAAGCAATCATGAACCTCAACCCAGGGACATGCATTACTCTCCAATTACCTTGGTAAGGAAGAACCTTACCCCCAAAAAATGACAAAAGGTGAGCATCTCAACATTTATCCGCAATTAAGTTGGAGTAACTACATGGGTCACTTATGTAAAAAACTTAATTCAGTTTTTTATGTTTTGTGTTTTAATTCTCTGTCAGCCACAAAGTACTGCTTACCATGTACTTTGGCTACTTTTATTCCAGGGTCTCCTATGGAATCATTTTGTGGGGTTCATCCTCCAGATTAACTGAATTGTTTAGAATTAAAAAAAAAATTGTGAGGATTGTAGGAAATGTCCCTTTTAGGCAAACCTGCAAGCCCCT
Organism: Ceriagrion tenellum; assembly: GCA_963169105.1. Lineage (NCBI taxonomy): Eukaryota > Metazoa > Arthropoda > Insecta > Odonata > Coenagrionidae > Ceriagrion > Ceriagrion tenellum. Next base: position 41,746,239 of record OY720636.1, on the reverse strand, counting down.
TTTCAAAAATTTAAAATCCTTACTGTACCTTGTATTTATATACTCCACATTTTAACTTTTGTTAAAAGAAACATCAGTAATTTTCGACCTTATTGAGAAATGCTTTTACTCTGTATCAGAGTATCTGAATGAATAATGTGATTTATGTATTATAATCATTGTATTAGACTTGTCCTATACATGCATTGTATGTCTCTGGATGAATAAAAATTATTATTATTTTTTTTTAGTTGTTCCATTCAATGTGCATTTGTTGACAGAGGATTAAATACATTATAATAATAAATATTTAAGGCAAGATCAAGCCATAAAATTTGAAAAGAAAGGAAAATACAAGAGGTACCAAAATGATTCCAAGACACGTAAATTTTCTCTATAGCTGCCCATGAAATCATAGAAGTATAGTTCCAGCAGTTAACACAAGAATATACAAGCACAATTACGTCTGTATTCTGCTGCATTTTAAACAACGAACTCAATGTTACTTTACCAGAAGAAATACATTACATTTTTCAGTTACCATCCCAGTAAAAACAGTTTCATTCTTCAATAGAATAATGTTAAGATGCATAGGCATTAAACTGAACCAGTAGTAGTCACTACACCTAGTGGAACAAGTCCTAATATAATTCAAGGGAGAGAAAAACTAGAAATCCTCTAACCTATCTGTGACTGATTTAATATGTACTGACTAAAAAAATAAATCAGATGAAAATTTTATACCAGCACCATCTTAATAAAATTCACTCATCATGCAGCTTTCTCATTCTCATAACTAATGTCTGATAACTGGTACTGTAATCAATGAATGAATATCATACCAGAATGAATATTATGGTACAATAGAGGAAAGAAAGATTGGATTGGATATTTGGGGAGGCGACCAACAACTAAGGCCATTTGCGCCATAGGGTACAGGTACAGGAGGAAAGGTGTAGAGAAACCTGGTATCGACATAAGCCTGCTGTCAATGAAAGGTGACAAGGGACCGCAGTTTAACATCTCATCCGACAGACGGAGTAGAGTACTTGAAGTGTCCTCCACAAGACACTCAAGTGGGAATTGGGTTTCCGATGGAAAACATCCTCCTCTGCAGGGATTTCAACCCTGGCCATCTGCATGGCTTGCCAGCACTCTAGCCCTAGCCACCACACCAACCCAATACCCAGGAAAGAAAGAAATCCTTACCTTATGATGGTGCCCACTTAATTCTTATACATAGCAGTGTTATTAGATATCAATGTTCTACAGAATGGGTATCTAGAAAAAGATGGCATACTGCTTCTCACTCACCAATTATACTTCAATAGTGCCAAAGATGTTCCAATGTAGGGCAATATAAAATACAGAGAAAACTGATGGGCTTTCCATAAGTCACCAGTCAATTCACATATGTTGAACACAGCAATGGACAGTGCAATTATTATGGACTGGCCTACTTCCAAGCCATTAATTCCAGCCAAGATGTTGATAGCATTCGTGCAAAACACTGCTAACATCCCCATGTACACATAGTAGAATATTCCTGGATAAGAAAAAATGAAACATAAGCCTTTCTAAAAAAAAAATGGATGAAATATTAGCATGATTTAATCTGTGTTACGTCAATAAAGGAGGAAACTTCGATTAGCTGACAGCTCCATAAAGATCTGACAAACACGATGACATAGAGGGTTTATGGATTCAAAACTCAAGTTTAATATCAGTAATGGGGAGAATTCTTGCAAGATAAGAATAAATGGTGAAACAAACGACTTGAGTGGCCTTATTTCTGTATTTCAGCAGAAAATCTTAAAAGGACATCCACATGCACAAAATGTTAAAGGAACATAAAAATTCAGGCATAAATGATGTTCATAGTGAGATGAACAATTAAATAAATTTGTCAGATGAAGAAATAAGTTAATGCATTATAATAATATTCTCCCGAACCTATAGAAAGTGAATGTTTGGTTCACTTTTTCTATAGGTTTGGGATTTTGGTTCACCTGAATGCAAGCATGTTGGTTGGTTGGGCATAAGCCATCCGAAAAGATTTTGTAACAATAGGAGATACTATGTGAGTAATGAGAGGGTAATAAATGCACATGTATCGTGTTTCTCTCACTGCGGTAGATTAAGGGGCATGGCAAACCCCATACACATGGAAAAAAACAGGAGAATTGGTGGTCATAAGGAAACTGCCAGAAAGAAGCAATCCACCCTTCATCCTTTATGGATAGTTTTACAAATTCTCATTCAATAAATATCCTTGTGAATTTCAAGCAAAAAAACCTTTAAATACAGTATTATTTCAGAAATTACCACAAGAAAATAAAAAAAACAGCTGCTGCACATCAGTTGTAATTGCTTTCTAAATGTCCATTACAAAACTACAATTTTTTTCCCTGGATCACTCTCCACACACTTACACTCAATACTGGCCCCACACTGAAATGAAATCCTGGCTGTCACTGAATATATGACACTTAGAGAAAGGTAAGTATCCACTAAAATGAACTGTTGATACGTTGCCCAGATTTAAGCATTGTTTAAGGCCAGAGTACATGAGATACATTAACCTGTATGTGCCCATGTACAAGTTCATGTGCGAATGCATGAACCAAATAGAGCAGGTTCTATTTTCCTGTTCATGCATTCGTACAAGTCAGTGTTGATGGACTATGAATTTTTGCGTTCATGCATTCACACATTAACTCGTACAGGTTAATGTATCGTGTAACCAATGCTATAAATAAGGGGTGTCTTTAGGCATTGCACTGAGTACAAGGGATTTGGTAGGATCATAAAGCCTCTAGGCCAAACAATTTTAAAATATTTCTCTTCACATATTGCTGTGACATCATCACCCAGTACAAGACTATTGCCTCAAAATGATGCCAGGGTGACATCAGCACCGAGCAAAAATGACATGCAAATCAAATGTGGTGTTCATTCACCAACTGTGAGGTAAATTTCATCACACATAAATGACTAACAACTGCATTCAGCAAGCAGCATATATATTCACAAGTAAAATTTTTCAAGTACTAGTACGCGAAGGTAAGAAATAACATACAGCCTATTTCCCAAATGCCCACAGCAGGCGTCGTCAAGACATTGAATGATTGATCTTAGGTTTTCCCGGCATATCTGCTGGATAAATACTTCCCGGGTTTTCCAGTAGGTAAACAGGTCCGATGCCTCAAAACATGAATCCGTAAGTTTCAGAGAACGACTTGCTCTCCAACTTCAGTTGTTCACTTCAGAAGTTGGAGAGCAGGTCGTTCTCCGAAACTTCGGGATTCATATCAATATCTAAGCCATCTACCGAATTGCCAGAACCTGCAGGACGTAGGAGTGAAACTGTCCAAGAAATATGTAGCCACTCAAAATAATAAAACAGCAAGGCTTATTTTAGACCTACTAACAATAGAATGGCAGTTTAAAATAGGAAATTATGCTACTGACCTAAATTTACTGAAAATCCAACCCAAGGGCGCAGAGGCTTTGGAATGATAACCGAAGTTGAGTTGAAATTAACGTAATAAACCATCAACAAAGGCAAGGATGCGATAGTAGGCAAGAGAAGTTTATGCCTCCATCGCAAGTCGAGGACATCATCTGCGAATCCAAGAAGAAGCATGCAGCATATCGAAAGCAGTGCAGCAACCATTTCAACAAACTGTGAACAGATAAAAAACACATCAATGAATCAAGTAGTCCAGAGAAAAACATTCATTTTCTCCACTAGCCTCGACTAATCTCACCTCATCGTGAGGAAATGTTGAATTCTCCATTATGTGGCGACCAAACGGAACAGGAATGAAGAGGAATAAAGTAATCAAAAATATACATCCTGATACTACCCCAATTGCTTCAGGTCTGAAAAATAAACATAAGAAATATTAAGTACCTAATATTCTCGGCGCGCCAAAAGAATGAGATTAAGTCAGTGGTTCAGGGGTTTCCAGCGACAATCTATAAATTTGCCCATAAGATTTGATAAAACTGATGAAATCATGAGAACTTATCCTTCAAAATTAAAGAATGCCGCAAATACTAGACAGTGCTTATACACGTGAGCTTCACAAGGAATACTTACACTTTCTCCTTGCCTTGCTTGTTTAAATCTACACCGAAAAGATTTGCTCTGATAAACATCTCCTTCAGCTTTGGTTTATATATTACTTTTTCGGTGACAAAGAACGAAATCACAGACATAACTGCAGAAACAAATATGGGAAACCACATCGACATCTTCGTTGATGTTTAACGCTGAGTGAGGGAGTCAACCGAGGATTGTCCACTGTATGTTTCAGGTTCAATTCATTCAAATGACTGCGTCATCAAAGGATAAAATTACAAAATAACAATATCAACTTCCATGCTGACACGTTAAAAATTAAAGTCCAATATTTTGTTTACATAATTTTTAAATGCGGATAACGCTTCTCATTTTTCTTCAGAAATTTTCTGCTACGATAAATGAGCAGAGAATTAAGTAATTACTGAGAATCATCAATTATAATGAAAATCGTTTGGATTCCGATTTATTTAAAAAAATGCGAAACCGGCCACGAGAATTTAATGGTAAAATTGGTGCACCTAAATAATTTTGATTTGTAAAGTACATGTCTGCAACGGCCGTCTGCCTGCAATCTTCTGCTATTGGCGGATCCAGTCGCCATTTCATTGGTCGCCTCGTTGTGATATTCTATACATGATTCATTTTACCGCGAAAGCTGCTGCTGTCTTCAGTCTGTGAACGAAGCGTAACTTCCCTCAAAATGTCCGAACGAGGTAAAGGTAAGGATCATTTTCACTGTAGGCTGAATTCCTCATACCACTGAAAAGTATTGTGCTCTATTGTCCAGTAATTTTGACTTTAATTTTCCAGGGAAGGCAAAGGTTAGATCCCGCACGAAATCTCATCGTGCTGGACTGATGTTTCCTGTTGGTAGAATTCACCGACTTTTGCGTAAGGGGAATTACGCTGAAAGAGTAGGAGCAGGTGCTCCAGTATACTTGGCAGCCGTGATGGAGTATTTAACTGCTGAGGTGCTGGAATTGGCGGGAAATGCTGCTAGAGATAATAAGAAAACTAGGTACTAACTGATCGATGTTCTGCGAATTACTCGTTTGTATAGTGCCTCTGGAGTTCAAAAATTATTTGTCAATGCCTGGGAACCATCAAATGTATTACTATATGGACTTGACTGTATCTGGTTTTTGGCTCGGGGTCTTTGCAAAGTTCTTATGTGTACCTATGTCCTTAAACGTTAACAGTATTTATATTCTTATTTTACTGGTTTATTCTAGGATTGTACCGAGGCATTTACAACTTGCGGTAAGGAATGATGAGGAATTGAATAAGCTATTAACTGGAGTAACCATTGCTCAAGGAGGCGTACTGCCAAATATTAATGCTGTACTTTTGCCCAAGAAATCGTCGACTTCTTCGGGGAAAGGTGGATCGAAGGCATTGTCTCAAGAATATTAATGTTGTATTTCTTTAAAAATAGCAATACTTTCTCAATTCATTGCGTTAATCATCCTTGGTAATGTCTCAATTGCGTAATGTTTTTTGTTACGGTAACTATATTTTCCTTTGCATCTCAGTATGTGTATTAGGTTAATTTCCTCATGATATGGTGTGTGACAAAGACCACTTGAGCATTGCAGCTTACCGAATGTATTGACAGTATTCTCACATGGCAAATATGTGCGAGGTGACATAATCATCGGCTTGTTTCTTTTTTGAGGCCTGTATCATTCGTAGACTCGCGTGCAATTGGAGACCTTTTTGACTGCAGTGAATTTCCTGCAGTTCTCGTGGAGTCAACTTTGCCACTGGTGTGGTATAATGCCCCGCTGTACGTGCCGGGCGATCTATTCCTATTTGTTATCTTGTCAAAATTTACCAAGGGTGGTTCTTCACTATGGGCTGTGGAGTCCAAATTTTTGGTCTTAAATCTTATATAATTGGACATCTTGTGACCTCATTGGGAATGTGGAGTTGTCTGGTACTCAATTCATTTTCTCTGAAATTTTATGATTTTTTTTGGTGGTGATCACTGGCATATGATCATTATAATGTTTGTCTTAAATCATGGAAGTTTCTTGGAATTTAATTATTATAGTAATTGATACATTTTGTTCTAAATCAGATAATAAAGTTACTGAAGTGACGAAGAAGTTGTTCTTAATATTGACTTAGTTTTGTCCCTTGTACTTGTTGCAGTTACTGTCATTCAGTATCTGTGCTGCTGGTAAACTGTGTTTACTCAGTTTGTTGGAGTGGGAAACCTTGTGTTAATTTTTGAAAGTGTGGTAAGAACAGGGAAAGAAAGTTACTTTGTTTTGCCCTCTATGGTAAAAATATCTTGGGTGAATATTCGTTTTTATAAATGAAATGTTGGGAGAAATGCTGTTATGGAATAAGGGTGGGATGTCTCTATACAGTCTGCGTGAACTTGCTTCTAATTGGTTGTGGCTGGAACTACTCAAAATGTGAAAGAAGACTGGCACTATCTCTGAATGTAAGTGATGTAGAAATGTGACCCTCTGCAAATTGAATGAATGTTCAATTGAAAGGTTTGTAATAATCATTTCTCTAAGCGCTGAGCTGATTAATCTGGTATTGATGCCCAGGGTGCTTCTCAAGGAAGTAAGAAAGTTCTAGCAGGGGATCGGGTCGGTGTGGTGGCTAGAGTACTCTTCTACCACATGGGCGGCCAGGGTTCAAATCCCTTCAGAGGTGGATGTTTTTCAGAGGGAACCCGATCCCTACTTGAATGTCTTTTGGAGGGCACTTCAAGTACAGTACTTCGTCTGTTGGATGAGACATTAAGCCATGGTCACTTCGGCGCCTTTCGTTAAGAGCAGGCAAATGCCGATGCCGGGTTTCTTTCCTCCCTTACATATCCCCTATGGTGCAAAGGACAGCTGTCGGTCGCCTTCCCAAATATCCAATCCAAGCTCTAGCTTGGGTGATCAGGCGTGTGCAATATATCTTTATTCATTAGGCTTCAACAAAATTAGGCTGTTATTCATAATCAGTAAGTTCATACTAATGATTAATAAATGAGGGAACAAATGTTGCCATGAAATACTCTCTTGGCCTCATATGTTGTGAACATCTACTCCACGAAAGAAACTTATGAGTTGGGTGCTAACAGATATTTGGAATGGCTTATTGCTTCTAGGAATAGAAAATATAATCAGGATTTTTTTCTCAAGTGTTCAACTAATCTGGAAGTTAAAGGTGCCCTCTTCTCTGTCAGCGATAACTTGCGTTACTACATTGTTTACCTAAGGTTTACTTAATCAAAGGAATAAAGCACTATTGGACAAAAGATACCTATCAGTATAGATTGCATCCTGGAAATATAATTAAGCATGATGAAACGATATGAACAAGAACTCTGAACTATTATTTACTTTTTTACAATATTAATCCCGTTTCAAGCTGGGTCTGTTAATTCCTTACTCTAGCTTGTGGTCCTACCCCAGCATTGGTAAGTGAAAGATTTAAAGAGGTATCTTCTTTCAGCTCTGTGTCCAGCATTGCCTGTTATACCAATTACATCCATGTTAAATAACCTTGTGGGCAATCAATGAAGCTAAGTTAATCTTTTTAATGATGATTGCAAATGCCACCGGGCTTTAGGCATCCAAGCACCATCGTGCCTCATCAGTGTAATGATGAGAAATTTTCTATCCCAAAATTAAGTATCATCCGACTTGTCTGCAAAGTGCTAATGCCATCATTTTTTTCAGCTGCCTTATTAATTAATGCTGACTTTATCAAATGTTTTCTGAATATTTCATACAGGCTCTCGACACCTGTGTCGATGAGCCATCCAAAGGCATTGCTGGTTGAGTTAATAATCAATTTATAATAAGTAATTATCTGCTCCACATGAGCTCCATGTTAATGAAAAGTTTGATATAGTATATGTACAGCCTTTTCTTACCCCCAAGCTCTTTTTGTACTACCACTGAATAAAAAGAACTTGGTTTCTAAGGCCATGTTTGCATCCACCTTCAATAAGGAAATCATTGAAAGCAGGATGATTATCACCACATTTCAATGATCTTTAAAGCAGGTCAACTTTCCTCTTTTAAGTGGTTAACCAATTGGAAAGCAAAAACTTTTTTATCTGGGAAATTAGGATTAATGGGAAATATTGGTTAATTATAGGACCCCTAGATATGGGAATTAATTTGGAATCCTGACAAATCGAAGATGTTTTCAGTTATGATAAAATAACGTACTAAAACTTGTGCCTGTATATCTTAAATTGATTTTGCTTTTGTGTCTTTCTTGTGTGGATTAGTAAATTCTTTTACTTTGGAACATAATCCTTCTATCGAAAAAGAAAATTTTAATGAAACTGGTATAGGTACAAAGTATACATTTATTATATGTAGCATATGAAAATGTAGTGCAGTTAACTGCTATTAGGTATTCTGAAGTTTGGACATCATATATATAGATAAATGGTCATGAAAGCCTAGAATGTGGTCACAATGACGGGGGTTTTTATTTATATAAATATGGATTGGAAAGCAAACGGAAGGATTAGAATTTAAATATGGATTGCAATCGGAAAGTATCGCTTTGCTTTCCGTTTCCTTTCCATTTGTACCAATGGAAGGCAAACAGAAAGTAACCTTTGGAAAGCAAAAACTTTTTTATCTGGGTTGTCTCTTTGCCCAGATGTGCCTGACTAGAGTGATGGACTACTTGATTGTTTTTTCAAATCATTTAATTCCATACATTCCAGAATATTTTTGCAATGGAAATAGTTTTGTAAATGCGAGTGGACTGTCTGAAATATAGGGGAAAAATATAACTTCAGATTATACTGAAACTATGTTGTAGTTAAATTAGGGGAAATTGAGCTCTACGGGCTCTTTAAATAACAAAAAGTCTCCAATGGCTGTAAAAATTGGCACCACTCTTCAAAGAAACAATAATTGCTGTGCTGGTTTGTGGGAATGGGAACTCCACAGCAGAGACCAACCAGAATACCCTCCTGTGGTGGTTTACGGTATTTGTTGCTTCCTTGCCAGTGGCCACCACAGACACACTCAACCCAATTGGGATCCTTTGCAAGGGCTAAGGATGCATGGGCTATAACCTAGGATCCTTCACAGGGCTAATGGGACCTCATTAAGGATGCTTGGTTATGAACGCACTCAAAATCACTCACTCAAACAAATGGGCTCAACTCTGGGAGAATATAGCTCGAGAAGAGCGTTATCAAAATACAAACACAGGAATGAACAAGGGTGAGCATCAGATACACATATTTTGGCCACAAGTTGGCCCTCTCCAGCAAGCTGAAGAGACAGTACTTGCAACACAAGGTTGTAAGTGAACTAAGGGGAAGGACAACCAAGAATAATTAATAAATGGACAAAAAGGGGAACCAATGACCATCCTGGTGTTTTCAAGCCTCTCTAAGACCCATCAGATGGCCTTTAATTTTGTGTAACGTCGTCATAAATCCATTCAACTTCACACTCCTATTGCTACCATACATTTCACTTTATGCCATCCATTATTTGCCTGATGTATTCCATTTTTGGTCTTCCTCTGTAATTCTTCCCATTCATTTTTCCTTCCAAGTCTGTTTTCATGAATTTGTTTTGTCATTAAATGTGTCCAATAAGTTTGTCACTGCTGCTTCTCAGAGTGTACAATGCACATCTCTTCTATCATACTCTGTGTAAGACTGCTTCTCCAACTGTTTGATCTTCATCATTCTCTGATGATACCACAAATCCATTGCCTCCAGTATCCTTTGTCTGACCCATGTTTCTCAACGAATAGAAGGTCTTTGAGGAAGGGCTGGGGTGGAAGAAGAGGGGAACAAGAAAAGATGTCTCAGGGATGAGAAAAGATGATGAAGACGTGGAGAGGAGGAAAGCAGAGGGAGAGCCTATAATGTTCTTTATTTAGCCCTAGTTGAGAGAAGGTATGGAAGATCTAAATGCATGCTATTTCTGGGTCTTTGAGTTAGGGGAGGAAGGCAAGTGAACCAACATTAACGTTTTTATGATAACTGGGAAAAATATGAATGGTGACAGGAACAAAAATGGAGAGGGAAGGCAGATTGGCAAGATTCGCCTTGGCCATTCCTTTGGATGCCAAGAGTTGCGGATAATCCAATGTACAAAGAAGGGCAGAATTGGGAAAGGAGAATATTAGAAACATTTTTTTATAGTTTCTGTGCAAATAATATTTTGCATTATTATCTAATTATATGTTTCTCCTAAATTAATATTCTCTTCATTTTCAATTATATATGCGATAGGGATTGGTTACTCCAGTATTACCCTATCTTTGGAGACAAATAGTCGCGGTTAACTCCGCGACCCTATAGGTACTGTTGAACCTCTTATAGTACAAAATGGGAAGTGGGTATCTTAATATTATAAATGAATGGACAGGTGTGTACGCCACAATTATGAAATCAATCGGTTTTAGGTGTTGTTTTAAAACAGAGGGGCTTACTCCCACGGAAATCACTGTTTGGTGGCGGTAGTTGAAAAGTATTTTGTGCGTTTCACGAGTGTATACCAGTTAATACTACATCATTTTTTAAAAGCCGCGCTCTCTTGTCACCATCAGTAGTGGACCAGCTGATTTTCGGTTGTTTTACAGAGTCGAGTGCTTGTGCGAAATGTCAAACAGCCAGCGTTGACCGGTGAGTACTTTAATTTTTCGAAATCTGGTCAATAAAATTACCAAAATAATTGGTTCAAGTAACTTTTAATTTATTCAGTACTAAATGGCCCTCCTGTGCTCTTTGGCCCCGTGTCTGTCGTGTATTTGTTTATCCACCGAAGCATTAATGTAAAATTTCAATTTACGTGTGTGTCTTTATTTCTCCTTGAATTACATTTTTGTTCATGCTTACTGTAACGTCTCTGCCTAATCGTGAATCGTCATGAACTCCAGTCTGTTCGAACAAACTGATTTCCGAAAGGAGACCGCGTTCGCCCTTCGTCCTCTGTTAAGTATTCTTTGAGATACATTCTGGAAACACTCATTCATGGTTTGCTCAGGGGGTGTGCAGTTTATTACTCCGTGTATTTGCTATTCTTCGCTAAATGTGCCGCTTTGGAACATTCTTCCTGGAACAAGTACATTTATAAAGAATAAGTGAGGAGTGAAGCCAGAACTATAGAGATCCTGGTAATTATTTCTCTTGCTGAGGAGTGAAATTTGGAAGGTTGTATGCATAGGTATTCAAATGAATCGAAGTGTTTGCTGCAATACAATAAAACGCTATGCGTTAGTGGCAAAGTAAGTTGTCTGCTGTGCCGCTCTGCATTTGTGACCCGACAGAGTGTAAACAGTCTTTGAACCTACCATTTCACTTCATTATTCTCTGAAGATAATTCTAAGTTCTCTTTAAATGTAAAGTGTTACCTCATCTGCGACTAAATCGGCTGTTTCAAACGTTTATTTATGCGTCAGTGGTTTGGATTTAGCAGGAAATCATTCAATGTTTGACATTTTCGAACCTCGTGATCCAATACATTATTTTATATATTCTTGTATGATTTTTTCCATGCTCCTCCCATTTGATTGTTACTATACATTTGTGTGAAGTATTGTCCATCATTATTCCATTTTATCACCATCCAATCATTGTTACTGTGAATTAGAGTTCAGCTATTTTTCAATATTGTAATGCCGGTTCTTTCTTGGTTATAATGCAAAGATATACCTTTCAAGGCAGCCGGCTGGTTTTCTGTTTGTATAGGGAGAATTTTTTTCCAAGATTCGTTAACTGTGGCATTTGATATAGATAAATTGTCTTTCAGGGTACATTAATATGGCACTGAAGTGAGGAATCTGAAGAAAGAAGCAGCTAAGACATTGAATCGAATTATGATATCTGATACCTTATTATTCGCATTTGCCCTAGTGGACACAGGGTCAATATTATTTTTGCTGGTGTACTTTGTATCCTTTTCTTATTTTACATGCGATAAAATTGCATGTAGTTGGTTTGCATTTACTCTGTTGACGTGCAGAATGAAACGTTTGTTTTGTCTGGATTATATCCAAATTTTCTCTGATTACTCTGAAAACTTCTGTTTCCTCATTTCTACATGATTTTTTTTGCATTCGCTTAAATTTCGATCTCAGTGAAGTAATTGAGTTATGTAATCAGGCAATTGGGCTAAATTTCCTAAATGATAAGATAATAAGTAGTCTTCATATTTGGGCAAAGTTTAGCTGATAAGTCTTGCTCTGTTCTTCTACATGGGTCCCTCTATGCCACACTAAATCATGTTGTGTTGTTGCTATCATGATTTTAGTTTTGTTCTCGGGACCAAGTATTTTGTGACAATATTTTGAGACTCTACTGAGAGGATCTAATGCTTATCACGTATTTAGTTACCTCTACTAGATTGCTTTCCCTTGCCTTCGCTATCCCTTTTTGCTGCCTGCTCCTTTCCCCATTCCCTCATGCATGTCAATTTCCCAAGCTTCAGTTTTCACTGTACCCGGCATGCTCTGACAACTGTTAACGTTTGATTAGAAGACAGCATACAATTTTTATGCATGAAGTATCCTCTTTTGCTTGGTTGAAGCAAGCTTTCTCAACTAATTAGGTTGCATCTACCATTTATGCCATTTATTCCCCTCTGTAGAATCCAGGATGATGAAATTAAAGGAAGATTTCCAGTAGGGAAAAGGGCAATATCATATTGAATAGCATTTTTGCGATCAAAATATGTCCGAAGCAAAAATCAGAGTACATAATCCATTTATAAGAAGCATTATCACATGGGAGTGGGATATTACAGTTGAAGGAGAAAACAAATGTGGATTCTTTTCAAGATGGATTACTGTGGACAATCTGGGGGAATATCAGGACGAGAAAGATTTAACAATGAGAGAATGAGAAATATAATGGCAGTCTCACACAATAATCAATGCCATTTAAAAAAAACGGCTTGATTGTTATGGTCACATACAAGGTATGAGAAGTGAGAGATTTAAAAAAAGTATTCTACCAGTAAAGGTATGTTTTGTTGAATGTAAGAGAATCTCCTCATGGTTTTGTACACTTTCAAGGGCCTATCTCCCTCTATTGTATCCTTTTTTGCCTCAACATATGCTCTACCCTCTTCACCCCATGAAACTTATTCTCTTTCCTCCCCTTCCATGCTTGCCCAAAATCCTTCCCTCAATCACAATACAACGCTACACATCATATCTAGCTCTTCACCAGCCTCTTCTTCACATCCTTACCTATGGTCCCCGTCATCAGCTTCCTTCTATTACTAAACGCCTCCTTAGCTAGCGTTATTATCTTCCATTTGTCTATGCTACTATGCCAGTTTTCTTCTAGCATATGTGAGATTACCTAAGCGCATTTTAGAAAGGAATCTGCAAGGTAGAAAAAAAAGATAACGGCCCAGAATAAGTTGGAGAGAAGGGATAGAAAAGGCAGTCCGTGAAAAGCGGTTACCTGAAGGCCTGTGTATGAACAGAGAGCAATGTTGGTTAGGCATTGGATAGCTTCATAGAATGTTAAGAAACCGCTTATATTTAGGGTGTAAACTAACAACTGAGGTCATGTAGTGTAGGTAGGTAGGGTATTGAGAGAAGTATTAGGGGAATGGAGTAAGGTGGATGGAAACCTAAAATCATCACCAGCCTGCTCTTGACAAAAGGCACCAAAAAGTTCTTTGTGTCCTCAAAATTGCCCTTTTTGGCAAGTAGACACTGAACTTAATTTCATTTTGACTAGTTTTTCTTCGTGTGCTATATTTTCGCTTAAAGGCTCAATAATTAGTGGACTAAAATGCTGGGAATTATATTTTTTGTAGCTTTCTAATTAAAAATAGCTTAGGTCCCTATCCTCTGAATTGACTTTTAAATGAAGGCCTTGAAATCTAGCAGCATAAAATTACATCTGCTTTCCAGATGTTGATCTTGGTCTTTTTCATTTTATATATTCAAAATTGCGAGATTTGTTTTCAAAATTAGGTGTCACAAAATAGAAATTTTAAATGGGAGAAGGAATTATGAGAAAAAACAGTATGGAAGGTATGAAAATTATATCAAATAATGTTAAAATGCACTTTTTCAAAAATGTTATCATTATTTACAGTTTTCAGATCAAAGTGGTATTTGCAATAGCTTAGGTAAGTTTGCTCTTGAAGAGCCTGACTTTGAATTTGTCTCCTTTAAAAAACTATGCGAAAAATACAGTATATATCAGAAACTGATGCAGCTCTTTGTCTTTTGTCAAACAGGAGTAGAAGTCCTGGATTGGTTTTGCCTCCCTTTGGGATTAACTACAATAAAATAATTCTCTATTTTTTTAACTTTTAATTAATACTAAGTATTGCACTAATCATAGGGATCAGTATTACAAAATTCCGTGCCGATAAAATCTCTTGAAATAATTTAAGACTGTGAAGATAACAAAAAAAATATACTACTTCATCCAATACATGATGAACTTGTTTGAGACCGAGGGTTGCTTTTGCATTCCTCACGTCACAATCATATTTATCCTTTTCTTCTTTTAGCATTGATCCATACTTATTTTAAAAATTTTCTCCTGTTATCATGGAAAAATAAAAATGAAACCTGCTCTGAGTTGTGAGACATCATAGATGGTCTATCATTGAAAATGGTGCCCTGCCTGCTATCTCTGTAACAAGTTTCCCATATTCAACAAAAAAATTTAATGATTGAATATCTTGGTTGGTGGCCAAATAGGGTTTTGGGGTGTTGAACCACGCTTTTACATAAATATTGACATTTTACAAAAACCTTCTTCAGTATCATTTTTCTCCAATTCAGTTTATGATAATTGATCCCTGACAAGATAGATTTTGAGAGAGTAAATGGCTTTTGCTGTCCATCTTATGTGATGCATAGTACCAGGGTCTATGAAAGAAATGTTTGTTGCAGGTAGATGCGTTAAAAGAATTAATGCTTTTTAGTCCATTTTTTTATTTTTTTTGTCCACAATTCATTGGTAAATTGTTATCTGTTTCCTGTGTAGCCCTGTTGGTATATCATTAAAAATACAACACCTTAGCAATCAGAAGTATTTATTTATAATGTAACCTTAACTCCAGACGAAAAAAATTATAATTGAAGAATTAAACAGTTGAATAACTTCTGTGTTATCATTCTTGGGCTGCTTTCTTTTTATCACTCAATACGAAAACTTGACATTTGGCCCAGATTACTTATTATATGTCCCATATGGACATCTTTACTTTCAGTTTTACAATTCTTTATACCACCCAATCTGGAATTTAAAAAAATATCTGGCAGAGGGCCAGTGTTTGAGCCCATTTTACAATTTAAATTGATTTTAGGATTACCTCTAAAATATAGTGGTTACACGGCAAATACAGAAGATTATTCTCTGATAGTTGTTCTACCAACATGCAGGCTCCCATGAAGCAGTAAGCATTTACTGTAGAGGTATCAAAACACATTGCCCAGAATTTCCTGTCCTCCAGTGTTCAAATTCTGAAAATAGCTAGAAAATAGTTTATTCTACTCATCATACCTCTCAAGTGTTACAACACAACATTTCATGTCTGGGTGCCATCCTGCCTTTCCCACAAAAAATGTAGAACTACCTGCATTGTAAGTCTTCTTTGGTGTTCAGTATCACTTGGCTCAAATTATAAAATTAACTGAGTAAAACTTAATGTCAAAATGCCAAAAAAATGCCAAATTATAAAATTAACTGAGTAAAACTTAATGCCAAAAAAAGTTAAATGTCAAATTTTTGCAAATGATTTGATAAAACAAGTGTGTATTTTAAAAATATTATATTTTGACCTTGAACTCATGCTTGTTGATCCTTTAGAGGTCAAAGGTTAAGCTATTGCTCCTCGAACCTCACTAGAAAAAAGTCACTAAAGAACATTCACTTCCGGAAGAAGTTTCACATGTTTAGTAAAGCTTCCTTCCTTGCCCTTTCAAGAGAGGGGCCTTAACACTCTATCATGGTGTGAAGGAGGGCTGGACGGAGGTGGTACAGGTACACTGATTGTCACACTGAGTCTTATTATGTTCGTGAAAAATGTGCTACAAGTGGGTCCTTCTCAATAGTAGAATCAGCTGACTTGATAATGAGGATTATGGACCATCAGTTGTCCTTTTTTAATTTACTCCCACTATATACATATTCTTGAAGGATACAAGAAGATTCACGTCAAGAATAATTTGTGAATGTATTTATACAGTGATAAAAACGACCATTTCCTTGCAAATTTGTTTTATTTATATATAGCCTTTTAGTAAAAATGTAATAAAGGAAGAAAAACCGGTCAAAAAGCAATTAAATAAGTTCTTTGCCACTTTACAAATTGGTAAATTTTGAGGATACATAGCACAACCTGACCTGAAAAATGCTCAATAACACTAAATCTATAAGTTTTGGCTAAAAATGAGTAAAACTTCAAGGCAGCAAATGTCGTATGAAATGAATATGAATCAGGATTCCAAGACCAATGGTTTTCATTTTATGGAGAAAGCTGTGAATTTTTGCTAAAAATCACATTTTTCTAAACTTCAACCTTACTGAGGCACAGGTTACAGTCTTTCAGCCCTGACAGTCAATGGCAGATAGACAATGACAGTTATTCAGCCCTACAAGATCTCTGGCAAAGGGGAAGAAATGGCTCGGCAAAATCCTGATGCAGGTGACCTAAAAGACATCAGTGCTTGAAATACAAAAGTTTTAATGATTAGATCCCCTGGATGATTAGACAAAAAAAATTTCCTATATACCTTGTGACCACCCTATCAATCACTTTATTTCTTGATTCTTTGAGCATGATCATAGTTTTGTTAAGAATTAAAATAAGGATAAACTTGTCTTGTTACACAATTACTCATTCCTAATTTCAATACAGAATGTCTCATGCATAATATCTTTAGGGGTCTCAGGGAAGCTAAAGTACAATGCACTTTGGATCCAACCATAAGGATATTTCTAAAAGAAATGTCAGTTATGAATACTCTGTAAAGATATAACCTTAAGAAATGATTTAGAAAATTTGGTTCCATCATCTTCAAGGTCTCCAGATGTGTGATTTTATTTTTGGACATCACTTTTATTCCTAATCTTTTGTAGTCTTCCAGTTAAAGACTGATAGTCATTTTTGACAGGAAGATGCCTCCAGGATAGGGGAAACATTGTCCAAAAAAGTAAACCCTTGAGTCCTGGCAGAAAATGAAACCACTATGAACTTGTTGTTGAAACTGTCAACATACGTAAGAAAAAATTGATAGAAGCTTAAATTGGGTTTAGTTTTTACAGTCAACTCTATATGTGTTATTATTTTGTTGTACTTTTTCATGTTATATTCTTGATGTATACTTATTTCATTCAAATGTCATGTTCTCTTTATGTTGACTTTATGACCAAAATCAGATTATTGTGAGTTGCTAAATTGTCTTCCGAGTAAATTTCCTGGTTAGGGGATCAACTCACGGTTATGTCATTCAGTTATGTGAAATATGTCACAAGACGATGGGCCCCGAGATTGGTTGAATGGAATATTTGATTTACTTTGAATTATATTTTAACTGGCTGAAATATGATCAAGTTTGACCAATTGCAAGGATGCTGTTCTTTTTCTGAAAGAATTGATTAGGAACATAAACTTATTAATCATTATTCTTGGTCTCAATGTATTTATTATTGGTTGTGTTGACTTGGTGACTGAAATTTCCTCAGCTTACAGTTCAGGTTATAACCCTCTCTGACTTGGAGTGTGATTATTTGAATGCAAGACAATGCTGTGCCAAGCTAAATGTGGTAAGTATGATAACCTTGTGAACTAACTTCAGTCACAGTCTGTTGACATACTTTTGCTGCATCAAACTTATAAATTTTAATTGCTTATGTGGATTTTTTAATGTCATTTTTACAAATCTTTGTTTCTTTTTCAGTGGGTCTTACCTAAGATGATTGCTCATGGATTTCTTACTGTCTTACTTCTTCTACATGGCCACTTCTATTTGACCATTTGCAACATCCCTGTGATAGCATGGTTGATTTATGAGTAAGTAGCTGTATTGTTGACAAATCTTGAATGCATTGAATTCCAGGTGTATTGAAATTTTCTGATAAATGTGAAGTCAATTACACACAGGTATTGTCATACTCTTTCTCTTGGTTTTTTCCTATCTCACATTTGTCTGGGGCTAAAATAAACTGACGAAAGTATGTAAGTTATGCACTTGCTTCTGAACTCAAGAGAAATGAATTATTCCAATTTTGGATTGGTGCAAAAGATATTTGTGTGTACTTCAAATTGAAAAGAAAGAGGTTACCTTGTTGTCATGGAATTATTTTACTTCTGGGTCATGAATCCCAGTTCACCCTAAAGAAGTGCACTCTCTTGATGAATGGCTTAGATCAATACTTAGAGGCAGTCACTTGTGTAGTGAGGGCTGATTTGTATAAAGGTTCCTATTCTAATTCTTGCCATTGTGAGGCGATGTGGTCCACTTTTAAAGAAGTTACGAGTCCATTTTGAATTGCAATGAAATAAATATAAGCCCATTCCCCTTCATGGACTACAATTATCATTAGCGTAAGGACCTGTTAGTTCCATTGACCCACATAGCTGAACTGGAAGGAGCAATGACAGTTATTCATGGCAATGCCGCCTCTCACAAAGGCGAAGTCATTCTTAAAGTCCCTGTGGAAGGTTTGTTCTTCAGTTAGGCAGCAGCAACAATACATACAACCCAGGAATGCTTCCTCCCATGGTACCTATCTGATTACCAGCGGTGTGATATTGTCTACACTCTGAATTTGGGCAACAACAAATATACATAGGTATCATTTGGAAAGCATTACTGAGGTATCAGTCTAAGGAAGTGAAAGAAATGAGTGAATGATGGATTTAGTTCACTGAGTCTGGTGTTATTCCTAACAGTAAGGAAGGCTAGCCTTCTTCAATCAGCACATTACAAAATCTTGGTGTTGTGATTGAGGCTGATGTCAAAAGAAAGAGAAATTTTGGAAATTGGCCAGACCATAAAATGCTCTCGAAATTATAGCATTGAGCTGAAATCTAGAAATTTGAAAATATTATTTTCAAAATCAAAGGGAAGAGAAAGTGTGATGAGGTTGTGCAAGGGTTACTGGAAAGCCTGTTAATCTTAACAGTGGATGCTAGATTTGATGCTGTATCTAAACTGAGGGATGACGATATAAATGACGATTTGGGTGTAGAAGAGATATGGGAAACATGAGTCAAGGCCATTTCACACAATTACATTTATGTCAGACTCCATTCTAGATTCATTGGTTAATGTTTCTTGAATTGACATGACATCAGTTCAAATGTCATGATGGTAGACATATTGTCTTGAGAACTCTTGAAAGTTTTCTTTGCCATCTAATCCCTCTTGTGTTGAATGGTCTTGGACCGTATCTACCTCTGTATTTAGGTTTTGGACTAGTGCATATGGCGGCTAGCATGGAGGAGTTCCATATGAAAGGTCCTCTTATTTAATGGCCTTGCATAGCAATACAATATTAGCTAACAGTAGCTCATGTACTTCTAAACATGCAGGTGCCATTCTCCTTAAAATTATGAATAGTGTGTATAAGGAATACAACATGTTTTCTCCTCATGATCTGATAGACAGTGGTATGATAGAGTTGGTAACATACTAATAGTTACTTCATCGAAAAATGAATTTGTTTTGAATTTACATAAAAGAGTAAGTCTTATAATAGTGATGAAAGTTACTAATTTAGTATTTCTAATAATGAAAGGGAAACATGGGCAATATTTTGGCTTCTTCATTTCGGATACTTTCAATAGGGGCTATTGGCATGCATTAATGATTTCTGCATTTTTTTATCATTGCTGCTAAGCTTCCTATTAATGAAGTCTCTATTGTTGGCACAGTTAGAACTCTTTGGATAAATTTCCCTTTTATACCTTGCAACTCTAGTTTCCAGGCACTTGCCAATAGTTATTGATTTCTTTGAAAATTGTTGTGGAAATCATTCAAGCTTCATTGGAAAGTGTGAAAGGCCATTCAAATTCATTTAAATATTTTTTGGTAATCATCATTGAAAGGCCATCTGGAATGTTCTTGAATGAATCTTTATAAGTGTTCATGATGTCTTGCCCAATGTTCCTTATTCTAGACTTCTTGAAACAAGATTTAGGAGAATTACGTCATTGTGATGTGAATGAATGAAACTTTTTGCTTGAGTAGTACATAAAAACAGTCATTCCAGCCATACATTTTTTTAATTGCCCCGAAGGCATGAGTTAACCACAGACTCCATTGTTAATAGATTGTACCCACCTGCCGGTTGCCTTAGTTAAGCTTACCTTACACACAATCTTTCAATTTCGACAAACACATAAATCATATGCAAGACATTTCAATTTAATAAAGAAACACTGCTTCTCTCATGCCTGCACTTATATAATTTTAATTCATTCAAAAGAAATGATTGGGCCCAATTTACAGCATTTGCGTAAAATATATATATATATATGTATATTGACAGATTGAAATATTCCTGGGTAATTTGACAAGAGTGGGCGTAAGTTCTATAAATTTTATGTAAAATTTTCCTTTTTCTTTTGCACTCTTTGTGATCTGGTAACGGTTATCGGAGTGGATGTTCTGGTTAGCCTCTGGATCTCCCTTCGCGAAGCCGGGCTGGAGTGCACCTTCACTTATTGGTTTCCCTCCACGCCTTTTCGTCTGCACCCGTACTGCCGTGCCTGCACCCTTCCACCATACACCGCCAACCTCTTTTCCTCGCTTTCACCTTTGATTCCCAATCTGCTGGACTCGTCCGCACTCTTTGATTCTCAGTCTTACTCTGCCGTATTCGCTACTCGACTCCCATATTCTTGTCTATTCTTTCGGCCGGGCGCACTGCCTATTGTGTAGCCGGGTGTAATGTCAACCCTTTGGTGTTTAACCCGTGGTGTTACCAACTGTAGGTTTACATTAGCCCCATTAAAAGAAAAGTGTCTTGGGGACTAAAAACATTTCTTTTAAAGCCTTCAAAAAAAAAAGAAACAAACCTTCACCTACGCAACTCACACTCTCGTCTTAAGCCCCAACGCCTTCAGTTTTGAACTCCCTTTCCAAAAATTCTCTTTATCCTGTGATACTGAAATATTTATAAACACCCCTTTCTCTTTTCGCCTTACGGGCAATCAAATCTTTCAAAAGATTGTACGTTTTGACTCCCATTACGGTCAAAAAGGTACTGCATTTTTTTGCGTCACTGATATCGTTACAGTCGACAAAAAGGTCAAACCTCTCCACATACGTAGCCCACGTTTCTTCTGAGCTGTCGAAACTACCAATATTCCCAATTAAAGACATATTAACTGCACTTTCTATCGCGGGTATCGAAGAAAAACTTGTCGCCAGTGAAACATACTGTGGCGGTACGCGTATAAAATTAACACTCGTGCGTCAGGGCATGACTGACTCATGGCATCTCAGGCACAGTGGCGACACTCAATGTTAGAAAATGAAGACAGCCAAGCAGACGACGACGGACGACGGCCCGAGACAGCGCTTCAGGTGTCCGTGTGCCTGAACCTCTCTCCCTTCCCCTACCTCCCCCATCCTTTCACTTTCCCCTCCATTCCCCATCCCCCTACCTACTATTGCTATGCGGGTTGCGTTCTAACGGGGTATAAGGGGAATCATAGAAATGAAATTCACACATACAGAAGATAAAAAATGCCAATTTATTGTTGCACTTTCAAAACAGTCACGCCAACGACTAACATATAATACACTGCAAAGTACAAAATTTGACTAAAGAAATCACAAAAAAGAACAATGTACAGTGAAAACTTGAAAAAGTACACAATTTATTAAATCTAAGAATGAGCCATAGATGTAACAATGTAACCAGGAAGTTTATAATGTAAGATGAAAAATTGCAAAAATCTAAAAGGATAAGCGAGCAAGTCATAACTGCAAATTTTCAATGTAATACCCTGCAATGAACAAATTTACTTGCTTCAAAGATGGAAGTAAAAATATGACAAAGAAGAACGATAACTTAAAAAATTAAAACAAATCCCAGTGACAATTAAAACTAAAGCAAAGAACAATGTGATGACATAACCCCAAACAGTATACTCTCAAGATCAAAACTTACAAAAATACAATAACAGCATATAAGTACATAAGGATGAAAACATAAAAGGACACTGCGCTAAGAGATTTTTGTGCACAAAAAATCCAAGAGAGCCCCTAATCTATCACACTTTGAATGCAAGAGCTAATCAAATGGCATTGTTCTAAGAGTGCAGTACAGCTTATCCCAGAGTTTCATACTAGAAAGGGAGGCTCCTGAGTCATGTCCTATGGCGAGCATTTGCTGACTTAATTTTCATGTATTACTTGAATGAATGAATGAAGAATATTACATAATAAATGGTGTCAACTTCACTATTTCTTAGCCTTAAGCCTGAATCACACAATAATTTTTTTTCTGTCCCTCTGAGGGATAGCTCCAATGATAGCTTTTCAGGGACAGTGACAATGATAGCTTCAGCTATCATTTTCTGAATCACACGGTCATTTTGGCCATCCATTTCTCCATCCCTCTACTCTTACTTACTGTTTACTACTCTCATTGAAAGCCGAACGGCATGAGAGTCGCTCTTTGCAGCCATGCGCTCTGATTGACTAAATGTCAACGATGCCTCCAGAGATGGAAAAAGGGACATGCCCAGTGACAGAAAAAGTGATAGGGATCCCTATCCCTGGATCCATCCTTAAATTTGTTCGCGTCATGTGATCATTTAAGCTATCCCTTGAAAGGGACAGAAAAGATGAACGTGAGATTCAGACATTTGTTGCTGTATGAAATGAAAAATCAAGTCAGTAAGATCACCATGCATGGCAACTCATGCTTTAAACAAGCATTTATCTATAAACTAAAGTGGACTGAGGCACTTAGATTTGTTAAAACAATCTGCAGTTGCAACCATTTAATGGCTAGAGTCATGAAACAGAATACTGATCTGCACAATCACATAACTAATCTCATCACCAGATATTGTGTCTCCAGATAGTAGGAGCAGGAAAGTGTCTCAAAGACTTAACCCCATCAGTGTGCAGCAATGACTATAGTACCTCCAGAGCTTCAGTACAGAAATCCATGTCTCATGAAGAAGATATAACAGTGCAGAGGCTTGTCGTTGAAGACTGTCGAAGTTATCCCTCGATGCTGCTGAAGCTGAGCAAGTCAGGTCTCTTGACAGCTTTTGCCTATAAGCCAGGGACATCTGGAAAAAGTTAAGCAAGTCCAAGAGTTAGATAATGACAAATAAAAACTTAGGGGATAACTTAGGTTGAAGTAAACAATGATAAAAAAAGACTTACTAATATCTCCACCTATTGCATAGAGTGATAGTCTAGCTGATGGAAAACCCGTGAGAGGAAATTCAGTTTCCTTTCCCTCCATACAGAAGTTCTCAGTCTTAGGAGTTAACTCTCAAACACCAATGAGACTTCACCAGTCAGCCATCTGCTCAACTCTGAGTGACGAAGAAATAAAGAAAAAAGAAGAAATTTGCAAAAAAACTCATTACTTTTCTTACATAAAATGTAGCACATAAGTAGTAGTATGATAAAAGATTACATTCTACCAACCTTGTAAAAGCTATCTTTTTCATAGCTGCATTAGGTGGCTCATTCACACATCACCTGCAGAGAATTAGAAGATCAGTCTGTAGCAGCTGACACTCAAATATTCAACCACAGCCAAGTAATTCATTCATATATTATTCTTTATCTTGACATTCTTCATAATCTACCTGTAGTAGCACACATATGGAAGAGTTTGAATAACAGAAGTCAGAGCACAAAAAAGATAATGTTAAAATATCAACTAGGTACTTTAATGACTATTATTCTACCTATACTAAGCCAAATCAATAGTTATTGTGATATGGATTATATGGAGTACCCAGATGTAGGTCAGAAAAAATCGATGAATGTACTCCTGATTTATTTGGTCACGAACATTATGTTTTAACATGAGCATTTAACATTAGTGAAGAACAAATGCTGTGGAACTAACTTTACACATGATCATGGTTATTCACTTGAAAAGTGATAAGATTAAAAACAACCTTGCTGTCGGAATTAGACATCATAAACTGTGATCTTCAGAATTCTCCTATACTAATCAAAAGTAAAACGTAATCATGATATTCACCAAGAGTAACTTTCATCTTCATTCATTCATTCAAGACATCTTGGCTACTGGTGAAAATCCATTGGTAATCGATGGAAATAACAGGAGACTGACAGATTTACCCACCAGAAGTACTGCACGCCTCCCCTCTGGAGTTGCCATCCAAGAAGTACCGGACATAGATCTCACTTCCGACATATTTTCAATGCCTGCAAGACAACAAGCACGATAATTTAATTGAGGCTAAGATTTAACTAGTGATACATTAAGTTTCCTGGTTCCCGACCAGATAAGTAGAAATATCTTGGTATTGAAGTAACAATGCTCACTGACCTGTCCCAGGTGCAGCAGAATAGCTGGCTTTCGGCTCATCGTCCATTCACAGCCATCGCGGAACATACATTTCTTCCAAAGCATCACCACTTACTGGATAAGGTGACCAAATTACGTACACACTCAGTCGCGAATGGTATTTCCATTAATTTTAATTCAGAAAACATTTTTGGCGAACGTTCTCTGACATTCACATGCATACACAAAATCAAGACAGGCACCACGCATCCAAACTTTTATGTTGAAGATTCCAATTGATATCGGGGGTCATCTTGAAGACTTTTGAGGCGAGTTTAACACCGGAATGTAGAACACTTTCACAGCGATATCATAAAAAAAAGAGATTCCTTCACAACACATAGACAAAAAACTTACATAAAAAGTTACGTTGCACGTTCAGAGCAATGTTTTCGTTGATATCAGTTTGTATTCGAATAATTCAAAGCAATACTGCGTGCTTTCATTGGCCCATGACGGCGCGCTGTGATTGGTCCCTTTCACTGAGAGAGAGATAGTGAAATAGTTGTTAGAGAGAGACAGATATATGACAATTAAATGTTATTAACTAAGAAAGTTAATTACCTTAAAAATCATCAATTATTTTTTTGAGTCCTATCAAATACATAAGTTTATTTATTACTGTTCCAAATTGCAACTTACTTCACCGTGAAGGCTCACAAATTTAAAGGGCCACTGTTTACATTCGGGAATGGGAGTGCACGGTCTGTGATCTCAGGTGATCGACTGGGCGGGGAGGAGGCGGTTGGAACAGGAAACAGGTGATGGGATAGCAGGTGGGGATTGGTGGATGAGATACCCAATAAGATTCGTTTATTTAACATCGGACATTACAGGATTCAAAGCGTGGAATCGCGGGATGTAAGGACAACCAGCTCATTGATAGATGCATATGCCAGGATGCCATCCAGCGTAAGCGCAGAGCCTATCAATGGCCTGGGTCGACTACAGAAAGGCGTTTAACACCGTATCACATGAGCTCATTGTAGCCATGTTGCAGTTGATGAAAGTCCACCCAGAGGTAGTGTCCTGCATTCAATGCCTGATACCACTCTGGAGAACGCGCATTGTCCTGACCTGTGGTGTCTGAAGTGGTCTGTCTCGACAGAGTTGGTATCATACCGTTGGTTGGCATGTGGCGTTTTCCAAGGCGATAGCTTGAGCCCCTTGCTGTTCTGCATTTCCCTCCTACCTCTTTCGCTAAGGCTGCGACAAGGGAAAGGATACATGTGCAGTGTGCCAGGTGACGGGAAGCATAAGGTCACACATTTATTTTATATGGATGACCTGAAGCTCTACGCTTCCAATGCAAAAGACCTCGGCGTGGCCCTGGACACCTTACTGGAGTACAGTGAGGCTATAGGGATGGAGTTCGGATTGGACAAGTGTGCATCCATCCACCTGACGAAAGGAAGATTTTCGGAGAATAAGGAAGAAGTGCACCTCGTTGACGGGAGCGTCATTCGCCACTTCGAGGGCGATGATAGCTATAAATATCTCGGCGTCCCCCAAAGCCGAATGCAGGAGGTTGCAGCAGTGAAGGAGAGACTCACCGCCAGGTACAGACAGACTCAAAGGAAAATCTGTAGTTCTGAGCTGTCTAGCAAAAACAAGGTTCTTGCCACGAACATGTTTGCGGTTCCCACACTGCTATACACCTTCGGATGCATAAAATGGAACGTTAACGAGTGGCAGAATTTCGACAGGGACGAGGAAGATTATGACCATTAATAGAAGCCTTCATCCAAAATCTTCCGTCGCCAGATTGTATCTCCCTCGCAGTGTAGGTGGTAGAGGTCTGTTGAGCCTGGAGTGTCTCCACAACAGAGTTGTCCTTGGAACAGCATGCCGAGTGCTCAAGAGCAAAGACCCCCTGCTCAGTCTCGTAAGAGAACACGAAGGTGCCGGGGCGTTTCTCTTCCAGGCGGCCAAGAGGGCAGCGGACGAAACCGGTATGGACTTTGACCCAAAATCAGACAGTAGCGACGACGGCAAGTCCATCTTGTCGTTGAAGGCAGACGTCCTTAAGCTCGAAATTAAAAAGGCCGAGCAGAACGCCTTTCTCAAGGCACACACCGAGAAGCCCATGCATGGATGTTTCTATCGAAACATGGAGAAGTTTGGGCTATCGAAGGAGCTGACGTTTGCCTTCCTCCGCTCCACTGGTCTAAAGTCAGAGACCGAGGGTTTCGTCCTCGCATGCCAGGATGGTGTCATAAACACACTCGTGTACCGCCGCATTATATTCAAGACGGAGGTTGCGGACACGAGATGCAGGACGTGCCGAGCCCAGCCGGAGACTTTGAGCCACCTTCTCTCCGGCTGTAGCTATTACACCAGGTCAGCATACATTGCTGGGCACACTGCGGCCCTGCGAGTGTTATATTTCCATCTTCGACACGATTTTGGCATCGACGATACTCCTGTGCTGCCGTATGCCCCTGGAGATATTGAGTCCGTCGTGGAGAATAATAAATGCACCATCTGGTGGAATTACTCCTCTTCTACCACCAGGCAGTTGGAGGTGACCAAGCCTGATATTGTTCTCCTAGACCACCTCTCATGCTCCATGTTCGTGATTGAGTCCTCGGCCCCGGCTAAAACGAACATGGATGCAAAGGAGGCGGAGAAACGGACGAAATATCAAGACCTGCTATTTGAGCTTCGGCAAATGTACCTAGGACACTCTGTTAAACTGGTAGTCCTTATTATAGGTGTGCTCGGTGGAGTTGAGGGCTCGCTGCTGGATAGCATCAAGTGCATTCCGTCCTGCGTGGCACAGGGGGAGTCACTTGCAGCTTGCATGCAGAAGGCCGTCTTACTTGGGTCCCTTCGTCTACTCCGTACGACCCAACTGCAGCGTAGCCACACATCCGATGGGGTCGGACGTGGCTACGATCACTGCCCCACCCCTGTCAAGTCCTCGGCCATTATGACGGCAATGAAACCCGATGCTTGGCGAGGACTCGGAGGGGAATGTTACTAAAGTAACAATAAAAATAATAAACAATAAAGTAAAATGAGTAAATCATTAATATATATTCCACTTACCTCTCTTCAATGAGTGACTAAACCACTGATTCCTGAAATTGATACTGGCACTGCCACATAACCTCTAAGTACAGTGTAACGACCCAATACCTATTGCTAACTGGACTGACTGAACAGCGGCGGCCAGCTGGCCTGACGGCGCCGGCACGGCATCAGTCGCGACAACTCAACATACCGCCTCAACCCCAGAGCTGTCGGCTGTTGCCTCACGCGTAAATATGATCGCGTCCAAGAATCGACCACTTTCGGTCCCTGTAACGAAATATACTATTAAGTATTCAGTTTACATATTTTTCTGAACTTTCCTCCCCAAAATTTGCCGCCCCCAAAATTCTGCCGCCCTGGGCTATAGCCCTTTAAGCCTATATGTAAATCCAGTTCTGATCCTAATACATGTTCAAGTGCTCTCACTAATGCACTGCTGCTGATGCAACATCCGAACGGAACGCGTGTGAATTGATAAATCCTCCCCTCAAAAGAAAATGCGCAATACTGTCTGGAATCCCGGTGTAATCTTATTTGGTAGAAGCTTTGTGTTAGGTCCAGCGATGACATGTATTTGGCTCCTGCACATTCTTGGAAGAGTTCTTCGTTGGTCCTTGAAGTTGCATAGTCGGGGTTTTTCAGTGTATTAACCATCCTGGCATCGATGCATAATCGGATTGATCCGTCCCTTTTAACTACACACACCAGCGGTGATACATATCTCGACGAGCTTCCTTCAATTATTCCCTCAGCCATCATTTGCCCAATTGCTCCTCTCGCTTGCCTTCGGAAGTTGAATGGGACGATTTATCCTCGATAGCAGAATTCTCCTTCCCTTATATCTATATTATATTTATACCCTTTTATCATCCCGGGCGAATCAATAAACAATTTTATATGTTTTAATACTTTCTGCTTCTCTTCTTCGGATAGGTCCTCTGTTTTCGCAATACTTTCCTTGGCATTTTGTTCTGGAATGCATTTTTCCTTTTCTCATTCACTCCTTCCTTCTCCCCATTCTTCATCTCCGTTGATGCATATGACGATTTGTTGCGATCCCACATTTGTTTTCTTAAAGACACATTCGGCTTCCTTCATCCCTTGTTTCACCGTTAGCTCCCGATGGTTATAATCTATCTTTGCCGATAGCAATGCCAGCGTATCGGTGCCTATTATAATTGTTTTTACTATGCCACCACCGGGCAGGTTAAATTAAATGTATTTCGCCCTCAGCAACTTTGGGGCATATTTGTTTTTTTATTCGTCCGCTTCTTTTCCCAACTGCTCCTATTGTTACATGCTTTTCTTCAGCTCACTTTTCCATGGCTCATGGTTCCATGGTTATCACTTCATTTCACGTTATATGGTTACCACTTCTTTCCATCTCATATGTGTTTGTTCTTATCGTAGTGGTAAAGTATCGGACTCTCATCCCGAGGTAGAGACTTCGTATCGAGTCTTGGCACACATCGAGTCGAGCCACATCTTGGCAAATTTTTTAGTCCTAATTAATAAAATGTGTATCTAAAACTTTTCAAATATGGAAAGTGCAAAGTTTACTTTATCAATGAATTAGTGTTGTTTTTATTTACATTTTATTAATTAGGACTAAAAAGTAAAAGTTAAAAAAAACTTTTTTAAGCATGCTTTTCTAAAAGAAATAAAATATTGCTTAAAATCTAAAAGGAAAGTAATATCTTAGAATCGCACTAAAAAGGAAAAAATAATATTTGCTCATGTGAATGGAAGTTTACCATAGTACTGGAAATAATTGAAGTCAATTCAAGGAAATTAGCCACACAATAGATTACCTACAAACATATATAGAAAAAATTATGTTTTATTAACAATGTAACTTATTTGAAGCTGTCTATTTATGCAAAATCACAACGAAAAGCATGGGGCGCTCTTCTATATTCGATATCAACATAAATTCATTAAATATGAAGATTTTGGTATTCAATGGAATACACAGTTTCAATGTACTATTTATAGAAAATCGTTAAATGAACTAAAGATAAGGTGCAAAATATAAATGAGGTTGCGCCCCATGCTTTTTTGTTGTGATTTTGCATAATTGACAGCTTCAAAGAAGTTACATTGTTAAAAAACATAATTTTTTTCTATTTATGTTTATAGGTAATCTATTGTGTGGCTAATTTCCTTTATTAATTGATTTTAATTATTTCCAGTACTAGGGTAAACTTCTATTCACTTGAGCAAATATTATTTTTTCCTTTTTAGTACGATTCTAAGATATTACTTTCCTTTTAGATTTTATTTCTTTTAGAAAAGCATGCTTAAAAAAGTTCTTTTTTATTTTTTATCTGCATTCCCTTCACCAGCAACTCGAGGGTATCCTCAAATAATTGAACATTATCCCTGTGGAATTCTTCACTCATGCATGTTAATTCTGATCCCGTGTCTATCAACTCTGTTGTCTTCAAACTTCAATTTCAATCTCAATTTCCGGGCATTTTATTTCCTCTGGAACGTCCTTCGTCCCTTCCATTGAGAAATCCCTTGGTGACTCAAATACATTGAGCACCGTTCTCTTGTCCACTCGATCGTCTTTTTTCTCGTCCCTATTCTCGCCACCTTTGGCACGACGGGACTACGCATGCCTAGCCACCTTTAGTTTTCTGAGTCCTTGTCCGAGTCCAATCTCTTGCTGTTCTCCACCGTCAGTGAGTTCACTGGGAACTTGTGCTCTGGCATAACTTCCCCCATTAGGTCGTTGCGTCCTGGTTGCCGGCTTCCCTGGCATTCGCCTCCCTAATTTTCTCTCTCTCGTCTAGTCTCCTTGATACTCTTCTCTCGTACCTTTGGGTTGGTATATTTCCCCATCTCCTTTGTCCTGATGTCTCGAGTTGCCCCTCATCCGGTCATCTTGGCCATGTGCGCCTTCTCTTTCTTGTGGGTTTTGGATTCTCCACCTTTGCTGTCCCATTATTTCTGACTGCCTCCCTTCCTTCGCGATTCTATCGTATCGCCCCAACAATGCTAGGGATTGCGGGAGCGTCTTGACGTTATGAGAGATCATTCCCGTCTCAACTTCCGCTTCGAAATGCTGTCTGAGGAGGTACACTAAATTTTCATCTGCGACCGGTGGCGTTAATTCCTTCGCTGAGCTTTTCTTAGCGGTGGCGTACTCTAATCTCGTTTGATTCCCATTGCATTGATAGCTTCCGGTGTCCAGGGCTCTCCTGACTTCCACCTGCCTTTCATCGCCCTAGTATTGTTCCCCGAACGATTCAAAGTCATGGTAGAGGTGTGATGTGGCGTTTAACTATTGCCGATCATTCCTTGCCTAGCGATGCGCAGTATCTCTGATCCTGATAGCCTGTACATTTCTAGGTATCCCTCCAGTTCAAAAATAAACCTCATAGGTCTTGATCCGTACTGCCCATCGAAACTCGGAGTCTTCAAGTGTAGGGCCAGCACCTGCGTTCCGTTGGGTGTTCAGATATGGTCTTCTTTCAGCTTTCCCACTATCTCCTTCAATGTGTCTTCATCAAATTCCTCTCTTTTGCTCTGCGACTGTTGTGTCACCATTGTTGGTAATTGAATATACACCGCCAACCTCTTTTCCTCGCGTTCACCTTGATTCCCTCTCTTTTGCTCTGCGACTGTTGTGTCACCATTGTCGGTAATTGAATATACACCGCCAACCTCTTTTCCTCACGTTCACCTTGATTCCCGATCTACCGGACATGTCTGCACTCTTTGATTCTCAGTCTTACTTGCCGTTTTTCGTCACCCACGTAATTAACCACGATCGGCTCCCATATTCTTGTCTATTCTTTCGGCCGGGCGCACTGCCTATTGTGTAGCCGGGTGTAATGCCAACCCTTTGGTGTTACCAACTGTAGATTTACAAGATAAAGGGTTGAAGTTATTATAATTTAATATCTTACATTAATTGCTGAATGATTGTGTGATGCAAGATCAAAGTATTATTTCCAATTGGTTGTTGGAACCATGAGTAATTTTGTGGACATGGCCTCTTCCTCATGGGGTTTTAATATTGTGCTATTTCCATTCCTATGGTGTTCTACGTTTTTTATTTTGCCTTCACTGTATAAATGGCTTTTTCAGGTACTGCACTGTGCCATCTGGTAACTATGGAGTTTTTGATCCTACAGAAATTCATAACAGAGGACAATTGAAGAGACACATGAGAGACTGTGTGATATATCTAGGATACTACCTGATATTTTTCTTCACTTATCTATACTGGTGGGTTGATGACTCTTGATGTTAGTCATTATAGTGAAGGGAGATGTCACGTATTCCATACATATGTGGTTTTCTTTTTTCTTTCTTACAGTATGATTATATCGATGCTGAAAGGAGATCCTCTGGGTGGAAAAGATGAAGTGATGCTGTGATTTTAAGTTTTTTTCATTCATCCTCTCACAAAATTTACGGATTACTTTTAAAGTAGATCGGGGAAAAATAAATTAGCCAAAGTCATTATTTTAAGAAGCACCATTTTAGTGGTTTTGATGCTATGGAAGCTTGTTTTTATTTGATGCATTACTTTTAGTGAACCTTTATATTAGGCTTTCTTGGTGGTCTTGATATGTATCATTTCATGAATCCTTGCATGAAATTTGTTATAGGTGTACTATAATGTTTCTGCAGTGGTATGGGTTGTGGTAAGTGCTGTCTGGGAAAAAAAAGGTCACTAATTTCAATGGAAAGTAAAACAAACCTGCCTTAGAAAAAACACTTAATACTTAATACCATTGTAGAAATAGGTTTCTAAAATCTGGCCCGACAATTTTATCATTTTAAGATAACAGTGGTTAGATAATAATTTCTTTGGAGAAGATGTCTTATTACTGACTACAGTCTGGGAAATGGCTGCTTAGGTTTCATTTTGTGATAATGAATATATGTTGTGGCTGAGGAGCCCAAAAACTTGAGTGGGCTTGAAGCAAATGTTTTAGGCCATGGAAATACTGAATGTACTGTCTGGGAAGCATTGAGGGTGAAAGAAATTCTATGCAAGGTTTTCAAATAATGTAGATGTACAACGTTGAATGTTGCATTTGATTGATATTTTTTTCTGTTATTGCCAACTATGATAATGTTGCATTCTTACTCATTTTATCTGTCATCGGTAAGATCTTGGTACTTAAGTGTTGCCTTGTTTTAATCATCACATTTTGTTATATATTTAAGAAAATATTTACATATGTTTTTAAGATTTTGTTATTGCATTTACCATTCACATTATCATTTAAAGTTGTAATATTTTTTTCCTGGTTCTCATCTCCCATCAATCATGTTATTGTATGTGTAATAAATATTTGGTCCAATGCAACTTTCATTGGTTTAATATTTTCAGATTTAATTATATAATGGGTTGATATCCTGTTAGGTGAACATTTTTTAACATGATCAGCTTGTCACTGCTTGAGAATTTCTCAAGCTTCATCAAAAAGCTCATCAACTAATCCTTTTCTTTTAGATTTTTCTGCAAATTGATCTGAGGGTTACATTATAACAGGGTATTCATCATTTGGTGATGTACCTGTTTTGTCTGGCCCCCGTCACGAGACGGGAATTGAACACGGTTTTATATTGTGGGTCCTTCCTTTGGTTGTCAAAATTCAATGATTGATTACAAGCTGCATTTTTTTGTAAAAAAAGGAAAGGCAATTTAGGTGCAAGCAAGGAAGTCAGCATTTGGGTGGCTAGTAGCATTGATAGCATGGCGCCGGGTGAAGACGAGGTGCTTTTGGTGACAAGCCAGTTCTAGTGAGAGTCTACCAATTGAACTGTTAGGACTGTAGTGAGAGATCGCCCAACAGAGATGGACAGTTAAGCTTTGCGCAGCAATATTACCCTTCCTTGCAACTATTCGCTACCCAATCCGGCAGCGTAACATTCTCTGAACCTAACCTACACGCACCTGTCTTTTTCTCGTTAACTGTTTACATAATTGTATGGAAAGGGGAGGACATAGAACTAAAATGTTATGAGTTCATCTAAAATATTATCTTACGTGTGGGCTATCACACAAAATATGAACTT
The DNA here is from genome assembly GCA_963169105.1 of Ceriagrion tenellum. Classification (NCBI taxonomy): domain Eukaryota; kingdom Metazoa; phylum Arthropoda; class Insecta; order Odonata; family Coenagrionidae; genus Ceriagrion; species Ceriagrion tenellum. The sequence goes on along the minus strand of OY720636.1, from coordinate 41,712,577 downwards.
ACGTGTGAGATGGGAGAGGGGGGCTGTTAAGCCAAGTAATTTTATTTGTCTAAACTTTCTACCTCAATCTTGGCAAATGATAAGAACAAAGTTCTTAAAGCTTTTTCTTTATTTTTTCATTTGTATTTTGTGCAAAAAAACTTGGCTACCAAATAATACGTAATAATTAAAGGAATGAAAGAAGAACGTAAATTGTGTTGTTATAAAAAAAAACATTAAATTTCGCCACTGATGTGACCAACACACAGGAATGGACACTAAATCTATTTTAACGGGGGCAGCTGAAGAAAGCATTTCATTTCAAATCTGTAACATGGACTTTGACAGGATGATGTTCTGCCCCCCTATTATAAATCTGCACCAACATGCTACACCTATCCTGGCTACGCCCTTGCAGTGCATGGGCGCAGCCAGGATTAATTCTAGGGGGGGCAGGACACCTACCCATAGTTGTAGATATGTGCCAAGGAGGGGGGGCAGGACATCATCCTGTCCAGCTCAGTATAACAGATTTGGTATGAAATACCTCATCAAGTAGGGGGGGGGGGGGGCAGCTGCCTCCCCACGGCTACGTCCATGCACTGGTGGGTGTCTTTTCTTTACCCCCTCCCCGACATAAATCCTGGCTATACTCAGGATCTCATGAGAGAAAATACTAAATATAAGTGAGTCATCTTCAAGAGGATTGAAATTATAAAACAGCATTGATAGTAGTGATTGCCTTCAATGGATCTCTGCCAGGCATGGCAAAATATTGCTTTTACTTTAAATTTAAAGGCAGCAGTTACTTGGTGTAGGAGATCATGGTGGAAGCCCACACAGCATTGGATCATGTCTAGGATGTCCTTGGGACCCGGCAGGACACGCCCTATAGGCTATATAGTCCCAGGGAGAACCCTCCCACACAGCAGAGTAACGTTCATTTAACATCTATACAATATTTCTCTTGAATCTTTTGAATATCTATACACCGTTAAAATATCCAAGGATAACGTTTACTCTACATCATGTAGATGTTACAATGTGACCAAATTGAACTATTATATGTTGTTTGAACATTCAAAGACAACATTCCTTGAATGTTAAATGAATAGCCTATGGATATTATAAGTGAATGTTTATAAAAAATGCACTATACTTATAGAGGCCATCTGAAAATGCTGAAAACTACAGATGTACCTACCTCATTAATTTTAGTTGGACCAAATTGAACCATTACGTAATGTTGTTTGAACGCTCCGACAACATTCCTTGAATGTTAAAAGAATAGCCTATGGATATTTAATAAGTGAATGCTTGTAAATAATACACTATACTTATAGAGGCCATCTGAAAATGCTGAAAGCTACAGATGTACCTACCTCATTAATTTTAGTGGGGCCAGAACTAGAATTCACAAATATCCATTAATTCAGGATCACCTCAAAGACACTAAGACTTTTCTAGCGAAAGATTTATCACAGGAAGACACATAAAGACTTTTCTAGCGAAAAAGAATCTTTTGAAATGTACTCTCATTAACATAATAGAGCATTCCACATATAATGGAAGTAGTTAATATGCTGTCCATCAGGGTAAATGAGCCCACCTTCCAGGTGTAAATTCCTTGGCAGAAGGTAGCTACCATTAGTTTCACACATGGGAATGGTAAACTGTTAACGTCATCAGTGCTGCAAATCATCCATGTGAGAATATTATGTTTATTATATTCCTAAGTGACTGCATAACAATGATATCTTAATACAAAAACTCATACAAGCTCTTTAAAATCTGGAAATCCTTTCAGGAGTAATGTTTGATTCAGCTGTTGTGGAACAAATTGTCAAAATAATGATCTAGGTTTTCATCTGTATCACTGCTGATTGGACCTAGTTCTTCAAGTCATGAAGTAATATTAGGATTAAATTTTTTTCAATAATTGATACATTGCAATTAACTACGTACAATAATCAAACTAGGTCTAATCGGAACACTATCAAATATTGTGAAACAGATGCATGATTTCAGACTCCCGGTGAATGCTATGCCTCCATTGTCAAACAGATCTCAACTAAGGAAGTAAGTACAATAAAAACCAAATAAGTGATTTAATTTACCTATTTATACATAATGGTCCACTGAAGTTTAAACGGTTATTACTGAATAAGCATTTGAAGGTGATTTCCAACATCTGAAGGCTAAAAAGGTATCAACTGGTAAAGTTTCGAAAATGTCTTCCAGTTTTATGAATATAAAAAATGATATATTATCCCTAACGAGAAACATAAAAAATTAAATTATCATCTAAATATAATTTATTTTCCATAAACATATACATTTATAAATTTTAGGAAAAATTCAATTGTTGGGATATTCAATGATTATCATTTGCCAATCTTCTTTTAACAGACTGGCCTCTCAATTTGGCATGTCTCAGCCATGCTTTCACAGGTTCCTCAATCTCCTTTTCTGTAGATTTTGGGTTGTTGAGACATACAGAGGCTGAAACATGGGATAAATGGATATTATAAGGTACATGAGTTATTGCAACCATATGAATACAAAGAAGACTTGAGCACTTTTATATACAGGCAGTTACTTTTGATAAATTAATATTAAGCAGAGTATATTAAAATTTAGAGGTACATACACTGCTTACATGTAATTCAGTGCGATTAGATAGATCAGGAAGTACCATTAACCTATTATATTTCACTATTTCACCTTTTTTATTTCACGCTGTGGTGAATTTAATCCTCTTTCATCTCCAGCCAGGTTTGTTGTTCAGATAGGACCAATAATTCCAGCCAATTTAGGCAGGGAAAACAAAAGGCAAACCTTGACGGATTTATCGTAGTCTTAGGGAAGAACAAAGCTGAGGAATACCCCAGTAAAAACTGATAAAGAATTAATAGTTTATAAAAATTGTTCCTTAGTAATCTTCCCTACAAATTAAGCAGGTAGAAGAGTTAGGGAGGAAAGGTGTACACTACCCAGATGTCAAAGAATCAATGTTATCTAATTCTGACATAGATAGCATCCAGTGACGAAGTGGCTACTGGTATCCATTGTCACCTTTCATATCTGGATACCATCCACTACACAACTGTGTATGAACAAGATAATGAGGTGTACAGTGTCAGCTACAAACCATGTGCAATGGTATACAAAAGCTGATAAAAATTGCTGCAGTTGCTGAAAAAATTGCTTCGAGATCGCCTCGAACCCATGTCATCACCAAAAAAACATTCCGATCTGTGCCTTACCACACTTGGCCACAGCGCTTCATTAAGAGGCACAAGAAATTTTGAGTATTAATATGGAGCAACATTCTATAGTGGCAGTTTTCTTGCGGAGCCAGGCCTATAAGAGAGAAATCCGTGACACCGCTCCTATATTCTTCTCTTTTGTGTGCATGGTGGGTCACTGGCATCAGAGAAATCCATGTAAACCCTACATGAGGGGGTGAGTGAGATTCACGTGGGTCAACGTCTATTGACAAACCCAAGTGATAGAGTATTTGTGTGCCTGTGGATTTTGTGTTTTTTAACCTTGTTTGTGTGCTTGGTGGGTCACTGGCATCAGAGAAATCCATCTAAACTCTAAGTGCGAGCTACTACATTAATTAATGAATGAAATGATATAGAGCAATCAGATAATGGTTAGACATCACCTATGTATAAAATCTACACAATAGTTAGGTAGAACTGACCAACAAGAACTTCCTTGAGAGCAAGGGTGAAAAAAATCTTTTTCTTGAACCCAACCCAGCTATATATATATATAGTCATCAGCAACACTCACTTAGGATGGATCTTAAAATCCTCTTCGTGACATCCGCTGTATTGCCACCACCAATCAGGCCCAGGTGCTTGATCTTTAATAAAGAAAATTACAAGTGTGTTTATCATTACATGATTTTGCATTTAAGGAAATAGACATTTTTAAATACATATATCAGAAGTCAGATTTTTTAAGGAAGAGGCCTGTGGGACATTAGGTATGGGATGTCCCAGCCCACACAGCATATAATACTGTCTGAATATTCAGAAAAGGTTCAGAATGTTCAGATGTGGTTATAGGGTTAGTTTTTGTACATCTAATTAACGTTCAATAGATATTTGTGATGGAACCATTTCTATCTCCTGTCTTTTCCTGTCTCGCTTTGTCACTGTGCGTGTACCTATTTTCGATATTTCTGTTTGTTTTTTATTCTATCAAGATCCATTCCAATGTATTTATTGGAACATATACGGGTAATATCGTTTATAATTGTGAATAAGTTTCTTCAAAATAATTATGTAAGATTACTTCTGGTGGAGTGGAGTAACCAGGAAATAACCAGAGTGGACATATATTTAGAATATGCAAATGATAAATTTCCGCCGTGCGTACGGAAACTCCACGTTCGACGCATGCTCCTGCAACGCACGGGAAAAGTATACGTCTGAACATTCATAAAAGGTTCAGAATGTTCAGATGTGGTTATAGTTTGTTTGAATGTCTAATGAACGTTCAATAGATATTTGTAATGTATTCTTGTTCTGAAATTCGCATGTATTTTCCTGTCTCTTTTGCTTTATCAGAGTACGTTTGACCATTTGCGTTATTTCTGTATATTCTTTTCCTAATGCAAGATCCATTCCAATGTATTTATTAAAAAATATAAGGTGAATGTCGTAAATTATTCCGATTGAGTTTAGCGTTGCAATTTTCACGGATATATCCTGGGTATCCTCAAGGTACTATACTAATACAACCATGTATTAGTACCACCATGGGTATCCTGAGCTTTATTTGAGCCTATCAGTTCACCCATGGTTCAGCTGTGTACACAGCCCTTCGAAATGGGTACACGCACAGTGACAAAGCGAGACAGGAGATAGAAATGATTCCATCACAAATATCTATTGAACGTTAATTAGACGTTCAAATACTAACCCTATAACCACATCTGAACATTCTGAACCTTTTCTGAATATTCAGACAGTATTATATGCTGTGTGGGCTGGGACATCCCATAATGTCCCACAGGCCTCTTCCTTAAAAAATCTGACTTGCGTCCATTTCGACAGGCACATCTGGAAACCATTGTACGGAACCCTTTACCCCCCACCTTCGCTCATGCGGTCAAGAGATGAAGTCGTTCTTTCTAGAATATCCACCAAACTGAGACCTCTCGAGGAATGAGATGCGTTGTTGATCTATTGCCTCAGTTCCTTGTACGATTATCATTGACGTAAAAATTAAAGATAAAGAATGGTATTCGAATTTCCTGCGCCGTAGCTGCTTTTTTTAAATCGCCAACGTGCGATGCATATGGATAACCCAATTGTCCGGTCTGTTTGATGAAATGCACGTTTCAGAAATTTCGTCCAAAACATTGCAGATCCAGTTACATAGGACGAATATAAAGAGTAAGATGTAATGGATTACAGTTTCCATTGCATCCTCATGAAAAACAATTGCGATATTCAAGGGCACGTCGGCAGCAAGGCTGCCATGCCAGGGAAAAAATTCAGAGTTCTGAAAAGTGCTAGCTTGTCGTAACCTTCAGGACTAATGACATTAGTTGAGTTTTATACATTAATCACCAACATATGCTCATTTTTCCTGGAATAATACCAGCAGGAACACTGGTATGACGTAATAATTATAGGGAGGTATTTACGTCACATATGCCCAAGGCACCACATACTATTTTCATTAAACCCCTTGTTCATCCCAAATGGCCCGAAAATGATCCCGGGACGAGAATGGGACATGTGGGATTTCTATATATTTTCATGAAATCTTATGTCCTAAAATTATCCCGGGATATGCGAGATCTCCCTGGGACCATCAGTGCTGTGTGGGAAGTAAATTATTGCATAAACTGAGATGATAAAGAGAGATTTTCTTACTACAGACTCCAAAAACAAGGTGAATATCTAGCAGCCAGAGAAAGATATGGGTTTTATAATTTTGAGTATGTGAGATATAGCCACGATCCTTGGTAACCCTGTGAAGGGGACTCAATAGCTGTTATTAACTTTGGAAAGCAATTGCTTCAATTAATTCAATAAAAGTGATTCAGTGTATGGATTTTTCAGAACCAGATATTATAGCATATAAGCTAAAAATGTCTTAATAATGGAACAATGATTGGCATGGCTTATTATTAGTCCATTTTTGCCGTTCATTTCTCTTTTGTTGTCGAGCTATTATTAAAAGAAATTGAAGGAGCAGCTTTTACGCCATAAGCAATGGGGGATTATGTACGTAATTCTAATAATAACGTAAGATTATTTATTCTGGTAATTATCTGTATCCATTATCATCCATTCATTGGAAGCTAGGGAAATTTGTTACGCTGGCTTAAAAAAAGTGTAATTTAAATCTGCTTTCCCGCGCGCGCGCGACGACGGTAAAATTGTGTAATACATTGGCTCGACTTATTGCCTGCAGGGCAATTGTTAGTCATCGGTTAAATGTACTTTCACTCCGTAACCATACCCTAGAAAATTTTGGGTAAAAGCGTGGAAGAGGGACGCTAACATGAATGAACTTGAGCTGCTATTACCACTATTACTGATAACGTCAGTGACGGTTCCCCGAGTAGTTCGTTGGTCTCCGCGTCCATGTCATGTTGTGAAGATGTCGCCACAGTAGCCATGATTGGAATTGGGTTGGCTTGTAATTTGGGTGTTTGCTTCGGTCATCTTTACACGAATGTTTTGCTCATCAAACCGTTAAAATGTCGCGCGTAATTGAAGCAAGCGAGGTGGTGCTTTAGTGAAGTTGCAGGCAGTTGTTTTGATGATTTAGTGCGAGTTAAGTATCAATTTAGAAATTTGTTTTCAGTGTAACATGGTGTCTATCAAGGGAAGTTGTGGATTTTGTGGCAGACCCCGTAACGATATCCAGTATGGGCCACTCCACAAACAAAAGGACATAAAATGCCATTATTATTGCCTGGTAAGAGACTTAGGTTTTAATTGTGATTCTTATGTGCCATTTTCTTCCATAGTTGCACCATGGAAATGTTATGCATTCCATTGTGGAGGTAGGCTAGTTTAAATATGGATGTCGGTTCTCAGCAACTGTGTTATTTGAAGCCATTGTCTATAAATCCGTCAGTTATGTATGCCAATATCTTTCCTCTTATTAACTGACTCAGTGGAACTTATCGTTCGTCTAATTCATGTGACCCCCACAATATGACCAGTGGTGAGAAGTGAGTTATCGTTTCGGTTAATATTTTTGTCAGAGTGTTTAATTCTTTGTCGCAATTGTAGCCGTCAATCCATCTATGTTTATTTATTAGTTAAAGTGTAATAGAGGAAGGCATTAGGGAAAACTCCGAAGAATTGACAGCTCTTCGGAACTAGTGTCTGTAATTATTCCAGTTCTAAGTTTTCCAACCATTTTCAGCTCTTTGCCCATGTCTTGGACCAAAATGGTTCTGACGAAGAAGGTATTTTGGGGTTTCTTTTACCTGACATCCGTCTAGCCCTTGAGAAAGGACGAAATGTGGTACGTAAATTTCTTTATTGTTTGCTTGATATGAATATGATCGAAGTCTTTTTACCGACTCAACATGCCAATATAGTACCTTGAATGTTTCAACGATGTACTGTTGAAATTATACTTAAAAGCCTACTTCGGAGTATTTCGAATTCGCTATTTAGGCTCTTGTATTTTTTTCTCAGCGCTGTTCGTACTGCCATCAACCTGGTGCCCTCGCCAAGTGTTTCAACAACAAATGCAAAAAGACGTTTCACCTTCCCTGTGGTCTAGAAAGAGGATCGCTTCACCTCTTTTATGGAGATTTTAGGTAAGATGTAATCGTATTAAGTACTCCAATTCTTTGTATGTGGTATGTATTTTCTAAATCTACTATCAAGAGCCAACCTGTTATTCCTTACACTTTCTATTTATGCTTTCGATACTATTGGTGATTAATAGCTTTGCTTGGCCTCCTTTATTCAGTGAATTTACGACCATTACTCCTGTATGATCTCTTTCCTTAGAATCTTTTAAGAATACACTTTAAATAACTTGAACTATCGTTCATCATGTAATGATTTGAATTGATGATGGAGTTATCTATCTATTCAGCTTGTATAAATAAGTCTCAATCATAATTATTGATAACTAGGAGAAATGTCCTCTGATATTGGAGGAGTAAGATAAGGAAACATGATATTAGTTCTAAATATACTAAAGAGAATCAAGCTTCCCATTTCTAAACGTAAATTTTTACTGGAAATTGCCCATTTAAGCTGAAATCACATTGCAGTCTTTCACTAAAATCGTTCTGTTTTGAAACAGTTAATGTTATACTTAACACCTTAATATGTTGCAATTTCTAATTTTAATTAAATGTTTAAAAAAAACTGCCTGTATGTGGTAAAAATGGTCTTTACACACATTTCTGAAACTTGATGCTACCAATATGAAAGACCTAAGCACCTATCTAGACACCTTTCTAGAGAACAGTGAGGCTTTAGGGGTATAATTGGATTGGAAAAGTGTGTATCCATCCACCTGGTGAGAGGAAGATTTTCAGAGAACATGGAAGACATGCAACTCGCTGATGGGAGGGTCCTTTGTCACCTCTAGGACGACAGCTATGAATATCTTGGTGTCCCCATAGCTGAATGCAGGAGGTTTTGACAGTGAAGGAGAAAGTCACCACCTATTAAAGACAGTTTCTCAGAACAATCTTGAGTTCCAAGCTTTTCAACTAGAATAAGGTTCATGGCATGAACATGCCCGCAGCTCCTAGACTGCTGTATACCTTGGGATGCATGAATTGGAACCTCAACAAGTAGCAGATCCTCGACAGGAGAAAATGGAAGATGATGTCCATCTATTGAGGTCCTCCATTGCCAGATAGTATCTCTCTCTCCTTCTAGGTGGTAGAGGCCTAATGTCTGGATTGTCTCTGCATCAGAGTTGTCACAGGCACAGCATGTTGAATGCTCAAAAGCAGAGACCCCTTGGTCAATCTCGTAAGAGAATGTTGGAGTGAGGGAGTTGGGGTATTTTTCTTAGTGTAGGAGTCAGGGCATTTCTCTTAGTTTAGGAGTCAGGGCATTACTCTTCCTGGTGGCAAAGAGGGCAGTGGATGAAACCAGTATGGAGTTAGACCTATCATGTGGAGGCACTGATGATGACATCTTATCCATCTTGGTTTTGACTTGGTGGACTTGAAGTTAGGTGTCTTCAAGCTCAAAATAAAAAAGAGCTGAGCAGAAAGCCTTGTTCAAGGTGTATACCGATGAGCCCATGCTAGGGTGTTTGTATTGAAACATGGAAAAGCATGGGCTGACATTTGAAGTGAAAAGGAGCCGATGTTTTCCTTCCTCTTGTCTGCCAATCTTAAGTCTGAACCTGATGGTTCTGTCCTTTTGTCCCAGAATTGTGTCATAAACACTCCTGTACTACCCCAGTGTATTCAAGGCAGAAGTTGCTGATACAAGGTGAAGGGTGGGCGAATCCTATCAAGTGACTTTGAATCACCGTCTCTCCAGTTGAAGTCATTATGCCAAGTCACCATAGTTAGGTTGGTACATTATGACCCTGCAAGTGTGATGAAACACCTATGCTGCCCTAAATATCCCCTGGAGATATTCAGTCTGTTGTGGAGAACAATTAATGCACCATCGGGTGGAATTACTCCTTTTCCACCACTGGACAGTTGGAGGTTACCAAGCCTGATATCACTCTCCTCATCTACCTTTTGAGTTCCATGTTTGTTATTGAATTTTGACTCTGGCTGAAGCGAACATAGATTGAAAGGAGGTGGAAAAGAGGCAAAATATCAAGGCCTGCTTTTTGAGCTTTGAAAATGTATCCCGGACACTCTTGAACTTGTATTCCTCTTCATAGGTGTGTATTGGTGGAGTTTAGAGCACACTGGTAGAGAGTATAAAGTGTATTCTGACCTGTGTGGCACAAGTAGAATCATTTGCAGCTCCTATGCAGAAGGCTGTCACCCTAAGGTCACTTTGTCTACTCCACACATATGACCCGACTGCAGCGTAGCGCCTTATCTGATGTGAATGGGACATGGCTGTGAAAATTATCCAATCCCTCTTGAGTCCTCCCCCACACACACAAGCATGCAATAAAAAAACTGAAATACTTATGATTCCGAAACAAATAGAAAGAATGCTTGCAAAAAAATTGTTGGGACGTTTCCACATTCTTCCTCGGATCACGCAATCAATAACTTACTTCAGGACCTTTATCCCGTCATCAATAACAATAATTCTACTTTCCTTCTTGTACCTCCTTGTCCCAAGGTTTCGTATGAGCATCCATATAATCTGCGGGACATTCTGACATCTACTAAACCCTCCCTTCATCCCACCACCCCCTGACCACCTGTTTACTCAACCTGTCAGTGCCCTAGGTGCAAATGGTACTCCCCTCTCCACCCTTCAGGATTTAAATATCTGAATCAATAATCACCGCCATGCCACCAAATCTCCACCTATTCTTGAACCATCCCCTAATGTACTGCTTTCCACGGCCCGATGGACAATTATTGTACTTTTTCATCATGAAACCCATCCCCATATCCATCTCTTATAATGAAGTTAAGACCAATGAGATGGACCATATCAGGGTGATGAGAGCAATTGAAAAGCCTGGGCTAAACGTAGCCCACTGCCTACAAAAAACCTAGTAGCCATCTCTCTCTCCCTACCATTATCCTTCCCCTCCTTCACTCACCCTCTTTGCTCTTTTCCTCCTCTTGGAAACAGAGCATTCCTCTTCTGTCAACAAAGACAACTTTGTTGACAGAAGTTGTTGTTTTTTGTTGTTCTATTGTTGAAATGTTCCGACAATTTTTTTGCTAGTGTTCTTTTTACATGTTTCTGTGTTTCATAAGTGTTTCATTTTTTTATTATATGGTTATGCTTCATCACTGAGAGTGGTTTTTCTGTGCAATAGCTTGAGGAAAAATTGTCTCAGTGATGATGCACAGGCAAATACAGAAACACTGAAAAAATCATCGAGACACTGTAAAAAGACGCAAATAATTATTGTACATTTCGATGATCAAGTTGTCTTAGTCGGCGGAAGAGGAAAGATTCTTCATGCATGCATATGCATAACGTGCATCAATTGTCATTATTGTAATTCTAATTCCTGGTTGCAGGGGCTCAGGTGGGCTAAATGGGTAATTATCATTAACAATTACTGTTGAATTTGCAGCTGACCTGAATGACAATGGATATTTTCTCTTTCCCTTGATAATCTTCTGTTTTAAGTAGATTTTTTAGAATATAAAATGCAAAACAATGGGTGCGATGCTTACTGGTGTGTAGTTCTTAGTTAAATTTGTTTCTTCTCCCTAAAAAGGTAAATAATAATTATCATTTACTAGTCAGTAGGCAAGATTCATTCATAGATAGGTTGAGCAAATGATGTAAGTATAAATTGTAATAAGATGAACATCAAAGGTATTTTCCTTTCCTGTAGGGTTGTCTACAACCGGAGAAGACCATTTCTTATTTATGATGCACTTGGGTACTTCCCCAACCCAGCTGCATCACAAAACCAACATATTCTACTATCACCATATTATAAATATGCATTAACATTTCTAAAATAGAGAGGGACTACATTCCAAAAAATATGGTGTACAACAACGTAAATCATACTGTTCATAAAAATTATACTGGTTATAGAAAAACAATCACAATGTCTTTTTTGTACGTACTAAAATTTTTTGAAGATGGGCTGTATTGTACAGACAATCTGTGATAAAATTAGTCTACAGTGTATCGGGATAGACTTTGGAAGGAGATGCCTCTGCATATAAAACCCAGGAGTGTATTTTGAACAAATTTTGGTGTAAAAGGTGTGTATTACTTGCTGTCAAAAGTGGTAATTCGATTAAGTGTTTAGTCTGAAAGAGAAAAAAACCATTGATAAAGGCATGCTAGATTTAGTGGAATAACAAGCTAATCTGAATGAAAAAGAATGATTAAGCACAGGGTATATTTGAGGTACAGTAAAAATTTCACAACAGTAATTTGAACGATCGCTGATCTGTAAATCTTTCCCTCACATAGTATTGTTCTTTAAAAGTGGAGCCTCAGAAATGACATGAGGCCAGTTTTTGAACTTAGGCCATCCATATCTCAGAGACTAGAACTGCTAGATAACAAAAATTTTCCATGTATCATTACATCAATGACATCAGCCTTAGAAAAAAAATTCAGTGAAATCTAAGGTTTTCGGTGTCAAGACGTGGGTGAACTGGCATGGATTGACTTGCCTGTAGGGCACATGGCGTACCGGTGGGTCATTCCAAGGGGGCCAGTACATGGTTGTTAGTTAATACTGGCCCTGGTGGCTACAGTGTAAAGTCCTTGCCTGCTAATCCAATGGTCGTGGGTTCGAATCCAGCCTGGGTGGAATTCTCACCAATTGAGGCATTGGTGTTTGTGTTCTTATGTTGTTATTGTTATTCACCCAATATAAGTTGGCCAAAATGAGCTGTATTCTGGGTAGTGAAGATGAAATAAATTAATGTGTAGTGAAATTTTGCAAAACATCTATTATTTAGTACTTCTTGCTGTCACAGAAAATGGATTATTCCTCTATTCTCCTCCTACACTCTGGTGCTGAGTAAACACTCTTGCAGCTCTAAGGTTGAATGTCAGTATGTCTAGTGGTCCCATTTTTCTTTGGATTCACTGTTTTTTGTTTATTTTTATTAGATCCTTCTGTAGTGACCACCGCCAAAAGCAACGAGTACCACCAGATGTGTTGAATAGCAAAGATGTTTTGTGCAGTGTGTGTTTTGACGCAGTGGAAGACTTGAGCTCAAACGACTCTTTGTGGGCGCCCTGTTGTAAGAAAAATGGGTGGTTTCATCGTGTGTGCATTCAGGTAATGTGGCATTGAATGATTTTTGGTTGGTATTATTAGAAAATGTGTTTCTATGTCACTGGAAACACCAGTGGAGAGTATTTTGTTGAGTAGCGTATGCATCATTATACCTTGGTAGTTTTTAAATATTTGTAAATTTTGGCATACTATTCTGAAATATGGGGATTTGTCTGATCTAATTAAATTGATAAAACATCACAAAAATGCTCAAATGTCAATAAATAAAATTACTTTCATGAACATATGTTGAAAAAGACTTCTATATCATGTGAATATGATCCATACAGTAGTTTAAAAACTGAATTATCCTAAACACCATTGATTTGCAGTGCTCCAGGTACCAGTTTGAGTAAATTTTACAAAAAATACTTATTATAATAAAAGAAATAGCAAATAGCAGTGGTAGCAGGAAACTATTGTGTCATTATTTCATTGAAATCATAGAATTTTAATGGGCTGAATGCCAAACATCTGTGGACTCCATGGCTCAGTTGAGTAAATTTATTGTTGATTTTGCTAAATTTTTGTTTTGTTTCAGAAATTTGCCCTAAGTGCTGCGTACTTCTTTAAATGTCCTCTATGTGCTAACCAGAAGAAATTCAGGGATGCTATGCTAAAGAATGGGATCTATATACCAGATCAGTAAGTATTCCAACCAAATGTAGTCATGCAGAAAAAATTAAGAGAGTGATTTCCTATTAATCTCAATGCTGTCCTTTCCTGTTTCCATTATTCATATCATTAAAATTGTTACCAGTAAGATATATATGTATTCATAAAATGCCTAGGCTATTTTATGTTAGAAGTGGAAACAAACAGTTTTTACCTTCGTGGAGAACACATTGTAATTTGCTGGATAAATATTGTTACTTTGTTAAAACTAAACGAAACTTACTTTAACCCCTTCACTGATTGGTATTTTTCAACAAATATGTCAAAAAAATGTCATTATTTTATTACGTTTTTTAATTACCTACAGGTAGATATTAAATAAAATATATTCATTTAAGTGTTTAACAAAATTATTTATTTTAAAATCTTTTCGTATTATATCAACTTTTAAAAATTTTCACGTATTTTTGCATAAAATTAAGTTAAATATTTCACAATGAATATAGTCACAAAAATTGTGAATTGTGAAATTGAAATTAGTTCCTCGGCCAGTTGTGGAGAGGTATAAAAATTGTCCATTGTGACACAATACCCTTTTTCAAATAGTGGTTTCATTAGAGACAATATTACTTGGGAGGACATTGGCTTACTTTCAAAGTCTGTGTCAAGAGCAGTGCCTTTCCCGGTATAAATAATTGTTGACCAGACGTAGCCAGTACTGGACTCGTAGAGGACAAAAGTTTTTATGCCGAATCTAGCTCTTTTTTGGGGAATATATTGATGCCAACCCAATCGTCCATTGTACAGCAAGAAGCTTTCGTCTACTGTCACATCTCTTTCTGGAGTGTAAAACTCGCTGAAATTATTATTCAAAATTTGATAAATTGGTCAACATTTATTGAGCTTTGGGTTGGGATGAGTTTAAGCATCGTACTCATCATTGTTACAAAAATTCAAAAACTGACGAATTCTTGCAAATCACCGGTAAGACACCTTCTCACAAAAAAATGGGGTATTCAACATTCTCCTCGTTAACCAAAAATGTTCCTGCTCCAGTTTTTGCACAATACTTTGTAACATTATCAGTGCGAAAAACACGCATTTCAGCAGCACTCACAGCACGCCATTGGTCTCTTGAACTGGAAGGACTTTCCCGTATATATTGTTCAGCATACCGATTTGTTTCATCGGTAATAAATTTAATCGTTTGGTCATCAAAACACAGTTCGAAAAATTGCTACACTCCACGATTTGGATCAACCTCGAAATTTACTGATGAATTGCCTTCAAAGTTGAACCTAGGGGGTGGAGGAGAGGGAGTGCCTGATGTATTCACTTCCTGCCATTCCCTATTTGGCGTCAGCTCTTCATCCTCTGTCTCCTCGGGATCGGCATCCATATGCTCGGAAATGCTGTATTCCGAACCGGAGATTTCAATGTCCTCTAAATCGTCCGTAGGAACGTCACTTCCAGTGTCACTTCACATATCTCCTTCTGCATCACTATCCATTACGGAAGGATACTTAGGGAAAACATCAAAATAACGCGACAAAAGTAATTCACAGAGGAAAAAAAAACGTTAGATGTGAACACTCCAAAAGACCGTAAATCTGACACTAGAATTTTGAGTCAGTCGTAAAAAGGTCAATGACGGGAGAGACCGCAAAATTGTGTTGAAATGTGTGAAACAGTAAATGAAAGTGAAAGGTTCCACCCAGGGTGTATTTCCTTGCAAAGTGTCATAAAAATCCCTTTTCTCGAGTGAATAGAATACGAGAGGCAAGGGGGCATTGTTAGAGATGTAAGTAACCCAAAACAGATGGTGGTAAAAGGACCAAGGCAAAGAAAACAAAGCATGAGGGTCGGAGTCGTTGGGAAGGGAAAAATGGTGAGGAAGAATGGGTAGGGTCATAGACGGCTGTAAACAGGGAAAGTGGAGGGTAGAAGGGAAAAACGATGAGGGTGCAGCGGCTGCATGAAAGGGAGATCAGAGGGGAGGAGGAGGAAAACTGGGCGGCCATGACGACTGTGTAAAAGGAAAAGCGGAGGGGAGAAAACGGGATGAAGAGAAGGGATGAATGAGCGAGGGGGGTTGGATGATTGAAAATATGCCTTCCCTGGAGGGGAGAAATTGCTGACTAGCCGAGGTTTCCATCTCAAATCTAGGCAGTCACAAATATTCACGAACTTACAGAAATAAAATAATAATCAGTTGCATTTGTAGTTAAATAATAAACTGAAAACTAAAAAAACAAAGATATAATTGGTCATAATAAAACAATTACTGAGCATGTTGTAGTTGTTTTTTCGGTGCGAAGATGGCATCTTATTACTGAAAAAGATTATTATCAGAAAGTTCCCAACTACTGTGACATAGTTTATAGAAATGGGTTTCGAACACGCAACCTTCGGAATAGCCGGCTGAGACATAATTCATTTACGAGGTCTGGTCAGCTACACCGAAGAGTAAGTAATAATGATTTTGCTTGGTAGTATTTATAAAATGTTTCAAATCAATTTCTTCACTGAATACAGACATTACAACATCCTTTCCGATAGCTAGATTTGAACGTGCGACCCTCAGAATAGCAAGAATAGCACTCTCCTACCAGATCGGTTCGGCTGCACCAAACATTGATAAAAAGTGTAAAAAGTCATCATAGTTATTTATAAAATGCTTCAAATATATTTCTTGTTCATTGCAAATAATATCTCAAAAATAGCATAGGTTTCGAAGCATAAACATTACGAAAATTTGGTGATTTTTCTCGCTTTTAGACATCGAAAAAACTTGGAAGTTTGGAGAAAATCATGCATTGTGAAGACACTTAAGCACTCTTGCGACAAATCAACGAACTTCTATGAAGGAGACGAGATATCTCGTCCAGATCGAGGAAGAAGAAGAAAAATTGACATAGGACGAGTTAACTTGGCCGTGTCAGTTTTTGCGCGTCTTCTCAGGACGAGATAACTCGTCCGAATCAGGGAAGGGGTTAAAATATTTTTTTATATACGGCCCTTAAGTGTACAATCTACTGCCTGTTATTTCAAGAGCTAAAAACATTAATTTTATCCAAGTGGTTATGCAATGGCTATTTACTCAGCCATATGCTGAATATTTATTTAATATTGTTGTTTAAAGTTGTTTTTTTTTTTCAATTTGGGCTCGGCTTTTGTTTTTTTTTCTTCAAATATGTAAATTGTTTTATATTTCTTTAAAGTGATAGACAGCAATTACTTCAGTAGTGAAGGTATCTTCAACACAGTTGATCTTAGAGGCTACCTAAAGCTTTTTAAATGTATGTACAAAGAATTTGGTAATTTATATTCTGGAAAGTAATAAAAGTATTATATATATTTATACTTTATTATTCTCCTCTAAAGGGATCTATTCTTTTCCTGTACTTTGTACTAATATCTTTGTTTAATTCTTTTAGGGATGCCTCTTGGGAATTGGAGCCAAATGCTTTTGCAGAACTTTTAGAACGCCATAATAAGTGTGATGCTGCTGTCTGTAAATGCCCGAAAGGACGAGAATACAACACTGAAAATCCAAGGTAGTATTATGTTGCTCTAATTACTTCTGTTGATCTGAGTTCATATGACAGAATAATTGTGTGAATTGTGAAACATCATAATGGCTATTACAAGACTGTGGGTGAATGAAGGGGTGAAGTCATGGAAGGTAGAAAAAGTGGATAAAATCTTTTGATATTTTCCACATTCTTTGAGCAGCATGTGACATCACAAAAAATGAAACAGTGCTGTCACAGTAGTGAAACACAAATGAATGGGGACCCTGGAATGTCTTGAAAGGGGTTTTTGCACAAATTTTTGAAAGTGTAAAATAGTTGTTGTTTTGTGATGTGAAGTATTTACAAGTTACAATTTTCTGGTTTTGGCATGAAACTGGACATTTTCTGAAAGCTTCTGTATAATATTTTATGGAAAGAAATTTTTGGATATATTTTGACTTGCAATTACTCTCATGGTAAAACTGCCTTATTTAGTGATCACTTGCAGAGTTCTAAATGTTTGCAACCTCATAGGAAGCCATTATTAAAATTAATGTTAATTATGTTACTTTGTTGTACACTCATGAATCGTTAATATCATCATGAGCTGTCTATCCTATTAGTGCTGTATTATCAATGCCTTCTAGCATATATCCATCATTCTACAAATTGCAATGTCTCTTTCCTTAGCTTTTCACTGTGATAATCAGCCAAATTACACAAGCAAATACTGTTTTATGCCTATATTGAAAATGCAATGGATAGTATCATTATGATTGGCCAGATGAAATGTGATCTGAGACGATCAATTTTTGTGTTTGTCTCATTTGATTGTAGTATATTGATTTTCACATAGCAATAGGTGGCCACCAATGGCAGGAGTTGGTGATGGCTAAGCAATAAATGGAATAAAACCAGGAAATATGTTCTATGTGTTGTGTGCGCTACCTAAGTCTGATAAAGCGATGAATGAAATACGTGGACCAAGAAATATTTAGAAAAACTTCCATGTAGACAATTTTTATGAAATCTACTATTGGATTTTGTAATTTTAATGTAAGGATAAAAAATATAAAATATAGATATAAAATCGGGTTCTCATGCAGTTGTTAAGTTAATGTTGCTGGCTTTTTGTCCTGGCTTCAAGTGTGGCTACTCATGCCAGTGAAGTGACTCAGAGGTGGTGTCTAATTTGATGCAGGCATTACTAAACTGGATGTTCAAACATTACAGATTGTCCATTCCTAAATGAACTATAGTTGTCACATGTCAGTGAGGAAATCACATCAAATGTGGCTACAGCAAATTTGTGGTATCTTTTGTGAAGGTATTGTGGGTTACATGCTCAGATTGTTACTGTGGAAGCGTTATGTTGACAATTACATCAAGGATATGCATTTTAGTGCAGTTCTTCTAAAAGCACCGAGACACTTCTGTAGTACATTTTTTATTTTGTAGCAGTATAGCAATACATATTATAGTTCTTTTCAAATGACTTGGCGTGTGAGAGTTCGGCCGTTCTGGTCAGCTCCCACTCGAGAGGGATAATTTGTGGAATGGGTGAGGTAAGGGAGGGGCGAATGCCAGTTAGGCATTGCCCTACCTACAGCAATTAATGAAAATTTTCAGGCAAGCGCTTTGGCAAATATGAAGAAAACATGGCTATACAGCAAGCTGTGAGCAGATCTTTACACAACAGTCAGAGTAAGACTGAGCTCCCAGGAGAAGGAAATTCCCCTCCAACTCCATTGGTTACCTCAGGATCACCTGACCAGCCTCAGGCTCCTTCTTGCTCATTCTGCCTTCCCACCCACCAATTTATTTGAAAAGAAATACAGTTTTAAACATCTTATTTTACATTTGTTTTCTTGGGTAATTAATGTATCTATAAGGATGAAGGCTGGAGTTTCTTATGTTTCTTTAACTTATGATTGTCTCCTCATTTTCTACTCATTAATGACCATTCGTAATATTCTTAGACTTTGGACATTGATGCTGTGCCAAAACTGTGGATCCAAGGGCATACATACGGGATGCATTCCAGGTCCACGGTCTTCTGTGGAAAACCGCTCCACTTGGGATTGTCCGGAATGCCAAACAGTAATGCGAAGTATGTTTGTTTTTTCACTCATGTAAATATTATTTTATGGAATGGTGCTGAAATTTCTGCTAACCTTTTTTGTTGAAGCTTAAAGGTGCAACAGTTTTATATTAAAAATACAAAACAATTGTTAATTTGGTATGGAGTAAGTTAACTAAGGTCTGAAAGCTTAACTGGTATTTATTTCTTTTTAAGTCGCAATTCTAATATACACTTTGAATACATTAATGATCATGTTTACTTCAGCAAAAATGCTGAGTTATATTTCTTTTCGTAATTGGACAATTCACCCCCCCTTTTTTTGGTCACACTATATATATTTAGTTTATGACCTGTTCATTAAATGTGACTATCAGTCTGGGTTTTGATGCCAGATTAGAAAATATGCATCCTTCGTTCTTGTAACCACATCATAGGGTATTCATATCATATTCTGTATCACCAAAAGAAAATGATTTTACTTGTTGGACTTTCTTATGAAATCAAACATTTAAATGTTAGCATGGCTCATTTTTTTCATGTCTACTGAGAAGGTGACAAGCACATTGGTATTCTTACAGTTGTAATTTTTGCAAGTGGAATTCCTTTACTGTCCTTATTTATTGTATGTGTGCTATTATGCCCTTGACATACTCATTCTCTTGATGAGGGGTTACACCATCTTGTGAACAACATGCACCATGACACAGAAAAAAAACTAATATTTATTTGTTACAAATTTCTGGTCATTTCTAATCTAGCTGGAGGGGTGAAATTTCCAGGAAATATTTTTATTCACTCAGTGAGTGGGGAAAGATAAAATATTCCGAGAGATCTCCTTATTTTTTGAGGATAGACAGAACTTCATTTTTCATCGGGATTAAATAAGAGAAAAAAATTTTTCTTGCAAATCAAGTTCCATTTGCTCAAAAAATATGAAAAATGCTCATACAGTGGTGAGACTTGAGCTGAAATATGCCTTAAGAATTATAAAAAAAAATGCATCCAATTTTTCACTGTAGTCTGTAAAATAAGGATGACAGTGAAAGAAAATTTAAGCCTTTTTTCCCCTGTCCTCCAGTACAATAACGTTGGAAGTAACCATTATTTACATCAAATACTCGAACTTGTTCATAAGCCAAGATTATGTATGTCTGAGATTATTTTGTTTTGAGAAGCAGATAATAGAACAGTTTTAGGAGCTTAGATATGATGGTTTGGTAGTTTATTTTAAGCAATAATATTTGTTTTTCTCCATTAATACTGGTACAATACGTTGTTAGAAGCTTCACTTCTCTTGTTAGTCCATGAATTACAACAAAAATTTCTTTTATCTGTATGTTTTGTTAGAATTGCTCTTAATTTTATGAATATTTGTTAGCGTACTTCTGCTATTCTGCTCTCTCTCTCTCTCTGTGCTCTCGGTTTTCACTTCGCCTTGAAAACATCTCTCCCAATTTATTTTTTTTAGTATTCAAAACTCCTTGTTCCATTGATGTTCCTCATAATACACAATAAAAACCATTTATTCATGAAGTGTAGCTCTGTGTATTTCTTTGATGTTATCATTGAATACTAATTGATCCTATGATTCCATTAAGATTGCAGCCTTCAAAGAGAGGAAATATTGTCTATGTCAAGGCAGAGTATGTCGGATGAAGATGAAGATGTTATTGTTGTTGATGATGTCCCACCGGCTGCTTTACAAGACAAAAAACCAATCGTTCCAGAATGCAGTGCATCCAGCCAAGTAAGTTATAGCTCCTCTTTTTCTGTAGAATTGATGTCATTCTTGTCTGTATTTAATAAGCACTCATGGAAGGTACCTGTTGAAATTCAAAGGGTGTGAAAAACATGGAACTTATTTTATAAGAAAACCACAAAGCCTGAAGAATACTGTCAGCTTGGTCATTAGAGGAGTTCATAACCTATCTTGTGCCTTGTGTTCATTGTAGTAGACACGATGACCATTTTCCAGGTGTATTATAACCATTACTATTCGCTTCATGTAAGTATTCTTGCACATTTAATTGTGTGTGCAGGCTATTTAATTCCATAATGTGTATCATTTACAACGTGTAAGTGTTCTCTCATCTACATGCAGTATCCCAATGAGAGCTACTTTGAGAATAGACATTGAAGAGTATACTTGTAAATATACATTGAATTTATCAATTACCCCCGAAAGCCAGGCCCTTGGGCCTATCATGGGGCCCTTGGGACACAGGGCCCTTCTCATACAGAATTTCTTTCTATGTGCTCTCATGGGCCTGCAGGAAAACCTGATATATACAGTAGAAACTTGATAATATGAAGCACTAAAATATGAAGTTTCAGTTTTACGAAGCAAAACTGTCAGTCCCAACAAAAAGCCTATGCTAAATTCACATTGCTATTTGAAAATCTGAAATTTTCTAAATTACAAACCTCAGACCCAGTCCCCACGGAGGAACTGAGTTCATTTTTACGAACCTTGGGGGAGCTTGCGTCAGAAACACTCTCTAATCGTCAACTTAGACTGCTAACAAATCAGTGTTGCCAAATGTAATATCTCAATTGTGTAAAATGTGTGAATTTTAGTGTATTCATCTCTCTCAAGTTCCTGGGTCACACAATTATTTATCAAGTTTAAGTTGTGAATTATTTAGATCTCAAGTGACTGGTAAAATGGTAGGTTGAGTCAATTTTTCTCCTATTTTATTTTTGTTTTAAATGCTAGCTACATTTCCATAATGTAAACAACTCTCTTTTGGTTATAACTCATGTGTAGCTCCATACACCAACTTACTGCCATGTGCCATTAGCGGAAATTTTATTTATTGATTGCTCGAACGGATAAATGACATGATTAATTGATGGGAAATAGGACTGGGATCCTCGTCGCAGACACTAATGCTAAAATCCATGGCTTTACTATGAATAAACCAGTGATTACTCTGGCCATTGTCCATATTTCATGAGACAATAGAAAGGAAACATTTTCCAGGAATTTGTGAGGGTATAGCCGTCCCTGCGAGTGATATAATTTTGCATTTGGAGCAGATTATTTCAAATTTTGACACAGGTAACAGATCGAAGAGTGGCTCAATAATATAACATTAGAATGTACTAGATGTGCCCGGAATGCATTGCAATGCCTTTTTCTGGGTTCAAAATTGGTCCCTATACGAATTTGAGACTTAGTCCAATGAATTCCTCGTACCTACACAGGAATTCGTAACTTACAAATGATGGCGTGAGTTTCTATTCCATGTCTATGCTGCGGTTTCCAAGTAAGTAAAATATTGCATTGTTGAAAATAGAAGATTTTTGAGCTCTAAAATCCTATTTTAGAAAAAAGCAGTGTGTACGAGAGTCGAATTCAAGAATTAAAAATAAAAAACAAAGAGACCACAGCACCAAATCTTATTCTACGTACAAATATATTGTGTACCTTTTAACTAAATTATATCTAACTGATGTGATTCTGATGCGCACGATATTGTCTCACTGATGCGATTCTGATGCTCATGATTGAGCAACTCTTAAATGATCTGCTTCTTTGCGTGCTTGTCATTCCTCTCTTTTTTGAGAAGCTCATATGCCAACACTCATTTGTTGAAATGACTCACTCTCCACCTATTGTACCATGGCTTTAATAATTCAGAAACCTTCGCAGGCACGTGCACAACTCACTTAAGTTTCATCGTAATCTAATAAATAGTGTTGGAATGCATGGAAGATGAACAAACAAACATTCATTTTTATTAGAGATGGGTTGAATAGCATTTTTCTAGAATTTGAATATCTATTAATTTTTTCGAATGTCGAATACTACATGGGCATTTTTCCACCACTTTTAAATACAAATGACAGTTTAAATAAATAATAGTTTAAGACTACTATTTCCGAGTATCTGTTTACAAAGTCACAAAAAAACTAAATTGAAGAATTAACTGAACAGAATTTATTAAAATTCTCAAGTTTTGAAGGTTCTAAAAACAACAATGCTCTTGACACTATATTCACACATGACCACGTACTTACAGTTGGCCACAAATCGGTACAAGTACTGCCATCAAAATAATCCAATCAATGTAAAAATATCACCAGCTCCAATTAATAAATTGTACTATTTATCCTGCTTTATAAATACGACCAATTGTTTACTGGCACTTCCCAAGTAACTTGTAAAAACACAAATTGCACTTCTCAATAAGGTACTTCTAAAAACACAACAAAAATATATTATGTTTAATTTTTGGTTCAAAAAACTAGCATTTTCACCCTGTCTGGATCCAGTCTATTTCTTTTTTATCACTGAGCTAAAGTCTTTGGGAAAACACTGTGGCAGGTGGTGCACTCAAATATTTTTTAGCCAGTTTCTTTAAATGTGGAAATTTGGCACAGTTTTTCCAATATTGAGATATGTTAGAATCTGGAGAAAGAAGTGGTTCCTCTAAGTATCGGTCCACCTCTTCTTCAGCTGTCTTTCCCTTCTGTTATTGAAAGGATGTATTGGTGGTCATATCAGCTGAGAGTAGAATTTTCTTGTTGCAGGCAGCTCCTTCATTCAAGTTGCTGCCAACCTTTAAAAACGTGTAAGAGCTCATTTAAAATGTCACCAGTGCAATTATTAGAGATCTATTGATGAAATGTACTGTAATGTTCACTAACTAAACAATGTGTTACAACAAAAAGGTAAATGAAAAATAAATATAATTGGAAAATCATTTAATTGTTAAATTACCCGAAACAGTCAGAAAATCAGTAAAGCATTATATCAATATTCTAAGGAAACATCCATCAATCAGTAAAGACATAAATGATCTATAGTAGTGTAATTTATTTCAAGGAAACTATTGAAAATTCAAAGTAATAAAATATGTTTTTAAATGCTTATCGTGGACTCCTCTGGAAGTGTCTCTTTCTGTTGCTCGCCTTTCACCAAATGAACCTCCTTCACCATTTCCAGTATTTCTCTATTTCCTACATATTGCTTTTTAGAGTAAAACTATCATTCCACGTACAATTTTTGGGCCGTTTACATTGGTCATCATTATTTTGGTCACGAAATAGTCGCAACAAGATCAACTTTAATTCAAATCATAAAGTTATGTAGTTTACGTTTCTTTTGCTATACAGAAGCATGTTGGCTTTGTATTTGGAACTTGATTCGGAAAAAGTCTACTTTTTCCGACTTCAGCTCAAGTCGACCAGTGTGTCGTCCAGTCGACATTCAAGGTCGGCGGGCCCATGTCGAAGTCTAAAGTCGACTTTTGCAGAACGATTCCAAATTATTATAATTTGTGGCGTGCCAGGCAACTTGGGTAGCATGCGCTCTCTCGGTGTCATTTCTCGGAACCTATTCCGCAGATTCTTGAGAAATCTTTTGGTATCTGCAATGATTTTTTTTTAGAGCAGCAGGTTTTAAATTTTAAAGAAGACCATTGTTGTTCAAACCTATTAATGCCCAACCACCAATGGCAAAGAAACAATTAGCCTGACGAAGCCGTCAGAATAGCATGGCGAAACTGTTGCTCTAAAAAAATCATCGCAGATACCAAAAGATTTCACAAGATTTAATCATGAGCTGCAGAAATTTATGAAAAAAGTCTATTCCGCAGAAATTGAAAATATTCGATATGGAACATATCAAATGAAACACTTGTAATAACAGAAATGGAATTAAAAAGGTCCAGTCATTCCTGACGATTTTGAACCCCTTGCGCCCTTAATAGTCAGTTTCCACTCATTTCAATATGATTTCAATGACTGGAAAACATGGAGCAATTTAATAACTTTAGGAGCGATGCGGCACGTCTTCTCCTCCAATGGCAATATTTTACATATGATATTTAATACCCAATGGCACCAATCAGGGTATGTTCCAAAAGAAATTCGGGTTTCCGAAAAATAAGGTCCACTCCAGTATGTCACTGCCGCTGGAGTTTTGTTGGCGGCGGCATGGCAGCAAGTCTTGACTCGGCGGAGGCGGTGTGGCCAAATTAGGCACGATATGATATTTTAAATTTTCATTTGGTGTGTGTTAGAAGAGGGGTAGTCTTATACGGTGAGTATAGCCCAAAATCTATATTTTAACTGGAAAAATTGGGGGTCGTCTTATACGCTGGAATATACGGTACCTTCCCCCTTTTGTGTCCCCCCTCTCCAATTCTGCTTTTTTTTGTGATATATATGGGTCTGCCTCCTAAAATTTGAAACACCTTGATAATAGCACATGTGTTCTGAAACCATTGTTGGTAGCGAGTTGGATTTAGAATGTATGGAGTATAACATAGCTTGACTTTAAGAATGGTTGCAGACAAACTACTGTCTCCTTAATGAGGTGATATAGTTTTCCACAGGGCATAGTTAAAGTTCTGGTTTCTGGGTTTTTTTGTGAGATCATTGAATCTTGTAGGCAATATTTTGCTGACTTATATGGGTATGGTTGAAATCCACTCTTGGAGAACCCTGCAAGGTTGCCTGGAAAGTATTGTCCCCAGGATGGAGTAATGTGGCGAAAACCCTAAAACACATAGAATGTTCCTTCAAGCTATACGCTCATGTGTCTAAATCTGTTTAGTTTTTATTTATAATTTTAGGTATTAAATGTGCTGTGTGTTTTTCATTCTGTCACCCTTTCTCTTAGTTTTAATTTAAATATTTCATATGTTTTCAGGATGTAAAAACAGTGTTATCTAGTGCAATACACTTGACAAGTTCATCTTCTGCAGAAGTTGTTGACCTTGTTGATGAAGAAGAAGAGGTAATGGAGGTGGCTAGCGAGGATGATGATACTACTATACACGATGAGAAGTTACATGTCCTAGTAAGTGTGCTGGCTCTGTTGATGCGCAATAGTTTCTTTTTTTAGCCATGGGTGGAATGTATGCAAAATTTTCATCAAATATAGTCATTGTTCCTTGACAATTCCAAACTTTTGTATGTGTTTTACATTTAATTAGAGTGGCCACATGTAAAAATGCCTGTAATCCCCCTCATGAGTGTATTTCATGATGGTCTTAGTAAACTTGGCTGTAATCATCTGGCTATTTCTCATGCACTGACAAGTTCAGCTGCTTTTCCATGGTAAATTTTGTTTCATTCATTCTTCAGTTATCATGAAGCCTATTCTTTAAATCTTGAGTGCCTTAAGTTGCCAGAAACTGTTTCATCTTCCCGATATGATATAATTTTCCTAGTCATAGTAAAAGTGTTTTACATAAAGCCATTGAGCTTATGCAGCTGGTGAATTTTTTTGTGAAAAATTACCAAAACCTAAATATTTATTCTAAAAAAATGTGTAACTGTTAGAAGTTTATGGCAATGTTCGGTTACCTGTTCCTCTTGCCATTGGCTGCTTAGCATCAAAATATATAGTGGTGTGTCATTTATCTCCATCTGTTGTAGGAAAGGGTTTCTCTTTTTAAACTTGTATCAGCCAAGTGAATTTGTGATTAAGCATAGACAATAGATTCAGGTTGCCACCCTTAGTATACAGTTCTCTCCTTACTATGCAAAATTAACCATGGTATTTTTTTCACGCAGGTGAAACCAGAAAATGTGTTTCGGCCTCAAAGTTCTGGTTTTTCATCACCAAATGTTCCCAAAGAGGTGACAAGGGCTCCTGAGTCACCATTAGTTTTCCAGTCTAGCTCCACATGGACTGATAGGCCCTCATGGTCATGTATCTCACGCGAGGTAGGTGAGTTATTCTCTTTTTCGAAGAAAATTTTCCAATAACTTTGATTTTGTCACTAAGCTGTAAAAGTTATGTAGTTATCTGTAAATGGACTATATAATGAAAGGTATTATTCTACGTTGGAAAATACTCATAGATGGTAAATAGTCTAGTTACAGTCTTACTCTTTAGAACAATCCTGCCCGTAATTATTCAGTTATTAGATGTGAAAGAGGGTATTTTTTTAATTTCAAGAATATAGGATATTGGAGTTGGTTGTCTTTAATTATTTCTTGCCTCTTTGCTGGCCCTTTCATTTGATTTTAAGATTTCCAAAAAGAAAATCATTAGACCAAGTTTACTGTGATATGTAATTGTCTGTGGTTAGTAAAGTTTTCTTGTGAGTGTCTATTGATATTTTTGGAAGTTGTGTAAATATCATTGTATGTTGATCTGTATATATATATAGTGGGGCCCTTTTATAACAAAGTTGAGAGGGGCGGCAGTTTACTTTGTTATATCCGAACTTCATTATATGTGGGCCCGCTCTTCTGAACTTAGGATTGAACTTTGAACCAAGTAAACTGCTGTAATATCGCGGCTATATTTTGTAACCTCGTACAGGAAAGGGAAAGAAGCGTCTAGGAAGCGAAAGCATTTAGGAAAAAGGCTACCGTCCGAATTGACCGAAAAAACTGCATTTTGTCTCCATTTATGAGTCTGTCACCTTTGCCAACTTCTAAAGAACGTTTTACCAGAGACACTCAATGAACATACTACTTCAACTTTTTTTCGTGCAGTTAACATGGTAAACAGAGGAGGGGTTATTTTGTCATCTCGTATTCATACATTCATGAAATTCACATATTTACATGATGAAATTTTCACAAAAGGAAAGAGTAAGTTTCCTGAAGGTATCAATTTCCATGAGGACTATTATTTATGATAATATAAACCACAAATTGTATTTAAATCATCAGCACCAAGGCTAGCCGCCGATGTGCGACACCGGTAAGCTCCATTTCAGAATTTCCTCGACTGACACCCCCCTCCGGAACCTGGGTGGAATGGCAAGGTTCTCGGCGTGGAAGGGGGCAGTTGGCGAGTGAATGGAGGGGAAGTGGAGGTGGGGGAACTCCGTAGAAAACAAACCCGGTGCCAAATTTCGTCTCGCTTGGCGTCCGACTCTCGGATGAGTTTTGCCTGGGCGTGGTGAGCTGAGTCCCATCGCTAGGATTGAAAACTACCAGATTTTGCTTTACATTTCACGAAATTACTCGGGGCATTTAAAGTCTATTCCAAGGCTTGGCTAAAAAAATATTGTAAGCTTTCTGATAGGCATTACAAAGTTATAATATTGTCGGACTGGTGGCAACAGAAGAAATACGGTTATCAGATAACTTATGTGATTGATTTAATGCGTTTGTCACAGTTAATGTACCTATTAACAAGTAGTTGAAAATTAATTAATGCAAGTGAATAAAATGTAGGTAAATTGATATGCCAGTTTAAGAAGATTACTGCTGGAAATTTCATTCTACCATCTTTTTTAATTAATACTCTCTGGGAAAATATGTAAGCCACACAGTAGATGCATTTTTTCTTCACGTGGTATATTTCAACCTAGTAATACATCGATCGGTCGTATTCATAGAATATAGTGATGGGTAAAATCTTTAGTCATATTTTCTGAGGCCGCACTCAAAGGAATGTATTTCTTACTATGCAATATTACATTTGTATTTCAGATATAATCATAAGTGTGCGATTCAATTCTGAGAGGAGAAGAAGGGGATTCCGAGGGAGGGGAAAGGATTCTGAGAGGTGAAGGAGGGGAAAAAGGGACGAGGTTTGACTGAAGGGGAGTGAAACATAAAACGGGAGGGGAGTGAAACACAAAACGGGAGGCCTTAACTGACACTTTCGCAATCTACTCCCTAGATCACTCTAGTGGGACTTCCAAGGGGCCAACCAAGTATTAAGTAACACCTTTTTGGGGAAGAGGGTTGGGATCATCTGACATTCGCTTAAGAAGAGAGGGGGCAGGTTGAAGCATTATACTGTAGAGCGTCAATAATCCAGACTGTCGATAATCCGGATTCACATCCGGTGAAAAATAAGTTGAAGTGAATACAGTGTACATATTTGTAAAAAGTGTTGATGCAAGACTAGGGGGGCCACTACAATGTTTTTATTTATCTTCTCTAATTATTTAACTATTGCACTAAATTGAACTACTGTTTTAGTTACGTTTCTTTATGTTTAAGGCATCAAACGGCCTTTTTATGTCTCTTTTCGAAAATCCGGACTTCTTGATAATCTGGACTGGGTCCGGTAACAATTGATCAGGATTATCGACGCTCTAATGTACTAGAATTGAGAAAGAAGGGTGACTCAACGTTGCTTGAGAGGTAGTGGAAGGAGTTCCTTAGGGGGGAAACAAATTCATCACGGCATGGTTCGCCTCCATAGTGTCGGAAAATAGTTAGATTTTTAGCGAGCAAGGGTCCGCCATTTTAACGATTGCAACCTCAAAAATGAGTAATGATGGATGTTCTGTACGTATCGTATAGAAGAAAGATGTCGCTAGAGGTTGACCGTCTTCGATTTTCAAATTTCTGGCTTAGAAGTGTGTTTTTGTCAGCCAAAATTCAGGTAAGTTTCCTCACTAACACAGAGGTATAAAAATTTTTCTTTCGCATCATCTTTTGGAATGATATCTTTCTAACCAAATAAAGAAAACCGGAAGTCAATATCTTTAATAGTTAACCCGTAGTTGAGTGATACGTAAACAGTGGTAGAAAGAAAGAGGCCTGAAACGCTCTCCTTGGCTGTCAATACTAGACTCCTTAAACACGGCATCCTTGACATCCACATAGGTATTTAGAGCGGAGGATGTTTTGCGATTAACTCCAAAAGTTACACGCTCACTAGATTTTTTTTAAATTTTCTCCCATTTTTGTAATATTGTTGACTAAGTACTACTGTATCCACCCGTATCTAAGACGACCCCTTATTTGGATGACTCTTAAAATAAAAAATGACTAAATGTAACCTCATCATTGCAATAATCATGTGCTTTGACAAATGTATATTTTTTCCTCCACCTGTAGTGAATACGATTGCCTTGTAATATGAAATATCAAAGGGTAGCATTTGAAATAAAACAAGAAAAAAGTTTGAAATAATTTTTTATATTAATAATAATAATAGTAATAAGTAATATTTAATAACTTATGTTAAAGCAATGAGTTCAAGAAAATAAAAAAGCAACTTAGCACAATGTACCAAGATCTAAAAAATGAAATATATATATTCTCTCCATAATAAGGTAAACACAAATAAACACTCTGAACAACATAATATGTAAATACTTTTCTCAAGAGCATTAAATAAAATTCCTTTATTAATTGTCACCACCATCAATGGAGCCTTCACTATTTTCATCACTGTCATTGCCAATCTCATAATCTCTATCACTCTCCCACAGAATGCCATCTTCACTCCCATCCAGAGCATTAGATAAACAGCACTTCTTGAATCCTTTCACAATTGTATTGGTATTTATTTGTCGCCACGATGTCTTAATCCACTGACAGAGTAAAGTAACTTTAAGTTTCTTAATATTTCCTTTTGGCGTTAAATTGTGAGTGCCTCTCTGTAAGCACTGAGAATACAAAGCTTTTAAAACACCTATTAACAGAAACATCTAACACTTGAAGTTGTGATGTCATCCCTCCAGGTATCTCAATAAGATCAGTATTCATCTCAATAATTGTTTTTTTCACATCAGTGTTAAGTGCCCTTTGAGTACATCCAGTGAAAGCATTGCTCATTGTTTCAGTAGTGCCCCAGGCCGTCTTTTCCTAACCACGTATAGCCAATCTTCCATAAGTTCTTCAGTCATCCATCCCTTTGACTGACATCTTACCATTACACCAATCGGTAAATGGTCCTTGGGCAAATTTTTCCTCTTTAGAATCACATATGGTGCTAATTTAGTCCCATCTGCTAAAACTGTCAACATTACAGTCACTTGCATCTTTTCGTTACCTGTAGATTTGATAAGGACTGACTTGGCACCTTTTTCATTCACAGTATAATTTGACGGCTTATCAAAGAAAACGGGAGTTTCATCGGCATTTCCAATTTGGCTCAGAAGATAATTATTAGTTTTTCTAAGGTGAATGACGTATTTCTGGTAAGCGATTAGGTAGTTTTTCGCTGTAGTTTTTGGGCAATTTCTGGCACAATGAAGTTCGGCGCCCTAGAGAAAAGTTATTTCGTCGCATCAGTCTAGTTCTGTATTCCTGTATTGATATATTTAGCCCTCTTGCAACTTTGTGAGCTTTCATAGCCTTATTGGCCTTCGAAACAGGCGTGCCATTCTGCCGCTTGGTACGCAGAAACCTAACTACTTCAGGTACGAACAGGTTCTATTTCCCTATTCACGCATTCATGCATTTGTACGAGTTGGTATGGTTACGTGATGAATTTTCGCGTTCATTCACGCGTTCATGCATTCGTACCTTAACTCGTACGGGTTAATGTAACATGTAACCAGGGCTTAAGACTATCTGGAAGATTTAGCTTTCTCTATTTCATGTTTTGCAGATTTCCATCCACGCACATTAGCCTCTGATACGCCAAACTTTCTACTTGCATCACAGTTATTGGTATTTTCTGCGTGATGTATGACAAGCAGCTTAAAATTAGCATCGCAACTACGTTTTATTCCTTTTGATGACATTCCCTTTGCACTCCTGCGGTGTATTTCAACATGATCTGCCATTTTTTTTCTTAAGGGCTACATAAGTAATAGAAATAAGCATGCAGCACTTGAAATTACACTTCACCACGTTTTGATATGTTTGTAATTAATAGCGGAAAGAGCCTAATGATTTCAGCCTTCATTTGTTCCCAATATGGCATACTACGTGCTTGATGTAAATACAACAGATTCAGGTGACATATCATGGAAGTTCTTCATAATATAAGAGAAACAATTGCACTTTTCCACAAATTGCTTTAATGCGTACAACGCGTTTTGGCTCACATAGCCATCATCTGTACTTGTACTGTCTTGTACCTGATGATGGCTCTGTGAGCCGAAATGCATTGTACGCATTAAAGCAATTTGTGGAAAAGTGCAATTGTTTCTCTTACATGATGTAAATCGCTGTGGCCTCAGACGTTCATTTTTAATTGAAACAATTAGTGTACCCGTAATTGTTAAATACTATTATACCAATTTATTAATTGTTCATTTCAGTAGTTAATTGAAGAGATTATCGTTGAATACTTTCTTATGAATAGTTTAACCATACATACGTACAAGTCACTGAATAACACCTATTATACACATATTTATACTTCATATTTGAATCCAAGATGAGTCTTAATATTTGCAGTTGAAATTTTGACAAAAAAGGTCATCTTAGATTCAGATGAGTACGGTAAGTGAAATATCGTGCTCTTTTGCAACATCAGGGGGTGGCAGTCTTAGTCATTTTGTTGTCCATGTCCTTAAAAATTTCTATTTTTGTATTTAAACTTAATACTTTTCTTCTTATTTTATCGCTCTACATAGTGATCAATGTCAAAGGCCGTCTGTACTTATTCGCAAGTAAGTGTAATGCTGCACTAGACGCAGCAGCGAACCGCCAGAGACTAACCGACGAGCACAGGAGGAGCCGATGGCAGAGAAGGGGAGGGGTGACTAGCGTGAGGGGGTGGGAGTTGCCCAGCGCATGACAATGGTGGGTTTTGCTCAGTGCACGATAGGGGTGGGAGTAGCCATGTTCATATAGTCTGAGAAGAGGAGTTCAGGTGCTTATGGTAGATTTCTGAACGAGCATTCATGTGCGTAAATAATCGGATATTGATAGAGCTCTCGAGGTTTTAACACGAAGGTGATTTTGCCATAATGTTTTGCAACAGCCGAGAAGAGGTTTAATATATAAAGGATATCTTGCGGCATGACTAACTTAGTTATAAGTGGGACTCATTTCAGTATGCCTTCATTAAAAGCAAGATTTTTTACATGGCAAAAGTGCTTATTTTGATGGGGAGTGGCTTTCACTTCGTTCTAAGTGGGTTCGTTATAAGTGGGCTCCACTGTATTTATATGTATGTATGCATAGATTTTTCAAACCTGAAGACGAGAGCTGGATTAGCTATTGGAATGTTAATGCCTACTGTCAGTGCAGAAACAGAAACTATGTGCACTTGAGTTTGGGAAAAAATAATGAGAAGACGTACAGAAATGCTAATCACATCATAATTTTCCTTATTTTATTCTGCAATATTTAATGGCAAACTTAACTTTTTTAAATGCATTTCAATATTTTTTACTACGAGTGTAACTTAAAAAGTACCAGTTTTTGATGGTGTTCAAGCAAAGCTCGGATTTTGTTAATTTGTAACTCAAACACAATATGTATGTTAAAACCATATTGCAGTCAAGGTAGACAAATATGTATGCTATACATATTGTGAGTTTCAGAATTGTATCTTTAAAAGGAAAAAGGTTATTATTAATTTTGTAAACTGATTGCATTTCAAAACTGGGGCATCATATGATTTCGTTCTTGGTCCCGTTGCAATCTGTACACCTTGAAAATTAACGATATTTAATTGTCCCATTTATCAGTTAATGCTTTTAATTTAAATCAATTGGTATTCATATTGATCAAAGTGAAAGGTCCTGAAACTGAACTTAATTATGTATAGCAAACATGTATGTCTACCATTGACTGAAATATGGTTTTCATTAAAGTTCTTGTTTGAGTTAAAAATTAACAAAGTTGAAGCTTTGCTTGATAACCGTCAAAAACTGGTACTTTGTATGTTACACCCGTAGTAAAAAATATTTAAATGTATTTAAAAAATTTAAGTTTACCATCAAATAAACCTGAATGAAGTATTTGCACTTTTTTGGAAAGTAATCTTTAAAAAAAAATTTAATATTGTGCTGAAACACAATCCGCCATGTTCCCAGGCTTGTGACGTCATCTCCCAGATCCTTGCCTTCAGGCTGCTTCGAACGTGCCGGACAACCCGGTGTTAAGGAGGAAATGGCTAATTGCTGTAGTATACTGTTTGTTTGCATTGAAATGATCATGCATTGAAAGTAGTAATCAAAGCAAAGTGGTGATTCGTAGGCATTCATTCAGAAGTATCTCTAGGGACTTTAGGGTCAAATTTATATTCGTGTCTCAAGCATAGATTGTGAAAGTGTTTTACGTGATGTACGTAGTGAGTTTCACTGGTGTTGTGCAACGTTCATGTACGATGGATTCAATGTCATTTATTGCCGAAGACGTGCTGGCATGTTTTGCTGTTATTTCCCCCTGAAAAGATAGTGGCTTCCCTAGTCCTTGTTGTGAACGCTATTTACAGTGCATGAATTATTCGCATGAAAATTTAACATGAAACTATATGTGAAAGCTTTTGAACTTCAACTGAATTTCTTAATGGTCCTTGTGTTTGCTTCTTTACTGTGTTTCTACATTGGTTGTAATGGTGTTTGCAGTATGAATTTCAATAAAAATCTCTAAATATATTCAGAGATTTTAATCTATAGGCGAGTCAGAAAATAGTTTCGATTTTATTAGAGCGTGTATACTTAAACCCTTTTACTTACTTACACCCATCAGTGGTGGCATATATTATGATATATTCGAGGTTAGAGACTAGTCATTAATTGTTGTTGTGTGTGGGAAGTGAAAATGTTTTGACAAGCCAGTATATTTTGTTTTGTTGGCCATGGAGATGTATTTGTAGAATTGGTTGACTGACTTGAGAGGGGATAAATGGACACGACCTTATCCTAAGCATGTTTGGAGAGCATGATGGGCATATTTTGGAAACATATGCCAGGCATATTTTGAGAACAAGCTGAACATATGTTAAAAACATATGGTGAGCATATTTTCAGCATATGCCCTCCTGGACATTTTCGTATGCTCTGCACATGCTCAAAATGTGCTTTACACATATATGTTGAAAATGTGCTTAGCATATGCTGAAAACAAATTGTGCTAGTAGGGTTGGTGTATCACTAGTTTCCTTGGCAGATATCAAAATGAGCAGGTAAAATAAAAGGTAAACCTTTGGAATAAAAAGAGTTTTTGTTTCATTAGGTGGTATTCATTTATACTCCTAATTTTACTTCGATAATTTTACTCTTCGCTGCTCCGGTCCAACATAATCCGCATTAGCGCTCAGGAAATGCCCAACCATTATGGCATCAACCGTCGGGAGATTATTCGAACATGCCTTGACAAAACCGGGTTCCATGGCAAAAACTTGATTTTCGCTTAATGCAAGAAAGGTAGAAATAATTAAGATTGTCTTCTGCCGAAATGGATACGTTGTGTATATGCTAACCACAGGGCTCAGCTACTCACATATATGGAAGATGATGTCATGTAGCAAAGAGCCAATGACTGGGCGTTTCAGCCTGCACAATATCGATGCGAAAACAGTGCATGATAAATATTAATAATTTAAATAACTAAGCAACTATTAGTGCAAGCAACCGAGAGGTTGATATATAGAGATATTATTTACCGAATCCAACAGATTTCGACGGTATTCCAAAAAAATGCAAACACTCCATTACATAAGGAAAATTATGATGTGATAATTTTGTAGGCTTCCTCATTATTGTTTTGTTTGTCTCCCAAACTCTAGTACACATAATTTCTGCGCCGATAGTATTACTTTATCCCAATGCAGACACAATGACAACTTATGTTGAATCTTCTCAATTCACTGGGAAAGTCTAAAATTTTGTCATCAATGTGCTCTATTTTATATTGTAAAGTTTGCCTACATTTGATCTGATATTTCTATCTTACCTTTCAGTCTCACCATCCATCTCACCCATCGTTGATCGCTTTGAAAGTAGAGAATTACGGTCATCCCAGAACACGCCCAGGAATGTCAACCATTCGCGAGACTGGAGGCTTCAAGATAGTAAATCCAGAAGAAATCTTGAATTCTCATATTGTCTCTCCTCCCCTTGTAAAGCTAAGTGGTAAGTAATGATAAGTGTAGAGATGTTTATCATTGCAATGCTATTTATGGAATAGAATGCCTAACTTGATGTTTTATCCCACTTGGTATTGTTTATTAAGGGCCCAATTATAAATGTTGCTCTGAACCTTTTTCTTACTTGTTTCGCAGACCCACATTTCTGAGTAAATGTTTGCTGTAAAAAATTTGGATGGGCTTTTTTTAGGATAAAAATAATATACCACTATGAAATTCTATGGCTAATAGCCACAAAATAGTGAAGAAATATGGATAATAATGGGATTTGTGGGAAAATCAGGAGAATGAGAAATAATGAGTCAGTAATCTTGGACAGTATTTTGATATGTATAGTCCCAGAGATGTACCACTCCATACTGAGACATATAAATGAATGACTCAGCTGATAGGTAAATGGTGTATTAATTTCCCATATTTAAGGAATGAAAAAGCTAAGAACCTGAGGCCATTACTTTCCAACTCTATTCTTGCTATGGCAAACTGCCTTATATATGTATATACTCCTAAATGTCATTTCATTATTTAGTTTGAGTAACTTAAGCATTCATTCCCCTTTTGGTAAACTGAAACGTTAGGTTTTGATTGCTCAGTTGGCAGTTATGTTAAGGTTCTTAAAGTGACTATGCATATATACCCTTGCTTGAGGTCGTTAAAGCCAAGAAATATCCATCATAAAGACCCTAGCATTGTAGGCGGTCATAATGATTGGTTTAAGGTTGATAGATTATTAATTCGGTATTATTCTAAAGTGATAAAGGCCATATTGTTAAATTCTGCTGAAAGGCTTCTCACTAGATGATTGAAAGCTTTAAAAAAAATATAGCCTACTGGAATGAGTACAAGGTGGTGATGTGATTTTTGAAATAGGCCAAAATCACCTGGACCATTCTAATAGCATTGATCCTTGGTCAGTATGTGTATTGCTCACACAGCATTTAGGAAACAATAATTCCAAAATGAGATAGATAGCTCGTTTGAGCCTTTGTCTCTTCTATCTTGTACTGTTTTTTTACAATCCATGGAGAAAATTATTTAATGAGAGGCAATGCTTCCATATTAACGAAATGCAAGGTGAACTTTTTGTGCAAGTCAGCCCCTTTGTAATGTTGGCAGTGTAATAAATTGGATAGTGATCTATTAATCTGACTGTATCCGTGGATAGGGGAAGGTAGGGCCCTGGAAGGTGGTGGTAGTTACTGCTGTTCCTCTCTGAAGGTCACCTGGGCCAACCACTGCAGTTAGGGCTTACACTCACCATTTTTAAATGGGTGAGGACTGTTGTTTGACCTAATTATGGCTCCCTTCCATTGATTTATGTGAAGTAGAGCCTTGAATTTCTGAGCAAATGTGGGCCTTGTGACGTCATATAGCCAAAAGCTTTGATGATAGGAATTTTCTGGACAGCACAATACTTAATGCACAGTGAAAATATAAATATGAGGGTAAGTCAATAAATAAGTTGCAAACATCAGGATTTCATCGTTGGCATCAGTTGTAAAAGTTTCATTGTGAATGCTTGGAACATTACCTACCGAACAGTCCGGACTTAGCCTCCATCGATTTACATCTGTTCAGGATCCTAAAAAATCATTTGGGTGGCCGACATTTTGAAAATAATCGCCTTTCTTTAAAGTCCAATGTATGTTGGGGTGATTGCATTTCTTTCGGGTTTCGCTGCATTACATTATCTTGGAGACCACGTTTCATGACCAATGCTGGCCACATCTTCAGATCAGGTCTGAAATGATCTGAAGATGTGGTCAGTATGAGTAGATGGCCCTCGTATTTATTTTTTTACTGTGCTTAAAGTATTGTACTGAGCAGATCTGAAGATGTGGCCAGTATTGGTCACAAAACGTTATCTCCAAGATAACGTAACGCAGCGAAACCTGAAAGAAATGAAATCACCCACACTACAGTGCCACGAAAGCCTCAAGCAGAAACCTATGTATGTTGGTTAATCCAGAACTCCATTAGTTGGGACTTTGTTAACTGGCTCAACTAGTTTTGTTTTGGACAGGATCATCAAACCGTTGCTTATATCAGGGTTACCACAGACCTGTAAAAGGCAGGGGAAATGAGTATTTACTTAGAAATTAGCTCTCTCTAGTCATAAGTGTTGTTTCTCTACTAGTGATAGAGAACCATTTTAGGCACTTTCTGCTGATAACTTAATGCTTATGTGCACATTGTCAAAATTCAGGTTGGAAATTTCTGTTTTCCCCGGATTTGAATGTTTTTAAGGTGACACTAAATGATTTTTTTTCACTATTTGGTCACAACCTTCTGTGAAACTACATGAAAGGATTTAAACATAACCCGACTTATTAAGGTGAATATATCATTCCAACAGGGACTTCAGTTGTTCCAGTCATCACTCTAGATTGAGTCCTATTTCATCTGGGAAGAAAAAGCTGTTCAAGATAAAGAAGGAATGCAAGCACTGTGGGAAGTGCAAAAAACTTGTGGAGAAGTTCCGAGGCAAATTTAGTGAGAGTTTATTCGTTGATGGTTGGAGTGAAATCTTCAATGATTTAAAAAATGTTTGGTTTTCTGGACCAGATAACCATAGGAATGGCACGCTGTTGGAATCTTGTGATAAACTGTGCAGATATCCTATGTCATTTTCCTCATTTAAATCGGGTAAATGTGGAAATGCCAGACTAAAAATGCATTGGCTAAACATGTCGAAATGGGTTAGTAGTGCTACAAGTTCTTTGTGTGTTTTAAAATGTAGGCATACAAAAGTACAGCCCCAATGTATAAGCTTAAAGAAAGATACATTTAAAAAAGAATTTTTCTGTGATATGAAGAATAAGAATGTGCATACAGAAGAAATGTATGAGGTTTTTGTTAAGAAACTGATGATGGAGTTCATGTGCTGATGTTTCCATGTGCCTCTATGTTTCAAGGTACCTCATTGCCCCTGTAGAAAGCTCTCCTAGGTTATTATTATTTCAGTTTGTGTGATTTTATTTAATTGCAGTTATTTGTGTTTATTCTTCTCACTTCTGAAATTTATTTAAATGAAAAATTAATCTTCAATTATCACGTTTATCATTGATGCCTTTACAATTGGTCCCATTATCTATCCTAGAATGATTGGTATGATTTCCTGTGAGATAAAAATCAAGATTTTCCCTAATTTACGTGGTTCTCAAAGAAAATTGGACTGGACCTCAACTTGTTCATGAAAACTACTTCAGTTCTCTCTTCTAGTCTTCAGCACGGCTACTTCTCTTGGCAGCTACTGTTGGATTTATCTGAGCAATGAGTGTAATTCAAGAATGGAAATTGTATTTATTACATGAAATAGTCTGTTTTCTTTCTGAATAAAAGTCACTGAAATGAAGTGGTACATTTTTACATCAACATTTTGTGTGGTACATTCAGAAGATTGGCGTCAAATGTGACAGTACTAATTGTTAATTCTTGAGGATGCTTTATTTTACTTTGTGACTACCTGTTGATTAAAAACTATGATTTATCGCAAAGGCTGAAAATCTTATTTTTTGAGTGAAAAATTAAGTCCATCACCATAGCTTGGGAGGTTTGAAATCAGTTTTGATGATGCAAAGTGACAGCATTCTCAATTGCCCTGGTGTGTGAGATTTTGAATTGATTTTAAGCTAATTCCTTTGTCACTATGTTTTGGATTTATTTTATAGTCCTTATATTTAGACATCTTATTTAATCTTCATTTTCTTGTACATACATTTAATGTTTATACTTGTCTTCAGGATTACCATCTTTTTACCATTGTTAATACCATTGTTTAAATTCATCTATTTCCTATAAAATGCACAAATAAATGCATGCGATTTCATTTTTTTGTTCATTTAAAACCTCTCAACTTTTCTGCACATCATCCATGGATGTAATCAACTGTAACTAAATGGACAGTACAACCCACATATGTATATATATTTTAATTAAACACTGGACATAATACATAAGTTTGTTTGTGATGAATGCCTGTTATGTAAGTTGAATAAACAATTCGGGTTCGTATTAGAAACAGATTTTAGTGCTTGCAATTAAGTGCAATGGTTTCTTAACTTTTTCGTTTGGCTTATCCATTGAACATTCTACTGGATGATACCCCCTAAAAGTGTAATTTGCATTCTTCCTCTATTTAAACCAACATCCACCATTGTGACTTTTCTGCCTGCCCCTAAACCACAAATCTCCATGAGAACTTCCAGCATGTCAATTTGAAGACCATAGCTCTAGAGAATATTATTTTCATATTTGCTCTTACCTCGGCCAATCGCTTAAGCGTAATTACGATAGGAAACTCTATCACATGTGTTTCAGTAAGAGTAATAGAATTTGAGGATGTGTGCGCAACAAAACGTCACTTAAAAAGCATTACTGTTCTACTGTATGTACTAGCATTACTGTATGGCTTGTACTGAAAATTTTATTTAAATTTAAAATCAAATCAGGGTGGTAAAACATCATGCAAATGTGAACTTTCCATGCAAAATTAAATTCGTTCATTTAGTTCAGTCAATTACAGAAAACCAATACACACTTAACTATTTCATAGACATACAATTATCATTTACTGGGTTCAGTTTTCTGTTAAAACTGAAATATGTAATCATCATACAAATGTTTAGCTTACTAAGTCAGGGATATAGGTAAAATCAGACTTGATTCTTCAGTTTTAATTTCCATTAAATAAGGATGTTTATTCAAAACAAAACTACATGCATATCTAAATGAAAGAGCATCATCTGTAAAATGGGGTCCCACACACAACCTATGCCTTGAAGAGTAAGAAGTGATACGTAATATCACGAGAGATTGACAAGGAATTAAAATCTAATGCTTGTATGAAGGTTTGTAGGCTAGTACCAACTACCAAGGTCTAAACCAATATAGCCCACAAGCCTGATGACTAAAGATATCAAATGTAATGTATCACCTGAGTTAGGTGGTACATACTTCCAACATGTTCATTGCATCTTCAATGAGTATGAATAAACACCTTTTGGTTGAATACCATTTTCCACAATGGCAATTATTCAAAGTTTCTTTTATAGTTAGAATTACATGATGACTGAAGAGATTTAACTTGACGAGTCTCCTCCCTAACCAATAACTTAAAAATAATTAGGAATACACAGCTGTTCTGATATATTTTGTACGCAGTACATAAAACATGATTAATTTAAGCGTCAGAGAATTTGAAAATGTAAAATTGGAGATAAATTAGAATTATAATAATAGGAACTTTATTGAAATCTACACCAAACTCGAATATTAAACAAATAATGTTAAAAAAACCAACACTTGGGAACTTGATAAAATGAATCTATGCCAGTGATGTTCCATATAAGGAAAGTTAACTTGTTAAATATCATTATTAAACAGCGAGTCACACGTTAATTTGAGATATCCGGATAAATTAGAGGTAAAAAATGAATCACCACCCTATGATAGTCACAGATTCTACCTTACACATGGTAGCAATAAAAGCTCATCCAACTGGATTGCTAGCTCTTCGCAGAGCGAGATAACCAGCCACAATGTCACTAGGCAATGTCCTTATTGTTTTGAACTCATCAGAAGTAGCATAAAACAATTTGGTTTGGGGATCCGTATATTTAGCCTGAAAAAATGGCGAAGAATGATTAATGACACGATAAGAGGCAATATTACAATGCACGGATCTATCACATATTTCTTCTACCTACAGGCAGCCCCGATATATCTGAATATTTCCTCGGTGGCTTGTAAGAAGGCAAGGCATCAATAGTGCTATCTGAAAAAGGCAAAACAAATTACTACGACTAATGAGATTCGAAGAGCGCCTAAATGAAACGTCTTCTCACAAAAAGAATTCCCAAGTAAAAACCCAAAGACGGCTAATTTCACCACAACTCACAGTGAACCACGTCTTTTCCCCAGGGCAGGGCTCTCTCCAACGCAATAATTTGCTTCAGCGATCTCCACGCCCTCTTCTTGTTATTGGTCTTCTTAGAATGCTAAAAATTAAAACGCGTATGATTCAAATCACTAATTTTGTAACTACGGGAGCAGCACAATTGAAAGGATCAGATAATCCAAATCTCCAACCATAATAAATGTGGAATAATAAGGAAAAACAAACAGACACGGGACTATATTACGGGTATTTCCAAGGTCCGAGGAATATGAAGTCACAAAAGGATCATATTAGAGTATCTTGAAGGTGATAAGAAAATGATGTAAAAATATTGACTGTCCCAATGGAATTAACAAGCTCCAATTCACGCAAGAATGAATGATGGTAAATAATAGCTAATAACCTGAAAGGCAACATTCTTGAAGCTGTACTTCGGTTCTTCCTTAATTTCTTCAGCAGAATTTTCTGGGGCCGGAATGGAAGCTGGACTAGGAACACCTGATCCACCTACGCTACTCAAACCACTGTCCTGTTCGCCAGATTGCTTCAATTAAATAATAAAATATGGATGAATGATATTTAAAATACAGTGAATCACAACAGCACACACGAGAAAATGGTGATCAAATTGCTAAATTGTGGAATCATTACCTACCGAAGTACCTGGTTTTCGTTTAGGCATTGTCTAAACACCCTCGAGTAGCATGAAACGTTTCTTAGGAGCAACTGGTTATATTTTAATATGGAGATAAACACTATTCTAAATAATTCAAGAGAATAGTCACGTATAAATGGTAAATAACCTTAAGCCAAAACCGCACTGGCCTGCTTTGTTTACAAACCAACCTCTCATTGCGGTTTGCGATTGGTTATTTTTTAACATATGATGAACGAATGTCCGCATGCGACCGCTGTTGCCAAATGGTTGCCAAATCCAAGAATACTATCCATTGTACAATCCACGGACTATAAAGATCTATTTTCCTCTATTATCCTTGGTACAATCCATGGCCAAATCATACCAAATGTTGAATGTAAGCAGGCGAAAAGAAGACGTCGTGATGTGATGGTAAAAACATAAATATTTTTAGGCTGCTTGAGAGTAAAATGGAAAATGTGGATATGTCTCCTTCCACGGAGTGCCCTCTTTTGACGAAAGATCCTATTCAGTTAAGACAATTGGTAGATAAAGTGGTAGAAGTTACTTCAGCAGATGGAAAAAAAATTGTCGGTCGAGTGTTCACAATTGATCCTGTTTCAAATAGGTGAGAATTTTTTGGTTTCTCTTTGCACCTAGATAACCTGTTGTCACTAGCTAATGTGTGATGTATTTATTGCAGTGTAGTGTTATTCAAGGCCGATGGATCTGTGCAAGTTGTTATAGGACATGCTGTGAAGCATATGGAACTATCGTCCCATGAAATTAGTATTCCCCGACAAAACATACTCTCGCTTGAAAGGGAGGATGTTGATGAGGAAGTTAGTGAAGTGACTAAGGTTAAACTGAGAACGTGGCTGCTGGAAAACAGAATACCTGTCGAAGAGGAAGGAAATATGTTAATAGTGTACAATACATTAAAAATATACCCACCGTATGGTTGTGATCGCTGCGTTTGCACAAATACAGTGATGCTGGAAAAAGTACAGCGTTTGATATCCCAGATGCCAAAGTAGGAATTTATGTGACCGGGCTGTGACTTTTTGTATTAACTAGCCCTACTTCCAGATTACACTTCTTGCAGATTTAACATTAAACATTTATTGTTTTAACCATCGTTTTATTATGTACAAAAGCGACAATACAAATTGTACAAAAAAATAAGTACATCTTTCTAAATCCATCCTTACGAGTATTCCAAATATGTTTTTGAGCATGAATTTTATGTGACTTCTATTTGTGAAAAATTAATATAACATTGGTTTGCAATGGAAACAGCTTTGACAAAAATTGTACTCACGTGCGTCCTCGCAAATCTACGCCAACTATCTTATACTACACGATTTCCTAGTGCTCAGGACAAAAAACATTTAATAAAAACTTTTTTTTAAATTATACCACTATGCATGCAAAGTTTATTTTTCTCCTAAATCTTGAGGTTTGGATACAAATGACACATCCAGCTTCACATTACCCAGTGCTCTCCCTTCAGTGAGCATTCGGCTGCTCATGTAGTTTTCAACCCA
The DNA here is from genome assembly GCA_963169105.1 of Ceriagrion tenellum. Classification (NCBI taxonomy): domain Eukaryota; kingdom Metazoa; phylum Arthropoda; class Insecta; order Odonata; family Coenagrionidae; genus Ceriagrion; species Ceriagrion tenellum. The sequence goes on along the minus strand of OY720636.1, from coordinate 41,668,688 downwards.
CTTCAACAAAGCAAGAATAGATTCTGTGCCAGGAAGTCTTCGGTCAGCAGCTGTTTTTACACATGGTGAAATGGTAACCAAGAAAGTAGCAGCCATACCTTTTAGGGCCCGCATGGCATCCTCATCAGTAACATCATCTCCTGCATAAATGACCTTAACCCTCTCATTCCAGTCCACACCAAAAGCAGTACGTAATATGTAAATTGAAGCTCTACCTTTGTCCCACTGCACAGGTGGCCGAGCTTCTAAAGCACAATGTGCTCTACCTGCTGAGAATCCAAACCTCTGAATAATTGATTTAGCCTTTTCTGCCATCTCTGCTCGCATTGCCACAGGTGTTTCACGGTAGTGGAAAGTTAGGAGTGCACCCTTGTTTTCAACCCATGCACCATCATGACAAACTTCTTCCTGAAGAGTCTTCAACAATTCATTGACTTTTCCCTCATACTCCACAGGCATTGGATGGACGAATTTGGTGCCATCAGGATGCAGAATCTCCAGCCCATGGTTACCAGCATAAGTAATTCCTTCTATTCCTACCATGGCTTTGACGTTGTTTACATTACGCCCCGAAACAATGCCTACATACACATCAGGTGTCTTAGCAAGCTTTTCAAGGACCTTTTTGGTTTCTGGTGGCAGCACAGCAAGGTCTGGATGAGGAGCAATGGGAGCAAGGGTTCCATCGTAATCCAGGAGAAGTGCCAGCTTGTGGGACAAGCCAATGTATCCAGAAAGGTATTCAAAATCCTCTATTGACATAGGTAACATTGACGACAGGTTTACATCATCTCCATTAGCGTATCCCATTTCTTTGAGGAAGGAATTCATCCAATAATTGACATCGTTCAGTCTTTCACGGTGTCGAAGATGATTCATACGAACTTGCCTCTCATCTTCCGGCATGGTCAGAGCCCGATGAATGACAGAGGCGGCATCATCTATCTCATATGGGTTAACGAGAAGCGCTTCTATCATTGTTTCCCCGGCACCAGCAAATGGAGACACGATTAACACACCTGGATCATTAATCCTGCATGCCACGAATTCTTTTGCCACTAAATTCATTCCATCACGCAAAGGAGTCACGAGCGCGACAGCAGAATCCCTATAGAAAGCTGCTAATTCTTCTTGTCCAAGGCAACCATAAATATATCGAATGGGAGACCAATTTGGTGTAGTGAAACGACCATTTATGTGCCCCACCAGCTGATCTACCTCCTCTTTCAGGTCTTGGTACTCTTTGACATCAGTCCGTGATGGCACTGCAATTTGCAAAAGTGTCACACATTCACGGTGCTCGGGATGATTTTCCAGCAAGCACTCAAAAGCTCTCAAGCGCTGAACTAGGCCCTTGGTATAGTCAAGTCTGTCTACTCCCAAAATCACCTAGGGAAAAAGAAAGAGTTTAGTGGTACATGAAGAAATTGAGATTTTCCAAAAACTAACAACATTTGCATTGATCTTAAGGTACATATCCGTCATATGCCAATAGGAGTTACATAAATTCACATAGTCTAAAAAGACAATGGGGGAGTTCCACATGTTTAGCCACTAGAAAAGCAGGAGGAAACATTAATGTGCGAACAGTTACTCTTGGTAGTACATATTTGGCGGTTGATGAACAAGAACAGGTTTTAATAAAGAAACATCTGGAGCCCTTACTAAAAAACCTAAGCATCTTAGGCAAAAACTGCCAACATCATTTAACTCGCAGTAAATGGCAGTTTAAGGCAAAACAAAATGTATAATCAATCTGATGAAATAACATACTCATGAAGCTGTTAACTTTTATAGATACCCTAGAAGTCTTAACACATTTTGTGAAATATTTTATGGACGTTCAAAACCTTACAGGCTCTCTATCATTGCACTATCAAGGACTAAACTATATTTGCATAACTTTTTCATAGTTTTCCCCTGAGTACAATTATTCATACAATATATGCACCAATTTTTGACCTAAGCAGTTTTTTCAGTTCATAAAATTCTAAGGGAAATTTGGGGCACTGCTACAAAACAATGATAGGTAGGTGGGTTCACAAAAAGGAACTATGTTCATTCAAGGAACTTGCACATATTAGCAGAAAAGTAGATACCTTTTGCTTTGTTTGTGGCATCAAACTTGGAGCCTTTTTGGCCAGTTGGACAAAGTGATCAAATGGCACACCAATTGGCAAAGGACGAACTCTGACTGTTCTACCAGCATGCTCAACCAGTAGATTTTTCCGATCAACTCGGCACCCCAGGCGTCGTTCACAGCAATCGACAAAATTAAGGCAGTAATCCTTAATATGGAATCCCACCATATCACAACCTGCAAGTATATTTTAAAAATGGCATAAATGAGTGAGAATCAGAGAGATTACAGAGAAAATATAATAATGAAAAAATGGACCAATCATTCTTGTGGGTCTCATCTTGTAATTCATAACCTGATAAGGTGCAATTCACTACATACCTTATATTCATAAGCTACAGAGTCTTGATTATCAAATATTTACCAATTCTCTATTTTCCCATAAACTTAATGATGCACATATCTCGAATCTCTTCCATATACTGCCGTGTTGCAATAAATTAGATACTACAAACATTTTCGGCAAAAAGGGACCCTCTTTTCCCACAGTGATATTGTGCTCTCATGTTGACATGTATTTAGTCACAAATCCATTAGCCCTCTTAATGCAGGCTCCAACCAGTGGTACTAGCGAGAAATGCAGAGGGTAATGTAATGAAATATATCATCCCAGGAAAAAAATATTACGAAGTTGTTTAAGATATCCAAATGTACTTATTTTATTGTAGGTATATATATTGAATTAGGTAACAATTATTTAAGACTTATACATCAATTAAAAAATATTGTGCTAAAGTTCTGCAATATTTGCACACATTTACCGATATATCGGCCTGCTGCACTTTTTGCATGAGATGCAAAAACTGTTATTTAGACCTTCCGCACTAACAATAAGAGGGTTATGTATACTGGCATGTATTTTTTACATATTCATATTTTTTCAAAACCATTCTGCATTATCATTTCCTTTGTTCAGGCTCTACTGTATCTAAGATAATAAACAGACTAAGGCTGTGGTTCTTACATTAATGAAGACTGAAGAATCTTAACTTTATTTGCAATACATCCGCTAACGTGGCGCTGATAAAATCAAAATCTAAAAAGGAGTATGTAATTTCCAAGGCCAAGTAAGTTACCATAAATAATAACCACACTTTGAATCAATTTAATTGCATTAAGGCTCATTTGTGGAATATCTTTAAAAATGGAATATTTGTGGGGATATCATTTTCAATGGTTTGACCGAAAATTTCTCATACAAAAAAAAAGAACGCTAAATTGCATGAGGGCTGCATGTATGTCTTCAAATTTTCTTTATTTCTAATGCATTAACGTAGCAACAACAATGGCTAAAGTGCCTTTCACCCTGTGCTATTGCTATTGGATTTCCTAATATGTATATCCTATAATGGTTATTAACGGCAGGAAGTTAAAAATTACAGTATTTTTCAAAAATTACCATAATTTACCACGGTAATGTAAATACATACCTCAAATTAAAATTATGGTAATTTACCCATTTCTAGTCATGGAATTTTTTTCCTCAGCAGCAGTAACTGGGAAGGGCATGTAAGTGTTGGCATTGAAAAATACTCTTTGATTTACGTCAGGTATTATGGCTATTAAATATTTTTGTCTCCGTGATGTCATGTTTTAACTCCAGCAGATTCCCTCAATGTAAATTCAATGCAAATGCTCAGGCCACCATCTCGAGGTCAGTGGACAAAAATGACCATATTTCCCTGTCCATGAGATTCACTGGAGTCTTTTTGGGTTAGCTCTTGGAAGTAATTAAAATAATCAGCATGCATAAACATTTACAATTTAATGGTAGAAAATGGTGTAGTTGGATTCCAAAAATTTCACCTGTATTTAGTCATTCATCGTGAAATTTCACAAACAAATGACATACAGCACACCTTTAATTTGCTGCCCTGATGCAATAAACTGTAAAAGGAGACCTTTGACTGCAATGCAAAATTGGATACACGAAAACATAGCTTTACCATCTGCCCATAAGATACGTGAAGAACTAGAAAAGCTTGATCAAGAAACACAAGTGCATCTTATGAAACAGGAAAAAAGTTAAGTCATCATCATTGTGTTCGCAGGTTCCCGCGGCATTGATCAGATGATGTCAACATTTTTTAGCTGAAGGTGAAGGATGGGGAGGTTTTTTTTCCTTTGCCTTACTCCTGCCATCCTTCACCTGAGGACGCCAGCGGGGTAGCTGGCGAAACAGTTGTGATACCCAACAACATATGTGGATGCAACCCGGAAAAATGTTGACATAATCTAAATCATCATTAATAACAAGTTTTCATCTTCACTTACCAAGCACACCCTGAAGTACTTCATCATCCCATGGAAAGAGCCTGAATATGTCCCATGGAGGGAATGGTATATGCAAAAAAAATCCTATTTTACAGTGCAAGTTTTCCTCTTCTGCTTCCTTTAGTGCGTAAAAATAAAAAAATGAGGAATGAATGATCATTTGATTGATTGATGGCATACATAAAACAGAAATCAATCACGAGCACATGCTCAATAGTATCACTACCTGGCGAATGGTATTTGCAGCAAGCATTAGGTGGTAGTCATGAATCCAAATTAGGGGAAGCTGACTTGAGGCATTCTCCATCTTTTTCAGAGCACATATAGATTGATGAGCAAACATCTGGTTGACTTGAACATAAGCCTAACATAAATTATATGAAATGATTCAGTATTAAGACAATATGGAAAGTGGGAAATGAAATGAGAGACCCCATTTACTAACCTTCCAATTTTCAGCTAAAAACATAGCTCTGTCCGGCATTGAATGAAAGAGAGGCCAGAATGTAGCATTACAGAACCCATTATAATACTTGTCAAATAATTCCTTTTCAACTGTAACAGGTACAACCTAGGAGAGATTTAGAAACCACTGGTATAAACACTTAAATATGCACCTACTTTCACAAATGGCACTAATTAATCAATTTCAATGCACATAAAAGTCAGAATTTATTTGCAAAATACTACAAAATAAGAATTTGAAACAACTTGAAAGACAGCCTAGAAAACAATTGTTTCAATCCGCAAGGCTAATTAAAAAGGGCTTGAGGATGATCTAATCTTATCTTCAAATACTTCAAACAGGTTTCAAGCCAAGTAACAGGGAGGAAATATTACAAGAATTGAATTCTATCTGCAGTTTTATGACTACACAATGGGATAAGAGGAGCTAGCAACCATGAATAAAGTAAAAAATCTGAACTTCCAGGAAATCTAGTAATATCTTTCAACAAGAATCAATTGGTGAGTAAATGATACCTCACATGTCCTTTGAATGGTATTAAATACAATAATCCCACACTACAGATGGAAGCATGAACTGATTTCAAAAAAGCAAACCAGAAAACACTACAAAATGAACAATTTCTTAGTCCATCATTCTCAGGCATCTGTAATATCATTCTAAGGCTTCTGAAATATCATTCTTATACTTAACTGTGCAGAAGTAAAGCTATACAGTTATTGTACTTCAAAACTTGATGACTGTTAACAGAAATAAGTTTTATATGATAGGAACAAAGGGCAGTATAAAAATAGTACAAGACGAAAGAGAATTGATAACCGATAGATTAAGGTGCAAGTCAAGCAAGGACAAGGCTTAAGCTCCAGCCAGAGTACTACTCCAGTACTTCTTGCTAGTACTAGAGAGCAGTATTGGTCCATTTAATCAGCCTATTCAATCAAGCTGAGGAGTATTTTATACAGCCCAGACCACCAAGAGCTTCAAAGCTTCAGTTCTTTTAAACTTGAAAATTAAGCCCTATGCAAGAGAGGCTACTTTTGTGACATGAATTTTGCTCACTTGGCATCAGCAAAAAATAATTAGTATTATTTCAAGAACGGTGAGCACAAAATGATACCACTTATGTCCCAATGAATATTTCACTACATATTTCCTAAAGAATAAACAAACCCAAAATAGTCAATTTTCCTAAGGATAGACATTAGGATATGAAATTTTTTTCTATTTTTCAAGGTATAACAGGGGAGGCCCCTCCTAGGATCCTCTCACTTCCACAATCCACGCCTGCATTCAACACACACATATTTGTCTATAAGCAGGGCAATCAAGAAGATTTTTCCACAGTGGCATCCATTAATTAAATCTAACAAATTTTCACAGAATTGATCTTTTCCTGTTTAATATCTTTTTAATCTAATTTGATCCTGAGCTTCACTGTGTGGTTGGGTTAAGGTTTATAATTTCCTCACTCCTTGATTGCTCATAAAAGGGGAGAAAAATGTTACATACTCTACTGAAAAGGCTGTAAAGGGTTAGTTAAGGGGGATTAAATCAAGTGAAATGGTAAAATGTGACTCATTAAGGTAAAGTGTCATCACATAACAATCGGTAAAAGGAGATATAGTGAAAATAGTATGTCTCTGAGAAAAAAACATAATGAGGTGAAGGCTATTGGTAGAGATGGGCCATTCTGAAAATTGCCATGGTAATTTAAAAAAAAATACTGTGGTATTTTACATAATTTACCACAGCCCCTGAAATTACCATAATTTTTGGTAATATTCTCCTCCATCCCAGATATTTTTCATACCAACATTCCCCAAACATATTATTTTAAGGCAAGCCTATATATATTTGTTACATTCTTAATTATAAATAAAGGCACTTACAACTCTTTTGTGGAATATTTTTACTGGTGGAATATTCATGGGGCTATTGTTTTTAATGGTTTGAACAAAACTTTCCCATACCAAACAACAACACCAAAATGCATGTGGACTGCTACATTTAAATGCTGCTGTTTTTAAATTTCCTTTATTTATAATGCATTAATGTGGCCATTTTAATGGTTTAAATGTCATTAACCCATAGCTATTGCAAATTGGCATTTCCAATTCAATTCTGTAATAGTTAATAATTGAAGAAAATTAAATATTGCCAGAAAATTGCTGTAACTTTAGAAAATTACAGTTATTTACCTCAAATGAAAATTACAGTGATAAACCCATCTCTAGCTATTAGATAGGAAGTGGAAATGAGGAGAGTGGAAAGTTATTGTAATATAATAGGCAATACAGTAAAAAGTTAAGAATGTAAATCTTGAGGTGTACATTTTCTTGCATATACACTTGAGGCGATACTCAGCCACTGGCCGCCACCAAGACCCGAACATCCATGGGAGGCAAGAGCGGATCCACCGAGCCAACAAGGGGGTTGTAGTGGCGGAGTATCGCCACATACTCATATGATCTACTTTCCACATTTACTTCACAATAATACACTGAAACACATTTCACCCCCTCACCCCATGCAGAGGAAGGTGGTCAATGTCACAATTTTCATCATTCATTCATTCCTCTCAAGATAATACGGGATATATCACAATGATTTGAAAAGGACCTTCCATGAATACAATGAGTGATGGCCTCATCTTGTGAGAAGAATTTATGGGCTTTAGGAATGGATGTTGTAACCATTTTCTGGCAGACAAAAGTCGTCTATCCATGGACATCATTCCATTACTTCTGAGGGTTCGAGAAATAATTATGTCCATGCTGACTGAGAAGTCATTCAAATTTATTTAATCTGTACATTGACTGAATCATTTACTTACTATTCAATCAGTACGTTGACTATGTACCTCATCTATATCTCAAAGCTTTAAGCATTGGATCATGACTCTAAATGCTTGCTATTTACAGTACCAGATGATTTTTATATCATTCCAGGAACACTTCCACCATGTAAATGAAAAAATAGGATATAAAATTCCTCACAGATGGGAATATTCCATTCTCTCAAACATCTAGCCAACACCACATAAAGAGATGCATTTACAGCATTGGGGTCACCTGGACTAAATAATCCACTCACCCTCCTTTTAACTGGATATTTGGGGAGGTGACCGACAACTAAGGTCATTTGCACCATAGAGGACAGGTAAGGGAGGAAGGGTTGAGAGAAACCCAGTATTGGCATTAGCCTGCTTTTAACGAAAGGCACTAAGGGGACAACAGTTAAATTTCTCATCTGACTGACAAAGTACTGCACTTGAAGTGCTCTTCACATGACACTCAAGTATAGATAAGGTTTCCTCAGAAAAACAACCTTCTCTGCAGGGATTTGAACCCTGGCCATCCATATGGTAAGACAGTACTCTAGCCACCACACCAACCCGATTCCCCTAACCCTCCATATTGCACCGGTAACCCAGACAAGGCCCCTGGCCAGAGACCAGGTTAAGACGGAGCTGTCTAAATGCATTTATATATTTATCTGCCAGAGATTCTCTTAAAGCTGTTAAATTTGGGGTAGATTTAACCTTAAAGCAAATGTACACAAATTTGTCTGGGGCCCATGAAAATAGTTTCCTTTCAACTTGAACTTATTTCACTAAGCACTTCATTCACATTTGAACATGGATTCATGGATGCACTTTACTCCAAACAGTCAATGTCACTTCCTTCAGGAATCTTTTAGACCACACTCAGCCACAACATCCTGGATCACTTCCTCCTCTCATCATTTGCATATGCAATTCACACGCAAATCACTTCACTCTTTAGAAGATGCAACTCTGTTTCCATAAATAGTAAGATTTTTCCCCTTGAGAAATTTTCCCTTTTCTCTTGAGAAAAAATGAAAATTTATAAGTATACACTGACCGATTTTGTACTTTGTGGGATGAGGGAGTTACAAGTACCTTACACAGAGCTGAGCCTGTACATTTCAGAGAACCAAAGATACCTTAAGCATTATGAATCATGAGAATGTATTTAGCTTTTGCTCAAGATTAGCCATTCAAGACAACATTTCTTTAAGTTTACTCAAACATACATTAGACAAAAAACTATCAGCATACATTCTACGACTTGATCATAGCGTAATAATCTAAACTGTATTATAATTCAACTGCATTTACTAAATTAATAGCAATGAACTCTGAACACCACAAGACACCAAAATATATTACTGATTACACAAATTATCAATTATCATTAGGAAGAGAGTTATGAAATTCAGATGTGCTGTTGGTGAGAGTAGAGGCAAAGTTTTGCAATGTGTAATCCTTGCGAAAACTTTTGGGCACTGATTCAAGCAGGAATGATTGTGAAAAGAGGGAGAGGGTTTGAGCAAGGTTGAGATAAATGGGTCAATGGGGAAAAGCTGGGAAGAAGCAATTTAATTTGAGGGCAAGAATGAAATTTTTGCAGGAAAGGCTGTGGGGCTCAGAAGAGTACAGCAGGAGGAGTGAAGAAGCAGCCCTGGAATGTAAGATATGAAGTTACGCTGGGAATAAAACATATCAACATTTACAGATCACGTGCCATTTAAGTTTTGCGGTCAAAACTGCTCACACGTTCCTGCTTCTATATCTTGCAGCAAGTGCTTGACCACGTGCTCATACAACATACCCACCATTTCTGTGGTTGGAATACATAATAGACGAGAATGACACAAGAATAGGTAAACAGTAAATAATGAGGACACTAACATAGTGAGTAATTGGCAAGTACTTAACTAACAATTGGGTAGTACCTATGCCTCTATGCTGAATCAAGGTAAGAATTTGGCTATAATGTGTGATACCAATACTGAGAGCATGTTCCTCTCATCATTCAGGAATCTCAACCAAAAAAAGGTTTACTGATGTTATATTTAAGAATCAAAGCAATGAATCAACTTGAGGTACATGATTTGGCTCTAAACACACTATAAGCTCTCTTCCATCAATCAATCAACTGTTACCACTGAGATTTAACAGCAACATTTAACTATTGAGTTGAGATAGCTAAAATGAGGAATTAACTTTTTGTCGGCTAGGTCCCTGTTAGGATAACTATTACCAACCTTCCCCATATCTTATAATACAATGGACATAAGATATCAAAGGAGGCAAATTGTCACATTCAGCTGTAATGAGCTGCTAATTGATGATTGACATAAATATGAATTAACCACTAAAAGCTACTGGCAGGCATTAGACAGAGGGTGAAAAATATCAAGACTGTATTACATAGTAACATTTTAAAGGCATATCTACTTCACAAAGGCTTTAAAATACCATTGCATGTACCACGCAGAAGGATTAACATTTCTATGGAAAAAGACACTTTCTTGGTATATACTAATAATCTACCAACATCTAAATTACAGTAATTCATCAGCCAGATAAACAGCAATCATGAACTTATGATCATTATCAGCTTAGAAAGTGATACCAGGTAGATATATCTTATAAGTACCAACTGCATATAAAATCATTTTTTTAAATTGTCATCCAATCTTTCAAGTACCTACATTTTTTTTTTCATTTTCATTACATTACAAATCAGCTGTCCCTGTCAAGGAGTAAAAGATTACTGATGTATACCTGATATTAATTGTTAATTGAGCTGTACTGTCCTAGCCAAAATTAACACCAGCAATTCTGGCACTGCACATGTGGCTTCCAATCTTCTTTGAATACCCACGAAATCCGAAACTCCTTGGTAAGTGAATCTAATGAATAGTTGAAGAACCCTTAATTCTGTATTCAAATTCAGTACCATCTCAAGGTTATCAGTTTATACAGAGGCCAGCCTAAAGTACTGCATTGCTCATGTGCATGACTGCCATTCGAAATATAAGGCTCTCTCATTCAGACAGGAGAAAAAATTCTGTAGTCATTTTCCATTATTTTTACTTCTCCTAACTGGTTTCGCAGTATCAAACCCAATCAAAGGTCCTTTCATATGTTGACATTTGATAATAATGTGAAACATTGAAAACAGGGGACTCAGCAATGATAAAAACTGTGGGAAATTTATTATCTTCATGAGTGTATCTTACTAGGTTACACCACCAAAATTTGATTCTGCCTCTCATTTAGAAACTGATTTTCATGCAATTAATAAAATAAGAATGGGTTAAAAAAACCTTGCTTAATGGTGATGAATTATCAAAGCAAGACCAACCTTAAGTTCATAAGGGGATGAGGGTTATAGATAAAAAGAAATAGATGTCACAGACGGTGAGTCATCACTTTAGCCAACTCCTAACCCATGGCAAAGTTCTTACTGAATACACAAAAAATAGATATCATGAACAATAACAATTTTACTCTTTTTCTCAGGCTTCAAACCTTGGTCAAGCACTAGAATACAGAGGTAGAAGCAGGATCTTGCCAGTATACTTACGCGACCAACACGATGATGATACACGCAACAATATTTCTCAGTCACTTCATTTTCCGTCCCTAAACTCGGCTTACGTCCACTATTTCCAACACACAGTCAAGTCCAAACTGTCATACAGAGGGGAAAGGTTATCAAAGAAAGGCTTATTTCACAGGAAAAAGATGACAGAGAACGAGAAGAGAACACTAATGGTAAAAAACTGGAATAAAAAAGATAATCACTATACAATCTCATTAGAAGAGTGCTATGGCTCAACCAAGTTTTCATTGTGATATTTACTGTAATGCCACTTGTGTTGTAAATCGTTTGTTAGTCATGTGAATATTTGGGCTGATAAATGAAAGTGGAAATGAACACAATATGTGAATAACAGTGTAAAAGGAAAGGAATTTAAAAAGAAGCTCTCAAAATGGTTGATTCAAAGAATGAAAAATCCAGGAAAAGTACTTTTTTCATTTCCCAAAAAATGTTGGGCAAGAGCCACAGAATCTGAGGATTAGGTTCACCCAACTGCGACCATAAATTTTAAGGATAGGTAAATGAGAACCATCTGCAATTTAGATGCGAACAGACTGGCAGATTATTTTACATCTGACCGCATTATATTGTTCAAAATTGGGAAAAATTGAAAATTTCAGGAGGCAACAGTAAAACAAAATGAGCACATTACACATACTAATACGACGTCCAGCGTCGATGATGTCTGAAATTCTTCTCACATAAAAATTTAACTCTCTCTAACAACAATATTTTTAGTAGTGCAAGCAAAATATAGATCACTCCAACAGGTGTTCATTTACTCTCACCTGTTTAGAAAGTAATCCGGCCGTAGGAGTGCTGTCATTTGGATTAGATTCAGGAATTGTTTCACCTTCATCCAGGCGAATTCCAGGCCATCCTACCCACACACCTTGGCAACGAATTACCACGGGAGCTACAGCCGTAACTAATCCTCCGGCGCTGATTTAACCATAAAAAGTACAACATATGCTTAAAAATATTCCCAAGAATAATTTAAAGGGACAGGTGAAAAACGGCATTCTTTACCCAGTAGTCTCCTTTAGCGCGTGTATAGTACTACTTACGTAAACACATTCATCTAACAGTTGCTTACCATCGAATTTTAAATACTCATCGCATTAACTAATAAAGAGATGTACACAGATGTTTGAAAAGTTGAAGTCAGAGCACGGTTGACAACTTCCTCCGTAACCGGGCAGAATTAATTAGCAAGTGAAAGAGAATTGGAAGAGCCGGCAGAGAGGATTCTAATCCAATTCATTTCACAATTCAGAGGTAGCAACAAGTTTCATTTCGCGCAAAAGAGCAATTATACCTTAGTCGTTGATTATTTAGGATAATTAGAGTACTATGAGAGTATCATCCTCCTAGACGAAGGAATTTCGAGAATGTACCTTGCTTTCCGCTCGAGCTCCCCTGTTTCCGTTCTCTTCAAAATAAAGGGAAGTCTGTTTGAAATGACAATCAATGACTTCACGTCCACAGCAAATCCACTCATTATTATAAAGTAGATTTCACAGCTATTTCAGGACTGTGGACCGACGTAGCACTTCAAAATGAAAATATTTCAACGAAAACCACACCTACGCCGACTGTCACCATCAGCTGACTACTCTCAAATGAAGAGCGGGAAGTACGATACGCTTTTGTCCTTGTGAGCAACCTTTGAGTTAGTGGAACTGGCGTATTACTCAAGAGTTGCTGGGAGCATTTCTCTGATAACCTCACACAAAGATTTTAGGTCAGAACACTTCATTCATTCCGCGATGGTGTTTTTATATCCTGGAAAATATTTATGGTATTTAAGTTACAGTTTTATGGTAGCGAAACCACAATTTCATATCTACTGCGGACTTCCGTGCGTTTGTATTCAACTAACGTTGCATTGACGTAATTTTTTCCGTTTGCTAACCATTTGCATTCAGGAATTCCAAGGAATACCTCAAGTGCCTCTAACTCACTAGTTTCCGCGTTCTTCCCGACCTGACTAGAGAATGATGAGCACGTGCACAGTTCTGTCTCAACGACATATCCGTCATCCTTAGCCTATACCGAATAATTTATATCGCGGCAGCCTCCGAAATGGAAATTAACTCTAGAATACGGCCAACTAAGTGCGACAGCTCATAAATTCATAATCGACAGACCATTAAATATCCCTCGTTAATGCCCGTCGGGTTTTGAACAGATAAAAAAAATTAATAGCCACCATTATACCATACCCCATTGATTGCATGAAGTAACACTAAAAATATTCTTCTTCAGTGCTACGCTTGAACCGTAGGTTCAGAACCCAAATAGAACTTACAAGCATTGTCGCTATCCCATGAAAGTAAAGCGCAAATGTACGCGTTCTCTTGCTAGTCACACACTTGGTTTTATCTATTGGTACACAGTGCTTATCGATGCACGGGCAATAAATAGAGAATTACGAGCTTACCCTGAGTAGCTATCTGTGGCGGAAAAGGTTTTCATCGGGTAAATTATAGGTAGGTACTCAAAGATCCAGAGATAACGAGAACAAATGACATTGTTAAGGAATGAAATTTTGCCCTCGACGCTACTTGAAAGGATCAATATCGTGGCAAACATTCATAGAAGACACTATCCTGACCGTTAACGTCATAAACACCGAACAAACACACGCACGGAGTTAGGGTAGTTTAGCCAGCTGATGAATGTTCATGGACTGTAGTCATGGTCCATTTACAATTATCAGCTGAAGCGTAATTACGGTCCATTCGAAGGCCTTTCGCTTTACGAAATCTCGCAATGATCACCACAATCCGCGCCTTTGACAGTTGAAGATTAGGCTGACGAATCCGATGACTTGCACAGCAGTGTCACATAATTACAAGGGTAGATAAAATGCTGCGCTTCTGCAACTTAAACATATTGCCTCCCGCGCCCACAGCTAAAGCTATGGGGGACATTATTACATGTAGCGATAAATTACTCCACCCAGTATTTCCACATTTAAGTCGTGATATCGGATCCACAAAATTTCGAAATTTCTTGCCGGTAAAAAACTAACATTAAAACAACAGTTTATGGCTAACCATGAACTTAACCAGATTATTTTGTGTAATATATGTCCGGCTTGACAATAACATTCCTAAATGTTTTGTTCTCAATACTGAAATGTCTACTTATTCCTCCAATTTGACTATTTCCTCCATGAGTGCACATTTCGCATTGGTTCAGTTGAGTGAATAATTGCTGTGGGATAAAATTAAGGTAATAATGGTACCGATGTTCACGGCAGGCAGCAGACCATTCGTTCCCCCAGGGATGGGGTAGAGGTTTGTTGGTGTCGATGGGGATCACGATTGGGTCAATCCTAATCTGCCTTGATCTAACTGAATTCAGAGACCGCCCCCACCCACGGGAATGTTTTAGGGACATTTCCCAAGAAATGAAACACTTCTTAACACAGAACACAGAGGGAATTCACTGGACTGCAATCGAGAACAAGCTGCAAACACGAGAGAACATGCTAGGCAATGTTACTTCAGTGTTCAGCAATGTTCCGTAACAGCTATAACGTGTTCACAAACACAGACGGCTCACAATAGTACTCTAGATTCACAGCGTCTGATGTTCTGGTAGTGTTGTTGCATGTTCTGAAACAGATTGATGAGTATCCTGAGTGTCCCAGAACATGCAATTTTTTTACCAGGAATTAAGGAACTTTCGTTTCTTAAGCACACAGGTGAATGACTTTTGCACTTTGCACAAGTTTCAAATCAGGCGGATTATAGTTCTTTGAAAGTACTGTAGGTATTTTAATGGATGGCATATTTAATTCTCACATACACACTAACAGCAATTATTAAATATTTACATAATGCACCACACCAAAACACAAGGAAACCAAAATGACAAAGAGTAATTTGAAAGTCAAACTAGCCCTGCTTGCCACAGTTATTAAGGATTGCCAGTTTTCTGTGAAATTGGGTGAATAGGCTCATAATCGGAGTTCTAAGTTAAATGAAGTTCAAGCAATACTGATGCCCTGACAAAAAAAATCAGGTATTTTGGATATTTGAAATTTAAGGAAAACTAAGGTAGATGCACCGAACAGACCCATTTACCCTGGTATTCAATTTATCAAATTCTAAACCTTTCCACATGGCAGGTTTCTGCCATAACTGGAAAAATTAAAATTTTATTTGAAGACTGACCTAGGTAGATTAACAGAATCACTGTTCTTTCCAACAGGCCTGTTTTTAACCCTCGTGGCCCTATGGGCAAATTAAACATGTGTGCCCCAGGGGCGGAGTGATGATAGAGGCGATTACAGTAGTACGCACGTGCCCTCTCAACAGCTCCAAGGTCAAACTCTGTAGAGGTGGCAACTCTGTTGACGTCACTCTACAGTACAACCTTAACGAAAATAATACACTTTGGTTTGCCTTGTGTTAACCTCTTATCAGCGTTTAATTTTTTTCTACCTCACTTTTGTCATCTGGTAATTAACTTGTTTGGGACCAATCTTCTCTTGCACCCCCTTCACACCCAAAAACCCTTGCACCCCTGGGAAAGTGCCCATTTTGCCCAGTTATAGAATTGGGCCTGCATCCCAAGTAATCCTAACTAATACTATTGAGGTTTTAATATCCCCACAGGTACATATATTGTGTGAGCAAGAATATTTTATTATCACTAATATATATATATAATATATTTATTTTATTAAATCACTAATAGGTCAAATGATTTCTTTCCAATAAATCTTCCCAATAGCAAGTGACCATCAAAGCCTTCATTAGTCCTCATGAGTAAATCTTGATTACTTGGGCTAAATAACACTTGCGATTGATATCAAATTGCTTAGAAACTCATTTAAGAGACTTTTTCACCTTTACGACTGAAATTTAAGCAGATTTTTCTTTGGCCTTAAAATGCAGAGGAATTGTAGATCAGTAGCACATAGTTTTATATGCCAAGTGCAGAAGAATGATTTCAAGTGATAGGCAAAAGAAATACTTTCACCAAAATAACTAAGGCTCTCTTCTCTTGTTTGTTTCCTTTTGAATTTTGGAGTTTGTACCTTCAATAAATGTCTCGAGTTATGCCACACAAGAAAAAGACAGGATATAAGTATTGGAGAACATGAGAGGAAATACTGTGACTGCCAAAGTCATCTTTGTTGAACATTTCGAAAGATTTGTGCGAAAATTGGTAGATTCAACAATGAAAATTAATAAAAATTACACATAATGAATGAGATGGTTATATTCAAATACAACTTTCAGTGAAATAGCAGAGGAAAGGATTTTAAACAATTTCCTGAGAAATATTATTAACTTCCAATTACAAATTATTGCAAAACAGAGATAGAGAGAGAATCACCTTTCTGAATCAAGAAATCAACAGGAAAGCTGACTATTTAGGAAAAATATTTTATTGAGTCAACATGATGCAGTCCAAGCCTTTTTTGGTTAACACCAGGACATATAGCCAGCTGCTAATCAATCTGAGCCTCCTCATTATAATCTAGAATTGGTTAGGCAAATAAGGAGAATTAAAAATGATTATTACTCTCACCTAATTCTTTTATTTTGCTTTCTCATGTATAAGATCTGTTCAACAAATATAACAGTATAAAAATCTTTCATTTCTTATTCATTGATATAAATTTTTGTAAACCATAAGACACATCAAGCAGTTGCTACAAAATACAATTCGGTATCAATACCAACAATGATGTGAAAGAGAATTTCGCTCCTGGACTTGCATTGGGCAACATTCACTTGTACTGTTCATTTTCCTTCATTCAATTCCAATTAATGTAGTTAAAAAAACTCAAGGCTTAATATTTGATTTACATATAGGCAAAGCATTGTCAGGTCCTTTTCTAGAAAATCTCGTTAAGTTTTGTGTGAAGACTAATGTCTAAACTTCTATCACTGAAACACTAATAAATGTGAGAGAAGAGGAAAGAATATTATTTGAATGAAATGGCAACTGTTTGCCGAGATAATTGAAGATTACGTTTTGGATCTACAGAAATAGTCAGAATCTACTAACGCAAACTTGACCACTGTGAACTTAATAAGCAATTTAGCTCATTAAGAGAGAGTTTTGAATAGCTCCTAAGAGAAAATTCGATAAAGTCTAATAAAAATGAAAGAAGTATCAATGCTGAAGAGTTGAAATTTATCAAGCTGTCTATTTCAAACTTATTTTTATGCTTGCTCATATGAAATCAAGTGAGATACATTAAAAAAGCTTTGGCCAACTTTCTAACCTTTACTTGATGGCTGTTAAGTAATGTTACATAAAAACTTTTAAAAACTGAGTGGCTTGTGAAAAAAAAACTTAAATTGTTCAAATGGCACTATTCAAAGATCTTAATAACTTAGGTCATGCTTAACAAACCCTTTTCAGAACCAAATAACACCCTCAAAATGAACTTTTTCTTCCTTCCAATACATTTAGGCACAACTGGAGCATCCGATTAGACTAATTACAAAACAATTCACTTCTTATGTACAACGATAAATAGTGTAACGGAATGCAAAGAAGGCAGTGCATGAAAACAGTGGGATATACAGCAACCATAATAAGCGTATTATTATTTAAAACAAGCAATTTATTATGGTCCCTCCGATTGTTCTTATAACTAAAAAAATATTGAGAGACCTTAAAAAATCAATGAAAACAAAGAGCTCATATGACACAGTTTCAACATAACATAACCCTCAGGGATACAAAAATATCCAATACAAGGCTTTGTAATATTTCTTTTAATAGTTCTCTATTAAAGACCAAAAGCAATATGTATATTGCACCACAACCAATATACCCATTAGGTATATACTTTGAAGCTGAGGGCTAGGTTTCTTCTCTCAAGTAAAACCTGGGAGGATGAACAATTTCAGGTGCAACGTTGTTTATAATGAGAGCTATGGGTATGATATGAAATTTGAACATGCCCTGGTAGACAACAGGTATGGTACCAGACACAGCTCAACACGAATTACGACGGTGTTGATCGATACGATAAACAAGGCATCTTAACATTACTCATTGCAACAGGCAATAAATGCAGTGGCATTATCCCATTGACAAAAATGCGTATTTCTTAAGAGTGAAAAATACATGCTGAACAATAATGGTTTATGCAGTGAACCTCATGAAGGCATAATGAAATCCATAAATAAACATCACTTACAGCACCACTGATCTTGAGAAATCCAGAATAAAGTGAAAACAAGCTCCACCACAACTCCTCAAGAAAGTATTTGAACATAATCAGTGTTGAGGTCTAGTCTGCCATAAAAGGACTCATAATACCAATGAAAATTCAGATAAAACCTTTTAAAACATCCCAAAATTTCAAAAACCGCTGTGAACACATATTTGTGACTTGAAGGAGAATTTAAACATTTGATTCAAATTTCAAGACCATTGGAAATGCTCATGCCTTAAAATATCGATTGGCATTGATATCACAGTCCAGAAAGTAATGGAATCAGTCATCTCATTTCAGTAAGGTTTTCAAAACCTGATACAATTACTGACAAGTTTCAGTAACATTTTTCTCTTAACAAGTTGCAAAATGATAAAACTGCTGACACATTCCAATACTTTTAACCACGAAATAATACAGGTTAAGGCAGACTGATATCGTCAATGCTTCTTTTTTGTTAGTAAATTCGACTGAGATAGGGAACTGACTTCATTCTAACTCATCCTCTGCACCATAAACGACAGGCTCAGTGGGTCGTGGCAACTGCGAGTACCTCAGTCCCAAGTAATCTGCCATTTCTTCAATCACTTCCAGAGCCTGAAAGAAAATTTAATAAGCATATTAATATAAATATCACAGAATATTTGTCCTACCCTTTCAAATAGAAATACAATGAGTGGCCTCATGTTTTTCCAGAAAATGTTGTGCGGGAGGTTTCTTGGGAGTTCTGCAGAGTAAGAGGCTCCATGTCCGTTGATGTTTTGAAGAAAGATACACTCTTTAAAACGTCTGAAGACATGGAGCCTCAAACAAGAAACCTTCCTTTACAAGAAATATTACATATTAAAATGAGTTAAAACAGAACAAAAGGCTAAAAATAAAATAATGAAGCATTATTGAAAATCAATTAAATAGCATGTGAATTGTAATCTTGATGTTTCCCGTGTTTGTGTTACATATAACTCTCGTTCCCCAGGAAGCTGGGCGAAGGGGAAAAACCTCTATTTTTCTCCATTTGTAGGTAACCTCACCAATAAGTCAGGAAACTTTTAGTGGAAAAATTTGAAGGAAAAGTTTAATTTCTCTCATACCTTGGGGAAGATGCCTTACAGCAGGAAGGATGAAGTTGATAAAAAATCTGGGGTGGACTAACTTAAATGTGATTAATGTATGTCATGTTATATAGGCCAACCTGGTGGTTTGTCTACTTGTACTGAGGGACAGGATTGCTCCATCAAAATATGCAGACGGCCATTCCCTATTTGCCAAGCATTTATCAGAGTGTAGCACTGATTTCAAGCCTATATTTTCACATGTCTCATTAACACATGGATTTTGTCATTGTGACATTTGCAGGAACACTTAGAAATTCGTGTTTTATCAAAAAATCAAAATGCTAATCTATGTCTTGATCATATCATTATGCATTTATCCATAATTTTCATTGTTTCCACATTAACAAGAGGTACTGTCACTCTCCCATACCCAATCTCCTCTCTGTTCCTTCCCCTCCACCAAACTCCCACCCCTTGTCCTAAACCAATTCATTACCCCCATACCCACAACATTTTTTATGAGGCTCCTTTCCCAGATCCTCAATACATCACCTTTTTTGAACCTTAATTTTAACAGATCTAAGCCTACTTTCTTTATCCTGAGGTCACAGATGTAGGGGTGGCAGTTTTCAAACCACTTTTGCACTTCCCCTTTAAAAATAGATAACAATACATCTTGGTGACCATGTATTCCATTAACTCCAAGATTATCACTTTTTGAAGTTCGCTCTTTATGTCTCTCCTCACTAATAAATTCACTTCCCACAGATATCAACCCCTTCTCTTTATCGCCAAAAAACTTCTCCAACTAGGCCACAATGCACCTTTCCGCAAATAAACACAGAATCTAGAAAAAAAGAAACTTATCACGTTCACTGCGGTGTGGCCCACTGGTGGGTCATGCAAATCCGACAAGTGACGCTGCCGTAAAAATCATTGAATTATCCTAACTTGCGTGGAGTATTGTGAGAGTAGGAATCGAGAAGGACTGTGACCCACCAGTGGGCCATGCCATCCATGCAAAAGGCTGAGTGTGACCCACCAGTAGACCACCCCATGCTGTGAGAGGTAGGGCTTTGATCAGCCCTGCAGTGAACGTGTTAAACATAGGTTGTCGAAGCTCAGTTTTTTGTTTTAGTTGTTTGTGTGTGTGTCTTTTTTGGGTTGTCACATGTACACTCAAAACTGGTATTGTTGCTGTATATGGACTAAATCTTTTAAAATAAAATTTAAGTCTTTCCCTGATTCCCTTGCCTTCCATTTCTCTAAATACTGTACATAAGGCTCGGGTTAAGGTAACTCTATTATTTACCCAACCCCAATATTCTTAGCCCACAACCCATCTATTTAAGTAAAAATTCTCTTTCTCTCCCAGTTTTCTCACTCTGCCTTGCCTACCACCCACTCCCTCATCTCAAGCTAATACTCCTAATTTTCTCAAAAAATTTCTCTGTGCATATATAGATGGTTGAAGTTTCAAACTGTGACGTATCATCCAATATACCATGCAAACAAAAGATGCCTAATTGAGGTGAAACTAGTCACAGTCTTAAATAAAAGTAGGACAAGGACAGAGCGCCATTATTCAAAATGGATATCAAGAAGATCATTCAAATTCAAGAAGTTAATCCTTCATTTAGCTTGAACAAGATATTTTTAAATAACACCAATCAGCAGATCCTAAAAAAATAATTTTCCAGATGTGCCACAAAACAAATGAAATGACCACAGTTAAGAATAAGTAATCACAGGAATGCATTACCTTGGATTCTTTCAGAAATAAAGAAAACTAGATACAGTTATTCATTTCATAATTCAGTTTTTTACCACGATTACTACACGGTGAATAGAAATGGGCTTGAGTTCAATATATATGCCATTTTCCAAAAGCATTTATGGTAAACATATGATATGGATTTGGCTAGATGAAAAGTGTGTATAAAAAACAAAATGGCAAGTTATAAAAATATCCTGATCTAAAGACTACTTTATGATTATCTTGCTATTATCTATCACCCATGATTAGAGTTAAAATCCTAGAATAAGCTCATCAATTACTGTGGCCTTAACACTTGGTCATGAGCAAATTTGACTTCTTCATCTTCCCATATCTCCTACTCCCATGCAAACTTACTCTCCAGTGTCTTACACCTTCACCTCAGTTTAAAGCTAAATTATGCAGGCACATACCTATAAACTCGTCCATAAATCCATGCCCATCAATTTCCAATTGAACCTCGGTTGTGTTGGCAAATTGGCACCCATGCAGGGTGAGGCATGAATTGTTTTTCTATCAGACACTTATGCCTCTAGACAACTATTAAATAGAGCAAAACTGTCATTAACTTTATCTTCTTACCCCAATCGAACTTTTTTCAGCACCCATAAAGATGAATATTCTTACAACTTCCCTCTCACTCCACAATATCCTGTTACTTCTGAACAATACCTTTAAATGTTATCCTTATTTTTATAATTCTGTTCACTGCTTCTGTGAAGTCAGATGTTTTTAGACCAAAAGTTTTGGTCAAACTCAACATGAGTCAAACTGAGGACAGATAAACTCTTAGCATGAAAAAAATGTGGTAAATCTTTCCTAGGTTATATGACTTTCAGACTGCTGGAAAAACTCAGAATGGATTACAACGACAGACAAATGATATATCAACTATACAGGAAGCATCATCACAATGTGAATGAGAGATGGAAGTCAGATGGAAGCTAAAAATAAAAGCACAAGAAATGGGACTGAGCAGAATGAAGATACCGTATATTTCGGCATATAAGACGATACTTGAATCATTAAAAAAGGCCCCCAAAATCCGGGATCGTCTTATAGGAAAGATACAAAAAAAAAAGGTTGAAATTTATATAAATTAAAATCATTATAAAATAAAACTAAACACTCACTTCAAATCAATGTATTTAAAATCCTGCAAAATCCTCAAATTCATCATCTGAGGCAAATAGCTCCTCAAGTACATCCTCACTTTCGGCCGTTGATAGTTTGGGGGTCATCCTTTAGGGCTGATATACGCTTAAACTATAAAAATTTGACGAAAATTTACACCTCGTCTTATCTCAAGGTCGTCTTATCTGCGGAAATAGACGGTAAATGGAGAAGATATGAACATGCTCCACTTCGCTGATCATATCACAGTTGTAGCTGGAAATCCCGAGGATATTCAAAAGTCACTTAACATCATGGACCAAGTTCCCCAAGAAACAACTTGGAAATAAATAAGACTAAGACTAAAATCCTTCTATGTGTAAGAGAGAAGCTGGATGTAGCAGTCATGCTGAGAGGAGATAAATTAGAGCAAGTGGATTCCTCCACCTATCTTGGAAGTAACATCACTTGGGACAGAAGAAGTATAACGGATATCAAGCGGAGAATAGCAAAAGCTAAGAAGGCATTTATGGGAAAAAGACAACTGATGCACTCAAAGAAGATAGGACTACAGACCAAGGAACAGTATGAGAAAACATTCCTGTGGAGTGTGGCACTCTTATGGATTGGAAACATGGACCATTGGAAAAGCTGACCAGAGCAGACTAGAAACCTTCGAAACCTGGTGTTGGAGGAGGATGCTGAAGATAAAATGGATGGACAAAATAAGAAATGATGAAGTGTACAGAAGAGTAGAAGAGGAAAGAACCATATGGTACACCATAGAGAAAAGAAGAACCAGATGGATTGGACACAACCTAAGACACAATGGAAGAACATAATTAAAGGTAAAATAGAGGGAAAAGTTCCAAGGGGAAGACCCAGGAATAAGTTCATGGACCAAATAAAGGGGGAAGTATATAGGAAAATATATCAGGAGATAAGGGAACTAGCATTAAATGGGGAAGGGTGGAGGGCTGCAGTAAATCTTAGGCTAGCACAACCAATGATGATGACTACTAGTGTAACGTTTCAATCTCTGAAGCTGCCAAAATCATGCATGGAACAAAGGAAGAGTGCTCATATGCTTTCCTTTCATTCTGCAAATGAATCCACAACATCAACTGTTGTAGAGGTTCATAACTTTCATTAAATGATTTACAAGTAATATGGGCCTGTTTCTTAGTGATTAGAATCAAAGGGGCTGACACCTGGTAGCGATCTTTAGAAAAAATGGTCCACAACCACATGGATGACTAATTTAAGACCTTTATAAGATTATTACCCTTACTTTACTGGTGTGAACTTAAATTTTTGTCTGACACAACTAGTATATACAATCTTTTAGGGAAAAGAGAATACCCGATTATTTATCTCATTATGCAGATAGCTAAAGCAACAATTATTACATTATTTCTCAATTTTAATAATACTAAATGATACTGAAAATGAAGATCATTCAGTAAATGTACTTTGATTGTGAGCCTTGAGATACCGAGATAATAAATATCTACTCCTACTTGCAAAGGGTTTGCAGAATTCCTTGTTCCTTAGTATAGAAAGGCCCAAGAGACGACTCAATATGAGTCATAAGAAAAAGTACAGTTTTTTCATCTGATAGGTTGGTCTGATACAATTAGGTCAGCTTATTCAAAAGTGTACATGGTAAATACGTTCTTCCAGACTAGAATAAGTCCAGTGGCCTTCTCTTAGATGAGCCTTTCCTTTTTTTACAATAACTCAAACACTTTCCTGACAAAACCACCAAACTCAAACTACTTTTCTTCAAATTCCTTGACTAGGATATCGTTCAGGTGATGTCACTCAACTCGCAATGCCACTATTACAATATTAAGTAATGGTGTTGCTCATAAAATGACTCAATGATTCTCCCCTTACAAATGATTAAGTGATCCAAAAGACCTAATAATAAACCTCCTGCCATGACGGTTGAGATCTCTTGCCCTTTCCACAAAAAGGCACATGCCATGAGGAGAGGGTGATATTATCTACAATTATTATATTCTTTTGGTGAATAAGAGCTCGGAGGGTTTAAGACTTAGAACTGGCCATGTAAGTTAGTCTGATTCGCAAAACCAGGAAAAACTCTAAGTTTACAATAGTCTTCATTCGACAAGTAGAGAGAAATTCACATCAAATTGGTGGTCTTTGAAAAGGAGTAACAAATAGTGATCAAAAAGATGGTAGGTCACTTGACAGAAGTAGAAGTTAGGAGGGGTTTTACTGTTAGTATCATTAAATTCCTCAATGCACTCCTTTTACACTCCCTGATTTTCTTTGGGTGTTAGTGGTATCCTTATTCCATATAAATTTTTCTACATTTTACATTGGTAGTTATTCATTTACTCTAATGATACTCCTGCTCTTACGGACCTTTTTCTTTTCTCTTTCTTTGGAATTAACCATTCATCTTTGTCTGAATAATCATTCAGAACTATCCAACAGTATAAAACAATTCACCTCACAAATAAATAATAAATACCATACACTAAACTCTTAATGAATGATTTTTGTACATAGAAATCACTCCCTGGGGAATATTATGCAGTGGTCTCACTTTGTATTTCCTTGATCAGCATCATCAGTAGTCAGCAATACTTATATTGGTTAGCAGCAGCTCCCCACTCCTCTGAGCTAATCCCTGCATTCCTATGCGATTCTTCACTTTGATGCCCTCCATAACTTGCGAAAAATATTCCATTATTGGTCTTTCTCTGTAATTATTCCCATTTAACCCTCCTCCTAATATTATTTCCAAAAGGCGTTTGTGTAGCAAAGTGTGCTTGATTAGTCTCTCTCCTCCTTTGCAGAATTTTTATTACAATTCTTATCTTCCCTACTCTTCACAAGTGACTCTCTCAGTCCATTTGATCTTCATCATACTTGAGTAACACCACATCTTCCTTGCTTCCATTTTTTTCTGCAACTGTTACAGTCCAAATTTCACTGCCAGATAAAAGCATGCACCAAATATGTGTTTCAATTAAATGCTTTCTTACTTTCAGGCTGGATAAAACATATTAGAGAAAAAATGGACACCTGCTTCTCCTCTGGATACTATCTGGAGGCTTCCGGTAGTTTTACACCTCACAGTACTCCAGCCATTTGGGTAACTACTATAATACACCCATGTTGATGAACTGATTCGTACAGTCTCCACCTTTACTCATATGGAGGAGGGTTACTATCCCATCCTCTGGGTCTAGCTGCCCATTTGTTGGTGGCAGGCATTCACATGTTATTTTAGCATTTTGAGCCATCTTACCTTTATGGATGGCCATCTAAACCCTCAAGATACCACTGCTTTTTGTCCAAAACTACTCATTCATTAAGTATAACTGCTTATTTCACAGATAACCTCTATATCTAGAGGTTAATCTACCATCTACAACCTGGAGGATGCACTCAGTAGCATTAAGCTAGCCCCAAGATTGCCATTGTAAATATTATACTTTACACAATAATACATTTACATAATAATTACATAAATAAAAAAAATACATTAAATCCAATGCAACAACACATGATTAAGGCAAAGGCAAATTTGGGATACTGCTCCTAGAGCAGTGATTTTTATATTGAACCCAAACACAAACACCAATTACATCATCTCAAAGTTATACATTACATATGTTATTTCTTTGACAAAAAAGCAATTATGTGCAAAATTAATGAGGGTAGTGTGAAACATCAATAGAAAACATCCGCCTCAGGAATTGACGTTGAATTTTTTAAACTCATTCCATTGACATATACTGACCTCATCCAGTGTTTCTTTTGTGTGCGCAGCTGACAAGCAAAATCTGATTCTTCCCTCCATTAAAGGGGTAGCAGGGAAACCGACCCCAACCACAGCGATCTTCCTTTCCCTGAGAGCTCTAACAACTGACCTGAAATAGCAAATGCGATAAGAAATTAGGTGATAGGATAAATAGCAAACCAACTTCCAAATTCCAAGTCCACACACATGAACATGGTCAAGAAACTCCTTATTCTAATTTTAACAGGCTGGTGAGTAGCAGGAATCCCTTGACAGATCTGTGGCTTGTTCCTTGGTGTCCTGTCCATGAAGTCACAGGAAAATTCACCAACTTTTTGAAGGGAGCATATTTTAACCTAATTGAATGCAATTTATAAATGGATCCAGATTTTTATTTATTTTTTATAAATAACCATGAAAAAACTGAGTGGAACTGCTCTGCTCTCTTAAGGCTGCTTTGCATGGTACACTTTATTGTAAAAACAAATATATAAACTCTTTCATGAGAATAATTGTACTGTGTACAGTGGCAAATTGTATGATTGTCTGAACAAGTGAACATGAAATAGAACCAGCTCTAATCCCAATCATTTTATTGTACAATTTATCATACATTCGCTTGTGAGATAAAATGTACCATGCAAAGCGGCCTTTAGATTAAACCCCAAAACTGAAGAACAGTAACAATAATTTCAACAAAATTATGGATCTTTTCTTCTTAATTATAACCATGTCCTTTAAAGAGAAATTAACAGTGTGTCTATATAGTGAAAACCTTGCTTTCACCAAGTTGGGATCAACTTTCGACTTTCCCACACAAAACTGTCAACTTTCTAGACATTAAATCTCAATACTACTTAAGTAAGTTCCACATTTAGTTGACAGTATGGGCTCTTATGGAGATTCGTTTCCCATGTTAATCCCCATAAGGCTGGAGATGCGCAGTTGCCAACAGCAGCAGAAAAATTAATATTGCACTATCCAATTTATCATCATCTCTTTCAATGCAAAGAGTCACACTACATTTACTGGTCATAATAGTTTTTTCATAAAATTTATAATAAAAGTTATAAAAAATATTTTCATTATTTTACGCAACAAATGCAGCTCTTTTGACTTTGTCTTCTTCACTCAAGTGTGGGCAAACCGTTCTTCATACTGGATTGAAACTTATGCAAAAAGTTCCGTATTCTTTTTATTTCAATTAAGATGTACATTAGTTAGAATTTAATTGAGCTGAAATTTTGTAATACTGATGTAAATATCTTAAGGACAAAAAAGTTTGGTTTTTGTAAGGTAAAAAGTAATCGGCTGCTAACTTACGTTCCTTAAGTTTTAGGTCCGAATGTCCTGTGTATAAAATTTGAAGAAAACTATTAATTTGTTTTTAGTCAAAAAATCATTTAGTTATCTCAATTGTGAAGAAAGCTATAACGTTTTGATCTTAAGAAAAATTATTACGGCGCTACGCAAGACAACAAGCAGCGCGCCACCGTACCGCCGAGGCTCGCTGCTTGCTAGCTTGTTAACTTCCATAGCGCAGACGGAAGATTATTCGGTGGAAAACGGGATTCTCACTTGATCGGTCTTAGAATTTTACATACATAGCCATCACGCTGTTCCCTTCCGGGGTAGGCAGAGTCAAAATGTTTCACTCGTTGATACATAATTGCACACCTAACTCTGCTTCAATAATTTCCTCCATTCTGACCTATCCTTGCAAACCTCTTTTGCCTCATTTACCCCCATACACTGTTTCATACACGCCCTCCTGTTTTTAAGACTCCTAATATTCCTCCTAAGAATTTCCTCAACCACATTCAACCACAACTTTCTCGGCCTACCTCTACCTCTCACACCATTCATTTCACTCTTATATATCTGTTTCGTTATTCGACTCTCATCCATTCTCTCAACATGGCCAAACCAACGAAGCGCACTCCTTTCATATATGTCCATTACTGGAGCATCTAACCCACATTTATTTATTACCCACTCATTCCTGACCCTAGATTGTGTTTAACGGCGTTTAGTCTACTCTTATGTCTATTCTGACATACCCATGTTTCACTACCATAAAACAAAGTGGGGAGAAGTACACTTTTGTACACTGCAATTTTCGCTTCCTTAGACAAGCACTCATTCCTTGATATGATCCGCATGCTACCTACCACTTTCCTTAGAATTTTAAATATAATAGAATTTGAAATATAAAAAATAGAAGCAAATCTAAATACCTTAGCTTGCTAAAACAAGGGGAAAGTAATTCTTCGGCGGTAGTGAATTTTTTTGCTAACATTATTACGTATACTTACGCTACCATTTAGTTGTAGGCGATGTTTATCATCTCCTAGCATAAGTTGAAAGCGTTTTGGTAAAATATAAAAAAAGCAAATTTCGAACAGGTAATTGAGGATATGCGATAAATGTTCACGCAGGACGTTATTGTTCCAAAATTAATCGTTGGAATACCGGAGAAGGGCAGTAGAAAGCAGCAGCAATTTACTGCTCTTTCAAGGATTTCCCCTGGCGTCTTCCCATTCAATAGGCTGCATTAAATGCTTGGGAGCTGGATAGGGTTTCGACGAAAGGGATAGCTTCTGTGTCAAGTCACCCGCGGTGTCCTTCCCTTTGGTTTCCGCCAGTGGGGCCCTGTGGGCTCCATTGCGCGAGGAGTGGGAGGGACCCGCCTAAAGAAAAATGTATGTACAAAAGAACCTGGACGTCAGACCTCAGGCCTGGGTACTCTAGGGACAACTTATGTGCAGGAATGGGCAGGGGGCTTAGGAAGGGTCGCAAGTAGAAGGGAATCCGGTAGACTCGCGAATCCTCGATAGGAGGAAAATACGGCAACCAGATTGGGGATGGTTCGTTTGTTACGATTGTGGTAAGGTAAGGGGAAACGAGGTTTTAGGAGTGTTGTGTATTTTCTGCTTATTGTCTCAATGGAAAATAGAAATTACTCCACAGAATATGGTAAATATTGAGTGCTCTTTTATTATTTTAGCGACTTCAAGGCTCAAAAGGCGCTGACCTGGGGCAAACTGCCCCCCTTGCCCTACCTCTGGGCGGCCCTGCGCATGCGACTGCAGTGGGAAACGAATAATTCTTATTAAAAGGGACAATTTTTATACGATTGCTATACAATTAATGTAGACATAAATCTTGAAAAAAGTTTTTGCGCTCACAGAAGAGATATGGATCAATGTTAGGCTATTTGCAGACATGACTTGGAGTAAGAAAGAAATGAGAAACGCTCCTCAGTCTTCGTCTGCGCGTCAAGGAAGTAGAAATAGCTGTTGCATGCAAAAAATATGCAGGATAATTAAGCTTATTGAGGAGAATGATTGCCTCGATTGGTGCTAGAAAATAATCCACAAAATATTGTAAACAACGACTGTCACTATTTTTTAATATTCGTTACTCAAGGCCCCAAAGACACTACCCCATGAAGTGTTCCGTTCAAAAATTACAGTGAAACGGTAAGAGTAGGCCCTACTTTTCTCCTTTGGGTTAGTTGTTTCTCATGTACAAATCCCTTGATTTAACCAAATTGATTAACCAATGAATTCTCCTTCTTCAGAATTGAATTTTCCCCAAATTCCTGGGACATTCTCTGAATAAATACTTCCATCAATAAAAATTTCCATTAAAACTAATAAAATTTTTCATTCATATTCTAATAAATAGTATGTCTTTTCTCTTCATAATTCCATTTCTATCAATCTTTTTCCATACCCGATTCCAGAGTCGGAGATGCGTGCTGACGATATGCGACGAAAATCCATTGAACGTAAAACAGAACAAGATATTCGTGACCACTTAAATTTAGTTATTTACCAGTTCCTACGTTCATTCTTACTCCTTTACTCAGAAAAAATATATTTAAATGGTCTTTTATGATGGGATTAATGCATGTTTACAGTATAAACATATAAAAATTATGATTGCACTCTGTGGTATTGAATTTTAGAATTTAATAACCGCTATTTACGACGCATAATATAGAATCAAATATATATCGGAATGACGTGAATTGGGGGCCTCCATTATTTCTTTTTAAATTTGACATTTTGGCGTGGTGTTATGAGTGGTGGCCTAAACCATCAGGATGCCGGTTGACATAGCGTAGGTTTGGCAACATTGTACTCCATAAGGCCTGTACTGTCAACTAAATGTGGAACGCACTATAGAAACATCTATAGGCTCTCCTCACTTATTCAAAAATTCATATCATCTTTTTCCTTGAATCTATGACTACCATTGTAATTTACGAGATGTGACTAATAATGTGAGAGTGATTGACAGGAAGGCCCTGAAATCTGCTTTTACCCATATTTCTCAATTTATAGCAGCTTCATCAGAAATAACCCTCTTACTGACAGTTTTCGAATATAAACAAAGATGAAAATAATATTGCTCCTATTCCCAGATCACCAGAGGCTACATTGATGATGGAAGTATTCAAAACCAGTTCACAAAAATATATATTTGCCATTTACATTGTACAGGACTTCACAAGAATGTGCCAAATTCACAGTGAATATTATTTTTCTGTGCAGGGTTTCACACCCAAACCACCAGATTTTGTATTATTCTGGGTTTGAATCTAAGTCCAGGTATATGATTTCCTTGGAGAATTTTGCACTGTGGCATACCATCTTGTAAGAGACTCTTGTTGAGTGAAATTGATAATAGCCAGGACACAGAAGTGGCACTGATATTATCAGGACAGCAGAAGTACATATGAACATGTTAATGCTGACAGCTTCTGGATAATGCTGACAGTATGTTTTAGCATTATCCCACAAACATTTTTCAACCTTTCTGCCAGCACACCTGCACAAATCTACTTTATACACGACATAATAAAATAATTAACTATCATTACATGAGTGGCTTACCCAATTTTAGAATGCATATAGACTAGAAGAGGTACAACAGGAGAATCTTCGTGTCCATATGTGATGACTCCCATTTGTTGAAGTCTTCTCCTGAAATAGAGACTGTTCCTGGCTAGCTGAGAGATTCTTCTTTGACCTGAAGTAAAATGAACACGGTGTAAAATAAACTCCTTCAAAATTCAAAGAATTACATTATCAGAAGTGGATTACTCATTATACATTTTGAACACTTACAGCATGCACTAAATCATGTCAATTTCAAATATTCTCTTCATTACACAAAAAAGGCTATTACTTGTAAAGACGTAGTATCAGTGGCCAGAGTTCATTCTATTAAATACTTAGGGGTAACCTTAGACCACAGCCTCAAGTGGCAGCTTCATCTACAATCTGTCAGGAAATATTTACTGCATTGCATGACAAAATTCACCCCAGTTTTTCCTTATTTTGCAGCCGAAAGATGCTCTCCCTAAGACATTTATACCTTTATAGGGTACTACGAACATACTTCTTGAGAAGTAGCAACACTTCTACCTGGTTAAATAAATCACATATTGGAGGTAGCCATAGAAATATGCTGTTTCCTCTACAAAAGGTTCGCCTAACTATATTTAAAAGATATTATTACATTGGACCTTAACTATACAGTATGTTACCACCTTCTCTAAAAGCTCATAAAAATGAGTTTACATTCTTCAAAAACTTGAGGAATGGCTGCTTGCTCTAGAAATTTTAATTTTGTTTTTGTGTTAAAGAAAAATAAATAAATAAATTTTTTGTCTTCAAATTTAAAGTTTATATCTGATTTTTAAAAATTTTAGGCTATTCATTGTTTAATTCTTGAACCTGGCAAATTTCACCTCAATTTGATGATTAGTTGTACTTTATATCATTCATACTTGTAATGTATATTGTCTTTGTAGTATGTACTGAGCCCTTAATGCCATGATGGTAGCCTCCCACAGGAAGTCCTAGAAGCTACCTAAAGCACATTGTTTTTTAAATTCATGTTTATGCACCTAAAATTGAACAATACAAATAAATATATCTATCTATCTTAACGGTCAAAATATTTTCATTACAGAAATCAATTATCAACACTTAGTGCTGGCATCAGTATTTCACCTGAAACACTTTCAGGGAAGCAACAAGATTTCAACCTACCTTCAGAAGTCCCATCTTCACCCATGATTATCTTCATAGAAGTAATGATTTGTTGGGCACAAGGTGGTGACATTGATGCAGCATAGCAGGCAGCATGGCTGTTGATTCTTAAGAAGTCAATTAATTTCTGTAATAATCCAAGAAAAGAGTTTGTTACAATCATGCTGATATCTCAAGGAAGAGAAAAAGGAAAGCTATTACGACAAAATAAAATTAGCAAATATTTACCCGACAGTTGGTTTGAGAAGAGGTGAAAATTACCAGGCACTAAACTAAATTTTGTCCTAAATACTATTTTGAGGACAGGAGTATACAGCCAATTCCATTAAATGCTTATCAGATGGGTATCCATAAAATTCCTCCAATAAGGTTTTGCAGAGTATATTATACGGTTTCAGATTTCACCTCAGGAAGTCAAAATTATTCACTAAAAATGATGCTGAATACTTGCCTCTACTACACTTCAATGAATATCACATTAATGTTAAATATAATTATCCTTAGCTGATATTTATCTTTCTATGCCTTGATTTAGATCATCTATCTCCATTTATATAATGAGCTAATGAATAATGTGCACCTTTCCACTCACCAAAAACATCATAGGTAGATGAGACAAGGTAAAGAGGAGAAATTTTTCTATTTAAGTTAATTTAATTTTTGTTACATTAACCACTAATCATTACTCCTAAAATTATGTAATTTTACAAATGTACCTCAGTTAATTAAGCGCATAACTTTCAAGCTTACAATTACTTTAAGATTTCATTTTTAAGCATCAAATATATAAAATAAATATCCTGAAACATGTTATAATGCCATTCTTTGGTGTAACTTAAAATTATGACAATGATAATTTATTTTCATATCATTATAAGCAGGAGATTATTATACAATTTGGAAGCCAGGATATTTCCAAAAGAAACAACCATAATTACCAAAAAGATAATTAGAACTAAGTGTATTCAAAAAGAATTTGCAGATAAATTTAGGCGTAAAAATAGGGAACTAAAAATGGTACCTTTGAGCCAGCAATGTAGCCTCCGGCTGATCCAAAGCTTTTTGTGAACGTTCCCATTAAAATGTCCACATCTTTGGGATCAACACCATAATAATCAGCTACTCCTCGTCCACGAGGGCCCATTGCACCCGTACTGTGGGCTTCATCCAAATACAAATAGGCCTGAAAGCACACAAGAATTAAATTTTGGTTGAAGACCTTGTTAATTTTTAAATGTGAGCTACCCTAACAAATACTGAAAGAATAATTCCCACCTTGTACTTCTTTTTAAGCTCAATAATTTCAGGAAGATGAACAACTGAGCCTTCCATACTATATACACCTTCAACAACAATCAGAATTTTTTTCCATGGCCTCCTTGTTCTTGGTTGACCATTCACAACAGCATTCAGAAGAAGATTCCTCAAGGAATTCATATCTGCATATTATTAAACAAATGCATCATGAAGTTAAGTGATATTATTTGAATGATATATGCTACATAATTTCCACCATTCGATATATGTTAAAGGCATTCTAATTAGAAAATATAAATTTATTCACTCACTGTTATGTTTAAAAACTCTAATGGTCGCTCCAGACAATCTTAATCCAAGAATAAGCGAGGCATGATTTTTTTCATCACTTGCCACCAAGCACCCTTTAGAAATTAGGCTTGGGATGTTGAGGGCATTGGTAGCAAATCCCATGCCGAATGTGATAGCATCTTCAGTTCCCAAAAACCTTGCCGTCGTTTTTTCCAACTCAACATGAAGAGGCAACGTTCCTGTAATTATTTTGGCCTTTTCAAACAAATATATCACCTTAAAACTTAAATTACTATTTTAATATTAAATTTACATTGGCTATGAAGTTCAAAGCCTTAATGTTTTAGGGTCACATTGTACTATTCACTGGTCAATTATTGAGAAGTTACAGCCGTTGTACGGCGGTTTCTTTATATTTTACAGTCATCATTACTAGGCATGATGAGACACAACAAACACAATAATTCATAAAATAACTTACCTAGTTCCTGTCGGGTACTGCACACTCCAATACCGTATTGCCTTATTGCTGCTGCCGAGGATTCAGCACATGGTCCTGTATTCTCCGCAAAACCCAAGTAGTTATAAGAACCAAGATTGAGACATTTCGTTTCCG
This sequence comes from Ceriagrion tenellum, assembly GCA_963169105.1. Lineage (NCBI taxonomy): Eukaryota > Metazoa > Arthropoda > Insecta > Odonata > Coenagrionidae > Ceriagrion > Ceriagrion tenellum. Next base: position 41,634,233 of record OY720636.1, on the reverse strand, counting down.
TACCGGTAAACCTGAGAGGAAAATGCATCTTGTAAAAGCACTGGAGCTACAGAAAGAAGAAATCTCCATATTTCCAACCTCATACTTGATTCAAAACAAACATTCTTACTCAAACGTCCAGCCATAATCTCGAGTTATTCTATCCTTCAAAGTTACCCACGCTCCCGGGACACTGCAGATTGGCATATTCCAGCAGTCTCTAACTCTTCGGTACACATAACGTAAATAGAATTGTTCAAAGCTGTCATAAAGTGGCACATACCCCTGTGAATGAAAAGCAACACTAACGTTACTCGTTACCTTCGAGTTAAAGTACAAATAGAATACGATTATATATACATACAGGTCTGTTTTTTTCAGATGCAACTGCTCTGGGTGTGATTAAAAGTTGATTCAAGTAGCCCAAAACCATTAGAAGATAAAACCCCAGGTAGGTCAACACGGCGGTAACCAATGGAACAGGCTCAAATGATTCTTTGGATTTCGACGGTGTTTTCTTCACCTCAGGTAGAATCTGACGGCAAAAAAAGTAAATCATCAGAACCATAAGTAAAGAATAGACATTTAGAAGCGTAAAAAAATGTAGCTTCAAGTCACGTTTCAATGTTTTCCCGGTCCACAAAATTGAACACCGGCATCAACAGAAGAGAGAAGTCATGGGTGTGTAACCACACAAATATTTACCTGGGCGTGTCCATTTTGAAAATGGCTCTTTACTCCGTTTATGTTTCCGTTAGTGTGAATCTTGCCATTGTATTTGGGCCCCGTTATTGTACACTTCAATCCATTCGCAGCCATGTTAGAAGTAGGCTCCACACGCGAATGGAGAGGCCTGGGGTTGGGCGTCATGATTTTCAGACGAAACGTCTCGCGCAAGCGCGGCTCAAAACAAGCCTTAAAAGAGAAAGGAATATCTGTAAATTAATCGAGAGTCAACGTTCAGACGACTATCACAATAAAATACGGTCATTAATAATTGCATCCTTTATTATAACGGTAAAATCGTGGAAAACGCTCTTTCATTTTTACTTATTTTACGAAAGTTACACATTGTTGTGACTCATCCTGCGGATAGAGGGTGCCAGTGATTCATAGACAGTGTACCGGTGCACTGACTGATATTTGACAACTCAGCAGGAAGGTGTGGGTGACGTTATAAGAGGAACAGTTTACATTAATAAGTTGCTGTTGATTATTTCTCGGTGAACGCGTTTGTTACATCTGGGTGTCACGATGGAGCCAACAAAGCTGCAGGAGGGAGATGCACCAGGGAAACCCAAATCCGGTGAGACCAGCCCCTCCCACACAATTTTGGGGACTGAAATGCGTAGAGATCATGAATCTGTGGATGATTTTGAACATTTAGATCCAGAATCCTCTCCTGTTAAAGAAACCGCCGGAGAGGTTAAGAGCGATTCTTTGGACAAATTGGTTCTATTGGATACCCAAGAAACTGATACAGCTGCTTGTTCTTCCAGCGTAGATATGAATAATTCACCTGGGTTCTCATTTATTAGTGAGCAAAAATTCGATCATAGTCCGGGGAATGCATCTCCGTCTTTTCTGGAGGATAAATTGCCTAATATCCTCTGTGGATCTGATTCAAATGTAGCTGATATCAGTGGGGACACGAAATCTGAATTTGAAAAAGGCACTTTGGATAATCCCCACGATGAAGCGGAGAATGATCACGATTTAATGAAAGTTATACATGATTTGCCTAAGCCACCTACTTCCTTCGGATCTACTCAAGATTTAAAGCATGAGGAGCACGAACCAGATACCGAGCCCATCCACGTTGATAGCATGGCCACAACAGTTTCATTGAGTGATTATTCCATGCCTGCCTCGAAAACTGAACTCCCGGAGGAAACCCCTTTGGTGACGTTCGAATCGCCACACATTGCACCTGTTTCGAGTATATCTATCAAGAGGGAGGAGTTGGCGGCAGAAGAAAAAGATTTATCCGACAAAGATGACGACTCCAGTTTTGTGATGGCTCAACGAGACCACTTCTACGACAAAAACAGTACTGAAGATTTGGTTAATTTATCGCACGAACCATCGTCCACTGTCATGCCAAGTGCACCCATGGAAGAATTTCCTCCTGAGCCGGCATTTTCCACCATCAGATCTGGAATGGCAGAAGCCGCAGATGATTTCCATTCTGATGAAGAGCCCACCCACTTAGAGGAGGCGACGGCTGAAGTAATTAGTCCACCGAAGCCCATCGAATTGGCAGTGGAAAAGGGGACACCGTTTATACCCTCCAAGGAGAGCCCAGATGACAAGCACTTCTCCCTCCTGTCGTCTCCATGTGAGTACATATGTTATTCTTTTTCTGTGTTGGAAAAGCATGCTTTCGCCCAGTTTTTTTCATTTTAAAAAATATTACGCATTTTTATTGCCACTGTAGTAGAAATTCGCGTGTAGCGATTTGCATTATTCGCTGTACTGTTCACGAATGTAGTCATGGTGGTGTTTGAAAGTATCTTTTTTGCTCGTTTGCGTGTAGTGGGGGTATTGCTCCCGTATTAACATTAACACATCGCTGTCATTTCGCTTGCATAATGTGCACTCGCCTGTGGTTCAGCGCGTGTCGCCAATTTGCATGCATATTTCCTTCCGCTTTCACCCCTCCTGGATGGTCGCCTCTCCTACCCCTTCTCACTTCCCCTCCGTTGCCTCCCGGCTGACCCTCACAGTCGCGGACTGCCAGACCATGGAGGATATTGCTCCCTTGCGTGAACCAACCTCTAGCCATTATTTTGCGAATTCACCGTTAGTGTCCAGTGTCATTCCGTGCGTACTCGAATCTTTGCTTCTATAATTTCAAAGGAGGATATTTTCTCTCTCGCATGACGCGAATCAATTGCCCGTAAGTATAATTTTCCGCGTGAATGGGCGAGCAAGTTCACCGTTTTCCAGTGCACGCCAGTATATTTTTGCTTCTTGACTCGGGAGGGGAAGGATCGCGTTACATCTCCACCGAGAAGCCCTTTTCCATAGGGGACGTGGAGGAAAGAGATTTGCCGTTCCATTTATCGGTGTGTCATATGATGCACTTAGCAACTTGGGTGCTCCTAATTGTAGCACGGTGGCATCGAGGGAGAAATGTATCAAGAAGATGGAAAAAAATCAACCGTCTGTGGTTGTCATTGATGAACTATCCAATAAAAGATCGCCTTTTCCATTGATATTTTTGTGGTTGTGACACTGATTCGATTGTCTGTTACAGTGGTGGGGTAGCTGTCTCCTAATAGTGAGGGAATTTGCTTTTTTATTTACTGTTTGGGTGTTTCTTAAATGTAGAATTTTTTATAACATGTCTGAAGGCCGCTTTACATGGTACATTTTTTTGTACAAACGAATGTATGAACTCTTTCATGAGGAAAATTGTACCGTGTAAAGCGACAAATTGTACGATTGTCTGAACGGGAAATAGAACCTGCTCAAATTCCATTCATTTTGTTGTATATGCAATCTATGAAATATTCGTTTGGATAATAAAATGTACGGTGTATAGCGGCCGTAACATAAGGATAAGAATCCCGAAAGCACCTCTTTGATGCATAACAATTTTTTTTCGCGTAAAGCATTTGCGAAACCAATTGAGGGTTCTACGTTGTTTTGACGACCTATGCTTTTTCTTTGAACGATTGGTCAAGTTTTCGGGGTATCACATTCAAGGTGACTGATATTTACGTCCAGGCATTAAATAGGCCATTTTCCCTTTGTGTGGTTTCATGTTTCAAAGATTATTTTGTGTACTCCCTACGAGTCAAAATTTACGCGTCCCGCACATTATAGAGGATGTAATTTGTAATGAAATATGGAACGTGTCCTTTTATGGTCGAGGATGGTGTAGATTTTAACTGCAGTCTGCAGCTTTGATAGTTATGTATTTTGGGAGATTGGCTAATGTGGCTTTTAAGTTACTCCTCGCAGCATTTTTAACCTGCTCACGTGGATACTGAGTCACGAGTGCACGTATTTTCAGTTTCATACCCACACCTGCATCTGTACTCAAAGTAGCAACTTGTATTTCCGCAATCCGAGCGACACCGAGAATATTATCATGACGCCTCCTTACATCTCTAGATATGACGGAAGTGATGATTAAGAGAGATACATTGCCGAACAGATGGGTAGGAAAACTCGTTCTTTCCGCGCACAGTAAGCGACCACAGTAAAAACTGAGCTCCACTAAATACACTCCAATAATACACGTCACCATTTCACCCCCGAAAACCTTAGCCCTTACATCTTTACACGGCTGGTGTCCTTACATCCCTTGCTACACGCCCATGCGGCGGCTCGCAGGGTGGTATGTAGATATAGATTAATCCTTTGAAACGAATCGGAATTTCTGTAAACTCATTTATGGCGTTGAATTTTTATGCAGAGCTTTCAATTTCCGCACGAAGCTCAGTATGTGACTCCGATGTCAAGTAATTCTGTGTTGCTTAATATTCCGGATGGTGTGAGTAAAAGTAAGCTATTTTCTCCCTTCTCCTGAAGGTATAAGATTTATAGCATCCAGTTTTAATATTTAAGGATTATCTTATGGGGAAACGACACCTTTTGATTCTTTGAGAAGTCACTGGTGGGATTTCTGTGTCATTAAGTACTTAATTACGTCCAATGAATTTATCTCCTCCACTTTGCAGAATCTTACCAAACCTTTCTCCCCTAATTCTTCATAGGATTTCGTTGGTTGCTCTCTCTCCGTCCACATGATCTACATCATTCTTCAATAACCCCAGTTTCCCGTTATTTCCATAAATCGGTGAACTGATTATGAATAAATAATTGCAAGACCCGGCCGCTCATTTAAGGAGACATGCGGTTAACATGGACGACAGTGGGCCGCCGCAGTTTTAATTTTGTTGTAATCCTAATGATCAAGTAATTTCAGGTCTTATTTGTTGGGATCCAATCATATCAAGGGAATGGAGAGGAGCGAAAACTCTGTCGTTGAAATTAGCTGAGCGAAAGCGGTTTTCTGAGGTAAAGCGTCATCTGGTTAAAGGAGAAAAAGATCGCCACATAATCCGAATTGTCTCTCCGGACTCGGGCAATGTAATGAATTTGAATGCGCTGTACTTTTTGGCTTATGTAGGAAGCTTGCGCCTGATTGGTTCAGAATATCCTATTGTTTCAACTGGCAGAGGGATTAAGGTGGGCGATCGATTTTTGTTTGTGTACTAATTCGCGTAAAACATTACTGTCTTGTTATCAGTGGTGATAAAAGAGAAAAGCAAAATTGGACTCTGCCGTTTTGCTTTTTTGGTAACTCAGTGCTATTTTAACTCGCAAACTTATGGCACAAGACACGTATTCAGTAAATTTTCTCTTAAACATGTACAAATTTTAGTCTAAACGCGAAATGACACATTTGATACAGTTACAACGGTGTCTAGCAAACATCAAGGTGTCATACCGATTCGAAAAGACCAATTTGAATAGAATTTACGCATAATTTTCAAATACCGCGCCGAGTACTGGAGTCTTAACTTGCTGCAGTTCAAGGAAAGAATTTAAACTAATTCTTAAGCCCGTTTTACGCGGGGCACGAACTTGCCGGATTTTAAACTGAATTTTCCCTCCCAATCTGGCTTGCAGTAAGAACTGAATATAGAGCAGGAGCTTTATTGCCATCTGGCCTTCATACATTCGTGCATGAATTCGTGCAATTCACCCCTTTACACATACAATTTTTCAATTCACATTCGTATATATCACTTCGTATACATACATCAGCTTGTGCAATTACGTGCCCCCTGTGTGAAACGGGCTTTAGATCATTTCCGTTACTGCATGTGCGGAGAATCCCTCCTGAAAAACAGAAGCTGTTAAATAATATGTTATCGTAGAATTTTTTTCTACATTCTTGAAAAACAATTTGAAATATGCTCTCAGTGACCCGTGATTGGCGCCCCAACCACTGCAGGAGGATGGGCGAATTTCGTGCGTCGCGATGCAGCCGGGCGGACGATTCTGTCTGACCGAGATAACATGCAGTACGCCGATCAATGGTGTTCGGACCTGAATCCCTTGTGGAGCACACCGCCTCTTCTGTACTGCAACGCTGCGGTTCCCCTTGGAGTTCACCATCCACTTTAGCACAGTTTTGCCGGCGTTCAATTGTGTACTCGCAATAGTGAACGATCGTCATGTCTTCATTACGTACCGCTAGGGAACGTGGCAGGGAGTGTTAGGACACCTTATGTGTAAGAGGGAGACAATAGGGAAAGAAGGGTTATCGAGTTGTGTTAGTGCTATACTGTATGTCTCTTAATGTATGTAATGGTGTGCGGAAGGATTTGCTTTTTTGTATCTATCCGTTCGGCAACGTGTCTCTCTTAATACTGTCGCATCTACCAGTTCTTGTAATGTAGTGCAGTGTCAGAACAATATCATCCGTGTCGTGTTGAAACTCGCCCGGTCTGAAGTTTTCAGGTTATCTTAGCCTATCGTGTAATCTTCGAGTTTCGCTCGGATCCCTACTTAGTCGTTCCATCATCTGTTTCCCAGCGATTGTTCTCTTGATTGTTTTTTCTACTAAGCGTGCAACTTATCGTTGAGTATTTATTATTTAACGGGTTAAAATTTCCTGTGCGGCATCTCATATGCTCGAGATGTGTACGAAATATGACCAAACCCGAGCCAAATGGCGTTTTTCTTTCTCGTTTTCGTCAATCACCCGGCATTCCTGCCTCTCAATCCTAAGATTGATAAACTGCAGCCCTCCGTTCTTCCCTATCCTGTCTCGTCCCATGGTTCTTCTTTCCTTGCTCCCTATTGACCCCTTGACCTTCCTCATGAGACGTTCATTTGTTTTCCCCTCCTGTTTGTTTATAGGGAATTAGTTGTATCCCTGTATTTTCCCGATCCACCGTCCTCTCTGGTAGAGTTTATTTTATCCTTAAAGTCCACTCTTCTTCAGGTCTGTGGGTACATTTTCGTTTCTGCCTTTGTTCGTCCATTTAACACACACATCCAGCACCACGTTTTGCGGGATTTCTCTTTTCCAGTCTGTTTCTGATATGATATACGTACCGTTTTTGATATTGAAGATCACCAGATTCCTCACAGTGTCATTACATATGGCATTTTCGTCTGATGTATCTTAATTGACCTTGGTAGCTACCTAGTTAATCGTTATATCGAAAGTCACGAGAGCGAATACGTGTTTGAAGGCTGGTCATTATCGCAAATTCTTTTTCCATTGAAAGTTTATTTCCATTGTATTGTTTTTGGGCTAAACATCCCTTTAAAATTACTGGAAAACAAATCAGTTGGGATGTAATAATGCCTATAAAATTACTCTTTCAATTTGGAACTAAAAATAAATCTGGTGATTCCTAATTGTTGCTCTGGGGTATAATTACGTTCGTATTCGTCTATACACATATTATCGAAGTCTTATGGTTTCTTCTGAATTTTATTGCCCTTTAAAGACATTTTTTTAATTTTTAGCCGTTGTTCTTATTCATTGGTTTTTTTCCCTTCTTAAATTTCTGACATCTCATCATGTGTGGCTTTTTCTTAAGAACTGTCATTACTGTATGATTTCTTTGTATTCGAAAATCATCAAAGTGTTGGATTTTTCATTGATAGCAAATCTCTATCATTGGCAAATCAGCTTAATGTTGTATTACACTCTCGTGATCATAGTTATTCGGGAATGTCAGTCACCTATTGGATAAACGCCTGATGAAATATTTAGAATGGTGCTGGGGGCGGTTGTGTGACCCACAAGATACTCGCCAGATTAGGGTTAACTTACTCAAGCTTCCAAAAATGATAAGACATTGACCTCGAAATGTCCCCTTTGTTTTTAATTACAACTTGTGTCAAGGTGTATTAGCTCTTCATCGTCAGGTATACTTGGTGAAAAGTCTGTGGCTTTTCATTTTCGGAAGATGCTTTTCCATCGTGTTACGCCTATTACCGTGGACAGTGTTCTATGTTGTTGAAATATATCCATGCCAAGGGACCTGGGAGTGAAGAGTTGAACCAGAGACCAGGGAAGAGAATGCAGAGACCCTCAAGTCCGATACGGGAGACTGGCAATGTTGGATGGCCCACCCTGGGAACTTAATTTAATCAAATATTTAATCGAAAGTTTGATTATTAATTTATTAATTTAATTAATTTATTAGATTGAATTGCTAAGTTTTTCATTGAATGAAGCTTTTAGTGGTAAATAAAATTCGCATAAAAGTAAAGGTTACGTTGTTACTGTGGTTACGAAGCAATATTTATAATTATTTATGCAGCAATTCATTGGAAGTGTGCGATTCTCATTGGTTTCGTCATATTCCATGGCCAACCAATCATAGGTGGAGCCTAGGTTTCCAGTCTCTAATTTTAGGTTCTCTTAAGTTTAACAAGAAATACGCGCTTCACTATGAAAAAGCGTAATGTTAATCATCCGTAATAGTAATATTTTTATAGTTGGAAAGTGCGTGTTACACTTTACGCCACTCGTTTCTGCGCCACTTAGACGAGGGATTTCTTCTAATTCTTAAAATGACGTGCTTCGACCCATTTTTGGAGGCAAGTGCTCATTTGAGAAGTTTTGGAGTCATCATTTCTCATTTTCTTCATTTCTACTTTTTTTAAATAAACATTTTAAAGTGGGGAAGCAGCCTCGAGGTTTCCTCGTCGCTGATGGCTTAGGGGGCAAGTGCCACAAGTGGTCCCAGGGGACGTCCTTCGGTGGAAGCCGCGCTCCCGAAATGTTGGGAATGCCTTGAATTACGGCATACCGTTGGAAATCAAAAGGGAAAGGTGCATTATTCAGTCATTCTCATGGGAATCAAGTGGTCATGATCGCAATCGATAAATGCTCCGACTGGAACCCAGGAAAATTTTCTGACTTTTGCTTACAGTTTCATTTTTCAAGTTCTCGGGGCAAAGTTAGAAAATTGTGGAAATATCCTCTGACTCCCAGAGTCGACACGTGAATTGTAATTGATTTGTTTTATTTATTTTATTTAATTCATGTATTTCTGTCGGTTACAAAGTAACATAGAATCGCCACATGGGTTAGGACACAAAAAAGAACATAAATATTCATGTAATACGTAAAAAATTTGTCGGCCCCGGTGGCGACGGGGTACTCGGCTGCCAATCCGAAGGTCGCGGGTTCGAGTCCCGCCTTGGTGGATTTTTCACCTTTCAGGACATGGGTGTTTGTGTTCGTCAATTGTTTATACACCCGATGTAAACGGCCAACTTTAATGTTTTCGGGAGTGGAGATAAATAAATGAATAGCCATACAATGACGTTAGTGATAATATTTCAGGTATTTTTTGATACCCTGAAATTGCAGCTAGATTTGAGAATTTAATTAACGCTATAATATGCTCTGGTTAGTCGGAGCTGTTTCAAGTGTTTTTTGAAAGATGGGATGGATGGGAGGAGCTTCAAATTGGCTGGTAAGTTGTTATATATTATGGAAGCTGTGTGATGTGAGCTTTTCTGACCAGTGATTTGGGAATACTGATTAATTTGAATATTTTTGCAGACACGAGTATTATGGGATTGAATTACAAAGTTCCAGAGGGAAAGTGATATCGACATTAGCAGTCTTCAGACGAATATCAGTTTTCTGAAGCTCTCCACTGTTTCCCTTATGAGGTGATAGATTTTCCTTCATTATTTTTCCTCATGGCGTCCCTAATCGTTTTACCGATGCCTTTGAACCTTCTTCCTTCAGCTAGGAATCTCCACGTTCATTGATCCTTCCATTATAGGTTTTTGTGCAGTCTCTAATGTCTCAGAATTTTTCCAATATTTGTGGTATCTTCTTTGTTGCCGAGTTGGGAGGCGACTGACAGCTAAGGTCATTTGCGCCATTGGGGATAGGTAAGGGAGGAAGGGTGAATGGAAACCTGGCGTCTGCATTAGTTTGCTGTTAACGAAAGGCGCCAAGGGGACCACGGCCTAACGTCTCATCCGACAGACAGAGTACTATACTCGAAGTGCTCTCTACAAGACACTCAAGTAGGGATCGGGTTTCCTCTGAAAAGCGTCTTCCTCTGCAGGGATTTGAACCCTGCCCGTCCGTATGTTGTTGCTGAGTTTCCATCGCTTTTCACCACACTACTCTTCGCCGTTGACACCCTCTGTCCATTTATGTCAATTCTTGTGTAATACCCCATTTCAATTACTTTGTCTTCATTATTCTTTTGGTGTTATTCACGGTGGCTTATTAACCGCGTAAGAGTATGCTTGATATGTGTTTTACCGAGGTGGCTGGAAATGACACGAGTTAATGCATCTACTTGCATGTTACGAAAGATCATGGAACCATTTTTCTCTTTTACAAGTAATTTTCTGCCGAATAAAATACGAAAGTGTAAAATTCAGAATCGATTGCTTTTTTGGCGAATAACTCTGTCAAAAGCGTGTAATATTTAAGAATAAAATAATTTCTCGCTTTGCACATTCCGTACTTTTTTTTCTTTTTTTTTGCCGACCATGGTTTCGACGTACAATGTCATTTTCGAGGTGAAACCCACGACGACATGCAATGTCATTTTCAACCGTGAAAACGACATTGCATGTCGAAACCATGGTCGGTAAAAATAAAAAAAAGTGTGGAATGTATAAAGCGAGATTTTATTACATGTGCCGCGTTTCCACTGAGTTAAGCCTGAAATGGTAGCTTATATGTAATCTTTACTCTAAACTTAATGTCTCTCATTAAATCAAAGTTTCATTGCACCCGCAGTCTTCAGCTCCTGGCATCCTTATGATCTCCTCATAATAGTGTAATCCATGGAAACATTGTGTATGACTCGAGAATCCTTTTAACCTTGCACTTTGACTGCGGATTAGATTAGTATATCAAGTATCCCTTCGCTATTATCTTCTCCTCGAAAGTAATTTTTGAAAGTTAATAAGGGTGATATGGAGTGGGCAGTGGCATATTTTACTTAGCTGTATTTGCGAGTATTGAAGTATAATGATAAATACCATTTGTTTGCTATGACAGACCTGAAATACAGCGAATCTGCACCTGAAATACAGCGAATGAAATGGTATTGTGAATTTCTTGTAATTTTTACTGATCTGGTGAAAATAAATAAATCAATTTTTTAAACGTCTGTAGGGAAAGAAACGGGAAATATTGCGATTTTCAGAGTAAAATGACCTTGCGCGACCTCTGATCGGTAATTCTCCGCGACCTTGAAACGCCCATTGCGATCTTATCGTTTGAATATCATTTCGAACAACGTTCTTCGGTGTATCCCAAGCGGGATTTTGCCTCTAGAATAGTTATGCTTGTTTCGACATCTATTAATGAATTATGTAATGCCACTTACGTGATTGTTTGTGTTGTAATGCCAGAGCTGGTTACCTATGCATTGATAAAACTGTTGTTAATCCGTATTTTACTTGCGATTATTCTCCGCCACTGCGTTTATATGTGAAAAATGTGACATTTGGGCGCGATATTATGGACCGTCGGGTGATTCAGAATAAAGCATCCGCGCTTGAATACAGGCGGTGAAGGTTTTGCCACATGTTTAAAGTTATTAAACTAACTTTCTTCCAAATTCTTCTTATTGCGCTCTTACCCTGGAATTATTTTGTTTTTGCTAGTCGAAAAAATTGTTGCACATACAGGGAATTAGGCTTTCATGCCGCAACGAATTTGAAATTGCAGAGGAATTAATTTTACTGGTGAATTATTCTATAAATTCGTGTGCTCAGAATTGTGGAGCCTGTCGTGTTATCATTAAGCTTGAGCCCTATTGGAGGATGTATATGCAAATAATGCAAATCTGAGTGGTGTACCTCTGCAAAGCAGAATTCGTCAGCCGAATTCTTTGGTGTGTTGTTTATTTTCTGTCAAAGGTGGCCTATCGTCGAGGTTTGTCGAAGTATGGTCGAAGTGCTTGTAGGAAGGTTTATTAAGCTATGCCTTTCGCTTTACTTATAAAATAATATTATTCATAAATTTATTTAGCTTGAATATTTGGCATGAACTGAGTACGAAGCCAGCTCTGTTTTACCCATCAAATTATCCCATTACCTCTCTTAAAATGGTATTCACCATCTTTTTCTTTTCCTCCTCAAACCTAAGGTTGGTGGGCATTCAAATTCCTTCTTTCCAAAGCCCGTCTCTTTATATCACTGTATCTTCTCCCCGCGATGGTCTCTTCCAGGTATTCTTTTCTTGGTCTACCTCTTCCAGTACGGCCCTCTACCACTCCTTCCATTAAAGTAGTCATCCATCTGAGTGACGTAGGTGTTTAATTATTGCGTTCCTTTTTTGCAAATAGAATTAACAAACGTTTGTCCTTCCCCAATCCTTTGTAATACTTCGAGGTTGGTAACCCTCTGTGTCCAAGATATTTTTAAAAGTCTTCTCCAGCACCACATTTCAAAGGACTCCAGCTTTTTCCACTCCTCTTTCCTCAGAGTCCAAGTTTCTGAGCCATAGGTGCACACACTCCAAACATACGTTTTAACAAATTCTTTCCGGGTAGCTGAAGAAACGTTTTTTGATGTCCAAAGAGTTTTCTTTTTGAAAAATGCTTGTTTTGCTTGTGCTACCCTACTTATCACATCCGCTGTGCATCTACCATCAGATGTGATACAGCTACCCAGATATTTAAAAGTAGTAACTTGCACTAGTTTTTCTCCATCTAGATATACCTCAGCTTCATCTAGTCCATCTCTAGTGCATTTCATTATTTTAGTTTTCTTTTTGTTTATTTTCATGTCCCAATTGTTTTAAAAAATTTGGTTAATTTCGTGTAATGCATCCTGTTGCTTATTGTCACTATTCGCTAAAAGTGCTATGTCGTCCGCAAATTTGATGGTTGTGTAGAGGTTACCATTCACTTTTAATCCACTCTTATTTGTTTCTGTAAATTCCTTCATTGTCTGTTCCATGAATAAATTGAACAGTATTGGGGATAGACTGCATCCCTGCGTAACACCTCGAGAGATCTTTGCTTTTGTTCCGTCTGAACTGAGGATTGCTTCTTGGTTTTGGTAAAGTTGGAGAATTATCCTCCTATCCCTATAGTCTATTTTAGCGTCTTTAAGGACTTTAAACACGGCATTCCAACGAATGCAGTTGAAGGCTTTTTCAATTTCAATAAAGGCTATGACTTCCTTTGTATTAAGTCTTATAATTTTTTCCGTAATTAGTCTTCACGCTAAAATAGCCTCTCGTGTGCCCCGGTTTCTTCGGAGACCAAATTGATCATCTTGTAGATTTTCTTCAATATTATTTTTGATCCGGTGATATATTATTCTAGTTAGTATCTTAGAGGCATGAGACACCAGGCTTAAGGTACTATAATCCTCACATTTTTGTGCTGAGCTCTTCTTAGGGATGGTTATCATGCGTGTTTTCTTAAAGTCATCTGGCACAATTCCTTTATTGTACATTTCCTTGATCATTTCAAAGAGGCAATATTTTGCCTTGCTACCAATAGATTTTAAGATTTCTCCCGGAATTTCATCTATACCCTGAGCTTTATGATCTTTCAGCGCTTTTAGTGCCCTGTCAAATTCTTCTCTTAGTATTGGTGGTCCAATCTCATTCTCTTCTATGCTTTCTTCGTTTTCTAAGATTTTTTTATCCAACTCTTCCCCTCTATATAGCTCTTCGATGTATTCCTGCCAGTGGTTGATTTGCTGATAGGGTCTTAGTTTTTCTGTTGAAATCTGATCTTATATCTGCGTATGCTTTTTCTAAATTTCACTTGGCCACATTTTCATTTATTTCTTTTCATTTGTTTTCCAGCCAACTCTCTCTTGCCTTTTAGGCATCTCTGTTTATTTTATTTCTGTATTGTCTGTACCCGGTTTGGTCTCCTAGGATTTTACACCTCCTCCTTTCTTCCATCATTGACAGAATATCATTTGTTATCCAAGGTTTGTATGGAATCTTTTCTCTTTTTCCGGTGCAGTTTTTTTTTGAGGCTTTTAGAACTTCCTCCGTAAACAATCTCCATTTTTCTGATACACTATTTGCATTTTTGCATTTCTCCTTCACTGCATTTATCAATTCGCTAAATAGCTCTTGGGTCTCATTTTTCTCTCTGATTTTTGTGAAATTCCATCTATTATTCCTTGGAATAACTTTTTTCTCTTTAGAATAAGTTTACTTATCATTAAAACAGGGTTATGGTCAGAGTCTATATCAGCACCCGGGCAACTTTCAGCTGTTTTTACCTGGTTCTTAAAACTGTTCCTTACTAAAATATAATCTATTTGATATCGTTCTTTATCTCCAGGCATTGACCAAGTATGTCTTCTTCTTTTGGGCTGCTGAAAAAGTGTGTTGGTGATGACATGATTGTGCGCTTGGCAGAATTCAAGAAGTCTGGATCCTCTCTTATTCTTCTATCCAAGCCCATACTTTCCAGCTAGATCTTGTTCCCCATCTTCTCCTACAACAGCATACCAGTCTCCTAAGATCACAAGGTTGTCTCGTTGATCTACTTTTATTAGAACTTCCTCGATTTGTTCGTAAATGTCTTCTACTTCTTGGTCTGGATGATTTTTCGAGGCATATATGATTTGACGTAGGCGTATTCACCATAATGGGCATTAAAATCTTGAATGTTTTTAGGGTCCTTTCATTTGAAATTGCACCTCCAAGAACCTCTCTTCAGAGTTGTGCGTATTAAGTGCGAAGAGATTTTTTCGTCAATCTGGTTTTCATATCACGCTGCAATACTTATTTTCTCTGGGTCTTGTTTTCAATATTTGTTCGGAGAGAATTGTATGAGAATTTTGGAACAAATCGTCAATAGTGCTATGAAAATTTTGTGGCATTGTCGTTAAAATATTTCTTAAATATTCAGTTTAGTTAGCCTCATCGATATTTTAAAACTGTTTATATTTCAACATACAATTGTCTATCACAAAACCCTGATAATAAGGATTAGGCAAAGTGGAAAGTTTTTTATTTTAATGTTACAGCTACTGACTTCGAGCCAACGTCCCTTACAAATTTTGACATGTATGTCTAGGGCCTATAATATTCCTGAAACGCAAAATAGGGGTTGCGGACATGTTCCTATGGTGAATGGACAAGTAAGTAACGAATCAGTCTCGAAAAATCGAATAAAATCGTCATGCCTCTTGCACGTCATACTAAAATCGTCATCATTGAATTTTTATGCAACATTTTCGACTGAACTCCACGCAGATTTTGTTTTACCAGCATCTTTGTTTTTATTCAAAGGTCCACCCGAACTTATAGTCCAGTCGAATGAAGTCCTTGCGACACAATCGTGTTGCCTGCCTGTGAAGCTTTTATCTTTTTTAAATTAAATTTGGAAGTGAATTAATATTTATTGATTTGACTATGTAAACTGTAAATTTGAATCGTGATTACTCATTTTTGCTAATTTATTCCGTCTATTTTATTTTCGCTGAATTATACTCTTATATTGATGGCAATTTAATTGTTATGTATCGATTGTTTTGTTTGATTGATAGTTCATTTTCTCTTTTTCTGTTTTCTTTTTGTTTTTTTTTGTGATGTGTATTGTTATATGTAATTTTAATGTTGTAATCCCACTGATAGTTCATTTATTCTATTTTTTTACATTTTTTTCTTACGGGGCAATTGTTTCGGAACAGTATAATTTTTGTTCAATGTTAAAACTTATTTCGTATTGGAGGAAGGGAATTATTTGGTCTTCGACCTTGTACCCGATTCACTCGTTTTACTAGATCTCTGAAATAAAAAAAGGACGGCTCACGTAGACGATATTAATGTCATGCTTCAAAATCTTGCTATGGTTTTTGGTTTTAGCAGTACAAATCCAAGTGCGGTATTTGCATCCGTGTTTGCAGTCTAGGAAATGAAGGGATGTATCACTTCCCCCCAGCGTTCCCAACTCCGGGCGTTGTTCCCGCTCACTCCCAGGTTACGGCGTGATTTACGAGGTGCCGGAGACTGGGTAACCGAATGCCGAATGCAGTACAGATGGCTGAATGGACCTCCTGCCCTTAATCCGACAATATCGCTGGATAAAGGGATTAGTATAAAGCGAGCCCCACCTCCACCTCTCCCACAGACCACAGAGTTGTACGGTATGGAGGTTATATCCTAATTCATCTGATCCCCGTTTATGTTAATTAATCTACTTCGAAGGAGTAAGTGAACGGATTAAAAAAAGTATTATTTTTTGTTTTGAGTGAATGCCGGGGTGTCAAAAATACGGTAGAATTTTCTAGATCTTTTTTTTATGATGAATAGGAAGTGGATTGTATTGGCTCGATTTTCGAGCTTCGTCCCAAACGAAGTGTGCATTATTAAGGTTTGTTTCTTAGCTATGCTCTACTTCTGTTGACGACATCGTCATTTCCTGGAGACTAAAGTTTCCTACATCCAGGCTCGCATTAATCTTGCTGAACTGCATTCGCTAAATCTTTTCCTGAAGAAAAGGCTTTGAATTTTCGTACAAACAATTAAAAACTAATAGTTATGGCAAATGTAATATTGGTACTGAATTAAACTACAAATAATGTATTATATGCGTCAGTTATTAGCAAAGGCTTTTTAATGACCACATCTGCAATTTAAGAACTGCTGCACCGATTCATTGAAATTATAATACCAAATTGTTATCACTTCCTGTAGAGATGACAACTGATCAACCTTCCAGCATCACATACTTTGAACATTTGTTTAACTTTAGATGACAAAATTAAGAAGGCTAATAGAGAGGTACTAAGGTACTCAAAGGTGACACAAGTGTAGAGTACACATCTCAGTACGTGTCATAAGCGTTTCATTTTATAATAATTAACAAGTGATTACACCAGGGTTGAAATTCGCTATGAAAAAATCATTTGACTTGACCGGGATTCGCCGGTTACACAGCCAAGCCATCTTCCTTCAAGGCGAATTTCGGGGGGGGGTTTATGCGAACTAGATGTTCAGGCCTCAAGTCTACATTGTAGCACATGAGACGAAGTCGTGCTTACAAAGCCACTGTCGCGGTGGATAAACCTAACATTGTCGTTATTAAAACGACGAAATAGACAAATTTCCAAACATTGCATTTAACAAATGATGTGGTACGAAGTCACTCGCACGGGTGCATATACACCAGGGTTGAAATTCGCTATGAAAAAATCATTTGACCGGCAATTGGGAGATCCGGGTTCGAATCCCGGTCAAGTCAAATGATTTTTCATAGCGAATTTCAACTCTGGTGTATATGCACCCGTGCGAGTGACTTTGTACCACATCATTTGTTAAATGCAATGTTTGGAAATTTAACAAGTGATTGTTCAATTGACAAGTCTTTCCATGGCTCTCTCCCACGACATTTATTTCAAAGTTTTGCATCAACATTTTTAAGTCGATCGCAGTTGGCCGAAAAAATACAATTTAGCCGAAAAAACGTAGTCTGGTCAGTTTTTTCTTGCGATTTTCCAGAATATTAACCTCTAGAGACGACTTTCATTGGCAAGCTTGTAAGGCTAATACTAGGGTGATTGATTAGGTTATTAATAAACCTTGGTTGGTGTGAGCAACCCTTATGATTAAAATTATCCAAGATTTAGTCCTTTCTAACATTCAAAAAAGTAACAATCAGTATGGTAAGTAATTAGGATGTAAAGGGTTAAAGGAAATGGGACCGGGTGTTATAAGCGAAACTTATCATACTGTTACATACCCTGTATTACACCATTATACTGCCCCAGCCCTCATTGCATTCTGCTATCAAGCTAATCGTTTTAAATCTTCGGTAGGTCCTATATTATGATTTGCTTAATCTATTCCACCCTTTTGTCGCAAGAGAATTGTTCTCATTAGTATATCTTTCCATTATTGTTTCCAAGGGACGGTAATGTATCATAATGTGTTCAATAAGTTTGTCTCATCTAATAGTTACCTTATTTTTTTCAAAAATTTCAGAAATGTCTTTTGTGTTAACCAAGAAAAAACATTCTTCAAACTAAAGCAGAAGTCATAATTTCCTATGGGTAGTTCATCTTTACTCAGGTCTATCAATCCCGAAGAACTGTTTCGGTGGCGGACCAAATCCTCTCCATCGGAACTAAATGCACCCACTGCGCCAAATTCCTCTCCAAAGATATTGATAACCATTGGGAGAAACTTTCATCTCTGCCGCTGATAAAATGTTCCAGAAGATACGTTTCCATTCGGCGCTTGTTATCTCTAAATGGTATAACTTCCAATTCTTAGGACGCCAATTAAGCTCACATATCACCCTTATCTTTAAGCTGCCTTCCAATTTATTGGGCTTAATAACTCCCTTGGGAATAGAAATGTCGCAGTGATCCATTGATTGCATTTTGAGATCGTGACACTTCCAGATGAAAGAAAGGGAAAACTAGTGGAGGCCGAATGTCGATCTCGTGGACGGATAAAGCCCTTGGAATGCATGCGCCATGCCTTTCACCTCACACGAAGTCGGCCGAACTGATTGTTGAACGAGGACCCACGAATGACGTTTACGTTGGGTGTCATATCAAAGGGGTCCTGCATTCACTACGTCATGACGAACTGTAAAAGCGTATGTATCCGTTTGGTGTAATAGCAGTTTCTTATCCATCCAACAGGTGTAAATTTTACATTGAACGGCCGGATTACAATGTACACTCATCGTTCACAACAGCTGCGACTCCTACGCAGAAAACACTGTTTAGATAAAGAGGAGAAAATGTCGGAGATGCTATATAAATTAATGAATTACTTTTCCGTGAATTACTTTTCCATCAATAGGAATCTTCATTAAATAATCATGAAATTTGTGTAAACTTTAATGTACACAATTGTCATGAGGATCGGCTTTAATTCCGTCGTGAAAGCTGTACGTCAGCTGATTAAGGTAGTAGGAGCGATTTTCATTTATTTACAGACTTGCGTAAAACTGTTCATAAGCGTATTCATTGTTAATAAATGCAGATAAAAGTGAAAAATATTGCACGTTACTGGTTTAGTTTCTGGGCAATTAAATGCTATTTTTACTCGTAGCCTTGTGGCACTTGGCATATATTTCAAAATAATTCGTTTATTTAAATACAGATTTTCCCATAAACGTGAAAACATATCTTTCAAATTGTTATAATAGTTTTAATATTACAATGGTAATATCAAGGCATGATTCCGAATTAAAAACATGTATTTACATGTTATTTTTGTTTTAATTTCCAGTTCCGCGCCTTTAACCCAAGTCATAACTATGCTTTATCTGAGACGAAACTTTGAAAATTTAATTTTAAAAAAGAATGAATAGTTTTTACCAGCATATAAATAGATGTACGTAAGTCAAGTGTGGTCCTAGAATGTTTTTCGGCTCGCTTTAAAAGTTATTAAAATGTGCACTCAACGACTCACGATTCTCGTTCCAACAGCCTTAAAGGCGCCAATTAATCCTCTCTAAAACCCTGACCTTCTTTCATGCCTGACCTCTTCGCGACTATCTCTTTTCGATGAGAGCGTGGATTATTTGTAGAAGGATTCTTTGTCGACTCTGTCTTTGTATTTTTTCCGAGGAATTTTACGAATTCATTGCGGATTGACCTTTAGAAAGCGATTTCTTTGACGCTCTCTTTCTTAACCCACATAATGTCTCGATGAATTCAATCCTTTCAGGCGTAACCTTGTGGAAGTCCATTATTGAATAAATAATGACAATACCAACTATGTTTAAATCCACCGAGTTTTTCATTGGTACAACTAGTTTCGACGATACTGCGTCATCTTCAGGTACAGTAACATCACGTACCTAAAGTTGACGCAGTAGCGTTGAAACTAGTTGCACCGATAAAAAGCCTTTTTGGATTTAAACATAGTTGGTATTTTCATTATTGATTTGATTTCTCGATATTCGCAAACACCAAGGATGTGAGCTCAGTGCTGAAAGTTTTTTTAAGACAAAACGTCTAGTCTTCATGTTTTCAGGAATGCGTTTGGAGTTGTGTGCTATGACAACATAGTTAGGGTTTTGTTTTCCAGTTTTATAGATTACGTCTAAATTTTAAAAAATATCCAGGGAAACGCCCATTTTTTATTACGCCATCATTAATAAGGCATTTGAAAAGTTGGTGACATAATGCCGTGTTCAGAATGAAAAATGGCTTGTATCTCTTTTCAATTAATTTTTGCAAAAATGAGTGCGAGGAAATGTACCCAAAATTGCTGTGTAATGGCGAACGGCTTTTACTTCTACGGACCTTTGAATAACCCAAATTTCATGTTCATCTCTCTTTGGCTCCATCCATTAGCGAATTTGTGAGACGCTTCTCTTCGGTACATCTGATAAGATTGATGCGGTGACATAACAGAGTTGCGTTTTACGACGGAGCGTTCACGCTTCAGTCGTTACAAGTCTTAATCATATCGTGTGCCCAATTGGTCAACTCCTTAAAAGTACCAGTAATGGTTTAAATACAATTTTTACGTAAACGAATGTATGTTTGACAAGCCATTAGAATAGTCAGTTGTCTCGGGCGTGACTTCATTGAATTTACTATTCATTGTAAATGAAGTAACTTTGTTATTCCTCATAAATGTCATTGAAGACGACCCTGGTTTTGTCGTCTTCATCAGGTGATAATGACGTGCCACGTCGAAATGACCTGATGATGTGATGATGACCTGATTACGTAATAACCTGATGATGACGTGCCACGTCGAAATGACCTGATGATGTGATGATGACCTGATAACGTAATAACCTGATGATGACGTGCCACGTCGAAATGATCTGATGATGTGATGATGACCTGATGACTTGCCACGTCGAAACCCGGATCGTCTTAAATAAAATTTATGTGGTATAGCAAAGTTACTTACATTATTAGAAGCATAGAAGCATTGTACTACTAGAAGCATGACTCGGAAAAATAGAATGGAACACTCGTACCATTTATTCGTATATTAGTGATTGCTCCCATTACAGCACTTGTATTTGTTCAAGACAATAAAATTATTTTGTGAGTGGTAGTAATGGACACAAGGGACGTAGAAGCGGACTTGATGTCCATTCATGCTACTCATCAAGTTAGTACTGAAAGGATTTTTTCTCACGTGTCCCTAATCAGGAGCCATTAACTTTATTTTACTTCGTTCTATTTTATTTTCTCAACATTAACTGCTGTGTTTTGCTAATGAATTTCTCGCTATTTGATGCGAGTCCTTGAACTTCAAATATGAAGTACATACTTGAAAATGTATAAATATTCTTAATTTTTTTTGCTTTTTCTATCTTTGTATTTTCCTCGGAATTTTACGAATCTAATGCAGAAGGGCGACCTCTTGAAAGCGATTTTTTTGACGCTCTCTTTCTTCACCCTCGTAAATTCTCGATATTCTCATACACACCTAGGAAGTGTGCTCAATGCTAAAAGTTTTTCTAAAGTTTTTCAAAGCTAAGCTAAAGCTAAAAGTTTTTCAAAGAAAAAGTCAATCGTTTATTTTTATCGTTATTTGGTATCCGCGAGACTTCTTTAATATCAGCGCATCAGTTACTATAAAAGCAAACTTATTTTTCATTTCAGGAACGTATCTCCCCCGCTCTGACTTTGATTAAATATTCGCATTTTTTGACCTAATATTCAGTGGATTAAGGCCGATAGATAATGGTCAGTTAAGTGTATAGACTTCCATAACACTACACCCTTGTCAATGTTAGCCCGGCGTGAATGTTTCATTAACCCTCGCCCGCTTAACAAAGTGTATCGATTAAGACGCGTCTCGAGGAATCGAACTGGCAGAATTTTCGGGTCACTAGAGCTCGCTGGAAGTCCCCAAAATTGATGTTATGTCTGTTTCGAGTTATTTTGGCAACTTTTCGACCGCGCACTTGGGTAATGTCATTCCGTCCTTCGCACTCCTCTGAGAACAAGTCGGGGGTTTGGGAGTCGTGAATGAGTATTTTTGGTCCAGCTTCCAGGTGCGGATTCCAGCTGTGTTAGGTCTCGATTCCGTTCCATTCTTTCGATTCTCTTTATTTAGTTCATTTTTTACTGAGGCAGGACGTATTCAGCTGTAACATTCCGTTACACGCCGGATTAAATCCTATCGTAACGTATGGTATTTTTCTCTTAATCTAGCATATGTCTTTTAATACTTTCTTGTTTCATTTATTATGATGGGGAATTACGTACCACTTTTGTTGGAGGCTGAAATAACTAATCTAATAACTTTCCCGAGTGTTTTCTTTCTTATTCATGGAAGTATTCATCTGTGAAGTGTTAAATTGATTGGAAAAGGATACTAGAATCTTTCACGCGGATGCTCCGCAAAGTGAAAGTAATTTGTTTAGGGTTATAATCTATCTGCGTTTGCATTGGAGTCCTCTGTTGCTCATTAATTTTAGAGTATTTTTGTATTGAAGCACCTGAAGAATAGCTAAACATGGTGTAGGTACGTGTTTTAAGTAATTTTATGTTATTTTTTTGTCGTTTGTTTCTCATTTTTTTACTGGTCGTGATTGCTGTACTCTCCGCTCTCTTCTTACGATTCCTCATAATGTACTGTATTCATTTTCCTATTCCCGCGTTAATTATAGGGTATGAACAAGGTGTATTCGTGAAGGTTGAGTCTTCTATTTTCCGGTGTTTCCGCCGCGTTGTTTCATCTTTGTCCTCAAGATAAAATAACGCAGCGGAAACCCCGGAAAACAGAAGACTCAACCTTTATCGAAGCCCCGCGGAAGCCTGAATCACGAGCTCTATTTGGGTTTGCAAATATGAATGCTTATTCATTAGTTTTACTCGATAAAGGTTGGCGTAATTAAATATATCAAATCGATGGAATAAATTCTATGAAACCTCTGTTCAAATCAGGATTTGTTTCATTCTTTGGAGAAATTACTCTTTCCTATCAATGATCACTAGTGCTATTTCACTATATCCTTGCTTCCGGGGGGACCGGGTTGGTGTGGTGGCTAGAGTACTGGCTAACCATACGGACGGCCAGGGTTCAAATCCCTGCAGAGGAGGATGTTTTTCAGAGGCAATCCAATCCCTACTTGAGTGTCTTGTGGAGGTCACTTCAAGAACAATACTCCGTCTTTCGTATGAGACGTTTAACCGTGGTCCCCTTGGCGCCTTTCGTTAAGAGCAGGCTAATGTCGACGCCGGGTTTCTATCCACCCTTCCTCCCTTATCTATCCCCTATGGCGCAAATGACCTTAGCTGTCGGTCTACTCCCCAAATATCCAATCCAATCCCTTATGTTTCCAGTACCGTTGCGATATACGATGTGCCTTGATTAACTGTTAGATCCCTGCGTTCAGTGGTGGAACTCGGCTTACCAACGTTTTTATTCCAGACTGCGGGATAATCACCCTTAAGATTTTTTGTGCTTGAAAATGAGTTGCCTTTAAGGAAGCACCTTAATTTCGTACTTAACTCATTTTATCGGAATTTTTTCCATCATTTCCAGTGAGCCTCCTGAGTTCTCATACTATCTAATGTTTCCGTCTCCGGAAGGTTTAGCATAATCCCTTGTTCGCAGGTATCATCACCGTATCGAGTCAATCCTTTCGACCTGCCGTCCCCGTTATAATCCGGCCTTGTGCACTTGGGACGCCCCGTGTCGCAGCGCCATTAAATGGGAGGGCGGGTGGGGAGGATACCTCACCTCCTCCCCCCTCCTCTGCAGAATGATGCGATTTTCCTCTCATCGCTTCGCTCGCCTCTGCTCGATTTTTTCCCCTCCCAGTGTTACGCCCTCTCTCGTTTGGCGTCGGGAACACCTCTCCTCTCTCTCTCTCGCCCTCTGCCTCAGGTTTTCCTTTTATTTTCTTCCCTTGAGAGAGAGACGCCCACCAAGTGTCATCCTCTCCCCCCCCCCCCCACGAGGGTGAAGCAGCTGCTCAACGACCAAAATTGTCCGATAAACGACGAGGATATAAGAGGGGGGCGGGGGAATTCGAGGAAAAAATTCCTATGGGAGTTTTTTTTAATTTCCCGAGAGAGCGCCGAGGTGTGGTGAAGGGGATGTGGCCGAGGGTCCTTAAAAATTACGCCTGCCCTCATTTTTTGTTCCCTCTCCCTAAATTGCCGCGGTAAGGCAGCTTGCGCGCGTCGGGAAAAGCGTTTTGCGAACCCTTCCCCACGAATCGCCATCCACGGGACCTTGATTTCATTACTTGTCGACTCGCTTGTTCGATGCTCGAAATTCAGAACTGGTGTGTTACAGAGTGACACAGTGAATATTATCATGTCGCCTCAATACATCTCTAGGTCTGACAGAAGCGATTAAATTAGAGAGGTATACATTGCCGAACAGATAGGTTCAAAAACTCGTTCTTTCCGTGCACAGTACGCGACCACAGTAAAAACTGGGATCCACAATACCCTCCCATTGTACATTCCACCATTTCATCTCCCAAAACCTTACATCTTTACACTGCTGGTGTCCCAACACCCCCTTCCACACGCCCATGCGGCGGCTCGCAGGGTAGTATTGAGATGTAGATGTGTATAAACTTTGTTGCCAGATTTCACCCGCAACACCACTGGCGAACGCACCCGTGAGTGGTCCTGCGTGAACGTGGCAACAATGGGTTTTGTACGTGTACCAAGCCAACTACAGCCATTGGTATGACCATATATGTACTGTGGGCCAATTAAGTTCGGGGTGTGCTAACGAATTGGAACAGACAGCTAGCGCTTGTATATACTTGGGTGTGGTCGTCGCCGAAATAAAAACAAAACCGTATCGGTGAGTGCTCATAGGTGCTTTCGATGGAAGTACACAGGCAAACTCATATAATCTTCGAAATATTAAGTATTCATTATTTAAGTCCATCCAATGCTAAATGAAGTAATAGTGTAGATGACGGCAATTTTATTGCATTGCTAAACACGCGAACGCACGTCCTCGCTTGGCACTTGATTTTCCAACAGCGAATTTCGGAGGCGCAACTCGTGTAACAGTTAATGGCAAATAAAAAAGTCAGTGGCATACGATAATGCCCGCAGCAGTTATAAAACTACACGGTGACTGATTACTCGACAGAAATCACAGCCCAATGAAACAAGGGGTGATTATCTGAATTCTCACCGTTAAGCCACCCGGGCGAACATATAAGTATGTATTTATAAAGGCGTGTGACGTGAAAAATGAGTCAAGTTAATAACTTATACGAGCATACTTGGCTCATAGCTGGGAATGTTATTCATATGAAACAATATTTTGTGTAATCAATATGTAATATATATGTCAATATACATCCAATCCAATCAATATATTATATATTTACTTCACGTTTATTCCTGATGCTGAAATATATAACATAGAATTCGAATATGATATCCATAGTGATTCGGGAAAAATATCGCGCAAACCGCTTGAAGGTAGTTTGAGTAAAGTATCATTTCACCTATAAATCAGTGAATTTAGTCTCATTTTAAAGAAAAATATATTATTCTTACAAAGATACCAAAATGCCATCCCCTTCCGAACTACTTTCCGAGATTTTTGACGAAAATTACCAGCCCTTTTACTTGGGAATTGGTACGTGTATGCACCCCAGAGTGACCTCATTAGAAAAAAATTAGGAATTTGTCATTCCTAGATCTCGTTAAAAAATTGAAAGTGTGTAGTTTGTATGTTTTCACGAACTTTTTTGGAAATAAATCAGATTTTCACCGGAGTAGTTTTTCGGGATCACACAAAAAACCTTCCGTTGTGAAGGTTTTTAAAACGTACCGCGTGAAAAAAATGAGTCAAATTAAAGACTTTTGTAGATATTTTTATTTAATTAATTAGATTTCTCTCGTATGAAAGTATATTATTGCTCCATTAATGATGTAATATTTAATTCATACGTCCTGTGGCTGATGACATTGAAACGTGCAGTTATAATATGGTCTCCTTTATGACTGGGGAACTGTCTCGCTCAAACTACCTTAAGGTTCCCTAATCATAAAAGAGATCATATTCGAATTATACGTTTTAATTTAACCAGTTGTGAGACACATGGATTATACATTGCTTTATTAATGGTGCAATAATATAGTTTTATTTGACCAAAATTGCAAGTAATCAAATGAAAATTTCTAAATAAGTCTTTAACTTGACTCATTATTTCACGCGGTACGTTTGAAACTACATCAAAACGGAAAGTTTATCGAGATTCCGAAGAATTTACTGCGGTGACAATATGATTAATTTTCAAAATAGTTGAGAAAACACATAACTACACTGTTGATTTTTTGACGAGATCTGAGTGCAGGGAATGCCTCATTTGTTAAATAATGTCTTTCTGGAGTGCATACACGTACCATGTCCAATATAAAAGGGATGGTATTTTTTGGCAAATATCTCCGGAAGTAGTATGGTAAGGGGTTGAATTTTTGGTGTCAATGGAAGGGTGATATATTTTTCTTTAAAATGAGACCAAATTCATTGATTTCTAGGTAAAATGGTATTTCGTTCAAACTACCTTAAACCTGGAACGCGTGGAGCGACTTGAGGACTGGCTGGCGGCGGGGGCGTAGTGCGACTTGTCTTCACCCCCGCATTCTCCCTGGAATAGCGTCTGGATGCGGCTGACACTCTTGGTTGGTTGGCTATTTGGGGAGGCCACCGACGACATGGGTAATTTGTGCCGTTACGAATCGGGAGGGGGAACTAAGAAGGAGGCGATCATTATTGGGGAGGGAGGGTGGAGAGAAACCCAGCGTGGGTCGACTTACTATTTTTTATTACTGCAAATAGCCTACCTTTAACGGGGAGCGCATAGAGTGCGTGAGTTCTCACTATGTAAATTATTTATTTGAGTATTCTACCTGCTGATTGGTATGTTTTTGGACATTTTTTATCCGACTGGAACCTCGTTCCGATTCGGCACCTATGGATGATCCGCGATTAGATCCCTCTTGAATTCCTCATATCGCCTCCTCCTCGTTTTGTCCAGAATTCCTATAATCTTCCTTCCTCTTCCCCATTCTTATCTCGTCTATCACTACGTTTACCAATCGATCTCAGCTCGATCTGTACTTAGACCGATCTGAAAATTAAAAGCAAGCTGACTCAGATTTCTTGGTTTACCAACACGGACTGAAAATATCGATAGTGAACAATCGAAAAGTGAAGAGGTGGAAATTTTCAGTCTCATTCCGAGTAAACAACATTGCCCAATGGAGGTAGAATTGCGATGTGCTGATGTGATCAATGTCACCTCACTCGCCATTGCTGCTCTCTTGTTACAACTTACGCCTTGAATAATAACGATTATATCTATGACAACCAAAAGAATAACGAGGAGAGCCACAGACCCGCTGGTTTAGATGGATCTGAAATCTCAGACTGGCTGAGAAAGAGAGCCGAGTCAGCCCGCTTCTCAGATCGATCCCACTAGCCCGTTGCGAGTACCATACCGAGCTGATCCGGTCAGATCGATCTGAGATCGATTGGTAAACGATTTTCTACAGAATTCCCTCTCCTTGTCAAACGTCTTTCATCCATCTCTTCTGCCTCCTTCGTACCTCCTCAACTAATTTTCTCTCCTCTCCAACCATAAGCAGATCCTCCTCGTTCTTCTCACTCGCCCCCAGTTCACACTCGACATTTCACGTAACCCACATGTCAAACGAATAGAGTCTACGTGTATCCTCCCTTCCCAATGATCACATATCCGCCCCATGCAACGCAAAGTTTGTGCCAGCCTTTTCTTCACGTCTCTATTCAGACCCCCTCCCGTCATCAGTGGCCTCTCCTTTCGAAATTGCTTCTTTAGCCATGACAATTCTACATTTTATCTCCCGACCTCTAAATCCATAATAAATCCAAATTTTACGTCCCATCCGACGGACGGAGTACTCCTGGGAGCACAGGAAAAGAAAATAGTTCTTTGAAACGCAGCTTCCTCCCTAAGATGTATAAAATTTGCTGTAACGAGTAAATTTAAGCTTAGTGCTGACTTGTATACTTTTAAATGTCATGTAAATACTCCTTCTGATAAAATCTTTTATGGCAAAACTTAACCCTAACCGTAACTTAACAACGTCACGATAACCAGTAATTATAATCACTCCAGCCTCCAAGACTAATTCGACTGGATTTGAAATCATGGTTTTTAACGAACTGCGGAAAGGGTATTATTATCTTCACGGTTAAAACATTTAAAAATTCATATTAAATGCGTAATTTAAATTACTATAATGTATGTCTGTCCTGTTATTACACTGTTAATCCGATCGCCAAGAAACTTTAAGAAGTTGTTGAGTACACTCTTGCGAAGGTTTTTAAAATTTTTTTAAATTTCGCATTCAGTTTCTCACTTTTTCAATCAATTTTATTTTACGCATTTTCCTTGACAACCAAATAAACAAGCAAAAATAAACATTAAATCAAATCTTAATTAACGAAAATGAAATTCTGGATAGCTACTTAACAAGTAAGTACTCGAATTATGTACTTAACTATAATGTTCTTTTAGCCTGGCTGTGCAGGTAGTATGATTACAGTAAAGGGTTTCAAAAAATTGTCTCTCTACTCTATAT
Organism: Ceriagrion tenellum; assembly: GCA_963169105.1. Taxonomy (NCBI): domain Eukaryota; kingdom Metazoa; phylum Arthropoda; class Insecta; order Odonata; family Coenagrionidae; genus Ceriagrion; species Ceriagrion tenellum. The sequence goes on along the minus strand of OY720636.1, from coordinate 41,605,733 downwards.
TAAACAAGTTTTACAAATTTCATTGTTTTTATTTTACCATGTTATTTTTTATCATTCTGTCAATTTTTCAGTCATTTGACATAATTATTATTGTTCATGGGAGATATTGTCACATTGTTTACTTACTATTGTCTCACAATTGTATATATGCTCTGTAGAAGAAATTATTAATTTAATAAAACAATTACTTGAAATGTAGTCTGTTATCACAACTACTTACTAACTCCTCAGCTCTTATATAAAGAGTTTTGAAGGAAGTATGATCCCGAGCAACGCCGGGTAATTCAGCTAGTTTTATTAATAAATTTGATAATCAAGGTAAACAGCTGAAGTTTGCCATGGCAACGTCGCCATACTCATCACAATATCTCGGCTATGTGCTCCAACGAAAACAGGAAGTCAGTTATTTAAACTTAAATATTCGTGTATTAGATGACCTAAGCTGAAAAACATTAATTAGGTGTCTAAATACGTTGGGCAGGCTATACAAGTTTTTGAAAATTATAATGCGGGTGGAAATTGAGATTAAAAATGTAATGTCAAGAGATGCTTTCGCAGTGCCATGAAGACGTATTTCAGCGTTAAAATTCATCTTTAAGCCATTTCATCTTCGTTGAATGACCGATGGCCTGTTAATATTTTACTCCATTCGATATCAGATGTCTTATTTTATAATATATGTTTAAATCAAGGTATATTATCGGGCATGCTTGTAATAAAGGTTCCTCATTAATACAAAAAGATATTCGGGGCACTGTCGTTTCTTCTCCATATGTGCGAGTTCTCTTCATTTGACTGCAGTATTTCCCGAGTGGCTGGCCTGTAATTGTTTTGAACTGTTTGTTTGCCTCTCGTTTCGTGGCCGCTTTATCTTTCCGCTTAGTTGTGAAATTCCTCGATATTCCCAGAGAATTTGGTGCATTACGCATTCCCAACGCTTTGCTCCGCATTGGCTGTGAGTTTAAAGGATGATTTTGCGGTCAGCTGTTCAACTTGGCGCGACTCCAATGAAATTCCGCGGAGGTTTTGGTTTCGCTGAAAGTTTTGGGTTTCGGATGTAAGGCTCAAGCAACGTTTTCACTTCGCCACTTTGCTGCGAAATTTATGTTTCGTGTCATTCTTGAACCGCTATCTTTGAATGCGGGTGCCCCATTTTTTCAGCGTAGATATCTTATCAAGAATTCGTTCATTTCGTAGCCATTGTTTTTTTAATTGTTATATCCGGTCTTTTGAAAGCTCCACTCGGTTATGTCATCGGTATCCGGCGATATTGTTTATAAATTGTTTCATTGAGTTTACTGAAGACTTGTTTATGGATCGACATTTTTCCCTTCGCTGTATGAAAAATAATCCCTTCTTATTGTATTATGAAGGCTTAAATCTACTCGAGGGACGCTGGTTCAAATCCGGATAATATGTCACCCGCAACCGAAAACACGGGTACTGGGAGACTTTTGATGTCTCCAAATGTCTACATTAATGTTTCGTTCCGCAAATCTACCTCAAGTACATGGGGCGGTTGGTGTTATCTACATCTACATCATCTTATTACCCTGCAAGCCACTACAAGGGTTTTTGGCTAGGATGACTTATCACCAACATGAACTACAGGGAAGAAATTTACTCTCAGCAAAAGGCACCACACTATCGGTATGCAACAAATACTACAGAAAGTACTAAAATAATCTATGATGTAACCATGAAAACGTGACACTGGAGTCACACTGGGAACATGCAAAACATGTGTTAGCACTGCTGGGTAGATTTAGAGACATGCGTTAGGGGGGCATATGAATTAATCATCTACACTACCTGTCAACTAACCTAATTCAAAGTGTTAACGCAGCCATCACGGTCTCTGATCGATCGCGGGAAAAATGACATTTAAAACATGTCTGTTCTACAATCTGCTTCCCTTATTTTATTTTCATGATCTGATCTACATATGTAGTATGCTGGAGTTCGTATGGTAATTAAAATTCGTATTAAAATAAATCGCTTTCAAATTTACATATAAGACTGAGTCTAATTTTCAATCGACGCCAACCACTAACTGAAGAAAAGAAAAGAACGCTGAAGAAAAACGAAACGAGGGAGCGAAGTTATAATTAAGTGTGGCTCTCTATTAGTGTGGAGAAATGTGTAGTGGTATGAGTACTTTTTTATGTGTAGGCTCTTTTTATAGAGGGGAAACTTAACGAGGTTTTAGCGCTTGTCGTCAACGGTGATTAGACCAGCTCCTAATTTCGAACCCTAAGGAAACAAAGGGAGTCTTTTTCAGGGCAATGGCTTCCATCCGGTTTCGAGGGTGTCGGGCAGGAAGGGGATGTGTGTCGCCGTTGGAAGGAGAAAATAAGGGTTTTCGTTATATTTCCACCGTTCCACCCCTCTCTCAGCGGGGGTGGAAACGGCGGCAGGGTGTTTTTTTTTAGGGGGCGGGGGAGGGGGTGGAGGGATGTCAGGAGGAGGATGGCGCAGCTAGGGACCTGGGGGAGGGGGATAGAGAGGGAAGGGGTTGCGGCCGGGTTAAGGAAAGGAAAGGGGGGGGGCGTTCAGATCAATACCAACCGTCTGCGGCAGGTCTGTTATATCGGGCGGCCGGGGGTAGGTAGGCGCGGGGGCAAGTGGTGGTGTTGTCTCTGTCGTCAGGGAAAGTGAAACCATTGGGCCATGGGGACTCCGACGGATTGGAACTAACCCGTCGGTCCGTCCGCGTTTGCCGCTTCGTCGACCCGTCCTGTGCCTTTTCGAGAGAGTCGAGAAATCGCTCAGTTGCGGCCGAACGGCGGTGGGAAAACAATTGCGTCGTTAACGGCGCGTCGAGGTCGCCTCCTTCCGAGGAACAACGTTCCATTAACCCTTTGGGTGGCTTGCAAAGTATACATTGTTGTTTCCTCCTCGTGCCAAATATTTCAGTGATAATAAATCAAATTCTTTGTTTTCGTAAATATTATTAATATTTGTTTATATGCACATGCATTTGTTCTAATGCCGGAATCGAAGATGAAGTTCCTCGCAAAAAAATTTGAAAGAATGTTTGAGAATTCCCGAGTGAGATTTTATGGGAAAATAACAGTACGGATTAATCCAGTTTCCAATTGGATTCCTTTCATTTGTCTCTATTTATAAATATGACATTAAAAGAGTTGTTCCAGGCAAGTTTCACTCCTTTCGTATCATTCTGTAACTGCTTCATCTATTCAGCTAACATTTCGGCGTCCGTTGGTGCTAAGATGGTAGTTGTTGATGCCTTCATGGATTTTCCATACATTTCACATTTTCAAAGAACTAGCCGCGCAGTTACGTGAATGGAGTCACCTGCTAGTGTTCACACGTCCTCTACCACTGTGAATCTCATGAGAGCTTTTAGGAACAAGTTGTCCTCACAGGTACTGTGCATGTAATGCCAGAGGCACCCGTATACCAGTCATGAGATTCACAGTGGAAGGGGACGCCTGGGTAGCTTAACTGGCTAGAGAACTCGGCGCGAAATCGAGGGATCTGGGTTCGATTCCCAGTCCAGGTGAATGATTTTCCCCTTTGAATTTCACACAATTCCCTACAATATAGTCGCCTAAATGGTGGAGAACTAAAAACATAATTCCATGAAAATCCTTTGTTCTGACTGATGCTTAATTTCCGAAATCCCTGTGTCGTGTTGCTACTCTTTCGCGGATAGGAGCAATCCGCTAGTCACTACGTCACCAGCCCCGCGATCCAATTTCCTGGGCGAAGGCGGTCGTTGACCAAGGAAACGCGTCGTGACGTTATCTTAGCCGAGGATTTTGGCCGTTTGAGCGTATCCACCACGTAGTTGTTGGTTAAAAGTTGACGGCTATTTTAACGTTATTTACTTTCTGTTATGTTTGTGAAAAAGTGGTTGCTAAAGAAAGATTTGTCTCTAGTGGAAATACATAAAAATTGTTATATATAAAAATGAAAATTTGCTTGTTCGTCTTCTATGCGTTCCGATACCATTCATCAGATTAAGGTGAAGCTTTAGTGAATTGTGCGCGCGCCCGTGAAGGTTTATGAATTATTAAATCCGTTGTACAATAGTTAGAGCGCGAATCGTTTCTACAAATGAGTGTTGGCACGCGAGCTTCTCAAATAAGCTAGGAACGACAAGCAAGTAACGAATCAGATCGTTTACGGGTTGCTCAATCACGTACATCAGAAGCGTGTTGTATATCCCAATATATGTCTTCTTGCCTACTTAAAAAGAAAAAGAGGCATTGAAACGCATGCCGGGCACACCTAGTAAATAAATAAAAGTTAGGGGGTTAGAAATGAGTTAATCTAGTAAGATGTTGCGAATGTTCTGGTAATGGCCACGTCTAAGAAAGAGTGTGCTGCTGTGATTTGGCTACCGGCAGAGAAGGGATGATGGTCGAAGAACGAATCGGATTTACGATGGAGTCGTAAATGTTGAATTAATTCTTACGTGCGTCGCGTCACGACCACATTTACACAAATCCCACTCACGCGCAATTATTTGTGCATTTTGTCGTCCTCGGCGCCAATTTTAATAGGTGAGGACGCGGCTTTAGACGATATCTTCAGCTATCATTACTCCCAATGATTTGAGGTTCAATCTGTATAAATGAGTTGATTATTGTCATTGTTCGATGTTTTGTGTTTATTTCTCATCATTAGGTTGTCAAATTCAAAATGGGCATTGTCGATTTGATTTCTCGTGGGCAAGGGTGCCCACACGGGGTTACATGACGCATGTTGCGCCGTTCCAATTTTTGGGAGGGAAATTTTGAAAAATTTAGCAATGGTAAGTAAAAAAACTAACTAAACTAATAAATGGTAAGTAACAAAAGTAAATGAAAAAATTACAAATCTGGACGACGAGAGTGACAGACGTAATTTGAGGCATTCTAAATATTACCTATTATTGGGGAAAGGGGGTGAGATTTAGGAACTTTTTTTTTCATGAATGAAGGAAATAGTTAATTATTATACATAAAGAGATATAGGATAGTATTTTTTGGTAAAAAAATAACAATTTTTGTTCTAACTTATAATAATTTTCTTTTTTTAAATATGTCATATTAATGATATGATTATTCAAATTTAGGAACTAGGAAATTTCAAACTAGGAAGCAATAAGGTATGACCGAATTTTAGAGGGGAAGTAGGAAGTTTCGGTTGGAAGTAGAAGGAAGGGGGGTTGCACTATAGCTTTAGAGAGGGATAGGAACCCCTGCTCATGGATACATTATTTCCTCCTTCAACGAAGAGGTCATTTTTATGTATAATATTTGACTATTTCCCAATTCGTGAAAAAATGTCGAACAATGTCAGTTCAATAAACTCATTTATACATATTTAACCCCAACGAATGGGGGTAATGATAGCTGAGTATATCGTCTTAAGCCGCGTACACACCTATTAAAATTGGCGCCGAGGGCGACAAAATGCATTAATAATTGCATGTGCGTGGGATTTGTGTAAATGTGGACGTGACGGTTCAGGTTTTTACTCAAATTCACAGTCGGCTATTTAAAAAAAAGCATCTTTTAGCCCTCTAGTTTTCCGTGATTTTTGAATGACTTTGAATCGCTTGGACGGGCGTAGCGATGGGCGATAGTTTTGCTAACTCTCTCGCTTGGAAGTCCAGTCATTTGTAAACAAGCCGTCGGTTCACGTTCCACGCCCAGCCGTCATTCATCTCCGTCGTATCTCAAGACGTGTCCACGGCAAATATCATCTGATTCTGCCTCACTTATCATTTTCCGCGAAATTTCACTGATACGGTGATAATACAGCTCTCTCTCGCTTTGTAATGCATCTACCTGGGAATTTTATCAAGCTTATCTATTTTTGTTTTGGGGAACTATGCGTAGACTTGACGCATGCTCGTGTTTCTTTGTATTTTTATGACGAATCCTTCGCCGATGATGCCATGACAACGGTATCAGTGCAGGAGTCCTCAGATGAGTGGGCAGACTTATCAGCGGGGAGCAACTTAATTCGCGGCACAGTGTAGGTGATGGCGCATTGCCATAAATTGCCTCTTTAACTAGGAGACATCTCGTGTAGTTGATTCTCTCTTCGTTATTTACTCCCTCAGTAATTTACGAGGGCTTAAGTGATAATTTTAGATAGGTAGACAGTTGCAGAAGACGATCCATCTTCATTGGAAAAGCGATTTAAACTGTCCATTTTTCCTTTCCTGGTTAAAAGAATGTATGTCGAACATCGTTCGCTGTCTTAACTATGTTTGCAAGTAATGAGTGCGTTAAATTAGTGGTTAGAAATGACTAATTTTGTTGTGAAGCCCTGGTTTTCCCCGTTAACTGCCATTTAATTTACTATCATTTGGACTTGTTGGCCGCCATCCTTTTGTGATAAGAATGGTGTATGATTGGTGTGTATCCACATTTTTTTAACGAGGGTTGAAGGAGGCTGTGTCTCTGTCTGTTTAAAACGTGTTTTTAATACTTCATATGCCATTTGCGTCTAGTTACTTTCTAATATTCACAACTTTTTCAGGGATTGAGGTGGGAAACCCCAAATACTCGGAGGCTACACGCTAGGCCTAGCTTGCTTGAGAAATTCGGAACTGGTGTATTTTACAGCGACACAGAAAATATTATCTTGACACCTCACTACATTTCAAGGTCTGACACATAAAATATAGAAGCGATAAAAGAAGAGAGAGACATTACCTAACAGATAGGTAGGAAAACTCGTTTGTTCCGCGCACAATAATCGATCATAACTACTGAGCTCCACTAAATACACTTCCATAATGCACCTCACCATTTCACCTCCCAAGACGTTACATCTTTACACGGCTGGTGTCCTAATACCCCCTGTCACTCGCCCACATGGCGGTTCGCAGGGTAGTATGCATATGTACTTGTTGCCTGGAAGTCCGAAAATTCTAGAAAACCCAGTCGTTCAGTCCACCTCTGGTTTTCATTCTTTGCTGATTGCTGGATATTTCATGTACGCACAAGAAGATGCCAGAAAAATAGTCGGTTTTTATCGAGAGGCGCGCCTATTAATGGTAGACACGTGTTCTTATCTTTTAAATATCAAAAAGAAATCTCTCATGGAAATGTAGAGTCATATCTCCTATCATTGACGGGAATTTTCTTTAATAACGCCTCAAGAAATGTATCCAACGACGAGGTACGTCACAGGAAGTCTGAGAAAAAACAGGAGGGGAATCGAGGAATTGGAGCAGGCGAAAAAAACCTGATAATTGATCTTTGACTCGTCTGACGCAGTTATCGTGCGTTTTTGTGATCGCTTCAAATGGACGTGTATGGTTGAATCTCGTACCATTAGAGAAATAATACTGGAATGATCCAATGCTTTTTTTCTGAATCGTGAGACTATACGTATTGAACGCTCGTCGGCATGTTGCGCGTCAAGATTTGAAAATATCCTGACCCGATATACCGGGATCGTGAGGAGTCGCTCTAAATAAACTGGAAATTCGGGCTGTTTATTCGAAAAACTGGGATAGGAACCAACGAAAAGCGAAAGGACCTTGGAACCCAATTTTAACCATTCACATAAAATACTAGCTGTGGGAGATCGTTCCCAATCTTCGGGAATAATCCTTGCGCGGCTCCTCTCAGGTTAATCAATTATTTGCGATAATACCGAGGAAGTTTCCTTTCGATCTGGCCGCCACCTCGGCATCAGCTGAGGGAAAACACAGATTCTTCTTGGAAGAGAGATTATTTTGTTATCGGCAGTATGTTGATCCAAGGTTGATGTAAGCCTTTGAGTTATATGGAGAGGGGACTATGTCGTCAAACTGAAGCCTGACAACCGAAATATCTATTTTACAGTTACGAAGGTTTCCGTGGTTTTTTTTGGGTATTGGAATTTTTCGAGTTCTCCCCGCGTTGCAGAATGTGAATGACCGTTTCGCCGGCGTTCCAGTCGGCATCATTAGGACCAGATGACGCCGACTGGAATTCCGGCGAAACGGTCATCCACAAAAATGCTACGACGCGAGGAGAGCCCGAAAAATTCCAGTAACAACCACATCGTTTAACCCTGCTCTTTCCTTACTTTCCTATGGATAGCACGACGGAATGGACGAATTACTACACATAAAGCAAGAACATCAACCATCTGTTTGAAATTTAAGGCAAGTCACTCATGAAACATATATTTCCCGCGTAAAGCTTCGGATTCTACTCTGTTTTCCAATAGTTTTCATCGGGAATGTGAATGGTTTTTAATTTAAATTAATAAACAAAATACGTAAAGAGAATCCACTTTAAAGAATTAAGTGCATGCTGATTTCTAGTAAGTTTGTGAGTAAAATATTGTAAAGTTGTAAAAATAGTGCGTTAGCGCTCAAGCGCTATAGGAAAATGAGGGCCAACGAACGTGGCGGACTGGTTTCAGCTTCTAGCATTGGCCAGCACAGCCAGTGCCCATATATGTACCTCTGTGATGTAAACGATGCCAAGGAAATGGTACGCATTGTCGTGGACTACAAATAAGATCTTGACGAGCTGAACACATTTTTGCGTTCAATGTTTCATTCCTCTGAGTCTCTACATCTTGTATCTCCTGCAGAATCCCTGTTATCTGCCTCCCTCTTATCTCTCTCTTGGACATGCATTATCCATCATTACCGTGTGAAACTTCTAGAATCTCTCTCATCATCGCTTTCTTTCTCATGTGTGTCTTCATCGGAGATGTCTCTCCTTTTCTGTATTTGCCTTCGCTAATTTATTCTAGTGTGTTGATCTTAATCATATTTATTCTTTAAATTGTAGTTTCAGGCGTTATTTGGTGGACTTTGTGAACATTATAGTGATAACTCTAATAAAGAATCAATATGTTATATTATTATTCGTCCTTTAACGTCTTCTTCACCTGAAGAAAACGTTGAATCTTCAGGTGAACATGACGTTGAACGTCGAAACCGGGTCGTTCCAAATATAGATATGTGGAATCGCAAAGTAACGAGTTATCATTATAATTTTCAAAATGGTTTAAGGATCCACGTCAGAGACATCTCCGATTCGCTACCATTATCTTTCCTGGAATTATTTTATAAAAACGTTTCCAAAGCTGTAGATACAACGCTGATCATCATTTTTCAAAAATGAAATAAAATTAAATTTCAAGTTCGCACGTATCAGAGACTTATGTCCTACTCTTTCCTAAATCAATAAGTTGGCCCAGGCATTTTTTTCACGGTTTACTTCCGGCCACGCCCATTCTGTCCCAATGTCCAGCCCCAATATAGGAATATTTCCTTCCATATGTTGATACGGCATGTTTTACAAAGTATTTTTTTTACATCCCCTAAAAACGTGGGAAATAAAAAATTCCGTGCTGAAGGGAAAAATTCACTGTTAGTAAAAACTTCGTGTCTTTTCATACATTGGACGTTCAATCCCTGGATTGGTAAGGTGCAGCCCCCCACCCTTCCCTAACTAATGCTAGTTCCCTTACCTCCTGGCATCTCTTCCTATGTTCTTCCCTCTCTATTTGGTCCATGAACTTATTCCTGAGTGTTCCTCTAAGGACTTTTCCCTCTATTTTACCTTCAGTTATGTTCTTCACAAACCTATTGTGTCTCAGGGTGTCTCTAATCCGTCTGGTTCTTTTCTGTATGGTGTACCATACGGTCCTTTTTTACTTTTATGTACATTTCGTCATTTATAATTTTGTCCATCTTCAACATCCTCCTCCAGCACCAGGTTCGAAGGCGTCTAGTCTGTTCTGGTCAAATTTTCCAAATGGTCCATGCTTCCGATCCATATAATGCTACGCTCCACACGAATGTTTTCACATACTGTTTCCTGGTCTGTAGTCCTATCTTCTTTGAGTGCAGCAGTTGTCTTTTTCCCGTGAGCGCCTTCTTAGCTTCGGCTATTCTCCGTTTGATGTCCGTTGTACTTCTTCCGTCCCACGTGATGGTACTTCTAAGATAGATGAATAAATCCAATTGCTATAATTTCTCTCCTCCCAGGGTGACTTCTGCATCCAGCTTCTCTCTTATGCGTACAAGGATTTTATTCTTCGTCTTACATATTTCCATGTTGAGTTATTGGAGAACTTGGTCCATGAGGCTTAGTGACCTTTGAAGATATTCGCGATTTCCAGCTATGACTGCTATATCACCTGCGAAGTGGAGCATGCTTATTTCTTCTCCATTTATCTTTATTCTGCTTTGTCTGATTTCTTTGATGTTTCTCTTATGGCCTCCTCGAAGTGTATACATGCTAAACAGTCCTGGTGCTAGGCTGCATCCTTGTCTTACTCCTTTGCTTCTATCTGACTTCCTTCTATACTTTTCTGTCAGAGGCTTTCTATGCTTCCGATCCATAGAGTGCCTTTTATTGATTCCCTAATATTGATTAATTATTATTTATTTCGCGGCTGATTTTATACCCTTCAAGTTTATTGGTGAAGCCCTTCATAGTCGTCCTTCTTAACAATCGCATTCGCGGCGTGAATGGTCATAGTATTACCCGTTATTCGAAGTCCTTTGTCAGTTTCCCTATTCTTGCGTGCCGTATTCATCCTTTTTCCGTGATATTCATCCGATCAATTTTTGGAAAGTTCCCTTCGTTCTCCTCTCAATGCTCACAATTTTTCGAATCTGAGGAGGGATTCCCATTCTCGGGGTTAAGAGGCGAGGATCCGAGAGAAACTGATAGCTATACATTATTGATGATTGGTCGCTGAGAGGTTGTTGAGGCGCCGGGGGCCTGAGGGCGAATCCTCTGAACAATCTCATCTGAGGTCAATCCGTATGATTTTTTGAGTGGTAGAACGTTTTCAAGAGTATAGGGGACTTACAAGGACTGGCCCTCTTTCGCTGAACGCGTGAATTTTTCACGCGGAAGGACTTGGTACTAGTTATGTCGTCGTCTCCCCGTGCTTTGTTTAAGATATTTCAAAAGTTATAATTTTTAAGGAATTTATCGTTATTGTTTTACTTAATTTTGAATTAACGTATGTACTTTACGCTCAAAATGTTACAATGGACGCAATTGAAATGCAAATGTTGAATAACTCCGCTTATCGGTATGGAATGGGCGTTAAGGTAAAAATTTAAAAAAATGTTTTTCTTTCTTAAATGGAAGAACATCCTCTCAAATTTTTTATATTATATGCATAATAAAACAAGGGATATTAAAGACTTTTAAAGTGATTTCAAGACTTGTAAATCAAGAAAACAAGGGATTTCAAGACTTGTAAATTTTGTGATTCTATATTCCCTACGTCTTTATTTGTGAAAAGGGAAGGCGATGTAGTGTCTAATAACAAATGACTGTCGATATTCGCTGTGTACTCGACAGTCATCATTTAATAATCTCAGTCGCAACGTAATGGTCGAGCGGAATAGACGTGTCCAAGAGAGATCGGTCTTTCATTGTACGAGCATGAGACACAAAAATGGCTACATTTGAATCACGGGTCCACGGGCGGGTGCTTAGAAGAAAGCCTCCGAATTGTAAAACCTTGTTAAATAATAAACTAATCAGAATGGGTAAAATTTTGTGTTTTTCAATGTACATTATTCTCTCTAAATTGCCTCTAAAACCACTTACGTAGATTTCAATCGTCATCTACTCTCCGTAGATAACTATTGTCCAGTATCGCAATCCTCTGAATTTGATTTCCATGCTTTGTATCGCATAGGAAAGGAGGCTCAATGTTTTAATCTATAATTTCAAGGAAATTCATTTTCTCATAATTGGTGTAGGTATATACATAAACGTTTGATTGTGAGTTTTACGCACTCTTTCTGCTGTGGTTCCTGCCGCTTTTTCTGAGCCGTATTGACCTTCGAAACCTTTTATTTGAGTCTTTTGTTCTTTTATTTACGTGTATTTATATTCGTATTATTGATTATTATCTTCTTCCGTCAAGTTAAAGAGCAGAAATAAAGTTACATTTTTTGAGCCTGAAATCGCTATTTTTAGCTATTTTACTTGTGTCTCTTGGTCGCGTATTTGCTTCGATTTCTCTTCCTTCGCGTGTTGATCCGGGTCTTTCCAGCGGGAGTTTAAGGCGTAAGTCGAAATCATATTTTATTTTATGCATTGGATGAAGAGACCTTGACGTTGCTTCCGAACCGAAGCATTCGTCGTTTCGTCACGGAGGAAAAATGTGCCCACAAATTGGCCGTGACCTTGCACGACTGTTACGCCTTGCCCCTCGATCGGGGGGCGAGCGAAGCGCAGCAGGTTGTCTGCCCCACTGGCGCTTTCTCCCGCGAGATACTGAGGTGTGCGGTTTCATGCTGCGCACGTACGTACTTATTTCCCCGGGAGTGGTCGTCGAGTCTTACGCTTCGGTCTGCTCTCTTGTTCGCGCAAGTATGAAGGTTTTTATCAAGCGACTCGGAGGGTGGTCCTCGAATGATGAAGCGACAGAGTTAGGTGTTACTTCAGCTCAAGTTACGGCTCGAGTGAATCGAGGGCGTTTAGGAACGCGGTTGTGAATGATTTTTTAAGATTTGGTTCTTTCCCGGCGAATTTTTCCGGTGAAATCTTCTCGGGTGTTCCTCCAGGGGGGCTTAAGGTAGTTTGAGCGAAAAATCATTTTACTTAGAAATCAATGAATTTGTTCTCATTTTAAAGAGAAATATCTCACCTATCCAATGACACCAAAAATTCTACCCCTTACCACATTACTTTGGGAGATATTTGCCAAAAAATACCAGCCCTTTTACATGGGAAAAGGTACGTGTGTGCACTCGAGAGAGACATTATTTACAAAATGAGGTATTTCTAACACGTAGATGTCGTAAAAAAAACTAACAGTGTGTAGTTTGTATATTTTCTCAACTATTTTGGAAAATTAATCATATTTTCACTACAGTGGGTTCTTGGGTATTGCAAAAATCTTCCGTTTTGAAGAATTTTCAAACGCATTGCGCGAAAAAAAGTAGTTTAATTACTTACAATTTCTGTCATATAAAACTGTATCATTGCACCATTAATAATGCTATATTTAATTGATGTGCCCTATAGCTAGTGAAATTAAAACGTATAATTCGAATATGGTCTCTATTATGACTAGGGAACTATCTCGCTCGGACTACCTTCTCTATGGCGTCAGACTTTTCGAGTCGAGTGGGACGAAATACCGACGTCACGGCCGCTAAATTTTTTTTTCATAAATTGTGATTTTTTCGCCACTAAGGACATTGTAGTTTATAATCGTTTGTTTTGATGTAGTTACATCCGATAAAAATGCCTATAATATGCCGTTTTCGGGGTTGTGAAAAATAATAAAATAAAAATAAATGAATATCGTGAGGTGTAAGTGCCTCGGGCATGAGTCTCTAATACTATGCTGCAGATTCCAAGTAAAAAAAACTTCTTTCGTTGCAATATTGGAAAAATGAACGATTTTGGAGCTAAATTTCAAATTTTAAAAAATTCCACGTGTATACCAATGTCGAATTACAAAACTTACAATTAGTAAGTCATCGGATACAATATTTTTTAAACTTGTATCATTAGCGCGAGTAATTTTTAAAAAGCAAAATAAGAAACCTCCACGCGTAATCCAATGCCTATATTGCGAAAGGGAAAGTTGGTTAACAAAGACCACTTGGCCCGTGTAATATAGCCAATACATTTTTCTATGTGCAAAGGAACATGCGTGCCAAATTTTCTAATTATTCATCATTGGGTTTAGAAATCTATGGCGTCTTCGCCAACATAATTTCAGTTTTATGGACAAGTATCTGTTCACGATGTGACACAATAAGAGAAATCGACGGTAAAACAGACCCGTACTAACCAAAATGTTTCGCGAATGGTACCCTATTCCCTGAGCTACTTGGATGAATGGTCAGATTTGGATTACGACTCTTAACACACTGGCTATTGTTGAACTTCTAATGCTTCGCTTTTTCTATCTCTCTTTTTTTCGCGTATATGGTTTTTTTCTCAAATTGAATCTCGTGTTGGACCCGCGAGGGAAAGATTTCGTTTCAGAGGAGGAGATCCTTTGCGTGGGGAGAACTTTACTTCTGGGTAAGCTTTCCATATCCCTCCAAGTGTGTTTTATTGACCTTGATTTTAGAGTGGTTCTTATTAAAGCCGCGTCTTCCACTGGCTGTAGCGGTAGAAAAAATGTGACCGAAGAAGAAACAGATGGTTATAATCATGGGAACGGAATTTATGAGGAAAACGTCCTCGATTTTTTTCCAAAAACTGTGATGAGGGTTAGAAATGCGGGTTTTTCCCCCGATTTTTTCCCCTTTATTGTAATATAAACTTTTATATTCCTCCCATTGCCCTTTCAAAATGAAATTAAAACTCGCGAAGGGATGATCCTGGGAAAATTGAAAAAAAGTTGGGACTATTCAAAGTCGCGGAACGTATTACTGGACGTATTGGTATTTATTTGTGAATGTTGTTTTATTGAAATCAGTCCATTGGAACTGAATCAAATGGCGGAAGCTAAGAAATAACGCGTTATTGCATATACCGACATGATGGACGACAGTTTACTTGGAGGACTAAGCTCTCGCTTGCGGCCTTAGAGAGAAATCTTTTATTTCAGGCATGCCCGATATTCTACCTTGATTTTTACTTATCTAATGTATATAATGAATGTTGGTTTGTTCGTCTTCTATGCGTTCCAATGCCATTCATCAGATTACGATGAAACTGGTGAGGTGTTGTGCGTGGAAGGTTTCTGAATTATTAAATCCATTGAAGAATAGGTGGAACGCGAGTCGTTACAACAAATGAGTGTTGGCACGCGAGCTTCTGAAACAAGCGAGGAGCGACAAGCAAGCAACGAAACAGATCGTTTACGAGTTACTCAATCACGTGTATCAAAATCGTATCAGTGAGACATAATGTCGCATGCTTCAGAATCATATAAGTGAGACATACTTTGCGTTTAAAGGTACGTAATTTATTGGTACGTAGAATAAGATTTGGTGCTTTGGTCTCTTTGTTGGCTTTTTTTTACTTCTTACATCCGATTTTCGTATACGCTTCGCTTTTTCCTTAAATTGGATTTCCTAGTGCTAATTGGAAAGCGAATGCTGGCTTGTGAGCCAGCATTAGCTTTCCAAACGGACCCGTGCCACACACCCTAGTAGTGGCTTGTTAGGTATTTCGTAGATGTAGATGTAGATTAGCGGTCATCAGCCCAAAATATTTTTTTAAACCTAACTTGAGCCTCTTTCGTTTCTCTCAGTACTCTTGAAGACAGTAAATTCATTTCTCACCATTCCGATGACCTTTTTCCGTATCTTCTTCTGTAGATATAGAATTGAAGGATGTAAATTCAGAAATACGGAGTTGTGGAAATGTCGGAACCCGATGTGAATGAAGTCGGAAGGGAAAACCATTAGTTAAAGTATAGCATGTTGCTTGGAATCGTTGAGTGTGGCATTTATTATTCGCATTCGGAAAAAATGAGCTGCCGCGGAAATAGCTCCGAGCTATTTTTTCTGCTGAACGTCGGTATTTTTTCCACCTATGGAAGCACTGCTAACTGTGCATCAGAAAATGTGTGTACTGGTGCGCAAACTCCTAAAGAAAGGTACGCTCTTCATTTATTTACTTCCCACTGTGCTTAAAATGTGTCGATTCTCGACGAACATATTTTATATAAATGCCTAAACGTTGTTTCCCTCTCCTGCTTCGATGCATTTAATTCTCAAATTGAAGGTCTTGGGTATTTTTAGAATCATCGGGAGATCAAAAGAGGATTCCTGCGTTATCTCGAGAATACACATAGATAAGAAAGGAAGTACTATTGGTGCAGTACCTCTGAGGTGGAGAAATAATTTTATGGTTGGTCGTGTGTAAAAAACATTGCTCATCTCAGGGCTGATAATGTGACGCTATCTTAAGTAGTTAAGTGAATAATAGAAAAAAATGTCATCTTCTGGTACACTCCGCACTCCGTATCCGTTTAGCACTTTAGAAGACTATTTGAATGTATAAGGAAAGTGCTTCCTGAGAACCAGGATGTCATATTATCATGCATGTCATCGTATATCTTGACAGTATCATTTACCAGGATGTCACATCAAATATTATCATGACGCCTCACTACATCTGTAGGTCCAATTGAAGCGATAAAATAAGAGAGATACATTGCCGAAGATATAGGTAGGAAAACTCGTTCTTTCCGCGCACAATAAGCGACCACAGTAAAAACTGGGCTCCACTCAGTACACTTCCATAATACACTTCGCCATTTGACCTCTCAAAACTTTATCCCTTACATCTTTACATGTCTGGTGGCTTAACACCCCTTGCCGCAAGCTCATGCGGCGGCTCGCAGGGTTGTATTGAGATGTGGATGAGTGTAAGCTTTGTTGCCAGATTTCAACCCGCAACACCATTGGCGAACGCACCCAGGAGGAGGGTGCTGCGTAAACGCGGCAACAATGGGCTTGTTCTCTGTTCCAATCTAACTACAGCCCTTATTACTACCATTTATGTATACACTATGGGCCACTTATGTTCTGGGTGTGCTAGCAATTTGGAACAGACAGCTAGTGCTTGTATATACTTGGATGTGGTCGTCCCCGACAAAAGAAGTATCGGGGAGCGTTCATAGGCGTTTTCGACGGAAGTACGCTGGCTAATTCGTATAATCTTCAAGGTATCAATTATTCATTATCTAAGTCCCTCAAACACACACAGAACATATGTGGCGCAGCAATGAAGAAACTAAACTAGGTTTTGTTAAACGTATAATAGGAAGGTCCTCGGATGAAAAAGTCAAAGAGAGATGCGACTTCGCTCTGGTTAGGCCACATCTCGAATACGCCGCGTGCATTTGGGACCCTGGTCAAATAAATTTAACCAAAAAATTAATAAAATACAAAGGAAAGCAGCGCCCTTCGTTAAAAACTGCTGCGAGCGAACATATAATGTCTCACAACTTTTAGAGGGGTTAAGGTGGGAGCCCCTAGAGACTCGGAGGCTACACGCTAGGCTTAGGTTGCTTGATAATTTCAGAACTGATATTTTTCAGAGCGTCATAGAGAATATTGTCATGACTACTCACCCTATCTCTAGGTGTGACAGATGCGATAAAATAAGAGAGATACGCTACCGAACTGATAGGTACAAAAACTCGTTCTTTCCGCGAATAATGAGCGACCAAAATAAAAATTGAGCTCCACTAAATACACTCCTATAATACATGTCACCATTTCATCCTCAAAAAACGTACACCTTTACACGGCTGGTGACCTAACACCCCCTGCCACACGCCCATGCGGCGGCTCGCAGGGTATAATGTAGATGTAGATGAACGCTGAATTAAGACGCCCATGCGCCGCGGCGGCTCGCTGGGTAGTTTGTAGATTTATAGTGAAAACCGTTGTAAAGTGATCAAGCATTTTACCGGCCTCGGGGTCACTTCTCACGCAACAATAAATATAAACACGTTGCCATCATAAACAAATGCAGTCCGTATACAAATAAGGGTTAAAATATTTAAGAAATATGCGATAAATTATGAGTGTAAATATCGTAGAACTCTGAAATTTGAAATTCGCGCGCAATGGCATGCAGATCCTGAAATGAATTCATCGTAGAGTGAAGCCATCGTAAAGCGGGGGTCTACAATATTATAAATACTTTAAAGCCGAGCTTTAAGGGTTTCCTTCAATGCAATATGGCCGCTAGTGTGGGCCAAAATTTCCATATTTTTCGAATTTAACGGTTCTTGAAGCCTAAATTTTTTCCATTTAAAGCAAATATAACGCATACAAAATTTTGTGTCTACCAACCCCCGGCAACCCTTGCCGCATGGGTGTCAAACTGTCAATTTTTAAGGGTGATAATAGTTTTTTCTCTTTATTATCCGATAAAAATGGTAAATGTTAATATAGTTTCTCTGTGATAGTAAATGCTTCCTTTATGAACATTTTTAGATACTAAAATAAAACATGCAGCGTCCATTGGACGCGTGTCACATTTTATTAGCTTTGATCCTTCGGAAAAAGTCTTGGAGACGAATAGACGTTTCCTGACCTTCTCGTGGAATTCCTTCAAATAAGTGAAGTCACGCAGGCCGTCTCTATCGTTGGCCCGATATTAAATCTTCCTCAAATCTGGCCGGCAGGGTTAGCGACGCAGATTGATTGCGGCTGGTGGCGTCCAAAAAGCTAACACATAAATCTTGTTCCCGGCCTTTCCAGATGCAGGCCTGAGGGTAATTGTCAGTCGCTCCCGCTTCTGTGCCTATGGGACTATTTCTATAAGGAAACTGAAGCTCTCCTGTCGTGTGAACAATAGATTGAATCCGACATATATTTGTTTACTAGGATGCCGACATCTTCACTTTTGCTTCACTTTTGTCTTCACTTTCGCAAAGTTCTATTCACAATTGTGCTTTGTTAATTTTCTAGGTGGGCCTGGATCTATTCATTTCCATTTTGCGTGGTTTTCGTGAGGTTTGACTCTGCAACCAAAATTTTCTTTTGAATTAATTGACATTCATTTCCCTAACGAATTGGAAAAGCTGACCAGAAAAGATGAGAAGCCTTGGAAACCTCGTGCTGGAGGAGAATGCTGAAGATAAAATGGACGGACAAAATAAGAAATTACGAAGTGTACAGAAGAGCCGAGGAGGAGAGGACCATATGGAACACCATACAGAAAAGAAGAACGTTATGGATTGGGCACACACTGAGACACAATGGGCTTGTGAAGAACATAATTGACGGCAAAATAGAGGTAAAAGTTCCCAGTGGAAGATCCAAGAATTAGTTCATGGATCAAATGAAGAGGAAATTACATAGGAAGAGATACAAGGAGGTGAGGGAACTAGTATTAGATAGGGAAGGGTGGAGGGCTGCAGTCAACCAATCTTAGGATTGTACAACCAATGAATGAATTCCCTAACGTACCCATGGGCATCTTTCAGCGATGATCGAAATTGACGAATTGCGATGCATAGGGGAGAAGAACAAGTATACTAGAATTCTCGAGTCCCAAGGCAAAAGTTAGAGATTGGTCCAATTTTATGATATTCCTGTGGTATCTGAAGATTTGGAAAAGCTTCTCGTTTTTTTCCCTTATCTCCCACCAGTAAGACTCCGGAGAGCCTTTCCTTATTCCGTGGTGTTTATTGAGTGAAAGGTTTTTCTCTTTTCTGCCAATGGAGACGATGTTTGTGAATTTGGAGTGTAACCAGAGATCCTTTGAGTGAAGTTTTCTCTGATTCTAACCTGGTAATCTGCTTCCTTTGCCGGCCCTCATTCCTTGCCAGACGCAAGTTTGATGGAAACTCTCCCAGTTCCAAGATAGGGGCCCTGGTTATCAAAACAAGATGGGTATAAGCCGAATTTCAAAAAGTCAACGGCTGATGTCGTCTTGAGCTCTAATTATTAATGTCTGGGGCGCGATTCTGTTTCTCCTTGCGTTATTATAACGTGGCGATATTCTAACAATGGCCTGCGCTTGGATAGCGCTGACCGCGATTCTGTTTCTTCCTCTGTTACGCGTGATACGTTACATTTGGGAGTCGGAATGGGTACGCTGTAAAAAATACCACCTGAAGCGCCCGCGCGGCTACATTTTTGAACAATGGCATGCTTTCAAACTTTTTGTCGGAAAGAAGAGGATTTTGAAGTTTACTATACTTTTGCCATGGTTTGTTTACAACACAAGAGAATGGCGTCCTGGACTGTGTAAGTAAAAATACCTTATTTACTACCCATTTATGGCCATGTTTTTCATTTAATACGTAGGATAAATAATGTTGACGAATATATTCTATAGTTAATGTTTTGTGAAATATCATTGTCCTAAGCTATTCTTCAACACATTCTTTCCTATACGTTGGAGTCAATTATTTATCTCAAATGATTTTTCGAAATTCGAAATGTAATGACATTTCTACATAAATTATAAAGTTAAAAATGACAATCAGCTGGCTTCTCAAGGCACCTATTCACTCTTTTAATCAAGCTTCTATAAGCTCTAACTTAAGGCAAGATCTAATACCATATGTTTGATATCATTCGTTACGTTTACGATAGGTGTCTACAAGAATCATCGTCAAATATCCCTCCCCCAACGATAGGTAATAATTGAATTAAAAAAGGACGGTTGACGTAAGGTAGAGGGACCTATTTTACGAGTACATTTTCATGCAGAATTTGCCTTTAAAATGGTGACTTTAATCTTAGAGTTAATGCCGCACGACAAAGGACGATGTATTCAATTCAAAATCCTGTCTAGTAGAGATTTATGGAAAGGAAGGAGACCCAATTAATTGTTAATTGGTTTTAATGGATTTTAGATTGGATCCGTCCGTGGAAATGCTGTGAACAGGCACTGCGTTGAGTTGCTGTTCGAGAAAATTAGTCTAATGCCTGAATCCTTTCCAAGCGTTCATTGCATTCTAATTGTTCTCTAAATGCTTAATTTATAAAATTCGTAATTCAACAGAGAAATTTTGTTTGGAAAGTAATTTGGTATCATGTTAGCGTTAAAGAAATTAGGTTTCGTCAAACGTATAATAGGAAGGTCCTCGGATGAAAAAGTCGAAAGATGAAAGCAGCGATAAAACTGCTACGAGCGTACATATAGTGTCTAACAACTTTTAGAGGGATTAAGGTGGGAGCCCCTGGAGACTCGGAGGCTACACGCTAGGCTTAGGTTGCTTGAGAAATTCAGAACTGATATTTTTCAAAGCGACACAGAGAATACTATCATGACTTCTCCCTACATTCATAGGTCTGACAGAAGTGATAAAATAAGAAAGGTACATTACCGTACAGATAGGTAGAAAAACTCGTTCTTTCCGCGCACAATACACGACCACAATAAAAACTGAGCTCCTCTAAATACACTCCCATAATACATGTCACCATTCCATCTCCCAAAAACTTACATCTTTACACGGCTGGTTTTCTAACCCCCCCTGCCACACGCCCATGCGGCGGCTCGCTGGGTAATATGTAGATGTAGATGACTATACAAGTAAACTTTACACCTTCAGGCGTTACTTGATGGAAGTATTTTATGTTCAAATCCATATTATCAGACAGTCAAGCAACCTTTGCAAAGTGCTACTTTTTCCGCACCCCTCCCCACTCCTTTCCGCAATGATTTCCCTTCTCTTTAAGCCCCTAATCCGTGTTCCACTGCCTTTCCCCCCAAAAGTTAGTTTGTTTTCCAGAAACCTCTCCTCCTTAGCGTAAGGTTACTATCGTAACAATCAATAAATAAAAAGATAAACGACTCTTCTTGAAAATGCAGCAAGCTGCGAAATGCGTTTTACGATTACAATGAATGTGGAAAAGTACAATATTTGTTTTCAATATGGATTCGACTATACATGTCCAATGGACGCGGTAGGTTCATCCCATTCAGGTATATGGAGAGGGCACTTGCTATGCTGGCCAGTGCTAGAAGCTGAAGCCAGTCCGCCATCTTCTTGGAGCGTATTTTCCTATAGGACTTGCAGAATAACGCGCTAAATTTGATATTTTATTATGTTTTAATTAGATAACTTACTAGGAATGAGCATGCACTTACTTCTTTAATGTGGATTCTCTTTACGCATTTTTATTATTTATTCTAATTAAAAATCATTCGCATTCCCGATGAAAACAATTGAAAATTGAGTCGAATAATTAGCTCTAAGCAGCCAATATATGTTTTAAGAGTTACTTGCCTCAGGTTTCAAATATATGGTTGAATTTCTTGCTTTACATCCGTTAATTCGTCCATACTGTCGTGCTAACCATAGGAAAGTAAGGAAAGAGCGGGGTTAAACAATATGGTTGCTATTTCGATTGTCCGGCTTCAGTTTGATGACGTAGTGCCCTCTGTTTTCCCTCACTGATGGCGAGGTGATGTCAGATCGAAAGGAAACTTCTTTAGTATTATCGTAAAGAATTGACTTCACATGAGTGGAGCCTCGCAAGGATTATTCCCGCAGTAAGCATAGGAAAGTAAGGAAAGTATAGGAAAGAGCAAGGTTAAACAATATGGTTGCTATTTCGGTTGTTAGGCTTCAGTTTGATGACTCATTGCCCTCTCCATTGACATGCCTCAATGGTTCATCCGGTGTAAATGTGAATGTTATCTTAGCATCCGTTAATCGGTGGCGCTAATGGGGACAAAATATGACGTCCTAAATACGCATCTCATGGCATTTTTTTTCTCCATTGTCTCGCGGCTTTAAATATTGTCATCTTTTACTTAATCTCTCAGTTTTTTTTATATTGAATAAGTGATTGCCATGGTGTCATGGGCCTCCTTCCTTGCGCATTGTTGGCGATATTGGAACGTTTATATACTGGTGTCGTTATTGATGCCTCCCGCATTATTGGTGAATCTTGGGTGTTGCCAACCGCAAACTCTCAGCGGCTGGTTTGGGATTCATGCTCATCCCGTCGGATCGTCCCAATCACTCTGAGTGGAGCCTCGGGTCCGTTTGCTTGAATGCTTGTGGGGCCCGAATGAAAAGATCCCCCCCCCCCATACCCACAAATCCAATAGGCGGGGGGGGGGGGTAACCTTTTCGTCGGCTTGCCCGACTGCCATTTGATAAGTGTCTCACTCTCTATCGACCCTTTCGACGCGTTCTCCGAGTTACGCCCCACTTCTTTTCTTATCCCCCCTTCCCATCCGTCCCCCTACCCCAATCCTCGCACGCCCTCGGCCTTTGTGGCTCGTTCGAGGCGAAACGAAAACATTTCGATCAATCCCGGTGCGTAAACTAACTTGGCCGGATCTCAAGTATCGGACTGCAGCGACGTTTGTCCCCTGTTGTCGCCTGTCCGGGTTTTTGACGTGCAGAATCTCAGTTTTGCGCGATTCGAATCAGGGGATGGTCGAATTATAGAGCGGGCCGAACCCTTCCTGGTTTCTGGCACCCCCGTTCATCCCTTTATCGAGATCTCCCTATTGAGGAATATGGTGAAACGTTTGTATCGTTATTCCTGGGTCTTCCTCTGGGGACCCTCCATTTTGCCTTCAATTATGTTCTTCACTAACCCATTGTGTTTCAGGGTGTGTCCAATCCATCTTGTTCTTCTTTTCTGTATGGTGATTCATATGTTCCTTTCCTCATCTACTCTTCTATTCACTTTATCATTTATTACTTTGTCCTTGCATTTGATCCCTAGCCTCACCATCTCTATCGTCACGTTCTTTAGCTTCCCGCTCACCCCTTAAGATCTCACATTCCGTAACCCTATCCTGCACTTGTCCTTCCTGACTGATGTACCCCTTCCAGTAATCCTGAAGATTATTCACCAAAATATATATTATAATATTTTGTTTAATTTTATATAATTTTTAATTTTATACGTATATATAATATTAATTATCACAAAAAAAATACCCGCCATTTTTACATGGGAAACGGTACGCAGGTGCACTCCGGGGAGAGTATTAAAAAAAATCGAGGAATTTGTACAAACATTTATACTTCCACCAACATGCATCACATGGGTATGCTACAAATGGTACAGAAACTCCTGAAACAAGCTATTATGTAACTATGTAAACGTGACACTAGAGTCATGCATGGAACATGCAAAACATAGTGATAGCACTACTCGGCAGATTTATGAAACATGCATTAGGGGGCATATGAATAAATCAGCTACACTACCTGTCAACTAATCTATTTCAAAGTTTCAACGCAGCCATTAAGGTCTCTTATCGATCGCGGGAAAAGCGACATTTTTAACCTTTCTCTTCTACAATCTATTTCCTCTATTGGAGACAGCTTTGGTGTTTGGTGTGGTGTTTATTGGAGACAGCTTTGGTATCCTGCCAGCAGGCAGGATAACAGTTGATGATGGTGGTGTGATGCCATACGGAAAAAACGGCACCAAAGCCAGCGTAATTGGTTCGGCCGTTGTCTTTATCGTAAGCATTGCCCGGACGTTGGCTATTTATCATAATATTCATCTACATCTACGTAATACCCTGCGAGCCACCACGAGGGTGTGTGGCAGGGGGTGAAGATCACCAAACATGCACTATTGCCATGTAAGTAGGATATATAATGTAGACATGCTAGAAAATAGGGTCATAGTTTATTAGTTACTACAGTAGATTATTAGTTATTGCAAGTAATTGCATATTATCAGGAAATGAACCAGTTTCGGGACTGGCATGGGGAAAGCAATGCGAAGTTGATTCTCTTCTGCTGCAGGTGGTCGTTTTTTTTCTCAATTACGAGCCGAATGTGAATCTTCGTGTTACGTCAGAGCTCGAAAAATCAGACGTTATCAAAAAGAACTGTTTATCTCGCGTGCCGGAGGGGCTTGAGAAGAGAGTAAACAGTGACTTGGAGACCTTAACCAACCCTCCGAAATTGTCCAAAATTTAATATCATCCCCACCAAGAATGCTCCTCGTCTACATCTACATCTATATATTGCCCTGCGAGCCGCCGCGTGGGCGTGTGGCAAGGGGTGTTAAGACACCAGCCGGGTTAAGGATGTAAGGTTTTAGGAGGTGAAATGGTGACATGTATTATGGGAGTGTATTCAGTGGAGCTCAGTTTTTATTGTGGTCGTGTATCGTGCGCTTGTACCAATATGTTCGGCAATGTATCTCTCTTATTTCAGCGCTTCTGTCAGATCTAGAGATAGGGTGAGGAGTCATGATAATATTCTCTGTGTCGCTCTGAAACAGCTCAAAAAACAGAAACAACATAAATTCCTGGCTCATAAGAAAGTATTAGCTCCGCACTTTGATGAGAAACCTCTATCGTCGCAGTTGGGCGTCACTTGTCGTCTCAGGGGAAATTTTGGGAAGAGATTGTCCAAATTTTCGCCCGCAAGGATTTCAAAGCGGTTTGGGAAACTCCAAAACTTATGATTCGCCGTGGCTGTGTGAGGAACCGGATTTTCAAATCTCCTTCCGTTTTCTGTGAAAACATATACAAGTTAAGGCTGACGCGATCAGACTGCTTGTCGGTACTTCACCTTAGATAAGGAACTGGAAAATGAATGCTGTCAACCAGTTTTTGACCAGAAGATAAGTGGCCCCATGCAACACCTTCTCGACTCGAGGCCTGAGCGTTTAAGTCCGTAGCATGGTGACGTCACGACGAATAGGCCGATTAGTAATACGTCCGAACCCCCTAGGCTCTTAAAAGTCATTCTTCTCTACCCGTGGGTGAAATGCAGCGCTAGCGCCTTCTATTGGCCGCTCTCGTGGGTCATGCCTTGGGGGGGTGTCTGTTCATATAAACCCCCCGCCGATTCCAATTGTTTCTTATGCCTGTTGTATTTCTTTCACCACTGTCTGTGTACTTGTGTTATTCTTTCATTTCGCCTTCTGTGTTTGTCA
Source organism: Ceriagrion tenellum (assembly GCA_963169105.1). Lineage (NCBI taxonomy): Eukaryota > Metazoa > Arthropoda > Insecta > Odonata > Coenagrionidae > Ceriagrion > Ceriagrion tenellum. The sequence goes on along the minus strand of OY720636.1, from coordinate 41,580,451 downwards.
TTCTTCTCTACCGGTGGGTGAAATGCAGCCCTAGCGCCATCTATTGGCCGCTCTCGTGTGTCATGCCTTGGGGGGTGTCTGTTCATATAAACCCCCCGCCGGGGTTTTATATGAACAGACACAGAACAGAACAGGGGTATATATATATGTATATATATGTATATATATAGAATAAGGGTATATATATATATATATATATCTATGTGTGTGTTCATACAGAAAGGTAGAAAGAAAGTGGATTGGAACACATAAAATCAACAAACACAATGGTGGTTTGAAGATTTAAAGGTGGCCGATTCCAGTGGATTCTTAGTAGACTGGGTAGCTTGGTGGTCTGAGAATTGGACGCGAGAAGGAGGGCTAGTTTCTTATCTTTGTGTTGCTCAAGGTATTGTCCTGTTAAGTTCTGGACCCAGGATTTACAGCAGTGGATCAGGCGGAAGTTTTTAAAGCACCATAGGATTTTGGGGTCGGCTGTTAATTTTCACACACCATATCACTCCTCTTATAGCAAAGCTGTGTTGATGACTTGAATACCCACACGGAATTATGGCACTCCAAAATTTGGAAACAATGTAGCACCCCGCGGCAAGTTACTCACGCAACGTAAATTTGCAGCGCACATTATATCGGAAGGACAAATGAAATCTAAGATAGCACATACATTGGATAATTTCACGCCATGCGCCCCGGACAATTTTAGACTATTTACCCACCGTGAGTAATTCCACGAAGTGCGGCGACGTGAAGAACTGATCGGGCACGATCACGCCGAGTAGAATGGGATATCGGCTCACCACATCATCGGCTATTGCCTGGAGAGCTGAGGTAGATCTTCGGTTGATATTTTGAAGCCTAGTGAATCACCGGAGCACCACTCGTTACCTCTGTACGAGCACTTTTTTTCCTTATTATCCAAGTTTTTTAGCTACAGCCAGCTGAAACTCCGAATCACAGTCGCGCGTCTGATACTTTGTTTATGCGTTCCCAGCTGTGCACTCCTGTCTTGCGTGGGCCGAGGCAAGTTCCGACTGCAAGCCTTTGACGAATATTTTACAGGTGCTGCGGCTTTCGTATCCGGTGACCTTATCTTCCGCTGGCTGTTTGTGTCGGCCATCTTCCGAAGAACATTGATAAGCCGGCACTCGCGCTGGAGATAGTGACTGACGCCCTCCGGCACGGTTCGCAATTGCTTACAATTGGGAAGGGAAGAGAGAGGGGGACGGAGATATAGAGGGGGGGTTCTCAGAAACCTCCGTCTGTGAAGAGATCTGACGGTCCGGGAAATTTTTTTTTGTTTGTTTTTTCCTCCCTCGCGGTGCTTGCGTTCGCATATGCGTCGATGCTGCTGCCGAAAACTCGACGTTGTGGCTTTTTTAGTAGTAAATTTTCGCGTTGGCTTTACACGGTCTCTCTTCGTTGGCTCTAAAACCTGTTACGAATGTGATTCGAACTCATAAAAAATGTTTCCTCTTGGGGAAAACGCGTTGTGTAATCAAGGCGACTAAAGTTGATATTCCTTAGAAGCTTTTTTGGGCGTTTTATGGCATCCAAATTTTGATTTGGTGTAATGCTCAGCCGTCACGTCCTAAGTATGGATAATATTGGACCAAAAAAATGTTCGATTTCTGCGGAAAACGCACAAACCATGTGTTACGTTGTCACGCGCCCGGATGCGAAGATATACAACCACAAAGTAGGTTCACCTTCTTTGGTGTATGCAAAAAAATATCAAATGAAATGTCCTCAAAATAGGCGTTTGGAACTGTTGTATAAACTTGAGTTCTTGACGTGAGGCACCTTCATATTGGTGCGCTACCCTAAGAAAAAGAACGAATTCTTATTACAGTATTTTGTCGTTAAACTTGCCGTAAATTACAGCTGTTGCCTGAATAAATCATCGTGCTAATTTTATTATGACCGCAAAATCCCGTTAATGTCTGTGTCGTGACGTTATCATGTGGCACTCTGAATATTTAACTCTTGCTCTTTGATGGTGAGTGAAAAATTGTTTTATCTTAGATTCGTCTTCAGACATAAGAGTAGACTAAACGCCGTGGATATGAGTTATCTGAGGAGTTTTTTCGGCAAAAGGAGGATGGATAGGGTCAGGAATGAATGTGGGTTAGATGCTCCAGTAATGGACATAAGTGAAAGGAGTGTGCTTCGTTGGCTTGGCCATGTGGAGAGAATGGATGAGAGTCGAAAAACGGAATAGATATATAAGAGTGAAATGAATGGTGCGATAAGGAGAGGTAGAAAGATCGAAGGCTTTCCCGGCCTATGGTATCGAGGAAGTCAATGCGGGTTTTCCACCGGGTCAGGTTGTCCATGTCTGCCGACGTTTCGATGACCGAGTTGCTCATCGTCTTCAGGGCATTGCCCTGAAGACGATGAGCAACTCGGTCATCGAAACGTCGGCAGACATGGACAACCTGACCCGGTGGAAAACCCGCATTGACTTCCTCGATAAGGAGAGGTAGGTCAAGAAAGTTGTGGTTGAATGTGGTTGAGGAAATTCTTAGGAGGAGGAATGTTAGGAGTCTTAAAAACCGGAGGGCTTGTATGAAGCAGTGTATGGGGATAAATGAGGCAAAAGAGGTTTGCAAGGATAGGTCAGTATGGAAGAAGTTATTGAAACAGAGTTAGGTGTACAAATATGTATTTAAGAGTGAAACTTTGTGACTGTAACTACCCCGGAAGGGAACGGCGTGATTGGTATGTATGTAGATTCGTCTTTAGTGTGTTGATTGGAAACACGGGGTACTCTTCACACTTTTCTATTGTTCTACGACTTGTTTCAAGGTGCTTTCACTTCGTTTTCAAGTGGAATACAGATTTTTTCTGTGTCATTCTTGAAAATGACTTGGATGCGTGTCGAAACCGGTCGTAGTGCCATAAAATAGTGTGAAAAGTTTTTCAATTAACATGCTCATCAACTTCCACCAAGTGAACTCACCTACTATAAACTTTATTGCTCTTTAGTGAATTAATTCTCTCTCGGATTTTTCTTTGTGCCTATTATGATTAGAAATGCCTTTTATTATTTATCCTATTGCATGAAACATTGAATTTTTTTGCGTAGAATGTATCGGTTTTTACGTATATATTTATTTACTGCTTCTTATTAGTTTTCATAACTTTCGTACCCAAGTCTCGCCGTCAGAATGACATGCATTCCTTTCCAAGCCCACGTATTGGCTATTTGCTTGTATATCTGAGTGGGCAGAAGCTTCAAGTCAGCACTGTTCTCTAAAATTTAATTATGAGTTGAGTGGCGAATCATTTCAAAAGTAACAATCTCCATTCATTGCTTTCTGTAAGTTCGCCAGCTAGAACACCGTTTGAGTTAACTATATGTTCTAATAATTGAACGGAAGAATCTTTTTTAAGTCTTATTGAAGCTGCCGGCGAACATATTCTAAACTGTGAATATGCTCGCAGTCGGTTACCTTTGCGGTTAATCTATGGGACCAAAGCCTATCGGCACTTATGTCAACTATTATCTTTTGGAGGCTAGGAGGCAAGCATAAAATTTGTGGTGGCGGGCGCCTTTCATGCGGGTCCGTAATTGTACGAACGCTACCAGGGGGGTGGGTAACTGCCACCGAAAGGGGGAGGTTCTGGCTCGACGTTGCCGAGATTATTATCCCTCAGCCAGGAAAACCCCGTGGCCCACAGTGAGAGAGACCCTGTGGTGATAAGGTTTGGCAACACAGCGAGCAGAATCAGGAAGTTCACTCCACGGAGGTCTGAGAGCGACTGAGTTTTCGAGGAGCTATGCCTCGCCTACCGTAGGTAGTCAGTTCGGCTCTGAGAAAATCCCGTGCGGAGCAGATTTCTCTCCGCTCGCCCTCTCAAATTTTATTCCAGTCTCCTAGCCAAAACGAGTCAAATCAAAGACTACAGTAGATATTTTTATTTGATTATCTCGAATTTCAGTCATATACAAATGTATTATTGCAATATAAAAAATGTATTATTTAATTCAAGCTTCCAACGGCCTTTGAAATTAAAACTTATAAGTCGAATATAGTCTCCAGTATGACTTGAGAACTATCTTGCTCAAACTACCTTAATCTTAGAATGCGTATCGTTTGAATAGTTGCACTGCGCGAAAGTTATTGTAGTAGGTCTTGCAAGGTCATGAACACTATCTTTGGTTCTCTTCGGCCAGAATCCCGTGAATCATTCCTCCGTCTCTCGGAAAGGATTCCCATCCCAGTTCTCAGAATTGTAGGGAAGACCAGTGATCGATGGGCGACGAAAGGTCTTTACCTCGTCGAAGAGGATTATTTTGCTCGGCGTCTCCTTTTGTTTTTTGCCTCATTCCGAAGAAGGTCTTCTCTGAATCACTTGTGATGGGCTTTCTCGCTTGCGGAAAATTGGCCGCAGGTTTTTTTTATTGCTGACGACGCTGATTGGATATCGAGTTCGAATGTGTCAACAGAGGTGATAAATCATTGGAATTCATCCCTCTTCAATGCGTCAATATGGCCTTCGTTTGTCGATTTCTAAGGTTTTACCGTTTTCAGAGATGGTGCTTGCTCTCAAGACTTGTCAACTTGTCACAAATCTATCATCGATACTTTAAAATGATAGTCTCAGGTATCGGAAGGTGTTGGAGTATTTCTGAAGTAGTATATATTTTCGATGGCCATGTGGTGGGGAAAACTTCTTCAAAATTAACGAAGGTGGTCATTGTTTGGCGGATCAATTTTTGATAGAAGTGTTCCCCTTCCTGCGTTTTAGTAGCTCTTGAAGAATGCGGAATATTTATTCGAATTCATATCTAGCCCTATATACGCAGATTTTGTATCCACTGTGTGCAGTCATTTAGAGGCACTGTATTATTACTTCTTATTTATGCATGATGTAAATAATGATGTTCTTATTTATGCATGATATTTTGAATCTGTAGTAGTAGTCTTTGTATCCCTTGCATGTTAGAACGATTGGAGATAGAATGTTTCTTGGGTATTAGATTTGTAATTGGCGCTTTGCATGTGTGGTACGCGGGTTTTAATGTAATGTCGGTGTTCTACCATATCATTCATGCATGCCTGGTGCGAAAGCACCCCCTGCCACACACCCTTTGGGTGGCTTGCAGGGTATGACGTAGATGTAGATGTATTATCATGATATGTCACAGATCTGATAGCATTTCTTCATTCCATTGCGAAAGTTTGACGTTGCGCTTATTTTTCATTATTAACGGAAAATCTCTCGTGCTAACCGTGGTTATAACATAAATAAAATTGACTGAGCGGACAATATCTGCACTACCAACAACTTTTTGTAGTCGCTAATCTGGCCAGATAACACCAATTTCGACCGTGCGCCCTCGGCGTAAGGGGCACTGCCGTTTTATTTCCCAAATAATTGTCGATCGCCGTAGAATATATACGAATTGGTCCTTTTTTGTGCTTATACTTCCTCCATGCTGTTATGGATGTTGTATCAGTCTTTGCAGTGAGATGACAAGGTGAAAATTCGATAATAGGTCGACCTTACGCCGTACGCCCATAAGCGATAATGGAGAGGGCGTGCCCAATCTGGCGAAACATGGCGCCCGCCTTTCACTTGGCCAATCTCTCCTAATGGAGGGCCTCTACAGTCATTTCACATATTACTCCACTCGTGAGAGAATCAGGAACTATAGAAAACAGGAAAACAGGAACAAGCTGTAAAATTGAAGTCACAATGGTATATAGACGTAAAGAAACCAATTCTAAACCAAAATATGAACTCCTCCGTATGTTACCTCTAGGGCACTCGGCGTAATAGTGGGTTAATGTATTACTCTAAACTAGTACATTCGATGTTCCTCAAGGATATTTTTACAGTGTTTAGGACGTATCGATATTGCCAAAATTTAGTTCGAAAATCTTGGGAGAATCCACGTGGCACCTTTTCCAGTAAACTGTTGATCTGAAAATAGTTTCACCTCGCTGTTGCCATTCTCATTAAAGGTGTATCTTTACCACTAATATGTAACCAGTATATGAAGTAACATCAGGTGTCACTCTGTGAAAATTTGTATGTTCATGATGAACAATAAAACTTACTGTTTTCACACTTTTTTATGATTCACCGACCAGATTTCAAACCAGAGTGTTATTATCAAGGTAATACATCACAAATCAGCGAGTCCATATATACCCATTGGATATGCCCCGCCGTTTTAACCCCCTCCATATCCAATGTGTATATAAGGATTCGCTGATTTGTGATGTATCGCCTTGATAATGGCACTCTAGTGTTGAAACCTGGTCGGTGAATAATAAAAAAGTGTGAAAATAGTAAGTTTTATCGTTCATCATGAAGGGAACCAGTAGTTGGTGGTCCTATGGTGAACTAACATCTAATTGTGTGGGTGTTTGCACCGGAACATTTATCATGAAATTAAATGCAGGCAGTATTTACTAACTTTGAAATTGGAAAGTAGTTTCCATGATGTTAAGAAATCCCTTTCGAGGCATAACTCCCACATGAAAGAAAGGCCAAAGACAATGGATCTACTGGTCAGAAAATGTAAGGACGTTTAGCTTCATTGAGCTCGATTACTGCGACATATAATTCATAACCGCTTTTTGTCCCGAATAAACGTTTTTGTTCCACTCAGTTTGCACCTTCCCATTAATCGGAGCCAATTTCTTCGTATATCTCTTGGATAAGTTAATTGAAGAGGAGTTGTTTAATATACCATGCAAGAATATTTATCCTGTTCCAATTGGAATTCAGATGTGGGAAGCAATGGCTATCCTAATCATGAATACAAATAAACTTCGTTCCTAAACCATTGGGATCCTGAGCATAATGTATCCAGCGAAATACATAGCCATTTATTGATTGTTTCTTCTTCTTCATACAATCCTAAGATTAGTTGACTGCAGTCTTCCATCTATCCCTATCTAATACCAGGTCTCATACTTCCTTGTAGCTCTTCTTATGTACTTTCTTCTTTATTTGGTCCATGAACTTATTACTGAGTCTTTTTGTCGGGACTTTTCCCTCTTTTTTATACCTTCAATTAAGTTCTTGACAAATCCATTGTATCTCAGGATGTGTCCAATCCTTCTGGTTTATCTTTTCTGTATCGTGTTCCATAAGTTAATATTCTCTTTTACAAGTCTGTATACGTAATCATTTCTTATTTTGTCCGGCTATTTCAACTTCAGAATCCTCCTCCAGCACCAGTTTTCGAAGGCTTCTAGTCTGTTCTGGTCAGCTTTTCCAATGGTCCATGCTTCCGATCCATAGAGTGCCACGCTCTACACTAATATTTGCACAAATTGTTTCCTGGTTTGTAGTCCTATCCACTTTGAGTACAGAAGTTGTCTTTTGACTTTGAACGCCTTCTTAGCTTGGGCAATTCTTCGCTTGATGTCCGTTGTACTTCTTCCGTCCCTCGTGATGGTACCTCCGAGATAGATGAATGAATCCACTTTCTCTCCTCTCTGTGTGGCCTCTGCATTCAGATTTACCATTCAGTATACAAGTCTTCGTCTTATTTATAGTTCTGCTTGTCCCGGAATGCACAAAATTTTATTATTCCACTCTTCTGTAAACTTCATCATTTCTTATCGATTTTTTCTGTAATTCGTAAAAATCTCTTCTATGTCAATGGAAAATTACGAGAAAATTGACGAAAAGCGACAGTATTAATTTTCGGTGATAATTAAGTACTTCTCTTCTCTTGTGATTTTTTATCGCAATTGTCCTAATTCCTTGCGAGGAGTCGCACTTCGGGTCGTGTTTATTTTGTTGCCTGGTGTAAGCGAGGAACTTGACTCGTGCATGACAGCAGGCCAGTCGTATTGCAGTCGGAGGGAATATTCCTTTGCCTCCACGGTTGAGTAGAGGGTTGTCGACAGGACGTTATCGAAGGCCTGCGTTAGCGCCCCAGTACGAGAAGTAAGCCTTTCATTGTTTACGCATAGCTTGACATTACGCCCCTCCCTCCGCCCCTCGCCTCCTTCCTATGACCGAATGGTTAAAAAAGTGAGTGCGACGCCTCTCTTCCGAGTGCCTTGCACAACCAGACAATGAATACAAGCTAAGTGGGGAAAAGTCGGAATCCCAACCCCTCACTATTTCGACATTTCAGATGAGGTTGTCAGGGACAAGGGAGGGAGTTTAAGCTGTAGAGGAGGCGGCGAAATTGTTACTTTGTGCGAGACATCCCCGGAGGAGACATCGAATCGGGTAATTCGTCGATTACATACCCGAGATAATGCTGGAAAATGGACTCAGTAGTTTCGGCGTTAATGTCGTAAAATTGCTCCATAATGCTGAGGAATTTACAAAAAAACTTCGTGAATTTCTCGCAGAATTTTTATTAGACGATCGGAATCGTCTACAAATACTGATACAAATTCTGCGTTAGAGTCACAGTTTTTTTGTTAATACCTAAGGTGGAAAATGTGGTGAATGGATCGAAATGTCATCTTTTCCCAATATCTTGGCATTTCCTACTACTAAATTTTGAAGTGAATTCGTCGAATAACGAGAATACACTGCACGGCAAGTGTATGTTGAGAGATGAGGGCATAGGTGATAGAGGGGAGAATTATGGGTATGCGCGAATGAGATAGAGGAGAGATAGTGAATATGGGGAAGTGACCTGACCGCGAAGAAGTGCAAGTATGAGTTCAAGGAAGATAATAATAACCCTTATAAAGGGAATTCAGGTTAAGGTCAGTTAGATAATCTGCTGGAAAAATACCCAATAATAATGCAAAAGGAATGGGCGTAAGAAATTGGATCCAATAAAGTTTTCCCCTACCTTTATAATTGTTGAAAATGAAAAATTATTTTTTTTAATATTTGTACTAATGTTAAAGTTATGTTTTGTACTATGCTATGCGTATCCTGTATAACCACTTTAAAAAATAGTACCAACTTGTAGCATTTCCCATTAATTGTATTCTCCATTGTGTTTTTGTATGGATATTTGAACATCTTTATTGTAAAATCTATCTATATATTTGTTACTTCATTTCAAAATTCCAAAATATGGCAGTAACCAGTTATGTACTAGTGTATTAGCTGTGTAGATTTGGCTAATACTTGGAGCCATATAATATTTAATGGTTGATTTAACGGAACCAGCCGACAAACCAATGAGGTTTGGCAGGACTGAATTTTGTACGAAATAATTTAATTCTCTTTGTATAATTTTCAGAAACGTTTCTTTTTTTGTATCTAATGCATTATTTTCTGCATTGTACATTTTGTTGGTACTTAGTGTCTAACTTTCGAAATGTGTTTGTTGAGAATCGATAATAAAGTATGCTTTGCCATTTTACACTTGTCGGGCCTCATTTAGAATATGCCGCTAGTATATGGGATCCGTACGAGGAAGGTATGATAAAAGAATTAGAGCGCGTGCAAAGGAGATCCGCTAGGTTTGTTAAAGGCCGTTATGATAATTGTATTAGTGTTACGAGGTTAATAGAAGAACTAGATTGGGAATTACTATCAGAACGCAGGTTAAAATTTAGGTTAAACCTTTTAAGTAAATTCGAAACAGAGTTGTTCACAGATGACGTTAGATATATATTGAGAACCCCTGCGTATTATGCTAGGTTTGATCATATTAACAAAATTAGAGAGATAGATTGTCGTACCGATAGATTTAAAATGTCATTTTTCCCTCGTACTATAAGAGAGAACAATAGGCAGCGTAGCAAAGGGATAGGTAGGTGAAATATAGTTATAGTAGTCTGTAGTGCATGATGCATGTAATAACAACCAATAATCCCTTCCTAATTATGTAGATACTAACCATCTAGCTGCATGTGACCATATTATCTAGCATGTCTCCATTAAATATCCTAGTTGCATGTCAACAGTGCATGTTTGGTGATCTTCACCCCCTGCCACACACCCTCGTCGTGGCTCGCAGGGTATCACGTAGATGTAGATGTTGATTTTAAAAAAGTTTTTACACTTTTGCTTCCTGTGCGGAAGCATAATGAGCTGATTTGAAGGGCCAATAAAACAAAACAGGTTATAGGTATCGTTGTAATTATTTTTCTCCGTATTCTACAACATACATTTCAAGCATTTAAGTGTTGTGCATGTCAAGGTGAATATGTTGGACAAACTTGTTCCATAACAGGATCGTATTTGAACATCGATTCCTGGCGCCAAATTCAAATCATCAAATTACGCTTCCGCACATTGTGCGTAGTGACACCTGATGTCGTCAAATTTATTCGTGATGCTAGTATGGCAAAACAGGCAAAAATATTTATTAAACGTTAATTGAAGTACAGGTTTGCGTCAGTGAACATATTTTTCAATTGTAAGTGTTCAAAGGAATGTTTTTTTCTATCATACGCATCAGGATCTGTGCCTATTCTTCAACGTCTGCTGTAAAGAAAGTGATCCTGGCATCTATCCTGCATGTTTTGCAAAAAGTCGCTTTTGGTTCACAAAACCATGAACGTGGTCAATTACTTCACATTCCACCCAAAATTTTCAATTGTTTTTTCCATTACTATAATCAAGTACCTGTGTTTTGATCTTACTCGCATACCACCTCAATTCCATTCTCCCCTTTCTATAACAAAGATATACTTCCCTTCGATAATGTGGATTTGGATTACTGTCTACGTCATTTAGAATTAGTGGTCTCAGAGGAAACTTATTGGAAAAGCATCCTCGGCACAAGTGATGACAATCATAAGGGATTTCCGGAGACTTTTATTTAACTAAACTAAATGTTCGTAACTAAAATTATGTAGAAAATCCTAGTGATTAACGTCGTTTTTATCTCAGGAAAAGATAGGAAAGTACGTCCAAAGTTTTATTGTATTCATATATCAGATAGCTTAGAACTGCAGTGCCTATCAGCAAATCTGGTATACCTATGTGCTGAGTCATGTTTGTGTATTTTCCTTGAATGTCGTGTTTAGTACTTAATTTCGGTCTTATAGAAACAGTCATTGCCCATTTCTTGCGTGTCCCTAGGCACCATCCTTATTCGAATGAATGTGACTCTTTGGAGCCTTCATTCGCATTCGGAGATGACTTCCCTTGACTTGTGAATCATCGAACCTCGGCTGAGACTCGGAATCGAACCTCGGCGTTTGATTATTTCCCAGTCAATTAAAGTACCTGGAAAGTTACAACTTTTGACTATAAATGCTCAGAATTTGCTTCCTTATGGCTGGGTGCAAGAACATTTAGTTGTGGAATCAATAGTTATGAGATACATGAAGTTCTCAACCTCATAAAAATATTCGGGTTGCAGGAGCATATCTACTAGTTGCGTAACTTATTTACCAACAGTCGATAGCTTCGAATATTCGAACTAATCTTCTACCGCCGGATAATCTTTATGGAAATTGATCCTATTAATAGTTGCTTATGCTGATAATGAAGTCAGTAAGAGTATACAAATTGCTTATTTGTCTCAAATCAACTCTTTTATCTAGTAATTAAATCTCCAAGTGTTTCATCGCGCATCCGCCATCTTGGCTACTTATGGAACTCATAACTCTATGCTATAAGTTATGAAACCAATAAATGTATCGAATGTTTCTGCAACACTTATTGAATGGTTGGCATGGCTTATGGGTCCCATACTTCATAGAATACATATTTGTCGTTCCTGTAACTGGCCATTGGTCGGACATACTCAGAAATGTGAACCTCTGAAAAAATATGGGCTCCAAAATGTATAACATTTTCCACTTAATGATCCAGAATCATCTGGAATATTTCGTTTCTTTGACATATGTTGGTCATCTTCATGGTTGGTACATCTCCATGCTTCATATCGCATTCAGATGACGTAATGGAAAGTAAAACGTCGTACAAGATTTCAGAGTTATGAAATTTCGGCATCGATTTTTTTCGCGGTCTAACTCTGTGTTGCCCCAGTTTTCAATTGTCCCGATGCAAAAAGTGTCGCTTTCTTAAATATTCTTCTAGTATCGCTCGGTTTATCTCATTTCATGGGTTTAGTGTGCCGGTGTCACGCCAGACATTCTTAATCTTTCTGCTATCTCACTTTTCGATAACCTACTTTGGGGAAAGTTAAGTTGCTCGCGGAAGTGGCCAAGGTTTTTTTTTTAAGGGGAGTGGTCCCCTCTCCATTCTTAGCAAAGATAGTAATTACTTGGTGAGAGCGGAATGTGCCAAAGGTTCTAAAAAGTCTTCTGGCACACCTTTAAAATTATAAAAACAATACCAAAGGTTAAAAAAGAAATTAAACAATGGTTGATAACAACAATTGGTCTATATAACTATCTTTAATTGTAGTATATGATCTGTACAACTATAAATATCTGTTTTAAAATGTATGTAAAACTTCTTCGTATTGTTTATAGAAACATTTATGTATAGTAAGGGTAAATATTTTAAACATTTTAATATATTTTTTGTATTGTCATGTTTATATATGTAACTAGCTGTGCCCGGCATGCGTGGCAATGCCTTTTTTCTTTCTAAGTAAGCCCACGTATACAAAGCAGACACATTTGTATGCGTAATATAAATGGAAGACAATGATTTTTTGTGTATTTGAATAATTTAAGATTTTCGAGCTAAAAAATCCAATTTTAGGAAAAAGCGATGCTTTCGAAAATCAAATCCAAGAATTAAAAAAATGCAAACAAGGTACCCAATCTTATTCTACGTACAAATGAATTATTTACCTTTTAACACAAATTATGTCTCACTGATATGATTGTGATGCACGTGACATTATGCCTCACTGATTCGGTTCTGATGCACATGATTGAGCAACTCGTGAACGATCTGCTTCGTTGCTTGAAAGAAGTATAGAGTACTCTATACTCTTTGGTTGCTTGCTTGTCGTTCCTCGATTGTTTTAGAAGTTCGCGTGCCAACACTCATTTGTTGAAACGACTTGCTCTGCACCTATTGTACAATGGATTTAATAATTAAGAAACCTTCGCGGGCGCGCGCCCAACAACTCACCAAAGTTTCATCGTAATCTGATGAATGGTATAGGAACGCATAGAAGACGAACGAACAAACATTCATTTTTACATTTTAGATTATCTGAATTGGCAGACAAGCCTTTTGACTTTGGAGGACCAGGAGTTTTATAAAATTGAAAAACAATATCGCGTTGAAATTTCCTGTGCTAAACCGCCGAAAGTGCTTCGCTATCGTCGCCATACGTTCGGAAATCGTTTCGAAGCTGTTTCCATTTTCAAGGTTTCTCTCGCCGTAAGATTCCGGTGCTCGAACTAATTGTCTGAGGCGTGCCCTCGCGCGCTCTTTTGTCTCAAGGCGCTAACGCGAAGGAGCCTTTCGCGTCATTCTCCTCGCCAATCATGGGAGGCCAGCGTTTTCCACAACACTGCGTCGGTGCAGAGACTGGTAATAGATTTTTTTGTTGGGGCGTCGCGTGAAACCATAGCGGGGCGAAGGTATTTGGACCAATGGATGGAATTGAGATGTCCGTGGACAAATTGCGGAGTTTCTGCCTATTATTCACCTCACCACTATCTGCCTAATATTCACCACTGCCTCATTTAGAATATGCCGCTAGTATATGGGATCCGTACGAGGAAGGTATGATAAAAGAATTTGAGCGCGTGCAAAGGAGATCTGCTAGGTTTGTTAAAGGCCGTTATGATAATTGTTTAAGTGTAACGAGCTTAATAGAAAAACTAGGATGGGAATTACTATCAGAACGCAGGTTAAAATTTAGGTTAAACCTTTTAAGTAAATTCGAAACCGATTTGTTCACAGATGACGTTAGATATATATTGAGAACCCCTGCGTATTTTGCTAGGTTTGATCATATTAACAAGATTAGAGAGATAGATTGTCGTACCGATAGATTTAAAATGTCATTTTTCCCACGTACTATAAGAGAGAACAATAGGCAGCGTAGCAAAGGGATAGGTAGTTGAAATATAGTTATAGTAGTTTGTAGTGCATGATGCATGTAATAACAACCTATAATCCCTTCCTTATTATGTGGATACTAACCATCTAGCTCCATGTGACCCTATTATCTAGCATATCTCCCTTAAATATCCTAGTTGCATGGCAATAGTGCATGTTTGGTGATCTTCACCCCCTGCCACACACCCTCGTGGTGGCTCGCAGGGTATCACGTAGATGTAGATGTATTCACGCTCAATGCCTGTTACTCGCGGCGAAATTTTTCTTCAAACGTTTTACATTATTATCCCGAATGTGAATGTTCCCTTTGAAGAAGTCAGAATGTCGAAAAGGAACTTAAATCCAAATAAATTCGTGGGGCATTTCAGTGAAACGTAAAAAATGAAACCTGAGTTTTACGAAACAATGGCATTTACAGTCGTAGTTTAAGGTAGCGGGGCGTGGGTTCTTTCATATAGAGGGAGAAAAGGCAGCACCTTATCTGACCGTGACAACATGGGATAAGAAATAATATGTTAAGAGAAAACTCCAACAAAATTATAAGGAAAAGTTTCGCTGTAAAAAATGTCCAACCACTTAAAGAGGAATGTAGAACTGTCTCACCAGAATGTCCTTATAATGTGAGTGGTTTTGCAATCGTCTAATGGCCGGTTTCAAGAACATGTAGTTATTGAATCAATAGTTATGAGATCCATAAAGTTTAGATCTTCTAATTATATTCGTGTTGCAAGAGCACATATGCTTGTTACATAACTTATTTACCACTAGTTAATAGCTTCGAATATTTGATCTAATATTCTAACGCCAGTTAAAATTTAAGAAAGTTTAGCCAACGATTAATTGCTAATGCACATAATTATTAGTCTGTAAGGGTAAACAAACTGGTCATTTGTCTCAAAACAACTCTTTTATCTAGTAATTAAATCTCCAAGCGATTCATTGCGCATCCGCCATCTTGGCTACTTATGGAACTCATAACTCTATGCTGTAAGTTGTGAAGCCAATAAATTTATCGAATGTTTCTGCAACACTTATTGAATGGTTGCCATGGCTTATGGGTCCCATAAGATACTTTATAAGATACCTGTGTGTCGTTCCTGCTTCTGGCCATTTGTGGTCATTTCAATCTTGGTCGACGGGAGCGCAGATTGTCTCGGGAACGGACTCTGCAGCTTAACCCTTCACGTGAAGAATAAGACATTTTACAAAATCTGTCGTGAAATCGTTCTGGCCGGTGGTTTAAACTTCCATAAATCCATTATCATTACACAAATAACGATTATTGCTGTACGATGTCACGCGTCGCTCTCAATTTCCGGTCAAGCTTTATTCCGGGAAATTTCATTTCCGTTACTAGTCTCACCACCAGGCATAATTTCAAATGCTCTGCTCGTATGATTGGCCGACAAATACAAGGCTGGTAAAAGTTAGCCTGTCAGGTAAGTTCCTGACTTTAGCCCCGATGAGGTTAAGTGTTTTTTTTAAGTGGAACTTCCTCAACTGTGTTTTATTTCTTTCTGTCAAAGCTAATTTAAGAGGAATTGAAATCATTTTGTGATGATGATGAAAAGTGCAAGTCACGAGTGCGCATTATAGCGCTTGAAATATACAAATGAATCGAGGTATCTGAGTCCTAACCCCGATTGTCTTGAATAATCTTTTCACTGTGAAATTTTACTAATGTTTGTATCTCCTCCTCCACTTTTCCTGCCCTCTTCACGCAGGTCCTCTAGCTATAATATCCTCGCATATCTTTGTTGTAAGATATAGAGGAGTGGGGAGGCCCAGGAGAAGTTGGTTAGATCACGTGAACGGCAAAAGAACGGGCTCTCATCTTAAGATAGTTTGAGCGAAATATCATTTCACCTAGAAATCAATGAATTTGGTCTCATTTTAAAGAAAAATATCGCAAATATGTTTCCTTTACTCTATATGTCATTAAATAATAGAGGAACTTGCTGAATGCAACACCAGTTTCCTATTTGTTGGATCTGTTGATTTCTTCTCTCAACCAGCAAAGGTGTTGTAGTGAAAGATGAAAATCTGAATCTCTTTGATTTAGGAAAGGGCCACGTCATTCCAGTACTTAATTTTGTGTAACGATCAGCGTGCAATCGGTTGTAAAATGTATTAATGAAATCCTTTGTAAGTAGGGATTTGGCATCGGGTTGTGTGTACTGTTTTCTGCATTTGATTCGTTGCTTCATGATTTTCTACTCATCTGCCAAGGACCTTCTTTTCTGTCACTCTTGAAGGGTGATTACGTTGAAAGGTACTGTCATTTATGGTCAGCAGAGACTGAGCCAAAGTATTTACTGGGACAGTTTCGTTTTGCCACAACGTAAATGATAATATATAAAATAGATATGTTTTAAATGTCCTAAGGCATGCGGTGAGAGATTCCTAAATCAAACCAGGTTAAAAGTTAGGTAAACCTTTTCAGTAAATTCGAAACCGATTTGTTAATATTGCTGTTTTCCGGTATTCTCGTCGCGTGTTTAGTTTTTCTGACTACAGTTTCTCCCCTCTTCCTTGGGGCGTCTTCAGGTCCGTTGGACATTTTGTAACAACAAATTAACAAGTATATGAGTCGCGGAAGCCTTCAAAGAAATTTCGAAAGCTATTTGTTCACAGATGACGTTAGATATGTATTAAGAACCCCTGCGTATTATGCTAGGTTTGATCAGATTAACAAGATTAGGGAGATTGATTGTCGTACCGATAGATTAAAAATGTCATTTTTCCCTTGTACCATAAGAGAGAACAATAGGCAGCGTAGCAAAGGGATAGGTAGGTGAAATATAGTTGGAGTAGTCTGTAGTGTATGATGCATGTAATAACAACCAATAATCCCTTTCTTATTATGTAGATACTAACCACCTAGCTGCATGTGACCCTATTATCTACCATGTCTCCATTAAATAACCTACTTGCATGGCAATAGTGCGTGTTTGGTGATCTTCACCCCCTGCCACACACCCTCGTGGTGGGCCGCAGGGTATTACGTAGATGTAAATTCCTGTCCCCGTTGTGTATTCACAAACCCGTCATCGGAAACCACATCCATTTCCCGTTCGGGTGCATTAGTCATCAGTGAACCCAGTGTTGCAGGATTATCTCTTCGTCTCTCCCTATTTTTATGAATTTCACTTATTTTTGATTGGCTTTCTTACCTCACGCCTTTTCGGCGACTCTCCGATTGGTGTGCATATGTCGATGCAGAGGGCTGATGTCATTTCACGTGCGCGTATTACGTCACCATATATTTTTTGGCCGGTGGTTCTCTCACCCCGCCCCCTTCCCCGATCGTCACGCTAAGGCGGACCCCCCCAAACCCCGTAAAATGACGTCACTTTGCTCCCATGACCCCTCCTTCCTCCCTCCCCTCTAGTCTTGATAATTCTGCAGGAAACCCTTGCCCTCGCGTGATGTTTGAAATTCACGACGCGACGCCCGGAGCCATCATGGAGCCCGCTAGACATTTTGGAGTCGTCTATTCGTGAAGGCGTATGATACAACTAGGGAAATCATTTACCAATTAAGTGGGGGCGACCATCTCTATACAAAGCTACAAATTAACTTTTCCGTCTAATGATATGATATAAATATAACGTGTTTCCAATTATTTGGATATTCTGGTGTATTCAATGGTTATAAAATGTTAGTGACTCAATAAACTTTGGTGAGTTGCATCTAATTTTTCTTATCAAGGGTTAAGTTACATTGGAAGTTCATTTTGCTTAAATATAGGATAAGCTGACAGAGATTGGATTACTGCATATATAATAGTATGCAAATAGTCGAAGCTTACTGCCTACTTCTTCACCAGTATCGTTAATACCTTAAAGGGACAGAAGTGGACCTATGACATTCCCCTGTTGGACACCCAAAGTGACTTTAACCTAATTAGAGGTGGCGCCATCTAACACATCCCTCTGTTCGCGATCGACGAGGAATTCTGTTATTTAGGAAATTACGTCGTCGTCCAAGCCGTAAGATTTAAGTTTTATCAGCAACTCTTGATGGGACTTCTTACTTAACTTCGCGTTCCTGGTATCTATGGTGACTGTGGTAGCCTCTTTGTTGCATTCTCATGTCTTTTTTTCTGATTTCGAAGATAATATTTCGGTTTCCCTGGATATTTTTCCTCCATTTCAAAGTAATCGGTGAGTACGCGACGAGTGAAGATAGTGAGAGATAAGATTAACCGATGAGTAATAGATTTTTAAGTTATTCTCGTCTGTTAAACAATGATAATGCAATATTCCGCGTCAGCATGTTTGTGTCAGTCGTAGAGTGTATTGTCGGCTTCACGTGCGAGTAGGAGCTGTTTCTTTCTTGGAAAGATGGAGACTTCCTCCCATGGCAGTTGTAAGAGCTCTAAAATTCTTAGCGCAGAAGCCGTCGTACATTTTCTTGGCTTCTCTTGATGTTTAACCTGGAAGTCGTTGGCTCCTCTCGTTACTGTGGGATGACCTTACAGACTGTGGGATGACTTGACAATGTTGTAAACATTTCGATAATCGGAAGGTTGGCGACTCAAGTGCTTTTAAATAATGAAGTTCTTTTCGGTTGTCATCTTGGTATGCATACCTCTTTCAAGTTTCCTTTGCTTTCGCTGATATACGCTGGAAATAATTCTACATTTACATCTACTTACTACCCTGCAAGCCACCACAAGGGTGTTTGGCCGGAGGGGGTGACATATAACCGACATGAACTGCAGTGCAGAAATTTACTTTCTACAAAAAGCACCACACTCTCGGTATGCAACAAATACTAAAGAAACTACTAAAATAATCTATAATGTAGCTATAAACACTTGACACAAGAGTAATGCAGGGAACATGCAAAACATTGTGCTAGCACTACTGACAGATTTAGAAATATGCATTAGGGTGCATATGAATTAATCAACTACACTATCTGTCAACTGATTCATTATTGTTTTACTTAATGTTTATTATGTTTTTGTTTGAAAATTGTATTTATTTATTATGTCAGCCAATTTAATAGCCTTTGTGCCGTTTTTGGTGGTGAAATAAATAAATAAACTAGACTTCTTCAAGGTCTAAACGTGGCCATTATGATCTTCTAATCGATCGCTGGAAAAAGACGTTTTAAAACTTTGTGTTCTATAATCTATTTCCCTTGTTATATTTTTATGATCTGACCTTCCGTGTTTGTTGGAGTGCGTAAGATATTGACAACTTTGTCGTAAAATAATTAAGTTTTGGATTGGCATAAAATATTGAGTTAAATTTTCAATCGACGATATGAAAGGGATTCCCATCCAAGTTGTTGCAAGTGGTCAGTAACACTTACGAGACTATCATAACGGCCTTTCACGTATCTTGCTGATCTTCTCTGCACGCGTTCTAGTTCTGTTTTTGTGTAATAATTTTGATAATTGTGATGAGAGCATTCATTTTCTGTTATCATAAAATTGGGCCTTTAAGATAGGTGGAAATAATGAATATAGTAAGTGGCGTCACTAGATTATTGTGGCAACCTTCGCTAGGATTGTTGTTCGCCATCTTGTTTATTATTTCTATGAAGCATTGGAGTAGCTTACTTAGCCTTTTGAGTCTTTTAGTGAGTCAATTGGAAGACATACATTTAGATTTGATTCATCTTTTTAAAGACAATAATCGCGGAAACGATTCTAGAGGCGATTACTATCGTAAAGTCGTGAAATATTTTTAGTCATTGTATTTTCCGGAAGCCGTGCATTTAAGCCGCATCGAGGCTATGATGTCATATCTCGGCGTTGACAATGCATGTATGTTGACGTCCATTTTATGTTGTGGATCCCAAACTAGAGAATAAAAAGAATTTAAAATTAAAAGTTTTTCTCATTTTCTTGGAGAGAGACGTTTAGAATTGAAAATATTCGATTGTTGGAATTGTCATTAAGTGGGAACTAGGACTTCAAAGTATATACTATTTTCACTCAGTGCTGCCTTGCTTATGCATTGTATTTCATTTTATGGTAATTTTTTAAAAGAATGTTACCCTGAATAGTTTAGTTTTTTCAGTATTTAATTTTCATTTATCATTTTTTCCAGATAATTTTTTTCATTGTCCATTCATGTCTTTGTTTTCCTGTTTAAAATCTTTTTTTCAAATCTCATACGTATTGTAAACTTGAGGATTTATACCCTTCGATTGTCATGTAATACATATATAACTATCTTTGATGTCAATTGTAACACATGTACAGTTAGTCTTTCACTTAGGGTAGTTATTTTAGTCTTTCTTTTTCTTTGTTATTAAGCTCCATTTATATTCTGATTTGAACATAATCATTTTTTAAGTAAATCGTTTGTTAATAAAAGGTTTTGAATTACATTTGTAAATAAAGGTTTATTCTATTCTCTATTATTTAAATTTAAAGTGTAAATGCTCGTTGGGGTAAAATATTACTGGACAAAGCGTTAAACAGAAATTTTACCCCGTAGCGAAAACCATTATACTGTCACCAGCTTCCATGACATTCCGGAAAGATATGATATCATGATTATCAGACGGACTGAGGGAAGAGTATAATTATCTTTAGGCTTAAAACAGTTTCGAAACATGCATTAAATACTATTTTTTACTAAGAAGTTTGGTAAAAGAGGTTAACAGCAGACGTTTCCCTTGGCAACGTTGCCACATTCATTACAGTATGTCGGCTATTTGCACCGACGATAACCGGTAGTCTGTTCTTTTAACCTGAATACTCATGTTATATTTTCGATACCCAAGCTGAAAAATATATGAGGTGTCTCAATACGTGATGCATGTTATACAAGTTTTTGAACAATATTATTCGGGCAGAAATAGAAATAAAAATAGTATGTGAAGAGGTGATATCGCACTGTCATATTGGCAATGTATTTCAGTGTTAAAATTCACAATTTCTAAACCCATAGGCTTCATTAAATCACGGATTTTCTAATAATGTTTTTACGCCATTCGATCGAAGGTGTCTTACTTTATGGTATATGCTAAAATCAAGGTAGGTTGTTCGGGCATGGCTTAAAATGAAGGTTCCTCCTTATGATCATTCAGTTGTTGTTTGCATTTGTTGTCTTCATGAGGTAGTGGTTTGGTGATCCGACAGATTTCCGATGTTCTAAAATGTTAGACCAAAACCGTTTAAGGGATTCTTTGCGTCGTTTTCATTGGAAGGGTTGATTTCTACTTCTGTTCCGTGAATAGTAGTTTTAAATTTCACTCTTGTCCTGGTAATCTGTTCTCCGATCGTTATCCGAGTTTGGTGTATGTAGAAATTTGCATTAAACCTTTAATAAGTGTACTTCTTATTAATATGTGCGGATAAAAGTAAAAAAATTCCGTGTCATCGATTTGTTCTCTTAGAAATTTAATGCTATTTCAATGCCCTTGTAGCACGATACATATATCTGGAGATAATTCCATTACACCTGTACAACTATCGTATGAACGCGAAATAATACTTTTCATGTTTTAATAATGGCTTCTAACAAACATCAAAGTATAATTCCGAGTTAAAAATGCATATTTACGTTTGATTTTCGCTTAAATTTCGCATTCCACTGCATAAACTCAATTCATAACAATGTTATTAAGACAAATATTAAAAATAAAAATTCTAACATCATTTTTATAACTAAATGTAAGGTTACTTCCACCGTATATACAGATGGACATACTTATGTAGAGTTTGGCAAGATTGTTCAATATCGATTGTATTCTTCCTTCGATACAGGTCTTCGCAACGTAAACAAGTCCGCCATTAATGTGCTTATTTTAGTGTATTTTTTTCACCAGCATACCATTGGTTTTTCCACGTTTTTTTTAATTTGGCAGGGTATTTGTATTCGAAGTGACGACTTGCGCCGTATTTTCGTTGATTTTCATTGGTGCGCCTTGGCTGTAAATGCTGAGAGAGCACATTAATGTCGAATGTCTGGTGGAAATGGTTACGAAGACCTGTATCGAAGGAAGGATACGAGCGATATCGTACAACCTCGTTAGTTTGGTCCGAGAATATTTTTCGACTTGCATGAAAAGTTATGAAAATGTGTACTCAACGACTCACGATTACCGCTCCAGCCACCTTAAAAGCACGAGAATATTGACTTTAAGTTGTTTTTAAATTGAAAAAAATAAGTTCGATAAATAATCCCAAAATTTCCGCCGGTTGTGGTTTATCTTGCTTTTATCTCACCGCAATTCTGGTCGCGAGATGTTGATCGATAAGCGTGCCTCGTGCTTTTTTATGCACGCGCTCTTCCCGCTTGCTCCCGCACCCGGCGCGCGGAAAGCACGAGGGGTTGGAGGAGGGGGGCAACCCCTCGTGAGTCATCGCTAGCTTTGCAATGACGGTCGCTTGGTTACTCTATCCGGGTTGGCGATCATCAAATTTACCCTGGTCACGGAGACACACTAACACACCGGGAGAAACCTCGGAAACGCTTGTGCGAGAACCTCTTGGATCCGCGAATTTGTTTCGCACTAAGAGATGAAATTCGCTGTGAAAAAAATCATTTGATCAAATGACCGGGATTGGAACCGGGATCTCCCAATTTCCGGTCAGGTGTTTTAGATAATTGCACGGGTAACGCATCTGATTGGAAGATCCGGGATCGAGTCCCGGCCAAGTCAATTTATTTTTTTTCATTACGAATGACATACCTTGGTGTATATACCCCCGTGCGAGTGTCTTTGTACAATCATTGGAGACTTTGTACATGCAATGATTGGAGAAATTGTCTTGCTTATTCAGTCTCTTTACCCGGTCATCTCTCTGTAGATATGACTCTCTTCGTGTGAGGATGTGAACGCTGTTCATTAGATCGTGCTCATCAGTCGCTGTTCATACGATTAATTGCATATTTAATTTAGCATATTATTGAAAAGGTTTATTATATCACGTTAATGAATTTTAAGATCTTATTATTTATTTTTCTCTGCCAAGTAACCTTACAATGAAGTGCTATTAATGTATAATACATCCTGTAATATGACTGCAAGATAACTCTTGTCGTATAATTCTTAACATTGTCGTAAATTACGAACTTTCGGGGCAATTGAAAAGCATTGCCATAAACTAGGAGGTATTTTAGTAATAATTAAGGACCATTATGAACTGAGATACTTAACTATAATATGTTCACATTGGGCAGGTACTTTTCATGCACTGTGACTAATTTAACTATAAATATTTTCCATCATAATGGTTTTCAGTGAGTATTCATTTTCCGTTTTATATTTGACTTAAACGATATGCAGGGCCCTTGTGGTCTTTCAGGAAGAATATTGAAGCGGTTAGCTGGCGTTTTATTCCTCAAGACTGAGGGCAGAAAAAGTATCAAAAATGATTTTCAACCTAGTGTAAATTGGAGCTACTTGAGCTCAAGGTATCTGATACTCCGCCAACCATTATCGAATTTTTACTTATGCAAATAATATTGTATTTTTGAAATGCCATTATTACACCATTCCTAAATTGATACAACTGGTCACTACACAGCCTTTGAATGATAACATGATAACAACTATATTTCGTTTCCCAATGACAACCAAAATACCAACCAAACGTGGAGCCCGCTTCTCCGATCGACCCCACTGCCCGTTACGTTTACTTTACCGGATGTTTCACCGACGATTTAAAAAAAAAACTGGAAATCTTCGCTTGATAGTGTCTCTTCCAATATTACTGGTCCTGTTTGGTCGGCATTATCTCTGGTCATAATTTAATAAATGATTAGTAAAAGCTGAATTTGGCTTTTAGTTGAATGTCACAAGGCTCACGCCTGAGTTTGTGTAGAACCACTAGGCTGTACTATCAACCGCGACCTTTAGTTTTCCTGCGGCCTCATTAGCACTGCAATGTAACTAGGCTGGCGGTAGTCATTAGGGCGTCCGGTGCATTATCTTGTGTTATGCCATATTGCCGCGTCGTCATTCACTCCGACTTGACTTGGCTGAGTTCCTTTCGAAGTGACCGAGTGGCCAGTAACCCGTAAATTAATGATGTAGAAATTTGAAGCTTCGCCAGGGAAACTCTCAAAAGTTGCCAACTGTTTGGATTTTTTCAGAGTATTTTGTCTTTTCTCATGGATACCGTGGAAATATACTTTTGCAGCGAAACCGTGATTTCTAGGTAATGGAGGATATCGCTGTTGGCTATAGTATGCCGTGTTGAGAAATTTTGTGAAACCGCAAATTTCTGCAGCGGTAGTAGTACTGCTTCACTTTTCGTCTTACGGCAGTACTGGATGTGAATTCCGGAACGTGCCCAATACTGCATGCCGTGATGATAAACTGCATTTTTAATCGAGAGAGATCTTTTCAGAGTGTATATCCTCTATAACAGTTCGAAGAGACCGCTATTTACCAGTGTCTCGATATTAAGAAACGTGCACGCGTTCTCGCGTTGTGATTTATTCCGCGCGCGTGCTGAGCGTGACCCGAATGCACGCCCCCTTTGTGAGGTGGAGACTGAACGATGTCCGAAAATCCCACGCGCCGACTGACCAAAGAAGAAGCGCTTCCCTTCCGCCGAGGGGTCAGCGAACATTGGGAGTGAATGCAAACGTGTGAGGCCCTTGGGAAGACGGGAAAGGGACAACTCACTCACTCTCCCAGCTTAAAGTTAAAAAAGAGGAAAGGCCCCTTTGGTGTGAGAGTTGTGCTCCAAAATTAACTCGGACGGCTCTTCCCTTATTCCCACGAGGAAGGCGGGACTTAAACTGCGTCGTCGGAGGAAATGGATCCTCGGAATTTTTCGATTGAGCAATCCCTCGGTGGAAGAGTGCCTCTTCCGTGTGACTTTAACTCAGAACGGGCCTTCGGGACGTGGCCTTTTCTCCTTTTCAGTGCCAAATGGCTGGAATGCCCTGCGTTTTTGCCCAGTGTGCGAGGGTACTCCCCCATTGCTGAAGTCTGTGCCATTTCTAACGAATTATCTCTCATTCATTGATCGTTCAATCCTAACGTTGCTTGACTGCAGCCCTCAATCCTTCACTATCTAATACTAGTTCCCTTACTGCACGTCGTTTTCGGGTTTTCCAACCGCGTACGTTGACATTGGTCGACAACGGTTTCGGTAGCCATCCTGCTACCGTCTTCAGGTGGAAGGTATATATTATACCGCCTTATATACCACTAGCCGTCATGGTGACCGACTTTGCCGCGCTGCGTTGTGATTGGTCGGCGCGGATAACTCTCTTCCATGAGTTGCTTAGTGGATAGCCCGTGTCTCTGTTGAAGTTATCTGGGTACTTGCAAATCTCTATTGCTTCTTTGATTAGCCTAGGATAATAACGGCTCTCCTTTGAAAGTAATTTTGTGTCTTCGAATTTAATTGTATGTCTCTTCTCACTCCAGGCATGTTCCGCTACGGCAGACAAGTTGAATTTTTTGTTTTTCGTCGCCCTTACATGCTCCTTTAGTCTTGTGCCCATGGACCTGCATGTTTCGCCAATGTATGATCTTCCGCCTGAGCATGACACCTGGTAGACACCTTTGCATGACTCTTGTGGGATGCGGTCCTTGGGTCCAGGCATAATGTTCTTTATCTTAGTCACTCAATTGAATCTTGTGACCACGTTGTGCTTTCTTAATATCCTTGCGATTTTTTCCGATGTTCCCGCGACAAACCGGATAGTCATGCGTCCTCTTGGTTGGGTCGATTTTTCCTCTTCACGGCTACTTTGTTCCCCAGAAGGCCGGTTCAATTTCTTCTCCACCTTCGCGGCTCTTTTCAGGACCAAAGAATTCGTGTAGCCGTTCCTTAATAGAGCTGTGGTCAGGTGCTTCTTCTCAGAATCAAATGATTTTGCCTCCGCGATGCTATAGGCTCGGTGGAATAGCGTGGTCACCACGGATGCCTTCTGACAGGGATGATGATGTGATGCAGCGTTAAGATATCGGTCCGTATGCGTTGCCTTCCTATGGACCGCGTGGCTGAGATTTCCGTTGCTTTTTCTTCCCACCATGACGTCCAGAAAAGGTAATCTTCCTTCTTTCTCCTTTTCCATGGTGAAACGGATGTTCCGGTGTTGCGCATGCAAATGGACGAAGAATTTTTCCAATTCTTCTGCACCGTGCGGCCAGATGACGAAAGTGTCATCGACATATCTTAGCCACAGGGTAGGTTTCTTGCCGTAGGCGTTGAGGGCCTCCATCTCAAACCTCTCCATGTACAGGTTTGCCACTACGGGTGATAGTGGCGATCCCATTGCTGCTCCCTCCGTCTGTTCATAAAACGTTCCATTCCACAAGGTGAAGGAGTTCCGTAGGCAATGCTCCATTAGTTGCGGGAAATCTTCTGGGATACCGGAGTTAGTGAGTGATTTGACAATCTCCACCGATTCCTGGATCGGGACATTAGTGAAGAGCGACACCACATCGAAGCTGACCATGATGTCCTCCTCTTTGATTGTGACTTCCTTCAGGATTTCGACGAAATGGGACGAGTTCTTGACGTATGAAGGAGTTTTACCAACATGGAGCTGTAGAATTTGTGCCAGGTATTCGGCAAGGCGATAGGTCGGAGCGTCAATTTGGCCTGCGATTGGTCTCAACGGTACACCCTCCTTGTGTACTTTGGTTAAGCCATACATCCTCAGTTGTTTAGGCGCAGACACTAGGAGGCCTCTGTTCTTTCCGAGGAATGGATGATTTCTTGATGATGAACCTAGTCTCCCGATCTACCTTGGTCATGGGGTTGTAGTCTAATCTTCTATAAGTGAAGTCACTGAGAAGGTCAGAAATCTTCTCGTTGTATTCTTCCTTGTTGATCAGCACCGTGGAGTTGCCTTTGTCCGCAGGAAGAGTGAAAATGTTTCCATTCTCCCGAAGTTTCCTTAGGGCTGTTCGCTCCTCTGTAGTGATGTTCGGCTTAGGTGGTTTAGCCGTGCGGAGGACTCGCACCATGTCTTTTCTGATGTCGTCTGCCTCTGATTTCGAAGGTTCCGGATAGCCGACTCCACTTCAGTAATGATCCTTTTCTGAGGGACCTCTCGGGGTGCCAAGGCAAAATTGAGTCCCTTGGTCAGTACCGTGGTGGTGGCATCATTGAGAAGTAGATACGTCAAGTTGATGATGGAACGGACCTTTTCAGGGCCATCATCGAAGGGTCAATGGGTTTGTCTCTTCGCTAGAGTTTGGATTACCCATTATCACGGCCTCCTCCTTCTTACGTATTATGAATGAACTGTTGCTAATCGTCTGAATCCATGTATTTTTATGGAGAGGGCTGAGTAAATTATTTAAGGCTAATTTAACTTATGGAGAGAACTTTATCCTTTTAATTAAACCCGACGACGTTAGTGCCTTTTTTCGTAATCGGACGTGGCAGCTCTCACGTGATGAGAATCCTTTTAATTTAGCGTGTCGGCGCGTGTTCCCGGGTAATGTCCCTCCCGTCTGCTCGTATTTAAGGATGGGCTCTGAGTGACGCTCCATTTCCACTTCCGGGAAAACGAGAGGACCGGAGTCGTCGTCTCCTTGGGCCGTGCTAACCGTCCCTTCTTCCGGGACTTAACTGTCGCTCTTGAGCGCGGATATGGCTATCTCAAGGAAGGGGTCCGCGATTAGGAATTTCTGATCTAAAGCTGGGTAATGATGATCATGATCCGCTCTTCCTGGTTACGGAAGTTACCAAGTTGGCGTGATGTGAAGGGAGAATGTACTGCTATCGGTTCAGTTTTCGTCGGCGGAAAGATTTCAGGGAGTGGGTACCATGTATCAGAATTAGTCCATTACGATGGAAGATTTTGTTTGCAATATTGGCGCCCACCGACGTTTTTCATGAATTCCGATGAGTTTTTTTTCAGCAAAGAAACTGTACTTAGAAGTTATATGGCTTAATTCGATGACATGTCTTCATTGCGGTTACAACGGTGTAACGTAAACCTCAATAGCATCGTTAGTTTCGAAATTAGCGGAGGTTTACAACTTTTACAACAGCTTGTATGAAACTCAACTCGGAAACAACATTTTCCCATGTTATTCTGGACGAATGTTTAGCTAACTCATATCAAAATCTCTTGTCTCTAAGTTTAATATTAAGAGACTGGCGATAACTTAAAGTTTGGCATTTAGGTTTTGTGCGCGGATAACAGAGTCTTTTTTCATATAGAATATTTTAAAATAACAGATAAGGATAAGAAAAAGTTCTCTTTATATCTTTAAGTGTAGATATGATTATTCTATCATGTAATTTTAATTTCGTTAAAATCGGTTGACATTAATTGAAGATACAGTATCCTAAACTCGACAGACTAGACTATTTTAATGGACAGTAATTTCATGCTGGTGAGGCGAAGGAAGATAGTCGATCTGCGAAGCTATTGTGCTCGTGGAGGATTTTTCCTCACTCGTGGTAGTGTTTCACCAAAGTGATGCATCTCGAAGAGGTTGTTTATTTCTGCTTAACTGACGAGTCAGGGAAACCTCCTCCTCTGACGAAAAACCTACCACCAACGTTTTTCATGGGTGACCGACCTCCTAAATAGCGATGAGTCTTTTTTTCATTAAAAGAGACTGTACTTAGAAGTAATATGACTTGATTCAGAGACTTCTCTTCATTTTCATTCATGTAGAATACTTCATTTCTTTGCTCGATCACTCTGGCATTGGGTTTAACCGCCGAAGGGTTAGTTATCTACATTAGTTTATAAGTGTTAAGGAGAGTTTGTCTGTCAAAGAATGTCACTACTTATGTTCCCTTATGATTTATCTTCATTCTGCACTGACAATCTAAGAATCAACGAAAGTTTGAAATCTCTACGAAGATGGACTAGATGAACAATCGAAGACTTAAGGATGAAAGCTTTAACACGCGATAACTCAGAATCGGCAATGTTGCATTTACTTTCTTTTAGCTTAGCAGGGCAGCTCTGATGTGTTACTATCACTAAATGTGACGAAAGTTACCTTACTCTTGCATTCTTTGAGTCAATAAATACCCTCGGAATTAGTTTAATTTTTTTGTGTTGACGTTTTTTTTGGTATTCGCGATGTTAACGGTGATGTTTAGGGAAATGTCGAAGAAGCTGGATTGTGGAAGTCACACAGCGTTATTGTTTGGTCTCTGTCATGACGAAATCGGCGCCTCTTTTTTCATCTCTTTTCACGGATCAAATACGGCAGTAACCATGGTGAATTAGGTCAGAGTTGACATAGCGCATTTTTTTTTCAACCTGTAATAATGATCATGTGCACGATTAGAAGCGAGATTTGGCTTGGTAATGGTGTGATTCTTACCCACTACAATTCTGCTTGTAATGAACGAGTTTAGGTCCGCAAGAAACGAAAAACTATGGAAAAAGACACCGTAACCTCCTCTTCAAGGATGAACCTTTATTTTAGGCAAGCCCAACAATCTGCCTTGATTTTTACACTAAATATGAAATATAATTTATACTATCAATGGCCAATGGCAGGAACGATGGATAAGTATTCTATGAAGTTCTGGGACCCGTAAGCCATGGCAACCATTTAATAAGTGTTGCAGAAATATTCGATAATTTATTGATTTCATAACTTATAGCATGGAGTTATGAGTTCCATAAGTAGTCAAGATGGCGGATGCGCAATGAACCGCTTGAAGACATAATTACTAGATAAAAGAGTTGTTTTGAGACAAATGACCAGTTTGTTTACTCTAACTACTTATTATTATGTACATTAGCAATTATTCATCGGCTAAACTTTCTTAATTTTTATCTGGCGTTAGGATATTCATTCGAATATTCGAAGCTATTAACTAGTGGCAGATAAGTTATGTAACTAGTAGATTTGTTCCTGCAAACCGAATATGTTTATGAGGTCTGTAACTTTACGGATCTCATCAATATCGATTCAGTAACTAACTGTTCTTGCAACCGGCCATAAATGATGTAAAAATATTATAAGGTTATCTTTCATTTGATAAAGATAAATTGGCTTAAAAATGATGGGACTAAATGGAATTAAAATAAAATTTTTATGCTGAAATGTACAGTCTAAATGGCTTTGCGTTGGCATCTCTTCACTTAACTTTTTAAAAACTAAATTACTGCCTGAATAATATATTTCAAAAACTTGTATATCATGCACTAAAAATCGAGGCACCAAAAAGCATGTTTTCAACACTGGCCATCGATAATATAACTCGATTATTCAGATTTGAATAACAGACTTCCGGTTTTCGTCGGAGCATTTTGCCGACATACTGTGATGAACGATGCAACGATGTCAAGGCAAACTTGTGTTGTGTACCTCGTTTATCAGTTTTGTTAGCAGATGAAGATTAGGTAAGAAGCAGAATTTCGAGTTTCGGTGTTGCCAAGTGGTTTTTTATTCAAATTTATTTTGCAACGTTTACCAAAATTTAGCATTTTATACACTTTTACACGCCTAATTTGTAATTTTTACGTCTATTTCCTTCGATAAATTTCTATTAATCTGCGTAATTTTTACATTTTAACATGCATTCTCCTTAAGTTTGATTTTTTACTCATTTAAAGTAATAATTCGCGTTTCCTATGAAAACTAAGATAAAATCGAGTAGTAGTAGTGGTGATTTTTATGGGTGCTTCGACAGCAGCGGTCATTTCGCACCACTTACTCTATCATGAGACCAATTACATCAAAATACTGCATTTTGAGTTTAATTGCATTTTTTTGTGCAAATCGGTATTTCGGAGGTAGTACCTATATCATTATTTTACTGATGTTTTCATCATTGTTACCCAAAACTTTATCGATTTCACCTTGAATTAGTAGTTTTTCTCTAATTGACCGGTACTTGTTGCACTCCGTCAGGAGATGTTTAACGCTGAGCGTTGAGTCGCATTCTTCACATTTTGGTGGTACTTTCACCTCTGTAAACTGGAACGTGTGTGTTAGCGCACAATGTCCGATCGTCAACCTAGAGATGGCAACTTCTTCAGCGCGGTTTCTCCTGATGGAGGCGGACCACGCCAATGTATCACGTTTCATTATACTTAGTTCGTTTTTTACTGGTAGAATCGAATGGAATCCATAACACAAGTAGCCAATATATATTTCAAGAGTTACCTGTCTTAAATTTCTGACAGATGGTTGATATTATTGCGTTACATCCGCTAATTAGTCCATTCAGTCGTGCTATCCAAAGGGAGTCAAGGTAGTTTGAGCGAAATGTCATTTTACGTAGAAATCAATGAATTTGGTCTCATTTTAAAGAAAAATATCTCACCCTTCTAATGACACCACCACCGCCATCCTTTTGTGGTAAGAATGGTGTATGTAGACCTGTGCGCCGCCGCCGCCGATGGATTATGTTCGGCGCGCCGCCGGTCTTCCGTGTCGGCGGCGCGGCGCGGCGCGGCGCCGTCATAGGTGGTCATTTACCGACCATTGACCTCGATGCGTCGGAACTATACTTACATTCACTTATTACTGCGGACTCCTCATAATTACGTAAAACTTAATAACTAATGAAAAAAGAGAGCAGCTCCTCTGGCCATATTTGATTAGCTGTTGAAAATAGTCTCTCAATTAAATCTGTGCGATAGGCATTAACAAGGTTACCATTTTTTTTGAGCCAGCAACCACACATCCATGCTTCCTCGGCATGGATTTTACTCTGCCCAAGCCTTTAGTGCCCCATGAGTGCGTTATCCTGTTTCCCGCTTGATGCCGTCCTAATCAACATTGTGAAATAGGAGATTCAAATAATCATATAACGGGCCGCATAATCGAACAAGGTTACGGATATCCTTAGTGCTCCATTTCTTTATACTATGCGTATTTAGGGCGTGTGATATCCAGATTTCCCTTCCTCACTCACCTACCTAAGAAACGTCTCGTTAGTCTTTTCGTCTATTGCGCTTTTTCTGTTCTCCCTCCATAGTTACATCTCAAAGACTTCTATTTCTTCCTTTTTCCCTTCCGAGGTTCCATGTCTTCCAGCAAGCCAATGCAATGTAAATGTGTCTGGCAACGGGAGCTAAGCCATTTGGTTTAAATACATGCTGTGGAGGGTCGAATATTAGATACATTCAATATAAAAACACTAGTCGTGTATTTACACAATAACCCTTTTGCACTTGGATCGTAGGTAAACTAAGTTCAAGGAAGTAAATCAACAATGCAATCATAGTGTGTATAGGAGGATGGCGAGTGCATTTGCCACTTTGTTTCGAGATGGGAGAAGAAATCGGCGTCATGAAATTGCCTAGGAGGTTTTTATTTCCTTCGGCATAGATGATTATCTTCCATGCGTAATCTTCAGTGAAATGCCATTTACATTGTGCAAATAGTATCTGAATCGATTCCGATTCTTCACGTAAACAAGCACTAAAATAACATGAAGAGAAACCTGATTCACCTACATTTGGTTAACTTAAAAGCCTGGTTAACGAATAGGTATAGTTTTGTATCACTGTACCGTTGATTTACTTTTCATGTTAGGCCTATAAAAATTCTGAAAAACCATGGAATGGGCAAGCAATTTGAAGTGTCTCTGGAAAGGCTGTAATGAATGGTTAAGCTAGGGGGGATCCAAGTGGTGAAATGAATATTGTCTTCTCCTGCGGAGCTTGAAACAAGAAAAACGTCCTCTTTCTTTTACCGCTCTCTAACTTTAAGTCTTTCGATATTCACTCAAATATGTACATTAATTCACGTAACAAATTATATGAAACTTATTTTTGCAGTTTTATATTCCGATTAATAACAGCAGCCTGTTCTTAGGAATTTTTTACTGTAGCGTCCCCTCCTCACTCTCCCCCCCCCTCCCCCACCGACTGGGATTTTCCGGCTTGAGTTTGGCGGGTCAGTCTTAATGGGTAATAAAAGGGGAGCCTTATGAATTTTCCTCTGCGGATGAAGCAAGTGCTGAAGTACAGGTAATGGATCTTAATTAAAAAGATAATAAGCGTGATTGGAGGGACGGTTACAAAATAAACGTCTCTGCGGCAATCTGATAGAAAGAAAAGTTGCCTCGGTCCCGATGCAAAGAGACTGTGGGTACGATTTTTGTTTGAACGACTGGAGGGGTGGAGGTATCTTTAGAAGCACAAAGGGAGAAGGAAGATGCCCTGACCATTTAAACTGACAAGTTTATCCGATATGCGGCACCCAAGGAGAAGAACAAATGTGCCCATCAGATTCCACGCATGGCTCTCAAGCAATTATGTCTCCTCTTGTTCTTTGTGTTTTGTTTTACCTTAGGTGTTATAGAAAAATTCTGTCCGCATCGTCCTTGAGGTTGATGACCACTGAAAATGCCCCTCTAAAGGGGCAGTTTTGATACCTAGGGCGCGGTATTGACAGGGGGGAGCGGTGCAGTGGTTCAAGGTAGGCGACAGCCCTACATATTCGTTGACCCTAAAGCGCTTGCGGACTAAGGTACTAGTTTAGCAATTTTACAACGTTTTCCATCGAAAACTTAGATGAAATCAGCATGCACTTATATCTTTAATGTGGATTCTCCTGGTGTTTATTGCGTATTTATTTAAATTAAAAATCATCCTCATTCACGATGAAAACTAATGTAAAATATAGTAGAATCCATAGCACTAAGAAGCTAATACAATATGTTTCAAGAGTTATTCACCTTAAATATTTAACAGATGGTAGATATTCTTGCATTACATCCGCTAACTCGTTTATTCCGTCCTGCTATCCATAGGAAAGTAAGGAGAGAGCAGGGTTAAACAACAGGTTGTTATCTCGGTTGTCAGGCTTTAGTTTTATGACGTATTGCTCTCTCCATGTACCTCGATGGTTTAGACGGAAGCTTCAAGGCGAGTTGTGTTGTAGACTTTCTCCTTAGCTCGTTCAGTGTATAGCTGCGAAAAGTAAACAGTCGAAATCACAAAACTAGGCTCCATTCAATGGCGACTCGGCGTGTTGAGTGCACGAACAAATCATCCTTTGGAAGCGACCTAAATGTGGAAACTTGGCTGTACCCAACGGCTCCTGGTAGTGGCGTCATCTTGAAAAAAAAAGAAAACTTTTCTCTCTCTAGGCTGCTGCGGTCATCGTAATGGCTCTCAAGTGGAGATGGAGTGGTTGTCGAGACATTGGTAACATTTTTGGACTCGGGGAGGAAGTTTGAGTGGGCACTGGAATCCCCTCACCGATTTAATCGCCCTCGGGAGGGATGGAGGATTCAGCAGGAAGGATATCGCGCCATATTTATGTCGGCGAAACCTTATAGCGAGTGGCTGGACTCGTCCTGTTCTCCTCGTGGAGTGGCCGGAAACAAATCGTATATTTACCTCTCCATGAAGCTCCGTTGTTGGAACTCATCGCTCGGGATGACCAGTGATATACATCTCCGTCGAATGCTATCCAAACTAGCTAATACTCGGCCTCCGCTCGCGGATTAGCCTATCTTTCCGGCCTAATTCCTTCCCTTTCTGAGTGGCACCCAACTCAAATGCCTTTAATCGTCGCTGCCATCGGGTTGAATTAATCGATTGCTCCTCCCATCAAGATCGGAAGGACTTAAATCTTGCCATTTCCTCTTTGTGCCCGTTTCTCGAGATTCCTCCTTCATCTCTATACTCTTCATTG
Organism: Ceriagrion tenellum; assembly: GCA_963169105.1. NCBI lineage: Eukaryota > Metazoa > Arthropoda > Insecta > Odonata > Coenagrionidae > Ceriagrion > Ceriagrion tenellum. Next base: position 41,546,020 of record OY720636.1, on the reverse strand, counting down.
ATCCAGACTTACTGAACTGCTCAATTTCTCTGTGAATGGAATATGGTGTCGCAATAGTGACATTATAGAAGTGTTGAGTGAACTAAATGGATGGCAAATCAACTCGAGCAGTCCTCAATTATAACATTGCTTAGTATATTTGGGTAGTATTAGTATTGGTTAGATTTAGATATTGTAAAGAATACTGTGTACTTTTCTGTGTACTGTGTACTTATTTGTGTGTGACGCATTTCTCAGCTTGACTGAATGTTGTCAGGTACAATTGTTTGTATAATGTTTATGTGCTAATTGTTGTTTTTCCCCAAAAACCACCCAATTCACGTTACTATCGTGACAGTTAATAAATAAATGTTTTAGAAACAATAACACCTGGCGATGCAATGAAGGTGTGAAACGAGTCGTACAAGTTATATAATTGTAGAAAAGCTGAAACTATTATTTACATACATACATACCAATCACGCTGTTCCCTTCCGGGGTAGTTACAGTCACAAAGTTTCACTCTTAAATACATATTTTTACACCTAACTCTTCGATAATTTCCTCCATACTGTCCCATCCTTGCAAACCCCTTTTGCCTCATTTACCCCCATACACTGCTTCATACACGCCCTCCTGTTTCTAAGACTCCCAATATTCCTCCTAAGAATTTCCTCAACCACAACTTTCTCGGCCTGCCTCTATCTCTCGCACCATTCATTACACTTTTATATATCTGTTTCGTTATTCGACTGTCATCCATTCTCTCAACATGGCCAAACCAACGAAGCACTCTCCGTTCATATATGTCCTTACTGGAGCATCTAACCCAATTATTATTTTCAGTATGTATACTAATTTTTAAGTCCTTCTACGAAGTGACACGTGATGTCGTTAAGTTTTTTAAAGATAAGGTAGCTTTAGTTTGCCTCTCAATTTTTCTTTCAGCTGACCTCTATATTTATTCCTTAATAAGTCTACTTTTTAATATCCCTCATAATTTTCGCCATGCATTCCATCCTTGTTCTTCCTCGTTAAATCATGGTGCACATCGAATTTTGGTTTCGAAAGATATATAATGGGGAAATGAAAATATATAAAAAATGTAGAGGAGTGGGAAATAAAATAGAATAAAAACATCGATCTCTCCTAATTAAACTCGTTAAACGATTAGCGTGACCTTTTTTGACAATCTTGATGGATGCAGATGTCACTAAAGCGTTGATGTGCGTAGAAATGGAAAATGTTTTAGTGATTAGTGCGAAGTTTTAATATCATTAATTCATCGACAATGTGTCCGCGTCTGAACTGACACAGTTAATCCCAGTAGAAGGTGTGGACCAAAAATACGAAGAAACAAAATAAAAAGATGAAGTATATATTTTACTATCCCGTGATTATAAAAGTTATATTTCACCATCCCTTTACTCCCGCACGACAGGTCTAGCTTTCATGAGACGATCGTGGTAGTCCTGAGGTTTTTTTCTGCCTTTTTACACGGACCAGGGATTTCGTCTTTCGGATCCCTCGTCGAGTCCGGGGGTTAGGGTGAGGGCGTGACGGCAGGGTTACGGCGGGGAGGGCACCCGGCTATTGACCGTGGATTGCTCCCGGCCTCATCCGACCTCATTTTTCTAGGCACTGCAGCGTTTTCCTTTTTATACGATATGGGGGGGGAGGGTTGTGTGTGCTGCAAAGTTAAGTAATTTTTTCCTCCCCGGGAGTGTTCAAGTTTTTATACTCTAATACTCCGGAAGCACAGATCCTCACTGAAGGAGCCTTTGTGGCAACGGTAGGTTTTCCTTACCGACTGGGCCATTTAGGTGTATGGAGGTGGCACTGCGTTATCAAACTGAAGCCTGACAACCGAAGTAACAACCTTAATTACCACGAAAATCGAAGACAAAATGTAACATATCCCTTGAAATGGTGGCGCAGTGGGCGTCTAAGTGGCCATTAAACATATATTCGCAGAATAATTTGCATTTATTGTGCCATGATTTTGGTTTCCAATCAATAAAGCATTACAATAGTGAAAGAAGGATATTAAAAAAAACATTCGAAAAAAGTTAGGATAAAATATTTGTTTTGACTCACACCATTAAGGTATATGGAGAGGGCACTTCGTTATTAAATTTTAGCGTGACAACCGAAATAACAAACATATTGTTTAGCTCTGCTCTCTCATTACTTTCCTATGGATGGCACAACGGAATGAACGAATTAGTGGATGTAAAGCACTAATTTCAATCATCTGTCTAAAAGGCAAGTGACTCTTGAAACATATTTAGGCTGCTAAGTGCTATGGAATCTGCTCAATTTTACTATAGCTTGTATCGGGAATGCAGATGATTTTTAATTTAAATAAATTAACTATAAACGCAAGGAGAATGCTCATTAAAGAAGTATGTGACTGCTGATTTCTAGCAAGTTACCGATGGAAAACGTAGTAAAATTGCAAAATTAGTTCGTTATCCCTTAAGCCCAAGAGTAAAATGAGGGCCAACGAAGATGGCGGACTGGCGGGCCCACGAAAATGGCGGAGCTTCTTGCATTGGACAGCATAAAATGTCCCATTAATGGTTCCTTAATAGCTTAATGGTTCCGACGATAGTTTTTTTTACCCTTCCGAGAACGATATGTTACCTGCCGATCCGATACTAGTTCTGCACAAAAGTAGATTTAACGCTAGAGTGTAGAATTTTCGCTCTGCTTTCGAACAAAAGCCAAATGAGGCTGTGGCAGTGAGAGAGGACAAAAAATTAATCACTCCAATTAAGGATTCATTCATTTTAGGGTTGCCCGATTACCTACCTTGATTTTAATATCTTTATATATATAATTCTTCTGTACGTGTGTATGTCACTGAACTCCTCCCAAACGGCTGGACCGATTTTGATGGCGTTTTTTGTGTGTATTTGAGTGGCCCCCTGGATGGTTTAGACTCACAATTGGACCCGGTAGGTGGCGCTGCGATCGGATTCTAGGATTTTTTTTTTGAAAATTTTAAAAAGATTTTTCGCATATAGGAACATATAACCCCAAATTTTCACCCTCCCCACTACCCCCCAATATTTTTAAAATGAAAAAATCATAATTTCATGAATAATTGACCGAGATTGATTTATAATTATGTTTCTGTTCCTTAGGTGGCGCTGATGTCGAATTCTGTGTTATTTGACGTACCCATCAATGCATGCGCAAGTCGTCGCACTTGCGTCTTAGCTTGGCGTTGTTTTGACGAAACGAAAAGATTGAAATGTCAAACTCAATTTCAAATGTCATTTAGTGTAGAGTTTATCGAAAATTCGAATATCGAAAAAACGTTTGCAGAATCCACTAATAGCCAACGTTTGGGCTGGACAACGTCTGTCGGGTCCGCTAGTGTATTATAAAGTAAGGCTTCTACTATCGAATGGTGTATAAATATTACTTGGTCATCGGTAATTTAATGAATATATATTGGCTTAAAAATGATGCACTTTTAACGCTGAAATGCATTACCTTAATGGCAGTGCGATGGCACCTATTCACATAGCCTTTTTTATCTCAATTTCTGCCCGAATTATACTGTCCAAAAACTTGCACAACGCGCATTAGATATTGAGGTACCTGATATATTTTTTTCAGCTTAGGTCATTGTTCATATAACACCAGAATTTGAGTTTAAACAATTGCCTTCCGGTTTTCGTCGGAGGACTGAGGCGACGTATTGTGATGAATTTGGCAACGTTGCCAAGGGGTACGTCTACTGTTTACCTCGTTTACTAAATATATTTTTCATTGTGTATCATAATTAGGCATTTTATATGTATTTTAAAACTATTTTAGCCTGAAGATAATTATACACTTTCCTCAGTTCGTTAAAAAAATCATGTTATCGAAGCCTGCCGAAATAGCGAAGGGGCTGGACTCAGTACAATCACGATTTATCGTGACGTAATAAAAGCTTCAGTTTAAGGCTTTGTCCTGTAATATTTTACACGAAGGATTATTTGAATGAAAAATTTATATAAATCAGCAATAAGACTAAAGTTACTCGTTTGAGCCAATTTTGTACATCTAAAGATAACAGTTCTTCGAAGCGCATGTTCCTCCTGAAATTCCCGAGGCTGTGTTGGAGATTTGCTGTGTGGTCTCTGATTTCCGCGCATTTTCGATTCCGTTATTGAGCTCATCCCGACGGAAATAGGACTCGGTGAGCGTTAAATATGGAAAGATGGGGAAGTAGATGAGAGAGAAGGGGTTGACTCCGGTGTTGACACGCGAAGAAGGAACAGGCTTGCCCTCCCTCTAACGTCTCCTCTCACGTGCAATGAGGATTAACGATGCGTTACACTTCCAGTTTTATTCCAAATCTCTCTCTCTCTCTCTCCATGGCGCTACTGCCCTTGGTGGGCCTTGGACTCCTCCACAATTTGCCTCCAGTCTTCCTTATCTTTTACCCTACTCCTCCATCCCTCGATGTCCATTATCTGCAGGTTTGCAGTAACGTCATCTGTCCATCTGATTCTCGGTCTGCCTTTCCTTCTGGTGTGGTAGAACTTTTCCCTCATTATTCTTTTGGGCATCCTTTCTTCCGCCATTCTCTCTATATGACCCAGCCACTCCATTCTCCAAGCTTTCACGTATCTAACTATGTCTTGGCCTTGATTGGTCCAGCTCTGCATTATACCTTATTCTCCATCCAACACTTTCCTTTACAGGTCCGTAAATCTTCCTTAATATTTGTCGCTCAAATACTCTTAAGGGCATTTTCATCTCTTCATGGTCCATGTCTCTGAACCCTAGGTGACCACTGGTCGGACCAACGTCTTATATATTTTCATCTTTGTATTTCTTGTAATGAGTTGGTCCCTGAACAAATGTTTGTTTGCAATATGCGCTCGATTTCCCTCCTGTATATTGTCCTTTATTTCTCTTCTTATCTCATTATCATTATATACCAATACCCTTAGATATCTGAAGCAGGAAACTCTTTCAAACTTCTTCTCCCCTATCGTCAGATCCTGTGCCATTCTCCTAGCCTCCTGTTTGGACATTATCATATACTTACATTAGTCTTCTTTTCATTTACCTTAAGTCCAATTTGTTCTGCTTCTTTTTCCATTCGCTCATAGATTTGTTTAAGGCTGTGCGTTGTCCTTGTTATAATTGCAATACCATCTGCGTACGCACATATCTGACTCGATTGGCCGAATATTGTACCCTTCTGATCAATCACATTTATCACCTTGTGCAGAGCCAGATCAAATAAAATGGCTGAGAGCCCATCTCCATGCTTCTCTCCTGTGTTAAATTCAAATTCTTCACTCAGCCTGTAGTTTACTTTTACTTTTGCCTTGGTGTCTTTCATAGCCATTCTTATTAATCTTATATTTTTTTGCGGTATGATATTATTCTCCTAGAGCTCTGTGCATTCCATTCCCGCTGACAATGTCAAAGGCTTGCCTAAAGTCTACAAATAAGATGTGTAAATCTACGTCATATTCATAAAATCTTTCCATTATTTGTCTCATTACAAATATCTGATCAGTAGTGCTAGTTTTATTCCAAATGCGAAGTCATAATGCCGGTACAATATGCTGCCGCATATGGGTATCAAAAGCTGAGACGTTGCTTCGCTTTCTGCTGCGCCAGATTCCACCTGTTATTTAGAAACTGCAGGGGTTCTCTGATAGATGTGAGTAAATCAGTAGAACGAGTGTTAAAGCAACTCGCCCTGTGAGTTAAAATATGCCTACAATTCCAAGACAATTAGTATTAAAATGGAATTGTACCGACTTCCACTCCGTATAGGAAAAATTACAGTTGTTTATTCATTGTAAGAACTCACAAGTCAATGAAGTAACACCTACGAATAAAATAACATTTCCCGAAAAAAATATAACTTGCGTATGAAAAACCTTTTTCCAAAAGTTCTTATTTGGCAAATTAACGTTTTTGTCACAGCTTTAATCCCACTAGCAGGCATCCAAGTACATGCAGATAACTTAGAAGAAAGACTTGCGACGTCTAGAGTCTTGATTGATAAATTGTATATTAATTGTGATAAACCGCTGATAACAGATGCCAGAACATCTATTTTATATATCAACTATGAACTAATTTATTCTATTCCAGGATCAAATACAATCAGACTTGTAATGAAATATATCGTTTTATTAAAACTCATGAAAAAGTTTGATTGATTCATACAATGTAGCCGTATTTTGAATTTGACTAAGTATTTTTACGGTGGCGTCCAAATTTAATCCACTCGTTCAAAATAAACACGCGGTCAATCGCCCAGAAATTACGAGATTCGCTTTAAATATGTATGATCCTTTTTTTCCGTAGTTTTTATTTATGGTGTCTTGAATATACAAGTATGTAGTTGTAAGAATGTTAGCACTTGCTCATCGTTGTTTTGCAGTTAACTTAGTGTAAAATCGGTCGATTTAATTGAGGAACACTTTGCAAACTATGAGGTATATCAATCTTAAATTTAACCCGGAGACTTCTATTTCTATGAAATAGTTTTACCCTCAACATCATAATTTTTTGAATAAACTGACTTGACTAATAGGTGCGGTAAGGCATATTTTGGTTTTGTTGACCGTTTCTGGTGTGTCGTAGGACGGGCGAAACTAGTTGAATCGTTACTAAATATTGACTTTGCGATACAATTGATTTCGAATGGTCTAGTTTGTCCATTGCTCTATTACTACTCGTTTCAAAGCCTATAGTGTTTTCCTCAGAAGTGTTGTAATCTGTAGACGTCGAGGCACTTTGCGTAAAAGTTAGAAACTACGAGGGCTTCATATTTCAGAGCGACACAGAGAATATTATCATGACGCCTCACTACAACTCTAGGGTTGAAGGAAGCGATAAAATATGACAAATACATTGCCGAACAGATACGTACAAAAACTCGTTCTTTACGAGCACAATAAGCGGCCACGATAAAAACAGCTCCACTAAATACACTTCGATTATACACGTGACCAGGTCACCTCCGAAAGCCTTACATCTTTATCACGGCTGGTGTCCACGCCCATGGTGGCCACACGCCCATGCGGCGGCTAGCAGGGTAGTATGTAGAGGTAGATATCCATTTTTATTCTTTCATGTAAGCAATTATACTGGTCTAATACGTCTCGTCAGAGGAATTCATTTTATGGTTCAATAGGGCTATAATATTGACCAACGTGACATTATAGTAATTTTTTTTCATTTTTAAGTTAATTTTCTCCCGTTTTTTTCTCATCATAAACACAAGTACGTACAGAATAAGTAAATTGGTATTTTTAAAGTGAGATCAACGAGTTTTGATCGAGAAGTTACGGTTTCAGATGATGATATCCGGTTCTCGCTTGCCTTTTCAGTGTTCCGCGCGAGTGGTATTTATCCCGTGCGTGAGCAAGACTTAACCCTCTCTTTTCGCCAAGTTCTGCGTGCAGAGCGCAGTCAACACTTCTTTTTTTAATCGATAAAGGGGCGGTCCGAAACATCGCACTCTCTCGAGCCATCTTCGGGCCTCGTGTCATCTGATTGACACGGAGTGATTCCGTTGAGTGTCCCATATATTTCACATTCTCGTCACTTTGACCTTCGACAACGGTTCCGGACCCCCGAGTTGGCAGCGCGCTCCAGACTGCCCTCTACGTGCCGAGCCTCGATCGGTTGCTCGGCGGGGTGGCTTGTACTGAGCAAACGCTGGGACATGGGCGAAAATTTTACGATTTCATTTCGGAAAAAAAAGGTTATGCGTAGTCCTGCATATGAAATTCCTACCATGCTAATCCATTGCAAGAGACAGAGTTAATAATACGAAAGCCTTGTTGTCGTCCACCATTGTATCTTTTACTACTCGAACAAGTATCATGCGATCAATTTCCAATCATTGCATGAACAAATGATGTGGTACGACGTCTATGGAGAAGTGTAACTGGCTAACACATCTGGCCGGAAAATGGGAGATCCGGGTTCTTATCCCAGTCAAGTCAAATAATTATTTCACGGCGAATTTCAACCCTTGATGTATCATGCGGTCAATCGTCATCAGAGGTCATGAGAATCAAATATGATGCTCGCTAAAGGTGGTAAGCACCAGTTGTGATATGGTGATTAAGGAGAGGTGCGAACTTGGGCGGGACGTTTTCTACGAAGCAAAGCTTTAGCTCTAGTAAAGCGAACGGTGAATTACTCTGGGATATATTTCAGTGGTTGACTGAGTTCCCACGTTAGATCGGACCATTGTCGAATACAGTAAGTCCTTGGTATGCGTCGTTTCGATTTACGTCTGATACGATGTTACGTCCATGCTGACAAGGGTCATCTGGAAATTATTCCCTGTTTAATGCTAATAAAATAGACCGTATGTGCACATGCTTGGGTATTTTGATTACTGATACAATCATCCTATCTGATATAGCTATTTTTTCCTTTACTCCTCGGCGCTACAGCCCTTGTAGGGCCTTGGCCCCTCCAACGATGTTAGCCTAGACAACACGATTCCCGGGATGCATTCTCCATCTTTTAATTCCCATCTTTCTCAGACCAACCTCTACGTCATCCAACCATCTTTTCCGAGGTCTCCCTCTCAATCTTCTATCACCAGGATGACCACGAAATATCTTTTTCACCATCCTATCCTCAGGAATTCTCTCGACATGTCCTAACCACCTTAATCTGTTGCTCTTAATTTCTGTCACTATGTTAGGATGTTTGTGGAGTTCCTCGAGTTCTCTCTTTCTCCGTATTTTCCACTGTCCACCTTCCTTTGTAGCCCCATAAATCTTTCTTATTGTTAGTACTTTCCTTCCCCTCTTTTAAGTAGCTCTTCTTCTGCCGTGGTCATGGTCCACGTTTCTGAACCATATTTTTTCCTGGATAAAGGAAAAACGAATTTTGAAATTAACGCCTTGATTTATTGCGGGATTAAAGTGGTCACGAATATCTGGATCCGTTTTACGTTTTTTCGACTTACGTCGCTCTTCTTCAACACGCATCTCCGACGTAAATCGAGGACCTGCTGTAATCTTTTTCGTATTTAATTTCTGTAACTTTTAATGTGAAGGACATAATCGCATCGGTTGCATCTATCAATGAAAGAGTTTTTTATTAAATGCACATATTTCATAGTCGTGAAGTCATTCGTTTCTATTCATGATAGATTTCACTCATAGCTCCATATTTTAACGCCTTTGACCTCATTCTATCCTATGTTTCATCGTCGGCATCGCTAATGTCGGAGACACAAGCGCGAAGTCAGGTGGTGCCACGGCAGGAAACACCTGTGTGTAGCATTTAAATTTTTGTCGGAAAATAAGGTTCACGAGGAATTTTTTCATCTCCATTTGCCGTCTACTGGCAAGTATGATCGAGACGGAAGTGCACTGGTGCTTTGTGATCTTTGAGGAGCTTTCCGTGAATTTAATTCAAGGGATTATTACCAATAGAAAATGCTAACCAGCCTAAGCCTTCAGCTTTTTCTATTCTCGAACAAAAATGTTAAACTATTAGTGATTTCAGCTGTACAATGTGGAAAATTTTCAATACGATTAAAAATAAACTATCCTACAATGAAGTTCAGTGGTATTTGATTTTTCTACCATCACTAACGTTCGCGACGACTACATGAACCGTTCTAAACACATATTAAAGAACATTATCTCCTGTCGTCCCTCTTCTTGCCTGACAACTTCTTCCTTATTCTTTTCATTTTATTTCTTCGTTCACGTATTACACCATGCCTCACGCTCTTGCAGCGGTTTGAAGGGTAATACAAGTATAATAGCCATTAAAATTTCCGCTTTTGGAGGCTTTATCAGCGATGGATAAATTCTGGTTAGAGGACTGAATTGTTTCGCAGCGTTGGTCCATCATTTTGGCGGGTACGTTACGCATCCATTACGGCATTTATTTTATGATCAGAATGAATTGCCGATTGTTGGAAGTGTTGAAATCGTTCCAATGGTGGTCTCCCGGTTGCTCTGTCAGTCAAGTAAGTCTCGATGAAACTAAATTGGGCGCGTCAGTGTTTTGGCGGAAACTTCTTATGAAATTAGTCGTTTTTATAGTGCATCTACAATTACTTATTACCCTGTAATCCACCACAAGGGTGTTTGGCAGGGGGTGACCGATCACCAACATAAACTACAGTGAAGAAATTTACTTTCACCAAAAAGCACCATACTATCGATATGCTACAAATGCTGCAGAAGCTTCTAAAATAATCTATAATTTAACTATACAAATATGACACATGAGTCATGCAGGGAACATGCAAAACATGGTGTTAGTACAACTCGGCAGATTTAGAAGCATGCATTAGGGAGCACATCAATTAATCAGCTGCACTACCTATCAACTAACCTACTTCGGAGTTTTAACGCAACTATTATAGTCTCTTATCGATCGCTGGAACGACGACATTTTAAACCTTTATGTTCTACAATATATTTCCCTTATTTTACTCTCATGATCTGATATACCGTAGTATGTTGGAGTTCGTAAGATATTGATAACGTCGTTCGCAAATAAATTGGTTTTGTATTTACATAAAAGACAGAGCCTAATTTTCAATCGACGGTCAGAAAGCGATTCCTATCCAAGTTGTTGCAAGTGGTCAGTAACGCTAACGAGACTATCATAACGATCTTTCACGTGTCTTTCTGATCTTCTCTGCATGCGTTTAAACTCTTTTCTTAAGCCTATCTAATGAGGATCCCAAACACTGGCAGCTTATTCTAAGTACTGTGAAGACGGTAACCATAGTTTCTCTCGAAATTATTTCTAAAGTAGTAGCAGCGATTGTCTTTGAAACATTTTTAACGTATTTCCTCCTGCTATCTTAATTTTGTCTGGGAATCGAATTCTTTCGTTTCAGTCGAATATTCAAATGGACTAATTCGGGGAAAAAGAGAGTAGATTTCAGGCAGTTATCTTCATCCAATCATTTCGGACGAGGAAATTCGAGCGGAGAATGTAATTGAAGTCAATTCACACCGGACCGAGTCGGAATGCGGACCATCCTATGTACTTCCGACCGGCCGACTTCGTCCTCCTTAACTCATCTCAGCCTCTCGCCTCATCGGGACTTCCCGCGAATCGGCCCCTCGTATTCGTCATGAATATTACCGCCCTTCTGTCCCAAAGGGGCGAACGCGAGGGTATGGGAAATAAATTGAGCGGGGACTGGGGTTTAAACCCTTATGCCGGGACCCTTATTGATGATATTTGCGAATTTTCGACTGTAATATCGAATTTATAATTCGATTTTACATGTGGAAGTTGCGAGTGGTGCGGTATCTCCTCGACGTGTACCGCTACTTGGGTGACATTGTTATATTAACAAATACTTCCAGCTTCCTTGCCGAAAAAGGAATGTTAAAAGTAAGGGAAGATAGCTGGTATTGACCATGGAAATTTCGAAAAGTATATAGATGATCTCGGTAATTGCTGCGTTGCGTTCGTATCACATTCTTCGAGTTCCACAGACATTTGCGTAACTTGTATAAATTGGAATTAAAGAAATTTAAGAAATGGAAATTTAAGAAATTATGGCCATTCGCAGGAACGACAAATATGTATTCTGTAAAGTTATGGCACCCATTAGCCATGGCAACCATTCAATAAGTGATGCAAAAATATTCGATAAATTTGTCGATTTCATAACTTATGGCATGTTGTTATGAGTTCCATAAGTAGTCAAGATGGCGAGTCCGAAATGAACCGTTTGGAGACTTAATTACTAGATAAAAAAGTTGTTTTGAGACAAATGAATAATAATTAGTCAGAATAAATTAACTGGTCATTGGTCTCAAAACAGCTCTTTTATCTAGTATTTCAGTCTCCATTTTCATTTTGGACTCGCCCTTTTGGCTACTTATGGAATTCATAACAACGTGCCATAAGTTATGAAATCGATAAATTTATCGAATATTTTTGAATCATTTATTGAATGGCTAATGGGTCCCATAACTTTACAGAATACATATGTGTTGTTCCTGCAAATGGCCACAATTTCTTTAATTTCCATTGAATTCATACAAGTTACGCAAATGTCTGTGGAACTCGAGGAATGTGGTACAAACGCAACGCAGTACTTACCGAGATCATCTATATACTTTTCCAAATTGCCATGGTCAATACCAGCTATCTTCCCCTACTTTTCAGGCGATTTTCGAAACACCTCCATTTATTGTTCCCTCCCGCCATTCATTCATATTGGGGAAAAGAGGAAGTAATGTTTTATCAGTACGATGTGCATCGCCAGTGGTGATACACAACGCTACTTGCGGGGCATCGCTGATTTAGGTGCACTCGCCACTTCCACGGAAGTCAGCTTCAATGGACAAGGCCGCTTATGGATACGTTCGAACGGAACCGAGTGAAAATGTCTTCATCGTTGTCGCAATGACGCCGCGTCCCGCGATAAGACCCAGCTGTTTACTTAACCGTGTTCAGGCGCGAAACTCGACATAAAAACGAGTCCCTTCACTCGAAACAAGCGCTCGTGATGTTGGATGGACTCCCTGCATTCATTGTCTTGGACCCGTCCGCTCTCGGATGGGGAAGTCCGATTTCTATCGTGTTCAAGGAAGAGCGTCTGCAATCGGAGGATGACGCATGTGGTGCGATCGTCTTTTTTTTTGTCGTATTCGGATGTGGCACAGACGGCGGGGAAGAAGAGCGTATGGCGGCAGCGTGTTACCGACATCAGGCGAGAAGTAGCGACGATAGATGATGCGAACGATGGCACGGACCTACAGTAGTATGCTTTTTTGATGATATGGGCCATTTTCGACGTAATTTTGAGCGCTGAATTAGAATTTTCTCTCGAAAATTGGCAATCACGTCAGAATTTTGAGACATTCTAACCTTAAAAGGTCAAAATGGCAATTTTCAGGTCTTTTTGAGCGTGAATAACTGAGAAACCAAAGGTGATAGAGTAATTCTACAAACGGATTCCAAGTCTGCGTTAAAAATTATATAGAATAAAACTATGACGCCTAGAAAGGCTATTGCTTCCATAACCTGTATCTTATCGTTCAAATTTGTGCACTTAACATTGTAGCATAGTTGAATTGTAATAAAGTTGTTGATAGTTGCAAAGTAAAGACAGTTTATGGAAACTACAGCTTTTCTAGGCGTCATAATTGCATTCCGTACGTTTTAAATCCAGATTTCGATTCCGTTTGCAGAATTTATCTTTCACCTTTGGTTTATGTGTTCTTCAAGCTCAAAAAGACCTTGAAATTGCCACTAGGACCCTTGAAGGTAATGTTAGCGAGATATAATTTTACCTAGAAATCAATGAATATGGTCTCATTTTAAAGAAAAATATATCACCCTTCCATTGTCATCAAAAATTCAACCCCTTACCACATTACTTTCCAAGATATTTGCCAAAAAATACCAGCCCTTTAATATGGAAAATGATACGTTTATGCTATTCAGAGACACCTTATGTTCAAAATGAGGCACTTCCTACACTTAGATCTCGTCAAAAAGTCAAAAATGTGTAGTTTGTGTGTTTTCTCAACTATTTTCGAAAATTAATCATATTGTCACAGCAGTAAATTCTTCGGGATCACAATTAACCTTCCGTTTTGATGGAGTTCCTAACGTATCGCGTGAAAAAAATGTGTCAAGTTAAAGAATTTTTTAGATATTTTCATTTGATTACTTACAATTCTGTCATCTAAAAATATTTTATTGCACTATTAATTATGCAATATTTAATTCGTGTGTCTCACAGTTGGTGACATTAAAACGTATATATCTAATATGGTCTCTATTATGATTAGGGGACTATCTCGCTCGCACTATCTTAGGGTTAGAATAACTCCAAATCCTGACGTGATAGCCAATTTTCTTGAGAAGGTTTGAATTCGGCGTACAAAATTACGTCGGAAGGACTCTTCGCGTCAAAAAAGCAATCGAGACCTTAAAATGTTTAGGCCTGTGTATTAAGCAGTTTCGCTTTTCTCGACCTTCCTGATACGCACCATTTTCCGTTAGAGGCGAAAACGTCATTTGCTTTCTTTGCGCAAGGAAAGGTCCAAACGCAGTTTATTTTCGCGCCGCCCGAAACTCGCCACTTGCGCTTACGCATCGAGTGAATCCCGACCCTTCGGCAGCGCTTCGGGCCGCAATCACCACGGGCATAGGAAGAAGTCCTTTTTTTTTCTCTCCGTCTTATCTTCTTCCCCCGGTGCCGTCACGGAACAGGTTCCTTCCCAGAATACCTCGGGTGTCTTTCCCGTGCTTCCTACTTCCTTCCTGAGGCCCCGCGTCCAAGCAAGCCCGTCCGTATTTTTTTCTCTTTTTTTTTTTACTTCTTCGGTTCTTTTTAAGATCGCCCGTTATCTTCGAAGAGCGGTCGTCGTGCCTCTTTTTTTCCCTTACACGCCACACCTCCTCCCCTCCCCTTCATCGGTGTTGTGTTTGCGTCGCCAACCTCGGGAAGCTTCGCTTGTGTTCATTCTGAGGCCTCTGCCGCCGCCGCCGCCGCGTGTAACTTATTGATTTTCCCGAACGGGAAAAAAGTATCCGTCCACGTTTTATTCCTTATCAAGTTCAACAAACTTGAAGGAGGCGTTAATTCGTCCGCTCATTCTGCGAGGGGGGTGAATCGTAATTGAACATTTTTACGAAGTGAAGATCAAAATGTTGCTTCTGTAAAAATCATTCATGTTATATTTTCGGTGGTATTGTGCTGTTTTAGTGGTTCTTATCTGTATATGTAATTGATACTAAGGTAGTTTGAGCGAAATAGTCCCCTAGTCATAAAAAAGACCATCTCCGACTTGTACGTTTTAATGTCAGCAGCTGGAGGAAGCAAGAATTAAATATTGTATTATTAAAGGTGCAATATTATGATAAAAACAGTGTAATATAATACACCTCAGAAGTTCCAATAAATGAAATAAAAATATCTCCATAGGTTTATAACTTGTCTCTTTTTTTCGCGCGGTACGTTTAAAACTTCTTCACGACGGAAGGTTTTTCTATGATTCGGAAAAAAACACTGCGGTAACTTCGGGATTTTTTTTCAAAAATGACTGAGAAAGTATACCAACTACTCGCTGTTACACGAGACCTAGGAGTTAATAATTCCTCATTGTTTAAATGTAGTCTCTCTAGAGTGCATAAGAGTGACATATCTCAGGAAACGTGGGCTCTATTTGTTTTTGGTTAATATATCGAAAAGTTGGTTTAATGTCTATGTGGCTTATATTTGGGTACCTTTGGAAAGGTGCCGTATTTTTCTTTAAAATGAGACAAAATCCAGGGAATTTCAGATGACATGATTTATCGCATTCACTACATTTACCAATCGATCTCAGATCGATCTGATTTCGGACCGATCTGAAATTTCCAACGACTCAAATCGCCTGGTTTACCATCACGGATTTAAAATATGTGTACAATCGAACAGTGAACAATCGAACCTGTCAGTTGAAGCCCGATTGACCCAGTGTGTAAACAAATGCAGATTTGGTAATCTTCTGCCGCACTCCGAGAGGATAAAATTGGCCAATTGGAGGTAGAATTGCGAAGTCCTACGATCTCATCAACGTCACTTCACTCGCCATTACTGCAGTTTTATTACAACTGGTTACAACACACGCCTTGAATAATAACGATTATATTTTGTCTTCCGATGGCAACCAAGAGAATAACGAGTAGCGCCACAGACCCGCTGGTTCAGATCGATCCGAAATCTCAGACTTGCTAAGCAAATGGGCTGAGTCGGTCCGCTTCTCAGATCGATTCCACCGATCCCGTTGCGTTTGCCATACCGAGCTGATCCGGCCAGTTCGATCTGAGATCGATTGGTAAAAGTAGTGCATGAGTTCGAAATATGAGCTTCCTTGGCTTACAATTAGTTATGTGTACCAGAAACAATTCAGCGCGTAAGGTTTACATTTTGAGCAATCTTGTCAGGTGATACGGTAATTTTTTTCAGAGATTTTCAAACATTAAGCGGCAGCATAATGGGCTGATAAGGATTTACGGTTTAAAAAAATCACTTAAATCTCGGCGTATTCATTGACTAGAAAAACGGTACGATAATTCTTATCTGCGGAATTTCCCGGGAACTGATATAAAAAATTGCGAATCAATGAACACGTAAATAAAATTATCGATTTTTGTCCGTTTTGGCACCGTCAGCCATATCATAGCACTCCTTTGGTAATATAGGATCGTTGTTTCGTTGTTGTGTTCGTAATTGTGAGGTGGTAAGTATCTCGGTGATAATTTCTCTACGTACACATCTGTTCTCCAAATAGTGGCGACATTTTTCTCTGGGTGCCTGCTCCTTTAATTCTTCTGTCCTTCATCTCCTTTCTTGTAAATTTCTCCTCCTTTGGTCTCCTCTTTTATTTGGCCCAATCGCTTTGAAGTGTGCCCAATGAAAGAAAGCGCCAAGTAGCGTATTCAACTGTCTCTTCTATTCGCGTGTCGACTCTTCCCGTCGATTGGGTCCTGTTCATTCGTCTGTGATGCCACATTTCCATCGCCATCTCTTCTGCTACGATGCTTATTTCCTGCGCGCAGTGTACAACGGAAAGGCGGACTCCGGGTAAACCGGAGGCCAGGCTTAATTGCTCGGCTGAAGATCCTCCGCGTAAAAAAAAAATAAATGCTGCAAGCATTCTTAATTGCGTTTGCCGTATGATTCAGTTCGCTGCTTACCCGGTACTCGAGTGCGTGTGTGGATATCGCGAGATACGGCCCGTCGCACTGGAGCCGACGGCTTCTGTAGATCAGGAGCCGTATTTGTATTGCATAACCTCACTTCTCTAGCATTCATTTCCATCTCCCTCGGTAAGTAAATAAGCGTCGATCAATACTGAAACAGGAGCTAACTGCATCATTCCGCTAAATTGGTACCGTATGTAAAAAAAAAAATTCTTGAAAATACGAAAGCACGTGTAACTACCGCGCGTCTTCGGAAACGAATTCTAGAATCATTTGCCCCATGTTCCTGAATATTTGCTGCCTATAGCAGATAATTGCTATAAAATGTTTATTATTGAAGCGTTTAAACAAATAATGGGGCAATAGCTATTTTTTTTTTCAAATACTGTTTTATCAAATTTTTTAGTACTAAAACAAGCTATTGAACGTCTTTCTACGTTGATTCTTCCCTGAGATGTGTGATTACGAAAATCTAATGGCGGTGAAAATCGCCATTTTGAAAAACAGCCGTTTTTTTTTATTTTCGCAAAACACTCAAAATATTACTCAATATTTCACTGGGCAAACGTTTCCTCAAATTGTTGTCCAAATTTGAAATGTCAAGGGTCAACTTTGGTCCGAAGTGGCGTGGAATGACCCATGTATTAGCTTTGAAATTGTGAAACTTCTTTGGTTTTTATTGTAAATTTGAAATTTATTTTCAAGCGACTCTAGTAACCCGAGTAGATATCTCCTTATCGCCAAGCAAGCAACTGTTGTGATGCCAAAAACGGAAGTTGCTATTCTTATAACTATTCTCATAGATTTAAGCAATTTTTTTAAATCACATGCTAAGAAATCGCTATCAATTGCGAAATCGACGTCTAAATGCCGCTTTACACGGTGCATTTTATTGCGCAAACGAATGTATCATGGATTCTACAAGAAAATGAATAGAATTAGGGTAGGTTCCATTTCCCGTTCTGTCATTCAGACAATCTTACAATTTGCCGCTTTACACGGTACAATTTTCCACTTGAAGAAAAACCTAAATTCGTTTGTATGATAGAATACACGGGTAAAGCAGCCTTAAAACATTAATCGAGATACCTCCTAACATGGGAATGATATAGTTTCTCGGCGTATTCGCCAATTCGATCGGAATATATCTCGGAAAGGTTAAATCAGAGATATCCCAGGTTTATGTGTGCGCATATTAGAGTGAATGATTTCACTCCAACGCTTTCAGATTTACGATACTGTGATCCTTGCAGCGCCGCGGAGATAACAGAACGATGTCGCCATTCCTTGGGCTGTGATTTAATCGGAAGCGGCTCACTACTTTCATCACATGGACCAGCGGTCGATAACAGACGGAGACCGTTGAAATTTGAAAGCCGTTGTCCAGGAGGAGGTTGTACGTGTGAGACCGGTCTTCTTGTATTGGTGCCTCCTGGTTTTTTTTCTGATAATGGTGATCATAGTCGGGACTGTTGTGTTTTCTTCCCGAGTGTTGGCGAGCCAACGACCATAGGTTTACGTAGGCGCCCCGCGGCAAAGCTATTATTCCGGTTTTGCGACAATCTCCGCCAAATACTGTATGTATGAAGGCGTGTTTACGCGATTCATGTTCCCACGCAAGTACGTGGCTTGCCAGATGCATGGACAATTACGAAAAAGGGTTATTTTCTGGCCCAAAGTTCGAACATTTGCGCAATTTTCGGTGTCAACACGATGCAATTTTGACGGCGCTTATGTTCATGCATCTATCTAACCTTGCTGTACGTATACTGTGTGAATACGGCTCAAAACTGTTTCAAATAACCTGTATGCTCTTTCATTGAGACTCTTTCGCAAATAGCTATGATGATTTTCTTTTGACGCCCTTCATCAAAGTGTTACCTCATGTTTATCTGGAAGAATTCGTAAGCCTACGTCTAGTATGAGGACTTCGAGTTTTTGTCCCTACACCTACTTGTGCGCCACGTCGAGAGCTTTTCGAATTATTCATCATTACCATCCGATGAGGCGTGAAATTTTTTCCTCTATGGTGTTTCCCGTAAGAGTTAAAAGAGTAGGCTAGTGCCGATGCTGTGTTCATTTCTATGTCACCTCCATTTTCTGTGTAGTCTTTTCCTATTATCCTCAGTTGATGGCCCCTGTGTGTTTATTATGGAAGTTAACTGTCGTTAGGGATCCATTCTTACGAGGCACTTTTTACTCCCGGTGAGTTTACTAGTCGAGGGCGAATCTGCCCTTCGAAATATTGTTTCCTTAAGTTGTACAACATTTGTTGGTATGAGTAAATTTGGGTTTAGTGCTACCTTTTATATTTTTTAAATTTCATGTAAATACCTCTTCGGGTGAAGCGATAACCCGTAAGCGATAATAAAAGCGATAAGGTTTTACTTTGTCACGAAAACCAGTAATTATTCTTACTTCAGCTTCCATTTATATTTCGGCAGGGTATATCATCATGATTTTTTAACGAACTGAGGCAAGAGTATAATTATCTTTAAGCTTAAATCTCTTAACTATATATATTTAATGCTGCATCATGATTTACATTGATAAGTAGATTTGGCAAACAAGGTAAACAAAGAACATTCCCATGGCAACCGTGCAACACCATCTCAATACGTTGGCTATGTGCTCCGACGATAACCGGAAGGCTGTTATTTAAACCCAAATGCACGAGTTATATTATTGATGACCGAAGCTGGAAAAATATACTAGGCATCTCCAAATGTAATGTATGTTATAAATGTTTTCGAACAAAATTTTTGGGGCCCAAATTTAGATTAATTAAAGTTACGTGAAGGGATACGTCGCGAAGGGATAGGGCGCGTCGGAATGTTCTCCTTTTCTTTCCCAAATATCGTTGCTTTTATTTAGTTCTGAATATGAACAAGTTCCACACTTTTTATCTTTGTACCACTTCCAAACATGCTACTCGCCAAAAATCACTGAGCTCATACCCGCTCTGCAATGGTTTCAAGCTTTGTGCATGGGAGATGGCTAACAACATGGCTGATGCGCGCAAAATAATTGCATAAAATAGCTTACCGAGCAAGTAATTTGGCCCCTCTGTGTATATATTCTCTGGGGTCGTGGCTTGCTGTGGCAATATTGGACGCCGGATCTCTTTACGTATCGATCGCATGGTTCCGTAATTACTACCCAGTTGTGGATCGCCTCATCCGATAACTTGACTACAACAGACTACAGGAGCTATGAATCAGTCCTGTCACCTGACTGCTCTCTGCAACGTGGAGTCTACATATCTGGGCGTATCTTGTTGGAGCAGCCTCTTAGTAAATCCTTGGTCATGTGTGATTGGTGTTCAGTAACTTTTCTTTTCTTTCTGTTTCTTGTCGAAAGCTAAGTATTGCTGCCAAGTTTCGCGCCACTGTATCGCGAGAAATAACAGGAAAGAGAGGGAATCGTTGATGACTGAATATGACGACAATGGAGTCCGTTAAAATCGGAAAGCGTCGAACTCCGACTTCCAACCCGAATGGCCCTCTGTTTTCTTTTGGCATGGTCTCTCGTCTTTTCCTTGACCTTCCTCAAGATTTTGGTTCGCTGGATTGTCGTGATCGGTACGCTCACAATTCGCCTCTCACCGTGGTAGTGTCGGTAATCTCCAAACCTCTCCCCTTCGACCGTCCCCCACGAACTCTTTCAAGTTTCACTCATCCCATTCCATTCCTTCTTCCCGCAGGTCCAAAGCTAGAGGTCAGTTCGTATCCTTTGACCTCACTTGTGACGGCATTTTTTTTTGGCTGACCAACAAAATGGCACAAATCATATGACATCGCACGTCAAGACGTGGTGCGTGACGCGCACGCAAGTCAAGTTTAACCAAAAAAGATAATAAATTACAAAGACATGCAGCACACATACAAAACATTTGCTGCACAGCATTAAAGAAACTAGGTTTTGTTAAGCGTATAACAGGAAGGTCTTCGGATGAAAAAGTAAAAGAGAGATGCTACTTCTCTCTGGTTAGGCCACACCTCGGATACGCCGCGAGCATTTGGGACCCTGGTCATAAATATTTAACCAAAAAATTATAAAACACAAATAAAAGTTGCACGCTTTGTTAAAAACTGCTACGAGCGGACATATAGTCTCACAACTTTTAGAGGGATTTAGGTGGGAGCCCCTAGAGACTCGGATGCTGCACGCCAGGCTTATTTTGCATGAGAAATTCAGAACTGGTGTGTTTCAGAGCGACATAGAGAATATTATCATGGCGCCTCACTACATCTCCAGGTCTCTCAGAAGCTATAAAATAAGAGAGATACATTGCCGAACAGAAGTGTACAAAAACTCGTTCATTGCGCGCACAGTAAGCGACCACAATAAAAACTGAGCTCCACTAAATACACTCCCATAATACACGTCATTATTTCACTTTCCAAAACCTTACATATTTACACGGTTGGTGTCCTAACGCCCCTCGCCACTCGCCCGTACGGTTGCTTGTAGGGTAGTATGTAGATGTAGGTGTAGAAGACGACATAGCAAGAGCCTTCGAGTATTGCAAATGCGAGTGTACTAATCCTCTCTCTATAAGAAAATGGTGAGATGATTGGCGAAATTAAAAATTCTAGTGAGGATTAAAAATCGGAAAAGGATGTTGAAATCTGCATGCCAATGAGTCTTGCCGATAAATTTGTAGTCGGGAATACTGGGTGCTACTTCCAGAACTTTGGTTTCCCTTGATAACATTCTAAGGAGAATGGCTGGGCAAGTTATCTCATGGTTTGCGCATCCGGTCGGCTGTAAAATCGATGATAATTTCCTGGCGGGAGACTTTCTAGAGAGAGGACGCCCGACGAAATTTTTCTGCCGGCATTCTCCACATATACACTGTAGTTCTTCACACTGGACCCGTTTAACCGTAAACACTTGGCGGGAGCTCGTTTGATGAAGAATCCAGCGTGATAATGCTCGTTTTCTCTGCGTTTTTCTATGCTATTCGGATATACACGACGCAGTAGCTCTTCAAGAATTATTTAGTCGTCATGGTAATCATTTTTCTTTATGTGAATACTTTAAATCTAATAATTTATGTTAGTATGCATGAATATTTGTCCGATTTCATTTGTCCCAAGATCGAATTCAATTAGACAGGCAATCACGTCATTATAGTTTGTGGCGGTTCATATTTAATCCTGTGCTTTTTGTCATTTTTAGAGGGATGGTAATCCAAAAACCTCGTCATATTAATGTCCTACCGGTCTAAGTGCGAGGGATTTCAGAGACTGAACGACTTTTTAAAGAGGTTACGTTGGGTATTTATGATTCTTTCAGAATATGTTTCCGTGGATGGACTCTTTAACCCCGTTTTTGGGGATTGTCTTACTGAAACGGGCGAATAGCTATGCAAATATTTTAATAAGACATTGATCATTTATAAAGTTTTACGTTGTTTTTATGTGAGAAGTGGTTATACTGGGTTATTATTGCACAATCCTTCTCCCTACACCCTCCGTAAAGCACGTGTAAGGAGGATTCAAACGTCAGGTTCGGCTCTTCTTGTTAATAGGACGTAAAGTGTATAATTTATTACCTGTTTCACGTTTTAATTCAAAAATCCTAAACACAACAATTAAAACTACAAGAACTTGGTTGTGCACTAAAGAAAGTCTAGAGTACGTTATTATATAACTGTAATATTATTTGATGCATGTACTGTAATTTGAAAACGCTATATTTCCTTCGTATATGTGTGAAAAATCCATTCTGTAAACGATGGTAGCCGTAATTCAGGTTTACCTTAATGGCTACCTAAAATTACTGCCCGATTTAACCAAAGATATTATGTTGTAAGCATTTTTTGTCGGAGTTATAAAACATAATTATTATTCTTATTATAATCAGGTATTTGAAGCGTACTGCGTTGATGATAAAATGTGTACGTCTCGTTAAATGATTGAGAAATATCCTACCGTCAGATACGTGATAATTGTATGAAATACGTGGTCCACCGCGATCATAATGTTTTATTTAAGGTTACTTTTAAACATTCATTTATTCGAAATTTCCACTATTATTGCGATTCAGGATATCAAATCAACAATTAAGCCGCCATCTGTGCTTATTCCGTCGCACATGTCCACTTCTTGCTGAATTCGCGATAATGTTTCAATTTTAAAGGGTGGATGTGAATTCAAGTGATGATGAAGAGAATATTATGTCATGTAATTAATAAAATTATTGTGCTTTCGAATGCCTACCGTTCATATCGTGCTGTTAATCACCGTTGTTACAAAAAAATGTGCGAAATGTTTATATACAAAATACTGCGCTTTGGAATAGCGATAGGGGTTAAAAAGGGCAAAATTAACAAATCCTCCGAAGAGCTATACACAGTCACCGAAAATTACAAAATATCTAAACTCTTAGCAAAAAAAAGCGTGCCGAAGGGCGTTAGCTGATTTCAAAAGTAAATTACTGTTAGAAGAATTAGGATGGGAATCGCTATCACAGCGTAGATTAAATTATAGGCTTAACCTCCCTACTAAATTTCAGGAAAATCATTTCTCTGACGACGTAAAAAACATACTATTATCCCCTCGTACTACGGCAGATTAGATCGCGTTAATAAAATTAAAGAGCTAGATTGCAGAACCGATAGGTATAAAATGTCATTTTTTCCGCGTACTATTCGGGACCATAACAGCTGTGATCGTCGTCATGAATAGTTCGAATGGTGACAATTGGCAGACAGTAAATCTTTCTCTTTATATTCTCTACGTTCTTATTTATGCATGATGTAAATATTGATGTTCTTATTTATGCATGATATTTTGAATATGTAGTAGTAGTCCTTGTACCCCTTGCACGATGGAACGATTGACGATAGAATGTTTCTTGGTTAGTAGATTGTTAATTGGCGCGTTGCATGTGTGGTACACTTGTTTCAATGTAGTTTCGGTGTTCTACCGTATCATTCATGCATGTCTGGTGCGGAAGCACCCCCTGCCACACACTCTTTGGGTGGCTTGCAGGGTATGACGTAGATGTAGATGTGACCCTGTTCTCTAGCATGTCTCCCTAAAATATCCTACATCCATGGCAATAGTGCATGTTTGGTGATATTCACCCCCTGCCACACACCCTCGTGGTGGCTCGTAGGGTATTACGTAGACGTAGGGGCCATTTTAAAGTATCGAACTCGAGTTTACATAATTATGCATTTTTATGTCACCTTTCATCCCGACGAGTTTAATTTTGTTGAATTTTATCTCCTTGGTAATTTTTATATGGAATGTGAGACGTCTATAATACAGTTAGATTGAGTCACCTCTTCAGGTGTTATAAAACAATTGTTTATAACGGATTTTTTCTTGGGCTAACTATCGATGTCTGTCGGGAATTATAATGACCTTACGTAACAGGCTCAAACTGCTCCCACCTTTTTAGCATCTGCTAGACCTTTGCATCTTGAACATTTGAATACACTCTACAGCATTGAGGTGCGTGCTACTCTGAACGATTATGTCTGAAACTGCATTCCTCATCACTGAATGTGAAATTATGTAATTGGTGGCTTTTAAAAAAATATCCCGGTGTCGTTTCGTTAATTTTTTCTCCTGCTCAAGGTGAAATTTAGATTTTTCCTTCGGCTTTCTTATATCAAGCTTTCTGGCCGTTTAAGTATCAAAACCTTTCAAAAAATTTGTGATAAAATTAAGATTTCCGGCAGTAGGCGATCTTAGAGTGTAACTCAGTACATTGTGAGACCAATATTCCTTTTTGCTTAATGCGAAATCGTGTAAATGATCGCATGCGACAAAGCGATTGGAACTTACATTAATGTCATGCCTGGCGCGCAGCAAAATTGTCCTCACTTCTCGGCTAGTTTTTATCAAACTTTCCGGCCGTTAAAAGTTTCATAGTATTCACAGACTCTATGATGAATCGAAGTATAAGGCTTCATCTATTTTCACGTCCTAGGAAAAGTAGAGGCGGTTCGTTTTCAAGTGCCTCGTTCGGCCGACTGATTGGATGCAAATTTCCTTATCGTTTCCCGTGAAAGATTGCGTCTGCCGGCTCCTTCAATTCTGAGTCAGAGAGAGGAAGACGGGCAGAGACGTCTTGGAAGAGGGAAGAGCGGCTGAACTAGGTTAAGTAAGCTCCGCAGCCTCAACTACCACGGCCACCACGCCCATTCTCCTAACACGTTTATATAACCCGCTGTTGCGTGCATTCCAGAGGAAACTCTTACTCCGCGCTGCGCTAAGGCCATCTACCGGCTGTCGAAAGAAGCTCGTCGAAGTCGTTATTTTCTCGTATACCTCGTATACCTCGTGTGATTATTAATAGCGCCATCCTATAATGATGCGAACTGAACGATGTGTTTGATGATAGTCACGAAACGGATGATTTAATGGTTTGTAATCCTACAGTTTTCGATACTTCGACGTGTACCAATGTTCTGTTTGTTTTTACATCCTTGTAAGAGAGAGACGGCTTAAACGAAGAGAAAATTTTCTGAGGTATTTTTTGCTTGCGTGTTTAATCAACGCTGGCGAATTAAAACTGTGGGAAATGAGATACGGGTGAAAATCAATTTGATTAATCCGGCCATCTAAGACGCCAGTGTTCTGATACAGCGTCCCTTGCGTTTCGAATGCCCTATCATGATCCCCTTTTTTAAATTTATATCTTACGTAGTTTCTGCGAGGATTTGACAAACGTTGTCGTGTGTTCTGCGTCGGTGGTGGCTTATTGCTATTCGCATCAGTGACCATGTTTTAACGTTAGATTGTTTTTCTTTATTATTTTCTATATAATGCTATGTTTCCAGTTTGCATGGTTCACGGCAAAAATGTGATTATTATTGATACCTGAACACTTAGAGAAACCATACGCCGTGTGAGAAGTATTTATATGAGCACATCTCTACTTATCCCATGAGTATATTCTTTTTATTCATAGGCTTAGGGAGTCCACGTCTCAGGGAGTCCATGGGGACCAGAACCCATGAACCCAGGAACCAAAATTATTTACATAAATGACACTTTAGGATAAGATTATTAAAAAAAAACGTTGATATCATTCAGTCTTTATTCTGAATACCTCTCCAATCTGTGGTTAAGCAATTTTCAAACGTAAAAACCGATGGGTGGGTATTGTATTCTTTCAAAATTTGTACAGCGAAGATCTGTTAAATGTCAGCTTTAAC
The DNA here is from genome assembly GCA_963169105.1 of Ceriagrion tenellum. Taxonomy (NCBI): domain Eukaryota; kingdom Metazoa; phylum Arthropoda; class Insecta; order Odonata; family Coenagrionidae; genus Ceriagrion; species Ceriagrion tenellum. Next base: position 41,520,162 of record OY720636.1, on the reverse strand, counting down.
GGAGCAGTCACATTTGCACTTGCAATTTGCCCAAACATACTGTTTTGTTCCTTAATGCATTATGTCCCCTCTCATCTCCCTGTTTGTACTGAATATTGCCTCATCTCAATAAGAAATCCAAGTAATGTCACTTTTATATAAATGTATGTTACTAAATGTTGTCTTTGTATTATAAAACGTATAATATCGCCTTTAGATTGGTAGATACAAGTGTATTGATCTAGGGCCTGCCCTGTAAGACCAAGTGCATTTAGTGAAAAAACTATGATCGGTTTTTACAAAAGTTATTACGTAAATTAAGTACAAAATTACAAGTAAGCATTAGTCAATGCCAAATCACATACATATTTTTGATTTATTGATTAGCCAAATACCGAACTGCAAGTGTTCTTTTGCTGCATAAGATATTCGTATAATTTGGTTTTTAAAGATTTAACTGATGAATTTTGTGTCAAGGATGTAGGGAGGGAGTTCAAAAATTTTGTTGAGGTAATTTGGAGTGGTTTTAACATATTAGCCGTGGAAAAGGTTCAAAATCCTTGAGGCACAGCCTAAAATCATGAAATATTGAAAAACGTATGTCGAATGTCAAGCATGTTTTCCCATGAATTCGAAGTTTATAATCAAAATACATCTCTTTCAACGTCCATTATGTAGCTTCAGTTGTAGTTCTCGTGTCTGGTAGTCAGGTTATCGGTGCTCGGCTTTAATTTAGATTGAGAACACTCTATCTGATGGCATCTCTCCGAAACCCCTTCAGAAGCCAATCCTTGATTGGCAGAGGGCAACGCCCCTTTACTGACCTACTGGAATCGAATTATTGTTGAATTTATGTATCAGTGCTTCGTGTATACCTTGTATGGGCCGCGAAGCCTTTATGTGTTCCCCATTATATATTCCTGTTGTCAGATTTGATACGTTGGTTGATACGTTGATTGGATACCGTACTACTTATTCTCCTTTTTTGTGGACATGCGAATAAAAAATATATACATGTTATAAATGACAGCAATATTGTTAATGAAAGAAATTGAAAGAATTCGTGCATATGCAGCATGTATAGGAGGATCCAACGCTAAGCGCAACAAAAGTTGATTTGTTGTTTACGTCTCAGATCGCTTTCGATAAAGTCAGTTTGGAAAGAGAGTCGGGTTGGATGGTATAGCGGCGTATTTACCTTAACTTTATCAACGCATACTGTGCTACGTAAATTTTTAGTGGTTAATTAAATGGTTATGAGTTTAGCGAAAACTGTGTTAACTGAAAAGAAGCGCATTCCGGACAGGCACATCAAAGCATGATTCGTCTTCTCCCAAATTATCCACAAGCTGATGGCTCGCCCTCCAGCGCTCTAGCATCTGGGTCAACAGCCGTTCAGATGGGTGATCAAACCCACCAGCATTTTAAAGCAGTGCACCGGAGACCACGCCCACAATCTTCCTTATTAGCTCGTAAGTGCGTCTGCTGGCCAAATCCGCGGGCGGAAGAAGCCTCGGTTGAATTTCAATTGAGCTAAGTGAACCAGAAACATCGTCAAAACAGCGGTCATGCGTGACATCTTTTTTTGCTAGTTTTTCGGAATTTAAAATTTTTGACCGATTATTCTAGCCCAGCGTTTGCTTGTATCCGCCGTTTTAGGTGAATAAAATTTGTTCATTATTCGTGCATGTTACTCGTCATTCATAAAAGATAACCCGGAAGTCTGGCTGCTTCATTTAGATGACTCCACCCTCGACTCCGTATTGAAATAGTTAGTAGTTTACATTCTTTAAAATTATGGAATGATATCTGAAAATTTTGATTAATTTCATCAAAAAGGCTTTCAAACTTCTTCAAACTATGCGTATTTTTGCGTGCATCTTGTCCAATTTCATGCACTGCTTAGGAATGAGTGTTCCGACGTTAATTTTTTCTGCAAAAAATTCTTGAAACATTTTCTCCCTTTCAAAGACGTGAAATGCATGTTTAAGTATCATCGTTTACGTAAATGTACTGTAATTAAATAATTGTAGTGGTGTTATTTTTTATGGAGAGCTACATTTGAAATTTCATCCTCTTTTTGAATTTTGGTCCTCTATTTACCTTTCTGAAACTCGGAGCCAATCATTTTTTAGCGCCATTGTTATGGTCCTTTACCGCATCGTTATGCTAACCCCTGTGATTTTTATCGCTCTTTTTATGTACTTTTTACCCTTCGAATCAATTTTAAAGAATATTGCTTGCGAATGAATGGAGTGTATAATTTATTGGTAAAGTAAAAGTACGCTGTAATATGGTGTTTTAATGTCGTATAATCCCTCTTTCTTAATCCCTCTGAGGTGAATGATACGACTTCCTATTTTTGTGTCGGAATCGCCGCAATATTTCAATTTTTAGGTAGACACCACAGATTTCATTTACACCAGAATTGGAAGGAATTCCAGTGAGTAAATCCTACCAGCTTGATTCCGAATTCACTTCTAATGTGCGAGGACAGTTGCATGTTTACATATATTGAAAGTTTTTTCCTTACAGCCTGTTTTTTGTTATTACTGGAAAGATTTAAGGTTAATAATATTGATAGTTAGATTTAACTCATTGTTATAAGTATATTTGTTCAATTATCTGTTACTTCTTGGATTATTAATCTGGCAACGAGTATTAAGCCATTAACAAATCATGCTATTTGGAACTAAAAAGGTAAATGTATTACCTCTGTCTGCCGAGCAATTATTTCGTTGATGGGCTTCACGAATCATTTTTAAATCGTCATTTATAATTTATCACAATTCGAAATCGTGTTAGCTTGCGGCACGTTCAAATTTGTTATTCAAACGAAATTAGTCACAATTCTACCACTTCGTTTTGTCGCCATTCACGGCGTATTTCGATTGTCACTTTTGGTTGTCCTTGAGAGGACACGGCTGCTGCTGGTAGTTCCCAGTTTTCTCGCTGCGGCACGCTTCCTCAACCTCAAGGAGCCCGAGGCGCCGTTGTTGCTGTTGCCACCTATCGCCTGGATATCGTACTACGTATTAACAATGTTTACATGGTTGTGCTGGGAATTCGAATGCACAAACTCCGTTGCATGAAAAGATATTAATTTTGGTATGTCTGGGAACTATTTATTGTGTCATTCTTTGTTCATAATTGATTTGTAATTGAAATTCTATAACTTTCACGATATTATAATTGTGCATTACATTGCATTTTCTTCACAGATTGCAAAAATGATGCTCGTTTATTTTCTCGAATGCTTACGAGTCCTAGGACATGTTCTACTCCCATTGATTATACATCTGTGGAATTGGTTGATTTATTCCTGTTTACCGTTTTTGCTGGAGAAAGTTAATGTTGCAGAAAAATGGAAATGGTTTCTTAAAGGTAGGCGTTTGAGTTTTATTCATTCGTGACTTGAAGTCTGTGTTAGCTCTGAAAATCAATGTTATTGCCTTGCATACATATTTTCTATTGTTAGTAGCCATTACGAAAGAATTATTTCATAAGTAGCCAGAAATTTCCTTTTCTTATTGTAGAATTAGTTGTTCTTGTCATTGCATCAATAATTATTCCCTCAATTTGTGATATGGAAACTTTATTCGCTCTTGAGGCATCTTCGTCTAAACATAATGACTGATAAGATTTATCGCAGACGAATGTTCATTAAGAGTCCTTGAAAAATGCTGTATTATGGCTCAAAGGAGTATCAAAAGCGTACACCAATTGTAAGCTCATTGTATAGCCGCCACCCCGTGGATATTAGTACAAAAAGTATGGCTTATTGTGTTGAGCCTTACAACAAATTCAATTCACTAATGTTGCGCATATATTTCGATGCGTTTCCTTGGTCCTTATGTAATTTTCAAGAAAATCTTGATTCCCTAAAAGCATGACACAAAGAAATGTCTGCGATTATTCCTGTGGATTATCTAATATTTGGTTTGGGCTCACATCAGGAAGCCGAACGCTTAACCGGATGGCTTTATCGCATCGCTATTTCGGGCTGGAATTATACGTAATGCACAGTTATTTCTTCTGAGCTAATGAAATGACAACCTTTTGTCTAATTTTTCGTGCGTCACACCGACGTTAAAAAGAAAGGTTTTCGGGATTTTTAGTGTGCTCAAGGGTTACTGGTATCTTAAACACGAGTGGAAAACATTTGGTACTTATACCAATAAATAGTGCAAATTTGTGTGGGGGTATTCAACGAGACACGCACGTATATATACCGTGTGTGGTAACAATGTTTTGTCGAACCCCAGTTCCTCCTGACTTTATCTCAGTTATAATGAGTGCCAGCGCCAGTGATTATAATGGTGGGGCGAAAAGCTAATACAATGATTTCATATTTTGCATTCTGATAACGGCTTTATGATTTAGTCACTATTTTATTATGTTTTACTCATCTCTTTCCAATTCGGTTTGTCTGGTGCAAATAAGGAACTTGTTCAAGGTAATCGTAATTTTAATGGTATTTTAGCGATTATTACGACATATTTTAAATGAATATCACTGAAGAACAGATTCACGGAACAAAATCGAACACAGGAAAGTATTTTTACCGAGCTGAAATATTATTCGGACGCGATAAACCAGCAGTCTGCTATTGTAAGGTTTACTTAAAGGTTTCGCAGACAATGCCAGAAGATAGAAGAAAAGGATTTTTCCCTCTTTTGTTGAACTTTTTTCCTCCTATTATAATTTGCTATTCCTTGGAACTTTCGCCAGCTGTTTGCAAGACCTCGAAATCTTTATCTCGCCCTCCGCCCACGACGACGATTGATGCGAGCCCTGTGTTTAGTGGGTTGCGTGTCATCAAGGATATTCGCAAATTCCCTCCCGAATTGAATGGCTTCGCACCCTTTCGGACGAAGGGTCGGAAACCTTTAATGCTCCAAGATTGCTAGGCGGCCGACCATAGGTATGTCTCGGGCATTTTTAATTTTTTCCGGCTGTGAGGTTAGTAAGGAGATAGAAACCTTTAATTTTTAAGTAAGAAATATAATACATTGTTGTGCGCTCATCTGTTAAGGGGCCATTCAAGTTTTACGTCAGGCCAGCGGTTACCAAACTATGGATAGTCATCCTCGGGTCGGCCGCGGGCGAATGTTTGTGCGTCGTGGAACGAACCGTCGTGTAAAAAAATATTTTTATAATATTTTCTGCTTTGAAAATTTGATTGACAAGCAAACATTGCCACTTAAAAAAAGCAATGAAAATATATAGTATCCTACGTGAAAATACAGTTTGGTATTCAGTAGTCGGTAGGCCTTATGACTAGGTAAATGGAGTGACAATAACATACCAGGTTTGTCGCGTCACAATTTAAAAACTTATAAGTGGGTCCCAGTAAGGTCCTGGGAACGCTACGATTCCCAAGCGATTAGGAGATGCTTGACAACGTAGTATTTTATGAACTCCTCCGCTCTTCCTTACGTACGTATAATACGTAAGTATTCAGATTTTAATGTATGAGCGTAAATCAACTATTCGATAGACGATGTATCACGCAGTTGTTGCTACCTAAGGGAATATTGAACTGTAGGTATTGAAGGGTATATTTCTTCCTGCGGTTATTCAAAAATATTAATACTAATACGATCTTACTTGTAACTAAAATATTACGTAAGGTGATCTCGGGCATTCACATCCTGCCCCTATGTAAAACCGTGTAGACCCTGTTCATAAAGATTTAACCAAAAATTGTGATAAAATACAAAGAAAAACTGCGCGCTTGGTTAAAAACTGCCACGAGCGAGCATATAGTGTTTCACAACGTTTAGGGGGATTGAGGTGGAAGCCCCTAGAGACTCGGAGGCTACACGCTAGGCTTAGGTTGCTTAAAAAATTCAGAACTGATTTTTTTCAGAGCGACACAGGGAACATTATTGTGACTCCTCACTACATCTCTTGGTCTGACAGATGCGATCAAATAAGAATTTTGAGAGAAACAATAAGCGACCACAATAAAAATGAGATCCACTAAATACACTCCCATAATACACGTCACCATTTCACCTCCCAAAACTTTACATTTTTACACGGCTGCTGTCCTAACACCCCCAGCCACACGCCCATGCGGAGGCTCATAGATGTGTGAGGCTCATAGATATATGTAGATGTAAGGCAATGTGAGACGATATCAACCATCCACTCCCTAAAATATCTTACGTAGTTTTTTAATTGCTCATAAAATTGATTTTTCTTGCCTATTCGCGAATATCATTGGTGTGATGTTTTGTTTAAAAAAATATAATACGTGTGAAAGTTCATGTGGGTCTTAGGCGTTGCCGATCGCGCTTATACCCATCGTGGGCAAGCCGTGGGCTGGACCGGTCTCAAGGGCTGCCGGTTCGGGCTTTGGGCCGGACCAAACAAAAAGATTCTCGCACCGCCCTCTGCCACGTAATGCGAAGTGTTTGCCTTGTCCGAGAGGTTTTTGCGATTCGCACTACTCCTGGTTATGTGCCCCTCGGGAATGAAGTCGACCGATATTTTTATTTTGCTCCGGATGTAATCTGTCCACCGGAACCGAGGAGAGGATTCTTATTTCGTGGGAATATTTACTGTGGCTTATTCGACGACAAACACGCAAGGTTGGCCTTGACAGGCGGGTAATGTAAGACCTCGTTCTTCCCTGGCGTAGTATCTTCGTGAATTCGTCTCGGGCCCTTCGCCGGGTCACGGATTGCATGATAGGCGACGTTTTGACGCTTGACACGAGCAACGTCTTGTGGACGGAAAGGCGATATTCGTGGATAGTGTCGAGACTTGTGCCGGCATGCAATCCGTGACCTAGAGGTCCTGAAAATAATTCACGAATAAGCATATAGCGCCTAGGTAGGTTTATTCTTGAGTGTAAAAATAAAATGAGTGCAAATACTTCGGTAACTTCCTGTAAAGTGTCCGAAGAGTAAGGTCGGAGAGACCTGAGACAGTCTTTGGACACTTTTCTGGGAGATTCCGAAATATTTGTATTCCATTTTAATTTTTCATTGGAGTGTCTGTTGATGATTATCATTCTTGAACCTCCCTTGTGTATCCTTTTTCTTCATTTACCCTTTTGGCTTTTCTCTCTTTCCCCACTCATTTCTTGTAGTGAGGTGATTTCGATAGAATCGAAAATCCACAGAAAATCACGGTGTCCTATGGGTCAAGGTAGGGCCTTCAGACTAACGGCAGTAAGCTTTCGCTGATATGTTGCCGGTTAACTGAATTCCCGATAGATTACCGTGGAGACTTCTCTCAGGCGTAACTTAATTAAATTTTGTGTGCATATTGAATCGAGAGGAAAATTATGGTTGTTCCACATGAAATTTATTGCAGTGCAACTTTTGCTTCGTTATAGGACGTCATCGTTTTTTTAATTTCTACTGTTAACGCGAGATATCATGTAACTACCAAGTTACGGGGGAGGGAAAAGTTGGTCAATGGGACGAGAATGCTGCATATATTAGAATGCAGCCTCGAAATTCTCACCAATTTTGCTCTGCATTATCTCCCGATCCAGTATTTTATCAATTGGGAGGTGTGCTAGTATTTTGATAGATGAATTCGACAGTTCATGTCAGAAAAGAAATACCTTTGGTTATATTTTAAACTTTTACCAAGCCACAAAGCGCTTTATTGAAGAATTATACATTACGTTATTTTGACCCCGAGCTAAAAATGACACGCTACCATGTTGACTTTGATTTGGACGTTAATGGGCAGTATACACTACATCTATTAAAATTTTTAACCTTTATTTGTTGATAATGCACTTAGAATAGGTTAGTTAATCATTTAAAGTGCATGTGTAGTAGTACTTTACGCTCTTGTCTCCACCCGTCTTGTCTATGTAAAGCTCTATCCTTTGACTTTATTCAGGGACTCTTTCACCGTGAATATTATTCTGGAATATTTTTACAAATAGCCCTTCCACAACCGTAGTTATTTATCTAAAAAACATTGCATGAAGACTGGTGAAATAAATTACATGTTACATCGCGAAAGTACCGCTGTACCTATTTTATACCTATTTGTACATATTTATACCTATTTGTACATATTTTATGATATAAATAAACAAATAAGCTCGGTCCTACCTTATGACACCACGAGATATGGACACCGATTTTGTAAATGTGACATTTTTGGGAAGTCCTGTTATTTTTTCCTACCGTACAGAAGGTTTTTTGCGTTTAAAAATATGCTGTGTAGTGACCCGCTTTATTTCAATTTACCCATTTCTACATCTACATAATACCCCGCGATCCGCCGCACGGGCGTGCGGTAGGGGGTGTTAGGTCACCAGCCGTGGAAAGGTGTAAGTTTTTTGGAGATGAAATGGTGACATGTATAATAGGAGTGTATTTAGTGGAGCTCAATTTGTATTGTGGTCGCTGATTGTTAGCGGAAAGAACGATTTTTTTTGTATCTATCTGATCGGCAGTGTTTTTCTCTTATTTTATCACATCTGTCAGACCTATAGATGTGGTGAGGATGATAATATTCTCTATGTCGCTCTGAAAAATATCAGCTCTGAATTTCTCAAACAACCTAAGCCTAGCGTGTAGCCTCCGAGTCTCTAGGGGCTCCCACCTTAATCCCTATAAAAGTTGTGAGATTATATGTACGCTCGTAGCAGTTTTTAACGAAACGCTCTGCTTTCCTTTGTATTTTATCAATTTTTTTGTTTAAATCTATTTGACCAGGGTCCCAAATGCTCGCGGCGTGTTAGATGTGTGGCCTAACCAGAAAAAAGTAGCATCTCTCTTTGACTTTTTCATCCGATTTTCATTGATTTAACTACAAGTTAATGTTTGGAAATAATAGCTATGTAGTTATCACTACCACATACCTGTAACCTTTTTTCCGTGGAATATTTGCTTATATCTAGGTGGAAGGAATTAAAACAAATAGTTTTATGGTTAAATGATTTTCAACGTCACCTTGAAGAACACTTTCTTACCGTTAAAATCGATCGGTGAAAAAAATTGTATTGAGCATTGGGTATTTTATTATTGCGCTATTATGTGTAATATAATTTCCTTCCACAAAATTGCGCATGTTTTGCTCATATTTGAGTACCCATAGAGTATTTTCTTGTTTAAAGTTTCATGGGGGCGGTTTGAAAAAAAATCAGCGTCGAAACTCTTAAAGGGACCTTGATGAATAGTTGAAATAAAAAAGTTAGGGGAACCGTGGACGGCGAGAGTCTTCCGTAGTATTTTGCGAGTCGGGAGAATGAGAGGGGAACGAACGGGGAATTGCTGCGGGACTTAAAGTAGGCCGGGCGCCTTCACATCCCTCTTCTCCTCATCCACTCACCGCGCTCTCCACCCCCGGCTATCATTTGGCGATCTTCGGGGCGGAATCCCCGACTTGAGGAAAGGAGGCAGGTTTTGTGAGAGAGGTTCACTGTCTACCACTCGGAAGAAAGGAGGCCTTACCTCTTTTTCCGTGTGACCTCCCACCATTCTCTCGGGACTTTATCGGCGTTCCCTCCAAAATTGTCGCCCCAGGATGGGGGGGAGCGGGGAATGGGCGCTAAAAGCGGGAGTACATGCATGCATAAAAAGGTAGACCATTTCTCCGTGGAGAGCCTTTTTTCCAGGAGAGAAGCGACGGGGTTTTACCCAAAACTCGACCGTAGTCATATAGCGTAGGACTGTACGAAGTTTCATTTCGGCCCTGTACAAGTTTTCTACATCTACATACTACCCAGCGAGCCGCCGTATGGGCGCGTGGCAGGGGGTGTTATGACACCAGCCGTGTAAATATGTAAGAAATTTCGGAGGAGAAATGATGACGTTTATTATGGGAGTGCATTTAATGTAGCTCAGTTTTCATTGTGGTCGCCTAGTGTGCGCGGAAAGAACGAGTTTTTGCGCCCTTCTTAGGCTTGCTTAAAACCCTAGTAGGTCTAGGAAGCGTGGTGGTCTGCGCATTGACCCAACAGGCCGATAAACCGTGGTTTGATTCCCCGTTCAAGTGAATTATTCCTGATGACATTTTCTTAGTTCATATTTCACAGCCTCAATGTCTAATAGGAGTTAACTCCTTCATTGCGTATTTGGGCTGTCCTTACATTATCTTACGCATGGAATCGAAAGTCGTATATCATCGTGTAGAACACTAATGGATATCGTGAGGTGGCATTGTATCACTTCTCCCTTTGTGTCCAACGTGTTCATTATCCTATTAGAGGATGCTTAAATTTCCCTTGGCCACTTTGTCCAATGAATACATTCGTATTTGAAGGTATTTTCGTCTTCCTGGTTAGTGGAAGTGGGACATCTCAGGCATGCAGAAAAATATTTAGAGACTACCCATCTTGTTCCTGATTATTGTGCATTGGGAACGACGATAACGTCGAAACCGATATTTAAGAAATTGTTTAGAAAATATTTATTGAAGGACATGAAGTATTTATTCAGTTTTCCGACAGTTTTTGTAATGTGTTCAGATTTTGGCGTTCGGTTATTGCGGAAATCTGAATTTTATTTATCAAAATTAATTTTTGTTTGAAACGTTAAGTAATAATTTAGTAAAATTATGAAGCTTGTGAAGGTGTGTCGTCAGCTCACTAAACAAATTTTCTTTTCTGTGTGCGTGTTAGAATCAAAGTTTTAACCTTAAAACTAATCTTTGGCCCCTCTGTAGTATTTTAATTTTACGCATGTGATGTTGGAGCGGGGTAAATGATAGCATTTAGGGAGACTCCTTTATCCTAAGCAAAGTTATAACTTAGTCCCGTAAGTAGAATATGTGCTACATTTAATACACTGTGTAATGACATGGATTTATTTGAGGATAAGAAAATATACTACAGAAAAACCTGTAATAAGCTGTTGGCACAAATTGTAAAATCGTAAATTGTAAATGATAATATACATGTACATGTATTTTATTGGCCAGCTTGACTCCTTGTCGTTGTAGAAATTTTAAATATTTGTATTTGTTATTTTTCACCCTATAATTATATTTATATGATGGGTGAACGTTAAACTCAATAAATTCAATTCAACTAATTCGTAGATATTTGACGGAGGAAATAAATTCCTAGTGCTATATCCGTATAAATTAAACTTGTATCAAATAAAATGTTAAGTGTATTAAAATTTAGTAATTATTAATTGTCTCCGTGATAATTGCTAAGACTGAGGGGTGAGCAGCATTAGTCATACTCTGCCCTGCTAAGCCGAAGGACGGTGACTGACAAAATTACACATTTTGAAGTTAGAGTCGATTTTGTTATTTTCAACCTTAAGGATTTTATGCTACTAAACAAAAAAAAACGTATCTGTATTGGTTTGCCAAATATCACGTACACCTTTCACCGGATCAATAGTATAAATATCACTTTTCTAGGCCAGATAACAGTAATTATTTGTCTTTCTCTTAGAGAATCTCATTACATATGTTCCCTTATGATTTATCTTCATTCCGTATTTCCCGCACTGACAATCTACGCATCTACTAAAGCTTATAATCTCTTCGAAAATGGACTAGATGAAGAATCGAAGACTCGAAGATGAAAAATTAAGCATGCAATAACTCAGAACCAACAGTCATGCAGTGACTGTCTTTTAGCTTAGCAGGGCAGTACTCCTCCCCCTAAATGATGCTGAATGACAGCAGTGGTGGATCTAGGTTTGGTCCAAGGGGGAAAGGGGGGGGGGGCAAACCAGGGTCTGTGAGGGGATTACCCCCCAGACGAAGGAGGGTTCGGGGGATAATTTCGATTTCATCTAGTGTAAGGTTCGACCCAATTTCGACCTAAGGGGCTATAGACCTCTTAGCCCCCCCCCCATAGATCCGCCCCTGAATGACAGTATAAATTTCAGTTTTCCTGGCCAGATAACAGCAACTATGAGTCTTTCTCCCAGAGAATCTCATTACTTTTGTTCCTCAGTGTTCTTCATTTCTCAATAACTCAGAAATTTTGCAATACCTCAGAAACAACTGTGATGCAGTTACTGTCATTTAGCTTAGCAGGGCAGTACTTTAACCTCTCCCCTTAAATGACGCTGTAATTTTGTGGAATATGAATTCCTCGTACAGAAGAGCACTAATAATTTAATGGCGTTAATTAGCATATGGTTCCTATCATCGTGTTTCTGGTCGTCTGGATAATTCGAAGCTGATTCCTCTGGGCCCTTGAACCAATAATCAGGCAGGTACTGTCTTTTAACTTAGCTGGGTGGAAATTACTCTCCCCCTACTTGACGCTATTACTTTTTTGGAGTATGAAGTCCTCGTTTGGAATAGCACCAGTAATTTAGTGGCGTTAATTTATGTGGTTCCTATAATCGTCCGTCTAGGCGTTGGGATAATTCGAAGCTGACACCTCTAGTTCCTCGAACAAAGGCATATATTTACGTCAGTACCCTCCCTGCCTCATTCTTGTACCCACCCCGTCGCTGTTCGGCGACCCGTCTCGCTTTTCCCGCTTGTTTGGTCTCGAAAAGGGGGGCGTGGTCGCCGTGGAAGATGCTGGCTCCCATCTTTCTCCTTTATGGTGGAATCCCTCTCTCTCTCTGCCATTCCAACCCTCCTCCCCGAGCTCGCCTCTCAATCCCCGTCCTCTTGCACTCATCGTCAGGGGGGGAGGAAGACGGAGAGGAATCAGGTTGGACTCCCTGACGTGGCGAAGGACGAGGAGGTGGGGAGAGGCGGTGTTGTGGTCGTCAGGTGGAATCGTGGGGTGGAGAATGATGGGGGCAGCTTGGGAAAGAGTCGGGGGCTTACAGTTTGAGGGGATTAGGGGAAGGAGGAGGCGGAGGAGGGATGGCTGAAAGAAGGATGTCGATGGGGGAGGATGGCGTGTCATGGCGGCTGAGATTTCCTACCGGGGGAAGAAGTGGGGTGGAGTCGTCCTCCCCTCCCCCCCCCCGCTCTCGCACCTGACCCACTCCCGATGGCCGCTCCGCCCAACAATCACGGTTCTTTTAATCGCGACGTTTTTGTGCGCGGTATTCCCGAGCCGAGGGGATGCGCAGGGGTTTATGGGCTCCTTTACCCCTTTTTAAACCGTGACGTCGGGTTCTGGGACCGTCATTAGAACTCGCTCTTTATCCCCATCCACTTCTAGTACCGCCTGAAAGAGACGTCCCTTTCATCATGATCCGTCTCGTATGTTTACTTCTAGATGACGTACGCGGGACTTTGCGGGCCGAGCAAAGCATACATTATTTCACTACGGGAATATTTTTATTTTCTCCTTGGCTCGCTGCATTTAATGGATGCCGTATCTCTTCTATAATTTATTGTATTTTGTATGTGGTGAATTTCACGCGAAAATCGTAGCTTAAAATTAGGCGTATATTCGGTTTTTTAGATGTCATGACTTTCTCTGGGTAGGAATCTATGTTTTGTGCGTACAGGCGTTCATAATGTATCTCGTATAAGCCAATTTTTTATTCAAATTGTGGTAAAAATTGAATTATTTTTGTAAAAATATTATCAGCTGTTTTGTCGTGACACTCTGCGTTGGTTATTTTAAACTGAAATCCGAAATTGAGAAAGGGAAAGGCAGTTGTACCACCATCGCCAAATTTCGTCTTTGTAGTGTATTTAATCGTCCGCCTAATTAACAAACCACGTGACTCAGAAAACTACGATTTTGGATTTTTATGTTAACGGTATCGATTTATGGTCCCCAAACAGTTCCTTCTAACCTTTTATAAAGGAGATATAAAGGAAAAGAAAGAAAGGTTCACTTTTTTGAGACAGAAATGTTAATTAAACCTGCTTTCGCATAAAGAATAATCGATTTCTCCTCTCTCTTGTAAAAAAGTAGGTAATGTGAGTTGCGTGGTTTGTTAATCAGGCGGAAATTTATGCTGGTTACTGAAAAGGGATTATTTTTGTTGGTTTAATCTGACCGTTCATTGATTAATTTTATTGTATTTTTTAAAGATAATTTAGTGTTTATAGGTGCTCTCACCTCGAGTATCGTATCGCACTGCATGGCATTCGACCTGGACGACATCAATAACCACGTTGTGATTCGTACACGCGACCGGTGGCAAACTCTTCCATAGCGTGAATGACTTGGCCTCATCGGTTGGTACGACACTTTATTTTATCGGGTATCCGCTGGTATTCAAAAGGTCTAATTTTCCTTTTGTTTTATTCTTGCGAATTCCCCTTCACCTGTCGGTAATAAATGGAAGAGAAATCCAAATTGTCAATAGAAGCGGAGGAAAAAGCACTTGGGGAACTTTAACCTCTTGATACACGCACGTGCTCATTAGACAAAAGTACTGTTTCTCCCCGTATGTGGTCTCGTGAATATCCGAAATGCTTGAAACGAAGTCCTTTTTCTTAGATTTTATTGACTTTTTGTATTTCTCTTTAGTTTCACGCACTGTACAGTTGCTCCTCATTGAGCTGTACGATTATAATGTTTGAAATCGATTAATTCCGTGAACCAAACCGAAGTAACGTATCACAATGACCGAGTGACTTACTATGCATTAAATTTGATTATCGGTCTAGCGCTCCATTTTCTATCTTCAAAAAAAATAGAATAAAATGACCCAATGAACGGTCAGATTAAAACAGCTAAAATAATCCCATTTCATTAACCAGCCAAACTTTCCACCTAATTAAAAAACCACGCAACTCGCGTTACTTACTTTTTTACTGGTGAGGGGAAAAATCTATAATTTTTTTTGCGAAAGGAGGTTTGATTAACACTTCTGTCTAAAAAATTGAACCTTTCTTTCTTTTTCTTTATATCTCCTTTATAGAAGATTAGAAGGAACTGTGTGGGGACCATAAACCGATACCATTAGCAAAAAAATCCAAAATAGTAGTTTTCTGAGTCACGTGGTTCGTTAATTGGATCGAAGATAAAGTACACGAGCTCCTACGAAGACGCAATTTGGCGATGGTAGTGCAACAGCCTTCTCTTTCCTGAATGTTGGATTTCATTTTAAAAGAAAAACACTGAGTGTCATGAGAAAAGAAAATATACAGCCACTGATGATTTTTACAATAATAATTCCATTTTTTACCACAATTTGAATGAAAAATTGGCTTATGCAAGAACCATTATATAGGCACTTACATGCAAAACATCGATTGCTACGCAGAGAAAGTCAAGATATCTAAAACAAACCGAATGTACGCCGAGTTTTTAGCAACGATTGTAGCGTGAAATTTACCACTATTTTTTGTGTAAGATGAGGTTTATTTAACACTTCTGTCTAAAAATGTGGATACCTTTTGTATATTTCTCTAATTTCACGTACTTTGGAGTTGCTTTTTATTGAGCCACACGATTATAATGTTTAAAATTGATTTATAACGCGAACCTGACCGAAGTAGCGTATCGCGACCGAGTGACTTACTTTGCTTGGCTGTGCCCGTCGGAGCGCCGATCTCACTGTTTAATGTAGGCGATACGCGGTGATACATCACGGTTTTAAGGGTTAAAGAGGGAGGGAAGGGGTGGTAGTGGTGTAAAGCGCAGCGGTGGCAATTCTCGTGGGTTCGAGGAGAGGGGCCGGCTCTCGGGGACCGCCTGGGAGTGGGTGCAGTGAGCGGGGATTGGAGCTCTCTCCCTCTTTGTTCCCGCTCTCGGCTATGGGGTAGCTTTGCGGGGTTTGTGTGCTAGCGCGTCATGGGGTCACCCGCTGGGTGTGGCGGGGGGAGGCGCGGGCGGGTGCGGGGGTGGGTGCGGTGGAAGGGCTGCAGCCCGTGTGTATCGATTGCGGCGCCGAGAAGACTGTCCGGGCGGCGCGGTGAGCGCGGCGCAATTGGCCGGGAAGTGTTTTTCGGGAATGGCGCGGGGAATCCCGGGAAAAAGGATGTGAATTGGGGAACATTCTGCGTGCGAGAGGTGGATGAAATTGAATGGATGTCACGCGGGCTAATCGCCAATCAGCGCCCTTTCCCTTTATTCTGCAGATATCTTTCATCATTCAATCTTTTCCTCCTTTTCTCCCATTTTGATTAGCATAGATGGCTTCCGTCTGGTTGGTTTCTCACGTCCTTCACTATTTGCTCGTCTCTCCCATCTCCACGATGTATAACCCTTTGAAAGGGAAAATTAATCTAGCATGTCTCTAATTATTGGGATTTCGTAGGGGTGACGGCAAAAACATCCATATACGTTTAATCTCAGCATATTTACTATTTTCCCAGATCCATAATTTCACATTTTCCAAAGGAAATTTAAAAAAATGTTCATTTTGAGCGAGGTGTGTGTTTATAGTGAAACATACGTGGGAATTAGCTGCTCTTATTGTACATTCTGGGTTATAATTGCTCCTATATGGTTCATATCGATTGTTACCTTTTGGATGGGGAAGTTCGATCAAATTTCTTGTTCAATTTTTTGCTGGTGTGCATAGGTAATGATGGAAGTTATCAATATTTGCATGGATGTGCTTAGCTTCGCTGTTATCTGGGTGAGATTGTTGAATCACGTGTATTTGCTCGTAATTCGCCGTGAATCCTACCGAGCTCGGCAATACTCATAGGCGGAATCATTCAGGCGAGTCGTTCCTTTGTCGTCAACCGAGTAGCGTCCCGCGTGGCTTGAATGGTAATCGAGCGCAGTGTAACTAGCTCAATACGCTCGACAAAGAGTCTCTCACTCGATCCGTCATAGTTTCGACCTCTCCCCGGCACTTCTCTCCCCCATGAGTAATCTCGCGTGTGATTCCTAGCTTTTCCTCGAGTTACCCGCTCACCTCCCACCCTTCCACCACTTGCTAGTCGTCACCTCCCCTCCTCACACACCCCCATCCTTTGCCCTCTCCCCTCCTCTTCCTCCCTCCTCCTCGCTCCATCGTGTGCCCTCACACTCTCTCACAGCGCCGAGCTTTTGTCAAGGTGGCTGCCCTGTCGGATGAGCGCAGAAGAGACGGTGGTTATCACGATAGGTGGAAGCACGGGTATTCTGCGCGCGGGCCCGAGGATTTTAATGCTCTCGTGTCGAACCCAGCTGCTTTCACGAGGCCGGACACTCGGGGAATCTCGCTGAGACTTTGGCCATTATTTCCGTGCTCGAGACGGGACTGATAGCGTCCCATAAAGCGGAGGGAGGTTGGCTGTAGGGGGAAAGGGGACCGGGAGAGGAGTTTTATCAGCGCACTCTCAGGACGGGTTTCCTCGTCAGACGGTGGAAGACTCGCGCGCGAGTCGGTCAAACTAGCCAACGTCAGGGAATCGTACTCGACTCTCTCGCGCACACATACACTCATAACACGATCGATCTCTTCTCGTGGTGGAGAGCGGGCAAGAGAGAAGGGTGTATGCAGCGAGGAGGAGGGGGGCGGGCGTCCTGGTGAGGTAGAGTTCATACTCTTAGCGAGGAGACGAGAGGCGGTCTACTGAAAGCGCGGCGCAGTTGTCAGCCAACTCGAGACAGTGCGGAGTGAGTAAACGAGCGAACAATGGAGCACGACGATGTGGGCAGTGCAATGTCCAACGGGATCAGTTCTTTCGCAGCGGGAATGGCCCAGGGTGCCGCCGCGGACCTACAGAAGAAACTCCAATCGGACCAGTCCTCTTTTTGGACCATGCTTAACCCACGTAAGTGCAAGGACGTGAGTTGATCACGTGAGTCCAACCCCGGTGGCACACGCCGGGAGCCCGTAACTCCTCAGGTCTACTTAAACGGTGATCTTTGACACACTTGAACCCGGTTGCACTTGTTCATTTCGGTTGTTTGTGGTGTACTCCCTGTCTTCCTACTGTTCTCAACCTGTTAGTTGTTGAAATCAAACCATTGTTGAATATTCTCCATTATCGGAGTTGAGGTGAGCTACTGAGACTTCGTAGCTGAGCGCTTTGACTGTGTTAATAACTAGCCGGGGTTATATCAAGGTTATAGTGTCTTGAAGGAAGGGAAACGTTGCTGTCTGAAGTCAAGCTTCATACCCGATATCGTGTTCGGTACTCACCGGGGTTCAATCAAAGTTACTGTGATTTTCATGAAGGAAATTTTTTCTATTTGAAGTTAATGATTGTGTCCGATAGTGTGTGCGGTGTTGTTATGGATGCACCAGTCTAATGTGTTCGGCAGTGCTTTATGGTTTGAACCGTTTTGTGCATTTTACGGCGTTGTCTCTTGGATCTCGGACGTTCGGCGGTAATGGAAGTGCATTCCAGTTTCCATTCAGGCACACTTTTGCCGTATTTAGCTGACGCCCGAGTTAACCAGGACTTCCTCTTTACTCTATCTGACGGCGCATCCATTCCTCGGTCATAGGGACGTCCCAACGCGCCATGTAAATGCAATCGTTTTCATATTTTTTCCATCCATCCACGTTCCCTAAGGGTTTAAGCCTCATGCCGCCGGCGTTGGGGAACGGAATTTTTTTAAACACCTCTTCGAGTTTACGCGTCGTTTAGCATACGAGGCGGTCGGAGGTGATTTCGTGATGTTCGTCACGACGGAAACTCCGTGAATAAAATTAGACTTGCTTCGCGACTTTCGTTGTTTTTTTCCAATAAAGTTGTCTTCTTTTGTGGTGTCGTCAAGCGTCTGTTTCGATCAATTCACTTTTTTTAATGTCCGTTGCGTCACGATGTATAATGTGATTCGCCCTTGACTCCTGTCTTTCATTATTCCTGTCCGTGCAACCCCGGCCCCCTCCCCCTCTCTGCCCCCCCCCCCCACCCAACTACCCCCCTCGAGCCGTCGTTCCCTCCATGTCCACCCGCGGCAATTTCCCCTCCTCAAAGCAATCCTCCCCCCCAACAGCAAGACATGTGACATTAGTTGAGGCCGCGAGTTTACCCAGCCTTAGTACCAGGTGGGTGTTATGAAACCGACCACACGTTTAAGGATGGCGGGGGAGGGCGTTGTGGGATAAGAACTGGTGTGGAAGGCGGACTGTGGAAGGGACGGGCGAGGGAATGAAGAGGCAAAGCACTTGAGAAGGCAGCCACGTGATCTATCGACTTAAAATCTTAATCCTTAACGATTGAACATGGCGACTGTATTTAAAAATATGGTGGAGGGGGTCGCGTTGCTTGCCCGAAGGTTAACTCTTCTAGCTCGCATCTCTCCATGAAGTTTGTGCTCGCTCTATCCGGGTATATCGTTGGAATGTGTGGAGTTAACGGTCCGGGGCGTCCGTGCATATTTGAGGTTATTCGTGTCCGGCGTGGCTTTTTGAATTGACGGGAAGAGGTTGAGAGAGAGAGTTGAGTTTCCTGCGGGTATTTGTGAGCGCACGACATTTGGACGGCGGTGCATCCTCGCCAACCTCATTTGGATAACGACCGCCTCCCTGGAAATCACAGACGTGGGAGTGCCGACGTAGATCGTTTTGTACTCTGGACTAAAGGTCTTTTTTCTTTTTATATCGCGTCTCATTATGACTTCCAGGTCGCGTCGGCCCTTTCGTCCTTGCCAAGGACTCTCGGGCTTGCTTCTTTTTGTCGTCAAAACACGAGAGCGGTTCCAAGAGATCGTATTTGTTTCGATTCACTTTGCTGTGGTGGGCTTAGATTACGTTTGCTCTTACTGCTAAGATTGCATTGCGACCTCAAACTAGGGACTTTAATTATACGAGAAACGTAATACCTGAGGAGGGATTCGAACCCACGAACTTACGGCTGCCTGGTAGGCACGTTACCAACCGGGCTACTTTGGCCAAGGTCTCATTTTATTGAGGAGAAATAGTATGGGGTTGACAGTAGCAATGCATGGTATTATGGCGTTAGCTGTCCAAACATCTACCGACAGCTTATTTCGTTTGCCCTGAAAATCGTCAATAAGTTTTCCGATTTCCGATTGGTGAACTCTCGTCCAGGAAATTCTTCTTAACACCTTCCCGTGACATTTCATTTTTGCACGGTAACTGACTTCTCGGATATAATTCAAGAATTCATCGTATTTCCAGTCATTTCCACATCGCGTTTCTGTCATTCGTCTATGAAGTTTATTGATTCTCTGAATCTCGGTTGTGGCTATAGCATGACACCTAACTGGTTATATTTCCTCAGCTTACTGTCTGGTCATTTGCTTGAAGCTCTGTCAGTATTGGTGAAAAATATCACCCATGTTCTACTTGCCCTTGAGGGTTAACTTTAAACTTAACTGTTGTAGTCATTTGATGTATTGCTAAATCTGATAACTACACATGAACGTTTTTGTGAGTTAATAATTCAGTGCTTAAGTAAAGTGATGGTGTTAACTGTAGGACTTCAAAGTATTCTTAAATATCTCCCGTAATATTTATTAATTTTGACTCGAGGAAAATTGGCTGAAGAGTTACAAACTTTGCATGGAGCACATGTTATTTTTAACTAAGTAAACATTAACATTCTAATGGTCTGCACAGCTTCTCCGTTGGTTCGCGAACCGTCTGCCGTGGTACCAAGCAGTGGTTTAATTCTTGTTCAATGGTAGTAGCAAAGGAGAAGAATCAGGAACTCTAGGTTACTTATTTTGCTTGTAATTTCTTCCATGGGGAGTTTTCGATTGCGTTGCTTTCAAACCCTCCTGGTTGTAAACTATGAAGTAATGTCCAAATAAAAAAATCGTCGATAGTCGTAAAAATATTGTTTTCGAGTATGACACTGTAGAACTCTTTGAATTTGGATACAGTAAAACTGTTATAATTTTTGTCTCTGGACTCGATGCCTACAGTATGCCTGCAATTTCTAAATATATGTAGATGTCTGTTACGATATTGACTTGCAATTGTTGAGTAGTCATTGAAGAGAGCGTTATTCTTCGTGGAGCTTTTGCAATCCTGGAGAAAGGATGAATTATGTGTAAAAATCATGGTTATGACGTCTTTACGATACGTAAGCATTACTTCATTTGAAAGGAATTGGAAAAAGAATCAGTCATGAGTATAGTTCAGGAAAAATTTAATCGTGCATTTTTCCCTTTTTTCTTCATGTCTCAAAACCATGCGGTTTAGAAAAAAAACTCATCAACTCCTCATACAGTGTGATTTTTAAATCTTTTATTCGCACCCTCTGTATCTAAGTCCTGTATGGGGACTACTAATGAATGCAGTGATTAATTAAGTACGGCTTCATACTAGTGGGTTGTGGACCACTAACTCGTAATAAGGACAATTAAGAGTAATTTTCTGAAAATGCATTACTAAAATAAAGGACGCTGACATCAAGTTGGTGGCTTAAGCTAAGGAACTATGGACTGCACCGTCGAAGGTTTCTCGAATCCATTCCCTGAGCTTAGGACTTTTGACTTGACACCTGCCAAGCTTTACGCATTTCCTTTCCTCCCTACCTGCAATGTCTCATTGCTGGCGTTCTTACATCAGTTCCTTAGCGGGTGCCTAAGGTGAAGTTGGCCGTGTCTATTCTGGGACATTCCGCCTCATATCTTCCTTGGAAGTACCCCATGTCAGAGATTGGCGAAGAATCAAACCTTGGCCTCGGATGGGATAAGGATTTTCTTTCATAGATAATGTCACGTAGGTGCATCGATCATCGCAGATAAGCATCATTAACGCTTGAGCGATGAAAATCAGGAATAGAGGTCGGTATAACCCGCTGCTTTCTTTACGATGTGCTATTTGAGTGGAAAGGTTTTATGATTCGCGAAATATGGTATTTTTTTATCGGGGCAGTGGTGATTATTGCCATAAGCGATACTTGTCATTGTATTTTTTCGGACCGTGGTTATAATTGCATTTTAATTACATGATTTTAATTCTACATTTATTTTTTTAAGCTGGCATATTCTTAAATTACGATTGTTTTCGAGTTGCGATGGGTACGATAAAACTAATCCCTGATGCTACAGGCTTCAGTCAGGTTACTCGTGAGTTTCCAAAAGGATGGAATGTAAAGGTTATGACGAGAGAGTGAATTTCATGGCGCGTTTATTTTTGTACGCTGGAGTGCCGGTATTGGTTCGAAGTGATTGGGATGCAGTTGACGTGAATTAACGAAACTGTTGGAAATCCTAGGAGTTTAATGATCAGAGATTGAATCACTTTGTAGTTTCCACATGAGGTTTTTATTTTCACCCCCAGGTTTCGTCACTCTGCGACATCATCTGGTACGAAACCTGAGTCATGAAAATAAAAATCTCAAGTGGAAATTACAAAGTGTTTCAATCTCTAATCATTAAGTTATTACGCAAAATTACGCCTGAAACCATTAATTTCAGGAGTTAATTGATTGATGTAGGGATAGAAGATTATAACTTAAGGAAATTTTCATACGAGTTTGAGAGACGAGAGTGAAGATGTGAAGAGAGTGTGTTCTGTGGGGAATGTGAGTCACCGATGGAAGATGCATCTGCAGCGGAGTCATTGGGCCTGAAACGTGGCCATAGTTAGACTGAGGAGATAGTATTTGTTGAAACACTGATAAGAGATATCCGTGGCGCAATGTGGAAGTAGCCTACCATTGGCGTTGAACTGTCTGTCATGGAATGCCAGACGGTACGTGAGCGGAGATGCAACTGAAGAGTATGGGGCCGTATGCCGTAAGAAGAATGTAGATAACTGGCACTAGAGATATGATGGAGTCCTGATGGTTTGAGATTTATCGAGAAAAAATGAAAACTTGGGTTTAAAAGATAAGAGGCCGTTCGGAAGATACGCATAATATATTCCATGGTCGGAGGCGTTGAAAGGATAAGGTGGAGTTTTCTAAGCAGATTACTACTGAAGATTGTGCTGTTAACCAAGTAGAAAGAAAGTTATACTGTCTTATAATTTTTAGTTTGTATAACTTTGCATGACTTTGTGGAATTTTTTAACATTATAATGATATCTCTTAACTTTGTGATCCCACTTATCTTTATTTGGGTTTCGACGTTCAACGTCATCTTCAGGTCGGTTGAAGATGACGTTGAAGGTAAAGATGATGTTGATCGTCGAAGTCTGGGTCGTTCCAAATAAAGATATGTGGAATTACATAGTTACGAGTTATCATTATAATGTTTTCTTAATTTCTTAATGGGATGTCCCTCTAGTGAAAGGGGGCTTGTGCTATTGTACATTTAAGTACGGGCTGTAATCTGTTTCGGAGATTGTATACAAGGGTGATATTGGTACTACTGGCCGCTTATGCCCAGGTCATAATTCGGTCATAACCCATGACTTTGGAAGACCACTGTCTTCGCTATCATCTTATGGCATACGAGCGCCGCTTTCACTTTGGCGCTATTAAGTTGGAAAGCATTCCGACGGTCATGGTCGGACGGAGGGGATATCGTATCTGTCGCGCTCGGTGAATTATCAGCCAAGGCCAACTCGCGTGCGAACCATAGAAACGCATGCATAATCGTCTCTCCATTAAGTGTTTTGAAAGAGAGTAAGGGACAAAGTTCGCCCATTCGGCTTTAGTGAGCTCATAACGAATGAGTAACAGAAATAGGAGGCCAGCTTAGCGTGAAGTGTGGGTAGGTCTCCGACTATTCCCATATAATCTCTCGGAATTGTAGAATCTGATGATGAATTTCACCGGAAAATTGTGAGACTATCCGGAGGTAACTTACTGAACTGAATTTTATCTTATTATTGAACTCCGTTTCCCGAACCAAATATGTGCTCAATGGGGTGAATTTTCAGAAATCCTCCCCATGTTTGAGGAGTTGTTAAAAAAAATGTATCCATGTGCTGTGCATCTTGTAATTTCAACGACTTCAATTGAACTTCCAGAGTGAATAAGTGTTTACAATAGGGGAAAATCGTGATAACTTGCATAACGTGAGATAATTCCCCGGAAACCCTAGAAAGTATCGCTCATGATGAACAATAAAACTTAGTATTTTCAAACTTTTTTTATCATTCACCGACCAGGTTTCACCATTCCAAAGTGTCATTATTAAGGTAATGACACTCTGTATTGAAACATGGTCGCTGGATAATAAAAAGGGTGAAATTAGTAAAAGTTTAATTGCTCGTCATGAACATAACAAATTTTAGCAAAGTGATGTTACTTCTTAAACACGAATGTTTCGGTGGCGCTTCGGTGGCTAGAAAAATATGACCTTGAAGTGTACTACAACTTGGTGTTTATTAATTGAAAGTTAATGACTAGTCTAAATGCCAATACTGACGCACAAACCTCAAGCTATAGAGAGAAGAAGATTTAACTGGCCATTGCAACAATAATGGAAGGAAAAATGAATGGGAAGAACTACCGAAGAACACTTTGGGTAGTGTATATTAAGCATATCAAGGACCAATAAGGGAGGTTAAGATTCAGGATGATGAAGGGGCAGAGTTTTTGTAAATTAATTGGACATCATCAGTTGCTCTTTCTCCATAATGGTGGATGCTGATGACGAGCTGTCACTAGCAGCGCAGGTGTAAAATCTCGAAGTAGTATGAACAGCAACAAACGGTGAAACAAGTATACTCTCTACAGTTCCACACAGATTTATTTCTGAATTTTATAATTATCATTCGATTTCGTAGGTTAAAATGTCAATTTAAAAGGGTGCATTTTTAGCCATTCGAATCGTTAGTAGAGATTAATGTATGTGGTACGGTACAAATTTTATTTTTTTGCCTTTATGGTTAAAAGAGCTCACTCCCACAAAGCTATGCCTGATTCATCTACCTCTACACATTACCTTCACAGCCACCTCAAGGGTTTTCGGTTTGATTCAAGTATGTCTATTCATTACAATGGGAATCGGGAAAATGTCTTGTAAATGTTCCAGTTCCTCTCTTCGCCGATACTTGCGTATTGAGGGTCATACTGGTAACGTGCACAATTCCAAGTCTTCAGCCTTCCATTCGATTGCCCGCAATTTAGCGACAACTCCCGCATTTCTCGACTCTCGATTCACTCTAGTTATGTCCTTCGCCATAGCCCGTCCCTCGCTCTGCGCATGCGTGCGGAATCGAATCAATTTTCCCTTTCCCCTTCAAGTGTCCATTGTCCGGCTTAAACACAGCTCGGCCCTCGTCCTCGGGTCGGGTGAATGGACAACGCGAACTCTTGCGTTTAAGCTTCGCATAACCGTGCCGCGATTGTGAATGGATCGAAAGAAATGGTCTCTCCTCACGATTTCTCCGCGATCCGCATTATGCTTCAGGTCATCCTATAATCGTCACTGCTCTCTTCAGTCCTCGGATCCCTTGAGCACGAGCAATATTATCCAGGGTGGAGAAGACCGCGGTCGCTGGAATTTTAAAATTCGGTAAAATTAGTCGGAGAAGGTGGAAATTCACTTTCCATCGTCTTAATGCATCAGTGTACAGATTGGTGTGCTGCGAATCTGGAAAGGGGCGAGAGGGAGAAAGAGAAGAGCTTCTATGGAAGGGATGAAAAGGGGTAGACCGTACGCTGAGATCAAGTTAGCAGTTGGGTTAGGAGGTTGGGCCTTGTGCATGTACAAATACTGATGATTTTTACACACTCTAGTATGGACCCATGTTAACAGGTTACCTGTCCCCTATGGAGTAAATAACCTTAGCTGTCAGTCGCCTCCATAAATATCCAATCCAGTAATAAATGATAACATCCATAATAGTTTTATGTGTATTACCTGAATAGTAATAAGTGGGGGGATCGGGTTAGTGTGGTGGCTCGAGTACTGGCTAACCATACGGTCGGTTCAAATCCCTGCAGAGGAGGATGTTTTTCAGAGAAAGTGCAAGTGCAGTACTCCGTCTGTCGGATGAGACGTTAAACCGTGCTCCTCTTAGCGCCTTTCGTTAAGATCAGGCTAATGCCGACGCCGGATTTCTATCCACCCTTCCTCCCTTAACTGTCCCCTATGGTGCAAATGACCTTAGCTGTCGGTCGTCTCCCCAAATATCCAATCCAGTAATAAATGATAACAAACTTCTTAGTTTTCTGTGTTGATTTCATTCCGTTTTGGCTGGGTGTCCCTCCGATTCATTGTACTCTTCTTTATTGTGATAAGAATGCGGTTATGTCTCAATATCAGGTCTTTATGTTTGTCTTCTAATTTGAAGAGTTTTTTTAATACCTTTTGCTTCCCTTAAAAACCGGGAAATTATTAGTAAAGCCCCAGACCACTGTTTGAAAGTCACCATTTAGTCAAGCCTAGAATGAATATAAGGCCTGGGTACCGAAAATAGTCCACTTGTTCAATTATTTCATCATTTGCCTTCATCGTACAGTTATTCTTACCTTTCTCCGGTTCAGAAATTACTGCTTTGGCCGTTGACATATCTACCCTCAAACGCATTCTCCTTATTACTCTGCAGGAGTAATCCTGGTGCGCCTGTGGGTTCGCAAATAGCAAAACTACATCATGTGCGTGCATTTGCGCTTACAGATGGTGCTGTGAATCTGCCAAGCGTGACTGAACCCTATACTAAATCATCATCAAAGTGCAAAACGTTCTGCGGCATTTAAATTTCGAGTAAATCATAAGTAATCAATATTTTTTTGGCTTTACCTGAACGCGCGTGTTGCATAATTCTGCGTCATTCTTGGCCGGCATGCTTTTTTTCCTTCGTGCTATTCAAATTTCCTCATGCCTCCTTCACGAACACTCTCTCCCCCTCATTTTTCGCTCTCCTCATCTCAATACCTCATCAAGGAGGCATCTGCATCCCAATATCTCTTTAATGAGGCGTCGGGGATTTGATTGGGTTCTTTATTCAAAAGCCACCCAGTTGTTTCGTGTCTTCTCCGACGACCCCTTCCATCTTTTTTCACTTCTCCTTCCAGTAAACTTTGCCGGCCTCGGTGGCGGCGGGGTAAAGTCCTCGGATAAAAATCCTCGCCTGCCAAACCGAAGGTCGCGGGTTCGAGTCCCGCCGGGGTAGGATATTTACACCTCCCTGGGCATGTTTGTGAGTGTTCGTCATATATGAGTTAATTGTAAGAGAGGACTGTACTGGCCTAAATTCGCTCGAAATTAAAAAAAAGACAAATTATTATTATTATTATTAAAATTTCTCCACTCTTCCCCTACCTCACGTCTTTCTTCTTAGACCTTGCGTTGGAACAATATCCAGCTTAGGAATTTCTCTAGAGAAAACAAAAATATCTCATGCTATACGCTGTATACTTATTACACGGGCACAATACCTATTTTCGTAATATTTCTACGTTCGTCGCTATACTTACTCATAATCAAGCGATAAAGTGGAGATCTTGCTGTCAAATATAGATATATTTGGAGTGAAGAGATGCATATTTATTTTGGTTAAAATTTGCCAACTTTCATTCAATAGAGCCAGTTATTTACGTAAAAATACATCTTACAGTTCTAAACCTCCATACTACCCTGCGAGCCGCCGCATGGGCGTGTGGCAGGGGGTGTTAGGTCACCAGCCGTGTAAAGATGTAAGGTTTTGGGACGTGTATTATGGGAGTGCATTTAGTGGAGCTCAGTTTTTATTTTGGTCGCTTATTGTGCGCGGAAAGAACGAGTTTTTGTCCCTATCTGTTCGGCAATGTATCTACCTAATTTTATCGCTTCTGTCAGACCTAGATATGTAGTGAGGCGTCATGATAATATTCTCTGTATCGTTCTGAAACACACTGGTTCTGAATGTCTCCAACAAACTAAGCTTGACGTGTGGCCTCCAAGTCTCTTGGGGCTCCCACCGTAATCCCTCTAAAAGTTGTGAAGTACTATATGTTCGCTCGTAGCAGTAAGGTCACCTCTTGAACACAAGAAAACACGGAGGTGCGCACGAATAGTTGAGGTATTCGTGTGCACATCCGGAAATGAATTCTGTTAAATGACGTTATTTAGAGATAAGAAATGATTTATTGCCCGTGCCAATCTTTTCAATTGTCTGCTTCAATCGTATCCGTATGACATATAGCGAACTCGGATTTTCACTTCCTGGGAATTACACAAATTTTATTTCTTCCGCTGCAATTGCTCCCATTTTCCCCATTTTATTATGAATAAACTCGTTCCTTGTTAATTTCCGCCTTCTTTATGTTTCCTCACTTCCCTAACAATGCTTCTTAGTCGAAACGTTACGCAACATTTTTTCTCTATTACGTAAGTCCATTCTTGTTTTTCGATGTATGCCGATTTATTGTTCTGATGCACGTGTTAAGTGTATCCGCTACTCTTCATTTTTTAAAACAGGATTCGTTTTTCATGATTCATTACGTGATGGCAGTTCTTTGTCTCGCATCAATCTACTATTGCATATACTTCTGACGTCTGCTTTTATGCGTCCAAGTAAGGTGCGAGTTAGCTCATTAATTCATTTTTGCTTTTTCTTTTTATGCATTGGGACATCAAAGTTTGAGGCTTTAAAAGAGGCAGACATAAATAACTCGATTGTATTTCTTCTGGGAGTATTTGAATGTGAAAATCTGCCATTTTACTGTCCCCGATGTGAAGCTTTATAATATTTTAGTTAGGATTTATATTATTTACCCTGCCTCTGTACCATGTATACATTTTCTTGAGATGGTAAATTTTAATTTGCAGATGTGTGGAATGCATTAATGTCCAGGAATTGGCTTTTCAATTCTAAGACTGAATGACTGCAGCCCTCCGCCCTTCCCTATCTAATGCTAGTTCCCTTTCCTACTGGAATCTCTTCCTATGTACTTCCCTCTTTATTTGGTCCATGAACTTATTCCTGGGGTTACTTCACCCTATATTTTGCCTTCGATCTTGTTCTTCACGAACCCCGTTGTGTCTCAGGGTGTGTCCAATCCATCTTGTTCTTCTTTTCTGAATGGTATTCCATATGGTCCTTTCCCCTTCTACTCTTGTATACACTTAACGGACAAGTCCATTTTATCATCTGCATCATCCTCCAGCACCAGGTTTTGAAGGCTTCTTGTCTGTTCTGGCCAGCTTTTCCAATGGTCCACGCTTCCGATCCATAGAGTGCTGCGCTCCACACAAATTTTTTCACATATAGTTTCCTGGTGTTTAGTCCTATCTTCTTTGAGCACCACCGTTGTCTTTTTCCCATGAACTTATTTTAAGATTTGGCTATTCTCCGCTTGATGTCCGTTGTAATTTTTCCGTCCCAGTATATGGTACTTCCGCGATCGGTGAAGTAATCCACTTGCTCCAATTTCTCTCCTCTCAGGGTGACTTCTACATTCAGCTTCTCTCTTGCGCATACTACGATTCAGGAGTATACATTGTGATCATATCATAAAGTAAGCCTACTCCGTGATTCGTCGTGTGTCTTTGTTAACACGGTAACAATATTAGATATGGCAATAGTATACTTTGGTGTTTGTCTGTGGACTGAGTAGTTGAACCTTGCCCCTTGCCTTTATTCAATCGATCGTAGCATGTGTTCCCCCCCGTGTGGCTTGGTGATTCACCTCGGGAAATTTTCTGAGTGAGTTCATTGCACCGTCTTCGTCATGATAGTCTTCTGATCGGAGAGTCTAGAACCTTCCCAGTCGATTTTTTGTTCACGAGAAGATAACCATAATATCACCTCATGCGGCGTATTGAAATAAGTAATAATTAATTAATTTATTGTATCTCTGCATGTATTTTCCCTAATTTGTTTTTGAATAGGCGCTTCGTGATCTCAACGTTGGTTCATTGGCGCTATTTCCTTCGATTATGCTAGCAATCTAGTATTATGCCTCATACATTTATTAGATTAAATGAAATATTTAGATTTACGGATACTAATTTTATAGTCAACTCCGGACTGAGAAACAGGATAGCTGATTTTATATCAATCGTCATTTGTTTGGTGAATCGGTTTAGGTATTTGGAACGGTTCCTCTGCTTTGTAAATGATAAGACTTAGTTATTCCACTTAATTTATGTGGAATAACTAAGTCAATCTTATCATTTACAATGTTAAGTAGATTTCATGAAATCACGCTGGAGACAACAGGGTTCCTGCTTCTTGTATTTTACTTGCGATGAGAAGAGTCATTCCCGCTGGTAAACGGGATATAGATGTTTTTTTGCTAATTTAGTTCAAAGGAAATTCCCGGACGTAGCAATAATCCTCCAGAAACCTCTTTGATTACTAGTTGTTTCTAAGCAAACATAGTGTTTGGAAAAGCTTGCTTGGGACATTAAGGTGGCTTGAGATTTGGGTAACTAGACTTTGCAGAAGGCGGCTTAAAAATTAAATCTTGTTACCTCCTCCTTGAGATCCAAGTGCAAAATCTAGAGAACTGAACGACTCGTTGGCAAGCGTGTTAGGGACTAATTCATGTCGTGAATTCACATTTGATTAATACCCACGTTCGTGTTTTAGATGTTCCGTCTTTTAAAACTTCATGGACGCATGTATAGGTACACCACTTAGTGCAGTGGTCGAGATATTGGGGCATCAGCTTCTGTAATCAGCATCTCTCGATGTTTCTCGCGTTCCGCTCTGTCGGTTTTCCTCTAATGGAGACTTTTGTTCCCATGGGCGGAGCGTGATTTTTTGGTGCCTGACCTATCCAAAGCGGCTATTTTTCTGGGCATCAATTCGCATCCGGCTAAAGGATTCACCTCGGTGACCTGTTATTGTACCGTGAGCTCATTATTGGCTTACAAGAATTGCGTAAGGTCGCTTGGTTTTTGAAGGGGACTTCCTTGCCTCTCTTCTATGGCTTCCCGTATTCATCCCGCTTCGACTGTTCGCGTCGATGTATCATCATCAGAAGGTTTTGCTATCTAAGTCTGACGGTGGCTCTGTCTTCTTGATTTTCTCTTGAACTCATAATTATGGTCTTTCATACATTATTTTTTCTAATTATGTATCTATCTTCTTAGTTCTTAGTATTGTGATCTGACGAGAACTTCGCGTTCTCGTCAGATCACAATATCTTCCCTGCCAGAATAGCCATGTCAGCAGTTATCCGTAGCATCCTGATTTTTTTTTTCTCAGTGATGTTTTATTCCTGTTTCCAAATTTACCTTATGTCAAATTTTCCATTTTAATGGCACATATTGTAGATGGTTGATAACAAGCACACTAAAATAAACAGTCTCCAAGTAATACATGAGTAGACCATTCTATTGTACAGCCTTAGAAAAAACGTGTATTGACTAATGTATCGCTAATGGTTAATGCAAACACATCAATCAATGCGTAATACCAATGACCTTGCGTATATTTTAGCCATTCTTAATCAATTTCTTTCTAGCCTTGTATAAAACGTTATATTAAAATGAAGAATAAAGAAGGAATAAATTGTTAAGCTAATAAAAATGTGCAGATCTGCGGCAAACCGATCCAATGCTTGCTGATAATTATAAAAAGTACTTGTAGCATGTTTATTGCAACGGTGTCTGAATACATCAGCCGTTACATTGCTCCCTTAAATGTAAACTTTTAGAGACAGGAGAGGTTGGCGCAGAATTTTGTTGAAATTTGAATTTTATTCGTATTTTCATTAGTGGTGAACGATTACAATTTATTTTGAATAACCAGCATTGAGAGGAATTTTTAATGTTTTATGCTACCAGTAGCATTTTTTCGTTGCTTGGTTGACAATTCTAATCATAAATAGGCCATCAGCTTTGTTGCTCGATTTCTTGTGACTGTAGTACAGCTGCTCAATCACCTGCAATTGGAGTGCAACTCTTTCTAATGTAGGAAAGCTGCAAGAAGGCCAAAAAACCTGATGGAATTGAGTGATTCGATGTCCCGATTCGTGTACGTTGGTGATCTCGTTTGTGTTCGCGAACAAAGTGTATGGACTGGGAAAAAAACCCCTTTTCTCTCTTGCATTGCCCACCCCCTCCTCTCCCTACCACTACCTTTCTTCCACCCCACTCTCCTGTAAAACCACCCCTCTCTCCTGCAAAATAAATCATATTGTCACCGCAGTAGACAAAAAACCTTCCGTTTTAAAGGAGTTTCAAACACACCGCGCGAAATGAGTCAAGTCAAAGACTTAATTAGATATTTTCATTTAATTACTTACAATTTCTGTCATATAAACCTATATTATTGTACCATTTATAATGCTATATTTAATTTATGTGTCCTACAGCTGGCGAAATTTAAACGTATAATTCGAACATTGTCTCTATTATGACTAGGGAACTATCTCGCTCGGACTACCTTAAGTATAGAGGATTGGATTACCTCATGACCTGTGAATAATTTTTCAAAAATTATTCCCATCCTCCGTGTGGGGTGATGCGATATTCAAGTACGTTATATTTCGGAACTCCATTAGACTAAGACGCTGGCGATCCTTGCTTGACGTTCTGGGTTGAAGGATTTTCTCGTTTTAATTCATCCTTCAGTGTAGTCATCAGGGAAGCTCGGGGTATAATTAATTAGTGTAGCCACGTTTCGTCGCCAAAACAAACTCGTCTCAATAGGCGACATTTGAGACAAGCTGTAGACCCTCTGCTGGTTTTCTCTGGAGTAGGTTGATGGCGACACCGGATGTCTTCCCTGCTCATTTCCTTGATTTCTATGTCGTCCTAATTACCCAGCTACCCTAATGGGCGCAAATGACCTTTGCGTTTAAATTTCTCTCTATGTTATTGAAACTCGTTTCAAACTTTCTGATTACTTATAAGGACTGTGGGCATGTGCCATTTCTTGTTTGCTTATTTAATGTCGATATTATAGAACAAACTAGAAAGGCATACCATTGACTGTCATTGAGATGGCTACTAAGGGTTTTTCACAGTGTATTTTTTACTTCTCCAACTACTTTCCTCCATTTTTATAATTACTTTTGCTTCCTCTTTCTGCTCTCATACTTCATTTCTTTTATTTTGAGAAATTAAGGCTCTTGAAGCCGTATGATGTCGTGGGGTGCGTAGTTATTTCACCATTGCCAATATTGTCCGATGGGATGAAGTAGAGGGGAGATCTAATAGAGTAATGAAGTTTGTTTAAGAAGAGCTATTTGAAACTGCACGTGTGATTCCATCAAAAGGCAGTTTTACGCGGGGCATTAAATTGAACAATTTGGAACTGTATTTTCTCTGTTTGCATTGTAATATTTACTATATTAAAGCCGGGTCCATTTTGCCATCTCGCGTCCATGCATTCGTGTTCGAGCATTCGTTTTTCAATTCACTTCTTTACGCGGCGCTATTTAAAATGCACGTTCGTACATGTATCAGATTGTGTAATTACGTTCCCCGTTTTCAACGGGCTTAATGCAGAGAATTTGTCGCATTTAGTAAAAACCTGATAAATGACGAGTTGACAAGGAGTAATTCTTTGCCTGTAGATGGCATGCAGACTACGACAGAAGTCTTTAGGTTTTGATAGACAATCAATGAACGATCCCTAGGATGAAATATATGTATGCATCATAAAATTAAGAAAATCGAGTGAATATACGGGTTTGTATTCGTATCTCTCAGAGATAATGATAAACTTGTGCCCTTGATTTACTCAATTCTGTAATGGAGGAGGGCATAAGTTATTAATAGCTGAACGGATGCGAAAATTGTTATTCAGTGATGACGGCATGAAGCATGCCATTAAGTAGGGGGATAGAGGCAGTAGGGGGTGTCTGCTGCTTGAATATGAAGTACTTTTTCCTTTTAATTTCTGAAACTATCTTCTGTCACGCAACGTGCATTCTCGAATCAGCTTTTCCCCGTGGTGATGGCGTGGGTTTCCAGTCTGGGATCATTTCTCTCTCATTTGAGATGAAGATTTCCGGCGACCCAAAAAACTCTTATCGTCGGTCGTATCCGTCGCGAGGGTTTTCCGTGCGTGGTGCAACTTGAGCCCGGTTGCGCTCCTTCAGGGCGGCATTGGTGCACGCCTACCGGCGAAACGTAGCGTTGTATTTTTTTTAATTTTTAAATTATATTATTTCTGTCCACTGATCATATACATTATATAAGACAACAGTCAAAGTCACAAAACAAAAATAACATCCATGAACAAATTACAATCCAATAGGGAAAAAACAACAATACAAATATATAAAAAATATCTTAACTCAGCTTAACTGTTATACAAATTTTTACTCAAAAATTCATTAATATTGTAATAACATTTATTGGACAACATTTTCTTTAATTTTTATGAAATGATGAGGGAGAAGGACTTGATTTGAGTTAAGAGGGGAGTTTGTTATAAATTTTGGAGGCTATTTTGTATGGGGCATTAAAGTTAGAGGAGTAGGAGCTATAGTCAGAACGAATATCCAGTTTATTTCGGGTGTAATGAGTATGGACAGTGGCATTGATGGAGAACTTTTCTGGGTTATTTTTTACAAACATTGCTAATGCAAGAATATAGAGTGAGGGAAAAGTATGTATGTTCATTTTGGTGTAAAGTGGCTTACCAGGTGTACGAATAGGTAATTGAAAAATTTCTTTTATTACCAGCTTTTGCATAGAAAAAACTTTATCTGCTTCCCGATGGTTACCCCAAAATAAGACCGCGAAAGGTTATGGGAAGGAGACGGACTGTAACGCCTTGGTGTTTTCTTTTGGTAACGCTTTATTTTCGGTTTTCTAGTACTCCTTCCATCTCCTCTTTCTCCTCTCCAGCAATCCCCCCTCCAAATTTCAACATCTCCCTCACGACCAACAACGACCATGCAAAATAAACAAATTAAACAAAAAACACTAAAATAAGATATAAGAGAAAACACAAAATAAACAAACTTATTAAACATTAAAACACGCAAAACAAACAATAACTCAAGGAGCGCGGCGCGGTTACAGGACGCATCCATTTTGCCTCTCAAGCGAGGAAGGAAAGAGAGGTTCGGGAATGCTTAACGCTGTTGTTGGAGGAGTAGCCGACTGATGTTCGCTCCGTTCGCTCTAAATACTCGCGACGAACGTGTGTTTGCCTTTTCCATAACAGTGGCTCGCTCTTTCGCTCTCCGGAGCTCTCTCCCCTCGCCAGGTTTGAGAGAGGTTCCATCTCGTTAAAAGGATCCTTCAGGCTCTCGAGGAAGGTCGCTGATATGGAAATAATATGTTATTGGTCGATACGTTTGTCGACAGCGTTTGAACTCTTTCGATAAAACAACGGCTTCGTCTGGTCGTGAATGGTGTAAATGCTTTCGTTGATCTTGTCGGTGCTTGGGCCATCAGGCAGGCAATGGCGAAAAAATTTAGCTCTGTTTTATACGTTGAAATTCTTTTCTCCGAGTGTCTACCTTCTGCATCAAATTACGACCTTAAACTAATACAAGCATTATTTCTGAAGCCTGTTGTGGTTTCTTTAAATGAACTCCGTGGACTGGTTGTGTCAGGCAAAACTGTGGAACCTGCTTAACGTTGTGAAATGAAAGCGGTAACTTAGTAATTCTGCGTAATCTTTATTAACGACCTAGGTGACGACTTATGAAGACATCATCAGGTCATGATGTTCCTAATGATGACTTCATAAGTCGATACCAAGGTCGTTAATAAAGATTATATGGAATTTATAAGTCACAGCTTTCATTTTACAAGAACTCAGTGGACTTTAATATTCTTTTGTCCACATGTCTTTGTTTATAGGTTAGATAAAATATGGAATTTAGTCGAATTCTGCCTCTTAATGACCGTCTTTCTAAAGTAGATTGTGTATTCAGGTCAGTCATAGCTAAAAGCGTGTGGAGCACTGGATTAGGAACTCGCTGAAGGACTTGTTTGATTAGGTAAATCTTGAAAAAAAAGTTACCTAAGTCTTGCTTCTCTAATAAATGTCGTGAAATAAAAATGTACCCTAAATATGCCTGAAGATAATTTGTTGTCACCTCTTATCTGTCTTTCGCTTTGAAGGAATGACATCTGCTTGGCGGTAACGCATTTCTTGGTGTTTTCCGAAATCAAAGAAATTTTAATTAAAACTTTCACGGTCCGGATCTACGTCTTAGATTACTTGTCTTTTAATCTTCTCATCTTAACTGTTTTGTTTTGAATTATCTATGCTACTTCATTACCCTTAGAGCTTAGAATGCCTTGGAGAAAATCGCTTTTCTTGCTTTGTGCCTCTTATTTCGCATTGCTCTTAAGTCTTATTTCTGTATTAATTTAGTCTCCTTTTTCATGGTTTTCTTTGACTTTTGCTGTCCTACTTCGTGCGAAAAATTATTTGCTCATTGAGGAAAGAATTCTGGAACGAACTTTTCGTACTTGTTTATATTTCTCAACATTGTGAGTAACTTATTTCTGTCTGTATTTTATGTCTCTTTGCCGCTTAAGTTAGAAAAATGTCGGCAAGATCGTTATTAGTAAAATTTCTGAAAGAGCTTTTCTGCTCTCTTCTTGAGCATGGCTGGAGAGCTGTGAAACCAGGGTTTCCATTGCAGTTTCAAATTCCAACGGATAAGATTGGGATGCAGTCTTCTTCTTTGTGTCCATTTAATTTCAACTCGGCGTGAAATTTAAGCATCTTTTTCCGTCGCCTCCATCCGCGAGGGTCTTTCTGGTTAGTTGGGAATGAAATGCTTTTGGTCAATGGTGATCACATGGCCCTTAGGGTGGGAAGTAAGTGTCGTGGTTGTGAGGCCTTCGTGGAGAGACAAGAAGTAAATTATGATCCCTTTAAACATTAACCGTACTGGGCTTGTGAGGCGTAATATTTCATCCAGTGTTATTTATTACCCGCTTCTTTCTTGATTATCATATCTTGAGTACCCGGTCGTACGACCGCCGTCTTATTCATTACGCGAACTCTTCCATGACGTGTTTTGGGTTTTGGGTGCTCTAGGGTATTGTACCCTTTATATGGAGTGATTTAATGAGTGATAAGGAAAAATATAAGGCACTGTTTCTGGCGTTACTCGGTGGAACTCCTTCATAAGGAATGAAAAACAAATACTTGGTTGTAATTCTACACTTTATTTATATCAACACCACCTAGGTTTCGCCATACCTGATTATGGCATGATATGCCGAAACCTAGGTCGTGTTGCTTTATATAAAGTGTGGAATCATAACCAAGTACTTGTTTTTTCAGTCATGATATGGAAAAATGCGCATTTTGATCTACTTGCTGCGAACGCGTGTGATATAGGTTTTGAATGGTACTTGTTGACATTCTCTGCACCATATTTATTACTTAATGAAGGTAGTGGTTACTATACTAATAGTAACCAGTTCCTACGAGAAATAGGTTACTATATTATTGATTGGCTCTTCGGTTGGTGATGCTTCTATATAATTCAGTGCCCTTAAATAGGGCTGAGAGCCATCTTCAAATATGAATTTTTGAAGGGGTTGATGGGCCACTGTACTGTGTGAGTGAACAAAGTGGACCAGTATCAGGAAATGGAGAACATAAGTCGCGACTTTATCATCATTGGTGGTTCAATCCTAAGATTGGTTGACTGCAGCCCTCCACCCTTCCCTATCTAATACTAGTTCCCTTACCTCCTGTTATCTTTCCCCCATGTACTGTCTTCTTTATTTGGTCCATGAACTTATTCCTGGCTCTTCTTCTGGGGACTTTCCCTCTATTTTACCTTCACTTATGTTCTTCACAACGTGATTTTATATTTGTCCTTTTTAGTATTTTTTCCTGTCGTGCATTTTTCTGCTTTGTTTGGTATTTCGCTCTTTTTGACCGTTCCGGATCCTCCATAAGGATACTTCTCGGTCGTACTGTGAGTTGTTTGCATTCATAGAATCGTTTGCTTAACTCACGCCATGCTCAAAATATGCGAGGAAAGCACTTAGCTGCTGCTGGTGCTCTCTTTCCGAATGTACCCCTCTGCTTCGTGACTCATCGAGGAATTAATGATTTTTCCTCGCCATCGATTGCGACTGGCATGTCTTCTCCCTCGCTAGCGGCGCCATCGCTGGCCGCCGCGTCCCCGGAGTGATGTGCGTCGCGCGACGCCGAGAATTTTTGGCATCCCGTGCCCCGACTCGCTCGATTTCATTGCACGATCTGCGTAGTGCGCCCGGACTGACGTAGACAGCGTCGTCACGAAGAATTTAATTTCTTTTCGTCATTTTCTGCTTCGCGTTTAAAACAATGCCAAATCTCGAGGGTTTTCATCACCTCGAGAGAATTATTTTCGTTTCCACGTACCAAAGCGTGGGGAAGGCGTAATAATGGCCCTCCGCTTCCTCTCCGTGGACGTGGATCTAATGGGGGCGAGGGAGAACATTCCAGGGGTGGCCAAGGGTTTTGGGGAGAGTTTAGGGAAGATGAATGGCGAGGGGGGATGAACGAGAATTCTTTTTTTTAAGGGTTGCGACGGCTGCCTCGCATGTGCCATTATGTAGCCTTCGTGCATCATTTTTCCCCTAAATACATCTGTTTTTTCATCATCTACTTTCATGCGAATGCTCTTGCGAGGTAATGCCAGCATGCGTTCAATGAAATGGAATATTTCATTCATGCATTTATATTTATCTTATAAACTACATTCCTCCGTATAACAGGGAGGGCTGTGTTAGGGAATATTTTTGCACTAAAATAGTGGGGGATGCGGTGGGTAATGGTTAATTATTCCCATAATTACCCTTTAAGTCTGGTTTAAGCTACGTGCTTGCCTTATCCTGACCCATTTTGCGGTACATGCGGTTCGCGAGTTGTGCTCCCGTAGTCCTAGTGCCTTACTTATATTAGTCCTAGACCGATATATTAGACCGTAGTCCTAGTGCATTACAGGGATGCTTGTAGCTAGTAGGACTTGTCACTGACGCCTCCGATATATTTACATATTTCCAAATGAATTTCGGGAGTTCATCTTTACGGACTTTCTTCAGCTGGTCAGGATTTGAGCGAGGTGCCCTCAGGGTGTTTTAACCATAGTTCTTTTGAATGACCGAGTTGCAGTTGAAGGAAATCTATTTATTCATCTCTCGGAAATTTCACCCGTGATCCTCCCGGGAAAGTTGGCGAAAATAAACACGGGGGCACCTTTTCTAATTAGAAATTTGGCGTCCCTTATGAGCTAAGTTAGAAGGGTGGTTAACCACCTCTTTTCCGCTTGCTTTCAGGTAATAGAATCTCTAAGTGTCACTTTGATCTTGCCGACTATCTTGAGACTCACTTTAAACTTTAAGATATCCGAGCAGGGTTAATGTGATATGAGAATACATCTGTGGCTTTTCAAAGGGATCTCTTGCGGCTGACCTATGTAGTATAGGATATCTCTCCACGCTCCATACTGTGCGTTTAGCTTGCCCAAGCCGGCGTTTACGTATCCGTTAACATAGAGTGAGTAATCATTTTGTTGCTGAAAATGCCTGTAATATTGGTGACGAATCAGTTTGTAAAAGTATGCTCGCAGGTGATCATTGAAGTCATGATTCTACTTATTTATATTATTTTGTTCGTGAAGTGCGATTGTAAATCTTGCCGTAAATATTTAGGTGCTTTTTGGCTGCAATTACTTATTCTATTTTTGTGTTTCCTATCGTGAAAAATGCGCTGTTTTCGAATGGATTCCTTTAATCACACTCCCCATCGAATGATAAATTTATTTGTTCTCTTTGAAATCTCCTCTTGATTTGATTTGGCGGCGTGTGTTTGATGAAGCGCTAGCGTTCAATAAAGAATCAATCCTTTACCTCGCGCTGACAAAGCTTCCATCCTCGACTGGTGACGTCCATGAAGATCAATGGCATTATTTGATTTGCGATTAGTGTAACCCTTCTTGGATCCACGTGGTCCTCGGTGTTGGGCGATAGTAATGCCATTTCTGCATATGCCCTCGTTATTGTGTTTCCAAACGTTCATGAACGGAACTAGGCCAGTAGCCTAAATGTATGTAGGTATGTCTCTCCCAGTCGTAGGTGAATATTTCCTTCTTTTATGCATGGGTTGGAAATCGATTTGCGACACATTATCGACCAAACTCGTCGGGTCGTTGAATCAAAGGAACCCATTGCAAAAATGTGGCGTGATTATTGATTGATTGTTGCGGCAAGTTTTGTCTGTGGCGTGATGGTCCTTCCTTTTAGGTAAATTAAGTTCTGAATTTCCTCTGCGGAGGTTTGTCGTCATTGTCCCGAACTTGAATGACGTTTCAAGTCTTGAAAAGATCTCCATTTGTGTGTTGCTGAAAGGATACGAGACTGAGGTTCGACGAGGGGGAACGCATTCCATCTCACAGTTGAAATAATTGAATCCATTGAGATTTGTCAGTAGTACGGTAGTGTGTATAGTGAATGGGAACGTCCTACGATGTGTGTACTTTCCCTTTCACTTGTTCATTCTTTTTTTTCAGGGACGAAATATGTTCTCTCGGTGCGGTATTTTCAGCGTATTGTCCTGAGCTCTGCGAAGCATTCATAGGGTACAGAGCCCTTAATTACATTATCAAATTATCGCAAAGAAAATCGGAATCTACTATCCTTCTCTTTATCAAGTATAGCACACAAAATTAGCTCTCCATTTCTGCTCTTATTCTATGGAAAACCTGTTTGATGTGGTTTTTTATGACTAGAGTTTGGCCTCTTTCATTACGCAATTGAGCGTGAATAAGATTGCCGCAATAGTTTTTCTCTCTCGCCATTATTCGTACTCAATGCTTCTTGCATTTCTGCCCTTCTAGGCTCGTTAACATTCATGATAACGTTTGATCAGTGCTAAGAATTTCTGACATAATTTTCGTCTACAGTCCAGTTTCTATATCATAGTCTATTAATAGCGTAAATACATGTTTGTATAGCCTGCCTCGTATCTGCCTTCCATTTGATTGACGTAGAAGGCTTAGTTCAAAGATGGCGAAATAGGAGTTGGTTTTTTAAGTCTTCGTGTTCATTTTTTGCGTAAAAGTTAAATTGAGTGAGGGGTCTGACCTGGTGCTTTAAACTGTTTATTGACAAGTTGGAGAGACTGTCTTCACAGACTTTTGTTAAATATATTTCGAACTGGATCTTCAATAGTTTTCCTCTCGATTTAACTGCTTCATTGGCTTTACTGTTTTCATGGTTCAATACAATGCTTTATATTCATTCTTTCATTGCGCTATGTCATTAACTTCTAGTGCTTGCTTATTTTTTCGTTGTGGCCACATTTTATCTTCCCTCTCTTCACATATTATCACATATCACACATTCACATATCTCTCTTCACGTAATCTCTCTTCACATTCCCTGAGTATTCTCCAAGTGAATCCCAGAGCTACTTTTCTCTATTTCACATGCTTCAAATACAATACAAGAGTCACTCTCAACCATTTTCTCATGAGTTATGATATGTTATCACTACATCTCTATGTCGGACAGAAACGATAAAATAAGAAAGATACATTGCCGAACAGATAGGTGCAAAAACTCGTTCTTTCCGCACGCAATAAACGATCGCAATAAAAACTTAGCTCCATTAAATACGCTTCCATAATACACGTTACCATTTCACCTCCCTAAACCTTACATCTTTACACGGCTGGTGTCCCCTGCCACACGCCAATGCGGCGTCTCGAAGGGTAGTATCAGATGTTATGTCTTTTTCTTAAATGAGTGCTTAAAGTGTGGTTGCAGTCCGCATGAGTCGTGAGCATAAAATAGGTCTCATGGAAATAAGTTGCCTGTGTGCTCTAACTGGTCTCATACGGTGTACTTTCGGTCACATTGGTGTAACATTGGTCTCGGGAATCTCATACTACTCATGTCCTATAAATTTAAAGTCATTGTTGGTTACTTCCCCCAAGATGCTGATTGTACTCGGAGGCAAACCCCAGGCTGGACATGTGAATTGAACTGAAATTGTGCCCACCTGTCGTTATTCGCCGACTTTCGTGTGTGGCCCGTAAACATAAGTCGCTTGATATCCCGCAAAAAACAGCAGCTATTGGATTCGGTTGTTAACGTACAAATATTTTCCTTTTTTCGCGAAATTTTTGTCTTTTTGGTGTCCCTCTCGTCGATCAGTGTTTTTCGTACGTGAATTATTTATTTTTCGAATTTTTTTGGGAAGTTATTTGCGATTTACTGCGTATTTGTTCAGTTATTATTTTGATGCAGCTACTTTTCTCCTGTTATCGCAAAAATAATTTCCCCCTTTCGCATTTGCTTCATAAGTTTGATATACAGTTCATGTTTTTTATTCACTGCGTTCCTCCATATGCGGAACTAAACGTCTATTTTTGTTATCCTTGGATTTAACGAGAGACGGGCTGGGCACGCATTGGAATAACCTTTCTCTCCGACACGCGATCTTTTTCAGTTTGTTGAACCCTTCCCTTCAATCATCTTTATAGGGACTCAGTGGACTCTATAACCGCGACATATCCTTTTTCTGCCTTCTTTTTTTAATTCCGTAATAATGGGTGGTAAGTTTGACGACCAACAAACCGTTTACATTATTTTTTTACGCTAAATCTGTTTCGTTTACGTTATATCTGCGGGATGTGTCGAATGAATCACGTCAGCGATATAAATTAGCGTGAGAAATGATTTTCAGATTTATAGTTTCTGTGTCTTTCTCTGAGTAATTGCTATAGAAACCTCGAAAAAGTTTCCTATCTTCGCGGAGTGGAATTTATTTTAGTGAAAATGTATATTAAGAGCATTCTTTGAGAGTTGAAAAAACATTTGGTTTTAAAATAATCGAGTTGCGTTCAGGTATGGTTTGGTATCTGCGTACAAGAATGGATTTGAAAATTATTCCGCCGAAAATGTGTGGCATCTTGGTAATGGTATACAAACTTTTAAGTTTCCTCGGTTGAACCGCGTGATATTCCCACGAATTTCCTTTTGCGACGCGGGCGAAGTTCTTGCGCATTATGCGGACAAATCCCACTCGCGAGCAATGCAAATGGCCTCGCTGGTGCCATCTCAGGACGGCCGATCGAACTACGCACGGGGGGAGATTTCTCTCGTCCCATATCGGGCGAGTTTAATAACTTGGCGGGAGGTGTATCATCAGGACGCGAATCGAAACAGTCCGCTTTTCAAGATCGCGAATACCGTCGTATGAAAGGCTCTCCTTTCCCGTCTCAGCCATCCAGTCCAATCCTCCAATCTCTGCCTCTTTCGAGCCACCTGTTCCATTCTGTTCCCGTCTCCCCGTGTCGTGTCCCCTCCTTTTTTTATTCGTGAACCTCTCCTTTCTCCCCCTCGCTCTTCCGAGATTTCGCACCGTCACCGCCCACCTGATTCCCCCCTCCCTTCATCCCCATCCCCCATCTTCCCTGGACTCGAGAACCCTCTTCGCTCGCTGCGTGCCGTAATGATGGCATGTGGGGTGTGGGGGGGGGGGGGGGCCCTCCGCTTCAAGAACCACCGAATCCATACCTCCACACAGCAGCCACCCACCCACTCAACCTCCCGCCTTCTTTCCTCTGCCCGCTCCACCCCTTATTCCAATCCCACCCACTAATTCCCCCTTGTCTCTCTCATTCCTCTCTTGTCTCCGTTTCTCCTCTTCCTTTCTCTTTCTCTTGCTGTCCCTACCCTCTTCTCCGCACTTCGTCAACGTCACATTTTAGATGTCACCTTTCATCTTCTCTTACTCTGTATTTTCACCCTCTATTCCTGCGCACCGGTTTTTGGTCATTTTTTGCTGCTTTTAATCATGTTTTACCGGATATAATAACAAAGATAAACGAATAATGAAAAAGAAAACTTTATTTGATTCCGCCCCTTTGTTTATAAGGCACGAATACTGTCAACACAGCGGCGTATTCTTCAACTACCTGAAGATGACGCCGCTGCGTCAAAACTGGTCGTACCTTTAAAATAAATTGGTGGAATCAAACAAGGTTTTCTTTTTCATTATGCATAATGCACTTCCACAAAGTTGAGCTTGAAACCACTGAAATCACAAATATAGGCCTTAAAAAAGCACAATGTTAAGCCGTTAATATTTGTGGACTCATTTTAGCAGTTTTTTATTATTTAAATTTTATATCAACTGATGTAATAATTCGGGGAAACCTTAAAATATTTAGATATCTTTCTCGGGCTTCGCACCGAGTAATGTTTTCATAATCCGCCGACGTGGAAAACTACTTGTTTTCCATTTTCAAGGCACGTGTTATTTCCGCCGTGACCACTATAACACTGAAATATTTTTTTTAAAATCTTAAAATATTTCTTTTCAAGCAGTTAAGATGTCTTCATAATGCTATACTCAGTTTTCAATATTTTATTTATTTAGACAAATGCAGAATAATATTTCGAGAAGTACTAATGTCTGTTAAATTTTGTTTCGTGGTCATCGCTTTATTTTACGACTTTATGTTTTCATTATTATCACGTTAAGTTGTTCTTTTTACCATCTCAAAGTATTTCAGTTTGTACTGTGACTGAAGTAAGCGTTGAAGAAAACACGTTTTGGAAAAGTATGATGCGAGACTACATTGATGAGTTCGTTTACTGAAAAGTGTCAATATTTTCCATTTTTTTTCGATTTCGCTATTTAATTTCAAACGGGTTTGTTGCTGTGGTGGTTATGCGTGGTGCATGGCGTTAGCAATGTCCTCCCGGAGTCTGTTCTTCACCTGCAGACGAATTAAATATGTGTGATAACTTCTATCTAATCCTACAATCAATAGGTACCCAATCACACCATTCACGTCTACTGCAGAAACAGATTGAGACATCATTCTACCAGAAAACTTGTCGATTTTATCCCTTAACTAACTTATTTCAATTTTCTCATGTATTGATGGCTTTTGTCCTAACACCCTTGCCACACGTCCTTGTGACAGCTCAAAGGATGGCGTATGAATGCAAATGTTATTTTGGAATGAACCCCAAATGTATCTTAGAGCCCTGGGCCAAAGAAGAGGGGAGGTTCATGTC
This sequence comes from Ceriagrion tenellum, assembly GCA_963169105.1. Taxonomy (NCBI): domain Eukaryota; kingdom Metazoa; phylum Arthropoda; class Insecta; order Odonata; family Coenagrionidae; genus Ceriagrion; species Ceriagrion tenellum. The sequence goes on along the minus strand of OY720636.1, from coordinate 41,475,692 downwards.
TCATCCAGCACACGTTAAACATACATAAAATGTCTCCCTCCCCGCCCCTCTCTCTCTTTACTTCTTCCCCTCCCTTCCCCATCCCTATCCTTCCTCCCTGCTTACCTCCTCCTCCTCCCCTTCTCCATTCACCCTTTTATGCGTCGTAAGGTTTCTTTTCTCTTTTCCGCCGGAGGGAGCTCGTCGCTCCTCTGCGCGGTCGTCACCTCGGAATCGACCCGATGCGATCCTCTGAAAAAGTTTCTTCTTCGTGAAAAACAAAGGGGAGCACCTTCCACCTTGTTTTGAAGTCACTGTGATGCGTTTGTTGATAGGGCTTTCTTGGCTCTCTTTCTTCCCTCATTCTGAACGTATTTCCTTTCTGTCGAAAGAGGACTTCGCTGAAAGCAGTTGTCGGTGTCATTGGTCGTCTTATGTTGGAATAAAAAATCTTAAATTTACTCGAGCTTCAGTAAGTCAAAGGCTATTGTATTCCACGTTCAATGACTCTGCATCTCTTGGGAAGCTTCCACGCTGTGAGGTGTGAAGTGTCCTTCTTCTTTAGTTTGAAAGAGCTTGTTTTTGCGTATAAACAGTGTTCAAGTCAACTGACGTTGATTTCTCTATTTTTCCCCTCCATTTTTTATCTCAGGAGCGTTTGTTGCCTGCCGTATTGATTGGGTTGGTTGGACGCTGTAGCATTGATTAGGAGTTAAAGAGGAATTTAATCTCGCATAGGTCGTGTTTCGAGAAATGATGTCATAACGGAGTATTATTCAACTTTGTGGTTTAGTAACACAGTTATGAATCTGGGTCAAGCGACGCTGAGAAGTCCTAATTAAGGTGTCGGTACCCCGTGACGGCAAACCCTGGGTCCCATTTAAATCGTACTATTCCTATTCCCACAATTTGTGGATACGCGACTGGTTCCATAGAATTTCTTAACCGATGCTGGCGGAGGGAAATGCCCATATTATTGTCACAATTGGACTTTGACGTTCATGCGTTATGACGGGTGAGTAATGGCGTGGTTACCGTCAGGTCGACTTTTGCCGTCTTCTTTTTACAGATCTCCTCTTTGAATTAATGCATGTTTCCTTGTAAATTGGCTCCAAATTAGACAGGAGAAGCCACATATCTATGGATTGGTTAAAGTGCTCGTAATTAAGTTGCGAAATGTAGGTTACTACGGAGAAAAAGAACTGGGACGTTAATAGTTATCGCGGCAAACTCTTGGCATTATAAAATTGTGGAAAACTTGGAGTCGTTTTTTTTTTTAATGTTATGGAACCAGGTGTAGTGGAGCAAAGGATTGGAAAAGTTAGGGTATGGTAGAGAACAACGCTCTCACACGGGTATATTACAGTGAGAAAAATATCACCTGTACTTGGAACCGAGCCACGAGCTAGCCGGGCCAAATAATAAAGTACAGCCTGGCAAGCCGTTGTTCGATTTTTGCTCTGGATTGTTTTTTAATCGTGACTAATTCTATACATTTCATCGCTGATATTTGCAGTAGAAGCTTACAACGTCATCAAATGATTGTTCTGTTTTTACTTCTCATTATTGGAGGTATCAAAATTATTATTTAATTCATCTAATATTATTTATTCAAATATTTTACCCATTTGAACTTTGGAATAATTTTAAAGTACTGTCTTTCCATCGCCATCAATCATTCAAACTTAAGGTTAGTTGACTGCAGCCCTCCATTCTATTCTGTTCCTTGCTGACACCTTTATGCCCTTGCTGCTCTTCTGTTCTTTGTCTCATTGGCCTTTGTATTTGTCTTCGGTCTTCCTCATTGGGCTTTCCCTTCAATTTGTCCGTATGTTATATTCCTAACAAGTTCTTAGTATTTATAAGTGTGGCTTATTCATTTGGACCGGGTCTTCATGATGTTTTTTAACTCCTCAATTCCTATTTTCACTACCTCGTTTCTGATCTTATTCTTCGATGTGATCGTCTGCATGTACCTCCAGCACCTTAGTTTTGAAAGCTTCCGTTCTTTTCTGTTCCACCTTTCTGATGATCCATGTGTCGGTTGATATTGTTTAAATTTTAATTTAACGATGATTGTTTAAATTTTTAATTAGCAGTGTTTGAAACTCTAAACTAACTCTTAACGCCACCATATCGAAACGCCAACCACATCAGTACCTTGTGTTTCCCTTCATTCTTTTACTTATTATTGTTTTGAATTAATGCATTTATAATCAAATTGGTGCCTTATTTTTTTAATCGAAAAAATAACCGAAATCGATTGGGACATCGATAAGAACGAAATAGTTCGGAATCGGAATAATTATTATCTCTTATTATATATCTTCCCGTGTCAGTATTAATCTGAACGGAATGAGAATGTGTGCTAAGCATTGAGGATATAAAGAAAGAAAAGTTGGAATGACAAACGTTTCCGTCGGTAGAGATAGTTGTTTAAATTTTGAATTAGCAGTGTTTGAAAGTCTAAACTCACTCCTTCCTTCATCACTCCTTTGGCCACCATATCGAAATGCCAATGTCATCAGCACCCTGTGTTGGTGCCTTTTCAAATTTTTTGTAATCGAAAAAACATGGCCGAAATCGATCAGGACAACGATGAGCACGAAATGGTTAGGAATCGGAATAATTATTATCTCGTATTATATATCTTCATGTGTTAGTAATAATCTGAGCGGATGGAGAGTGTGTGCCAAGCATTGAGGATATTATAAGAAAAGGTATTTTTGGAAGGAATAAGACCATAATTCAGGGGAGATTCAGTTAATCTTCACTTCTCTGCGCCTCCCGCCGACGCTCATTGATTTTCATTCGGGAGGCCCGTCGCAACATGCCGTCTGGATTTCGGCGGTTTTTGGCGTTTCCGCTCCGCGGCACGTGCTCCGTCGCCCGCGCACACAAGTAATCGGCGTCCCACCCCGCCCCCCAGTCCTCCTCTCCCCCCTGAACTCCCCCCTTTCCCTCTCGAATAATTTCGTCAGTCCCATTGATCCCTCTCTCCCCCCCGCGACCAACCCTTTCCGTCGTCACTCCTTTTGCCCGGTGCCGCTCGCTTTCTCATTAATTCACTCCGCTTCCCTGGTCTACCTCGAGATTAATTTTCCGCGGCTCGATTATTTTTTTTACTTTGTTCTCCGGACGGTGGACGGGGGTGCGTGCGTGTAGGATTCGGGTGAATCGCGCCCAAGTGTTCGCGTGGGTGCGTTCGAGACTGCGCCCTTAAGACACGGGGGAGGCTGCTCGATTCATTCACGTGGTGGAAATGTTGTGACGGATCGCCCTTTGTGCGTGGCCCCTCATAATACCTGGAGTGGTTCCACGGTTTTCCGATGGATGCCGGGTTAGCTTTACGTTGACGATCGGGAAGGAAATGAACCTTCTTCAAAGGACACTCGTGTAATTAAATCTTACGGTGAATATTTGTTTATTAAAGTACAGTATTTCTGTAGACGTATAGTATTTCTGTAGCCGTTAGTGTGCTATCCATCTAGTATTCACTTGTGACACTTTTCAATGTGCGTAGTGAACTGGGAGCATTTTTAGCGTGCTACACTTCTTTGTATCATTAAATAGTTCACGAGAAATCAGTCATGAATACAGTGTACTCTCTGCCAGCATTATTATTTTCTGATTTGTACTTTATAGCAATTAGATATTAAACACCCATCACGCTTAGGAGCAATCGACCACCAAAGCACAGCTGACATTATCCTTTACCCCATTCCTCTCCCTCCCATTCCTATTTTTTCCCTGAGCTCCTCATTTCTATGGCTGGTGTCCTCACAACCTCTGCCCCACTCCTATATGTCACATCCAAAGAAATATGGCGTGGATGTAGTTGCGATATTAGACGAGAGAGGCCCCTACGAATGGCGATGTAGAATCTTTTTAGAGAAAGAAAAATGAGCAACTCCGCTGCGCTGCAAATGAAATGCGACGTGTAGCGTGCCGTTGACGTTGGCTTGTGACGTTACTTGTGCAAGTTTTCGCGCTAGCTGCCGCGAAATTCCGTCCTTGGTATGCTTTTTCAATATTCGCGAGAGATGACTTCCTCCTGGTTTTTTTGTGATTCAATTCAATGATCTGTAGTTCGTTTTAATCTTGTTTTTTTTTCGCGTTTCCGCCGATTGTGACTTTGTTCGTGGTCCACAAGTGCTGTCGCGCCGTACTCGGCCTTCGAATGGGAGATAAGATACCATTATGGCAATTCAAGGACGATTCGTTATAAAAATATTTTAGCATTCTGCTCGTGATGCATCTTATCCATCTTTAAATGAAGATAAAATTCTGCGCCTGTAAGTAGCCTTCCGTGTTTGGCCACCAGTGGCATGTCTTTTGATTGCAGAACAGGTAATGGTCCTCGCAATGCATTCCGAAAGTGGCGCCTTTATTTTATTGATTTTTATTTAAATACCGGCCTTTCGAAAGGAGCTTCTTTGGTCTTTACATCGGTTGTTGTATTCCTAACAGCATGAGACATTTACAGGTAAATTGTGTCTTGCGTAAAGCGCTGCTCTTTTGGGGTAACCCGTGTCAGGATCAGTATAAAAAACCTGTCGTGGGAAATCCCAAAATAACAGCACTTAAGAAACGTGGACCTCGAAATTTAAATAATTTGACATACTGTGTTGAAAAATTCTCCCTGGTGGAACTCGAACCCACGATTCTGAGGTTGGCCGACGAGGACTTAAACTCTCTGCCACCGAGGGTGATAAATATATGAATTACAGGCATATAAGTATTACTGACGTATTTGGTTTGTGGGGTGGCTTCTTTGAAGTATACATACTGTTTCCTCGATGCTCACAGACTTTGACGTTAATTCTGTACGGGCCCGCGTCTGAAATCCTGTAATGCAGTGATAATACTGGTGGTAAATGTTTATTTTTTAATGTTTTTATTTGCTCTTGCGTGGCTTCAGCCAGTCCATTGCATCGCAAGTTATGCCACGGAGGGTTCATTGTCCGCAGGCACCGTTCATTTCGTCGGAACCCCCAAGTAAACACCTCCGTGTGGCGTCGCAGGATACGGTCCCTGCCCCTCCCTCTCAGGGTACCTCTCTTGGCACGCAGTACCACCCTCGCAAACCCCCCTTTTTTCCACCCCCTCTTGTTTCCATGAGCTTCAACCCTCGGTTAGACGCGTACCCCCTTATTGCGCAGTGGAGTTCCTCCCTTTCGGCCCAGTGGCCGTTGTTGCTAGGTTATGCCTCCTTTCTTCTTTCTACCCTTCTGATTGGAGCTTACACTTCGGTGTCTTTGAAAGAGAGACTTAAGAGCCGCCGAGGCCATCGAAGATGTAAACAGTTCGAGTGCACAAATCCATCATTCATATCGCGAAAGTGGTTCAAGGATTTGTCGGAAGAATATCGAGCGCGGAAAGTTATTGCCCAGAGTTACTTCGTTGTCCATTGTTTGTTTTCTTGGTTTGCTTCGAAGAATATTTAGCGGATGGTCTACAATATACCATATGTCTTACGTTGATAGTATGAGTTGGCTCGGAATCGATGAGCTTAATGCGTTTCAGTGCAATTTGAATTCAGTTGCTGGTCCCGAATCATTTAATACGTTATGTGATTACCGTTGTTATTTCATGTTGCTAAAAATGAGACCTTGTGGTCGAATTATCTTACATAAATTAACCTTTCGCCCTGTTTTCACCCCCATTATACCTTCCTACGTAATTATTTTTTTTAATTTTGAGTATTTTGACATTTTTTGGAGAATAGGTGAAGATATTCTGCATAAGGTAAGAATTATAGAGAAATAAGGCTTCAAATATGAGGGGTATTTTACCCTCTTTGCACCGATTTTTTTGTCCACCATGTGCAGTCATTTCACATGTAACCCCACTCATGGTAAAATCAGGAACTAAAAGTTATGAATGAGTGAGATTTTCGTTGCCAAAGTGTACAATTGATGTCACAAAGGCATATAGACGTTAAAGCCGTGTCCCAATTCGTTAGGCATTAGGGAGGATGCGGTTAGCTACCTAAATATTTAGAGGCCTTTCGCTAGGGGAGCTTGATTTGGGACTTCCTTCGCTAGTGTTGCCGTCTACCGAGCTGGAAACGAATGAAAAACATATGAGTAATTAATAAAGGACTGAATGAAACAAATGAAACCTGAAATTAAGAAATTTTTGGCGCCTGTGGTTACCTTCGTATGCGTTGTGAGATTTAGAAAGAGAAATAACATTTTTTTCATCCATTTCGTTGTTTGGAGATTCGTTAGTTTTTAGTTTTCGAGGTATTTAAGTTTCTGTAGGTGTTCTGGAATTTAAATTCGTTTTTTTTTAAGTGTACTAAGTAGAATTTTTCTTTTGTAGCCGGGTGTTAGGTTGCGAAATATTAAAGAATTCTTTCACTTACAGAAAAATACTTTCCGGCCATGTTTGCCACTTTTCAACTACTTCCTTGTGTACGATTTTCCTTGTACGACGCATGCAGCGGTTTGCATGATGGGAAATTCAATATGGTGGCGGATTTAGGATAAACTCCATCTACCCTAAATTTCACCCCCGAGAAAGGCACCTAAATCCGCTCCCCCACGATGCCTAACGAATTGGGACACATTTCAAGATGGCGTCCTCCCTAAATCTGCCGATTTAGCTGCCTAAATGGCGAATTGGGACACAGCTTAAGAAATCAGAAACAAAACAACTTCCATATGTTGCCTCTAGATCACTCTGCGTGATAGAGGGTTAAGATTGAAATCAACTCATCACCTAATTGCGAACGAATCCTGTAATTTGTTGTAGTTATTGTATGATCAAATGAAAGCATAGAATGCTTTTTAGAGTACTTGCTTGTCAAGTTCCTTTTTCTCTTCGAAATTCCTATTTTTCCCGCGTGGGGTCGCGACGCACACGTGGGGAGAGACCACATCCTCGGGCGGTCGAACGTGAAGCATTTAAACCTCTGAATGTCGAGATAATTGTTTCAATCCCATTAATTTTTATTTCCGCGAGCACCATCATCTCGTTTCGGAGAGGGAAATCGCACCGCTTTGATTCATTATTCAGCCGCAGTCTCGAGGCGTCTTGCGTCTTTCTCCATCCCATCCCCCGTTTTTAAAGAGAATGGCCGGGGTGCGGGAGAGTGGAGCGGAAGGTTTGGTGCGGTGTGCTTTAAGGGGAGTGGGTTGGCGTGGGGGAGAGCTCGCCTTCCCAAGGCTCGAATGCCACCAAACAAGCTCTCCGCAGGATCCTCTCGTGTCGAGCATGCCACTGGTTCGCATGACTCCCGGCCTGCGGCATCCGCTCGCTTTATATTTGTTCGCTCGTCTCGCACGATCTCGCGGACTTGTTGGGAAAAAAATCGTTGCTGCCGCTGCTTATATCTGCGCCACGACAAGGAGGTCGATCCCATGTTCGATTCCTATTATAGTCAAGCGAGTAAGGTGTTTCATTCCTCACATAGAACGAATGTTGATGGAAATGATGTTTGATGAAGTGCCTTAGCTTTTTATTTACCTGACGCAGTCATCTCAAATATATAAAGGATCTCGTGCTTTCGCGGCGAATAAGTTGAATAAAGTTCTCCACAAAATAGAACTTATCTGCATCCAAAAGGTTTCATCTTGTCCGGCATTTCGAGGTCCAATACGGCCTTCGCCATCGGGGTGCTGTTGTGAATGCCTCGATTCGGCCGAAATACATAAAGTGTGTCCACATAACATCCCTGATAACGAGGGCCGTGTCGGACCTCGATGCAGAGAACAGAATGGAACCTGTCGCCCAAATGAAGACAGAGGAGAATTTTTTTCAATTTACTCTAACTATATGTTCGTGGCGGGTTTGTCCTAGGTTGTGTGTCTAATACATGATAAGGCGTTAATGAGTTCTTTGCTTATGATGGTTGTAATTTGAGTTAATAGAGTGACTGCATCAGGAGAATGTTATGGTGATATTTGATGCGACCTGCGACTATGTTGCGCATTACGCAAATATGTCGAAACTATGTAATACATTTCATTTGCATAAGTTAGTGGAATTTGCTCAACGTACGAAAAATAATGCAAAACTTTGTAATTCTACGCAATTTTAATAAACACAAAGATTGTATGCAACAATGAACTAGGTTCTCACGTTAAATGTTATCATAAAGTGATGATAGTTAAAAATAGGAAGAAGAATATTGTTTTAAATTTATCTGTTCAAGTTGTTTGGAATTTAAAAAAAATTGATTTCAATTCGATATGTATCGTTGATGTGGTATTTCTGGGAAACTTTCTGTGGAACATTAGACTCTGACGTCAATACTAGGCAATTATAATGGTAAGAAATGGCGATTGGATTCGATTTAGGTTTGCTGTTTTTAAGTTGTGTTTTTCCCTTCAATCGAGGTAAACATCGGACCAATTCTAATGCAGAGCATGCACGCGAAATGGGTTTTTGTATTTGACGACGTGATGGAGATGCATTTTCCTTGTGGATCGTAGTTTAAGTGATGATTAATATTGCGGTGATCCGTTGCAGAGGGTACTTTCCCAACGTAACTGGTTTCCCCTTTGGGTGAAAGTTGATTCCTCTTCCTCTAAAGTGAAGATGAATCAAATTCCTTTACGATAGAGCTTTAGGGGCTACTGTGAAGTGAGAATTATTTATCAATGATTATTATTGATTTCGTGAGTAAAAACGAGCCTAGTCACTAAACAGGTTGCAACTCTTGGATGCAGGAAGTGGATCTCGCGTTGAAGTAAAAGCTGCTCTCCGTGTTCTGAGCAGTGCTAAACGCGCCTTATCCCAAGGAATACGGCTTCGCTTTAAGTTACGTAACCGTGTGATCAAACGTGTGACCTTGTGAATCAGTATCGCGATGAAACCGGTCGCGTCCTCAACTTCCAGTGTCATGTCCAGGGATCTGGATTTCATTATTTTTTCCCCAGAGCTCGTGATGGTGGCGGGGGCGAGCATGACCTGTAAAGTAATTATGAAGGCAACTTCCACCGCGGTAATGTTTATCCGTGCGTGTGTTGCAAACTGAATTATGGAAGCCCTTGAAACGCCTGCGGCTTGAAGTCAGGGTTATAGGACTCTAGTCAGCCTGTGTTCGGTTTTGTTTAACTTAACTCTCGCCGATTAGTTATTATCATCATTATCGTAAGTCGTTAATAAGACTGGTTTGATACAGATTTCTGCTCACATCTACCATCTGTTTATCGTTTAATTTCTTCACAAGTCTTCATTTTGACGTTCCTCATGTTCGCATCTTACTTTGCCTCCTGGATCCCCCTCGAAAAATGTTCCCGTTAATTTTTACTTAAATACTGGCCGCTTTCCATTTGCTCTAATGCTTTGCTTCACTTCGCAAAATCAACATGTCCACGCTTTCCATTCTTTTTAGCACCCGCATATAACGTAGCGCCCTTCAGAACAGATCGGAATCAGGCTAGACGTTCGCTAAACAAGAAAAAAAATTCGGTGATCTCCTCAGTGATTGTTGTTTTTTTCGGTCGATTTTCAGTAAAGGCGTCAAACGCGGTCAATGTATTCTTTTATTATTTTTGGCTAAAAGCTCGCGTTTTTAGCACCTATTTTGAACGTATTTGATGACTGTACTCAAAATATTGAGCCTTTGCTATTGTGAACCTACAGAATTCTACCTGCTGGAAGGATACCGAACGGTTCTACTGTAGACACTTTTTTCAATTAATCGTCGTTCGAGTTAGCTGGTTCGCTCCAATCTGCGTTAACTTCAGCTAATTGAATAGGAAGGTCCCACTGTGTTCTAGATACTTGTGTGTCGTGGAATATGTACCAATTATTTTGTCTGTTATACTTCTTTGTATTTTAATTGAACATTTTTCTCCCTTAGCCTTTTTAGGACCATTGATTTTCGCCTTCTGTGGCATCTTCTTCCTCCTCTCAATAAATTCGAACTGTAAGAAATGTAAAAAAATAATCTTAGTTACATTTAACGTCTCTTTAGCTTTAATTGTTTGATTTCGTCGCCTCTAAAAAATCCCTGAGCATTAATAAATAAGTCTACTCTCAATCAACCTGATGGCTTATGGTTGCTAAAAAGAATTGTGCCCATTATTCACTTTAAAGTTTTCCTGTGCCCATTTCTCGTTCACAAAAGAGGATAGTATTCACATAGGACGTAATGCAAAATTCGCAGGCTTATCCATGGTAAAAGTCTCAGACGTAACTTGGTAGAACACTTAAACTTAAAAAAAAATATTAAATGAAATAGCGTAGTATTCCACACTATTATTTAAGTCACCATCTTGGTATAAATGAATAAAATAACTCGATAAATGATAAAACATTTAAATTGTGAAGTAAAACGTTTTTATTTAAGAATGTTTGACGGTGAGAAGTACTGGATCGTTAAAATATGCACAATACGATGACCGAAATATGCGCCTTAAAAATCACTTTTCGGAGGCGTGCTGAAAGAATTGGCCAATCATAATGGTTTAAATGATGTTTCTCTTTAATTATATTGATAATACATAGTAAAATAAATCGTATGTCTTCGACGCTAGTCTTTTTTTTATTTCGCCTTAAGGATCTGGCTTGACGACGTGAAGATAGCGGATTGTTCGCCTTAATGTATTTATTCCAAATTATTAACTTGTGTTCCTTAGATGGCCTATTTCTCGGCATTGACTGCGAATGTCATTGAACCTGCGTCCATGCCCTAAAAGTATCAGGCGGAAAGAAATGCGTCAACTTTTAGGAATGAGCTCTCACCGGAATTTCTGCAGAGTTCTTCACTTCAGCGTTTTTCCGGTTTCCCCCTGCTTGATTTTCAAGCCTCGACTCCCCATTTTGGAGTGGGAGGATTGCTCACGAGGCGTTAAGGTGCAAGGCCCCTCGTGCGTAACTCAGTATTCGCATACTCACTGGCTTAGTCGAGGCGCAACCACGTCAGCGGAACTTTCTGTGGAGTAAGGGTTAAAATGAGAGAGAGGGTCTGATAATGTAGCTTCTCAATGTGGCTACGAGCGCTTGTTTTGGCTCTAACCAAAGATGGTATCGTGTACGGATGTGTGTGCGAAAATTCGCTTGACCGCGTCTTTTCTGAAAGAACCTCGTGGATTGTGTCTACTCTTGTACCCCTGGAGCGCGATTTTCCTACGTTTTTCCATAGTGAACATGCCTGCAGTTTTCATACCTTCATACCCATCTCGCTATTCCCTTTCATGGTAGGCAAAGCAAAGGATTTAGTTATTGCTGTCACCCCAAGAAAGCTGGACCCCTTTTCAACCCTTTGAAATATTAGGTGGTCTCGTATTGAAACCACAAATTCATTTCAATTTCCTGCCACTGGAGCCGTGATTTCATCAAAGAAACACCGTTTTTTAAATATGATGCTGCTGCTATTTACCGTGCGAAATTGGAACTTTTAGTACCATGCAGTTAAGGGTTCGAAGAACGTACAAAAAAGAGCGTATTGCTAAGTATTTGTTAAGCATTTTTTTAGTTCATTAAAGGGTTAATAATTCCTCCATAGAGCCTTATACTTACAAAAGCGCTTCTCTTTAATTCATGCATTTCACTCTCGCTCTTACACTCTCCATTCTTAATACTCATAATCCCCCCCTTAAAATCTCTTCCACTTCATTCCTCCATGATTTTCACGGTCTACCTCTTCCCCTAACACATTCAATCTTCTATCATAACATCATTTGGTCGTTCAATCTCAAGATTGTTTGACTGCAGTCCTCCTTCCTTATCCCTATCTAATGCTAGTTCCCATTATTCCTGGTAGTTATTCTAATGCACTCTCGTCTTTATTTCTCCTATTTATTTATATGATACTACTATCTGCTACATGTCTGTTTCATCATTCGACTCATTTTCATTATGCCGACATGTGCAAACCAAAGAAGAGCCCTACTTTCATATATTTCCATTACTGGAGCATCCAACCCACATTCTTTCATCACCCACTCATTCCTAACCCTGTTCATCCTACTTTTCCTGCGAACACTTCTCAGGTTCCCCTTTCTCTCTTCATTTGATTTTCATGCGTGCTTTTTGTCCAATCTCTATTTCCCTGCGAGCGAAAATTTTGCGACGTGTACCCAATAAACTATGTTCATTTACTTCCATTCATTTCACGTGTGATCGGTTTCGTCTAGGGAAACACCGGCGATATCATCAAGTGTCAGAATTTTGATTGATAATGTTGCCCACATGACGTAACCGGTCGTAGTTTTAAATTAATCCATGGAATAACTCACAGGCTGTGAATTTGTTGATCATGAATTTTCACGTAATTGGGCCTGAAACTGTAGAAATTATTGGTAAAGTGTGCCTTGTTCTTCGTAATTTTTGCGAAGTTCTCCGTCCTTCGACATTCTTTGCATCATTATTAGCCGCCATCAATTCTAAGATGGGTTGGCTGCAATTCTATGCTTACTTGTCGCTCTTAATTTGTTTTGTTTACCTTTTCTATCCAATGTGTCTGCGGGAGTTCTTTCGATTGGTTGCCACCTTTCATTATTGTGTTTTCAGGAGGCTCTTATCCCCTTGAAAAGAACCTTTGTGTGCATTTGTCTCTCTAATCGTTTTTTAGTCGAAATTTCCTTCAGAATCGTAACAACTCCGGTTTCCCCGTTGCAATTTGCTTGTTAAATTAAGCACCTTATTCATTATTGAGTACATAGTTTTTAGTTCTCTGCAATTCTCACGGAGTTAATGTGATCCTTCTTTTGAATTTTTCGATTCACGGTGTAGAGAAAATTTTTACTGGTTTAATTTTCGATACAAATTAATAAAGGTCATCAATGATCAAGGGTCTCGTTGAGTCTTGTACAAACTGCTTAATTTCAATTAGCGTAAACTGTTAAAAAATTGAGAAGAAGGTTTCGACTGGGAAAATTTACGCACTTTTGCGGTTGGCCTGGAAGAATGACGGAGAAAGAAGTAACTGTTATCGGACAAAAAAATCAGCTGCTCTGCCAACATCGTGGAATCTCTTTCTTTTGCCAATATTGGTATATCCATGCTGTCACGTTTGAAGGACAGTGATTTCAGACAGCGGGGCTCTTTTGAGTTGGTGATAAGACAGTCGTTTAGCATCATTCGGGAAAAATGCAAACTCATGTTGGATAGCTTACTCTTAGCGTAACGCCTTATCAAGAATGCGATGCGAAGGTGCCCTTTGGCTTGATAAGAATTATTTTAACTGGAAAGTGGATTTTTCCCATCGTGAATTGTGACGCATAACAACTTATATACCATGTTCGATACTGTGAACACGTTCATGAAATCGCAAGCATCATGAAACGTGGACAATATTAAACTCTCGTACAGTTGGCAACATGTACTAGGCCTGGCGGCGAATGAGAATTCACGAAATGCACGAATGTGAACGTTCACGCCCATCCATCTCTCTCCCCGGCCCCCGGGAGACACTCTTTCATCCTGTGTCTGCGAAATTGCTTTTTTGCTAATGTTTGCACTTGCCGAAATGGAACCCCTGGAAGACGGCCACTGCCGTGTTACCCGGGCGCGGTTTAATATATATTCATGCGCCAGCCGAAAATCTCAATTGAGTTTCCTTTGGAGATTCCTCGCATACCTCGTGTTCGATCGGACAAATAATCGAATGCTGACGGTATGTGCCGTTGGTTGATTGCCCGACGGATTACGGCCAAGGGGAGAGAGAGAGATGTGCCGTACCGTAGCGCTCGTTCACCGCCTAAGTAGTATTTACAGGGGAAGGGAGTTCATCGACTGTGACTTTAATGATTCGCCGAAAACGTCATTCCTTAACATGCATCTTAGATATTGAATGGAGATAAACTCTGGGAAGACAACATTGATGAATATGTTCGAGAAATACCGGACAAAATTAATCCAGGGTAAGAGGGTTTAAGGAAGTCAACAGTTTCGGGCGAGATGATGTGGAACTGCATTATCAAAATGAAGCGCACTCGATGTTGTACTGTTCACTTTTTTTATACTCAAACATTACTACACGTGTTTCGGCACTGTACCTGATGATGGCCAAATAAAGTGCCGAAACACGTGTAGTAATGTTTGAGTATTAAAAATAAGTGGACAGTACAACATCGAGTGTTTTTCATTTTGAAGAGGGTTTAAATTACGACTGGCTATATTGTTTCTTGGGGAGGATACTAGACGATATATCGTGTTAAATAGGGTTTAAGAAAAAGAATTACGTTAGCAGAAGAGACTTTCTTTAGTAGAAGGGACATAGTGACTGTTGTAGTAACGATGTTGTGGTCCATAGAGATGCAATAACAGAGGTCGTTGATAGAGGAATGGAAGTTTAGATCTGTAAGAAGCTTGAAAAGTGTCATTAAATAAAATATATACTACGATCTATTTGTTATTCGAACGTAAATAAAAACAAATACAGATAATTACTCAGTGACTGGAACCTTTAGTAAAGGTTTAAAGAAAAAAGGTCAGTAAGGAACCTGATGTGATACGACGAGGGGTGTGGCACTGAATGGTTGCGTAACATGCACCCGAGGGAGAGAGGATCAGAAGAGGTTGCAGGCGAGAGAGATCTGAATGTGAAACGGTGGAGAGATGAAGATGTAATTAAGGAAAGATGAACGAAAGATTCCCTGGAATGTGGCAGATGAGATGAATTTTCTTCAGATAATCAAGGGGAGGCAGACTAAGTTGATTAGACGAGTAGATAAGGGGCATATGATACAGAAGGCCCTGTTGTTGTAAGTAAGAGTGCTGGGACAGGTAAAGGGTTGAGCATTTTGTATATAATCAAGTTTGATAGAAAATACCCTGATATTAAGAGAGAGATCCTAAAACATTGTGAGGATATCTAGACTAGCCACGGCCTCATCTTTACGGAGTCCCCCGCCAATGCTCGCAAGTTTCTGCAGTGGAGGAGGAAGCGTCGGTAACTTAACTGGTTAAAGCACTCGGTGCGATATCAAGGGATCTGGGTTCGAGTCCCGGTTAAGGCGAATGCTGCTTTTCTCCATGGAATTACGCGGAGAGATCTTAATATGAGGAATTAGTGGTAAATCAGCTTAACTATTATCATCAAATAAGACCCATCAGTATCTACTTTTACTGGTAGAACAACTTATAAAATATCAGTGAAATTAATTGCACCATGTGCTTCTGCGTGGAAAGTTTGAAGCAATTGGAACTGAAATTCTGGAGATGTGCAGCCCTAGCAAGGGTATGAAGAAATCACCAAGATCCGCAAAAACCTCCTACTGCCGCTAGATTCTCAAAAAATAATTGTGTATATTGGTTAATGTTCACAATTAATGGTGCACGAACTTATATATTATATTCAAGCATTTCTTTCATTTTATTCGCAGTTATGTCTAGATGCGAATCTATGGACGCGCAGTGCTGAAGAGCGGCGAGCGTTCTCGAATGCAATATTGGATTAGCGGTCTCCCGATCTCTGGGGCGGTCGCTTCGCTCATTCCGGGCGACCCAAGATCGATTGCCTGGCGTTGGGAATGACGGTTCGAGAGGAGCCGAAGAGGAGCGAAATAGGATAGGAATTGGATGTGCGGGGGCGACCCCGTCCCGCTCTCCTTGCCTACCCCTTGTATTCCTCCTTACGCCCGGATTTTCATCGAAAATAAATGCAAAATATCACAGTTTTATTTTATTCCTCGTACCTCGGCTGCTGCTTGACATCCAGCGTATCGGCGCGCCTACGAGCAATTCCCCAGAGGAGAACGATTGAATGAGTGCCCGAGGGGATCATTTCCTCGCTGTCACTGCAGTCACTAGAAAAAGACTGCCGCCATTTCATCGAGAATATCTAAGCGTGTTGTTGAGAAAATTCCGCTGAGGAAAAATCGTTCGTCTCCGACGAGAGTCGAAACTGGATTCCTCGGTAGATTCACTGCCTAAAGGGCTTGTCGATATTTCGAGGGATCTAAGCTCTAATTGCAAGTAAGGAGGTTACTTTCTCTTCTGTAAAATATTCACTCCTACGTGCACTTGCGTTTGACTGTGAAAGGTGATATCGACGCTGGTTAAAATTTGTAAATTGTTTTTGTCGTTTTTTTAGGACCTAAGCGGACGAGGATTGTCTCATTGCTTCGATTGTTAGGGCGAACGGTTTGGATTAGAGAGCCCTATGTTAATTACGTTGTTACATTTTCTAAGCTTACGCATAGATACTTTCTATTAATATTATCTTTTTCGTCCATAATGGGAGAAAAATATGACGGATCCCCTCTTAAGAAGATTTTTAACCTATCCTTCTTTTCGGTGCATTCGTAGGGCCTCTGCTTATTGAAGGGGGTGATTTTTGTTTTTTCCTCTGTGGAAACATGAAACATCCAAAAAAATCGTCCGACTACTGTTTAGATGTAAGAATGACTTAGATGAATGAGAGTTAGCAACACCTTGGGGAAAGTCACTATCCACGGAGCATTAGGCCTCCTCGGTTATTAAATACATTGCTGGATAATGATTTTCAGATAAATATCATCTGAAGTCGGAACGCGTCTTTTTGCCGTTCAGTTTTGAATCCATGATTATATCCGTTGTGAGCGATCCTCATGTAGAAATGACAGATGCGTTGCCTTCTGGAAATGAGGCTTTTGTTGACCTTTTTTGGTCGTTATATTTTTTTGCCGGGGGATTTCGTACAATGGCGATTCCAATAACTGAAAATGCTGGAATTGCTTTCTCGGAAATGGTTTCTCCAATATGTCGGCATGGAAGTAAAATACTCCCCCGATCAGTGTCCAGCTTTCCTACCGGAGGGAGAGGGTCCGAATCGCCAGTGCCAGCCAGCAGGGAATCCCCACCATCCGAGACCATGTGGCTTTAATGGAGATGGGCGTGGCTCTCCTCCTCTCTGTCCTGACGTTCCTATTTTTGAGCGAGCGTGCATATAGTGCGACGCCCATGCTCACGCCTCATGTCGGATGTATTCATTTTTGAAAATTTCGGTCGTTTTTTTCTTGCAATTCCCTAAAAGCCTAATGGTTCCCCGTTGCGTCATCATAGATGGCTCTAGTATCCTGGCCGAAGGGGCATGGATTCCTTAGCCGTGAAGACAGAAGAGCCTTTGCCTGAGCAGAGAAAATAAGCTGATCATGATTTGGATGTGATGTTGAAAAAATACTCTGAATTCTGCGCTCTACGGATTGGTGTAGGCTGTCGGTCGGTTATGTAATTCCCTTGCATATTTAAACTCTGTATACGTAAGTGATTACAGTTTAATTACAGTTCTTTCGCAGTTGTGACACTGGGAACTGTCCGTCGGTGAGGCCCCTGTAATAATAATATGGCCGCGATGCCTTTGAACTTTAGGAAATTATTTTTTACTCCTACTGGAGGTTATCTAAATTTTTTGTTATAATTGTTGATTGATGCGCGTTTATCGTGTCCTTAGCCAATTTTTTTTATATGTTGCGGTCGCTGCTTGAATGCGATTTTTATCCCATGAAAACAGTCGATGGATGCATTGAAAACAAAGGTTTATTTTTTCCCATTTTCGTTTGCAAGTTTTGACCACAGGTGGCGTACCCTCAATTTTTATATGAACCCTCAAAGATAATACTTCTCGGGAGATGCCGAGAATTTTGTCATATACTTATTGCCCCTCTCTGATTATGACATATAAAGGTGTCTGCAGTTTAAAAATGGAATTTAAAAAATTCTGCTTACAAAGGTTTCCATATTTGGGAAAATTGTAATTATTGGAATTTTCCTCTTCATTGCTGCTCATTTGTTGGATTTTATGAATGATTAATTCTGAAATCCAATGTTATATTTTATCTCTGTCCATACAACTGTTACATTTGGATTGTTTTCCGCTGAGTGTGAAAAAATCTTCTCATATTTGGTGGTATTGATTTGGAAATTGCCACAGACGACAGTGAAAAGAGCTCCACCGAGTAAATTTTTGCTACGCTTTCTGGTTTTTGCTTTTCTGCTCTTTGACTTTACAATCATGCCTTTCAAGCCATTGTCGGACTGGTTGAGCAAAAAATATGCTAGCGTTTCGGCCGCATTGCTGTGACGTGAACGGGTTTAAAGTTTTAGCCATTTAGTGCCCACAGAATTTTAATCCCATAAAATACAGCATTCGAGTCTGCTGCCCATTTATATTACAGTTTCAAATTTACAATTTTATCTTAAAAAAAACTGAGGTAAACCTCTGAAATTTTCACCCTTGTGAATGGAATGTATTTTATTAAGTGGTAAATTGGCATTTTATGTGCATTCTGAATAGAATTCATATCATTTGAATTTAACTGCAACTGAGAAACGACTATACTATGCGCTCGATATTTTTCAATCGACTACGATATTCGGGATATTCAAATGAAATCGTGAATGCTTCAATGGAAGTAAGTTTTCAATTGTATTGGAATGCAGCGTTATCATATTTCATCGAAAATTTGCTTTTAATTGATGGAATAGCAATTTAACTTATGATTATGGTATTGGTAATATTCGTTTCAAATTTCAAAAACACCCTTTTAATTACCTTCAGTTTTCATATATTTTTTCTGTGGAGGTATTTCTTTTCGTTAATTATGAAATATATACAAAAGCTTGTTTGGTAAAGAAACCAATCGCCTGGATTCCAAACTTTTTGTTTTATATATAATTGTAACTTCCCGAGTGTTTATGAATATTATTCTTTTTATCTTAATTATATGCTAGGTGAGATACAATGGAAATCGTATAGAGAACCAAATAATATAAATTATATATCATAATAATGAATTTTTAATGCTGATCGGGAATTTGACCGTCGCTCATCTACAAATTGTGTCGTTTCTTTGATAAAATGGGTTGAAATTGAAAATATAATTTTTTAAATATTTTATTGCGCCATGATTTTACATACCAATAACAGTATAAGTTGCAAAAGTATTTTCAGAATTATATTTATCTTAAGGTATCCCCAGTTCTTTTAAGATTTTTAATTAATATCATTTCAAATTTATCTTTTTTTATTTATACCACCTAGCGGGAAAGAATTAAAACGCAATAAACATGTATTGCAATAAATATATAGGACTATAAAGAGTAAAATGCCTCGTTCATTGACATGTTATTAATGAAAATAATAGATAATAAATTATAGTGCAATGAAATATGTGAAAAATAGATATTGTGAAAATGAAATGCGTGTGACACCTTGCGGTTTTGTCTTCAGCAAAGCGACTAATTTGAAGTTAGGTGCCGTTTCTTTCGTTTTGATCCTTCTCACCAAAATTGTGTCCACTGTTAGTGGAACTTGGGCATTGAAATGGAAGAAAATGTAATGGGAAACGTGTAGACCTTCGCCAAGTGGCTTTTATTCACGAGGTAATGTGGTGCATGAAATTCTTCCCCACGGACGAGGAGGAGACCGCTTTCCTTTCCCACTCACGTTTCGGAAGAGGGCGCATCGGGAAACAACTGCGTCCAGCCCTGCGGTTTTCTGGATTCGTATCTCGTTACAGGATACCCATGGAGCACTTCATCAACGTCCCTCAATATTTCCCAGTGATGCGGTCCTGTTGACTTTCACGCGTTCCACTTCAGCGGAACCCGCTCGTGAAACATTTCCACTTCGGGCCCGATCGGTATCGAACCGTAGCAGCTTTGAGAAATAAACTCGATTGCTTATATTTGGAATCCGACCGTTTAGTTAATTACCCGGATGCTGAATTTCTATGCGGGCGGCTCTTCGCGCTCTCTATCACCTCTGTACTTTTAATATCTGATTAAAAAATGATTCTTCGATTGGTCATTTAGATATTCCTTGATTGACTTTGTATTTTAACCAAATATTGTACTCTAGTAATGAATTCATCATTTGAAAAAAATGTTTATCGCTCCGTGAAATTTGCGCTCAGCGAGTGCAAATCATGGTTAGGATTTAAACTGTAATAGTGAAGCATTGTTTGTAGCGCAACTACATGATGTTGTGTCACTGAATGCAACGCATAAAAATATCATTTATCTAAAAATTTTAATAACTGTTTAAAATATCATCTGCATTTAAATAAAAAATTTTAAAAATATCATCTGCATTATATTTGGGATTCTGACTCCATTTTAGACATTTATTAGAATTTATTTCCATGGTGCAGTAATCTATTAAGTTCCCTCTCGCGAGTTAAAATCGTGTGGGATGGCTGAATTAGGAGTGAAGAAAAAGAATTTTCGTGAAATGCATCAAATTTCGCGATCACAGGCATGGAATTTATCGGATTTTCCCCGAGTATTGAGTTTCCTGTTCCAGGGATCGAACCACAGACTGGCTGCTTTCCGGAACGATGCGTAGGATTTTCAGGTTTTGTTCGTTTGACGGTTATGGTGGGAATGATCGTCACGGTTACATGTCGAACGGATCCGAGAGCAGAGAATGTTAAACCTAGTTGAACTGCCGCAATTTCCATTATGATCGCGTGTCAGTATCTCGATTTAATTTCAGTTCAGGGACAGAGCTCGAAAAACTAAGTTCCTATCCAAGTGAGTTGTTTGTTCCATTTTAATCCCTAATCAGCTGGAATGAAATATATGCGCAATGGTTCCGCTAGTATCAGAAATACAGTGAAACCTTTCTTAGCGACCACTCCTATCTAGCGACTGCCCCTCTCAACGACCATTTTTTAGCGGAACCGTCGATGGTCTCTTAATTCAGGGGTATATATGTGTACATCAAATTAATATGCATTGAAATTCCATACGAGCAACTAAATTATGAGGAAATAAATGCCACCTATGTAGCTTATAACAAAACCGTCTCTTTAAGAGTTTTTTTCAATTTTTCTTCACATCAGCCGTCGGTTCATTTGCATAATATGTACCCGTAGAAACTCAACCCCTTGTCGAACGATCACCCCTCTCAATGACCATTTACAGCGGAACTAACGGTGGTCTCTTAATACAGGTTTCACTGAATCTCTACATTTAGTGATATTGAGTTTTATCCCATGATGCATCTTCCCCGGACTCATCTCGCATTTTCTATTTATTACTTACCGATAATATCAATGAATGTGTTCCGAACGGACCATTTGCATGCTTACTCGTTTGCTCAAGAATCCTTTGAACACATTGAATCTCTGTTGGACATTTTTACTCCCCTTATTCTCCCCGTACTCCTATGTACTGGAGTAATATCTATATAAACTCCTTGATTTGTCCTCGTAAGCTTATTTCAGCATTTCCGCGGCCTCCGAAGTAGTCTTGTCTGGCTTAAAATAGAACATTAGTTCCTCCGCATGACCTCTACACGGTCACTCTTCGTGTGCTGGTTCCTTGATATGCTGTGGAGATGGGCGTTTTTTACAATCCTAATTGACCTCCACGAGTAAACTTACATTCATGACCGACAACGTTGACGAACAATTGCAAGGATACAAATATAATCTGTGTAAATGGACAGACGAGAATTATATACATTTGGTGAGAGCCTTTCTTAATAATGATGAGTACAAATTCTCCGCCTCGAGTTGCGGCTTACGATGAGAAGGCGGTGTCGAAACAACAGCTAACTCACCGCCGGGAAATTTCTTCTGATTACTCATCACATTTCTTCTACAATTCTTGTTTAACAGCAGTTATCACGCACTCCTAAGGAATGCTCTCTTCCGGATAATACTTGGAACTCTTTGATTCACGTATATTCTATTTATTTTAGCTTAGCGGATTCCTTTCCAGTGGGTATTTCGCGAAGTTAGGCATCCAAGGAAATTTCCAATGAAATTTACTTAATGGACACGATACCATAATCTTATTTATGTTGTGTATGGTGATAGTTTTTCTTCGCTCTGAATGTGTATTATCCACGCAATAACATTCAGAAGCCGCTATTTTTCATAGGAAAACACTTTTTCTCTATCGTTGTGGATTTTGTAAAGTTCGGATGTTGGCATTATCGTCCCAACCTCCAGTCTACCATTCTGAATCATGGTATCCAGTATCTTCTGAATTATGGTATCCAGTTACGGGATGCGCTCTTTTAATTATTCGTAATTGTTTTTATCCTCTCTGTCTACATCTCACCCTTACCTCGCAAATGCACACCTATTGTCATTTCTCTTTTTGCACAAATAAATGCATGACTTTTGTGGGTAAGTATGATGTAGAATAGCATGAACAAGTGCAACTATTATTTGAGTAAAACCTATTTATTAACGGGTTACGTCAGTGATGAGTTAGTTCTAGTCTTTTCGCGTCAGTTGCTAGTACTTTTTTTTAACCCTTGGCGTTGTAGTAAAATATGTTGGTGATATGTGTGTGAAACGAAATTCCACCGATATAATATAGTTGTGTTAAGGAGTAAATCAAAGATGGGACAGCAAAACACATTTTTCTTTCTTTCATTGGTACATTTTCCGTGCTGTGCATCGTTTGTAAGGCTTGCTTGAGTCGAAAATCTAATTGAATTTTTCTCTTTAAAGCCCATTGAAATTTGAATAAAAATAGTTTTTCACGCAGTAATTAAATTCTGTTGATAATAAGAGTTGCTATTTCTTAACCTTTACCTTGGCTCTTAAAGTGAATTAAGTTGGTTTTTCTTTCTTGGCTGGACAAGGAAAAAATCTAAGTAGGATTCTCGACAGAATTTTCTCATGAACTTTTTACGTGTTCATCCGTTTTTATCCATGTTTCATTAGATATATTTTTCGTAATTCGTCTCAATTTAACTTAAATTGCCTCCTTAAAATAGGTTTTCTCATTTCATTGGGCGCAGACCGATGACATTCTTAGGGTAGACTTCGTTTGCCGGGGATGTTAAATCTTTTGTTTTTGAGAAATTAGAGGGGTTTTTTCTTGAAAATTCTTTGATGTGATATTATTCGAGGTTCAGATGACACAGTCGGCTCATGAATGATAAGTTCTGATTAAATCATGTCACTGTGAGCAAAGTCACCTCGGGGACAAAATGAAAATCGGGGATTTGTTTTGTCCCGCAGATCATAGTTTGGACTGTAGTTTATTAGGCGGTGCCTCCTTTATTTAGGCTCTTCCTTTTCAGCGAAGTTAATTCACCAACTAGCTCATCACTTAACTAGTTATTTATTTCTGTATTAATATTTTTATGTACATTTACGTTGTTAGATGGTTATGTTATTATTTGTGGTAAATTCTTAGCTTATGCATTTTACTATGGTAATGGGCTTACTAACCAACTAACGCTGGAAATTTCCTTGATTTTCAGATTCTTGGTTTAACCCAGAAAAACTGAACCCCAGAGGTGAGTATTGTATTGAGAATGGCTCTATTTTTAACATTTATCCGAGTAGAACCGTATGTAGCATGCACGAAGAACTTAACCATTTCATAGTCGCACAGTAATTTATTCAATTTTATGGGTGATCTTGGTACTTGATTTGTTTTACTGCAACTACTGATTTGGAAATGAGAATGAAGCTTCGTAACATAATTTTGGTACTTGCTGTTCCTTTGAATTGTTTACGATGATTTATGGTTGTTCTCATAAATGCACAATTAATAATCGTTGATATCCCTACATGATTTCATGCATTAATGAAGTGTACACCTGTGTGTTTGTCCATTTGATTTTAAGTTTATTGTACTCTGTTATCCTTCTTGACTCATAAAAAGCGTTAGGATGATTGAAGTGTTTGAATTTTTGTCTTTTGGTCAAGAAATTAGTTTTATTTTCTATTTATTGACCCACTCGTGTTGATCAGGTGTATTACTTTTGTGCTCGTCAATGGTCTTGATATGTATTAATTACATATATATCAATTTGGATACTTCCCTTTTTTCCTCCAAAAAGAATGTTTCTGCGAATAATTAATTTCCTTGCTATAATTTGAGCATCAAGATTTTTGTAGCGTGAAATAGCGTTTTTTACCATCAGGGGTTGTATAATTATTCCAAACGATTCAATTTTTATCTGATATCATGGATAGATTGCTTGCCATGGTCTCTGTTCTGATTGGGTAAATGCAGTATTGTCCGATTTTTTTATTTCACAATAGGACTTATAAGTGAGCCTCCGAGTATCGCTCTTATCAAGGGCATGAAATAAATTATTAGAACTGAATGTTATAGTGGATATTAAACTATTATGTCATCCCGTCCATAATTGTGTGCTGCATTGAGTATCAGTATTCCTTTCAGCTTTAAGACCGATAGCCGTCGGAAGTGAAAAATGATTTGTTCATTCTTGTTAATTGTTGGCTATTCATTACGAGTTTTTTTGTGGCCTTTATCGAGTTGGAACATTGTTATTTTTTATTATTCTCATATTTTTTAACGAACATATATTATCTGGACAACATTATTTACCTTTGATTAATTTTAATGCGCCAAAATGTACCAATTTGGAAGCTTAATTTATGTATCCTTGCATATTTTCTTATTTTGAGAGCTTGAAACTTACACATGCGTTGCCAACGACCTCGTAGAATCACTGAGTACATTTTTCTGAAATGGCGTGTTTAAGTTTCTCAGCTGAAAACGTCAGATTCCAATCAGTGTTTACTTCGTATTTTGAGTATTTTTTATGATCTAACGATCTCCCTTAATCCTGCCAATCAGTTACAATCATGTGTCTGAAGTGCCCGAAATGGGATGACATTTTCCGCTACTGCACTCGTCTGTCATTTCATTTGCGCCAGTATGGATTTATTTATCGCAGGAATCTGCGGTACGTATGATAAAAAACACCACATCTGCCCATGTAAGCTCTGTATTTACGCGTGTGGGGTGTTTATCTTTAAAAAAATTATCGACCATCTCCGACGACGCGTGCGAACTTAGTTCCCCGCTACCATCACTAGATGACAGATGCATCACGCCTCTCTTATCCTCGCCTTTACATCATCCCTGGTTTCCATGGTGTAAATTTGGAGGAGGAGCTCAAAATGACCTTGAAACGCACAATTCTCAACGTTCCGCGTTTTGAGTTTCTAGTTTTTTAGACCGAGTACTATTTAAAAAATCAAACCCGCCATCAGTAAATGCTGTATTAAGCGTGAAGTTTACGTTCCTACTTCAGTGGAAATAGCGATACGTTTTAATGTTGTCTTTTTTGCTCAGGTTAAGATGCCTCCATGAGAGTTGATTAGAAGAATGCATGCTCATAATAGGTATTTTTACGATGATTATTTATCTAGCTTAAAATTCTAATGCTCAAATAGTTTATGCAATCCAACAGAAATCAGATACGTTACATTACTTATGTAAACATTACACTCGCCATAAGCATTTCAATCAGCCGTACTCTTCTGTTTGAAGTGTGGAAGTCAAAATGAAGGCGTCCCTGATGATTTAATCTACTAGCGCGGCTGTGAACCCGGTGTCTTGGACGTTGACGGACTTGAGTTTGCACCTTAAACCGCTACAGAAAAAAGCAAGAGAAAGCTATAATTTGGAACTCATCACGAGGAGGAAAATTTTGAGTGAATCGGTTTTCCACGGGCGCGAAGTTATCCCTTTTACGCGGTTGGGAGGCGACGGCGACGGTGCTGCCATCTCTTATCGTGCCCTTTCCCCCCCCCTGACGCCCCTCCCCCGCCAGCCGTCCCAACCCTCGTTCGTTCTCTCTCTCTGTGTCTCTCTCCATCGCCCCTTTTCGCTATTGATCGTTCGGGAATGCAAGGGAGTAGGAGTAAAAGCGAGCCCCGCTCGGCATAGTCGCGTATAGCGCCTTAAATTTAGCCAAGGGGCGGCCGTGGTGAGGTCTCCTCTCTTTCTCGTGTGTGTGTCCGTCGTCTCTCTCTCTCTCTCTCCTCCCGGTCGTGCAGGCGCGAATGAATCCTCCTCTGCTGGGAACTCTGCCAATGTAGCGCCGTGGTCGTCGCCGACGTCGCCCCATCGTCGTCGCCCGCCGCCGTCGCTCGCTTGGCCCCTGCCGCCGCTCGCAGCAGCACCGGCGACCTCTTCCTCGTCTGCCGTGTGTCGCCCCCACCACGAGAGCGCAGCCAAACACGTCCCTTCTTTTTCCCTCCGCCCGAAAAATCTCTTCTCTCACTTCTTCTCCTCGGCGTCCCTCTCTGTCTCTCTCTTTCTCCCTCGCTGTGTCTCCGTTGAGTCGCCGTCGTTCGTCTCTTCTTCTTAGCCTCCTGACCCGCCGGCCCGGGCCACGAGGAAGGAACGAGGAGGATTCTGGAGAGGCGTTGCGAGGGAGATCGTGAGTGAACGCGTGTGGGCAGCGCCGTGAGGAGGAGGGTCGTCTCCACACCCCCCCTTGCAGGACTAAAAGGACAAAGAGACTGTGAGAGTCTTCGAACGAACTCGACGAGAGGAGGAAAGAAAGGGGCGGTCAATTAACGCACTCACTCGCGGGTCTCCATACGCACTGTGCATTCCTACCGAGAGCAAAAGTGGCGTCGATCATGGGTTTCAAGAAGGAAGATCGTGAGTATTCAGTTCCGTGGGAGATGTTGTCTTTCCTAGTGAGGGCTGGGAGGGGGGAGAGATGATTCCAGTCCCCCCCAAAGTATACCCCGAATGCTGTGTGTGTTTTCTGGGGAGTGGTTGGGTCTGTTATGCTGGGCTGTGTGTGTGTTTTTATGTCTGTGTGCCGTGGGTTTCTGCGAGCGCAGGGAGTGAACTTGGAGTTGTTGGTTTGATGGGGGGAGGTCTCTTCGCCGTCTCCGGCCACGAGTGAATGTCGAGGACGAGGTGTTGCTGCTGGAGTTCCCATGTGCCCTCCGATGCCGTGTTTCCACACTCCGCCTCCCCCTCTCCGGACCCCACCCCTCGGCAGCAGCACATATTCCCGCCCCCGCGACTCTCAGGGGCCCCTCCCCTCACCAGTCGCTCTCGGGCCATCCCCCCGCGTCTCGCCCATAAACCCTGCCCGAAGTGTGGGTGGCGGCTACCGTGACGGAGGGCAGTGACCAAGTAGGCGAGGTTGATTCGTCTCGACGCACGCCCCACTCCCCAGAGCATAGCGTGCAGTCAGCTTAGAGAAAAAAAGATAAAACGTTTCGACCAGCGTCAGGTCAATCTTCTGCGGGGCTCTCATCGTGCGCCGCTACCGTGGCGGAGAGCGGTGACCGGTGGGGAAAGTTGTCTCGACGCGGACCCCACTCTCGGAGCAGTCAGTTTAGAAATAATAGATAAAACGTTTCGACGAATGCCGGGTATGCCTTCTGCATAATTCTCGTCGGTTGCTGCTGCTCCCCTATGCATTTCTCCCTTATCTTATCCCTCGAACATAGCTGCGCCCTGTCCTTTTCCGAAAAAAGCAGGTCTAACGTTTCGCCTTATGTCAGCCTTCTGCAGGTTTCTCGTCGTGCTCCGCTGTTGTTGTTAGTCCTTTTAAGGTAAAGGGTGTGAGAAAACGTCTCGCACGCCGCCGTGTTAACCTTCTGCAGGGATCCCGTCCTGTGCTTCTGAGTCCCATGACTATGAGAAGTGTTAGATAACGTTTCGCCCTACGTGCTGTCCATCTCCTGCAGTATTCTCTTTTCGTCGTGTGCCGCTGCCCGAGTCGCAGCTCGCTCCCCCGCCCGTGCGGAGCGCGTGCGAGCGGGAGAGTGTTGGTGTTGCCGTGGGAAATCGATGGTGACCGTGCCTCTCGTTAATTAATTACGAGGAGGCGGTGTTGCAGGCCTCTCTCCGGTTCGTCACTCGGTCCCCTGTTTTCCACGCTTTAGCCCTAATCCGTGACCTGGGATGCTTTCAAATGTGGTGCGTGGGTGTGCCCCAACGGCACTTAGTACACCATACTCACCATGGCAATTATCATTCTAATAGGATCGTGTTTAATTGTCCTTCCGCTCCTCCTTTTATCATTGTGTAACGCCATCAGCTCTGATTGAAGCCGCGTATCGTGCCTCGCGTCACCGCGGGATCAGGGTCCTATCGCTTCACCAACATGGTCATCCTCTGGATTCCACCTATTTCGTCATTCGTTTGTTTTTTGGCGGTCCGAGTCGAGGGGCGATCTCGAGTGTAAACCACTCTTCCCGTGGTTGTGCCTTCGCAGATGATTCGAATTTTTTTTGCCTGTCACTCATTCATCCCGCTCATCTTCTCAAGCACGACCTTGACTCGGTTGCTATGCCGGTGATGGATGGGGTTTCTTGTGTTTGCGTTGACTTTCTCGCTCCCCGGGCTTCTTTTTATTCTTCCCTTTGCCGAGTCGTCGTATTTGGTACTGATCGACGCTCAAAACGAGGGAATAGGAAGGCACTCGGAAGGAAATAGGAAGTGTCGAGACGTAACAGTTTGTGCATCGTGTAGGTTTTTATTTTCCGCGGACGTTTGCTTCCTACATTTCGGTCACATTCTCATCACGTGCACCATCCGGGGAAGGGTTTCCTGGACGCGACTGTGGCCCCCAAAAGGGGGCGGTTGGGGGGGGGGGGCGGGTCTCCCCCCGTTCCTGCCCCTTTCGTGCACCTTGTGGCGTGTAGCGCCGGCACTGACGGAAGCGGGCAGTGCAGTAGGGATGTGGGAGGGCGGGGGGTCGGGGGGGGGGGTTTGATAGAGGAGCATGGAGGAGCACGTGCCCTCTCTGCCCCCGCTGCTGTGTCGTGGCTGCACACACCGCTGCGTTATGTGGCCCTCGCGCCTGCGCCCTTCCACGCTGCATCAAGTCTCTCTCCTGCCGGGGCGGCTCGGAGTGAGCGAGCGTGTTGAGGTCATTGGCCATGGCCTCTATAGTGGCACTCATTGCGCCTCCTGAGTCCCTCCTCCTCCCCCCCACCCTCCCCATCTAGCCCTTTCAGCCATATGTATATACCACTCACTCGTCACCCCTCCTCGCACTCCCTTGCAATCACATGCTCTGCGGATAATTTCGCCCTATCTATCGCTCGCTTCGACTCAAACGCACATGCACTTCAGTTACTGTGGCCTCGTTTCGTTAGTTTTATTTTGCAAGTGTAGTTTTTCCTCAGATTATGGTCGGGAGTGTTCATCAGTCGATGGACGCGTTCAGGTTGAATTGATTGTCCCTGGTACTTAGCATAACCCTGCGGATCTTCCTTGATTTTATCATTTTTTTAATGTCTTTGAATCTCTGCAGCCCTCAAGTGTTTGGACGTGATTTCGATTTCTTCGCAGCCTTATAGTCTCCAGTCACGATTCATTTTTTTTCGTTCTACTGTTGCGGATTAATTTTTTACCATTTCCTGGAAAACCCTGGGGTAATTTTTTTTTTTTAGAAACTTGCCTTTGATTCAAAACTCGTCGAGCTTCGAAGAATTTCTTCGTTCGCCTTCCAACCTCATTCACTTAAGAGCATTTTGATCGCTTCGATTCCAAGTTATTTTGTTCAAATTTAGTACAATTTTGTGGACTTGACTCATCTGAGAGTTGAAATGGGTACCGTATTTCTTCATTTGTTTCTGGCTTCTCGAATTCATCATCGGAGACAAGTAAAGGTTTTTTTTACAACTTTTGTTTCGAGTGAATGCGAGTAGCTCTTTCTTTGTGTCTCGACGCGACCGCGGTAATTGCCGCCCAGGGCGACGGGGGCCGCGTTGTGTGTTGCTCGCTGGTGCTTTTCTGAAATTTCGTCCTCGTTCTCCCGGGTCTCTCGTGTGATTGCCGCCTCGTCTGCTGGGTGCGCTCGACGCGGCCGAATCAAACATTCATAACGGTGCACGGGGGTCGCCGTGAAGCAATTGAATCGAGCAACGCCCGCAGTCCTCCACTGTGTGTGTGTGTGTGTGTGTGTTCTTCCGCTCTCTCCGCCTCCCTGGGGACGCTTGCTTGTGTCATCGAGGAGGGGGCAGGGCAGGTAATTTCGTAGTTAGGAAAAATGAAAGGGAATTGGTACTCAGGTACTCAGCTCTAGTAATGCTGAATCTCGAATTCTCATCGCGAGCATTTGGGGACCCTGCACAGATAGCTTAATTGCGTAAAAAAGAACATACGAAAGCGGCATGAAAATATTAAACCAGGACACTTGAAGTGTTGCTCAGCTGATGTAAAGACTTTGCTAGAAGCCGTTAGACACTCGGGAGATTACATTATAGCCCAATACATTCGTACACACGTACCCAATCCACCGTTCCCTTTCGGGCTAGGTACATTAAAAAAAGTTTAATATTCGATGATAGGCCTGTAAATATGATTGCTTCAATGATTGCATCCGTATTGCCTTATCTTTGAATTCCAATTCGCTTTATTTACGGTCAAACATTGCCTCATAGGCGCATTCCTGTTCTTTTTTGTCCTAATATACCTTCTCTCTTAAGCGTATCTTCCCCACTAGGAATGATATTCGCCATGAAAAATCGTTTGACTTGACCGGGATTCGAATCCGGATCTCCCAGCGATTGAAGAGTCGTGTCTTTCACCTCAGTCACCATGCTTATCTCGATAAATTCGATGGTGACAGGCTTCACTTTGTGGAAAGCCATTCTGAATAAATTTCAAAATTACTCCGTACTTTTCAAAGAATTTTACTCTTGGTCGACCGGTTTCGTCGCATAGGCGACATCATCAGCTGCATAAGACCTGATTATGTCGCCTATGCGACGAAACCGGTCGACCAAGAGTAAAAATCTTTGAAAAATACGGAGTAATTTTGAAATTTATGCTCATCTCGGTCTGCCCCTTCCTCTCACACCGTTATATCCATCATATATCTGTTTCGTTTTTTATCGGTATGGTCAAAGTAGAAATTTTAGGCATATATGACCGGGGGAATCTATAGCATGCGAGTGTCAGAGCGAGATGGATGATATCATTTCACTTCCGCACCGCTTCTTCAGGTTTGACTGGAGCGACTTGAAGAGAGGTTTTCGAGCAGAAAGGGGTAAAAATTTCCTCCTCGATTAATGATTTAATTATTATTTAATTGTTAGCCCCATTAATGATTTCAACAAAAACAGAGCGGGAGAATAATCTTTCAAGTCATCTCGCTTTTCGTCCTTCCTTTCTCCGACTCCTTTTCCCCTCCCTTCTTCATGGCTGGTGTCCGAACACCCCGTGCCACACATCCTTGCGCTGGCTGTCTAAGCAGTGCGTACATGTAGTCTCGTGTGAGATCTGTCACCCCCCCCCTTGCCGTGCTGCCTTCGTGAAGATCCACGTTGCAAACCCTCTAGTTCCCGGGGGTTCAGCTCATAGTCCAGTTTGCCGAGCCTGCAGCTAAATATACGAGTTGGCAGCGACAAAATGGTAGCGATTCCGCCGCTTGGGTGTATTTTTAAAGTAAGAAGGGACCCGTGTTGCGATGCTGCAGTAAAAGATCATCTGCGATAAGTGGGCCTGGATTCCCTCCCCTTCGTGACCGTATTCCCCTCCCCCCCCTACACTCTCCGTCTCCACCACCCCTCCCCCCCACCCCCGACCCCCCTTGCTGCTTTCTACACTCCTCCTCATGTGTCCTCCTACCCATTCCACCTGCCCGTCTAATGTTCTTTTTTTGTGGTTGCCTTTTGTTCTGATGCATCTTGGCAGAAACCCTCTAACCTTGCGTTCCACGAGCGATTAGCCAGTCCGCCTTCCTCCCGATATCCACCCCCCAATTCCACCTCTCCTCGGGCTCATCAAATGATCTGGCTTCGGTTCACCCATTCGGCTCTCCCCCAACGCCACAACCGATCTCCAATTTGTTTTTTTTTTGTTCTTAGCTCCCGAAGTTACGGGCTCGGGTTTGGTATGTAGACCTTGAAGCGATGGACATGCCATTCGAGGGGGGTTGGAGCGCTTTGGTTTTTCATTTTTTCAATTCGATGATGTGTTCCCCCTGTTACGCCGTCTTTCATCTCACGAATGCATAATGTGGAGGGGAGTACCATGGTTCGGGGAAAGGTAGTTTGGGCAGAGGGGATGGGTCAGGAGTTCGTGAACCGTTGACCTTTGTCGTGACGTTGCCTTTTTCTGGAGGGATACATACATCAATAGGTCTCCAGTTGAAAGATTAATGTGTGGAGTCAGTGGTGGTCTTCCTAACTTTGTGGCGTTGACTCATACTCAGTTGGTAGTCTACCGGTAAATTTAGCTTCAAATGGAAGTTGGTAAAAGTCCTCTTGGTTTTTAAATGTGTACGGTCATATCTGCTTGTTAATTTCTTTGCTTATCTTAGCATATGTCCAACTGTTCTTCATCCCGTCCACATATCCTATTCTCTTTCTTCCCCTTCCCCGCTTGCCCAACATCCTTCCCCCTATCACATTCTTAAGCAAGTCTTCTCCCCTTAATGTTTGTCGCAACCAAGTAGATACTTCGCCTCTTTCTTTTCATCATTGGTCGTTCAATCCTGAGATTGGTTCACTGCAGCCCTCCACCCTTCCCGATCTAATGCTAGTTCCCTTATCTCCTGGTATCTCTTCCTATGAACTTTCTTCTTTATTTGGTCCATGAACTTATTCCTGGGTCTTCCTCTGGGGACTTTTCACTCTATTTTACCTTCAATTACGCTTTTCACAAACCCATTGTGCCTCAGAGTGAGTCCAATCCATCTTGTTCTTATCTTCTGTATGGTGTTCCATACGGTCCTTTACTCTTCTACTCATCTGTACCTTTCATTATTTCTTATTGTGTCCGTCCATTTTATATTCCGCAACCTCCTCCAGCGCCAGGTTTCGAAGGCTTCTAGTTTGTTCTGGTCAGCTTTTCCAAAGATCCATGCTTCCGATCCATAGAGTGCCAGACTCCACTCTTATCTCATACTGTAGTTTTTTTACCTTACACATGATACTCAGCACTTCCGCGCATGCCTTCGTTTGCGTCCGGTGAAGCTTCTCTATCCCTCTGTTTGTCTAAAAAACAAGTAATTTTACTTTTTATTATTCTTAAACTTGTTCGGTTCCTGTGACTTATGCGTCAATTTCTAAGGAACCGAATTGAAGGGTATAAAGGTACAAAGATTGCACCTTTGATAATGATGCATAATTGACCGATATGGGTGGAGTGAAGAATTATATAACTCTGGGAAATTTGTAATTTTTACGTTAACGAGTTTTATGTGAAAATATTTTGACAAAATAATCCATTGGCTGTTTTTCGAAAGGACCGATATTGTAGAAGCACTCAAAGTATGATCAAAATAAATGAAAGTGTTAGTGTAATTTCAGCTTAATTGTTTGAATCGATATATCGCGGATTAGAGGTATATGTTTTGTTAACTTGCAATATTGTTTCTCTACACTGCATGTTTTCTTACGATCTTTAAGCTTCTAAATACTGAATCGAAGAAATTGGATCTGTCTCCCATTTATTTATTTCTTCTCCTCCATATACCCCTTGCGTCCTATCAGGCAGTCTCTAATACCGCCTCCCTTTTCTCGCTCTTCCGAGCTTACGTAACATATCTCAAGGCCTTCGACTACCCAACATTGCCTTTGTCTCCTCTCTCTACCGTTGGAACTGTCCTCCTCGTATTTCCTCTCGCTATTCCCTTCGTTCTCTTTCCATTCGTATCAATTTTGTCGTTTGTCTTCCTCGGTACCCGTGTTGTTTTATCCGTCCTTTCCCTTCCCCACGTCTGAGTTAAAGCCCTCCAGTCTACGGTCGCCTTCTTTCTTCTAAGGACTGGATTCGGTGCCTTGCGTCGATACGTCTGCTTGCGGATGATCGCTTTCCCTAATATTGTCGTTACACCTTGATATGAGAGAGTCTTGTTCAATTCATTCTTCGTAGATTGAACTCAAGATAGGAACTCTTTTCCAAATTTCTTTTTTTCCATGTCCATTTTCCTCCAACTACGGCTCGTAAAAGCGAGGTGTTGATCCTGAACTAATTTTTCCTTAGGCTTCGTAGTTATCGTCATAATTTATTTAGTGTTTGGTGCGTGTTATGCAGCTTTGTTGACTTATTTTATGAAGCGTTGATGTCTGCGTCCAGCCTTATGCCCTCCTTATCAATACCTGTCTCTGCACTCTCCTCTGCTACCTAATCCATCTCCAAATTGAATTTCCCGGTTTAGTAAAAAGAGTTGTTTCAGGCGTGATGTGGTGGAGTATCATAATTTAATTACAGAAAAATGGCAATTTTCCACAATATGATATATTGTATTGTAATGTGTTATATTCAGGAAAATTGCCTATTTTCTTTAATATTATTCCCGATTTAGGATTGGGCGCCTACCGCTATACGGCTATGACTAGAAATGTTGTGCTATACTTCCATGAATTTGGCCGTGTCGTCCCGTCCATTTGGTAAAATGCACTCTCAGCCACTAGGAGGAAACAAGATGATGCAGAATATCTCGTAGAGTGTATTTATATTAATGTTGTAGGGCCAATTTATATACTATATCGTTTGGAATCCCTGCCCGTCGTACTTTCTACTTAACTTTTCAAATGTTTAGCTTTTACTGTATTTCCTAAACATATATAGGTGAGGGCTTGGGACCACCATCTATCAAGATAAAGTGAACTCATTTCCCGAAAACAGCTCTTAGTTTTCATTTTTTAATATTTTTTTACTAGCAATGGCGGTAAAGAACGATTTAAGGGAACAATCTGCCAACCGATTTCTTCCATGATTGTGTCATTGGTGTGCTCGTAGAAACTTTTCTCCTATCATATCCAAAATAATGGATTAATTCTGTAGGAATTCATAATTTCACTGCCCTTAACTCAGCTTTCCTTAGTGCTTTTTATGCCTCGGTATTCAATTTTGATGAACACGTATTCTCACCTTCAATGTTATTTCATTCCTGTTTAACTTTTCTTTCATTTGCGCTAAAATTGCCCCTCATTGGTTCCAACCCTGAAGTTTGTTTTGATGCATGTATTTTACGCGTCGTCTATCATATTTGGCTCCGTTTTTCTGTGCTCATTTGAGACGTGGGGTTTAAATATCTCTTGCGTATCTCCCAATTATTTAGAATTACGTGGCGTTAGTGTTTCAGCAGTTTACTTGCACAAAAGATCATGAGTATTTTAGTTGTACATTTAATACGCGTTATGTTTAATGAGGGCTGAAATCTGTGAAGGAGGCCGACACCACCTATTTGTCGTTCACCCCTGGATTCTGTTAAATTAGTCATGGTCTTTATATTGTCCTCCTTGAGTGAAGGTCTGTAGTCTGTTGTATTCTGCAGCAAACCGCTTGCTTGTTAACGTTGATGTTCTTTACGGTTTATTGGCTTAGCGATCGTTTCTCGCTTTTGAGCTCCTTGTTTTCGTGAAGCGCTCTTGGGAAGAGAAAATAACACAAAATTTTTCAGCTGAGAAGTGTTCTGTTTTTCTCGTTTCGTTGGATATTAGCCGAAAGAATTGGGGAAGGTCAGAATTCCTCTCTTGTCAAATATATGTAATTTTAACTCTCGCACATCATATCCATGCCATTAGTTGGAGGCTTTTCTCATCATGGGTATGTGATGAGTTTACGTACCTACTCTTATGCTACAAGTTGCATTAATAAAATTTCTGTCGGAAAGTTACTGGAGAAATAGTTTTCAACAAACTATTTATTGCGTAATACTACTCCGAACGGGTCACAATTAATTAACAGTACCGATTAAACACTAATTAATCGTCCCATGTACGTTTCCCGATGTTAGTGAAGGTCCTCGTTTGAATGTACGTCAACGTAGGCCATGATAATGACGGGGCATAACCTCTGACCTTTCGTTATGTATATGTTTTTTGTTTCTTTTGTTTCAGTTTTCTCTCTACTTTTTTAGCAAGGTTTTTTGTCGGTTTTTCATCGGAGTTCGGAAATTTGTATTTTTCGAGGTCGATGTTAGCCAATTGTAGTGCCTTGGTTCTCGAGCTCCAATGCAGTGTCACGATTGACGTTCAGATCCGTCTGATTACGAATGGTGCAAACCCCATTATCCCAGCGTCTTCGTCCAAGGAACCGGACTATTCTTAGTCGGCTTCCTTCTCTTTATTCGAGGCGTGGTCCGTTGGCTTAGGACGTCGTAGCCTGTGCAAATCCCTGCCTTCGGCTACATTAGCTCATCCCTTCAATATGTTTCATTTTTCTCACTTTCATTTGGCATATGTATTTCAAATGAAGCTTAGGGTGGCCCTGGCCTGAGGGTCACTTACCTACTCCAGATTTACTGAACACTTTAATATATCATCCTAGATGTACGTTTTATAAACTAAGATGAAAATATTATAGGGTTTCCAGGCTAGGTTTACTGTTATTCAGCCTTCAGAGTGGAGATTTGAAGGTAGTTTGAGCGAAATATCATTTAACCTAGAAATCAATGAAGTTGGTCTCATTTTAAAGAAAAATATCTCATCCCTCTAATGACATCGAAAATTCCCCTTACCACATTACTTTCCGAGATATTTGCAAAACAAATACCAGCCCTTTTCCATGGGATATGTTACGTGCAGGTATGCACTACAGAGAGTGCTTATTTAAAAAATTAGAATTTCTAACTCCTACATCTCGTTAAAAAATTGACAATGTGTAGTTTGTGTTTTCTCAACTATTTTTGAAAATTAATCATATTGTCACCGCAGTAAATTCTTCGGAGTCACAATAAACCTTCCGTTTTGATGGAGTTTCAAACGCACCGCGCGAAAAAAATGAGTCAAGTCAAAGACTTATTTAGATATTTTCATTTAATTACTTAAAATTTCTGTCATATAAAACTATATTATTGCACCATTAATAATGCAATATTTAGTTCATGTGTCATACAGCTGGTGAAATTCAAACGTATAATTCGAATATGGTCTCCATTATGACTAGGGAACTATCTCGCTGGGACTACCTTAACATGGGCTCATATGGAGTTAGCTCACATTACAGCAGAAAAACCTCAATTTTATCGAGAAATCGTGCTCCAGTATTTAATTAAAACTCTTTACAAGAAGCCAAAATTCCGGAGATAATAAAAATAAAATATAGGCATCTCACCGACTATTTTTTAAAGTTGTCTGCGAATTACTGCCGTAAGTGAGGTCTGAATGCGGCAGTTCTATGAAAATGGCGCTGCAGTCGGCTCCCACAGATTAACAAATGTGGCCATTAAAAATATATTCGTGGAAAGAACAGCATATTGTGTTCATTGGTGTTGGTTTTCAATAGGTTACCTATCTCATCGGCGGAAGGAGGATTTTTTTAAACTGAAACAATAATAGTGTCTACGTTAGTATTTGCCTTGACTCACATCGCCAAGCCAGAGCCACCTTAAAGAAATTCGTAAGGGTCATAACGAAAGGGAGAGCCCGACGAGGAAGACTGAGGGATGAATACACAGGCTAGGTAAAACCGGGCATGAAACAGATGAGCAGCAAGGGCGTAAAGGAGTTGAGAGGGCAGAGGCTAGAATGGAGGGTTTGAAGTCAACCAATCTTTGGAGTGAGTGACTAATTAGTAGTAAATGAAACTTTGTGACTACCACAGTTTTATAATTATGAATACAACCGGTTTCGGCAGTTACGCCATCATCAGGTACACTGTTATACCGTAATGGCAACGCTAAATGGTTAATACTCAGTGGCTATCTAATGCTAGTGGCTAACGCTAATTAATCGAGGAGTCTTGTTGTTATTCTTTCCCAGGGTCTGTAAGGGTAGGGTGTATTGAGGCTTTGGTCACAGCTGTGGGGAACCCTCAATTACTTTTTCTTGCACCATCTTCCCCTTTACTTGTGGTTAAAATCGTGTACACATTATTTAAACATACGAAGTTATTTAAGCATGGAAGTCAAAAAGTGTTATTTACTACTATGTCGCTCTTCCATCAAGTGAAACCTTCAAGTTTTGAATCTTTCTTGAGTGACTAATGATGTTGATCATGATTTTGAAATGTTCTTGCTCAGGAATATTTTGTAGCAAATGTTTTTGGGTAAAAAATTGGTAAATATTTATTTATCATGTCGACCGTGACCAAAATGATCCCTCCACGTAAGGACAACAAGAAATGTTAATGCCCTGAAGCCATGATCCTGAAGTTGATCTCCTCGGTGAGTGACTGTTGCCTAAAAATTCCTCCGCATTCTTAATTGCTGCTTAATAAACTACTTTCCCCTTTCAACGTTTTTCACTTCCATATATTTATCTCCTCCCCTCGTACTGAATAATCTAAATGGCATTGTTTTATGTTTTAAAAGCCCCTAATGGCAACGCTTAAAGGTTAAAACTCTGTGACCGGCTAAAGTATCCGTAAGTTTTTTAATCGAGGAGTCTTGTTATTCTTTCCGAGGGACTGTAAGACGGTGTGTTGAGGCTTTGGTCATAGCTGTGGGGATGACTTTTTTTGCAGCTTATTCCTCTTTGAGGTTAAAATCGTGTACACGTTGTTTAAATATAAGAGTTCAATCGCTCAATTTTTAGACACGGTCCCGGGCTATGCTTCAAGGAAACGTGGACAATGCTCTTTACCTTTTCGAAAGTTAGGGGCTCTTATTCTGTTATAAACGGTTGGCAAGTGCCGGAGTGAAATTCAGCTGTTGGCATTCGTTTTGGAGGCTGGCATCCTCAGCGACCTTTCTAATTTGATCTCCACCCTCCGAGAAAAAAAGTTGAAATCCCGTTTGAACCATCCACCTTTTAAAACGTCTAAGTAGAGCGAAGTGAACTTAATCTTGTCTTAGATGCTAAATTTTTAGTACTTATACATTATAGTGCATCAGCCTTCATTGATTGATTACAATGCGAATGTTTATTCATTCGCCTTGTACATAGGTGTAGTCCTAAAAATATTTTCCCAAGAAATTTAGCCATTTCTGTGGACCGCCTTTTTGACCGTTGGTTTTGGTAAGATGAAGAAAACTTTTGATTTGTTCAACTAACTAACTTCCATTTCTTATAAGAGCAAAGTGTTGGGAATTAGGACATAATATTCTCGTTAAATAATCACGCAATCACGCAGAACTCCCCCATGGCGTAAAAAAATGTGAGTTCCTTTTCATATAATTGAAAATAGTGCAAGGTTCAGACTTCAAGAATAATACTGTTCTATTCTCTTTTCCATCTCATTTTATTTTTTGGCTAATGACTGAATTGATGACTTGAATTTTTCACTGATTTTTTTACTGACGGCAGGAAGACGTTTTCTCCCGCAGTAATCCAAGTGTTTTCCTCTTTGTACATTCCAGCGAACTTTATTAGAATAGGAAAATTGTATTTGGTAATCCAGACAATGCCGTTGCTCGCTTAGTATTGCTTGGTATTAACGTCTTTAACATGCCTTGTTTCTCCGTCTAGAATACTATCTCTGGAGGAGACGATTGTGTTTGCCCTGCCGCCGGTCTTGGCTTACGTTCTCGATAACTTTGCTCAAAATAGAAAATAGAGGGCTGGAGTACGTATATAGAGGCCTTCGGCTTCGCCCGCTCTCCGTATTTCTTCTTCCATCCGGCGTGTCTCCAGATAATGTTTTGTATGGTAATTATCTTGAGTGCATACTGCGCTTACTGTTCGCATTATCGCCGCCTTGTAGAATCATCCTCCTATGTAAAATTACATATATAATTTTCTTGACTCGGAAATATCTAGAAATACGGTTATTTATGTTGTATGTTACCTCTCTGTTAGACGAGCTCATGTTCCTTGGTGTCACCAGCATGGAACGCACTAATAATTGAAGAGAGACGTCCTTTGTGACCGGCGAAAGTCGATATACCCTCCACTGAAATCATTTTTGCATTTCCCCAGTTCCAATGGTCGTGTCCGAAGGTGAAATTAGGTTACTCTTAAGTAATTTATTCGTGTACTCCAAAGTGACGAATTTTCTCCGCCCTACTATACTTTTGAATTAGCCCAAAATAAAAAGGTGCAAGAAGTCAACAAAACAAAGAAATAAATAACTAAAAACAGTAATGAGGTAAAATTAATAAAAGTGAGGTGAAAAGATATGAGGTAAATAATAAGATCTTTTAGGGAAGGTTTGTTCCTTATTAAAAACATAATTGCATCAGATAAAGGCTGGACCACACCAAAATATCCAACCTTATTAGGACCCTTACAACTGTTTATATACAACCTACAGCCTTACGTTCTGATAATGTCAATAAATCCCCTCCAACTAACACAAAAATAACTAGCAAGATACCTCCTAAAAATTCAACAAAATATCATTAATAAACTGGTACTATCTGTAAGAATTAAAACTTACATTAATTAATTCTTAAGTCATGGCACTTTTATACTAAAATAGTTAATATTATTCAAACAACAAAAAATATTTCATAATAATGGTTCTGTCATACTAAAATCTGTAAAAAAAATGAGAATTGAAACCGATCTGGTTAAAACCGGTCTTAACTCAGATCATGTAATGATTTAAAGGTCGAACAGACCTATTAATTAAGCTACCTCATCTAATTATTATCTTAATCCAACATCGAGGTCGCAAGCCTTCTAATAAATTGGAACTCTGGATGAAGATTACGCTGAAGTCTGAAAAAAATCTTTTCTCCACTCATTCTCTGTTAGCCGTGAATCATATGCCTTCATCTACATCTACGGTATACCGTGCAAGCCACCACTAAGGTGTGTGGCACGGGGTGATTCCACACTTCGCAATCAGCTCTCATCCCAGTTTAAATCAGAACCGCGCACGTATCCCCGGTTGCCAGGCACAGGCCAAGAGCAGTCAGGACAACAGTGCGCAGTCAGACCAGAAACTAGGCGAGTGATATGTTGAAGAGCATGCTATCATGCAGCACACTACTCAAGATACAACTACTGGTTGGTATTATTAATGCGACAGATAAATGGCTCCACAAGATACTAAATCATACAAGAGTATATCATGCTGGAGATTGTATGCGAGGTTTGTGGCTAATAATCATGTTAAGATATTTGGTATAAAAACCTATTTTACATAGAGTCAAAGTGTCCTAGAACTGATCTATCGCAACTATTATGGTTGTTACTATCTTGTTTTGCGTGATACGAGTTTACGATATTGTTAATGGAATTATGAACGTTTGTTCACGTTAGTAGCATTGTATATATTCATAACCAGCCGGAGATTTCGTCCGGATGATTCTCAGCGTCGGCCTCTCCTGTGAAATTGTGATAAACACGTTTTGGATAACATATGAATTGTCGCGGCGGGCAGATGCGAGTTTAGGTACGTTAATACGTCGCTTTAGCCGCTTATCTCGACTGCAGTTTCAAGGTCAATACGCAGAGCGGGTGACTGATGATGGCTTGTTATTCAACCGAAAACCTCCAATTTAAATTCCTCTCTGGTGTCAGTCATTCGTCGACGGTTGGGTCCCGGCAAATGATTCCCCTCTATTACGCCTTGACCGCGTGTGTACACTTCCCTTGCTCTGGTTTTGCCTTCCTTTCCATCTCCTCTCTCTGTGTAGATTTTCTTTTGAGGTTCGGCATAAACCTTTAATGCTTTTTCAACGTAATTTAATGAATATTTGTCATTTTTTTCCTGCGACATACATTACATTCGAAGTGTTTGGTGTGGTATATGAGGTGTGAATTAATTTTACACCGCCTTGGTGATAGTTGAGCGTTCAATGCGCCCGTAGATTAAAAAAAAATGCGCTTGCCCGACATTTGACGCTGTGGTTGCCGTGGAAACCTTTTTCGTAGTCACCTTTCATCGACTGGTCGGAGAATGACCTTTACGGGAGAATTGAAGTATTTTGGGAATTGGTGGATGGTGAAATACCAGAAGTTTTACCCATTAACCTATTGAATGGCTTTTAACGTCTGTGCACTTTCACCTCTGCATATCATTTTAATGCCGGCATTTTCTATAACTTAGTAATAATTTTGTGCACAGAGAACCTTTTTTTATGAATTTATACTAGTAATTACCCCTTCAATTGCGCGGGGTATATATATATTTACTGCGGCATTCTGATGTCGTTTTATCATCTCGGACGCTTCATTTATTCATTCATATTCACGTTGCGAACCCATCTGTTCAGTATTTACCTGAAGCACATGGGACAGCTTTTATGTTATTTTATCATTTCACTCAAGAAATAGTTTATTCTTCTTCTCCGTGGCTCTTTAAAAAGTTCCTTCTGCGTATGAAATCGATTCATTCTCTTTTTCAAAAGATACTTCCTTGGAAACAACGGTCCATATAAATGCTAAAGGATTCATCACAAATTTAACATTTGTTAAACTTTTTTAGTCTCTCCTTTTTTCCCTTCCTTTACATTTCTTTTCGATAACGTCGTAAATAATGATTACTCAGTCAACACACTATTGTAGTACGAGTATATACGATATACAGTAGGAGTATTTAAGATGTATATAGGAGTATATACGATAAACTAATGTACTGATGAATGATATGACTTCAGAAAACTCCTGATAAACCATTGAACCGTCAGAGTATTCTTGATTTTCGGGGTGAGGTTATTTTTTGTGATTCTGTAACTATTTGGAAGCGCCTAACCGCGATTTACCGCGTAACCGCCCTATCCGGCTTAACACTTGGCACAAGTCCCGAGGATGGTGGCAGTCTTGTCTTTATAGACGACGAGCCAATCTATGTCTATGTAATAAGTTTACAAGCCGCAGCATGTGCGATTGACATGATTGGAGAGGGCATCTTTTATGAAAGGAAGTGAGGAAAGAACATGGGTGGAAATAGTTGCTTAGGATACTTAAGTCTGTCCTAAGAAAATCGATTTCGTGAGATATCTGGAAGTCGTAGATATATTGAGAGCATTTGTTGAAGAGGGGAGTAGATGCCGACTCGACGCATATAGCTGAAACATGTCATTTTCGCGAAAAATGATCCACCTAACATGGTAATTGTGCGCAGTTTGTATTTCAATGGTATAAATAATTCAGTAAAGTATTTCGAAATCATTTTTACCTTGCATTTTTA
Organism: Ceriagrion tenellum; assembly: GCA_963169105.1. Classification (NCBI taxonomy): domain Eukaryota; kingdom Metazoa; phylum Arthropoda; class Insecta; order Odonata; family Coenagrionidae; genus Ceriagrion; species Ceriagrion tenellum. Next base: position 41,433,134 of record OY720636.1, on the reverse strand, counting down.
TTGATAAATCATTACGATAGCGCATTGTTCAGCTAATGATTTTCATTTTTTCAGAAAACTAACCGTTTAAAATGATCCATTCAGCACAGCGGAATGTGCATTTTTTAATAGTTTCCTTTCTCCCCTCTTTGTTACCGTATGGTTCCATCTATCGTCTCCTTTTGTCTACGCAATTGTTTGACGTGACGAAGTGTTTAACGAAATAATTGCATTTAGGTATTCAGTTCGGCTCTATGTCCAAAACTTTTCAATTGATTTTGCCCTAAGTATTTGGGGTAGTATCATCTTCACCAAAATCATCGGATGGAAGGTCAGTTAGATAAGTGAGTATGATCAGCTGGCTTAGACACTCGACTGGCGAAATTCTCTCAGATTGGTATGGAGCAGCTCCCCCATCCCGCCCCTCTTGGATTTTCTCTAAAAGTTATGATTTTCAGAAAATGAGACGAGTGAGGTGCAGTGGGAGGAGTCTTGCGTCCATAGCGTTTAAAGTAGTGCGAGCGAGATAGTTCCCTAATCATAATAATGACCATATTCGAATTATACTTTTTAATTTCACCAGCTGTGAGATACACGAATAAAATATTGCATTATTAATGCTGCAATATTAATAGTTATCCATGACAGAAATTGTAAGTAATCAAATGAAAATATCCATAAATAAGTCTTTAACTTGACTCATTTTTTTCACGCGGTACGTTAAGAACTCCATCAAAACGGAAGGCTTTTTGTGATCCCGAAGAATTTACTGAGGTGACAATATGATTAATTTTCAAATAATAGTAGAGAAAACATACAAACTACACGCTGTTAGTTTTTTACGACATCAAAGTGTTAGAAATGCCTCATTTTGTAAATAATGTATCTCTTGGAACGCATACACATACCATTTCCATGTAAAAGGGCTGGTATTTTTTGGCAGATATCTCGGAAAGTAATGTGGTATGGGGTTGAATTTTTGGTGTCAATGGAAGGGTGAGATATTTTTCTTTAAAATGAGACCAAATTCATTGATTTCTAGGTTAAATATTTAAATATATATTTCGCTCAAACTACCTTAACATACCGTCTTATTCAGGTAGTTCAGTTCAGTTCAAAGATGTGTATTTCCCATACACGTACAAATAAATTACATGCCTGGGACAAACCGCCGTTTTAGGATTGCTCCTCCTCTGGGTCGGATTAAAAAAATATGTATTTACATATTGGAAGCGCTGTTGCAGGTTGTCATATAAACAATACAATACAAGCAAATAAAACAAATACAAACAATTGACTTTAGATATATACATTGATTTATGTGCTCTGTTGCAATTTGAATTAGTTCCGGAGTTGCACATGGCCTGCATTCGCCTTAAGGCGTGAGGAATGCCGGGAAAACCTCGCGCAGGCCGCCGTTTTATTTGGATATTTAGTCTGTTGATAGTAGTTTCCTTGCTGCCTTCTTAACTGGAGTAATATTGAGGCGTCGCGCTATGTTGATGGCTTTGATAATGTCTCGCCCGAAGATGGTGTTGAATTCCGGGTCGTATCTTCGTTGGGAAGCTACCAGTGTCCATGCGAGTGTACACATTCTGATAGCGCTCTCATACTTGTTCAGGTAGCAATTGGCTCATATTTGTCCTTGGCCTTTTGCGTAGCTTAACTAGCAAACACTGTCGAACATAATCTTTTTCTTATGAAATTGCCTTTTCAAAAATAAGACCTCAAGAATCTACATACTACCATCCACATCTACGTCATACCCTGCAAGCCACCCAAGGGGTGTGTGGCAGGGGGTGCTTCCACACCAGGCATGCATGAATGATACGGTAGAACACTGAAATTACATAGAAACCCGCGTACCACACATGCAAAGCGCCAATTAAAAATCTAATAACCAAGAAAAATTCTATCGTCAATCGTTCCAACATGCAAGGGATACAAAGACTACTACTACATATTCAAAATATCATGCATAAATAAGAACATCAATATCAATATTTACATCATGCAGATATTTTAGGGAGGCATGCTAGAGAACAGGGTAACATGCAGCTAGGTGGTTAGTATCTACATAATAAGAAAGGGATTGTTGGTTGTTATTACATGCATCATGCACTACAGACTACTCTAACTGTATTTCACCTACCTATCCCTTTGCTACACTGCCTATTGTTCTCTCTTATGGTACGCGGGAAAAATGACATTTTAAGTCTATCGGTACGACAATTTATCTCTCCAATCTTGTTAATCTGATCAAACGTAGCATAATACGCAGGGGGTCACAATATATCTAACGTCATCTGTGAACAAATCGGTTTCGAATTTACTTAAAAGGTTTAACCTAAATTTTAACCATATGGCCCTCCGCGTCGCAGGAAGTGTAGGAGTAGGAAAGCAGCCTTAAAAAACGTTGGGGGAAACGGGTAGGTAGGGAAAAAAAGTGAATTACATGTGAACTCATTCTCTGGTCCAGGAAAATCAAGGTACAAAAGTCGTTAAAACAAGAAAAACGAAACGTCCAAGAAAAAAGATTTTGAGAGGGATCCTCTAAACTCGATGGTATCAGGCTTCACTTTGTGATAATCCACTCTAAGGAATTCAACAAGTACCATATCTTTTTGAATTCATTAGGGAACCTCTAGGCTGTACAACACACGAGCGCCAAGTCCTAATCGCTACGGTACTCCATGGAGCCAGTAAGGCATTCGCCCCGAAGTACGCCCAATGCCCTGAGGGTAGAAGGGTAGTTTGTGGGAGGAGTGGAGAGGGGAGGAAGAATCAGGGGGTGGAAGTGGCGCGCTGGATAGTGTTATAGTTTTCCACCCGCAGGACCTTGGTTCGATTGGCAGTGGAAGTATATTCAGTCCGATATTTACTAGTGAAACGAGGAGACCAAGGGTAAGGTATTTTCGCGATCTATTGTACTGCTCAGTACTGAGACGCCAATTTTTTTATGCGTCAATGAGGAAAAGTAATCTTTGGAAAAAGGTTTAATCTTTGGGTGTTAACGATTTGGTGTCTTAGTGTCTCACTCTACTTTTATTTTAGTCATTTATGGTGTTTGAGAATATGGAATATCCATTACTATCATTCTGTTTTTCCACTTCTATCGGTTTGAGAAATATAATCACGGGGTTAAAATAATATCCATCGTGCCTTCCTGAAACTCGCCTAATCTGAAGTTTTGGAGGAATCTGACCTTGGCGTGTAGCCTACTAATCTGGTGACTCCCAACCTTGTCCTTCTATCAGCTGCGTTACTGTGTCTATGTGTTCGTTGTAGTTTTTAACCAAGCGTACGGTTTTCATTTTTATTTTGTTTGTTTCGCTAATTAAATCTTTCTGTGCTGGTCATGAGTCCTCAGGGCGTTACGTGATATGTTTTATGGGACGTGTGGTACATTATTTTACGTTTCTCGGCGATTTATAAAACACGGGTCTACGAACGGAAATTTTTGGCAGTTTATCCATGCCAAATTCGTAGCAAAATTATACGGTGCTCCGTATCCATTCACGGGGTGATATGAGGATAAGATCCACTCCGCGGTTGGCCTGGAATCCTCCCACAGTTCACTCACTGCGGAATTTCACCCTCAAACATCCGCTATCGCGTTTTCCATCGTGAATTCGTAGGTTTTATTTTTGTAGACTTCCCGTATTTAAAGCGTAAGATCTCCGCATCCCGTGAACATTTCGAGGTAAAAATTCCGACTCGTCGGTTTTGCCCATTTGAAGTTAAAGCATACGTACCTGTATGTTCTCATCTCGCCGTTCCCTTTCGGGGTGGGCAAAATTAATAATTTCCTCCATAATTCCCTATCCTTGCCAACCGCTTTCGCTTCCCTTATGCTCTTACATTGCTTCATACACGCTGTCCTATTCTTAAGACTCCTGATATACCTCCGATTCATCCGGTTTGAGTCTGTCTTACCATATCTACCCTTGTCTTTCGCGGTCTACCTCTTCCTCTCCCACTATTCACATTCAACATGTAACTGTTTCGCTATTCAACTCTCTCCCATATTATAGTCATGGCCAAATTAACGAAGCACATCCCTTTCATGTATGTCCATTGCTGGAGCATAGTTAAAGCGTATCTATGTTATATCATAGTTAAGATGGTTAGGGCATGTAGAGGGAATGCTGAAAGATAGAATGGTCAAAAAGATATTCTTAGGACACCCAGGTGGTAGAAGACTGCGAGAAAGGGCCCATAAAAGATGGTTGGATGATGTAGAGGGTGATTAGAGACAGATGAGAATAAGTAAATGGCGAGTGCACGCAAGAGATCTTGATGACTGGGCTAATATTGTCGGAGAGGCCAACGCCCTACAAGGGCTGTTCCGAGAGTAGTAGTAGTAGAAGCTAAACCGTATATTGTAAAAGAAGTTCTTCCTTAGTTATAACTGAGATCATAGGAGACGTTGAAGACAGATGGATAAGTTGTTGATGAATGGATTTTTTGGAAAGTCGATAAAGGATGTAGAGAAGTTCGGTGGCGTTGTCATTAGACTACTCTTGAAGGAAGGCGCCAAGGTAGCCACAGTTTAATGTCCCATTCTAATGAGTACTGCTCTTGTAAATCCCTCTGCATTGCACCCGAGAAGGAATCTGTATGTCTCTGATAAACCCCCGCCTCTGTTTGGATTCGCTGCCAATTTCTTCCGGATGTAAAATCGGTGTTCTAGCCACTAAACGAATCCAACTCCTTATTAAGTCGCTGTATGCAAGCATGTCCAATCACTTTCGAATGAGCCTGGTATTTTTTCGACCGTATTTGGAACGTGATATGTCTGTTGAGTAGCTGTATTTTGGGCATGATAAGTTTACCCAGCCCTTTGTATGTCATCATTATTTCGTCGCCATGTGTGTTTTTCTATCGACTGTTGCTCGCACATGAATATAAATTATTTTCTTCACCTTTCAAATGCATGTATGAATACGGCACAAAAAATTGAAGTTATGGGAAGCCTTTGTTAATTCCCAGTTTGAGACAACCCCCATTTCAGTTAGCGATTGTAATTGACCTCCAAATTATGACAAACATTACACATTAGTACAAATATACGTAAACTATAAGCATTTCAAATTCATTATCAATAAGTGAATTACTCATGAAAATGCAGTCTCTCTGAAAAGATTCTTGGTATTAATAATACGATTGTATTTAATTGGCAATAAAGATTTTATTGTTAGAAAAACTCATTTAAACTAAAGTACAACATTTTAGGATAAACATTAGGTGAAACGCTAATGAATGAAAATGAATTGAGTATCAATTGCTCTCAGAGGTTTGACACATCTGGAAATCGATTTCCTAGGTTTAACTAACTAGGTGTTTAACTAACTAAATTTCCTAACTAGGTGTAAATGGGAAGATAGCTTAGTTATTCCACGTAAAATCTATATGCAATATTATCATTCCTTATAAATTCTGTGTAGATTCGGAAGTTAAATTTATGTGTAATAACTTAGTAACCTTTTCATTTGCAGTGCTAAGTAAATTCCGCTAAGTCACGCCTGAGACAACGGAGTTTTCTCTAGGTTATAGCTCCAACGTGGCCACATGATACAAAACATTACATTTATGTGAAACATCTTTGTGTAATATCATAAATTTTATAAATTCTATGTAGGTTCTAAAATTAAATTGATATGGAATTGCTAAGTAATCTTTTCATTTGCAATGTTAAGAAAATTCAAGTAGGATGGATAGGGTCAGGAATGAGTGGGTCATGAATGAATGTGGGTTAAATGCTCCAGTAATGGACGTGTATGAAAGGAGTGTGCTTCGTTGGTTTGGCCATGTGGAGAGAATGGAATAGAGTCGAATAGCGAAACAGATATATGAGAGTAGAATGAATGGTGTGAGAGGTAGAGGTTGGCCGAGAAAGTTGTGGTTGAATGTGGATGAGGAAATTCTTAGGAGGAGGAATATTAGGAGTTTTAAAAACAGGAGGGCGTGTATGAAACAGTTTATAAGGGTAAATGAGGCAAAAGAGGTTTGCAAGGATAGGTCAGTATGGAGGAAATTATTGAAGCAGAGTTAGGTGTACAATTATGTATTAATGAGTGAAACATTTTGACTGTGCCTACCCCGGAAGGGAACGGCGTGATGGGTATGTATGTATGTAAGTATGTAAGTAAATTCCACTTAGTCACGCCTGAGACAAGGGAGTTTTGTATAGGTTTTAGCTTCATCGTGGTCACATGATACGAAACATTAATACGTTGAGACGGAATGTCATTTTAACAATGAAAAATAAGAATTATTGATGGAAAAAAGAATAAAACGTGAACTCTTTCATCTCAGGGGGGGCGACGTAATCTCATGAGCTCGAGTCATCACTTGATCTCCTCGGTCGGATGGCTTTTCTTGGCCGACAATTCGTGGGGGAGTTGGGTTATACAGGCAAGAAGCATTCCCAGAGGGAAGGTCTGAATTCTCATTCTTTTTGCTCACTTTCTTCCCTTCTCCCTCTCTCTCTTTCTCTCTTTCCGTCGTCCCAACTACTCTCATCTCACTGCCACCTTCGCGTATATTTAGATACTCTCAAAAAATAAAAAGGCAACTATGGGCGCCTTCATTTTTTCGTCTCCTCTCGAATCCCTTCCTCGCGCTTATCCCTCCGCGCCGAGAAATCCCTCCTTTGCGTCTGCTTTATTCTCGTCCTGGCTCCAATCCGCAGAATCATCGCTCTCCCCGCGGGTGGCGGGAGGGGGGTTGTGGGGAGCGGTGGGAGTTTGAACCGTATGTCAAATAGTATACCCCTCCAACCGTATCGCCCATTGCGGTGCGCCTAGGGAGGTGCGAACGATGCCCGCTAATTGGTGGAATCGGTGGCCTGTTGCAATTGTGCGGAGTTCACCTTGATTAGCCGGAGAGAATTTCTTAATCTCTAACCAACTATGGATTCGCTTGTAAAGTATGACTCTCCTGTATGGCGTTACGTCGGTGGAGTAAACTTAAAATCTTCAGATACAGTTAAATATCTTGGAATTGCCTTAACTTGTGGATTATCGTGAGGAACACACATTTAAACACATGCGGCACGGTATAAAAGAAACTAGGTTTTATTAATCGTATAATAGTAAGGTCGTCGGATGAAAATGTAAATGGGAGATGCTACTTCGCTCTGGTTAGGCCACACCTCGAATACGCCGCGAGCATTTGGGACCCTGGTAATAAAGATTTAACCAAAAAAAGTTAATAAAATACAAAGAAAAGCTGCACGCTTAGTTAGAAATTGCTACGAGCTAACATATAGCTGTGAAACATTACAGCTTTCAGAGGGATTGTCGTTAGGAAATATCTTGGTTATTCTCAGTTTTCAGTTAGGTTTGGCTTAAATTGTATCATTGAGTATATGGGAACTTATTAATTTGCTTTCACTTGAGATTTTAAGTTAGTTTCCTATGATGCTATAAGAGACTTCGTTATATTGAGATTCCACTGTAATATAAAGTTTGTCCATCTAAGTGTGTGTATGTTTAAATAACTAATTGATATATTCATATCGATTTCCTGGCCATTTTATGGGATCATGACTCGTGTGATAATTGTATCCATGGTACAAAAATAATTAAACATCCCAAATAGAATTTTCTTTATTTCCATTACGTGTTATTTGAGTGATTTTTTGTTTCACCTTTTGAGGGTGTCTACTAATATGAATGGCTCGTCTTTTCTGCCTTGTGAAGTGGTCATTGTATCATATTGAAAAAAAGAGAAAATATCGGCGCTGATAATCGGCTGATAGAGAACTGTATTCTTTCTTGCTAATTTTATTCGAGAAAACTCAATTGATAATTTGTTTCTACAATAGCTGAACGAAACCATTTGTTGAACTATTAAATTATCCTCTTGGTATTATATTATTAACTACACTGCCTTTTCTTTAGGAATAAAATAATATGTGTTCAATTGTGTATTGAAATATTTCTGGGCCAGCTCTATAAGTTAAAATTACGAAGCAGTTCCTTCACTCTCCTTTAAAATTTGATAACGTTCATGTATTTCTAGCGGGGCTCGCCCGCGTTAAAAATATCGAGGAAGCTTTCATGAAAATGAAATCGCTTCATCAATCAAGTGGTAAACATCAGTAATGTTTGTAAGTGGATATGTTGATTTGCTGGAGCTATACGTTGCTATCAAAGTAATCCTGTTGAAATTCTTAAGCCTCTGTCACTATTTCTTTCAAATTCCGATGGTTAAAGATATTTTAGATCATCGTTTTCAGATTCTTTTCCCAGTAAAATTTATTTTACCCGAAATGTTACTGTGGAGTTATCAAACTACTCTGCTACTGAAATTGCACGAAATATAATTTAAAATATGTATTGGTAATATGAGATATCGTGATTTTATGGACTTTTAGCATTAAGAGCCGAAATGGAAAGACATTTTGAATTGCAATGAGGATTATGGAAGTGAAATTGTCATTGTCACTGAAAATTATTTATTCCATGGCTCCACTTAAAGTATGTTTGTCCCTTGGGATTTCCTCCTGCTGGAGGATGCTGAGGTTTTCCGGGTGATGTGCCAAGAAGCGGTTTCGGCTGACTACCCGTATGCTTGGACGCAAAGACATTCCAAAAATATGAAAAATTAAAAAGAACTCCTCATTGAATATAAGTGCTTTGGTTGTCAGGCATCGCACATTATTTTTTCTCATATTTCAAATCCTCTTTCAGAGTTTTCAAGGGCGTATTCGACGAAACCTTTTCGTGCGGAGATTGGTATGATGCCCTCGAAAGAATTAATGTATTAAATCGCTTTATTGAGCGCAATATTAATTGCTTAAAAGTTTTGGCTTATTAGGATTTACGCGTGTTTCATCTTTAATTGTCCTTCATGGAAATGTAATCAGTGCTGGAAAGTGAATCAAAGTGGACAAAATTGAGATATTCATCTCGGTGAATGAGTTAACTTTTGAGCGTGGCAGAAAAAGTTTCCATTTTTCTTTAGTGAATTGCTATCTTAAAAATAACCGCAGTCTTCTCGAGTATTTTATGGCCGTGGGAAATTTTTATTGCACCTGCGTAAACGGAGTGACTGAATGTACTCGTATAAGGCTCTGAAGAACATAAACTTCGTCGGTGTCGCCGTGGCTGCATCATTCATTTCTGATGACCCGCAAGTAGGGCAAGGCTTCATTCCTTTCGAATTATCACGTTAATCTTTTAGCTCTACCGTTGCTGCAGTGATACCTCTGTGTCTTCGAGCAGTGCCAATGCCGCATTGACGTGAATCCTCCACAAATTAACGTAGATGTTGGATTCGTGATGATTGGGTAGGTCATAGTTCCCAAGTTGCCGTAATTTTTTGAAGTATGAGCGTAAATGTGGAAAATTAATATTGTTAGTCTATTTCTGTTCGTTTCAGCTGTTCTCCCGCGTGTTTCTGATCTTCATGTAAACTGATCGAATATTAAGTTAGTGTATAGCGTTCAATTTTTGTTTTTCTTCACATTTCTTCGATTATCGCGATTTTTTTCAATCACATACAGCTTTGTCAATCTGGTCATGTGTACTCTTTTAAAAGAAGGCTTCTTGTCAATCCCTCTAAAGTTCATGCATCACAAGTGAATAGCCGTAGACCATCATTCACTGTTCAGGTTTAAGATTGGTTAACTGCAGCCCTCCACCCTTACCTCCTGGTATCTCTTCCTATGTACTTTCCTCTTTAATTGGTCCATGAATTTGTTCCTGGGTCTTCCTCTGAGGACTTTTTCCTCTATTTTGCCTTCAATTACGTTCTTCACAAACCCATTATGTTCATAGTTATAACAAATAACATAGACAAAACCATAGGTATAAACGTTGAATCCTTGAAGAGGGGGCAGTGTGTACTTGGTTTTTATAACCTGAACTTTGAAAATTGGTAAATACTGCTGTTTTAAACCGTCATAAAATTTCACTTTTGCGTTAATCATGATTTATGTTGGATAAAGTTCTCTCGGGTATTCCATCGGGTCAGTAGCTACGTACTTCGCGACGTTTCGGAGAATGACTTGTTCTGAATCAGAACCCCTGAAAATGGAGAACTAGTCGTTCTCCTAAACGTTTGCAAGTATGGTGCTACCTACCCGGTGGAATACCCGAGAGACCTTTATCCAGCAGATACGCCGGGAAAATCTAATATCTTTCATGATTTTTGTTGTTAGTTGTCACTTAACATACCATAGAGCATAACTCTTTCCGAAATTAAGTATCCAGCCTTAAAGGCTGTCTGTCACTGCTATTTTGTATTCTCGTGGCTTATCGAGGAGCTTGAGCTTACGTCAGCAACTTTTTGTCGCTGGCCGAATGGAGTAAAAATAAATTTCCTGACGTGCATCGACTTCGACGCGTCATTCCGATTACGTCACACTCTCCGGTGACCACCGCGTTAAAAATACGTCACCAAACCGTGTGGGCGGTGTCCCTCACCCGCCTTTTTGTGGCAAGTCGAATATCTTATTTTAACTGGGACATCGTTGAAATTCTACATTAGTTCCTGGTGCTCCTGACTATAGGTAAAATTGTTTGTGAAGATTTTTTGAAAATGTACTCGACGTATTATACGCTTGCAATTACGACAAAACATCATCGAGACGAAATTCCGTTGATGATGGTAAAAAGTTTCAATTATTTTCTTTAAAGTTGCCGTTTTTCTACCATAGGATGTGTCAACTTTATATTTTCAAATATTCCGTATAGGAAATATACTAAATAAATACTATTTTTGGTGGGTTTGCTTAAGTTCTCCCTGATAAGCTAAAGACATGTCCCTGTAGCAACAATTTCTGGAAATTCGCCTAGAAAAGTATTATCGTACCAAAAAAATTGCTCGCTCACCCAGTTATGTGTGATAGTCATTCAGATTGTTTTCTCCTGCAATTAGGAGATCTGCCTAATGCCTGACCGGAATTTCGGAGATGCTGGTTCAAATCCCGGTCAAGTCAGGGGATTTTTTTACGACACATTTCTGAACATCGGTGTTAAATCTTTCCATCCGGCGCGCGACTGCATGATAACTTCTTCGTGCACTCCCGAGTTGAACAATTCATGTTTCTAGTATTGATCTTTGCTCATGGGACTCCAAGTTCCCTTGTCATTTTTGTGCAGGACATCCGAATTAAGGTGATTTGCGCGAGATATCATTTCACCTAAAATTCTATGAATGTGTGAATTTAGCTTTACTTAAATGTAGCTTACCTTATGAGTGAATTTAGCTAAGTTTAAAGAGGTTCTCATCGTTCCAATGTTACGAAGATATCAGCCGCATTACTTTTCGAGGTGCTTGCCAAAAATAAGAAGCAGTTTTCCACAGGATACGATACTCGTATGCACTTCAGAGAGATTTTACCTTAAAAATGAGGAATATTTACATCTACATCTACATACTACCCTACAAGCTGGCGCATGAGCGTGTGGCAGGGGGTTTTAGGACACCAGCCTGGTAAATATGTTAGAGATAAAGTTTTGGGAGGTGAAATGCTGACGTATTATGGGAGTGTATTTAGTGAAGTTCTAGTTTTTCTTGTGCGCAGAAAGAACTATTTTTTGTTCCTTGATTTAATGCCTAGATCTCGTCAGAAATTTAGGAGTGTTTAATTTCTAGGTTTTCCCAAATATTTTTTTGAAATCGATCAATTACACCAGGATTTTTTACTGCATTGCAAAAACCCCTCCTGTTGTGATGGCGTTTTCACCGTACGACGTGAAAAATGAGTCAAGTTGGAGACTTATATAGATATATTTCTTTAATTACTTATATTTTATGCCGTATAAAACAAAATATTTGCGCTGTTATTAATATAATACATACTTTATGCATTTTACGGCTTCTGAAATAAATATTTTTTGGAATATATTCTCCATTATACCTCTCGCTCTAACTGCCTTAAGGTAGTTCGTCATAATGGAAACCATATTTGAATTACTTGTTTTAATTATCAGCTGCTGAAGGAAGCATTAATTCAATATTGCATTTTTAATGGTGCAATCATATAATGTTATATGATAGAAATTGGAAGTGATTCAATGTAAATGTCCATATAAAATTCTAAATATAAGAAATAAAATTTTTATTATAAATCCTTCACGACGGATGGTTTTTTTACGATCCTGAAAAAATTACTGCGGTAATCGCATGGTGTATTTTCAAAAGTTATTGAGAAACATTCAAACTACTTGCTGTTAATTTTTTGACGAGATCTGTTATAAATTCCTCATTTTTTTAATAAGGTCTCTTTTGAGTGCATACACGAACCATTTCCCATGTAAAAGGGCTGGTATTTTTCGTCAAATATCTCGGAAAGTAGTTATGTAAGGGGCTGATATTTTGGTATTTTTGCAGGGGTGAGATTTTACTTTAAAATGAGACAAAATTCATTGATTTCTAGGTGAAATGATATTTCCCTCAAACTACCTCAATCCCGTGTCTCCTATAGGCTTATAGAACCAACACCCTTTCTGGCGTCGGGGAAAGGAAAAACGTTTAGCGATTCGAGGCACATTAAGGAGACGCCGATGACAGCCGGGGTAGGTGGGGTGGTTGGGTGAAGGGTCTCGTTTCGCTGCAGTGCCTTGAGACCCTTTATACGAGGCTGTTCGTGTGCTGCGACCGTACCTCCTCGATGGCTCGATCGTCGTGAACGCATTGCGACTTTCTGCGACAACCGTGCGCCTCGTGGCGTTCCCCTAGGGGATCGCCAAGTCGGTGTGTCCCGAAAGTGAAGGGTGATCTCCTGCTCGTATGGCTCGGGTTTACCGTGAGAGGCACGGCATTCCCTCTTTCTCAGTGATGAAATATTCATCCGTTGGTAATTCTTTCTCCCTTTCTGAAAACATATCCTTTTCTGTCTTCCTTGAAGCATATTTGACGTAAAATGCAGTCTTAGATGTATTCGGTCAAAGTCGTTCTTTTTCCTTTAAGCTAACCTTTTTCGAAAGCGATGCATACATTTATTTATTCTGAAGCAACGCAGAAGTTAGAATGGAAACACGAATTTAATACATTCACGGGAATATCATTGAGATTACGTTAAGTCTTCTCTAAAAATACGTTACCCATTTTGAGTGGCCGTCCATAACTGTAACTGGATGTGGGTAATAAACTTAACTCGCCATAACATTGGAATTAACTTTCCTCATTTTAATTCATGCGCAATGCTGCATATTTCTGCCAAAAATTTAACTGATAATAGACTTATTTTCTGATCGCATTCGCGATTTCGGTTCATTTTCTCCCTTTAAGTTTTATATCACTTGGCTAGTCGGACCACGGGAGCGTTTTTTCTCGTCCCACTCCGTCGTTGAAGGAAAGGGAATGTAAAAACTGACCCTCTCGTGTCCTAAGCTGTACTCTCGGTCATTCGTGTTGATTATCAACTTGGCTGAATCCCGTGTCTGTGTAGCCTGGGACTCCCGAACTGAAAACTTCCTATGTATCGTCAATACTCGTGTTCCGTTTGGCTAAAGGACGACTTCTCTTTTTCTTACGTGCTATGAATGGGTAGTTGATTGCATAAATCCTTGAATCACTCTGTTCTGTCATCTTTCGTAAGGGTTGTCATGCGTCTTCTTTTACTCATGCTAGCCCTCTTTTTGAGTTATACTTCCTAGCTCCATGCCTATTTTTACTTCTAAAATAAAATATTTTTAGTTAAGGTTTCTGAAGGAAGTTTAATTTTTTGACTGGCTGCGTCTGATAGTTCAATTGAGTCATCCGTTTTAATGCGTAAGTAGGTGTAAATTGCCACGAAATAAATCATTCTCTTGATTTGATTCGAATTCTAATCACTCGGACATGCACAAAGTGTTTTAACCTTAAGTTTGCTAAAACCTTGTTTTTTCTTATTATTACATGTGTAGCCGAATTGGTAGAAGTACTCGGACCGAAATGGGGATTTCGATTTTAATTGTAGCCCTGGCGATGTAGGTTTTAATGGAAGTTGGTAAAGATCTTGTCGACTCCTAATTTGCGGGACACTGTGAAAGTAAAGTGAAAAGTATGTTTGGAATTTAACAGTATTTACATGGCTTTCTACGTTTCTCGTTGAAACGTCATGCAAAAATAAGAAGCTGATTAATGACTCCTTTTTTATTGATTTGTGTCGCTAATTGTCCTCTCCTGCCCCCCCCCCCCCCCAGCATCATGAATCGTTTTCAGCTCTTTCTTCAGCTCTTACTATTTTTGCTGGTGTCGTACACTCCCTGCTACTCATTCTTTGGGCAGCTCGATGGGTAGTACGCCGATGTAGATACAATATTGTTGCCATTCCCCTCTTATTTCCCATCGACCCTGAGTGCCGTTTTCCCTCTCACGATGGACCTCGTACTATTGTTTCGCTCTCGTTAGCTTCCGCAGTGCATTCAGTGGTCGTCCTTCCCTCATGTCTCCTATTCATCAAACTCCCACATGTATGCTCCCGGTTTAGTGTCCACCACCGTTAATCCACCGTCATGCATCGTCCTGGGAGGGTGGTTGGCCGGCACGTGTGCCGACAGCCTTGCGCTATCTGTTATCCTTCAGCAGTTTCCGCCCCAACCCTTGTCAGTGATTTTTGAATCCTGCTGCATTGTTAGGTCGCCGCTGCGGATCTAGGCATCCTCAAAATATCCTCTTTAAGCTATCTGAAGCGGTAATCGTTGGTTACTGAGTGTACATTATAATGACTTCTCAAGTTATCAAGTTTTCAAGTCTAATAATGATTTCCAGGACCACATTTTCATTTAAGGTAGTTTGAACGAGATATCATTTCACCTAGAAATCAATGAATTTGGTCTCATTTTAAAGAAAAATATCTCTCCCTTCCAATGATACCAAAAATTCAGCCTCTTACCGCATTACTTTCCGAGATATTTGCCAAAAAATACCAGCCCCTTTCACGTGGGAAATTGTACGTGTATGCACTCCAGAGGTAGATTATTTAAAAAATTTGGAATTTCGAACTCCTTAATCTCGTCAAAAAATTCACAGTGCGTAGCTTGTAGATTTTCTCATCTGTTTTTGAAAATTAATCATATTGTCACCGCTGTATAGGAGGAGGTACAAAAATCCTTCCATTTTGAAAGTACAAAAAAAACCTTCCTTGCTTGGAGGTACAAAAAGCCCTACATTTTGAAGGAGTTTCATACGCACCGCGCTAAAAAAATGAGTCAAGTTAAATATTTATTTAGATATTTTCATTTAATTACTTAGAATATGCCATATTACACTATTATTGCACCATCAATAATGCAATATTTGATTCATGTGTCCTACAGCTGGTGAAATTAAAACGTGTCATTCGAATTATGACCTGGGAACTATCTCTCTCGAACTACCTTACGCGCATCTGTGTTTGCGGAGGAACTCACCCGAAATGCGGAAATGGAAATGATACAATTATTATATTTTAAATTTTTGGGCATAATTAAAGCGTGTGTTTACTAAAGTTGTCGAGGCAGTATTCGAAATTTGGGCGAAAATTATGTTTAAATGTTTTTTTCGGATCTTTGACTCTGTTGGACACCTTTATATTTGTTCATCTACATCTACATCTACGTCGTACCCTGCAAGCCACCCAAGGGGTGTGTGGCAGGGGGTGCTTTCGCACCAGGCATGCATGAATGATATGGTAGAACACCGACATTACATTAAAACCCGCGTACCACACATGCAAAACGCCATTTAAAAATCTAATAACCAAGAAACATTCTATCTTCAATCGTTCCAACATGCAAGGGATACAAAGACTACCACTACAGATTCAAAATATCATGCATAAATAAGAACATCAATATTTACATCATGCATAAATAAGAGAGTATAATATATAATGAGAAAGATTTACTGCCTGCCTATTGTCAATGCTCGAACTATTCATGACGACGATCACAGCTGTTATGGTCCCGAATGGTAAGCGAAAAAAATGACGTTGTATACCTATCGGTTGTACAATGTAGCTCTCTAATTTTATTGGCGCGATCTAATCTGCCGTAGTACTTGTTGTTAACCGTTACATTATTATGAAATGTTTTATGTAACGCTTAGAAGAAAAGTTATACATTTGTAATCAAATTATCACGTGTGCCTTGTTCTCGTGTGCCTTGTTAATTATATCTTATATATTAAGTATATCTCGTGTGCCTTGTTAAAATCGTATTTAATTTCCAGTCAAAATTAAATCGGTTAAGTGCAATTTTTTCGCTTTTATCCAAAGTTATAGCTAATGAGGACACTCACGCAAAGTTTCACGCATACCTGTGAATAAACAAAAATCTCTCCAGCCACCTTTGTGAATTTAGAGCCTAGCTGTATCGCCCAGAGTCAATCGATTTTTGGCCTTTTTCATTTTACTCATTGTCCAAAAAAAGATAGCGGATGCTGCCAGATCCGGCGCAACTTTTTTTACGCGGTTCCGGCTATATTGGTGAATGCGACGAATATCGACTAAAATGAGCTACGGGAGTAAAGCATGGTCGAGGATGAAATTGTGCTGGTAAAATGGAAAAGTGCGAGCAACGCTTTCTAGCAAATTGTGCTGTCGGTGACAGCCTGTCACCTTAGCTGAATAAGCGTATTTTCTTGTTGCAGAGTTGGTCGCTTTTTGCTGAGTATCCATGTATTTATAGCGAACGAGCTGTATTTTTTCCGACCAATGATACTAATAATGAATTATAAGCTTCAACTTTGAGCCCGGAGAATATCTTATTTCATCCAACTCCACACATTGCTCTAAAGCCTCTGCGATTCTTTGCTAAGTGAATTCTTCTCCGTCTTATAAATCGCGGTTTCTTTGTCTCGAGGACTGTTGGAAGAGATTTCTGAGTAAGTAACAATTGCCTTTTTTAACTGCGATTAAATTTAGCTTGACTTGCCTGATAATGACTTCTTGAGGCCGAACAACATTGTGCAATGCAGTTTGAATGCCGACGGAATCTGTTATCCCCGCTGGTTGATTTGCATCAGTTTTCACCTAAAGCTTGTATCTCTACCTTACGCAATGCTAACCTTCCATGTCTTTTTTTATTTTATCATGTCGCACTCCATTTGTTTCAATTGTATTTTAATCGCAATTGAGAGAATGTGAAGAGGCTTTTATTTTCGTGAATTTGTACCTTAAGTTGATGACTTGGACTACTCAGAATATTTTTTGTTTTTGCGTACCCCTGTAGAATCATCTTTTTCTTTTCGGATGATGTTGAACTTTATTCACTGTTAATGTGTATTACTTGGTAGAGGAAGTAGCTAAGGGAGCATATTCAGTGAAATCCATTTGAATGTTGCGTATCGTACGTTATTTAAACATTGATAAAAATGTATATCCGTCCGAAGAAACAACAGAAAACAGCTTATGGTTCCTTGCTTGAGATTTATATACTGATAAAAATGTTTATCCGTCCGAAGAATCAACAGAAAACAGCTTATGGTTCCTTGTTTGAGATTTATATACCATTGATATCATTTCCGTAATGCATTTTAACTCGAATTGGGGAAATGTATTTCATTCGTGTACTCTTAATACGCGTCAAGAAGTTGGACCCTTGCACTAATATTTAAGACATATTGCAACTCAAGTAACTGTTTGTATCGGTAGCATTAGTAATCTTGTTATCAGTTTTGTGAGATGAGGAAATTTTCGGACGGTTAAATCTGAATGTAATTATGTGAGACGCTTAATTTCCTCATTTCGCATCGTTGTATAGCCTAGTTATCGCGGCTAAGGTTTATCTTTTGATAATTTATATCAGTTATGTCAGAGTCATGTATGTATTTATGTATTACATGCATAGGTTAGAAAGGAGGCTAAAAGAGTTAACACCTTATCAACATATTTTTTCGCTTGAGGTAGTCCGAGCGAGATAGTTCCCAAATCATAAAGAGACCATATTCGAATTATACGTTTTAATTTCACCAGCTGTCGGAATATCAATTAAATATTGCATTATCAATGGTGCAACAATATAGTCTTATATGACAGAAATTGTAGGTAATTAAAGGAAAATATCTAAATATGACTCATTTTTTTTCGCGCGGTGCGTTTGAAACTCATTCAAAACGGGAGGTTTTTTGTGATATCCAAGAACCTACTGCGGTGACAATATGATTAATTTTCGAAAATAGTTGAGAAAACATACAAACTACAGGCTGTTTGTGTTTTTTCGACATCTAAGCGTTTAAAATACCCAATTTTGTAAATAATGCCTCTCTGGAGTGCCTACACGTACCGTTTCCCATGTAAAAGAGCTGGTATTTTTTGGCAAATACCTCGGAAAGTAATGTGGTTAGCGGTTAAATTCTTGGTGTCATTAGATGAGTGATATATTTTTCTTTAACTATATATTTTTAGATATATTTTTCTTCAAAAATTGACCAAATTCATTGATTTCTAAGCAAAATGATATTTCGCTCAAACTACCATAATCTTAATAGGTGACGATGTGAAACAGGCTAAATATTCTCCCCTCGTCAGCCCATTGTTTAAAGTAAAAAATGGATTTAAGATCCCTGGGGTGCGGACACTATTTACCTAAGAGTTTGCCTAATGCTCGTTGGCTCAACTGAAAGTGAAAGTTACGTCAGTGTTGGTGACTCAGCGCTTCAGGGGTTTGTTTTCAAAAACAAGAACGTGCTGCGAAAATAATTTTCCTCTGAATTTTCGAGGACGATTCCTTTCTTCTTTTTCTAAAAAAAGTATTTTTCTTAGGATTTTATTAGCCGCGAAGTTGGGCTGTTATGCGTGCATATTTGGGTCTGGTGAGTTCTTAGGTGAGAATAGAATAATGTAAAACTTTTCAGGTAGCTGGGGAATATTCACGTTCTTACAAGATTTAGCATGGGTTGTAAAATCATTACTCGTAGACTCCAACTGTAAAATCACACTTCTAGCTTCTCGTATACTTCTAAAACAGTGATTTATGCATTTTCTAGAGATATCAATCTGGAGTAACGACACAGATCGTTTTGATACAGACATACTCGTATTCCAAAAAACGGGATGAGTCGAGATTTAGGCTTCACGGCTCATTACATGTTATCTTAAAAAAAAAATGAACCCAATTTTTTTTGACACTTCTGGTATAACTGAGTTAAAGTGTTTGAAGTACTAAAGAAACATATGTCAGAGAAAAGAGAAGTCGATATTTTTTTATTGAAATCCGGTGAAGCTATTTTTTATCATCCTGATCTATAATCCAAGTGGTACATTTTTCTAATCGCTAAAACTTTGTAGGAAGCATTTAGTACCTGCGGAAATGCTCCCCCTGCTCTAAATGTGCATTGATTTTGGTTCTTGAGAGAACATCTACCTTCTCACCTATGAGATCTACCTTCTAAGTGATCACTGAGAGGAGTGTCTATGGCACCCATCTCTTGTGCACCTCTCTTTTGCTCCTCTCTTTTGCACCTCTCTTTTGCCGTCTTCCGTTATTGGGTGATACGCCATAACTGTACTCTTAATGGGTCATGTATTGCTGATATTGGTGAGTTCAATTGCCGCCACAAAGGAGTAAAATTACGTCAAACTCCATACATTCTTGGTTTTCTGTGCGTACTTCTACGAGTCCATGCGAATTGTTTATGACCCTGGATAAAAAAATTATTACACCTGCGGTTCCTTGTCGAAAAGAACCATAAATAAAAATCTATCCCTTAATTGAAGACATATTCCGGTTGTAATGGCCTTGGAGACTGTTGCCAAACAGCATCATTCTGCTTGAGACTAAATTTAAAACGTTGAGCACAAGCACGTTTATGAAGGTATGATTCGAGGCCCATATCCAATCTTGCGTGTCAAATGTTGCCGGGTAGTGTTCCATCGCTGAGTTGAGTTTTATTTTTGGCAAATCACAAATATTACTTCCAGGAAAGCGGCTCTTTCTCATTATCCAGTTTTTTTGCTTCGTAGTTTTCTGTTGGAAGTACCAAAGTAGTAAATAGATTGAATCGGTGCTATTTTGACCCAAATTTTCCCCTCTTAAATACATGCCCAACTTGGGATCGAGAAAATACGCAACTGCATCGTTCAAGAAGGGGGGCGGAAAGTAGTAAAAATTTCCTTACTCAATGATCCGTTGCTGGAGTAAATTTTGAGGGTTTCGTTAAGTTTATCTATTGGGTTTTTTACTGATTGGTAGCTATTTTAAGATACTCTACCTGAAATATATATTTTCGAGATCATCCCTGTAAAATACTCGTAATTTTCGGTGGGTTGATGCAGGTGCGGGCAAATTTTTGAGACGGAAGAGCCTAAACCATAGAGCATAGCAATTTAATAATATCCCAGAGCCGAAAATACATTCAGTATACAGAAAAATGTGTTATCAAGTGATATTTGGGCAAGTGATAGTATAAATTTTTGTTTACACGTTTATTGAATGAAAAAATCGTCCTTTTTTAATCAAATTCTTTTGAAATGTTGTAAATTAAACTATGATAGCTCCGTTTATACTTTCAGTTTGACTTTGATGGTTCCATAACGTCACTTAAGAGTTGCTTTAGCCTCGCTGTGCGCAGTTTTGCGATCCCTATAGTTGTTGTACACTGTAATCGTAGGAAGAAGCAGCCGCGTCAAGCGGAGACAGGCACTCAGTCGTAGGTATTATCTTTCGGGAAACAGTTGAGTGTGAATGGGTAAGGGAAAATTCTCTTTGAATCTCGAGGCAACCCACGCAGTCATCTCTGTAGCGAGAGATCGAGCAGCATTCGTGGACCACCTCTCGAGAATGGGGGTCGCTGTGCTCCGAAAACAGGTATTACGTACACCCGGTCCGGAGACGTGGGAGTCGTTAGAAAGTATTCATCCGCTTCCGGCCAGTCCTTGTCCAGACCACGTGGCGTGTTCTGCATATTGATCAGGATACAGTGGCATGCTTGCCTACTAGTAAGATCACTCATTTATGTGGTTGGAGCGATCTTCGTTTCTGTGCAAATTTTCGTAACACTTTGCACATGTGTACTTAGTAGTAATATCTATAATTAAAAGCGAAAAAAATTGCATGAAGCGAGATGGTGTCTTGGCAGTTTAATGCTATTTTAACACGCAACCTTATGCTTTTTACATATTTTTCGAAATAATTCAATGACTTATGTGCAGATTTGATCCTGAACGCGAAAACATACGTTTCAGGTTATTAAAATGGCTTCTAATAAGTACCAAAGTATCATGCCGAATGAAAAACACACATTTTCGTACGGCATAAGAGAGTGTATTGGCACAAACTTTGTGGAACCTATGGATTACCATATTTGAAAATAAACACTTGTACAGTTTCCACACTTTTATTTTCGTCACCGACCACGGTTTTATCATGGTTTTGATATGGTTTCATGGACCCTGAAACCACGTCGTCTTCATGGACCGTGCGCTGAAACTTCATGGACAATGTGCTGATACCATGGTCGGTGGCGAAAATTAAAGTGTGAAAATCGAACAAGTGTTTATTTTACGTATGGATTTCGCCTAAATTTCGAATTCCACGCCGTAAACCCAAGTCGTAACGCTACTTTAATTGAGACGATTTAAAAAATATAATTCTTGTAAATTTATAATACAACATGTGTGGTAATTTCCAATACATCAAGAGATGTACGTACGTTGAATTGTGGCCCAAGATTTTTCTTTCGACTTCCTTTAAAATCTATTAAAATGTACACAGTGACTCATGATTTATCCTCCAACCTCCTTAATGAGAGAATGATTGGTCTGTGCGCCAGCGTCGATGTGGAAAACTTGGGGTGTGTCCAGAAAGCTGCCTTGAAAATATCTCGTAGATATTTCTTTCTCCAGCAACCTTTCCTGGTTATTATTTATAACTATTCGTCGGTTTAAGTTACATGCGGATGCATTACTTTAAGTGACGAGCGTCATTGTTTTTCCGCCGAACTTGCTCGCTCCACCTGCCGAAATTAGTGAGGAAGCGGCCGTTTATTTTAGCGATTTTCTCCCTAAAGTATCACGTCTCAGATGTTTGTACATCTTGTAATACGTCTACTGTATTGATTTTGCCTTTTTGTGCACCCATGTTTTTGCAGTCAGTGTGGGGATGCAAAATCTACATTTTCTTGTGTTTTAGCGGCAAAACTATCCGTTAGGCTTCTTGAAATCTTGCGATGAATAATTTTCTATTCGTCGAAGTTCTCGGATGCTTCGTGGTGAGTGCAAACCTTGCTTTTTGGGTCCTCGGGCACAACCTTAATGGCTGTTCACGGCCCCAGGATATTCATTCTAGAAAATAATTGATCCTATCAGATTTCATGGATCAGTCGTTCCAAATTCGGTTCACTTATCCATTAACATGCAGCTTTGATAATATTAGAGCAAGCGTTGACCTCCCCTCTATTATTGATTGCTCGTACTAAATATCATTGGGTCGGTGACGTGGTCGCCAGCCGCTCGGCAAGGAGTCTTGCTCTGTGTAGAGCCGTTCGCAGATAGGCGTGGGACTACTGTCTGTCGAGAGTTTGAATTCGCTCGCGACTTTTTGTCACACGGAATTGAAAGATTTCATTAAAATATAACTCCTGAAATACGGTCATAACTTTGCAACTACATCTACGTATTACCCTGCGAACCGCTGCATGGGCGTGTGGCAATGGGTGTTAGGACACCAGCCGTGTAAAGATGTAAGGGATAAGGTTTTGGCAGGTGAAATGTTGACATTTATTATGGGAGTGTATTTAGTGGAGCTCAGTTTTTATTGTGATCGCTTATTGTGCTCGGAAAGAACGAGTTTTTGTACTTATCTGTTCGGCAATGTACTTTTACTTTGTCGCTTCTGCCAGACCTAGAGATGTAGTGAGACGTCATGATAATATTCTATGTCGCTCTGAAACATACCAGTTCTGAATTTCTCAATCAAGCTAAGCCTAGCGTGTACCCTCCGAGTCTCTAGTGGCTCCCACCTCAATCCCTTTAAAAGTTGTGAAACACTAAATGTTCGCTCGTAGCAATATTTAACGAAGCGTGCAGCTTTTCTTTGTATTTTATCAATATTTTTGGTTTAATCTTTATGACCAGTGTCCCAATTGCTCGAGCATCTTTGAAACTTCGTTTGGCTCTGCCGGTTAGGGAGATTGGGTATAGATCAGTGTGGTGGTTTGTAGTACTGAACACACATTCCTAGGACCCGGGTTTGTATCCTAGAAGAAAAGCAGGTTTATCGGTATAATCCCGATCCTTACACGGGTGCTCGTGGAGAGCATGTCGAGGAAAGTACGTACTCGGTACATCGGAGTTTTAGTTAACTTCGGGTCCCCTTGTCGCTTTCCGCAATTTCAACGCTGGGTTTATCTATACTTATGGGTTACCAATTTACCCCCATTTTCCTAGCGGCAAAAATTAAGTCAATTTTCGGTAACATCCCAAAATAACGTACCACATCTATTTCAATGATCTGTGGTGGCGAACTTTCTTGTGAAGGTGATGCTTTGGCCAAAATTACACCCATAGTCAAATGGCTACGTTTCGGAATTGGATCCGTGTGTAAAATGGGAATCCAGATCTACGCAGAGAAATTATTACATCATCCTCGATGAAACTCCAGCTCAAAGCGGCGCATTGGTAAGGTAGAGTCCGTCATTAGGGAGTCCCGACCAATATGGGCGTGAATATTTCACGAAGCTGTGACTTTTTTCAGTGGAATGAATTGTGTCTCGTTGAGCCAGACGCCCATTTGTGATGAAAGGACTCAAGTTGGGGTGGAAAAGGTCCTTACGAGTAATTCCTTGAACGAGCCGAGCGGTTGTGAGGGAAAAGGGTTGAAAATCCGCTCGGCACCGTGTTTAAGCTTCTCTGGATTTATAGACGTGGTAATGACGTGGTGTTGACTGATGCGGGCAGGGGAGCGACCAGGATACGTCGTCACCCCTTCATTCTTTGTCATTTCATCTACCCTCTCTTAGTGCCGCGACTTTCCTCTGCGGTTCGGTGCTTCCGTCGATAGTTTATGCATCTCACCCTCCTTTCCGCCATTTGTATGGCATTTGGGCACGGCATGATGTCGTTCGAGATCGATGAAAAAATTCGGAGAACCTGAGATATGATGGCGTGGTTTTTCCCCAGTGTTATTCCACAAAGCTTAATTAGTTCTCCGCCCACGAAGCAGGTGTGCCGCCTGTGGTACCCCACCAACCTTTCACACGGGAGTCGTATTATATGTCCTTTCGGCTGTGCAGTTTTCACTTTTAGGGACCCAAAACACAGGTCTCCCCGGAGAGAGAAGTATGAATTTGAATGAATCACAGTCTGGCACTCATGCTGCCATGTCTGCCAGAATTCCTGGGGATAGGAGTAATTAAAATACGTAATTATTAGAATTAGTGGTATTGGCAGTAACTTGGTAGTATTCCTTCATAATGAAATGATGAATTACTTCGTTTTCGACAAAAGACTTAATACGTTCTTACGACCGGGGTTTCATCGCTGCGCGACATCATCTGGTACAGAGCTAGTAAAACTCATCATCAGGTACAGAGTTTTACTAGCTCTGTAAGTAATTCATCATTTCATTTTTCAATGCCTAATAACCCTGACTCTGCAGTATGTGTTTCAGAGTGCCCAGCATTGCGAATCATGTCCTTAGAAATAAACCTGCCTCAGCATCTCCTATCCGATTCAAGCGTCAAATCTCTATATTTGTCTTGTATCATTTCGATTACGTAATCTATTCATGATTCCCGGACGAATCTTCGGTAGCTCCTCCGGATTCTTCACATTTTGTGCTTAATTTATTTCATTTGGAATCTGAAAGTGGTTTCTTTGTTTAAATATTTCCGTTCGACTAAGCTGAAAGTTTTTGAGTTAACATTCTAAATTAAATCTTAATTTTCATGACTAGAATCCTACAATTTGTTTAATGATGAAGGATTTTTTTTCAGTCGTCTTTTCCTTTAAATACGTACTGCGTCCGATTACAGTTCAGAAGCTGTGCTGGGTTCAAAGCTCTTCAAACCCTTTTCAGAAATGGTTTGTTCTGACGTAATTGCTCATTTGGCATGAGCGAGAGGAGTGGTATGGGCGTGTTGGGGGAGGGGGGCGGAGGAAGTGAGCGTGAATATTTTCGTGTCTCGGGGGAGATTTTTCAAGGATAAAAGGGGAAAGACCTTAGCAGAAATAAAAGGCGTGGAAAAAGTGAGTGCAGTCCCTCGCAGTTGGAGGCATTTTATCGTACAAAACGCGTAATTTTGTCTGGCCTCGAAGTGTGACAGAACACGCCGATTCCAATTTTCTACTCTTTTACGAATAAATCGGCCGCCGACTCGTAATCGTAATTCCCCCCGAGGAAATTAATGGATTATAATTGGCGTCCATGAAAAATTAATGGGAATGTATTGTCTGTCGACAGCTTTATAGCAGGTTATTTCAAATATATCATCTCAAGACTGCGTACATATAAACCGCATCGCGAATTGTTCTACCAGTACGGAACTATGAAGAGAATTTTCTTTTTTTTTACCGTGACATATTACTTTCTAGAATGGTTCAGCTCAGGTTTGGTACATAGTTGAGAAACTTCGTTAGGATGTTGATGCCTTTTTCCTGGCACTGTGAAAATTTGCAACCTAAAAATAGTTTTGTGAGTGCAGTATCTTTCCCGATCATTAGTGTATCCGTGACCAAGGCCGGATTCGAATCGCGGACTTTGATTCATCGTGGGAGAATAGTCTTCAAGGACAAACGGGTGGACGCAGATATCGGGCCGTATCCTTCAAGAGATGTATTTAATATTTCCCCTTCTCTTATTCGCCAGTGCAGGTTACGAGAAAATTTGCATGCAGCGAGGTTACTATGTGGAACCGGCGAAAGACCATTCGCTGTTTTTATCCTCAAATATTAGTTTGATATTTTCAGTTGAAATAATTACAGCGTAGGTCACCTTTTCGCAGTCTGAGGAGGTTATAGGTCTCTCATTTGGAACTTGAAAACCTTAAAAAAAGAAAAGGGAATTGAGTGATTTCATTGGCCGTTGATAATACTGTTATAGTTACGAGTTCCCCGCGTAATTTAGTTCCTTTTAATCGATTCGTGTTTTGTGATGATTTATCATAGATAGCATCCATGCTTATTTCAAACGAAGATTTGATGCCACGACATGACAAACTTTTACGGCAAGTTTTCTGCAACTAAATTATGGTTTCCTTTTCTTACATGTACATATTATGTGTATCGATTTCCTCTAGCGTAAACGTTACGCTGTTAGTTTTAGAGGATCTTTCCCATATGCACCTTCATTTTCACGTTATTGAATACAATGCCAATCTTCCCTATTCCGTATCCAATTACCTGAATGCGTGGTCGGTGGTTTCGCTCACCCCGTGCGCGTGGAAAATAATTTCTTGTGCTGCTGACGTGTTGAGATGCCCCGAGTTCGTCACGTGACCACCTTGCCGACCGACCGCCACGAGGGCGGCGCCTCATGTAGGTCGACCCCGAACCTGAAGCTGTCGTAGGGCAGTTCGTCTGGTTCCAGGTGTTTATCATCGCCTCAGTTCCTTAGGAGTCTTAGGGGTGACAGGGAGAGGAGTTAGCGACTAGAGGTCCCTGATAGTGGCAGATTTCTTGATTAATCTAGCGTTAGCATTTGATCATCGTTAATAATGGGAAGAAAGTCGAGATCTCAAATGGAAGAGCATGTGGAGCCCGATAACAGTTGTCGGTGTAAGTGTTGTGATTGTTTTATTAACTCCTGCAACGGTGTGAAATGTGTGTGCGTATTAATAACGCAAATGATTACTTTAAAACGTTATGCCCTGGCAATAAGTGTTAAACATTTCAGGATATGAAATGGCATCAGCGGTTATCATTTCGTAGTTTTGTTTATACAGTCCTTGGCACGTGTTCGTTGACAGCTGTTGACAAGTGTTGTGTGATATGCGGTGCTCTTTTGTGTGTTTACCTGATTTTATTACTAGTGATAAGTTACTTGGGCATTTGTAACTCAAGAATGAAATCTCTCTTAACTTGTGTCGATATTAAATCATTAACAGCGGATGTTCTTCTATGATGGACTCGCTTTTGCGTAATTGGATGTTACCATCAGTGGTGGCTTGAGCTAAAATATGATTCCCGAGTGAATCATTGATCTATCTTAGATATAATGGGAACATTATTTCCATTTACTGTAAATTTTTTTATGCCTGAATGGAGTTTTTATCTGAATTTAAGTGTATCGTTGTGTATTGTTTCTTAGTTGAACTTTTACTTTGTTGAGACGTTTGCTGATACTATTCTTCTTTTTCTTGCAGTGGTGCAGTTAATATATTGGAGAAATCCCAAAGAATCGGGGGCCGTGTTTGGTTCAGTCCTGGCCATTCTGCTTTCCCTGTCATACTTCTCCCTCATCAGCGTAGTAGCATACCTTTCTCTTAGCATCCTCTGTGTAACCCTGTCTTTCCGTGTGTACAAGAGTGTGTTGCAGGCCATACAGAAGAATCAGGATGGTCACCCATTCAAGTAAGTTGATTTTTATTGAGGTATGTGTAATTAGGGCGAAAATAATGCAATGAATTGACCACGGATGTTAAAGAAGTGGAATTGTATACCGGCATGTCAAGTTCTTGGGAATAAAAGACTTAAATTTTAGGCCGCTGGTTCGTTTGAATGCAATCAATGTCAAAGTAAAAGTTGTGTGTCCGTACATTAAATTTCTAAGGACGCAATGTCAGTTTTCCTTTCCAATAATTGTCTCAGCCCGGCCAATTATGCGGGATGGAAATAAGATGATTGTAGTTATCATGAATGAACTCCTTGTTACTGTAAATGATGCGGTAGTTTGTATAGTTAAAGATATATTTAAATACACGTACTATTTATTATTGAGATACATTTGAAATAGGTTTCGCAATTGTTTATTCATCGTACTCGGTGCCACAACAAATATACCAGAACCGTTGTCAGCCACCCTCAAGTTTCATTTAGAAAAGTGTCATGTTGCATTCGTTTGTTTGCTATACCTCATCTGATATTTCTTTTACTTTGAGGGAGATTTTATTTCAACCAATGCATGTAATTTATTTAGGGATATTGAAAATTTCGTGCTGGTGGGCTCTAGAGCTGCTTTCTGAATGGGAGGGTTTAAGTCCTTCAAAGTACTGGAGCTCTTTAGCGATTACATTTCTTGTTGATAAACAAATCTGATGTCCATGTTTGTATCACTGTCATTACATCCATATGCTGTTGTGAATTTATGCCCATGTATTGGGTACTGGTGTCTTAGGTATTCATGCCATTATATACTGTAGATATATATTGTAACTCATAGAAGTTCAAAAAGTGCCAATTAATTGTGTATACACTCATTCCTTTTAAATAAAAATATGAAATAAATGGGACGACAAAATGAGTGTATGCTGTCTCCAGTTGTTGATCCATTTTGTGATTTTTAGTGTTGCAATTTCTCAATGAGAACTTCCCATTAAAGTTGATAAAACAGTACTTAAATACTATCTGGGACATCTGAATTGCCTTCACTGAGTGCCGTTGGATTCATTGGGGAAATATTATTGATATACATTTGTTGCACACTAAAATGATTTGCCAATATTACTTTATGATGTAATTATTCTCAGGGACCTCCTTGAAATGGACCTCACCATGCCTGAGGATAGGGTACAAGAGGTGGCTCGCACTGTGGTAGCACACTTGAATGCTGCTGTAACAGAACTACGGCGTCTGTTTCTGGTTGAGGATTTGGTGGACTCTCTGAAGTTTGGAGTTGGTGTGTGGTGTCTCACATATGTCGGAGCTTGGTTTAATGGCATGACCCTCATCATTATTGGTATGTTGGTGTATAAAATTACACTCTTTTTTACGTAGAGCATACCAAGTAAATCATTCAAAGGCAAATTTAACCTTCCTTCTGCTCTCATCCGCCATGTATGAAGAGCATATTTTTGCAAATAGGCATATTTATGTAAAGATAGCATACTTCAAAAAAGGATATACATCACTCATAACTGACTGATGACAACATGTTGGACAATCATCTTTGAACACTTAAAAAATATTTTGGTCTTGAGGGAGCTGTATGCCATGGCTGAAAATGCTTCCGCAGACTTCCACACATTTTTATTTTATGACTCAGCTTTGCTACTTGAAGCAAATCTGTTAGTGCTGACCTCAGGATTAATAAGTTAATAAAAAAGGATTAATAATTACATTGAGTCTCACAACTTTTTGTTTTCTGCATAATTAAATCAACCACATAAGGATTGTAGAATTGTTGATAATCAGGCAATTGCTAAGGGGGGTTCGATGCGATTTCTTAAAAAGTCATTACACTTATTCTCTATGTAAGTCCTTCATCTCCTCATAAGATCATCATGCTGCTGCACACAACATAATATAGTTTCACGGTGAACATGCTTATCCACCCATGCAATGCATTTCCTACTGTGTCATCATTAGCACTGTTGTCTGGGAATGGGTATGGAGTGGAAGGTAAACATCTCTCCTTGTCTGCTGCTGAAGCCAGAACGAAAAGTTTGTTGGTGTTTTTCTGCAAGGTATACAGCCCCTTCAAGTTATTTTTTTTAGTTCTAGCCTTTCTTTATAATGTATCAGTTTACATTTGAAATAGCATTTTTTGTCCAGCTTAGGGAAGTCTTCATATTTAAAATTTAGTGGAAGGTATCTAAATTGAGTTCTTTCAGCAGTTTTTCCATCCCTGTGTGCTTATTTCTATTGCTAGTAATTGAGGGTGGTGACAGAGGGATGTTGAAAGCTTGTGAACACTGAGAGAATATTCAAAATTTACCAGAGTAGTGGAAATTACTGAGACCAATACAAAAACTTACTCAACAGATATTAAAAATTCATTTTCTATTGATTCCCAGCTGTTTTTCCTCTCTCTTCACTTACTCATATTTCCTGGTTGAAGCCTGTAAAATGGTTGAAACAAGTTAAATTAGCACAATGGTTTATTGAAGGAAAAAAGGTCCTCTTTGCAATAAATGGAGTCATCTGAACTTAAGAAAAACAGACCTTGCTGTCAGAAAGGTCATTTTCTCCTGCCTCCATGTTATGTTTGCGTGGAAATATTTGTGTCAAAGTGGCACCTCTTTGCTACTTTGTGAAGCTTCTTTCAGACCTGCTTACTCTTTAGGTTTGGTCCTGAAACATTGATGTTGAGCTACAGTGGATTGATCTCATGTCATATCAAACATCTCGCTGTTAAAAATTTCATGGCTGTTTATTATACTTTAATAATCCTGCATTTTGTACTTATGTCATTTTTCTATGGTATATTGTGAAATTTATGCATATTTTTCATTAAAATAACTTCTATAGAAGTAAGGTCAAGGGTGCATGCATTATTTGTACTCAAATTTTTACTCAAGAGTCACTCAAATGATGAATTAAGTAACTTTGTTGTATGTGGAGAGCTTTATCAAGAAAGTCTTCTTTATCATTTTAGATTCCTATAAAGTTTTATTTAATTTTGTAGAGATGTTGGTTTACTCACTCATGTAATATAGATTGTGCTGATAATTGCCTTCAGTACGCTTCCAATCTTGTGGGATACCTGCAATTAGACCCATAGTTAAAAATGTTTCTTATTAAAAGTGAGTTCAATTGTATGTATTTAGTAACTATAGGTGTGCCTTGCTGAAATTTGTTCATTGTGACTTGTAGAGCCTGTTTAAACTTATGATCAACATCTGATTATTTTAACTGTAAAAGCTTGTGTAAAGTGTACAATTAGTACCCTGAATTTTGAGTAGAAATTGGTGTGGTGAACCCTGTTAAAATCCTTTATTGGCTTGATTACATCCAAGTTGTTTATATTGTATTGTATGGGATATTACTACACAATTTTGTTTTTATTGTGCCTTTCCTTGAATCTAGTCATCAACTGGATATCATTGTTTTTATCTGATATTTCATGCCTTTATAAAGCATGTGAATGACCTATTATAAAGTAAGTCGATGTTTTTCTAAGTTTTTTCCGTATATGGTGTTGAATAATGTATGAAGTTGTGACTTGAGTTCTATTTAAGTATTCTCCAAAGTGTTTTATGGTTCTATTGTATTTATAGTGAAAGCATGTGTTAACTTATCGCTATCCTGATTAATGGGCATTATTGATGGTATAGTTGTCCTACTAAGAATATGATTTTTGGCTTGGGTACATGGTTGGATAGTTTTTTAGCAGGAAAGTTTTATTACTCTCTCATGCTTCATAAGCCTGCATGTTGCTAGTCCTAAATGAATTGTCAGCAATTTCTGATTTATAATCTCTTTAATTTACACGTTGAGTGTAGATCACGTCCGTTGACATGGTATCCCTTCTTTGTCAGTGGCGGAGCACATCGGTCGACGTGCTCCGCCACTAACTGGATAGCAAGAAAATATAATTCCACATTTTGGGTTCTTACACCCCTAAGAAATCTACAGTCAAAGTGTTAAATAAGTTTTTATCCATATGCATCGTAAGTCTATCTAAATGTACCTTAACAGTATTTTCCTGTGTATATGATTTATAGGAATATGAGACACATTACAATTGGCTTCTTACTTCTAAGTACAATATTATTCAATGTCTAAGTAAGCATTAATAAATGACTGAGAAATGATAATTTACTAAATCTGCAATCAAATATAGTTACATGATATGATCCAGAAACTTATCAAGACCTCCCACATGATGTCATATTTGTTAGCTATGCTTTTCTGCAAGAACTTGTCATTGAAATCTCACTGCCAGTAGTCTGAATGAAAAGTCTGACCATGATGTTGGCCAGGTGACACGCTGGGTGATTTTAAATGAACTTAGAGAAAATAACACCTTCAATCCTGGAAAATACAGCTATTGAAGAATTTACCAATATTATGTGCATTGGATTATATGATGATGTAAGGTCCTTATAAATATTCTCAAATTATGTAAATATCTTCCTTAACTACATATAAGTGAAAACTAATAATTTGTGTGATAATTCTCACCAATGAAGTAGGAAATGTTTTGTAGTTATTTTAATTCAAATATATTCCAAAGAATTAAGAGGAACAGAATTGAAGTTGTGCTGTATTATCCAAGTCCTCTATAATTGAAGGAGTGTTATTTAGTGCTTAACAAGTAAAAATAGGGTCAGCTCATTTTGAGTGAATAAATAGGCTGGTGCTATAAAATTCCTATGGTTAAGAAAATACTATAAGGGTTCTGTACTTACTGAATTTCAGTGCTGAGATTGGTTGAAAGTACCTTTTGCCACAATGAAGATCATGTTTTATAATAGACACTTAGGCTGAATATTGAAGCAAATTAGTCACTTAAACAATGGACTATAAAGAATCCCTTCTTATCCTTTGGACATGCTTTAGTATTGCTTCTTATTTATTGCATTCAAGAGTTCAGGATAAGTAGAGTGGTGATGGAAGAGGATGTAAAAAAATTAAACATATTTGTTGTTTTAAATGATTTCTGGAATGCTTAAGGTTTTTAAATTTTATGTTGAGGTATGTAGAAGGGATCTCTCACTGTCCCTCATGAGAAGTTCTGTCAGAAGTTATGCCATAACAATGTCAATGGCTTGTTGCAATCTCTTCAGTTTGCTTTTATGATGGCTTCTAATCCCACCAGTGACTTATTCTCTTATGCTTTTTCTGACAATAAAGGGATAATATTAATTTTGCTCTTACTTTTTTCATTTTTTTAATCCTGTGTTCTCGGGTTTAGTTTTAAATTATTGTCTTTGACCTAAAGGAGAATCATTAGTACAAGAATTACTTCTCATAGTTTTTTTAGCCAAGGACATGTCATGCAACAAAGGCGGTTGAGTCTAAGCCAGTGGTTGTCACTTTTAGCTTGAGCTGCGGAAGCTGCTTTAAGTTTGCACTTAGGAGCTGGCAGTACATACACTTTAAATTTTGATCACTATGGCATTTCAATTTTTAACTAGTTTCTTGCGTTAATGATTTCATGATAATGCATCAAAATTTGAGGGAATTGTGTAATTTTACCATTAATTTGAAACCTGCATATATATGTTGTTTTTACAACTGATTCACAGTTCTGATTCTGTGAGAATGTGTCATTGACAGTATACAGCCCTCTGAATTTAGGCTGCATTTTAACAACTTTAGAAATTAGTTGCAAAGGACTTCATGAACTTTCATAAGTTAACCATTTTTTGAAAGAATAGAAGAGATAGGCTTAGGGATATAATCCTTTAAACAGTTATTTGGTGGATGTTAAATTTCCCAAATATCAGCTACTCGTCCGCTTGTTTTAAGCACTTCCCATGGCTACATTAGTGCTGGAGCATTGTATACTTATAACTTTTACTGTCATTTACAAAAGAGTTACCTATATCTGGATCAAGTGAGTGCTAGGCAGATACTGAGTGGGAATCCACAATACCTACTGTACTTTCAGGTAATTGATGCCATATTTCCTTGTCCATGAGACATTTTTTTTCTCAAAAATGCATTCTAAGATTGTCCTGCATCTAATGGATTGAAGGTGAAGCAATACTTTCATGAATCCAATGTTGCATTGCTGTGGGAGGTGTTCATTCTCTACTTTCACCGTAGACTGCTGTGAGCTAAAGGTGCGCTCTCCATCTCTCATTTGTTTCTGAGATTCTGTATCAGTTAACTGTAGTTGCTCTTTTTGGAAGTTAACAATCCTATTTTATTTCAATTATTTACACTAATGACTGTTGATATTGATTTTTTCTTCAAAAATCCATCCTGGAAAAATATCTTTCCTAGTTAATATTGTGTGCTGTTTTGTGTCCAGTGGGGAAGGAAATATGGTAATTCACTTCAAGACTATATGACATGGTTGTCTGCTTGTGTGAGACTGTAATATGTACTGCTGTAAATGAGAGTTAAATTGAGTGAATATTTTGCTAATAATGTTAATCTCATTTACAGCTCCTGAATTTTAAACTTAGATATACATACTTACACATATTCTAACAGCTTACTATTTTGTTATTCATACATTTTCTTGTCATTGAAATTGCTTTTCTTCTTAAAATTGGATTGAAAAGTCCATTTTTATCCACACCATATTTTTTTGTGTTTTTCTGTAACCTGTGATTTTCGATTATCTGTGCTTCATCTTGTATTCATTAGCATGCATGGCCATGAGTTAACAGCTTGTAATGTTTCAATTTGTGCATATTCCACAATCTGTAAATGATGGTATCATATCTGAAAGAGAGCAGTCTTCAAAGCAGATTTGAATTAAATTGATTGATCTATATTATTGAACCTAAACTAACTGGGACATTGAATGCTGAAATGAGTGCGTTCTTTCATCAGGAGCATTGTGAAATATAATTATCATGGAGCGTGATGTATTATTTAGAGATGGAACCTAGTTCAGAGTTAAGTGCATTCTTATTTGAATGAGATTGATGATTAATTTCTATCACCAGACCCGATTTACTGGCCATGAACATGCACTTACATTGTAATCAGTCAAGAGTTTTGAAGGTGAAGTCTTACGAAAGAAAATCCTATTTGATGTTTAACTCTGCATCATCTGGAGACTTTTTTCCTCATTTTAGTGTTAACATAGGGCCTTTACTTCAGGTGATGGCTGAAAATGAGGAGTCACTGTGAGCATTGAAGAATTATGTATTTCCGTAATGCTCATGTGAATTATTTTATTAGTATGCTTTGAAAGTTGCTTAAATAGATGCTGGGGGCTTAATTGACAAAAACATTTTAGTTACAGTGTATCCACAGTATTTTGCAAAATTAGTTCCCCCCTTTTTTTACCAAATATTGGCTGCAAGAAGTATGATTGGCTATTTTCAAGCATGGAGGAGTGAAACTACTAAGATTTGCTCTCTCTTGTACCCAAAAATAGCTATGAAAAATGGATTGTGAGATATTAATATATATTACCTGTATGAATAGTCTCATTGCTTAAGAAGTTGAGAGTTTGTGTTATCTCTTTACTTCTTCTGAAAGCCTAGTTAAGTCTCAGAACAAGTAGGTGCATCCCATGTAAAATTAAATAC
This sequence comes from Ceriagrion tenellum, assembly GCA_963169105.1. Classification (NCBI taxonomy): domain Eukaryota; kingdom Metazoa; phylum Arthropoda; class Insecta; order Odonata; family Coenagrionidae; genus Ceriagrion; species Ceriagrion tenellum. The sequence goes on along the minus strand of OY720636.1, from coordinate 41,398,199 downwards.
CTAGTTTGGCTGGGTGAAATGGATGAAACACTGATTCCCATTTGTTATATCATTATTTTCTGCTTTAAAATAGTTTAAGAGGAGCATCTTTTTTTTAAAATAAGCTTTTTGCGTTAAGAATTGCTCCTTATTCAAATGTGACTGTGGTTGTTAGTAGATGTCATGTCACCATTCTAGAGAAAAGTTGTTCTTCAGTATATTATTCTGTTAGTGAATATGGTACTCGAGAATTTCTCTTCTACTTGCTGCTGTAAATCCTTTGCTCGGCATAAATCTAAAGGTACTCTCATAATTTGAAAAGGTGCTCTGTTTAGGGAAAAGCTGCATGATTACTTTGTGTTTACTGTTGTTGAAATCCCTGGGCAGAATCATAATGGTTAATTGCTGGACTTAATGCTCCTTTTGTAAATGTAAGAACTAAGGGGGGCTAATCATTTTTTTTCTTCAAATTTCATTATAATGCTATCTGTTCATAATTTGGAATTCTGAAGTTTGGTGAACTTATCTTCCTACTGTAGCGTTCAGTTTAATTTCATTTAAGCTTCTGAGGCTATGCTTATTTTTTGGTAATGCTCTATAAATTTGTGAGTTGTTTTAATAATGATCAATATTTCTTGTGTGCTAGGTACTGGTAGCTAAAAATCAAAGCATTTTTAAATTGTTATGGAACAAGATGCTGTCATAGTTATTTAGATATGGTATTATGTTTTTACCCAAGTGATGTGGCCACTGCAGACATTGTTAATGATTAACTTTTCTCATTGATTAAAGAAGAGAGTAATTGTCTTATAGGCACACTAAATTGCAGCCTATTTTTTGTTTATAATTGATTCGTCAGAGACAGGTGTTACAAGCAATTCCATCTTGTATTTTCCTAAATAATCGCTATAGTAGCTCAGCAAATTGGCTGCTGGTACCTAGGTTTTTGGCATATTAACTGCACCACTGGCGCCATCACCAAGGTGTCCTTTATGATTAGATGATTTATAATGTATTTCATAAATTAAAAGTTTGATTAAACTGTGGCTGAATGGTTCTGTAATATTACTAATTCATCATCTGTCAGCATTAATTCTGTGGCACGTCATAGTACCTGTCCTTCTCTTAAATTCCATTCATACTACCTCAAGACTTCTCTGAAGCAAATTTGAAATTTTGTTCCCACAGTCATTGCAAGAGATTTTGTGATAATATAGCACAAGGAAATCTAGAATGTCAGATTTCCTTTTGTAAAACTTAGACCATCTCAAGAGAGTGATTTTATCCTCCTTCCTACTGCAGCCAATTAATTATAACTCCTGCAAATCAGTGCATGGTTTTTATCATTGTGTTGAGGATGTAATCTGATTGTAGTGTTTGCACCCACTAATTACATTTTTCTTATTCTTGTCCATATTTATTTTATCTTCCTGTGTCTTAGAACTCTGAAATGTATAAAATGTCAATATGCAGTGTGATATGTAATTTTTCTTCAAATGAGTGGTGTGGAAATGAATTGAGGGGAAAAGAAGTATGATTTTCTGCTGTTCACTATATTGATAAAATTTGTTGTCTGATGAGACAGTTTTTCACTTAGCCTTCACAATATATTTAGAATTTGATTTTTGGTTCCTGGTTCTTGAGATGGTTTCATTAAAATTTTGAGTAATTCACTTGTCATTTGTGGGGGCACATATTACAAGTTTTTATAATAATAATAATATTGGTGGGGATTTTTTAATTTGATCCATATAAAATTGACTCACAGAAGTACATCAATGTGAAAAAATTCACTCCAGTGTTCTTTTTCTTTCAAGTAAGTGATTGTAATTGTAGATGCAATATGGATGTGCGAAAATGAACAGTATCAGACAGTATTATTGATTGGAACCAAAATTGTGTTTTCATTCATGTAAATTTTTTGTGATTTTAAGCAAATTCACCTATGCCATACCTTCATGTTATTGTACATTTTATGTTGCACTCCTATTCTCTATTATTACAGGAAAGGAATCAAACTCTTGATCCTAAGATTTGAAAATTTTGTTAATTTTTTATATGCTGTATGAAAAAAATTGTATGGGTTGAGAAACTTTCTGTTGTTGAAAAATAACCCAGATATAATGCTGAGTTTTAACCATGTGATTAAGTCACCTGGAAGCCTTGCTGTCATTGTCACTTTCATAATTGTTAAGAATTTCTGTTGAGCATACTTTTGTGATTCATATTATCATTATTATAACTCCTGTTCTATTTTATTATCTATGTATTTGGCTTATAATGTTATCATGACTGATGGATAGGATTTTGGTAGGTTTCAGAGTGGAAGTTTCAATGGTTATAACTTATTTTTTTGGAGGTAGTAGAAAATCCTTCATTTTCAAAAGGCTCAGCATCATGAAAAGAAGAAAATATTAACGTTAAGGATTCAAGGTCTGCTTTACATATAACTTTTGTAAAAATTTCCTTGCATGGTCATTCATTGTAATGAAATTGCACCCATTCTGAGAAAAGTTAGCATAGGTTTGTTAAATTTACGCCATCTGGTTTAGGTTCTGTTCATATCTCGCAATCAGTGAGTCTGTCAATGGTAATGATTGATCAGTTTTAAATATTATTATCTACCACTCAGTTTATGTTTCATGTTTCTTCTGGAGTATTGATTTTGCTGTTGCATAAATTTAGTTAGGTTGAGGTTTGCTTCAGTCCAGAAAATTCTCTTGCTTTATAAATAGTATGGGGTGGGAAGATGGGGAGAGTAAATGGGTGGTGGGGGCACTTACGAAAGAAAAAAGTGGATGCTGTGTGTAGAGTTACAGAGTCCAAGATAAACAAAATATGGTGAGAGTCAAGTTGCTGTTGAGTGGGGCAATATGGAGTTCTGGATGTGGAAATAGATGGTTTTTTTTTTTAGTTGCCAAGGGGAAGAGGCAGTTATTTATGACTCTTAAATATGAATGTATTGAGAGAGGACCTGGTAGTTGTCATGTTTAAATGACTTGTGGTAAATACAATAACAACTGGTGGATTTACTGTTTAAATTGGAAACATTTTAAGAATTGGAACAGGAATCTCCTGTCAGGAGGTAGTAAATGTACAACATCTGCATGAAAAAAAAAAATTTGGTCCCCTATACTCAATCATTAAGAGGCTAGAAAAACATCATCAGGATGCCACAGTTGTTTTTTGGATTAATATACTGGGCACACGTTACTGGGATCTGGGTTAAAATCCCTGTCCTCACAAATTGTTTTTTATGTGAATTTGGCATTTTAAGATTTTAAGTGGTTTTATTTTATATCTAATGAATATTTAATGTGTCCTGGTGACTGAGCAGCTATTCATCCTCTGAGGTCCTTTTAATGTCATTGCCAGTTCTGCTAAGGAATGTTAGCTTTTCTTTAAGGTATCAAGTATGTATGTTGGTCTAATTACTGGAATCTAATTAAATGCTCGCCTATAGCAAATACATTTATTATAAGTGTGTATTTTTTATCAGAAAAAGTGTAAGAAAGAATATTTTCAAGATGTCTAGTAATATAAAGAGGCCTTATGTTGTCAAGATTTTTCCTGAATGGTCATCCACAGTGGTCAGCTTTGTGAGGAAAAGCATGTGAATCTGAAAAATCCATATGTAGAAATGAAATAGAGCCTTAAACAGCTAATAAACTTTGCTGACACTGTTAGAGATAGTCCTTCGTGTTCGATTATATTTAATAAGGTGCTGTAAATGATTCTTTTTGTGGTATCATGGATTATGGGATTATCAATGAAAAAGCTATTTTGCCAAGATTTTATTGCAATTTTGACTCCATATTGTTATAAATACTAATATCATGAAAAAGTTGGACTGAAAGCTATGTCTTGTATATGGTTGCGGTAGAATGCAATGTGAAAGTGAGAGTAAAGAGCTATTAGTGCAAGATTGTTAACCCGTTTTATTCCTCTTTATGAAAGAGGTCATCATTCTTCTCTGGGCTATACCTCATTAGTTTGTGCTCTTGGCGCTGGCATTTTTTCTAGAGTTCCATGTTCTCTTTATCTTAATTAACCTGCACCATCATTGGTCTATATCTTCATCTTAAGCAAATTAGTTTCTTGTCACATAACATTTTTGTTTGGTAATGCCTCTCCATTATCTGCCTTTTGAAAGAGAACAGTATTTCTTCTCATAGGAGGCTACTCTGTGAGAGTTTACCTAGGTAATAAATGGGAAAGATGTATTTATTATCCTGCTCAATTTCAAGAGAGAGTATTAAATTTTATTACTACACATAAAAGCATTGAGTTTATTGTTAGTGTCTGAAGATTTGTTCTACAGTGAAGCATATTCATATTTTCTCTGCATTAAGTGCCATTAGTGTTGTGTATTTTGTCATACCATATGCTCTTTAATGATAAATATGTAAAGCTGTCTTATACATTGTTTAGCTCATTTATAGTAGTATAAAATGTATTGTTGAGATAAAGATTATTATTTATGCATTGCAGTAAAACTGATGTTTTTCTCTATATCTTACAGCATTTGTTGGACTTTTCACACTTCCAAAGGGCTATGAAAATAACAAGGCTCAAGTTGATCAAAACTTGGAATTGATCAATAAGAAGCTGTCTGAAATTTCCGCCAAGTAAGTATCACATGTAATATTGACCTAAATGTGATATTTTATAAAGTTCTCCATTCTTTTAACATATAAGGACACTTTTAAAAATGTAGAATTATAATTATGTATTGGTGGTCGAAATCATCATTATTTATTTTTTTAGTATCATTGGAGTTTTGGTTTCATGATTATCACAGTACTGTATGTTTCAGCTGTCTCCAGACAGTATGGCTTGACTTATAGAAGGTTTAATATCCAGTTTAGGGGTATCACAAATAATGTATCCGGGATAAGAATGTGATAATTCTTGTGTTAGATTGAATTTTTTAGAGGAGTGATTGGGGGGTATAAATCATACCTTTGAAATATAATTTCAAAGATTGCATAGGTGAGGACTGATTGCAAGGTATTTAGTACGAGATGCTTTCCTCACCATTATGGATGGCAGTTTTTAAAATTGTAATTTTTCGGCCACAAATTATAGATGTTAACCATGAGTTTTTAATAAAACCCAAAAAAAGTTAGGCTCTACCCTCAAACCAACTCTCAGGTTGGTCACTAGGTGAATTTTGACTTTTTTTACCTAGGCTATGAGTATCTCTCCATCCTACTTAAGTCTCCTTGGCCTAAATAGAAAATCTACTCCTGTACCTGTGGAATGTGGACAAATATCTCTCTCACTGGTTGGTATATAAGCATATTGATGCCCTATTAGACTGATAAAACCTCAGACTTTGCTCAAGAAAGGCTATCATACTTCATTTTAGGTACTTGTTTTATTAGTTCTTGCTGAAAGACAAAGTTGTATGGTATTCTCCGGTCTGTGTGTTCTATAATCTAAATCACTGAAGTAATTATGTCATGATAAAAGCTCACTGTTGAATGTCCTTCATGAATCTTCCGCTGGCGATAATCTGTGAAATTAGTAAAAGTACCATCGGTCTGAGTTGAAGCGTACTTATGGAATAAAACATCTATTTTTACATATTGGTAAGGGACTTCATTTCAGGGCCATATTATTTTGGTGAGGGTAGATTTTGATTGTGAAACTGTTGAAATGTTGGTAGTAAGGCATCTCGTAATGAAGTAAAAACGATGCGTAACCAAAAACCAATTACATTTATTTTTCTTGACGATACAAAAGCACATTACATCCCATAGGCAAGTGTGGGCGTCAGCTGAACTTAGCAAAAGGTATACGGAGACATTTTCAGGAGCCGACATCCCTCTATCGATGCATCCCGCGATGCTTAACTCCCCACAGGTATCAGCCCGGTACCAGGTGCTGCCACCCAATGGAAGGCAGTGAAACCACCTTGAGGGATTGCTTTCCCAACAGAAACTATTCACTTAGAGGGAAAGAGTATATGTGGATAGGTAGCTTTGCTATTTTATCTCCAGCAATGAACCATAGTTTTGATTTAAAGTGTTTCCTTAAATCCTACTTACTTGGGATTACAACAATATTTCAAAATTATATTTTAATGCAACTTAGCATGGCCCACAAGAATCCATTTGTAAATATCTTGATGTAGAGAGTGATTTTGCAAATATTGGTTGGGAAGCTGCTACTTCGATCATTGCACCAGATATTCAGTAGAAGCTGTGTTGCTATGTTCAGAATTTTTTATTTTCTACTAGAGTAAGAAGCCAGAGTTATCTTGATTATGCTTTGTGGTTACTTTTAGCATTTAATAGTCACTATACTAGTTTGAAAACTAATGGATGATCATTAAAATATCGAAGCTACATTTTTACAGAATAAAAGTGCTCTGTATTGCATTTCCTAGAGTAATGTCTTGACAAGTGCAAATGTTAATAGTTCTGATTATTAAAGATAGTCTTATGCCTCATTTCCAATACTAACATTCCCACCTTGGTAACTCTCTTCCTATGTAGTGCAATCAGTGGAAGTGCTCAAAATGGCCTACCATAATTGATAGTCTTACCAATCTGGTAATTGATCTGCAATGGTAACTTTTTTGTCGTGAGGACATAAGGCAAAACCTGGTTTAATAGAAAGATAGGAAAACGTTGAGTGATAGACAACATTTGGGTGTATCACTTGGTTCAAATTTAATATTTGTGCACTTAATGCTAAATGTGCACTTGAGCTCAACAACTCAACATGGTGAAGAATTTTTTTCTAATTCAATTTCTAGTGCAAAAATTATAGTTAATTACCTATCAGGCATTTATGTGAAATATAAATGATAAATATAAGTACAGGCTTCATTTGAAACAATACTTGAACATCACAACATATCACATACCCTAATATAAAGTCTAAATGGATTTCAAAGAAGTCATAATATAGCATGCCTCAATTCCTTCGCATAAATAATGAAATTGTCTGTTGGAAAGAATTATGTAAGAGTAACATTTTAAGTTTTATTTTAGATGGTTGGAACTAGGAAATATTTTTTATCCTCTGGGAAAAAAAGTTACATAACTTAATCCATTTTTTGGAAGGGACCATCTCATGTATGTTTAGCTTTGTGGGAAGTACAGGTAAATTATTTTGAGTCTTGGTTTCATATGAGTGATATCATTAATATACAAGGTATGACAATATGTTCTGAAATAAATTATATAAAATAAAAGAGTTCAAGGAAGACAAAATAAAACGCAAGTGCTTCAAAGTGAGGTTAGCAGAGTTCTCTTGGTAGCAAATTCAACATAGCATGTTCCACTTTCTCCTAATCTGTTGGCATGGTGTATGGCTATGAGTGCAATGAGGTTGAGTGTGGAAAGAATACTGATTTAACACAACAGTGATGGAAGTAATGTTTAAGCATGCTTCTACTTCAGTGCATGGGGATTAGAATTTTCTTTGTTAATTGGTGGGAAGTCACATGCCCTTAATAACCATTTTTCAAGTTTGTTTTAAATAATTCTGGCACTTGCTACATCAAAAAATTAGGGAGATAGCATGGTTTGATACCGCTATTTAGAATGTTAGCAAGGAATGTATGAATGTAACCGTGGGAGTAATATTAGTAATGGAAAGAAGGTGTTAGCATGCAGAGGAGAATTTGATATTAGGGGAGGCATCTGACTGCTAAGGTCATTTGTGCCATAGGGTAAAGGTATGTGAGGAAATTTGGAGAGAAACCCAGCATCAGCATGCTCTTAATGAAAGGCACCAAGGGGACCACAGTTTAACGTCTCATCTGACAGACTTGATTACTGCACTAGCGGTGCCCTCCACAAGACGCTCAAGTAGGGATTGGGTTTCCTCTGAAAAACATCCTACTCTGCAGGGCTTGGAACCCTGGCCATCGGTATGGTTAGCCAGTACTATAGTTACTACACCTACCCGATCTCCTTTGCTGAGGAGGTTGAGCACATTATTGTCATCAGTTTTTAATGACAAAGTCTTATTGCAGTAGCCCAATGACTTATTATTTCTTGAAAAATGCATCTTTGAAGTGTGCTCTTGGTTTTTTGCTTCCATATGTTCCTTAAAATGTTTGATGCTGATTGTTTAGTGTGTTAACATGCCCCATTTTTGCTGCCATTGATTAAAAGTAAATCTCTTCCAATTCATCTAGAATTGTTAATTAGTACTTACATTGATCCTGCTGTTTCTCAGCTGCTTCCATTGCTTCAAGCTTTGCTTTTTTCAACTTCCTGATGGCCCACGTCTCTCACTCCTGCGTAACAACATGCTCCCAACAAATGATTTAATATATATTTTCCTTGTCAGTGCTCATATTAATATTCATTTATTGATTCTTTTAGTTTGAATGCTTATTTTTCCGGAGCCATCCTTTGTCTCCCAATCCCAGTTTTGAAATTTTTAGAAAAAATCTAGTCCCATTAGAATCAATATTTTAAACCTCTCTGAACTACTTTTACCTAAATGAGGGCTTTAAAAGGAAATTGGACATCATAAGGAATATACATTTAGGCCCAGTTGTATCTGTGGTAAACTCATATTGTTATATGGCACAACCTTTATGCTAATGTGATGTAAACTAGGAGTTAGGGGTTTTTGGAGATCCAAAGTTTTGATTTACATCCTGTCATTTGGTTGAGGTAATTGTGATAGATGGGGTTCTAATCGACTGACGTTATTGTGGGGAGAGAAATGTTGAAGTGAAAATTATGCAACCAGCCTTAGTGTCATTACTTGGATGTTATTTTTTGTTAAATAGTGATTGAAGGTGAGCATTTTTCCTGAAAATGAACATGCATTGGTTACTAGTGGGGCTATAATCATCTCCCACTAATATTGAAGGTTTAAAAAAATTATTTTCTGCCGTTTACCTCATCTCTGTGTATGGTGCTGTGCTTTTACTTCTCTGAAACTAAGTCATGTTGCAGTGCACCTGTGCAAGAAGCAATATATTAGATTGCATCAATCAAAAGGTGAAGAAACTCATTGTTTTATATCAGGAAGTGGGGACTCACAGTAGTCCATCCAGCCCTTAGTTATTGTGTGAACTGCCTTGGCAATATGCCAATACTTGGTCTATCTTAGGATTATTTCATACGGTGTCTGTGTGTTGATTCTGGTTTTGCCGTAGTGTTTTCCTCACTACTTTAAAATCTCAAACTTCAAGACTGCTTCATGATGAGATCGTTTAGCTGATGACAACATTTCTTACTTTGTTCTTATAGGGTGAAGGCAGCAATTCCCATTGGAAAGAAGGAGAAGCCCAAGGAGCAGTAAATATCTCTTGAAGAAAGAGTGACAGCACATCTTCTAAGATGCCATGTGGCATCTTTGTTTTATAGGGGAGTAGGGGCAGAGAAACCAGATGGCATTTCATCAGGAATGCAATGTTTTCTAGTTTAATATTTACAACTATTGCCCCTCAAGTGATTAAATTTGTCCTTCAATTTTTATGGAGTTTCCTTTTTATTATTTATCCCTACCCTATCACATCCATGAATTTGCCTCCCATGTGAATTTATAGAGTTCCATCTCCAAAAAAAGGGTTGAGCATCTCTTTTACTTCGCGGTTATTGTTGTGTACTGCTAAATTTGAGGATTTTTTCATAAATGCTGTTGATTTTGTGCTGTTCACTAAGAGAAGCACATTATAGTGGCATTTTCAATGGAAAAAGTGTTTTAAAGACATCTAAATCGGAGGCTTCTATGATGTATTATGATGGAAAAGCTTGTACTAGTTCACCGATATTGCAGTGAGACCCTCAAAGGCTTGGGGATCTTCATACTTAGAGTATATCCTTGGGAAAAAAAAACTATTCAATGCACTAATTGGTAAATTTGTATTTAAAACCTGTGAATTTTTTTAAGAACCAGGTGTTGAGTGATGTAGTTTGTGGTTTAAAAATAGATCTCACTAGCCATAATCCTTGTTTATTTGCATGAAGCTATCGCAAATTGGTTTATCTTGTACCTCCTAATGTTATATAATGAAATCAAAGATCTGTTGCAGCGTTTGAAAGCTTTCTTGCTGATAGATAATTATTATATGGTCTTATTAAATGTTGATCCTTTAAGACTTGTTATTAGACTGAATGCTATTTGAAAGGATTTAACAATTGGTGAATGTATAAAAGGTTATGGAGGTTTTTACTCATATATTTTTGAGTGTTTTTCCACTTCAACAAATTGCCTCCTGGATTAAATTATATGGCACAGGGTGAAAGGCACAACTTCTTGAAGATTGCACATGAGACAAGATGAGATGGTGAAAAAAGAATGAATTATATGACTTACTTTGGCCAGGAACCCAGTCCAACAGCATTTCTTACTGAAAATTTTGCATGTACTGAATATGAGTAATCTAGGTGTCCTTAAAATAGTGGTAACATGTGAAATGCAATATGAACTGTTATTATGGTACATTAAAATTTTTCCATTAATATACCTTGGCATGAATTAAGTTGTATTGAGATGTGCTTTGTACACAATAAATCATTTGAAAATAATACCTTTTAAAAAAATACCGCATACATTATTTATTTCATTCAGGCCTGCACTCGAGTACTTGAACGCTCGAACTTAGCAGCCGAGAACGTGAAATTTCCTAACACCATGACATCAACTGCGAAAATAGGATCGGTTAGAGTTGCCAAAGTAAAAATGCTATGAAGTAATTTCTACGAAACGAAGTTATTTACATACTTTGGATTTTTAAAGGGGATAGAAGAATATATGTTTCCCCATGGAAAATTAATTTACGAACACTTAAAGGGAAAGATAGTTTTTCTTAGCGGAAGCATACGGCAGTGATCAACATTCATTGCTCCTCATTATGCAAACGAAGGCTTCAAGACTAGTATGACCGACCTCAATTCTTTACAGATCACTTTCACGACACGAGAAAGTGGCCGAGCGAAATATAGCTCCCTCTGAGAAGAGTTTTGAGATCTGCGCATGTGTGACCTTCAAGGAGGAAAGAAGGTGACTTCAGGCCCTATCTATACAGCAGACAGGCAGAGAAGGACCGTGTTTGCAGACTGAAGATTGTTAGGTCACTGGTGCTAGGGGTCTTGTTACCTTCTTTCTTCCAAAATGTCGAAGCCACAGTCTGATTTTGAGAAAAGGAAGCAAATTAGTGTTCGGGGAATAGCACAGGTGGAGAATGTCACTAACGTTAAGAAAACTTTCAACCGGCATCTTCATTATACACTTGTCAAAGATCGTAATGTAGCCACTCCGCGTGATTATTACTTCGCTTTAGCCCATACTGTGAAGGACCACCTTGTTTCAAGATGGATAAGGACTCAGCAGCATTATTACGAGAAGGACCCGAAGGTAAGTGTAGGAATTAATGCGCATTGAAATCCGTGATGTTTATTGAGTACTGGTGTGATTCAAGTAGTGTTTTGCGGTATTTTTAAATGTGTTGAAACGTATCGCTTAAATAGCTCGTTCGCGACTGCCTTTCGCATATGTGGATAGTATCTGTACGTTGCAAGAAACGCGAATTGCCTTTGTTTTAATATATAGTAAATAAGTCTGTCATGGTACCCTGTTGGTCTTTTATACGGATATAGATAGTTTTCCAGATTTAACCTTTATTGACCTTCCAGCGGGGTACCGACCCATGGCTGGATATGTTCCGAGGAATTCATCGGGTTGTGACATATTAAATCGTACTTGCTTCATGATTATCATAAACCTTATCCTGTTTCGTAGATTAAGCCCGTTTTTGTCAGGAAACATCCGCTTTCGATAAGTTTATCGCTAGTGGACTTGTAGTACATCAAAGTTCACTGACCTTCAGGGGCATATTTTGACCTTAATGTAAGGTTTCCCCAATGATGGGCATCGAGGTTGTACTACGGTTCAATTTACGGCGTATTTAATGCTCTGTGATGGATAATGAATTAGTATTGTGAATTGAGCGGAATTAGAATTAACGTTCGATGTCATTGTATCAGGTTTTGACGAACCTTGTCTCGAATTATGGTTGACCTTTCGTCAAAAGTTTAATAAAAGTCTTGTGGCGTATTTATTACACATTTTTCTATTGCCTCCGTTAATAATTTTCGTTACTTTATGTCAAAATATTGCTCATTTTGAGGTCATACCAAAATCATCCACGAGAAAATTGAATCGATTGATGTCTTATCGTGAATACGAATATGTCAAACAAATAGAACAGTTTAGATAAAGTTGTGACTTTTCCTATGGTTATTTATTGGTACAATGATCATCGTGCGAAGTCTCTTGACCCGATTGGCCCAGTTACCGAGAAAGCGGACTGAAGCAGTTGCGCGGTTACAAAGGATTTGGGACAAGGCTAAAGCTCGGATTCACCCTTGGGTCATTGGTTCCATTTTTGCTTCATTTGAATACACGTATATAATACTTCTATGGACCTTTTTATGATTCCTCTCTACAGTTAGTTACACTCAATTCTGTCATTCCTGAAGATGCTTTAGCTGTTTATTCGTGGAATGTGGACATATTCGTTTTGTTTTAATATTAATGGGGCTGCATAATGCAGCTGGGACATAATTTCAAGCCATGTTTCTCTGATCATTTTAGAGGTTCTCAGGGTGTTGTTGCTCAAAGGGTGGTGTTACATGTGTAATCAGCAGAAAATTTGACCATGCATGTTTGAAGTAATATAGGCGCCTATATGTCTGCCTTAATAACACAAAACCAATTAGGTATTTATGTACGAAGAAGTTTCTTTTGTTTGAATTTTCACTTGTAATGTGCATAATTCTTTAAAGATAAAACAGTAGATATATTTGTATGGTATGCGGCTAACTACTTTGCTTTTACTAAATTATAATCATTCTTACAGTGGTGCAACCATAGTAAGAAATAAATAAAAAATATGAGATATTCATGAGCATTAATTCAAAAATATGTTAGAAACTGATTTTTTGAGTAACTTCAAAAGGTTTTTTTTCTTAATGAGGAAAAGTTGTTGCGGTTTGCCTTATATCATCCCTTTCCTGAGATTTTAAGGAGGAATATGTGAAACACATTCCCATGTCTGAAGTTTTCAACAGATAAAGAATGATTTTATAAGAAAAGAGTGTGAAAAAACAGATAGCCCTATCTTTGTGGCATCTTGTACTTCTCTCTTTAACTTCCCAGAAATAGTGAAGTGTCATACTTGTACCATTGGAATCATAGAAGCAAAAATCTGAAGTGTCATAAAAACTTGGTTCCTTTAAAATCACAGAAATGGCAACATTTTCCTTACTACTTGAAATCGATAGTCAGTAGCTGGAAACCTTACAGGCACACCAAAAATTTTAGACACTTGAATGAAATTTTTTTTAGGCTAAGGAAAACTTTTCCTATTAAATTTTGAGATAGCCAATCTAGGTGTACTTATTTACTCAGTATGATGGCATCACAGAATAAAGATGAACATTCCTATTCTGTGGAATACTGTATCCTTAATGAAGACCAGTAGAATTCCATATTTTAATCTATGAAGAAACTTTACCCTCAGAGGATTTACTCAAAGGGGAAGGCTATGGTGCAGATGGCTAGCCAGGATGGTAGGTCACTAAGGCAGCTGAGAGGCAACTTTCCATCACAAGCTGTAATGGAAAGTTGCCACAGGCCGCAGTGAACACTCCGACCTACCCAGCCCATTGTGTGTGTAGTCAGGGAATCAGTCATGTTGGATAATTCCGGTATCCTCCACAAAGTTGGACATGGAGGAGGGCTGTGGTTATTGTCTCTTACGTGGGAAGCTGTCAGTGGCTTCCCTTTTGTTCTAGTCCTTTTGACCTTCCTAACCCCTAACCTTGGCTCGACCTTCGATGGACTGAAGCTTGACCTCTCCGCAGGAGAAGGGATGGGGGAACTTGGCCACCTCCTCTATATTTTTAACTTTTCAAAACACACTTTAGCAACAAATTATATTCTTTTTAATTATCCTAGTCAAAAGATGATAAAATTATATTTTGATCAAGAAATTATAATTTTTTTAAGAATCAATATTATCCAAAAAATGCACGAGCCTAGACTTGGAGTTACTTCTGCCTATGCTTCTGTTATGCATTTCAGCCGGGTTAAATCCACCCGTTACCCACCAGCCTCTACCATCTGCCCTCCGTGCCACCTGCTACCCTCTGGCAGTGGGGCCTTGAGTTAAGAGTTAATTCATGAAATTCTGAGGGTAATCTCACCAGCTGGTGAAGGAGTTGTGTGAGACATTCATGAAAAGAGTGTCCCATTTTTTCCAATTTTTCTTCTATCAAATATGCCTCATAATGCACTCAGATATATCCCATGTAAAACTGTTGGGGTGGGAAATTTGCTCCGTTTGCTTCCAAAAACATCAAGTGCCTCTGAGAGTCATAGTGCTGAATGATTGTGTTAGGTTCGTTTTCATCCAAGTACTTCTCTTTTGGTCCTGCTGGCACTTTGTAAAGGCAAATTTTAAGAAAGCTTAATGATGAATCTGTCTTTGGTTTTCACTTTACATTCAGTCAAGTGAGATTGATCAGGGATGAGTGAAATTTCTTCTGCAGTGATGAAAGAATGCCCTGAAATGTTCTGCAGAAGGGCAGTTGCTTATTAATTTTAGGATACCCTCGTGGAATTTTTGGTTATTCTATCAACATCATAAGTTAAGTAAAATGAGCCATAAAATTGTTGTACTGTACTGTTTTATTCCTTGAACAACTAATTGGCCACTATATTCTGAAAGTTCTGATTTTTAGCTAGTTTTTCAAGTTGAATGTAAAAACAATTTTAAAACAAAGAATAAACTCCATGCCACTCATTAATTCTAATGTGAATGAGGAGGTAGTAAATGAGTTGTAGTTGTAGAAAAATAACTGGCTTAGGCTGTTAGGTAAAACAGCTAATGATCTTCTTATCATTGAGTTGACCTTGATTATGAGTGTGGGGCTCCCTTGTACATATTTATTCCTGGTAAACATGAATCTTGGGAGTAAGGAGGAAGTCTGTTTGCAGAACAGCCATTCAGCAAAAATACATTGATGAATAACTGTTCCTACGTACGTAAATCAATTATTGTTATCAATACCAAATGCCAAGATTTTTAAATGCAAAATGTCGTGATTTTTCCCTGTGCTTAATGCATACTCCATTCAAAAATTGGTTTTTGTTTTCTCAGTAATTGTCTGGACCCACATGATGAAAGACTCTGAAACCATTTTTGATGGAAAAACTAATTTCCATTTTATTTTGTTCATTAGCGTGTCTACTATCTGTCATTGGAGTATTACATGGGAAGATCTCTTCAAAATACAATGATAAACTTAGGAATCCAAAGTGCCTGTGATGAAGCTATGTACCAGGTAAGAAAAATGCATCTTGATTTTGAATGCTCTCTTCATTGTCAGTAATATTTGAATAGTCAGTGTCTATCTCTTGATGTATCTGACATAATAAGACTATAGTTGAAAATTTTGTTGCTTCATATTCAATTGAATCCAAATTATTTATGTTTTGTGTGTTTTATGATCTAGTTGTTTTTTTACCACTAATATGTCAATTGGTCATATTTTATATATTATTAATGCTTATGGTAAAGGTTACTAAAGTTTGTGATTTCACTTGAAAGTTTTTCATGTGCTGAGGATTTTGGATGATAAGTACTCATTTTGTGAAGTTATATGAATGAAAGTATTTTTAAATACATTTGTCACCCCTGAAATAGGTTGGCCTAGACATTGAAGAGCTTGAGGAGCTGGAGGAGGATGCAGGGTTGGGAAATGGTGGCCTAGGACGTCTTGCTGCATGTTTCTTAGATTCTATGGCTACTCTTGGCCTTGCTGCCCATGGATATGGTATTCGTTATGAATATGGTATATTTGCCCAGAAGATCAAGAATGGAGAACAGGTAAAAACATGGAAACGCCCTTGAGATTTTGAGAGGTCATTTGATATTTTTTTCAATTTTTCTTTTTTTAGGTGTTCGATGATTAAGTATTTTACCCTCCTGAGGTCTGAGGTCATAAGTTCTATTACTGTTATGGATCTATGATTGCTTTATTGTGTTACCTATTTACTGACCCAGGGTCAATCAGTCAGTCTCCTATGAATTTTCAATAACTGCCGCTAACTGGTGTTGCTGGTATCTTATACTAATGAATAGGAAATTTTCAGTTTTAAATGCTCCCAAAAGACAATACAAGTGCATTATTTTTAACCATTTGATGCTTAAATATTTACCTAACTGTCAAATGAACTAAAACTGCGATGAATGATTTGGTTTCTGTTAATGTGAAAGCATGAACATAATGAGCTACTCAAAAATGGCTTTGGCAGACTTAGCACAACCTCCATGGACTCTGTTATCATTGAAAGAGTTAATGCAGAGGTTCTTTGTGTTTTTCGCTCATGTCCCTCCTTTCACATAGTTTAGAATAGTACTCCTCTTCCCCATATCTGGCCTTGAATTAGTCATTTATCTCTGCTACTGACAATGTTTAAGAATGTTATTCTGTAGCGTTCATTAATGTTTATTGAACACTGCAGAATCAATGGAAGCCATTCACAGACGTATTACATAATTTACAAAACATGCTATTTTGCTGTACAGTGGTCACAATTTCCCTATTGACCTCCTAAATTCCCCACCGATTGAGAGCCTCTTGAGTTAATAGATTCCGTCATTGAATAGAATACCAATCCCTTTTTGCAATCAATTGTAAGGTTTTGTTCCTGCAAACAATTTTTAGTTTTTCCTTGAGAGTCATATACGTGTTTTGGCTAGCATACTGGATGTGTATGGTTGAAGTTAATACAGGTCAAAATGTTGAGTATCCAGGACAAAATATACTTTTGGGCAGGGTAAAACTTGACAGCACACAAACATGAGGAAAGTTAAAGATCACTGGAGGTGATTCAGCCATTTTTTTGGGGGACAGTAGTACCTGGTATTTCCCCCTCCCCTGCCTCTGCTATGTACGTGGGAAAAAGGTAAGAATGAAGAAGTTGTAAATGAAAGTCGCTCTCTTGCTTTGAGTGTAAGGCTTATTATCATCCAGTGTGCCTTTCAATATCTGAAGTCGATTTTAAGGTGCTTAGTGACCAACGCAGATCATGGTATTGCGATGCTTGTCGGGCCAAGATCGGTTGTGTCAGTGATGGAGAGCAAACCAGAAAAGCTCCTGAGAATGAGTCTGCAAGTCCTTATTGGTCTCCTGATCGTGTGAGTGAAATCTTGAAAGATTTACCTATTTGTGTGAATTAAATCAGGATGGATCAGGGTGAAATTCGCAAATCAATATCTCGCTGGGAAGAGTTGACCGGGTATGCAAAGTCTGTCGAGCTGATTAATGCCTCCCTAGTCAAAATAAATGATTCCCTGAATGATCTTTTAAGTGAAAATATCAGCCTTAAGAAACAGCTAAGTGAAACTGAAGCTCGCCTTAATCGTGTTGCGCAAGAGCAACTCCGGAACGTGATTGAGATCCATGGGATTCCTTACTCCGAAGGCGAGATAGCTGGGGCCCTGATTTGTCAAGTTGGAATTTCCCTGGGAATTAAAGTTGATACCAGTGAAATTGATTACGCCTATCGGGGTGGTTCCAACCATTCTGCAAACTCTCACCCTTCACCTAGACCTGCCCCTATTATTGTCCATTTTTTTACGATGCAGCACTGCTGCTGCATTTTTAAATGGTAGGCGCTCAAAAAGGGACCTGAAACTCAACAACATCGTTGCCGACTGGAACCCCACCAACCCACCTGTCTATATTAATGAATCCTTGACATTCTAAAACCGAAAACTTTATGCAATGGCCAGAGGACTAAAAAAAGAAGGTAAAATCAAATACGTGTGGATTCGTAATGGCCGTGTGTTTGCTCGTGTCCGTGATGGTGGTGAACGCATCTCTATCCTTGGTGAAACTGACCATGACACTTTAAAATAAGATACGGGGGCCTGTTCACCACCCACAGGTCTACCCATTGCCAGTGAAATCAACATCTCGCTCGTTAACTGTCAATCTTTACTGTGTCATATCGACGAATTCCGGGCCCATTTTTCCAGTGCAAGTGACATAATCTGCTTGACCGAAACGTGGTTAAAACCAAATATTCCTGATAGCATGGTTGAACTTACTGAACAGTACTTGCTCAGACATGATCGGATTGGGAAAGGCGGTGGCGGGGTTGGTGCCTATATTAATCATTGACTGAGTTCTTCGGTGCTGGCGACCTCTTCTCCGACCTATGAATGCCGACCTGAGTTCATGGTACTTGAAGTTCATGGTACAAACTTGTCCAAACTTCTTCTATTTGTTTTTTATAGACCTCCAAATGTTGGGTCCTTGAATGACATTGAACAGGCCTATACTCTTGACCCTTCTTTGCAGTTCCTGCTTCACCCTCAGCATTAATCCACAGTCAACTGCTTGTTTACCCAGTGGAATAGCTACAAAATATTTATTTAATGCTCAGGAAATTTCGTTTCTGAAGTCCACTTCTTATTTTTTGTGGAGCATAACAAATTTTAAATGGAACTCTGATATTATTATTAACAGGGCTCATCCCTCAAAGAAACTAAACAATTTGGAAAGTTTTTTTTTCATTTCATGTGAGGTACAGGTAAATTATGTAATATTTTATTATTTCTATAAAATCTAAGCAGAACTGCATGATAGTTAAATGCTGCATACCTTGATTGAGAATTAAGAGGCCTGTAAAACTACTTTCCTGCATACTTCTTTAGTATTACAACTATGTCATTAAGAAAAATCTATCTAGCTCTTCAATTGCAAAAATATTTCCTGTTATCTTTTCTGGAATTAGGCACCTTGTGGAGTTTACGAACTGGAGAGGAATTGTTTTTATGGAGAGTGGGTACCTATTGTTAAATTATGTTGAGAACCGTTTCCTCATGGACAACAACTTAACATGTTTAGTTATGTAGCCATTGATATGGTGTCTATGCTAGATAACTTAATACAAATGGTTGAACTTGGTTTAAAAGCTGTAAAAACATATGTATGGCATAAGGAACTCTTTTCTAAATTAACTTAAACTTTGTGTTACAACGAATTTTTTTAGAAAAGCCAATGCACCAAATAATTATTGACTGTGGGCACTGGCTGTGATGGGTACTCATTTGGAAAGGGTCAAAGATAATACCTGCACAGTGGCCGAGGAAAGAGTTGTACTCCTCACTGGTTCCTGTCTCAAATGTGGAGGAAAGGCTTACCTAAACAACACTCTGCTTCACAAGAGCTCCATTCAGGAAATGGAAAGAAATTCTAGAGGCACCTGTGGCTAGGAAACTATTTCCTTGAGTGAGACACAAGTCAATAGGGTTAGAAGTGCATCTAAATAACAATATCCAGCAACTAGTGTACCTACCTATTTTTTTCAAATCAAGGCTTTCCAGTTCCAAATGCACTATTTTATTCTTTAATGACCAGCATCTAGATTTGTCAGTGAGTAAAAATCTTTTTATCTGGACATTTTACTGCATTTTAACTTTCCCAAAACTTGGTTAGATATGCTCTCATAATTTCTCAGTGAAAAGTTTTACCTCAACAGATGGCATAATTATGAGTGGTTACTTCTGTAAGATTTGGGTTGTTGGGAACTGATTGAAATTTCCAGTGTTCTTTGGGGCACAATTTGAACTTTTCCTCATCTGCTGTATTTCCTTCTGGTAAATGTATTTCCAAGCACCATGAGACTGAACTTAAATTATGGCCTGTCTGCCCTTTTTAAGACTGAGGAGCCTGATGACTGGCTCAGGTTTGGCAACCCATGGGAAAAGGCACGACCTGAATTTATGCTACCAGTGAACTTCTATGGCCGAGTTGAGGACACACCTCAAGGGAAGAAATGGGTTGATACTCAGGTAAGGCAGTTGTCGGAGAAGGCTAATTCTTGCATTAGCCTAGCTTAATTATTGGCAAATAAAACTATAGTTTGGAAAAGTACTCCATTTCATACCATCAGATAACGTTTTATGCTTGCACTTGTTACTAGTTAATGATCTCCCTAAGAATGGTACGTAAGATACCACCATTAATCTCTCAAGGATGGTGCTCCCCTCAGTTGATAGTAATGAAATTTAATGATTGTGAATAAAACCAGTTGTTGCAGTCTTAAAATATTTTATGCATACTAGATTGAATGCAATTGGTGTTCCTCAGCCCCCTTAGTGTGACAGGCTGAAATAACAACTTTTACATATATATTGGCTCATGTGTAGATAATGTGCAACTTTATAACACTCCAAAATTACATTTTTTTACATGGCATAAAAGAATAGCATCATTATCAAATAAATGAATTTATGTAAAATTTAAAAAGCTGAATATGGATATGTTAAACGATAACTTCATATTTCTTTTCCTTCAGTGATACATTTTATTAAATTACCCTTTGTATTTCTTGCTAGTATTATCGGCAGGAGGTAGCACTAGAGGGTTTTAAAAGTCCAAGGTAGAAAATACATATTTTAAAACTTATTGCCTCATCAAAATTTTCTCTTGATGTAAATTGTGTCACTTCTTCGTTGCAGGTTGTTTTTGCCATGCCTTATGACAACCCCATCCCTGGCTATGGCAACAATGTTGTAAATACTCTTAGACTTTGGTCTGCAAAATCCCCTGTTGAATTCAATCTGAAATTTTGTAAGTATTTTCTTCAATATTTAAAGTTTTTATTCTTCGGTTAAAAAATATTTTGACTGTTAAAATGTAGCTTTGTTAAAGTATCAAAGAATATAAGAAGTGATAAATTTAAAGAAAAAGGTGTCATATTTCTTTTGATACCAGAATATCAGTCTGTTTTTCACACTACTCAATTAGATATTTGCAAAATAGATAGAAGCATTTTTTCATAGGATATGCCATGGCTACTGACTCTAAAAGGTGTTAAAAGGAAATGAGAATGTACTTGCAGATCATTTCAGAAAGTAAGGATGTGTAATTTGTAAATTTTCTTTCTTATTTGCCAAATCAAATGTACTGTTCACCTAACACTTCTTATAGAATTTAATGAAAATCTTTGATTGTATAGGCATTTTCAGTGTAAGCATAGTTTGAAACAAAATTGTTAGCGTTGAATAAGTGTTATGCAGTCAATCACCTAGAATTTAAGTTGTCTAGGCTAAGTTGCATCATTCATTAATTGCTGCCAACCATCTCATCTTTCGAAAAACATTTGAAACAGCTCCTGCAAACTATATTATAGTGTGAATACATTTCTGGAATCTAGCTGAAATTGCTGTACATCAGACAATATCTGAAATCGTATCATTTATGTTTTCGTATACATTTTTATGTATCTTATGTATTTTTATGCTTGTTTGTCCGATCTGATTTGACAATGTCTATGTTACTTTGTAACCTTCAGAAATGATGATACTAAATAATAATGATGATGATAGTTGACTAGAGCCCTCCATCCTTCCCTAGCTAGTGCTTGTTTGCTTACTTTCTGGGAGTAATTTGTATGTAGGTACTTAGTTCTTTATTTGTCCTGTGCATTTATCCCTTGTCCTTCCTCTTGGGACTTTTCCCTCTATTTTTCCTTCACTAACATTATTCACAAACTCATTGTGCCTCAGAATGTGACCAGTCCATATGATCTTTTATGAATACTTCTTAATTTCTTATGTATCCAACCATTTGATCAGAAGCATCCTCCCTCCAATGCGAAAGGTTCTATTCTTTCTCGTCTACTTGTCTTTACTTCTGCTGTATAAAGTGTAATGCTTCACGCGTACATTTCCACGGACTGTTTTCTTGTTCTTAATCCAATCCTCCTTGAGCACAGTAGTCTTCTTTTCACCTTGAGCACTTTCTTATATATGTACTAGCGGACCCGACAGACGTTGTCCTGCCCAAACGTTGGCTTGCCATCTATTAGCGGGTTCAGCACACTGTTTTTCGATATTCGAATTTTCGATAAACTACATACTAAGTGACATTTGACATTTCAATCTTTTCGTTTCATCAAAACAACGCCAAGCTACGATGCAAGTGCGACGACTTGCACATGTATTGATGTGTACGTCAAATAACACAGAATTCGACATCAGCGCCACCTATGGTACACACACACACACAACTATAAATTATTCTCAGATGGTCAATTATTCATAAACTTATGATTTTTTTCCTTTTAAAAGTATTGGGGGAGAGGGTAGGGGGTGAAATTTTCGGGTTACGGTACCAACACCTTCTACCATCTCGAGAGGGCGACGCGCTTCTCGATTTTGACCACCGATGATCGCACGACCGGGAACGATGACCTTGTGAAACCGACAGCTCCGCGACTTGTCTTGACAAACCCTCGATGGCTAGGTACAGCTTATCATTCATCGATATGCTGTTGGGAGAAACGGCATGGACGGCCATATGAGGAGTTGACACCTCGATGATCTTGTCAGCGAGCTCCGACAGCTTGTCTAGGGGTAACTGCCTGGTCAGTCAGGATTCCTTGGATGCGCGGGGGCAATCGCCTCAGCCACAGTTGCCGGAAGAGGTTATCCGGAAGAGCGTTCCTTCCGGCAAAGGAGCGAAGATGCCGCAAGAATTGGGAAGGCTTACAATTGCCGAGGTCCTCGTCCGACGGTAACTGGCGAACACACTGCTCCTCAGAGGCTGACAGACGTTCTATAAGCTTCGATTGTAGAGTCGAATAAGGATTCCGAGATGGAGGATTCGTGATTATGTCCTCAAGCTCACAGGCCACGTGAGAATCTAAATGTGAGGCAAATTAATGGAACTTCGTTACCTTTCTTGTGATCTCCGACAGCACGAACTGAGATTCCGCCTGTGAAAACCAAAGTCTCGGTTTCTCGGGCCTAAAGGGTGGTAGTTTCACGGCGATGAGACAAACCGCAGGTGGATTCTGCTCGGTGTCTGTTTGGCTGCGTCTTGAATCAGAATCATTTTGTTGCTGATGGAGCTGAGCGTTTTCTTCACGTAAGCATTGAAGCTCGTCGTCGCGTGGCAAAACCATTTTCACCAAATGTTGACTATTCATTCTCCTTGTCGGGGTCACCAATGTGGAGATGGGTAAGTGAGGAAATCTCCACGTTTATCAAATCAATTTATTAGAGCCTTTATCACTGTCCACGACAATCTCAGTCCTCTGACTTAGTTACATAAACATCAACAAATCAGCGAGGCCTCCTTGGCAACAATATAGAAGATGATGGCACCATTTACGGTCGCCACAAAAATGTTGTAAAAAAAATTTCCTAGAACCCGATGGCAGTGCCCTCTACTGGGTTCATTTGTGAATCTAAACCATCCAAGGACCCACTCAAATACACAAAAAATTTCATCAAAATCAGTCCAGTCGTTTAGGAGGAGTTCAGTGACATACACATGTACGGAAGAATTATATAAATAAAGATTGGGCTGTTCTTTGCTGGATGTCCATCATACATCTTTTATTCCAGGGTTAATTTCTAATTGCCTCAATTCTTATTGTGTCACATTCCTAAGTAATTGATGTCTTAATTTGTTTAACTTTCATGACAATATTTCTATTTACAGTCAATGATGGAGACTACATCCAGGCTGTTATTGATAGGAACATTGCTGAGAATATTTCTCGTGTATTATATCCAAATGATAACTTCTTTGAAGGAAGGGAGCTGAGATTAAAACAAGAATACTTCATGTGTGCTGCTACTTTACAGGTATATATGTTATGATTCTGGTATTCATATCTAATCTCGTTTTCAGGACATGTAATTATATAGTGTTGTTGATACGTTTTGCTTCAACGTAAAACAATTCTGACTTTTTAAAATCAGTTCATGAGCATCAGTGATTACTTCATGAAATACATGTTATTTGGTTTCTATTTTACTGAATTGACTACTTCTAATTAATTTACTTTCATTGCAGGATATCATCAGGAGATACAAAGCCTCAAAGTTTGGTAGCCGGGAAATGGTGCGAACCAACTTTGATGCATTGCCTGATAAGGTTGCCATTCAACTTAATGACACCCATCCGTCCCTTGCAATTCCTGAGCTGATGAGGATATTGGTTGATGTTGAAGGTCTCCCTTGGGAGAAGGTGAGAATATTCCAGTACTTGTTCTATGTAATTTGTTAAATTTTTAAACACTATCTCTTTTCATTGGGTTGTGAACTCTTACTTGCCTATGAAAACCTCGTCTGAGCCCTTTTTTTCTCTACTTAGAAATTTGTCATGAATTTGCTAAAATATTAGTAAAACTAATAATTACCCCTTTTTTATCAGAGGGCTAATCTATTATCCTTCAGTGAATGTGTGAAAATTGCCGGTGGCTGATATTTCACCCAGCAATATCATGCAGCTTGTTAATTTTATATACCTTCTAGAGGTATTCTACATTAATCGGTTTTCACATGCCAATTCTTAAATAGCTCTTCAAAATTAAAATAATATGTTTGGTGAGTTTGATACATGTTGGAAACTGTGTAAAATACTTGGAATTGTAGGAATTTCAGGGAAATTTCATTGTGTGTGTGTACAGTTCCGTGATTCTGGCGATGCCTATATAGTTGGATAAAATATTTTACCTTTTGTTAATATTTCCATTGTTAAATTACATCTGCTGGAGTGAACGTGACTTAGTATTTTGCTTGCAATTGCAGTCATGGTTTTTATTGTTCTATAATAATAATAATTTTATGTGTCCAACGATTTGTAGAAACAAATATTTGGACACGTCAAAATGATACGCATGTAGCCACACATAAAAATACATCAGATATAAAAAAATAAAAACATACAAAAATAAAATGTACAAATATACAAAGATAATAATAAAACGTAGAAATAATAAAATGTTGAACTATACAAAGGTAAAACAGCTGACAAAAGAATAGGTGACTATTTGCACTGCAATAAATTCATCTACCCTGTAGAATGCATTTAATTACTAATAGCCATCAAGATTGCGTTTAAATACATGATATCCTTTTTTTTTGACTTGAGGGCAACAGGTAAATTATTGTATAATCGAATACAAATGGCTAAGGGACTGTTTAGTGTTAAAGATGAGAGATGATGGTTCTGATGAATATGGTCAAGAGTGCGGGTAAAATAATAAATATTATTATTTATATATATTTTATAAATAGGTTTATAATAAAGGGAGAGTATTGGAATTGTACCTGATGTCTGGTCTGTGTTTCAATCTCTTCCAATTCTCTCCCAGTCCACACTCCAGTCCACTCCAGTAATGATGGAACTGACTTTGCTGTTGTCTTTATTTTTTTGTAAGGGTTCCTACAGAAAGTTTACCCTTCTTTCTTGTTGTGTTTTAAGTGAAATGTATCCTGTTATCTCATTGCGCTTAGTTTCGGTAAAACAGAAGTACATAACTTATTTCCCTTCATTAAGCAGTCTGTTACCATTTTAAATTCTAAAATTCAATCATTCTCTTAGCTTTTGACCTGCTTGAAAACATTTTTCATTTTGTGTATTAGGATTAGGTGGCATTTTGTGTCAAAGATTCTAATGAGAATAGTAGGAAACAGGGATAATATCCATTGTGTGCTGCATGGCTGATGAAATATTTGACTGCCATATTTATTTATATTTATGACTTTTTTCTCCATTGTCGTTTCAGGCTTGGGAAATTACGAAGAAAACATGTGCATACACAAATCACACTGTTCTCCCTGAAGCATTGGAAAGGTGGTCTTGCACTATGTTGGAGTCTATTCTGCCCAGGCATATGCAGATCATTTATCACATCAATTTCTTGCATCTTCAGGTAAAACTTTCTCTCCAGAAGTTAAAATATTTTTTCATTATACTTTCACCGAAGTATCTGAGCTGTTTGATTGCTAATAGAGTTGAAACTCAATATTACAAAGGCAGCAGAACCTGAAAATGGGCACTTTGTATTTTCTAGTTTCATATTTTCACACCTGTTTAATTAATCATGAAAAATATTTCTTTTTGTTCCCCAAACAGTTGCGGTCTTAGACAACTGGTTTGAACTAATTTTGGCCCTTTCTTGTCAAATCATTCTCATTGAATACATATATGTTAGAAAGAATCCTAAAATTATTAAAACTTTGTTGCTAATGCTTTTAAGTTCTTGATCATGGAATTGGCAAAATTTCCACCAAGTTTAGAAAAATTATATATAAAGCCAAGATTACATGTAAAAAATTGAGCGTGTATAAGAATAAATTGTATGAGATTTAAATTTTCTTGATCAGAAGTCAGTAGAGAGGAGCAACCACTTAAGGTGCTTAAAATAGGCATTTGCTTCTTACATTATTAAGGATTAGGCCCTAAGGTCATAATTCTGAAAATTTCATGTTTTCCAAACTTAGAAGATATTTAGAAATATTTTTTGAAAGTATTTTTTTGAAATATTGCCCTGTATTAAGAGTAGCGTATTTGTTGCGACCGACAATTAAGCTTTGTATAATTGACACTTCATATTTTTGTGCTTTGCATTATCCAATATCTACTGTATTTTTTCTCAGTTTTAAGTTGGAGGCAGACCTCAAAATCACTACAGTAGGTATGCATTGTTGATAAGTCTGCAGTATCATAAAAACTTGTTAAAATTTTCTGGAGTTAAAATTCTCTGTATCCCCTGTCCTTGTTTATTTGTATTGAAATTCAGCAGAATTCCCAGAATGTTTTAGTGGTAGTGAAAGAAATGTAAAATAACCATGCTAACTACCATGGTATATGTAGCAACTTTTTAAAAATAGCAAATATGAAATATCAATTTTCTTTGAAAAGAGCCATCTTAAGGTGACTGACTGTCACTTGATGCTGGCTATGTGAGGTGAAACACATTGTGATAGTCAATTATTTTTGTGGAAAAAGGTCATTTCAGGGATCTCAGATCAGGCAAATTGATAGGAGGGAGAGATCTCTCCTTTTCCACTGGGAAGCATTGTTGTTCATCACTTTGAAAGTTACCTCTGCCTTCGTCTTAGGGTGAATGAACTGCGGAAAGTTTGTTTTAAAGTTAGTGTTTAGTTTAGGGTGAATGAACCATCAAAACATCATGCTTGAATGTGACATGGCTCCTTAATAAAAAATTCTAGATCTCTTCCTCCAAGTGTTAGTATACTTTTGTACAATGGAATCCTCCCAGTAAATATCACTGGTGAGAGTCAGCTTCACTAAATGAAAAACTTGATTTTCCCATGAGAAAACATGGATTAGTTTTGGATTCTGAGGACGTAAATTTAGTGTCCTCTCTTCGATTCAAATATGCCTAAATTAATGTGTGTGGTCTTAGGAGTGTAAGTTCATAATTTTCAACTTTCATGATCCATGAACAGAAGTATTTGTTAACCCATCAAAATCCACAATTTACCTAGCATTTTATGCTCTTATTGTGATAGGAAGTGGAAAAGAGGTATCCTGGTGATTTGGACAGAATGCGAAGAATGTCTCTCATTGAGGAGTATGGGGAGAAGAGGGTTAACATGGCACATTTGTGCATCGTTGGATCTCATGCTGTTAATGGAGTTGCTAGAATCCACTCAGAAATCCTTAAAAGAGATGTGTAAGTATTGTGTGTGTTTGTCGTTATTTTTTGGTAATTTGACGAAAAGAATTGCGAGATGATGGTTGCTGACCTTACCTCTTTCTATTAATTTGTACTGTACCAATTGCTTGGTTCATGGGCTATTTTTGGTTTTCAGATTCCGTGACTTCTATGAAATGGATCCAGAAAAATTCCAGAATAAGACCAATGGAATTACTCCTAGGAGGTGGCTTCTTATGTGTAATCCTGCTCTGTCTGATCTCATTTGTGAGGTTTGTCATTTTTTTGCTTGGTGTCAGAAAATAACCCAACTGATCTTCACATCTGTCCTTCAAATGCTACATGTATCTAAGAATCAGAAGCTTGCTACAGTCCCTATGTTATTTAAATCATATGTTCAAAACCATGAAAGTTGCAGAATAAGTCACCATACTTCACTATGTGTACCTCCTATTTCAGCAGCGAAAACTTCAGACAAAAATATCTTTGTGAAAGACACCATATTTTTCTTCTTATTAGATGCCCAAATATTTTAGATGCTTCCTATTTTTGGCCACCTATTTTGGGAAAAACTAAAAACCATTTGTTTATAAACTTTCAGTCAGGCATTTCGTTTAAATGAGAAGCAATCTCTTATTGAATAATGTGGTTTGGGATGTAGTCGTGCTTATTTTTCCTTTTTTTAAAACGAATTATGAGAATTGTGTGATGTAAAATGTAACAAATTTTCAATGAAAAGACTACTGGGTTATATGATTGTTGTAGATTGCAGCCAATGTTTATATTCAAAATGTCACTAATTATAAATCTGCTGTAAAACTGATGTCTTATTCTGGCTAAGGTTTTTGGTTTTCAGTTAACTGGTGGCATCACATCACTCACAAATCTTTGCGTATAGTCTTAAAGCCTGTACTTGAATTTGACCATTTTACCTGCAAGGGTATCTTCTGTAGACTTCTCTTTTGGAAAAAGCTTACCTTATGAGAAATTACGAAAAATATTTACCTGAGAGAATTTTTCAAAGCTATCAGCTTGAGGTACATATAAGCACATGAAGAGGCACTTTAACTGCTGATGTATGGCTTTTGCTAAAACTATTTGCTTTTTTTTATGGCTGTTGAGAATAATCTAATGGTTAATGTGTGGATATGTGTTTGAGTATATATATCAGTATTCTCTTTCACATTTAGAAAATTGGAGAAGACTGGATTGTTCACTTGGAGCAGCTTAAGCAGTTGACTCAGTATGCCAGTGACCCAGGTTTCCAGAGAAGTATCCAGAAAGTCAAGCAGGAGAACAAGATGAAGTTAGCCCAGTTGTTGGAGAAGGAATACGGTGTGACCATCAACCCATCATCCATGTTTGACATTCAGGTACCTATTAAAAAATATGATGAGCTTGAATTATAACAATTGTATGTTCTGCTGAGAAAAATCTCGGGAGTTGTGATCTAGGTTTCCATAGGGCTTGTTCGTAGACTTGATCTTGTTTCTGGGGAATTCCACCATGTCAATCTATTTAATGGCTTAATTTTCCTGGCTTTCCTGCCGGCTTCCTCAGGTCCAGCTGAACTCAACATCAAGTGGACCTGAAGAATCCTGCAGGATTCAGGTGGATTGTAGTCCACCAAGTGGAAAGGCATGGCAGAATACTTAGAAACCGATGTATCCACTTTAGTCTCAGAGGTTTAATCATTTAACTCAGCCATCTAAATTAATGATATCCAGAGTAGTTTTAAAAATTATGATCCAATTTGCTGCCAATGTGTCTAAATTGTTAGCCTTTGGTGCCAGTAAGAAAACTGCCCGTAGCTGAGATATTCGCTGGCATTTTATTCAATGAATACTTTTGGGTAAATTTATCTATTTTATTACCTTCAATGCGAAACTTAATTGTAAATAAATTTTAATACTACAGCATTTATTACTAACCACAATCACAAACACACATCTTGTCATTTATGAATGACATTTAGATTAAGCTTGACGAATTATCACTTCATGCCCAAATTTTGCTGTTTCTTTCTCCTTTTTGAACTGATAGGTGGTCAGAAAGTTCTATGTGGTTGTCTGTTTGGAAGTCCAAGCTAGTTGTCAGATTGTTTAACTCATTGGAGAGTGGACTGTTTCAGGGGTCTTGAGACATGCTGTCTGCCAAATTTTAGGGTTTCTATGATTCACTCTTGATATGAAGTCCTAAATATTAAAGAAAAGCTCGTCGTTGGCACCTGTTTGCAAATTTGTATAAAGATGCCTTGAATGAAATTCATGAATGTATGAGCCGAACCTAGCTAGGACAGCACTTGCTGCATTTATTACGGAGCAACCAAGTCTGGCGTGGACATAGTCCTTGTGAGAATAGACGCTCACCCGACTCAGAACTTGGTATCATCTCCAATGTGTTGAAGGAGTCCTCACAAAATGATATTTGTCTTTGATACAGGTCAAGAGGATACACGAGTACAAGAGGCAGCTTCTCAATTGCTTGCACATCATTACCCTGTACAATAGAATCAAGCAGAACCCCAAAGCTCCATTTGTTCCTCGCACCATAATGATTGGTGGAAAGGTAATGCTCAAATACTTTGGCTGAATCTACATGGTTTGATGTATTTGTTGACTTGAATTTCCTTAATTAAATTCATTTTGACATGAAAAATGTATTGCCTTTCAGGCTGCACCTGGTTACTATACTGCCAAAAACATCATTCGATTAATCTGTGCAGTTGGTAATGTTGTCAATAATGACCCTATAGTTGGAGACAAGTTGAAGGTCATTTACTTGGAAAATTATCGCGTAACACTTGCGGAGAGAATAATGCCTGCAGCCGATTTAAGTGAGCAGATTTCAACTGCTGGCACAGAGGCCTCAGGAACTGGTAACATGAAATTTATGGTAAGATAACTTTATATCTTGTTCAATAAGTTGATACTGTGATGAATGTTGGATTAATGCAATTGGTTTTTGATGAAGATTCACTGGTGAAGTTAAAGCTTGAACTGTTTTTAACAAATGTGATTATTTTACAGTTGAATGGAGCATTAACAATTGGTACTCTAGATGGTGCTAACATTGAAATGGCTGAAGAGATGGGCAATGAAAATATTTTCATTTTTGGTATGACTGTGGAGGAAGTTGAACAATTAAAGGGTCATTACAATGCATGGGATTATTATAACAGGAATCCCGAACTGAAGCAGGCTATTGACCAAATCCAAAATGGATTTTTTAGTCCAAATAGTCCTGATGCCTTTAAAGATATTGCCAATATTCTTCTGCACCATGACCGGTATGTATGGCAGTAATTATTTCTTTTTCATATTCATGAGTGAGGAACAGATATGTTATCCAAAATTATTTCCTTGTAGGTTCCTCCTGTTGGCCGACTATGATGCTTATATTAAGTGTCAGGAAAGAGTCAGTGAAGTCTATCAGGTATGTAATGCATATTTAATTCTCTTCTGAGTGCTGCAATCTAAGCACATCAAAGATACCAGTTTCCCCATGATCTCTTATTAATTGGAGGCTATATTCAGATAGAAAGAATTGGTTCAATGCATGATCCTGCCGGTATTTATAGTTGTGCATGTGATGACAGGCGGTGGAATTCATTCTTGGAGAAAATGAGCCATGGTAACAATAAGCATATTCTTAGCAAACAATGCAATCTTTGATGAATTCAAAAGATCAATGGGAAAAGAGTGACATCGGCTTGACATGCTGATTTTCTTTAGATGCCTGGTGAAAATTATTTTTATTTCATTATTTGATCTTTTACTTCATCGTAGGATCAGCACAAGTGGACTGAGATGACTATCCATAATATTGCATCATCAGGTAAATTTTCAAGTGATCGCACCATAGCCGAGTATGCTAGGGAAATTTGGGGGGTTGAACCTAGCTGGGAAAAGCATCCTGCCCCTCATGAACATCATGATGAAGACCCAGCCGCAGCCAAGTGAAACATCAAAGAACCACCAAGAGAGGGAAATAAACGAGACCCTTAATAGTTTAGTATGTCCCTGTAGGTAAGAGTGCATAAAGTAATGAACGGGAATAAATATGTCAAATCACTATTCTATTGAATAAAAATTATGCTTGATAATGCATTAGGGCAAATTCTCTCAGCCGAATATGCATCTCTTTGAATGACAAATGTTTGGAGGAATGATGTATTCATGAATTGAGAGTTAATATTTTAAAAGTTGGCATTTAAATAAAACAATCTGGCATTCTTCCATACCTGGGTTGAGAGATCAGCTTCAGACTTGTTTACAGAGTCCTCAGAAATTTCATCCTCATGGTTGTATTATTGTCTGCGGAAATAAAAATACATTACCAAATCTTTACTTTATTCACTCATTGCTGTTACTGCCAATTCATCTGCAGGTTCTTGTTGGTATTTTCATAAAGGTTGGTGTGGAAATCCAGTCATTTCTTGAGAAAGTCGACCATTTGGTGAAATGGTTGATGATCACAAAATAGGTATTACTGGAAGTGAGATGATATTTTTTCTGAATATTATTTTAACTAGAACTTCCTCATAAATTATTGTGCCATAACTTTAAGATAATCGTGCAATCCATTTTAAAGTTATGATGAAAAAGCATGTGTATGAGTCACTGCCATGACAAAATGTTTCGACAGTGATTTTTATTGATGATTTTTAATGAAAATCATTACTTTCCTATTTAAAAAAGGCCATTTTATGATTTATTTATTAAAGTTCATTCTAATAAAATGTTCATTGATATTTGGTGCCATTTAAATCATTACTTATCGTGTACGTGAATTTTTTGTACACATTTTTGTGATGCAACCAGATATTATTTTACCAGAGTAGTTTCTTGTGTGCCTTTTCTCTTGTGAATGAGTTGTAAAATTGTAACTGAGGTCATTACCTTTACTGCTTTGCTTTAATTATTCCGATATTTCTTTGTATTAAATGTGTTGATGGACAATTCTCTTGATTTTGGCCAGCCAAATAGAAGTAACTCTTTCTAGGTGTTATGAATGTTGTGATAATAAATGGTCCTCTCACCTTTGAGTAACACCTCTTCACAAATTTTGTATTGTTCACTCGTTATTTTTTGATATTGGAATTTGCATGATGTTGCACATATTACCTTGAGCAAAAGCTGCAATTTATGATAGCTCATATAAATGTATTTTATGTTATTTTTGAACTTATAATGGGTGTAATAAAATGTTGACAGTTTGATTTTTCACATAATTTATTTAAAAACTGAACATAGTAATTACCAAAAGGCTGATTAAAATAGATGCCAATATGCATCGATTAAAGCTGTTATTAAAAGATAACATGTTAGATTGGGCAATAAGAATAAATAACAATAGCCCAAATGAATTTGTACATACTAATTAACGAATGCATCATTTGATCACATGATATAACTATATAATTACAGTCATGCAGCTATATTACATAAAGGCTTTCATTGTGTTAATAACATAAATAATTTCTTGCTTGTAATCAAATACAACATACTAATGTTTAGCATCTACATCTCGAGGAGCTCAATTTCTAACAAATGCTGTGCTCTGGAATGTGTTGAAAAACAGTTGTGGTGTGTTCTTCCTGAATTTTTCACCTCTTAATCATGTAATTCAGGTTATTGGTCTTATTGCTATTTGGAAAATAATCCCAGCTGCCATAAATTCTGAGGGCAACTTGGATTATTTATGTTTCAAAATCTGTAATTGAATGTTTCTATCCTAATTTATGAAAAAGTCCAATCTGTAAAAAATGTGATTCTGTGCATTCATTTAAAATACAAAAATTCAAATCCAGTATAACTAGAGGCTAATGCATAGAAATCTGATCAACAATTAACAGGACATGGCTTATGAAGCACACATCTAACAACATATTTATCACATTTCATGGGAAAAGTTTTAAAAGGGTAAGCAAGCTGACATGTGACTACCCCCTGCTTGAACAAGAGCCTTTAAGACAATTTTCCTTTGTACAATAAACTTTGGCAGATGGATTATGGTTACCTCTTCATTATCATTTCACCTTCCTTTACCATTAAACTTGGGTTAGATGAAATTCTCGATGGTCCTCTATGCATGGGAATCCCTTGATTGATGAATACTGTGGAAAGCAAATTCGAAGGCATTTACATCTTAGATGTCATAA
Organism: Ceriagrion tenellum; assembly: GCA_963169105.1. Lineage (NCBI taxonomy): Eukaryota > Metazoa > Arthropoda > Insecta > Odonata > Coenagrionidae > Ceriagrion > Ceriagrion tenellum. Next base: position 41,364,568 of record OY720636.1, on the reverse strand, counting down.
ACATTAATAACTCTCAAGCTCTTCCAAAACAAAATTTCCTCCATTTCTACCTAAATGCTGAGGAGTACAATTACATCATTATTTGGAATGCACAAATTTGAAAGTAGTTACCATATTCATAACAATAAATTGTCATGTCTCATTAGTCAAATAGTGAGCCTTCAATCTCTATATTAAGTACAAAAACTTCAAAAATGTTTCAAAAATAGCATTTAAGCAGCATCAATAATCAACGAGCATAGACATGTTGCAATACTACATCTCCCTGGATGTGAACTGTGTCTACATGCAAAGGATTAGCGCGATGCACGTAGTGAGCTACTTCTTTAGAATTAACATAAATAATAAAATGATCAGAAGTGACTTTAATGACTAAGTTGAATATGCACCCTGGACGGAAAATCAGTTTATGCTTCTTCATTACGACTTCTTCACCCCAACCTTGCTCTTTTTTTACCCAAGAGTTCAAAATTAATCGCTCTTCACTGCGAAAGCGAGGATTGACATGTAGCGCCACTTCTGGATGTGGAAATGTTTGCCTTCCTCGTTGCAAATTCACAAAGAATCTGACATGGAGAAAGAAACGAATTAGTAATTCATCCCTTATCGCTGATAATACTTTTTTTTTCAAATATGTATATTGCTAAAAATTCCTCCCTTTCATAACATAGTTGACTGATTATACATAATGGTATCTATGAAAAAGGAGAAAGAAAATATAGCATTTTGAATAAAGGAACATACTGGTATTCAGAAGGATATGAAGTCACACTCAGAGTAACTCTAGTTGCACTTTTCCACACAACTAATTAAGTGTACAGCTTACATCAGGTACAGGCAACATACTGTTAGAATTGTCCAGCATATAATGTAAAACCAAGATTTTTATGTATTAAGCGATTTTACAAAGTGACAGAAGTCTGGCCCAGAACAAGAGGGAATTTCAATGACATATACTTGATTTAACAAGCTCCTCCATTTTATGCAGTTTCATTATTTTATACAGTGCACTTCAGTCCCCAAGAGCAAAATATTCTTAATTATGAGCAGAATTTCCAGTAATTCAAAGCATATCACTAACAGAACTTAGGAGCAGGAGAGTCAATTCCTTCATGTACACAAACTCATCCAACCTCTTTCCATAATATTTAATTCCTGCCTGCAGTCTGGCATATTTCCTAAAGCACTTAAGATATCTAAAACCATACCTATCTACAAGAAGGGAGATAAGGACTCCTTTTCAAACTATCGCCCAATTTCCATTGTGCCAACTTTTGCTAAAATTTTTGAGTATGTTATTAAGGACCAATTGTACAATTACTTCGAGGAGAATAAACTTTTTTCCTCGTCTCAGTTTGGTTTTCGCAAGGGTCACTCAACTGCATCTGCAGTGAAACATCTTGTTGACATAATAAGCAGCTCATTCGAAGACAGATCTTCAATTTCCTTGACAGCTTGTGATCTTTCGAAAGCTTTCGATTGTGTCTCACATTCAATCCTACTGGAGAAGCTCAGATATTACGGGCTTCAACACACCGAATTAAAACTTTTGGAATCCTATTTATCTGATAGACAACAGAGTGTATCGATCAATGGGGTGAAATCTCAGACCTTACAGGTTAAACATGGGGTCCCTCAAGGGTCTGTGTTAGGTCCCCTATTATTCCTGATCATGGTCAATGACTTGCCCTCAAACATCCCCTGTATCTCCTTACTGTATGCGGATGATACTTCTTTCATCCATAAAGTTAATAGCAAGGACAGCGCCCATATTGCTTCTAGGACATCAATGAAAGAAGCTGCCAAATGGTTTTCCGCAAACAAATTTGTTTTAAATAAAAAAAAAACTCAAGTTATGTCCTTCTCACTAAGTTTGGCAGCAAATCCACCCATTACCATGAAATTGCTTGGTTTTCAACTAGACAGTAAATTACTTTGGGATGCTCACAGCTTATCTGTTGCTGGGAAACTTTCAAAGGCTACTTTTATGCTAAGGAAACTTAGGACATTGGTACCTCAAGAATACCTTTTATCTGCCTACTATGCTTTTTTTCATAGCCATGTAAACTATGGCCTTGAAATCTGGGGACATGCTACTGCCACCAAGGAGATTCTTATTCTCCAAAAAAGGGTAATGAGGCTACTCACCAACTCATCGCCACGTGAACATTGTAAGCCCCTCTTCAAACAACTGCAAGTCATGACTGTGTATGGTCTATATATTTTTAAAAGTTTGTGTTATGTTAAAAGAAACTTAGACAGTTATAGCGTTCGAGGAGACTCTCACTCATACTATACGAGAATGTGTGATACTCTTGATGTTCCTAGATGCCGTCTAACCAAAACATATAATTATTTAAATATAGCTAGTATTAGATTTTTCAATGTGCTTCCTCATGAGGCTAAACAGGCTAACATGGCTCATTTCAAAAGGGTACTTCAGCATTGGTTGATCACTAACCCTTTATACTCTGTACAAGAATATTTTGACAGTATCCCTGGTGGTATAATCTTTTGATTTGTTCAGCAGTGTAGTAATATTTTAATGTTTTGTGTTATTGTCTTATTTATAACTTGACGATGTTTATTTCATTGTAAAATGATCACAGACAAATAAATCCATCCATCCATCCAACCACTGCATTTCCAGCCCAACTGGAGGTACTACTAACCATCTGATTTCGACAGAATTAGGCCCATTCAAGGGCAAGGCTCCCTGAAAGAGCATAGTCGACATCAGCATTGTCATGGAGTCACTTCAAATTCTCATGAAATAATTATAATATCAGGTCTCATCCTTTCCACCATTAGTTTTTCCTGAGATCTCTCTACTCTAGAGATTTTAGCAGAGATGCTTTCCACTGAAGGTAAACTTCGGGTGACTTTACTAAGGTAATCTTTAGGTGTCTTTTCTAAGTTATTAGTCAGGTGACTTCATTGATTTAGATTACACCAATCACCTGCAAAATAATAAATAAGGCAAAGCCTAACAAATAAGGGAATCAGCCAAAAGAAAAGGATGAAGAACCTAATGGCACTATAAGAATCTATCTGCAGTCAAAACATATGGAGTTCCTGTTGAGGTAGGTCTCAAATACTAAATATGTACCCCCATGATGAGTGACCAAGTGTAAGGAAATACTCATCGCAAAGCATATAAAGGACAATTAAATTACCAAAAATGTGAACTAGAGAAGTTACTCCACTCTTGATAGGCATAATAAGTACCATATCAACCCATGCACCCCACTCACTTTTTCCTATGAAATTGTAGTAGAAATGATCGTGTGTCGTTCCTCATCTCTGCGTCCTTGTCTGCTATCCTAAGGGCAGTTGCATCCCTTAAAGCTCCATATGAGTTAGTTGGGGGAGTGCATTGTTCACTTACTTGCTGTTCATGACCATCACCAGCTATCATCTGGCTCAACGCTCTCCAGAACTCATTTTCCCCAGTACACTGTGCTCACTTAGTAAGAGTGAGTTTTTGCTTGATTATTTTTTGAAATTTTGACGTCAATGTTTTGATATTTTTGATCATTTTTCTGGGGCTTACCAATAAAAACCAGCATGTTACTCTAAGATTTCCAAAAGAACTTGCTCACAATTGCTCATAGCTAAATGCCATTTGCTTAAGATATAAACGGTTTGAAAGAGTAACGATGGCAATATTCATGTGTCAAGTTGTACGCCACTGATAGTGGTGGCATAAGATATTCAGATTTGGGGCTTGGCACGTCAGTTCATACTTATTCGCAAGCGAAACTTTGTAGAGAGGTCTGGTTTGTTTTATTTGATAGAGAATCGATTACTTTTATTGAATTATCATAGGAGAAGAGCGGAAGAAAAGATCAGCAAGATGCCTGATAGTGAAGATATTTACCTCTCAGCTTCATCATGCTTAGGAGAAAAGCTGCTAATTTTATTAGAGAGTATCTCCCACTAAAGGCTGGCCACAAGTACCATGACCCCCAATGCCCATACTAGTAGAATGAAGAAAGCTGCCAATCGTTTTTATTTGATGCTTATAAAAGCAAGGTGCATATGGTTCATGAGTTGATCTAGGGGCTGTTTCTCAGAGCTACAAGTCACGTGACTATTTTCACTACGCGCATGGGTTACTCAGATATACCTAACCGAATACTTGTACTAGTCCAAAAAAAATGGCGAGCCAAATCAAGACCATACATAACTCGTGTTTTGATGACTACAATACATTTAGGGCGTACACCTTGCAATATTTCCAATTCAAAAGTTAGTGCAATGTTTCAGGGTAAATACAATTGATTAAACATGTGCAGAAAAGTAATTTAATGTCACAATGTACCGTAAAAGATCCCAAGCCAATGCGAGTTTTCAGGTAAACCTAACATCATAAGATATAACACTTTATTTAGTCGTATTTCTTAAAGGATGAGCTCTAAATAACCATTATTAATAAACCTTACATTTTAAGATATCTTGCTTAATTGGTTTTATCTTCATTGAACCACTATAAATGACCTCACAACTTATTATTATAACGAAACTTCATGGTGACATACCGTATGTTGACATTAATAATATTTATCGTAACTTACAGTCCGTATTTCCAGTTATTATTATATTATATATTATGGTTATATTACTCAACAGAAATGAATTGATGAGTAGTTGTTCATTACTAATAAATTATAGTGTGAAACATCAGGATATTTAATTATTTTCTCTTGAGTCCTGTGTTGTTGTGAATTTCGCCCTATAAACAATTCACCAAGCTCAAAATATACACTAGTCGACTATCTTTTGAATAACAAATGAAAAAACAACCTGCAATGTACAAGACTCACTCAAGACACTGTAGAAGAGAAAAAATAATTAAATATCCTGATGTTTCACACTCTTTGACTTATTAGTGAAAGAAGAAACACAATGAAATAAAGGATTATATCTTATGACGTTAAGTTTACCCGAAAACTCGCATTCGCTTGGGATCTTCTAAGGTACGTTGGGACAATAAATTACTTTTCAGCACATGTTTAATCATTTGTATTTACCCAAAAACATTGCACTGACTTTTGAATTGGCAATATTGCAAGGTGCGCACCCAAAATGTACTGTAATCATCAAAATACGGGTAATGTATGGTCTTGATTAGGCCTGCCATTTTTACTAGCATAAGTATTTGGTTAGGTATATCTCAGTAACCCATTCGCCTTGTGAAAATAGTCACGTGACTTGTAACTTGTAGACTTGTAGCTCCGAGAAACAGCCCCCAGGTATGCCACGAGCATTTCGTACCCTGCTTATAAAAATGCACTAGACACGCCAAGTAAATATACTGTATTAGATCAAATATAGCCCGCTACAATTATAAGCCCCCTATCCCCAACTTTAAGGTTTTATAGTACACAGTTAGAGAACAGGTGAAGGAGTAGGTGCTGGGAAGCTTACAACAACTCTTACACCCCACCACCTCTTCTGAATCATGTACATAATTGCCGGACTTAGGTTGTCTATAACTGATGATGGCTGATAATGCAAAAATGCACTGTATGCTAGATTAATAAGTTTTGTGGAGAAGTGCTATTTTCATGTAATGATTTGGTATACTAAAATATGAAAAACTTATAACAGCATATAAGGCATATAACAGCAAAACCTTTGGACAAGATAAACCCATGAGGACCTTCACAAAATACAAATTTTTCCAAATACTCACCACAGATGTTAACCAATATGAATGTGACAAGATTGTAGCCATTATGGTGATATAGAAGAGGCTTTTCCCACCAAAAAGACTTACTTAGATCCCAATGACAGGCTAATTGAAAGTTCCCCACTCCATGAGGGTATTAGTTGTCCCATAGAAGTTTACCCCCTCTTGAGAATTTCCCAGTGAAACAATAGCCAATTTCCTTAAATCCAGGCTATAAAATCAGTTAAAACAAACACAACTAATGTCAACCCATGATGAACATTAATTACAAGAAGTCAACCAATTAGAGCTGCTTAGCAGATGGGCAGTAGAAAATATTTTGAAATACTATTATATACAGAAGTTCTTAGAATTAAATCAAAACATGAGCCACAAGAAAGAATAAAAGACAAATATTTTTAGAGTGATCAATAAAAGACAAAATATTTTTAGAAGGACTAATAAAAATCAACAAAATAATTTTAGAGAGATCTGATTTACATTAAAAGAGGTGAGAAATAACACTTACGAATGAGGAAGAGGTTTTAATCTTCCAATAATTTCTATTTCAGATTCCAAAGCTATTCCATGGGTCAGGTCACCAAAGAAAGGCACATCCTAAAAAAAAGTTTTCTTGTACACAGGGAAATTCAATCCATTGGACAAAATGAGAATGAATATTCGGTTGTAACAAATTAATTTACATGACAATTTTCCATTTATTTATCCCAATTTAATCATTGCAATGATAATGGTGTTTGCCATAGTTGATGTACCACAGAAAGACAGTTGCTACGTAAATAAATGAAATAGCGTTTGTGAATGGCTGATAGGTACTAGCAATTGCATAATCACATATACATACTGGCATGATTATATGCTGGCTGCAAAATACTTTCTCTTCATCAGTGGTGGTGCATGGACAGGATTCAGTTGGGACAGGAATAGATATGGATGGTTCACCTGTTCCAGGTACGGGGTAGATAGCACAGTCACGGTGCTCGATGCCCAATAGATTCAAATCTCCTTTTATATGAACAGAGTGAATCCTAGACAATGGTAACCGAAAACCATACCCACAAAAGTGGTTTCCATTGATAGCTATCTGGAAACAAGGAAAGGAAACAGCTTTATTAAAAAAGTCTTCCAAGTTTGAATGTATTGAAGAGTATTACCCTGGTTTTGAAATGAAAAATAAGAGACAATTCATTGTGCACATTATGTTCTTATAAAAAAAGCCCACAGAAAAAAATTATTGGACATTAGCAAATCTACTTTAAATGACTCTCTAAAGACAGCGTGATAATTTTCTGTAAAATGCCAGAGGAAAAACAGGATTCAAGGACTGGGAGTCGAACTGCAAACCTCCAGGCTAGAGGGACATTAAGCAGACCACTTAGAGATACGTTAATTACAGTGATATTCCGCCAATTTTTCATGTTCTCAAATATATAGCAATTAGAGGATTAAATAGGAAAGCCAATTGCAATAGCAGGGTGTTTAAGGCATTTAAACCATTGTTATTGTTATGTTAACGCATTAGAATTAAAGAAAATTTAAAAACAAACACTGCAACCCACACGCAATTTGGTGTTCTTTTTTTTGACATAAGAAATTTTTGTTCAAAACATTCAAAATGATATCCCCACAAATATTTCATGAGTAAAAATATTCCACAAAAGAGTTGGATGTGCTTTTATTGATAATTAAGATTGTATTATATGTATATAGACTTGACTTAAAATAATATTTGTAATAAATCGGTATGAATAATATCTGAGACAAGTGAATATTACCAAAAATTATGGAATTTTTCAGGAGCTGCAGTGAATTACATAAAATACCACGGTGATCGAAAACTACCGCTATCATTTTCAGAATGGCCCATCTCTAAGACCACTGTGTTTATCAGCATGAGAATCCTTGACCCTGGTCAGCAACCACACTTTACTTTATCAAACAAAAATCTCAATCACTTTCATCATTAAAAATTCAAGGTTTTTCCATAGAAGGAATATGCACATTGTTCATGAAAATACTCTCTTACAAGCTAATTAAGAGGAAATTCCTTAGCAGGTAGAATAAACTAAAAAGGAACAATATATTTTCATGAATTAACGTAGCTTTTGCTTAAACTGTGAGTATAAAATACCAGTCAGTATTAAGAAATACTTTAAGGGCTATGCACTTTATTAACATACAATATATAATAATATATTATAGAGGCAATGCACATAATTGCACACAATAAAGAGAGTTTTCTCATTGATCATTTCTTGAAACTGCTAGAGCTGTAATGGTAGTTACTTAGATAATTACTCAGTTAAAAGTAAAAAATGTGAGTATAACTGCCAACTATTTGCAAACAATGGTTTTAATGCTGTGGAAGACTTAAAATTCCTCGGAATATTTTGATCAACATCTCAAATGGGATAAACATGTATCAAACTTGTGTAAAAAGTTAAATTCAATTTTTTATCTGGTATCTGTTCTAAAACATACTGTAAGTATAAATGTACTTAAAACTCTTTATTACGGTCTATTTTATTCCCAGATTTCATATGGTGTTATATTTTGGGGTAATTCCACATTATCAAACAATGTGTTCTTAATCCAAAAAAAGTTGATGAGGACCATGTGTAATGAGTCTTATCGGGCACATTGTAAACCTCTTTTCGGTAAGTTAGGGATCTTGACTTTTCCATCTGTGTATATATACCATGCTGTTCTGTATGTAGGAAAACATCTGTCAGAGTTTAAGTCAAATAACTGCTGCCATTCTTATAAAACAAGAAGCTGCGATGACGTTCACATGCTTACATCTAACCTATGTACAACGATGAAAGGACCTTATTTAATGTGTGCAAAATTATATAATCATTTGCCGCAAGCTATAAAAAATGAAAAAAGATTGGTGGCGTTTAAAAGGCTGGTTTTTTGTTATCTTGTGGAGAATTGTTTTTACAAAGTTAGTGACTATTTGACTTCCCGTGATTGATATGTATCTGCTTACTTTTTTCTCTTTTTTTAATGACGTGCCTTATGTACTTACATTTGTAATGGATTTTACCTTTTGTAATGTATCTATTGGGCAAATAAATCTATTCTATTCTATTCTAATTCCTTTTTCTTTACAAGTAGCTCAAAATGTAATCAGCATGCTAATTCTGAACAGGGAAATTCAGTATTATTATAATGGGCATCCTGCAGTACTGTATACTTCTGCTCAAAAGAAGCAATTTTCTATTCAAAAATGCCTTCTAAAGTCAGGCCAAAGGCGAACTTACGTTTCCACACACTCAATTTTTCCTGGCTGCCCAAGGTGTTTATCCTTCTTAAACAGCAAGTTGTGTTGCCACAACACTCCACCATTCATTTGTTTATGTATTTGTTGATGAAAAATTCTAATAAAGTAGCTATTTTAGGAAGTAAACTCCCATTTTTGTCCAATAAATTTTTAACATGGCTGTTGGCTATAATATTTTTCTTACATACATACCAATCATGCAATACCCTTCCAGGGTAGGCACAGTCACATAGTTTCACTCATAAATACATATTTGTAAACCTAACTCTGCCTCAATAATTTCCTCCATACTGACCTTTCCTTGCAAACCTCTTTTGCCTCATTTACCCCTATACACTGCTTCATACACGCCCTCCAGTTTTTAAGATTCCTAATATTCCTCCTCCTAAGAATTTCCTCAGCCCCATTCAACCACAACTTTCTCTGCCTACCTCTACCTCTCGCACCATTCATTACACTCTTATATATCTGTTTCGTTATTCGACTCTCATCCATTCTCTCAACATGGCCAAACCAACGAAGCGCACTCCTTTCATATATGTCCATTACTGGAGCATCTAACCCACATTCATTTATTATCCACTCATTCCTGACTCTATCCATCCCACTTTTCCTGCAAACACTCCTCAGATAACTCATACCCATGGCATTTAGTTTACTCTCATGTCTATTTTGACATAACCATGTTTCACTACCATAAAACAAAGTGGGGAGAAGAACACTTTTGTACACGGCGATTTTCACTTCCTTAGACAGGCACTTATTCCTTGATAAGCTCCACATGCTACCTACCACTTTCCTTCCAGCATTGGCATGTCTCTTTATCTCCTCATCTATCCGTCCATCTTTCGCAAGCATCTTACCTAAGTACACAAAATCATCCACTTGTTCAATTACTTCACAATTCGCCTTCATCACAGTTATTCTCCCCATTCTCCTTAACAAAAACTACTACTTTAGTCTCACACGCAATTACCCTCAATTCCATTCTCTCTGTTGATTCACAAAACTTATCTAGGAGCTTCTTTAATCCCTGTTGGCTCACTGAGATAAATATAGCATCATCTGCATATAAGAGAACTCGCACATTTACATTTACAACAAATCGCTTATATAATCCATCTGAAAAATAACATGGCCAATATCAACGGCCAGGACTTATGGTGCATATCAGTATATCACAATAATGAAACAAGTATACGTTTATCATATCAAGAGCATTTTTCTGAACATAATATAAAAATCTTACCAGAAAAGCATTCTTGGCCACAAAAATGTACAGATGGAATGACATTCCTCGCTTGAATGGGTTCCTTTGGGGTGAAGTGCACTCCTCAGTGCCCCAGTTACCCCCAATCTTACTGTTCCTCACCACGTAATTACGTTCAAAACGAGGATTAAAATGCAGTGCATAATCACTGTCATCAGATATTCCACAAACCAGATTCACAGAAAACCTAAAAAGATACAAGCACTTGTAAAAGGGTGGTTCCTTCTCTACAAAACTTTTATGCACATACCCCATCAAAACAAGTGAAAACCCAAGCCAAGGCTGATAATGAATCACAACTAAGTAATCTATATTTGCCATGAGGGAAGTTGTCCAAAAATTGCAATCTGTACAGGAGATGAGAATTGTGAACAAATTATTATATTAAGTATGCAAGCCTAATTTCAAACACATATGAGAGTGCAGTTTCAAGCTTAGAATACTAGAAAGAAAAAATGTGATGTGTACCAAACATTATGCACTCCTTACGCAAAAGTCATAATTCAATTTTAAAAACTAAAATACATATGTACATGTACATATTGTATTTTAACCTCATAAAAAATAGTTGATCACATGCCCTTCAGAAAATTGAGAGATGCAGTAAGTGAAATAAGGAAATAATTTTGAAAACTTTCTCAGTTCTTTAATAGAGTAACTTCATCCTGGTTAATAAATACAAGGGAATTGAGATAAATTAATAATGATGCCTGCATGAATCACTCTGTTTTACTGAGCTTTGCACTTAAAATTTATCCAAAAGCATTAACTTTTTGAAAAATCATATTAAACACAAGTGGAAATTAATGAGGAACTGAAATTCCATATATAACTCCTTGGTTAGACGAAATGCTTTGATGGAGACATAAATATGTACATCTTGACTTGAATTCCATCAAGTTTAGAACTCAATTTTCTATCTAAAATCTTTTCCTCATAATTGCCATTGGGAAGGCAAAAGAGGAGGATGTTGGCAATAGCATTGGGCAGGAGAGATGAGGATAAACAAAGTAGCATGGAGGATTAAGAGGAGCAGTTAAAATAGCCTGGCAGTTTATGGATGACCTCTAGGGGCAAAAAATGGAGTATTTTCCATCTTTCAAAAGGTATCAGTATATAAGAGAAGAAAGTGAAATATGTCATAAATACGTACCTACAATAAAAAATTTTAATGAACATTGGAATGTTTAGAATGTACCTGAGCTTAGAAATCACAGTTTCTAAGATTTATACAAAATTTAAAAATGAATGGAAAACATAATCAATGCTTCCACAAAATCAATTGGAGTGGGCTTCACTAATGCTAACTCTAACAATTACCTACAAGGGACTGTAGAGATGCATTACTTTTTATAAATATGCTTTAGTCAAAAAACTTAATTTCTTTCTGAGGAGACAATTGAATTTTTGATTGATAAGATAATCAGTAAATTAACACAGTCAAATGACACACATGATCACTTAAATCACTATTCTAGGCATTATAATAATGTCTACATAAGTTTATTCAATACTGAGTGACACACTATACAGACACTACTACATTGCACTAAGGGCAATCCACTAAGTATGCTTCAGCTACCTCTAAAAATGACAGTGACTCTAGTTCTCAACTAAAAACTCCACCAAGATATATCATTTACCATGCAGATGACTGCGGAATGACCATAAGTGGTAATAAGAGGAAGGGGACACTGCTTAATTGACAAAGAAATTATGACCTCCAGATTTTAGTTGAGTGAGGAAAAGAAATTAGATGGCAGGATACAAACATGCATCAGCTGGTTGTATGTTTTGGGATTGGAGCATCAACATATTTCAGCATGTTATACAAAGGAGCATTCTTTTTCATTTTATTACAGCTGTCTGCCTGTTTCCACACTCATGAGACACAGATATTTCCTTACCTGAAGAGTAATAGTTCAGCAACACAGTCATGATGTCACGTCTATCAGTCTTTTCACAGTTAAGACAGTACTGACAGACATTAAGCAATTTATAATAGGAATGGCCAAAAAAAAAACTGGAACAGACACCAGACATTCCATACTCCTTATTTTAATTTTGTTACAATAACTTATAATTAAAACATTCATAATCATAAAGAACCAATACAATATCTAGTGCTGCCACTAGTTCTACCCAAGCGAAGAAAAAATCATTTGAATTACATTTTTGCTGACATAATACTGATGCAATAATTTCCATCCATTATCATCATCAGATAAAGTTTTAAAGGTAGGTATCAGCCATTCCTTTTAGAGCTGATATGCCCATTCAAATAGTTTCTATTTTCCTTTATAGGTATTAAATTGCTGCATTTTTGGGACTAGGCTAGGTGTAAAGAGAGACCATTACAGATGCATTACAATAATGATAATACAGTACATACTTACTATGGAATTATTCGTAGGGGTACTAAATGTAAAACCAGGACAGTTTAAAGCATTCAACAATACTATTCCATTTTAAAACATGGTGACTACACACTGATTATAATCATTAGAAACTGATGTCAATTATAAGGGCAATGCTAGACATTGATTTCTCAAAGACTGAATTTTTAAGCGAACATACTTCACAGGTGACTCATTTGGAGACAACTATTTCACCCACAAACAATATGAAAGCTGTTTACAATCATGACTCTCAGCACAAGATTTTTCAAGCCTTTTAAAATATCTGTAGGTAACAGCTAATGCTACTTTCTACCAATTAATTATATACCTAAATGAACACATAACCATGCCCTTGGAGGTGAAAATCCTACCCAGGCATGTTTCGAACCATAAATCCTATGGTTGGTCGGCAATGACTTTACCCCAATACCACCAGGGCCAGTGCGTTTCCAGATTTATACAATATCAATATATCATATAAACCACTATATATTAATCACCCATCACCCAGACACATATTACCATTGGATAAAGCTACACCATAGACATTTTACAACTAAATACATGGTTAAAAACGTTCTTTAGATCTTCCTAAAATTTCAAGTTAACTATCTCATCATTTAACATACATACATTCTACAGAAGGGCAAATGATCTGATCCAAAATAGCTATTTAATTCATAAGATAACGAACCAGACCTGAAAAATAATTTTGCTTGATTTTTTCTAACCCCATCCATTAAATGAAAAATTTACCTCGGTGCCCAAAAGTAACTGTCTATTCACATTAGTTACCCATATTTTCAGAAATCTGGTCCTCAACCTCATGCAAGGTCGATGGTCCATTGAGTATGACTACCTTTACTTTTTGGTACATACATTAATTATTTTACACAAGATTAAGTTTTCCAAAACTTTACTCTTGATCTGAGTGAGACATCACATAAAATTCACATTATTTCAAAGACTTACTCATCCATCGCCATACAGCTCCTAGAATGGCTTGAGGTCACAGAAAGACTCATGACAGCAAGAACTTCTTAGCAGTTGCAATGAAGAAAGCACCCACGCAAGGGTGGCATTGATTAAGATTTATATATCCACTGTAGTACTACAGTTTCATAGTTTACTTCTAGAGAACTAGGCCACAGATTGAAGAGTGGGAATGTGCCTTCGCCATCACTTTCTTAACTCAATCAGAATGAATAATAAAAAAATTATAAAACAAATCCTTCAGAAAATATTTATATTCAAAACCATCATCAGAAAAATTTTACTAACTCCCACAGAGTATAAATATAGTAAGAGTGAAAACTACAAATGAAACATTCATTTGCCTCCTATTAGTCATGGTTAACATGGGTGAAGAAAGCTAAACTGCTCACTAAAAATATAATTTCTTCACAATACGAAGTCCTTCTATGGCAAAACATATTTTTCAAAATAAGACAATGAACTTAAGTTGTTTTCAAGCATCTGCTAATTGCTTTCACAGAAAAAAAATAAAAGTGCCAACATACATAATGCTTCTTCCTCTGTTTTGACAGTGTCACTCTGACTCCTTCAGAGTGATGCTAAGTACCCTGGGAAATTTTGACAGGGTTGTGCATAAGTTAAAATTGATGATAAATATACTGAAAGAAACAATCATGAGGGTACTTGCCTCTTTGCTTCAGGAGAGACAGTTGCATCTATCACTATTGTATGGCCTGTTGCAAGTGGCTTGGGCAATGCACCAACATAAGGCAACCTCTGAAATTAGAAAGATAATGTTAGTGCATTTGTGAAACTGCTATGGAAAAAACAGTGCAGGAAGCATCCCTTAAACCAAATACACCAGTGAACAAATTTGAAGGAAATATTTTTTATTACACACTATAACACTCCACCCACGTTGAAGATGTTATCTTCCACCACTTAATTAAAAACACACCGTGCCCAACAAACGACCATCCTCAACCAGCCTTGTATGCTATAATTACTTGCCCTTTCTTTATGACTAGCACCTCAGTTACTGAGCCAAGATCTTAAATAAGGCTTGAATCACCATGGCTAAACCACAAGCTATTTAGATTGGCCCATTTCCTTGCTAAAAGAACCACAAACACATTTTTGCATAACATATAAAATATTTATTTTAAATCCATTCAAAATATACATGCACATCCAATTCAAGGTTCAAAATTACACATAGAATCTATTGGACCCATTTTACAAATCATAATAATGATCCATTGAATTTTACAGAGATATCTGATTATTTCTAGTATGGAGACTGTTAATCTTTTACAGGTTGAGTCTTTTTCTCCTTTTTCCTTGTTGATTGTTGAATTAAAGTTGATTGAGCATGAGGGAGAGAGGTTAAAAACAACTTTTGGTTTGATTAGAGACAATTGTATTAGCCCATCAACAGTGAAAATATCACATTCCACCCTCCTATGCTTAATGACCATGAGGGAATTTCCCCAAGGCAACACACTCCTGGATTAGTAAACACTATTTATTCTAACAATAAGGCATAAGGGATTTAGGGAGGTGTGAGGTAATATTAAATGTGAAAGTAGAGCAAATTAAGGCAGTATGGTTTGCAGATGATCGGGCATTAGTAACACATTCAGAGTGGACGTTTTTGTTAGATGCTCAAATGGACAACTGTGACATTCAGAATTAGGATGCATACAAAGAATCAAGAAAGACGAAAATAAGAATGAATAGAAAGTAAGGAGATTTTTCAGGAAAAAGGTAAAACCATACAGAAGAGTCAGGGGGCATTAGGTAAAAAAGGTGCCATATATACGTCACCTGAGGACAAGAATGGCAAATGAGGACAACCAAGACAAAAATGAACAATTAAAATGGGATGTCAAAGGGAGAAGAGTTTAAGCAAATTTAAGAAATAGAATCTTGGTTAAAGATATTAAAATGTCAGTGAGGGGTCTATTAATGAGCACAGCACTCTAACCCCTGAGAATCTTTAGCATACAACCTGTATACAATCGGTATAAAAATCCGGTATTTAGATTTCGTTGGTAGGTTTATTGGGTATTAAATTCACTTTAACATGGCTCTATATAACCCGAGTACAACAGCAAGACAATATTGATATTACACAATTTGTATACAGATAATATATAGGTTGTATAAGGAATATAAGTTTTAATAAATTTTTCCACACTGTTTCATTCTCTCTGACCATGGTTTCGATAAAGTTATGTCATTATCAAGGTACAAATTAACATTTACATTGTCATATATACCAAACAGAGGGTGCGTGGGGGAAGCGAGGGAGGGAGGGTGGAGAAAAGAAGGGGGGGGAGGGAAAGTATAGGTAGGTTGAAAGGAGAATGACATCAATGAGGATGGGTAGGGGAAAAACAACACACAATGGCAAGGTGAATGCACGTCAAATGTGAGGTAATTTACAAAATTTGAATTTTGTTTGACGGCATTTACAATTTCAAATTGTTCGATGAAATCTACTTTTTTGCCCTTATCCTGTATATGTAAAATTTCAGGTTTAAAGTCACTTGAACGATTACAATTTAATAAATGTTTGGCAAACATAGAAGAAACGCCACCAGTTAAAAAACATTTTCTATGTTCCTTAATCCTAATTTCAAAGTTCCGTCCAGTTTGGCCAAAGTACTTAGCTTCACATGAGTTACAATTTAAAGCATAAACACCACATTCGTCCAAAGTTTCAATTTTGATTTCAGTATTGAAAAGAAGTTTTCCTATAGTTATGGGGGAATAAAAAGACCAGTTAAACCTGTAACTTGTATTTGTACAACCCATTTTACATAGAGATGTCAGCATGTAAAATGTGTTGTACTGCATACCATTTTGATGTAATGCTATAATACCTAAGGGACCAATCCTTAATGAAAACTTCCTTATGAAATTGAAATCCTCAAAGAAAATGCAAACAGGAATTAGCATAATATTGTAAAAACTTGTATTTTTAAAATGGTCCAAGAAGTAGTACTTTCTGATCATTGCAAAGTTAGTTTTGCAAAGCAACTGAGAGTTATGTTTCTGAGTCACCATCTACATATGTATCCCAACACATTTCCTACTCTGGCCCACTTTCCCATGCTCATAATTACCTACATATGCATCTACTTGAGTTTAATACATAAGTTAAACAAGATGAGGGGAGGAAAAGCTAGAATATCAATAATTCATTAGTCCTAACCAAAGATAACATCAAGAAGTAATATAAATAAATAACTTTAGGGTGATACTTGGGTAAAATTTAATGCCAAGTGAACACTGTCTCAAGGACTGGATAATTCTTGGCCTATTTGGTTGAGAATGTTATGCATTCTATCAAAAATTTATAAGATTACATAATTTATCATATCCTTTGCGTGTAACAAGTTTTTTTTACATTTTATACAGACTATACAATTTGAATATGACCACTATGGGATACCTACAGTTTACATAGGCTGAATACAATACGTAATTACATATATATATATTATATATATATACATATTTATATACAAATAAAGGTTCAAACAGAAAGGTAGAAAGAAAGTGGATAGGAACACATAAAATTGACGGACACAATGGTGGTGTGAAGATGTAATGATGGCCGATTCCAAGCAGAAAAAATTCGACTGGACCAGGGAAAAAAAATATATACATATGTCACAGGCGTGACTGGCAGTGGGAAGGCTTAGAGCTTGAAGAAGGAAGCATAAGAAGAGTATGAGTGGGTGTGAAAAAAGATGAAGAAGGGATAAGGGAGAAGGATTGGCATTTTTTCTGTCATGGAGAATGCTTGGAAAAATGATGAAAAAAAAGAAATCATAAGATTATTCAGTTGTACTAGGAAATACAGTGATTTTTCAATACCTACTCTGACTGGTAGAACACCAAGTTAAAAAATATCAATTCACTAATTCGGAGAAAGAGTTTAAACCCTATAGATATAAATTAATGACCCTTTAATAAATGAATATAAATCAGATAAAAACGAGGACTATATTTTTGGAACTACACAGTGAGCAGAAAAATGTAATGTCTCTAACATTAAAGACAAGAAGGGTAGGTCTAAGGCACTGCAAACTTAAGTATACGCACAAAAAACTAGAAACTGAATTATTCACTCACAGATAACAAGCACTTACCTACAATGACATTATCATTAATATTTACATATATTGTGACATTTTTATGGGGAATACATAGCAAACATTCAAATATATGTGATACTATGAGAGACGTAACATGCACATTCATCATGTGAAATCTTAAGGTTCCAGAATTACGAATGACATATTTTCCATTCAATTACAAATACAAAGGGTACTGCAGTTGACTCCTATGGCTGAACAAATTTTGTCAGTAAAAATATATTCATGAGAAAATTATTAGCATATTCCGTTCCATAATTCTGGATCACAATATGCAATACATTTTATCAGCAAAAGCAGGATTTACTAAAGCAAATAAAAAAATAATAATTTAGTGTTCATTTTCACTCATATTGTCAGGCCAGAGCCACCTTAAGGCTTTTACAAGCAGAAGTGAACACTGCATCAGCCAAGCCCTCCAAAAAAATAATATTCTCAAGCATAGGCTCTTGAAAAAGGGTTTAAGTGAGCTTTTGCGATTAGCAATTAACCAAAATACAGCCTCTCTAAGTTTTGAATTACTACTTTACATTTCAAATCCTCTGCCTGGGGCATCATTAAGTACTGTATTTGATGGCATGTAAGATGCACATTTTTTCCAGAATAATGGATAAAATCGCACCGTGGATATTAAGGCCGCTTTACACAGTACAATTTATTGTACAAACGAATGTATGACTCTTGCACAAGGAAAATTGTACTGTGTAAAGCAGCAAATTGTAAGATTGTCTGCAGGAAACTTAACAGGAAATAGAACCTGCTCTATTTCCATTCAGTTTCTTGTACATTCTACCATACATTCGTTAGTACAATAAAATATACCGTGTAAAGTGGCCTTTATATGCAAAGGTGAACCTTTCCCGAGTCTAATGTTGACCCCAATGCTACCAACCCATCCCCAAAATAAGATAGTGATGATAGCAGCACAAGCGATGATGAGTTTCTGGGATTTGAAGATATCAGTAATTTAGAATATAATTCTGGTTTTGAAAACAATTAAATAAATTTCCTCCTGTACTGAATTTTTTTTTCTAGTTCTTCTTTTACTGTACTGTTTTCAACTATGTAACTTACATTTCATACAGATTTTTCCTTTCGATGGGTCTGTCAAAATAGGGGTGCGTCTTACATGCAGGTGCATCTTTGCAGGTGTATATTCTATGCTGTCAAATGTGGTATGATGTGCATTGTGGTGAGAAATCCATTTTTATATTATACATACCTTTACTAGCACACCATTGGCCATTATACAATTTTATCTTTCTTATTAGGTAAAAACTGGGGTTCATCTGGTTAAGTCTCTTTCCAAAAACAAACAGTCGTGAAAAGAAAATTGAAGGATAGGAGAGGGATACAACAGCCAATGACTTGACAGAATAGACATTAGGGCAGTCCACCACAAAGCACATTTTTCAAAGCATCCCTCAGGGGATGCAAAATGAAGAATGAAAATTCAAAACAACACAGAGAAACTGTAAGATTCTTCAAAATATCAATAAATCAAAACATAACTAGCATTTCAAATGCACAGATTACATAATCATACATGAGGGTGAAAAAATTGTAACCATGGCTATTTATCACCATTATAAGAAATCGCTTATTCAGGAATATTGATGTTTCTTTCTAGCAGAGTAGTTGTCTGCAGTTGAAGAGTGCCTATCCAAATAACCTTGTGATGAGGTATCTTCTACATGTCAGAGGGAAAACTAATCCCTGTCCCCTAGTCAAATTTTGCTAAGTGTACAGTAGCACAGACTTTGCATCTCTTCCCTCCATCCCAACATCTTTGCAATGGATCAAATGACCTCACTTGTATTTGACTTCCTCATTACAAATTAATCCAAAAGTACAGGAGGTTTGGAGAACTATCTTCCAGAGAAGTCTATTGGTCAAAAAGAACCCTAATTCAACCAATCATTTCAATTAACTATCCACATCATCATGGTATAATCTCAGAACTATGACAATGCCAAACAATAAACACATCATCGCTACCTGAGTTAAGCACTACAGCCTGGAATGTCATGCATGCACAGGAATTAGAGCAAAAGAGGTCCACGAAGCTAACTTCCTGAGGGTAAATTTAAGGGTTGTCTTACGTACATGGAAGTGGATCCCTGAATTGAAATCTAGAAACTTAATAAAATGAAGATGCGATGATTAAAAAAATACATTAAGTATTAATACAATGATGATGAGCCAACAATAATAAGCTCTTCGAAGAGGTCAGCAAGGTTAAGCAGAAAATCAGATATGCAAGGGTGACATCTAAAAAGCAACCAAGGGCGTTGGCATTTCAGTGCTTCAGCAGCTATCCTTTGACATGCAGGCAGGCCCAAATAGGAAACCTAGAAAAACTTACAGGGTTAACGATTTGTCCCTTGGATGGATACTCAGGTAAAACAATGAAGTCTTCATCTACTTCCTCCGCTTCCTCTACCTCCTTGGAGACCCACATTTATTAGTAGGATAATATAATAACAGCTCATTATGAAGTCAGCGTCCATTAATAATAAAGTTCATTAGGTAAAAAGGTGAAAGTTTAGTATTTTATTCATCATAGACATTCAAATACTCTGACAACATGTATAAGAGCTAAAATAAGATTATTTAGTACCTAACTTTAACTTAAAGAGAAACCAAAATTTTATGAGGCTGTATTTACATAACTGCACCTTTTCGTATCTACTATATCGTCTTGCATAGCCGGTATCTTCTTCCACTCCGGGGCTTTCCTCCATTCCGTAATCGTAGTTTGGAACACAAGAAAATAAAGCAATAAACTCTGAAAACCGAAAGAAATAACTGTTACGGGCGTGTCGTTCAATCATGATTACATTAATATCAACCGATTCAAAGTTCGCTATGCGATAATCCATCGCATCTCCGAATCTCTATTCTGAACTATTAGTTGTCTTGAATTAGCACAAAATAACACCCAGGTAAAAGTTACAAAAGCGTACATTCGATCAATTGTACCATGATAACAAAGCAGACGATACTCCAGTAAAACGAAACTTCACCTTTGCAATTTAAGCTCATGTGGCAGTAAAAAATGTGGACAAATATGCGCAGTAAGAAGAAAGTCTTCGACTTCAGGGAGCTTCAGCTTTATTGCTTTCATATATCACAAAAATTATTTTAACTTCCGAACTACCTGGGTGTACCTGCCCCAGTCACGTGTCACGGAAAAAGTTTTATGATTTCGGAATTTCATTGTTGAATCCTGCGCTCTCTGCATGGAAACAATGTCAACTACGTAGTGACCAGTAGTGGTAGTGACAGTCAGCCATGTTGACATAGTGCCGTTATGTCCATGAGAGGATAAGGATTTCCGAAATTATTAGAGTAAGTAGCAATGGGATTACAAGTGTGGGAAATGAGTATATAAGAGCATATAAGTAATTCTCTGTTCCACTTTATTAGTTTTAGTATACTTCAAACCAGTCTCAAAGCATTTCGTTCATTATTTGTAGTTGACCTACATTGGCCTATTTCTCAAATAGTAATACGTTTCAACATCTTTTTCTCAATTCCGAAAAGACATATGGATTTTTAATTTGTTTAAAGCGTTACCCATTTCAGAATTACACCAGAAGTTCTTTCCTTTAGTTTGGGAGCATTATGTGTTGTCAGTTGTCGTTTGTAATATTTAGTTATCTAATTAGCAGTGTGGAATGTAGTGGATTGAGCAGCATACGTATATTTTTAGACCTGCCAATATTGCCTTTTCCTATCTTCACCTCAAGGTGAGTTTAGTGTAGTTGAGCGAGTAGTGGTCTGACTATTTCGTATTTTGTTTCAGCTGATTCTGTTCGCCAAATAATCGCTTCGGGCACCAGAGATGTTGTTAAAATGTAAAGGGGCACTCGTCATCAGTTAATTTAGCCTAGCTATGTCAACGAAACAGTACAAATCTTCTTCGGTGGATCAACCTGTTGCTCCTCCGAGGTATCAGCCACCACCGCAAGTTAACAGCAAAGTAAACCTGACCAAAAATTTTCCATCAGCGCAGCACTTCCCCGTGAAGGATGATAAGCATGTACATCCTGGAACTAATGGAATTGAAACAATCAAATCCGTCACGCATCAAGCTGAATGCACTGTTTATTACCCTAATCCGCAATCATTAATCGATGCAAAGGCGAATAATGTAGTTCCACAACGTCCAGCACCTCAATATCCTCAGCCACCACAATTGGCCCCATCAATTCCTCCTCCAAACCAATGTCAACCGTCTAATGGAGCTGCTCCACATGTTTCACATCGACCGGTTGTGAATGGAAGACAAGTGACCGATGAGGAGTTGATTCGCTTAGGACCGCTGGAGGCTGTTCGCGCTCTCCACAGGTTGGAGGCGGAAATGGCTCAAATGACTGCAGAGCACCACCAGGTGATTATTTTTCCGATTTATAAAATTTTGGCTTTACAAGCTATATTAAGTACTCATATAAGTGTAGACTGCCCTCACTTTTTATGTAGTATGTTGGGGTTCCTCATTATTTCTTCAAGGCCCATTAGTAAGTACTCATTTTGCCTAAATTTTAACACCATGGGAACCCAATTAAATAACTGTTAACATTTTCTCAAAATTTTGCTATTTTACCCACTGCCTTGGTGCTGTCAACTCTAGTTGCAAAGTCCCTTTTTGGCGACACATCCTACCCCCCATTTATTTCCTGCTCACACTATTTACGGACTAAAGCATCACGGCTATTCATCTGCTGGAGGTTGAAAACTATTAAAAGCATTGTTATTCAGTTCCAGTGCAGTGAAGTGAAACTATTGCTTTAAAACCTGAGACATTTCATTCCTGTACGTCCAAAAGTCCTTTTTAGCATTAAGTGTACTCAACTATCAGGAGAGTAAATTAAAAAAAATCATTTCTAAGATTGTATTTTGTGTGTAGTGCTTGTTTTCTTTTCTCAGTTTAATTGCAATGGAGAGTACATGTTTTATAATTTGTTCATGTTGTTATGGTGTTTGTATGGTTTGTAGTTTGTTCATGTTCTTATGGTGTTGGTATGGTTAATTTTTTCATGTTCGTATGATGAATTCATTCATATTCTTATGATGCTCCTAATGGTTAATTGGATGTTTATTGGGAATATTTTTCGTGTAG
Organism: Ceriagrion tenellum; assembly: GCA_963169105.1. NCBI lineage: Eukaryota > Metazoa > Arthropoda > Insecta > Odonata > Coenagrionidae > Ceriagrion > Ceriagrion tenellum. The sequence goes on along the minus strand of OY720636.1, from coordinate 41,341,649 downwards.
GGTTATAAATATCCATGAGTTCAGAGCTTCCATGTATGAGTTTCCTTTGGTTACGTTCTGGTGAAATCCAGTTCAAGATTTAATCAGCTTTACCTCCCAATATCAATGATTTCGTTATTAATAGTTTTTGTTTGAATTTTTTTAAGGCTTTAAGGGAAACCAACCGGAGAGCACAGTCTCAGTCTTCAGAAATGCGGGCTTTGAAGGAAGTTAACCAGAGGTTACAGGATGACAACCAGGAGCTGCGAGATCTCTGTTGCTTCCTTGATGATGATCGGCAGAAGGGTCGGAAGTTGGCACGTGAGTGGCAGCGTTTTGGGAGGTACACTGCCAGTGTTATGAGGCAAGAGGTGGCTGCATACCAGAATAAACTGCGAGAGTTGGACAGTAAACAACAAGAGCTTATCAAGGACAATCTGGAATTGAAGGTAATAACTGAATTTGATGCTTTTTTAAATTATATCATGAATATGCTTGTTCAGTACTGTTCATGTTACTAAAATTGGGTTATTTCGGTCCTCTTTGTCACTTAGAAAATGATCTAGATTCCTTATACTCCAATGTTTGAGGGTTACTTTACTTGGAAAGGAGAAAATACTAAGGGTTGCATTTTACTCACTGTCTGCAAAGAACTTATATGTTAACTTTTTAAATGGCCTCTAAACTCCCCAAAACATTAGTAGGATTGTTGTCATCAGGTCTGAAACCCTCCCTCTTGAATGAGCTTCTACTTACTTGCCTGTTTTATTAAATTTTTTGTGAGAAATTTAAACTGTTTCCTGTGCTCTAAAGACTTCCACATTTATTTGAAGATGGCTCCAAGTGTTGTTGGGTGCCTTCCATGTTATACCATCTTGGTTGACCATTGTTTTTTAGGTGGTTTCTGTTGAATTGTGTTGAAATTAAAATGAAATAGCTTTGGAATTATCCATGATCTATTACTTTGATTCATGGCTAATTAATGCTGAAATCACTTTTTTTAAACAAATGTTAGATCAATAGATGTATCATCTGAATTAAATAAGCTCTCCAGGGTTGACAACAATTAGATGGAGCAAAAACAAGTTTGTTTCTTGTTCTCATTAGAAGATAAAGTCCTATTGTACTCGTGACTTTATAGATGAGCACACAACGTGATAGCTTGGCAATGAAACAGTGACAATAGCTAGCAGTTCAAATTTTGTTTGAGAACTGTACGAAAGAGTGTAGGTAGCCTTGTTTCATCAAATTAACTCAACATGCAATGTAATGTATTGAATTCATCATATTAAATGGTCTTAGCTTTTCATTTGTCATAAATGGGGTACAATAGCTTTGACTTGATGTATAAATCTTGATCAAATTTCTTTGATTCCCTATTGTGGAGCATTGAGACAGGATTCTTGATGTTGGCGATGTAGTTCCTATGTGTTAATTCAGTCACATGTTCCTTTTAAATTCTTTGGCTTAGAGTTTGAAGTAAGTGAAAAGTTGCTTATTATAATAATTCATGAAAAATATAGGCCTAATCATGATTGCAGGGGCCTGTTTCTCAGAGTACAAGCTACAAGTCACAAGTCTACGTCACTAGGCGGTCGCGTAACTCAGATCAGCCAAACAGAAGACTTGTTACTAGTCCATAGGCAGATATAGTGTAGACCATATATAACTTGTATTATGATCTTTATTTTGGGGGTGTAACTTGTAATTTTTCTTATCCAAAAGTTAGTGCTACATTTTTGGGTGAATACAAAATTGAAAATATGCTGAAATGTATTTATCTGTACATGTAACTTACCCTTTTACAACTTTTCATGACATCATACCCTCTGCATTCACATGTCTCTTGAAATAAACTCAGTAACCTCGATTTTTAATAGGAATTTAATTTATAATAGATTTTTTTAATAGTCTAATTTTAGTATATAGATATATATAAATAGTCTAGTCTAGTTTTAATATTCTAAATTAAATAGATTTAATTTAGAATAGAAATTTAAGTAAATAGGAATTTTCCACATTCAAAATTCTGTCACATTAGCATACATTGACCCTACAAATTACTTACAATAATCTGACATTTATCTTACACTTTCCTCGCATTGCCAGTAAAACCTAGATTACTTCTCCTCCATTTAATTGTGTTTCTCAAATACTTTTCATCGATTGCAAGTAGATTCGTGAATAACTTGAAAAATAGCCTAGCGTTACAAAAATTCTGGCTAAGTAATTCTTCAGAAAGTAAAACCCTGGAATTCTATAAATGTCAAGGCAAGAACAATTTCAATCAAATATGTACTCGATCATGAAAATATTAATATAATTTTACCATAAATCTCACACGTAGATTAATATGCCCAGAAGAGTAAGAATTAAGTGCTATTTTAATAACCTAAAGCAGAAAACCATTTAAAACTACCTACCAGCAAACATACAACTAAATGTACACCTGGGATACTCAACGATGCTTTCAGTCTTCATATGCATAACAGATAGTGCAAATACTATGTCATGTTTCGCGATGAAACTACACTTACTTTTGCTCTCAACTGATGAATTTCCTTCTTAAGTTCTGACACCTCGTCCTGTCGACTGTCAAATTCGTCCAAATCGGCAGTCTTTTCCACCGACTTCTATTGGTCTTCGTTGAGGTCGACAGTATCATTATGTGCTGGTTCATGATGCACTGTACGGTCATGAATGTAAACAAATTATGCGTTAAACCAAAGCACTTTTATCTCAATGATAACAGCACATGAGTTCGACATAATGACTCCATTCGCCATTCACCGATTAATTCACCTTCACTGTCAACAACTAAAGCATTGAAATACTTGCCTTCTTCAGGGACTATTCTTTGGAGGAGCTCGACTGAAAGCTGAAGCCTTTCCTAGTCCACCAAATGGAAAAACAGTAGGAAACGCTGATTGCTTTAGGAGCTAGCGGCCATCCTCACGATGAAGCTCGAACTGCTCCTCAGTGAAATTTGCCTAAATTATGAAGTTCAAAACAAGTTAAAGCAGTGAATAAAAAATTATTCATACTCGTAAAATAAAAACAATGGAAGACAAGAATACAGACTCTAGTGAGCCTAAATACAATCGGGCAATTCAACTTCAATAAATCGAAAAGGCATTATTTTAGTAGTACAGCATAAGTAGCAGGTTCTGAGATAGTAAAAATATAGTAAAACTAGACAAACATGAATTTCGGAGCAGTAATTCAGGGTAACACATGTGGTACCATGCGAACGTTATAACTGCACCATTGAGAGAGCCTTTATTCTCTCTAAAAAGGCGATCCTCCGATAAAAGACAATTTAATTGGTATAAGAAAGTTTATATATGAATATATACATACAGTAGGCAGTTATTATGGGCCAAATTTGGGACCAATGAGCAATTTGCTTACCTCGCACAAGCGCGATGCACTGGTAGGTTTCCATTTCTCTCTTCAGCAATTCCTCAACCACACAGCTCTTCTTTTGGGATCAGAGTGAAAACGAAATAATCTTACGCCTTTCCTCGTTGAATTGAGGCATATTGGAGCACTGCATCACACTATTTTGTGTATTTCTTTCACATGCCCTGTGGAAATGCTTACGCACTTACTCGGCTAGAAGGAACCAAGATGCAATAATCGCAGTGCATTGTGGGAGCGTATCATGACCTGAGTATAAGGACCTTGACCATAACCAGCCCCATCACTTGTTTTTGCCTTCTTCTTTTGTTGTTTTAGGTCTTGTTTGGTGAGGAATCACTTTACTACATTTATATATTTCTGCCTTCCGTGACAAGTGAATTTGACAGGCTTGTGGGGACTTCTGCCTGTGAGCGTTTCCCAAGTTGAATATCTCTACACAGGTTCCAGTTGGAAATCAAGACCAGAGCCGAAATTCCTGTGTTGATATGATTCTCTTTTGCCCCTATCCACTTGTTTTCTGCCGAAAAATTTGGCCTAAAACATAAAATTCGGCCTAAGACAAATTTTTCTGCACTGTTACTGGTTTCGTGTGATATCAACCATCCAGATTTTCGGATAAATGGCTTCATAGCCACATTAATTTTTTCGAGGCAAGCTATTTCTTCCTTGGTAACAACCTTCAACTTCCTATCGACAGTTTGACAGAAGTAGTCTCAGCATGACGCGTGACATCCAAATATGTGCTTGGTACCAGTTTTTTGAAGCCTCGACCAGGGACTCAACGGTATTCCCTTCTGTACAATTATCCATAATAGCGTCGCGAGCTGCTTCAATCTTATCATTTTTACTTTTGTTAGAATGCTTATGAATGGGCCTCGCCTCCGCAAACTTGAACAATGCTTTGGTGTAGAGCTTCACTGTGTGATTCGCGTATTCATTTTTTTAACGTGCCTACCATACGGCACTAGTTCAGGTTCAGTACAGGCCAAGTTTTACAATTTTGAGGTTTTAATTTTAAAAAATTAAAAATTTAAACTCTGGGAAACATAGCTAGCAGTTAACTTAATTAGAATGTGAAATTTGTTTTTTGTTAAGAGAATTCCTCAATCTACAGAGAGCAAAGTCGTTTTTGACACAATCGTATTTCGCCTTAAACCCTTATGTGCACACCCAACTTTTTCCACGTTGTTACACTCCCATGGTGCCCTGGTGCCTACCTCTAGTTTTTTTTATTTCTTCTTTCTAATCAATGTAATTAACTAAATAAACATTAATAAAAAGTATGTAAGCAATTTGAAGTCCCCAACCCTTCTACAGCTTCCATTAAGAGAGACAGAAATAAGACCACACAAGTTGCGAATGGGGCATTTTCACCTGTTTGGACCATAGTTTAGTATTATTTGTTTAGTATAATTATTTATATTGTTTTAGTATAATTATATATAATTGTTTAGTATATTTATAATTTGTTTAGTTTATTATAGTTTAGTATAATTTGCCATAAAATTGTTGCAACTATTTATTTAATAAGTCCTGTGGTCTCAAAGACTCATTTAAAGATGTTATTAATCAATTTCCTAATGTAAACTTAATTTTTCAGGCAGTGGGTACCCGGGTATGTCCACTGAGCACATGTACTTTGACGCCATTTTGTTTACGTATAAAAAATGAAAACAAAATTGTCCGGTTATTTTGCTTTTAAATGAGTTACTTAAATAATGGGGATCCATAGGCTCAGATTAAAATTTTAATTATTACTGAAGTTAAAAACAAAATTATGACAGGGTGGGCACCCAGTTACTCAGGTGTGCTCATAAGGGTTATGGTAGTTTGAGCAAGATAGTTCCCTAGTCATAATGGAGATCATATTTGAAGTATGTTTTTTGATTTCAGCTACTGGAGGAAGCATGAATTAATTATTCAATTATTAATGGTCCAAATATATGCATACTTTATATGGCTGAAATTTTTTATGTTTGAATAAAAATATCAATATTAGTCTGTGAATTACCCCTTTTCATCACTTGGTAAGTACATTTGAAACGTCTTCACAATGGAAGGTTTTTTTATCTTCCTGATAAAATGAATGCAGAACAAGTATTCTTTATCCAAATTAGTATTATTTGTCAAAAATCTCTTAGTATGTAGTTTGGTAAGGGTTGATATTTTTGTATCTTTGGAAGAATGAGATATACTTCTTTATGATGAAACCAAATTCATTTATTGGTGAAATGATATTTTGCTCAAACTACATTAATTGACTTGTGTATTTCAGGAGCTCTGCCTTTACTTGGATGAGGAGCGAAACCAGAGCACTTGCACGTCTTGCGGTGGGGGTCCGCCACGTCCCGGTGTGCCAAGGGATGATGGAGATGGCAGCAGTTCGAGCACAAATGCTGATGAAGTGACTGGACCTCCTCCACCTGTCCCCGGTGCACCAACGAATGCATCTTGTGCCCCATTGAATGGGCTCCCCAGGAGGCCAGAAAATCGGGAAAGACATGCAGATGAAGATAATACCCACCAAAGAAGCCGATCTATCTTCAATGGTATGGATAGTTGAATAATGTGTGAAAACAGGCTAATTTTTTAATGTGTGAGGGCTGGTCAAAAAATAACTGGAATTTTTGTTTAAAAAATTATTTTAGAGTACTTATAACTTATTGGTCCTTATATCCTTGAAAGTACTTACCTAATCTAAGGACACTTATTCCATGGGTGTTTCTGCTTTGCTGATGTGAAATTCTCTTTAATGTCATCATTGGCATCAAAATGACATATTTGAAGCATTGATTTCAATTAAGGAAATTTTTATAAGTCATATGGAGGTAAACCAGGGGAACAGGGAGGCTGACATAGGGCAGTCATTTGATTTTTTGCACATATCTCATTAATTTTGGAGGATTAGTGGTTGTCGTGGTTGAGGAAGGTGTCTCTGCTCAGCTGCTATCAAACAAGGAACAAACTTTGCTTCAACCTGATGCATGTTCAATTTTTCAGTCAAAATTTCATTATATGACCCAGTCAACTTTTAAAACTTTCCAGCCAGTTCTCTGACAGTCTGACGGCAGGTGATGTGCCACAGGTCCTCTGTTTTTTGCCTTGATCGTCCTATCATCAGTTGAAGTTGCCTCTTGTTGAGGATTGTCTTGAGCTGACAACCAATTTTGAATGTAGTAAACCATAACATGGCGTACTAAAAGAGCGATGTCTTTGTAAGCCTTCTTCAAAATTTTGAAGATTTTTGCAGTTACATGTAAAATTTCATGTTGCAACATTGATTCCCAAAACTTGAACATTGAAAAATTGCCACAGGTGCTAAAACAGGTTCCACTTATTGAGGTATATGATGGGAACCTAACAAAATTTTAACAAATCGAAAACCATGGCTACCTGGGAGGATGTGAAGAATGCAGTGCTGCTAACCAGATGTGCTACAACTATCTGTTACCACATATTTAAAAAATTCCCATCATTTTTTGAACAGCCCTTGTATAAATGCTTCCATACTATTTTTGTAGGGATTAATTTTATATGCATGAAGTTAGTAGTGTTATGTATGGTGTAGAATGCCTGGTTAGGCTTGGGCGAGTGGATTGACATTGCCTTAGAGGAGCATAGTTTTTTTAAACTGGTTGCATGAAGAAATGTGAATTGCACATGCAGGAAAATTTGGATGAATCATGCTAGTACCGGTTTCCTAATCTACTGTTCCCTATCTATTACCTCATGTTCACACTTCTTTCTTGTCCCTTTTTTTCTAGTTTTCAGTTCATTACACATGATGTTCACAATTCCATGTGTGATGTTTTCATCAAAAGTTAATGCCTAGAAATGATTAAAGTAAAATAACTAGTCAAGATTGGGGAGTTAACTCACCTTAATAAGCAAAGAAATGGAAGCATTGCTCCTACTGCCATCTACTTGGAAAATTTTGAAAAATGCTTTCATTTGGTGTATACCTAAGGGCTAAAATTCACAATGAAAAAAATCATGTAATTTTATAAAGATTCCAATGTGGCTCCCAATTTATGGCCTCTATCCCGCTGTTTGCTTGTTGCAGTTTTTAAAAAAGCATAAGACACTGGGCTATGTATTTAGAATTTTAATCTTTCTACAGTAGATTTGATTTGACTTCTGAAACTTGCAGATCAAATAATGCAGTATATACGAGGCCTTGAGCAGAAAGTCCAGACTTTGGCCGAGGAGAAAAGGGTTCTGCAGCAAAAGCTTTTGTCAATGAGTTCAACAGCAACGGACAACATGAATGGCCGGGTAATAACTTCTTCAAGCCATCCTGATAATGGAAATGTAGAAAATGTAGTAAGTACATACATAGTTTTTTATTTCATTTCAATCCTGTGGTATGATTATGCTTTCCTTGCACACCATTATTGACTTCTATGGATACTCTTTAAGTTTGCTTTGGCTGGGATAGGAAGGTGGAGCAACTATGGCTCTGGAATTTGATTAGAAATCCCAGACAGTCCATGGTCATAAGTATTATTATATTGTTAATTTTACCATCAATTCTTGGATTTAAGACCAAAAACTTACTTGTCCTCCTGCCTTTCCATCACTGGCATTAATGTAACACTATTTTTTTTAGTACTTCAAGCTTTGTTGACACTTGTGTGCCTAATACATAGTTAACTGAAAACATTTGCGCCAAAAAAAGATCATACTTCTGACTCCTATTATCACAGTGCTAAATTAGTGGGCATTCACAAACTAGGCTATCTGCTATCAAGCTATCACATGTGTTGAAAATCATTTTAAAGGGAGGAAACTCAGAAAATTTGAAAGGCTGGTCCAAGCCGGAATGTGTTCTGGTACAGAATAAAACATAAAGTTTGGTACCGGCTCATCACAGTACTTGATAAAGTTTCATGTCAGTACAAAATTTATATCTTTCTAAAATGCTTTGTACTGGCATGTCACTTTCTTTCATATTGTGTCCGATATGAGCAGTACATCACTGTTACTTATTGGCGTTTTAATTGCTTGGGGCTTCTGAAGCGGGGACTTGGGTTTGAATGCTCTCTTCTTATGTACCAAATAAGATCTAGATCTTGTTTTAGGATGTATTCAACATATTCCTTTTTTCTATGAATATCGGTACCTCATCTTGTAGTGATTTAATTTACCGTAAAGCACAGCCAGTGGATATTATTTGTGTAGCTATTCATTTCTTTATGTATTCAGTGAAACCCCTCTTTCACAATTGTGGAGGAGGCCGAAGGAAAAAGTGTATATTGCAGGAAAATGTAAATTGAGGGGATGAAAGAGGGGTTGCCTGTAATGCTACTTAGAACAGGCAGTCCTTGATTTTTGTACACAATATGTTCCTGAGACGTGTTCACTAGTCAAAAGGTGGGAAAGTCAAGCAATTGAATCCCATACTGAATAGGGATTATGTTCCTTGAGTGCTAAAGATGTAAACCTTATTTATCACATGGGTATTTTATTTTCAAATGATTATGTCCAGTAATACATGGCTCACATTACAAAAAATATCACCTATGTATCAGTTTTTTTGTGTGTCAATTTTGCCACCACTAACGGACATTTTTTCGAACATCGGACAACGAAGTTTTTTCTATAAGAGACAATAGACTAACAAAAATCTGAAGACACTTCGTACCTTGCTACCTTCGAGTTACCAGCTACCTTCATAGCTGTGAGCTTTCCATTGAAGGTGTAGAAGTAGGTGAGGATTGCAACACACCAGTGTTCTTTAGTTCACAAGTCGAAATGTAGGAAAGTCCAACAACTAAATCCCATACTAAATAGGGATTATGTTCCTTGAGTGCTAAAGATCTAAATCTTATTTATCGCATAAGATAAGAAGGATCGCATATGAAAGCATTAATGGCATTGAATTGGTGAAATAGAACTATGTCTCTGGCATAAAATGTATTGTTACGTGCTGGTAGGTAGTATTCTGCGGGTGGATAACCATTTTGGCCAAATTTTTTTTTATAGTTGTTAAATTTGTTCACAGTAGATGCATGGCTAAATGAACTCTTTATTACAGAATAATTGACAACTTCTCAATATGTATGTTTGGCTACTTTACTCCAAATCATAGAACTTGACAATCACAGAATTCATCATCGTTGTCCTTTGTTTTGTATCGTAACTTAACTTTGCTCCATTGTTGAAATGTGCCATCTAATGTGGAGGGTCTGTGATGCAAAAGAAGGAAAATTTACTGTTGTGTCGCAAAACTTCTGCCAATCCTAGAGTCCTCAGAAGACAGAGTGCTGCTGTCCATGCCCAGTGCACTTCATTTGCCAATCATCACAATCCTAGGTACCATCAAGTTAAGTTCAAAAATGCTGTTAGCTGACTAATGTCCAAATTTAGCTTATATAAGTCAATTAATAGGTGTCATTTTGGAACATACGAAAGTGCGAACAGTACAGAAGTCAAGTGTTTGAAAATTGAGGACTGCCTGATCTGTGGGGCATGTTTTTTTAAATTCTTGTGTTGAGATGTGATAGCATTTTAACCTGTTTCATTTTTTGGTTCACTAGGAGATTATACTGATTTTGGTATTGTCATTGCATGTGGAGTGAATAATTATGAAGAACGTAAGCAGTTAGCTGAAGTGAGAATGGAGTGAGGAGCTTCAGCTACCTGATCTGTGGTTTAATGGCTGCATAACTTTATACAATACACAGAATTGCATTATGTTGTTTAAATTATCTTTTTATTCCCTATCTAATCATTCTGAAGGAGCAGCTGGTTCGTCCTGAGCCTGTGACACGTGCCTTGCAGGTTTTGGAGGTTAGGGAGCAGCTTGAAAGGTTTCACCCCAATGGGCAGCCCATTTCTGTACCTCAGAGCACAGCCAACCCAATCATTCCTCTGGAAACTGCTCACCTTGGTGATGGGGAGAAAGCCCTCGTTCGGGAAATGTGCAACGTAAGTAATTATTTCATCACTCATTTGAGACCTGTATCTAGATCAGTGGTTGTGATTTGCCATGCAAATCATTTGACTTGACTGGTGCTGTGATGCAGCTGCACACCTGGCATTAAGGTGGCTTGGTGGTGTAACTGACTAACCAACCTGATGTGAGATTCAGGTTCATATCCTGCCAAGTCAGTTAATTTTTGCATCGTGAGTTTCACCCACTAATGGCTATACGGTAGAGCGCCGATTATCCGTGGTAATGGAGGGGGAAGCCCAATCAGATAATCGAAAAAAATCGGATAATCCGCTCATTTTCCTAGTAGTTTTTCCCTTAGTTTCAGTGCCATGGTATCTTTGAGTCTTTAGCGCACATTCCATTGAAATACTAGTTTTCCAGCCAGTACATTTCACAGCCATTCATTCATTCCGTTTACTTTTCCAAAACATTTCACCAACTAAAATTATGCCTTTCAATTACATGCATTGAAGACGCTCTATCACTTTGCGGAAAATTCAGTGATGATTCTTAATCTCTGACGTGCAATACGTCTCGTTTTTATATGCCTGACTACTATTTGCCCAGCAAAACTGTTTATTCCACAGCATATTACGCTCATTTGGAGGAATCTGAGTCTATGCCGATTGGTAAAATTAGCCTCGCATTTTGTAACTTCCCGTATAAAGCTTGTCCCGATAGCTGACCCAAAGTTGAAAGACTACAGTTTGTCAGCGTTAAATTCCTCCAAAGCTACAGCTCAACAAAGCACATGCTTCTTCTGCGGAGATAAGGAGTCATTTCTCGGAGTTCCGACCCTGCGGAATTACTCATTTCGAATCTATAATTTTGCAGACACAAACTTGCCAAATGTAAAATGTCCCCGGAAGCAATATAAACCTTGCATGCCCTGGTCACAAATAAGTTGAGCACTGAGCTGAGAGTCAGTAGACTCACCATAATGCAAGTGTCATGTGCGTTGTTTAATTGCCTATTGCAGGAAAATCTTTTTTGTTGGCAGGCTAAAAAGTAGCAAATTTGTTGACTTTAACACTGTATGCGACTTACTGTCTGTCTGCTACTGTCTACGAGTGCGGTAAGAAGTGGTAGCAGGTAGGGGGGAGGGGAGGGTTGGAAAAAGAGAGTAGGGGAGGGTATGAAAGGGAGAGCTGGGGAGAGAGAGGGGAACTTGCTGAGGGACTGATTGTCGGATAATCGACACTCTACTGTGTATTAGCACCCATGAGTGTAACTGTGTTCCTCATATTTAGTGGAACCATGTGATTGGAAAATCATTGAGAGCTATATGTAATGATGTACACAAAAAATCTAAATAGCACTTCCATATGGGAGACCCTGGCTAATACAGACTGCGGCTTAATCTGGTCAGGCATTGGGGAATATGGTGCAGATAGATTATTACAAGGTCATTAGATTGAGTCACTTTTGCAACATCCAATGGTATTCCTGATCCAGTATATTTGGTTTATTGATGGACTCATTGCTGAAATTGAACGTCTGGAGCAGATTTGCATATCAATGCTTTGTAGGGATTTTTTATGGTAGAAGTCTGCAAACACAGGCATGGAATTCAAATGCATTGTGCTGGAATGATATTTGTCCAGAATATTGTCAGGATTCTAATTACCTTCATATACTCCAGGAAGATTAAGATCAAAGCATTAGCTGGATAAGATTTGAGTTTGTTTTAACCCTTAACCAGTGACATGGGGTCTGACAGACCTCTGCAATTTTTGAATTCTGATTATTTTAAAACAGTTGTTTTCAAAATGTCTGTAATTCTTGTTACCTTCATAATTTTGCCTAAAAAGCATGTATCATCCTCAAAATTTTATACATTCTGTATTTCTGTAAAGTGGCATTTGAATTTAATGAGCGGTCTGTGAGACTTCGCGTCTCACAGACTATATTGGAGAATCACTTGTTGCTGTGCTGGTGGATATGATTCTGAATGAGGTTAAAAAGACAAACCTATGCAATTGTACAAGTATAAGAGTAAAGATCTCCTTGTTTGTAGTATTTGGTAGTCACGCTATGTGCAATGTATTAATAGATTTTTGGAAAATACATTCGGTAAGATAGAATGGTTTCTCAAGACGATGCTCGCAAAATAAAATATCCTGCTTTTTTGGAAATTTCACACTCTTAGACCTATAAATGTGAAACATATTAGAGATTTTGTTAATAATTATAATAAAACCACGGTTTATTGCTTGTTTTTTGTGTCATTATGCCTGTACTCCCTGTAAGCAATACTTGGGTAACATATGTTGGGAGAATGACTTTGAATCCCGAAATAGCACGCACCCATGCCTCGTTTTTGCTATTCATTGTGCTCTTCTCTGGGTTATTAACCTCTCCTTCAGTCTTTGGGATCAGTACATCAAAACAATGAATTTTAAGCCAGAAGAAATGGAAAAGGGAGAGGGAAGGCTCTAGTTGATGGTAAGATATCAGTGTAGAATGCCTAGAATGAGAAACTTTCACCAAAGGTACATTTGCAATTTGTGAAACTACACCAGATTGGAAGAAATGATGCCGTGTGTTATTTCTTGTAATTTATGAAGGTCATATGCATCAGAGCATAAGTTTGCATTCATAAATGAAGCTTGTACCGAGCAGCATCAATTTACAATGTTTAAAAACTTTCTTCTACATAGCGTCACTCCAAGTGCTGACTGGATTATTTTTGCACAGTAAAGAGCTTCTCTTGTAATAATGGTATCATAGAGTGATATTAGCTATGATTCCCTAATTAATGTGAATCAAAATGGCATCCATTTAAGTCTTATGTTGTTCCATGGTTTATATTTATATGGATGTAAAATGGTGGAGTTAACTTGGTCTCATGTGTATGGTTATAAAACGAAAAAGTTTATCATACCTTATTGAAGATCATGAAAGAAAAGAGAGCATCATATTCACTGCCATAACTGAAAACCAGGACTGAGACCTGAAGCTGAGAACCAAGCCAGCCCATAAAAATAGAGCTGACCATTACTAGTTTTTTGTCTTGAATTACAACTGCTTTGTGTTAGAGTTGTGTTTATACATATGAGGGATGCTCGATTTTGTAGCTAAATGTTTTTAAATTTATTATTCTTTGTTTATTTCCAGGTTGTTTGGAGGAAATTGGAAGAGGCACCATCATCTCAAAGGAGGTGATAACTTTTGTTGATATTACTCACAACATTCCTCTTGCATTTGATAACTAAGGGAATATTAAGTTTCATTTGTTTCATCTGTGGACGTTAGCAGTGAGTTACCCTAAGTTATTGTTTTTCATTCATCACATTCTGTAATTTTCTCTATTACCAAATATGTATTTTATTGAATTTTTTCTATTTTTTATTGTATATCTTTTGTTTTTAGCTGTGAAATATACTGTTGTTGTGCCTAGTTTTGTAATAACTTTAAATTTATACATAATTTAATTAATATCTTTGATACTCCTTTGTGTATTATATTTTGTTGCTTAATTTTAATATATGTATTCCTGGAATTGTCTGTGGGTTGATATTATATACACTTTGTAAATGTATTTTTGATATGTACAACTTTAATTTTGTAAATATTTGTGAGTATTTGTAAAATATTTGTAATGTTTTTACTTAACTTTTGATATAGAATATATTTTATCAAATGAGGAAGTCTGAGTATTTATGCTTATATTACCCTTTCCTTGTGGAGAAAGGTATATTTTATAGAGGTGGGTTGTTTTTGAACGAACGCTTCCGAAGGAATAGGTCCATGGATTGAACAGGAGATCTGACGACCGACTTCTAAGGAACGACCATTCCTTTTGGTCCTTCTCTCCTTTCGGTCTACCGCTCCTTTCAGTCAGTCGGTTCTTTCAGTCCTTTGTTCCTTTCGGTCAGTTTGTCCTTTCGGTTTGTCATTTCTTTCGGTACGTTGCTCCTTTCAGTCCTTCGTTCTTTTCGGTCCATCATTCCTTTTGGTAGGCCATTTCGGCCCTCGCTCCTATCTTTAAGAGATTGGATATTCTCTATAATTCCCCAAAAATTCCTCTGCTGATGGTAGCATTGTAATTAGAGGTAATTTTTTCTTTTAATTTAAATAATAAAAATAATTTCTATTTAAATCATACCTATTTACGAAACGATGTAATAAGTTGGTAATATCATCTCCCATCTTTTATTTCATCCATATTTCATCTAAGTATTATTTTAAATTAAGTATATACAATACAAATACGTCTCATTTCAAAATAAATGTTAATATAAAGTAAATTTCAATTTTTTACAATGCTTAAATAACACTTATACAAAACTAATATAGTAGCAGTATTTTTTTTCAAGCTGATGCTTCATAATTCTATTCAGAGGGCCAGTCTATGGTTGCATGGTGGCCTGATATATTGGTCTGACAACCAATTATCAGGCGTTATGCTCCTGAGGGATCAAACTGCATTACCATTAATTGAATCACAAGGCATAGTCAGTTACTGTTTTCAAGCAGTACTCTTATATCATCCACGATAGCTGATATTTAGAAGCTTGCAGAGGATGGGTGTCAAGTATAGTTTCAACCATGAATAGAATAATGTATGTTTGCCACAGTGAGCTATCAGGAAATGCTGGAAAGTATGAATGAGAAAAGAAATACTTTAAGATCAGCAAAAAAGAGGAAGGTGAGTTTGACGGGACACATGCTGAGGAAAGATTGCCTGCTGAAAAGAATATTATAAAGAAATTTTGAGGGAAAGAGAGGGAGAGGAAGACGAAGAAATGATATGTTGACCGACATGAGGACAGATTCACCTTAGAAGAAGACATTTGCAATATGATAGTATATTTTTTAATGATAGTAAATTGATATTTAATCAATCACTTTTTATAACTTAATTTTACTAAAATAAGTCTTCCAAGACTTACATTGCTGAAGATAAAGTGGAGGAGAGGGCACAAAAATCGATGTCATCAGGGTGAAATAATTTCTGGAGCCTTCTGCTTAAGGGTGAAAAATTTTCAAAAGCAAAAAAATCGTAAACTTCACTTGAATTCATTTATTCAAAATTTTCATAATCATCTGTGGGACTCGATTCAGGGGGATTGTTTCAGAGGCATGAGATACAAAGCTCATCGATTAAGTAACTAATAAATATCAGCATTTTTTTCATCTCGGGGAGAGATTGATGAATGGACCAATCATTCTCTTACAGTTCTTCCATTGTTTGGTGGAATTTAGCCGAGTATTATAAATGCACATACATTTTAAGCAATAAAATTAATCTGTGAAATTGTTGTGGATCGCCTTATGTGAAATGATCATTTTCCTTGAAAGTACTATAGCCATTTGAGCAACGTGCTACGTCACTTGAATGCAGATGACCCACAATACATAACTTCCATTGCCCACGTCCCCGCTATCGGTTCCACAAGGGTAAGTCAATAAATGAGTCGCGAACGTCAGTATTTCATCATCAGTATCGGTCGTAAACATTTCATTGGGAATGCTTGGGACATCCACCGTACAGTCCCGACTTAGCCTCCAGTAATTTTCATCTGTTCGGGCCCCTAAAAATCATTTGGATGGCCGGCGTTTTGTAAATTGATGACGCATAGACCAAGAGGTTACTCGTTGGCTGCAGCACGAAAGAATTCTTTGCTGCCGGCCATCAAAGACTTTGGAAGAGTTGGGATGAGTGTCTGAATGTACTAGGTGAATATGTAGAAAAGTGAAATAAATTTCAGGAAGTTACTTTGATTATTATTGCCTCTATCCAGTTTTGCGAGTTATTTATTGACTTACCCTCGTAATAATGGTTGAGGCTTATCATTCGATATATACTATTTTATTTTCCGCGAAGCATAATTCCGTAGTTATGAATACCTGAACTCATATCTAATGTGGATTGAGATCCTGACGGCTGATAATTGACTAAGGCTTCGCTACTATGCGAGTGATTTACTCGTGTAAGTATACCATCCTTGTCAGCAATTCGCTATATGCCGAGTTGAATATCAATCATGACTGTGCCATATTCTGTGAAATCATGTATAATACTAAAATCTGCTAAACTACCGAAACGCGAGTTTTTCGCGGAATTATATGCACTGGACCTCGTAAAAATATATAATTCCTCTAAAAATGAAGCCCCTGTGAATTTCACATTTGAAGGGACGTATCGTTAACGCACTAGGTGCCAATAGAGGATCTGTGTTCGAATATCTAAAGGAGGTATTGAGTTTTTCGCACGCATTTACAACAGGTAAGCCGTAAATCTGAGTCCGAAGGTAATGAGGGAACAAAAGTATGTTAGACAAATTTTAAGCTATCCGGGACTAGCCACGGAGTTTCACTTTTACGGAGTCACCCGCAATGCACAAATTCTCTGTGGAAATTCGCACAAAAGTATGTTAGGAATATACAATATTTTATCTCTTTTGCGTCCCGTACTCTCTTACCGTGATGTTACCCTTTTGCGCGATTGAGCAGGCGGTGTTTCGACCGTCATATAATCTTTGTAAATTATCCTGATTACAAACGAGTGAGATAGTTGGTTAAAATTAAGTTGCCCGAAATCTGTCATATTCAGGTGCTTGACAGTTGAGAATTCGAAAGAAAATTGTTGACGGTCCAAACATCGTAGCGCGATCGCACGAAGGTTGAATAGAAAGCGCACTGATGCAAGATTCATGAGCCTTTTTTCCCGTGATTGAGCGGATTATTGATGTTTTTGGCCATAAAACTGAAAACTGCCGACAAAAAACAAATTTTATTGCCAATTACCCCGTGGTTTGTAATTTCTTGCGAAATTGTACTTTCATACATCTCCATTCGATCAAGCCCTTGGTTTTAAACTAAATTTTTCTATCGCCGAGTGAAAAAACAGTTTCTCTCCGCTCTCAATCTGTTCAACCACATATCGGAGCGGCAGTTTGGCTTCAGCGGACACTCAACCGCGCATCGGGTGGTTTGTTCGGTAGTGTCTCGATATTCCAGAGCCTCGGCAGTGATGAAATTTTGACATCACAGCGTCGAAAATTTCAAATAGGGCCGTTCAAAAGTCGGGATTTTCTGAGGTTCGACCTTGTCGAATCCTTGCTGAACAAGTCCCCTGGTAAAGAACCTTCTGAACTAATGGTGGGGAGTTTCAATCGGTGGCACTCCTTCCTAGATGGCAGCTTGGCGTTCGATTGGTTGTATAAATTGTGTGCGTTTTCTGGCAGCCGAAATCGTACGTCTTCCCGATTTAGATTACGAACGTCATTTCGTCCTGACTCTGGGATGACGCATTCCGGGGCTCGACTACATTGGATCGGCGGTCGATTCCGGACAGCTGTGCCGCAGGACGTTTGGCTCTCGCCGCTGCTCGACGTGTTCACTGCGGACACACATTGGATAGACTGCCAAGTGATGTACCAATTAACGTAAATAAGGTGATTTTTACCATTATTTTTTATGCTGTGCAATTTGATTATGTTCACTTTTATCCGTTATCATTGGTACATGACTGTTCAATATTTACCTAACCTATTGGCTGATAAGCTCGGTGAATTCAGGCGTGAATCCGTGGAAATAAATTTCTTTTAGACTAACTAGAATCTTAGAATAGACTAGAATCTAAATACCACCAGATTTTGCGAGGGAAGTAGCTTTCCCTGAGGTGAGAAAGATTACCAGGTGCCACTTTGAGAAAATAACTTGTATTCATATTGAATGCGATCAATGAGGACATATATTTCCTACAGTTATGACACGACTTCAAAGATGACAAAACGTAATGAAAACTTCACGGTTGGTTTAAAATATATCAGCGAGATAATTAACCTCAATGACATTATTTCGCGTACATTTAATAATTGAAAGGAAGGTAGGCAGATATCAGTTTTATAGTAAAAAGATCACTCGATATTTTTCTACATGATTTTTATTTGGTCCGAAGAGTTAAACGCATGGGCGTCATCTTTAAATACAAAATATTGTTGGGAGTTACAATATTTGCTAGGCATAATGTGCTGCACTGGTAGTGCCATCTATCCCTGCCACCTCCCGATAACCCAACCTGCGCCAACAAATATTCAAGGTATAATGCATTTTATATATATAGGTCGGTGTCGGGGGAGGTGAGGAAGTGAATATAGGAAGGGAAGAAGGTGGAAGCGATATGAGAGGGGAAGAGTAGGAAGGAAGGATGGCGGGAGTAAGGGGGGGGGAAGAGGGTACTGTAGGAAGGGAAGAGGGCGGGGGTTGGGAAGGTGGTGTATTCACAGAGAGGCAGGTACGTACGTAGCGCTGTAGTCACCACACATCAAATGGCATCCGCCACAAGACAAAGGCAACTTGTTGAGATATTCTCGCATAGAATGAGAGTTTACACCAGCGTCGAAACTTGATCATTTTAGTTGCTGCCCCGTATAGCATGTTTTGCGTTCTGATGGTACGTTTTTTCCAAAGCATTTCATGACTCATTTCCACGATGTGGCCATTTTTAGAAGCAATGGTCGTAATTGTTTCCAATTCCAGATCAAAATTGCCAATCTATTTTATCGTTCGTTTTCTTAAGGAAGGATCCCAGGCCGTTCATATTGTATAAGGGAGAGGTCCTCCAGTTCTTAATATGAGGTCAACTCTTACAAAGTTTTTACGCTGAATAATACGATGAGGGAATACTAATAAAAATAGATGCGAAGACTAGAGAAGAGCATTCAGGTGTCATATTTAGCTGTGTTCTGTTGCCTTGGATGGGCATATACTCTCCGGGCCCTCTAGCTTTTGTGAATACCTTGATGATATCTGGCGTCGCAGATCTTCCCCTTTCTCTGCTCACTAATAATCAAATGGAAGCCCAAAACAACCAGAGTGAATAGAAACGGCTAAAAACGACAATCCTCTTTCATGCCCACTCCCAGCTGAGAAAGAAACCGCAGAAACCTCAGGCCACTTTAAGAAGAGTACCACCTTTCCTCAAGTAAGGATAAAGAGGAGGATTATCTGCTGAGTAAATTGTTTATTGTTCGTCCTGAGGTCGTAATCTGTAACTCATAACACCGGTGACGATCGACCTCCGGTGATATCAGATCACTCGTCACCGCCTTTATTCTGTAATCCGACGTAATTTATTATGTAAACTGTAATTTATTATGTAATCCGACGAGATGATGATCTTCACCCAAAACGGGGTGATATGGCATCACCGATTGGATAGCCTTATCCCATCCCCGTTGCCCAACACCACTTACTATGGCGTCGAAACTTCAATATTGGTCTATTGCATTAGCCGTAGGGTAATTTATACGACTGCAGTTCCGTGCATCTATTTAAAACACAAAAAAATAAGCCTTTAATGCATTTAGTAAAGCTTGGTAATCATGCACAATAACTCTCATAACACGACAAATGGTTTAAGAAAGAACTTTCGACATATTTCATGTCGTGATATTTCCCAATACGAGCTCACATATTGCCCATGGGATTGAGACTTTGGTGCCAATGTATAATGTGAAAAACTGCCTTCCATAATGTTTCACAGAGCATAATCTTTCACGAAGCTTAGGTGAAGGACCGCGACCGCCCACTTGACCGCTCCTTTTCCTCCACTTCACTCAGTAAACAATGTTGCTGCTCCCTTCCATTCCAATTATCATTCGGGTCTCGCTGGGAAGACGGGCGAAGGGGCTTCCCGTTATAGTTTCACCTGCCTCTGTCTTTTTATTCTTTATGGAACAGCGTTTTAACCGAAAGGAATGTGTTTTTGTCTCCTTTCTGCCTCCGCTTACTCCTCGCTCGATTTTCTTTGCATAAAATTATTTCCAAAACCCTTTTCCCCTCTGCATTCATTTCAGGCGGTAAAATATCCCACTTTGATCGATTTTACTGTTACACTATGCTTTATCTCGCGATTTGCCTAAGTTGTTACACCACCAGGATAATGTTACATGAATGAAGTTTTCTGAGCAAAAGTGAATGCTTTGTACGGATACTTTGCTGTGTTCGCGTTAAAGTCACATCTAGTGCGAGGGAAAAATGAGAAATTAAACCTATGCCGAGGTTTTTCATATTTTATTTACGAAGTCGAATCTACCAAAGTAATGAGGATAGCCTGACTTATATGCGAAAATTAACCTCTTTCCTTTACTTGACTAGCAGTCATTCGCTTCAGACTCTTCTTTTTGCTTTTCTTGTTAATGGAACTCAGTTCCTTTTTTCAATTCATGTTTAATAAAATTCGCTTCTATTATAATTTTACATGTTTTCAACTTTATGTAGTTGTAAGAACTGATTCCTCTAGAACCATAAACGGGGCAGCATTTCTCATCAACATCAAATGGTATTCTGCCTCCTGGTAGGTCCCAAGCACCAAAGCTTGTCTCCAATTCGTCCTGTCTGATCTCTTCATTGGTTACCTTTAACTTCTTTTTATCTTCACTTCGTCTGTCATTTTCAGCCTTCTTCTTCCTCTTCTCTTTTCCCTCTCCACTGTTCCCTCGACTGCTGAATTTTCAAATCCCCTTCCCTCGAAAAATATGTCCGATCCAGTTTCCCTTTCTCTTCTGTATTACCCAGCATTTTTACCTACGAGGAATTTTGGCGATTGTCTCTTCCTCTATGTTTCCCACTCTTCCTTCACTTCTTCCGCCCACCGATTCTCAGCACGTTATCTACTAATACAAGTACGTACAACACCCTTGGGACGATGGCCATCGCCGTTGAAGAATGCATTTCTTTTTCCAATCGAGATTATATGCGATTCAAGTCAAATGAGGACCTTGTTGCCACATTCTACCTTTCAAGGGAGGAGAATGGGTTCACAGATCGACAACTAAGGCTTCAATTTTGCGAAAACAACGCGCCATTTTTCTCCCGTTGCGTTACCGTACAAGCCATGAAAACCGAGGGTATGCTTGCGAATGGAACTTGCCAGGTGATCCGGATCGCTCCGACTCGCTTGACTGGATAAAGGCGAAGGTCTAGGGAATACTTAGGGGATAAGGTTTTGGGAGGTGAAATGTATGGGAGGGAGGGGAGATGTTGACATGTATTATGCGAATGTATTTAGTGGAGCTCAGTTTTTATTTTGGTTGCTTGTGGTGCGCGGAAAAACGTTTTATTTACCTAACTTTTCGGCAATGTATCACTCTTATTTAATCGCTTCTGTCAGACCTAGAGATATAGTGAGGCGTCATGATTATATTCTTTGTGTCGCTCTGAAATACTCCAGTTCTGCTTCTCTTCTCAAGCAAACTAAGCCCAGCTTGTAGCCTCCGAGTCTCTAGGGGCTCCTACCATAATCTCTCTAAGAGTTGTGAAACACTACATATTTGCTCGTAGCAGTTTCAAAGGAAGCGCGCAGCTTTTCTTTGTATTTAATTAAGTTTATGAATTTTATATATATTTTATGTATTTTTAATATATAAGTAAAGGGTACGGTTTTGGGAATTGAAATGGTGAAGTGTATTACGTGAGTGTTTTGAGTAGAGGACATTTTTTACTATGGTCACTTACTGTGCGTGGTAAGAATGAATTTTTATTCCTATCTGTTCGGCAATGTGTCTCTTTTTGATCGCTTCTGTCGGATCTAGAGGTGTATTGTGGCGCCAAAATGATATCCACTGTGTCGCTCTGAAACACTGCGAGATTAAGATTAGAGATTGCAAAACGTAGAGGTTTTTATTGCAATTTTCAGCGGTCAATTAACTGAAATTATTGTTGCAATTTCCGTTTTCAATGATTTTCTGCTCTCTTTAGGTGGACCAGATTTGGTACTTGCGTTTAAGTTTAACTTTTATTATTACTTACAACTCATACCGCATGATTTTAAAAGGAATTAATTGCCGTTATTAAACACCATTAATATTCTCCCCATAGCTTAGAATTTAAATATTTTTGATAACAAAGCACCGTCCTAGTTACATGCAATATCCTAGCATTACTTTCCCTACCGCATTATGGTTATTTCTCTCCGGCCACAATTGGCTATTAAATGGAATAATTACATGTCTTGTGTGTTTGTTACCTCCTGCGACACAACCACAAGGTGGCTCGCACTGTAGTTTGTGGATGATGATGATTTGGTAAGTCATACATAGAAAGTAACAAGCATGATACTCAATAAAGTAATTTATTTTCCATCTTATTATCGCTTCTTATACAATGAATGTACAGCGCAGCGTGAGATTTTTTTCCGCTATTTTTTTTGCAAAAAATTAGGGTCGCGCGCCTCTTATGAAGGTATTAGTGAAACGCAATGGCTCGATTGATTTCGCGTATAGTTAAAAAATGCATCGAAGCAAAAATTCTCGCAGATTCTTAATAAATTGCCAATTTTCACGGGGTATGTCAAGTCGGTCGGTTGAGGTTGGGAAATTTTAACTGCTGTCCCCGCCCCACTCCAATTCCTGCATTCCCCCACCTCCGCGCACCATTTTGACTCGGCGTGTCCCAAAGTTTACCCGTCTTATCGAACAATGACGTGGGAAAAAGTAGACGCAGTACTCCTACGAACCAATCATGTCCTGTGTTAGTAATAGGACTCCGTCCAATCAACGAGACCATTTGATTATGTGCCTCTCTTCCTAGTAGTAGCAGGACTGTAGGCGAATTCACTTATACGTTGGAGGCGAACAAGTGAGGACCTTTCGGGTCGGAAACCAACTTGCTGATGGAATGTAAGTTCCTCTCTTCATCGAGGAAAAGAAGCAAGGATCTCCAGTCATGAGGAGGTATTGTGAAGCTTTCCTTTCTTGATGTTTATTATAAAACGGAATGAATTATAACGGATCTTTATCGATTTCTCTCGTTAAGGAAGTGATAATCTGCGATTGTTAAATATTGCGAGGAAATAAATTCTCATCGTTAGTTCGATTATTTCAATTCAATAATTGCCGTACTGAGTCTGAATTAAGTTAATCGATTTTCCCGTTGACTGCGCAAATATTTTGTTCGATTTTTAAAGCTGAACGAGCATAGGTGTATAGTTTAGTAGATTTCGCGTCAGATTGTTTGTCGAAGAAAGATCCGATGCTTTCCCGACGTATGATGTTAGCGCACACTTGGTGCTACCCACAGAGTTGTGTAGGATCGTTTCGATATAGATGGGTCTATCGTTATTGGGGCATGTCATGATTTTCTACTGGGCTTGGCTCGGGATCGGGTGCCGTTGGAATGGTTTGCTACTTATCCCATGGTCTAGAATGCTCCTCAGCTCGGGTTTCCGAGAAATGTCGGAAGAGTTTGCGGTGTCACGGTTGAAGGTGTAATTCTTTCCTAGCCGGATTTTGATAGCCGCCTTTGTTTGTAGAAAATGTTAACGGTGATTATATTTTATGGCGGCAGTTCTCCTAAGAAGAGGTATATTTCAGAGAATAGCCCATGCAATCCCGAAAATTGTGCGTGTCCAAGTCCTCCGGCTTTTGAGTGTGGTAACCTTTTTTCGCAAGTCTCTGAAAATTTTTAATTTTTCATATCTGTGTAATGAGTAGGTTAAATTATAGTGTAATCATTTTTTGATTTTGTGTATTTAGTGACGCGAGCATAATTTCTGTTAATGTCAAATCTCTTGCGAAAAAGACGTTCCCTATAATACACCACGGAAACCAAATGAGCGCCGGCTAAAATTTTGCTTCGGTATTTGGTAAACATTTTTGTTAAAAAATCTCAATTTAGTCTCATTTAGAATTTTTCTGTATGGTGGAATATTGCTTACATTGAATTAATTTTTTCAAGGTTAGAATATTATGACTAGATTTTTTGCGACATTGAATGAAAATTCTTTATTTTTTCCTATTAGGTTCATATAATTATCTGTGGGCTTGCTAGTTTTAATTCGATCATTTCGCATAGGTCGTATTACTCATTCGCATAGGTTCGCATTGGTGGTATTAGTAAAATTTTCAAATATCTACTGTACTTTTCTAGTATTCTTTCTGGATTTATTTTTCGCGTCTAGTTCTATGCAGTCCACAAGGTATATCAACCAGTTAAAGATCACCAATGCGGAATGTCTGAGTTAACTACGAGAGTGAAAATTGCAAGACTGCTGATGATACTGGACTCAACGGATAACAACGGACACTGCAAATCTGAGGTCATGGAGCGTTCTCATCTCGTACGACGCGATGACTGCACATGGACATCGTTCTCATCTCCTTGGAGATAGCCTCAGACGAAGACTAGCGCTGCGAATAAGGATGGACTCTTGATTTCGCTGGGAGTGATCAGCCGCTGCGACGTCTGTCATTTTGAATGACAAACGTGACTTCGCGGATTTTCATATCGTCAAATTTGGTAAGTAGCAAGTTACTTGTCAAGTGTTTAATTAGCTGTACTTAGTTTAAAAATTCAACTCTGCGGAGCAAACTGGTTTCTATGATTTGAAATATTTTTTATTAGAATTTTGAGGTATAAGTAGGGTTTTTGCGGAGGTTTTATTACTAACTTCCACCACATTGCCAAAGCTTTTAGCTGAATACGATGCGAACTTTTTCGTGAAATACCGGTCCCGAGTTCAGTTGAAAGTACTGTGTAGCGGTAGCGAAGCATGGTAGAAGTTGCGTAGATTATTATTTTCCATGGAAGTCATTTCTCTAAGAACTGACTCCGCCCGGGAGAATAAAAGCCATATTACTCTCTGGCACCTCAGGTGAACCTTCGTGGACA
Source organism: Ceriagrion tenellum (assembly GCA_963169105.1). Taxonomy (NCBI): domain Eukaryota; kingdom Metazoa; phylum Arthropoda; class Insecta; order Odonata; family Coenagrionidae; genus Ceriagrion; species Ceriagrion tenellum. Next base: position 41,316,688 of record OY720636.1, on the reverse strand, counting down.
AATTCAAAATGATTAACCCGATATTCGCATAAGTTCCTTAGCTCTGAGGCTGTTAATCCAGTTGTTTAGATTTGCATCTCCAATGAGATGCTGACAATATTGGTTGTATTTTAATTCAGCTTTGACTGTATCAGGAAAAGCACTCTTGAAATGGTGACCTTTCCCGGCCTTTTAAGTGAGATGTAGTTGTATTGTCAGTTTCCTATCGTGTACATCTACACCTACATCTACGTAATACCCTGCGAGCAACTACGAGGGTGTGGCAGGGGGTGAAGATCAATAAACATGCACTATTGACATGCAACTAGGATATTTAAATGAGACATGCTAGAAAATAGGGTCACATGGAGCTAGATGGTTAGTATCTACATAATAAGGAAGGGATTATTGGTTGTTATTACATGCATCATGCACTACAGACTACTCTAACTATATTTCACCTGCCTATCTCTTCGCTACGCTGCCTATTGTTTTCTCTTATAGTACGCGGGAAAAATGAGTTTAAATCTATCGGTACGACAATCTATCTCTCTAATCTTGTTAAGATGATCAAACCTAGCATAACACGCAGGGGTTCTTGATGTATATCTAACGTCATCTGTGAACAAATCGGTTTCGAATTTACTTAAAAGGTTTAACCTAAATTTTAACCTGCGTTCTGATAGTAATTCCCATCCTAGTTCTTCTATTAAGCTCGTAACACCTACACATATATCATAACGGCCTTTAACAAACCTAGCGGATCTCCTTTTCAGGCGCTCTAATTCTTTTATCATACCTTCCTCGTACGGATCCCATATACTAGCGGCATATTCTAAATGAGGCCTGACAAGTGTAATATAGCTTCTTTCTCGTACTCTCTCATCGCATTTGCCTAGAACCCTTTTTACGAATCCTAATCTACAGTTTGCTACACTAGTTATTTCCCTGATGTTTCCCTTATGACATGTGATGGTGACGCCTAAGTATTTAATAGATTCTACGTTAGGTATTTTCTTTTCTTTGATGCAATAATTATTCCGGGGAAAGCCATTCTTTTCCAAAAGTTCATTATCGCTCATTTCTGCAAATTTAATTCTAGCTGCCAACTGTCACACCAATCATCAATCGCATCTAAATCCTTAGCTAAATACTGACTGTCCTCTTCATTTCTAATTTCCTTATACACTACTGCATCATCGGCAAAAAGACAGAGCTTGCTATTTTTTACTACTGTATTCAGGTCATTTACGTACAGAAGAAATAAAATTGGGCCTATCACGCTTCCCTGGGGAACACCTGATGTAACTTTTACTTCGCCGGAGCTGACACCATCTAATACCACCTTTTGAACCCGTTCATGTAAGAAGTCTCCTATCCAGCCTACTACATTACTGTTTATCCCGTATGATGCTAACTTCGCGAGTAACTTACAGTGAGGAACCTTGTCAAAAGCTCTTCTAAAGTCAAGAAACGCTGCGTCTACCTGTACGTTATCTTCTCCGGAAACTAAAATATCGTGAGCAAAAATACTTAATTGAGTTTCGCAAGACCGTCCCTTCCTGAACCCATGCTGGTTTGTTATCAATAAATCCTGGCTGTCGAGTTGTCCCATTATTGATGTAACTATTCTATGCTCTACAATTTTACATGATAGTGACGTTAATGATATTGGTCTATAATTACATGGCTGTTCCCTTTCTCCGCTTTTATAAATTGGGGTCACGTTTGCTATCTTCCAGTCTTTGGGAACCGCGTGTTCTTCGAGGGATTTGTTAAATACTACTTTAAGATACGGAGCAATTTCGAGAGCTAATTCTTTATAAACACGAGCTGGAATTTCATCAGGACCTGAGGGCTTGTTCGTGCTAACGTTACTTAGTAAGGATACGATTCCACTACAAGATATATCGATCGGGGGCATTGGTTGTTTAAATCGGTCTGGTATGCTTTCGCGGAAACTATGCATAGATTGATTACAAACACTCTGAAAAAAGTTATTAAAAAAATTAGCCTTATCTAAACTGGAAGTTACTATTTCGCCTCTATCGTTTTTCAAAGAATTTACCGTTGATTTTTTAGTTCCCTGTACTTCCCTAACATATGACCAAAATGATTTCGGATTTCCCTCTAGTTGTTCTCCAAGTACTTTTCTCATGAATTCATTAAGCGCCTTGCCTAAGGGCTGTTTTTGCGGCTGCTTTACACATTTTATATTGTTCGATAGTATTTTTTAGGTCGCTATTAGCTACATTTTTCTTAGTTTTGCGTGGCTAACTCGTTGGCGTTTTAAACATTTTCTATCCTCCGCGTTGTACCACCTTGGTTCCCTATTCTCACTCTTAACAGTGTACCGTCTTCTCCACCCAACTTCTCAGCTGTATTCTTCCACTTGATCCTTTCCTTTATAATTGCCCAATATCGATCAGGCTACTGCCACCGTTTTGCTACCAAAATTCCAAGTATCAATTGGGACGTTAAGCGAAGAGCACTTTGGCCTTATTCTCAAATGCGTAGTCTAATACCTGCGTAATCTCCACCCTCCATTCCCTCCACCCTCAACTATATCACCCTCCGATCCGTCAAAGCTCTAATGAGCTCAATTTCCGGTCGCATTACAGAATAATCAGACTCGGAAGTTTTTCAAGGTTTTTGTAGATATCACTTTTTGATGTTAGGTTTAGTTTCTATCCTGGTTAAAAGCCTTATTAATACATTCTTGAACAATATCATCTTTTCAGCGACAACTCTGCTTGGTTGCACCCGAGGCTGTCTCCTCCTTCGATATGACGAAGATGGAAAGACTACTCAGGATTGAAGCTGGCTGAAAAAATGCGCCAAACAGCCAACGTGAGTTATTAGAAATCTCTCGGTCTTTATCGCTCGTCTATATTGTAACTCTTACGCTCTCGTGGTGAACAGCTGATCAAATGTATCTGTCAATATTTTTTGTCTTCCGTTTATTTTCTACCTTCGCCATTGCGAGTAAATTATACCGTACGGCTTCGAAAATTTCCGATGGTTATAAGATTTTGTGTGGTTGGAGTTAAAATATTCTCAATTTTTGCGAATAGTGTAGTCAGACATGTTAAACGTAAGTTTTCTTCAAATCATTTAATGTTCAAATTTTTATACATTTTTCACAAATGGATAAAATCGCTGCTGTGGAAAATTTTTTATCGATTCGAGAGTTAAATTTCCTTCTCTATCATTCTATTCTTTTGGGGAACCTAATGAAATACTCGCTCATGATTCGGCATAATGCACAAATAAGTTCATATGATAATGCTCGCCAATTAAGATAGTCAATTCACTCTATCAACATATTGTGCTTAGAATATATTAAGGGATATTTATGGGTTGCATGAAGTGGATCATTTTGCTTGGTAAGGTCCTTGTTTGCAGTTATTAGTCTGAAAATTCGTCCTTAAGGAGCAATATTTAGACATTTCATTCGGGTTCTGCGTAATTTTCTTTTGCCCACCACCCGTAATTTACTTTGTAAATATAGCCATATTAGATGGCTTAAATTTTTTTCGCCATAGAGTTCTTGTTGTACACAATTTGTGTAAATTATTGCCTACCGTGATAGTTTTTACCGTTGGGAACACTTCACTCAATAATTGAAAAAGAACTTCGTGCATTGAGTATTTCCCATCTAAGCTTGCTTTATGCCTCATGAAACATTTTCAAAACTTTTACAAAATACCTACAATATTTGCAAACGTCTATGCGCCGTTAATTAGCCTGCCTGTATTGTATTTACTTCCTAATAAATGTACGCTATATTTCGTGATCTGCCAGAAGGGTAAGTAGTTGATTTATTTGCGGTGACCAGCAGTATGTTTTGAGATTGCTGTTATATATTATCCTGTATGAGGTTATTTTGAATGGATTATTTGATGTGGTTCTGTTTTAGTTGTGATTTGATGAAGAGAAACCGATAGTGATTTTTCTTACGAAGAGGTAGAGAACAACAATGCAGTGATAATGCTATACGTTAATGCAGTAATTGACTGCTTTATTTAGCTATAACCTTCTAGCTTTTTTTAGTATTTACGAACCCGTTTATAAGACATGTAATAAATAAAATTTGCTTTTTCATTATTTAAGATTTTTTACATATCTCTTTCTAAACACAACTAAATCCAACATATCCATAATGAATCTCCTCTCTTCCCATCATTATGAGGAATCTAAACACAAGGCATAGGAATACTATGCCATTATCCGTAATGTTCCAGTGTCTTACCATTGCATAAAAAAATAAAATTCCATTTCTTACGCCCTTGATAAAATATATTACAAGAACTTACTTACATTGCTCTATTTAGGACTTAAAAATTGCTCAAGCACTGATAAGTGGGGGAAGAGGTTAAATTTAATTTTTTTCGCGGTCGAGCGGGGGAGACAGTGCAGTTTTCACGACGTTTATTATTTAGTTTATTCATGTTTTGTGATGTGCTACATTTTTAGACATGGTCATTTTTTTCAGGGCGACTTGGTGGTGCTATCTTTCGTACTTTTGAAATGTTTCTTAATGGTGTAAATTTTGAGGTATTAATAAAGTTAAAATTGAAGAGAGCCCAGTATATTAATTTAAATTTTCCTTTGTTTTTTAAATTTTATATCGCTATTCCAATATGGAAATAGCTTTTTCCTTCAGAGAAGATATTACAGGCTAAGGCGTAAAGGATTAGAATGCTCTAAAATCTTTTCTGCTTCGTTTGAAATGCACGGAAGCCGTGTGTATATCATGTTAAGCTATGATGCCTCCCGCCGGTGTCCTGACTCAAATTACGAGAGATATTTTTTCTTTACTCTGTGATTTAGGGAATAATTTTAAATAAGAAACTAGAAAGGATATTGATTTTACTACATCAGTGTTAACTTCAAAGCAAGAATTATATTATCCTCGGGGTGGGCTTAAAAATATTTATTTGACCCTATGTACTCATTTCAAAATGCCTCAACTAAAAGATATAGAAACATCGGTTGTATTGTCTTGATGTTTTTATTTGTATAGCCAATGAAAAGGCCACATACCGGAGCTAAAAATTTGTTGTAGGACTTGAATTTATCCCTTAACTGAGGATAATGATACAGTGACTTATTCAAGTTGATTCAGTTTGTCTATTGAAATTACCAATGAATTTTATGAACACTGCCATTCCTTTATTCAGTTACTTAAATGTATGACCCCATTTCAGTTTGATGATTCACTCGTGGCTGGATTATTTTGATCGTGGCATCTATTCATTAAACTATTCAAATTTTTTCGATTAGAAATGAAATAACCTTATATGAATGTGCGAAGAGATTTCAAGTTTCAGAGTTTCATTTCAAGAGTTTCCACGCACACATTTGCACTTTTTTTTTCGAAGTTCATAAAGTATTTTGTGAATGACACCTGCGGGGCTGTGAGAAGGGTGAGAGCGACGTCGTTGCCAAGGGAAACGTCATACGTATGACGGAGGGTGATAGCGGCGATTATGTATCCATGATAGCACTTTTTATCACCTTCACGCCGTCATAGCGTATCACGCTCGAAATTGATGGTGATAGGGGTGATAGGCGTCATAAGGTATCGGATATACGTGCGAATACGTTGAATAAATATTTAATTACAGTAGTCCATGCCCTATTAACTAACTTTGAGTTTATGAATGACTTTCATAAAGCACTACGATTAATTATTACAGGAGAATAAATTGTCTTAGTCCTTCAAAAAAATAAAATCGACTATTTAATTGCATTTTCAATGTTTATTGTTAACAATTCATAACTGTTATTATTGTAACTTGAGTTACCTAGACAGTATGATATCCATGAATGTACGCCTTCATATAATAGACGGTAGGTTTATTGACGTGAAAGTTTCGCTCTTTATATATTTGTTTGCTAAGACAATCGTGAATGACGGTAAGAGTTGCGACGATAAAGTGTTCGTGTCGTTTTAGGATTTGCTGTTATAATCCTATGCAATTTACGCACCTTACTGTGGCAATGTACTGAAGGTGGACATATAAAACTTCAGCTGCCGTTCAGTTGCACAGGCCACTCGACTAATACTTTAAAAGGCACTCTTGAATAACTCTGCGAATTATTTGATGGCTCATATATATGACAATTTCGAAAGAGTTCCAATATAGAAAGGAACTTAAAAAATTATACAAGTTTGCATTATGCTAATACCTAGGTACCTTAGGTGTAACAAATAACCAGCACGTCATCTCATACATATAACGTAAACGGAACTAATACCGTTTAATGTGCACTGAAGTAATTTTCAATGAAATTAATAATGCGACGGAGAGGTTTGAATGGTTTGAATTCATAACAAATCTGCGATGCATTTGCAAAACATAGGTAACCTTTTATTACAAACGAAATCATAACGATAACAACATGATTTTCACTTCCACTATAATTATTAAGATGTGTTAGGTACCTTATACCATATTTAACGCAATATTTAATTCCTAAACATACATGTGGAGTACTTAAACTCTAGTGCCGCCGACATCGTTTCAGCCGCTCAACACGCCGCAATTGTTTGCTAGGAATGTGTCGATGATTTTCATTGGCTGTTCAGATTTTCTCCTACAGGGAGCCCATGACCGTCATACGTGCTATCACGGTGCTATGACGGTGCTTTACATGATCGCTCGATGACGCCGACCGTCATAGGAGGCCGTGATAGTTATCACCCGCCGTCATCGCTCTCACAGTTACATAATCGCCCCGCAGATTAAGTGAAATTAATTTCGTGAAAATTAATACCAATATTTATTCTTAACAAAGGAAATGGTTCCAGGCTTGACTTTGTGGAAGTAATTCATAGTAACTTAAATAAAACTTTGTATACTCCACTGAGGAGGGGACCCGAAGATGACACGAAGTGTCGAAACCCGGGTCGTGTTATTAAACCTATAGTGGAGTATACAAAGTTTTAAGTTACTATTTAGTCTTAACTTTGCTGTTGAATTGTTTGATACTTTAGGCTAACATCCTATAGGTGATATCAATGTCAAGACCCATGCAGCATCCTTAATACTCCTCCTTGAATATGTAAGTTGCTATATAGTAGAAATCTTAATACTGAAGCCAAAATCCTAGGCACTCTTAAATCACGAGATGTCTTGTCAGTCTGATTCAGTGCTTAAATACATTTCATATTTTCTATTTGACCACAGTTAATTTATACACTATTGAGATTTTATTCAATTGTCACACATTACTAAATGTTATTTTCGTCCGAGTTGGTTTATATTCTCCAGACGACTAGGCGTGAAGCCAAATATTTTTTTATCCGCTCTTAGCTGAAAATAATGGCTTTGCTGAGGATTTTGGTTGCCCGTCTTTCTCCTGATACAAGTTTTTCGTGCTAAATTTAAGTATGCAAAATCTTAAGTGGCGATTAGGCTTCTAATAAAGATCAAGAAAGGGTGCAGATAAGGCACTCTAATTGGTTGAGTTCATTAAACTTAGTACCTCAATGTTATTTCATTGTGTTTGTCAAAAAATTGTGATCAACCGGTCCATTTCAATAATTGCTCCCGTTTAGTCATTGTTTCAACACTAACCACTATTGAAACCACTGACTGTTTCAAAACTGCTAAATTTAATCAATCTAACAATGCATGAATTGTCTAGTGTCATTAGGTTATGCCTAATACCTTACACTTTATCCTTCAACCACCCACCCATGTTTATTGGAACCCGCTGGAGGCCAGGTGATCTGTAGATTCTCCCATCATCTGCAGACTGTAATGTGTTTTGAAGGATCCGTTTCAATGCTAGTCTTTGTAAAGGGTTTGAATTTGTTCCTTAAACTGGTACCTATGAAATTTAATTTTTCATTTTTAAAACACCATGGTTCCACGAGTCAATTTAAGTTTCTTAATTTATCCAAATGTCATTGAATTTTAAGGTGTAACATGAAAATAAGCATTGCAGTATATTAAGATAATAGAATAAAAACCATAGAGCAATAAAAGAAATGAATCCATTTTTTTCGCTTATAATTGTTCTATATTTCAGTTTCCGAATCGGCATAACTTCATCTGCATCAAAGCCTGTATCCCCGCCTCTGCTGCAGGTTTCACAATTTGGATATCATCGAAGCTCAGACTGGACATCTGGGATTGGAATAATCGGCCACGAAATGAAGATAGAGGAAGTGATCTTCGAAGAGTTTAATTTTTCATATACTCCATTCCTTCACGCCAATAAGTGACTACGCATTTCTTAGAATCCAACAATTTGAGAATATGTTAGACATTTTTACAAATGTTCTGTTACCACTGATGATATTTTGTTACCTGCCATTTATTTTGTTACAAATAAATGTCTTGATCTTGAACTGCATTGAATTTCTCTTCCCTCAAATTCTTTATCTGAATACCCGAAAATTGACTGTCTATATTTTGGACTTTGAAAAAATACGAGAATAAATTAGCAACTTAAACAAATCGTTAAACAACTCAAAAATGAAAAAGTATCAATCATTACTTTTAACAAAATTAGGTGTTATTTTCTCAAAATTTGGTGAAAAATTATCGTAAAAAACTATTATAAGTCCAACTCAATTTTTAGGGTCTTCTGTTCAGCGTCGAAACTTTGGTAATTAAAATTTGAGTAGGGTCCTTTGAAAAATTTCATTTTTTTAATTTTTAACATAATATTTAAGAAATTGCACTCCTTCACATACGGTAACCACCTGGAGTTAGTGTTTATCGGAGTAAAAGTCTCTCCTCTGAATGAAATAGAGGACTTGTACTCCGCATCACACCGAACTCCAGGTAGCCACCATTGTGAAGGTGTGACGAGGAAATACATCGTAAGAGTAATGGTAGCGGAATGGCCATCCAGATTGGTCCACAAAAATGGTTTCCATTCCAGGCATCAAGGGGTTGCTCATATCCCGTCAATTCATGCGCAGTGATGTAACTCCGAGGCCTCTCGCACGAACAGTGTGGTAGGTATCTGGGCTCATCACTGGGGTGACTCAAGCAAGAGCTCCACTTGCATTGAAAACCTGAAAATAAACAATAATTATAATTCTTGTCTTTATTGGGGCGAGATTGAGACTGAGGGAGTCCCTTCTTCCATCTAATCCCTCGTCAGAAAAGTGCATGGAATAAGTATGAAGAAATATATATACATTTGTAGAAAGAAGTTAGGAAATAAGAAGGCGATATTCTTGACGAAATAAACCCACAGTAGGAAAACACCCATACATGTAGGGGTGTGTGAAAAACCTGCGAAAACTACAGACTAATAAAGATAATGTAACACCAACAAAAAACTAATGTATGAAATACACGTAAAATAATAATAATATATAAGGGTGATTTATACATAACAGAAAAATTTAAAATAAATGAATTATAAGAAAAATAAACATTAAGTAAAAATAAATAAAATAAAAAAATTATATAAATGAATAAATAAAATAAGGATCAATAAATAAAAATACCTTAGAAATTGTGTGCGCGGCAGGATGTTAAATCCAGTGGCATAGCCAAGATCAGATAGTCGGGCCCAAATGATACAATTGTTGGCCTTTGTTCGTGTCCAAAGGGAAAATTGTTCTTAGAAAAGCTACTCCATTTTTATAGAAAGATTCGAGTAGACCAAAATAAATTTTTTTTTCAAATTGCATTTTTATTCAACCCATAAATATTATCCCAATTTTAACCAAATGCCATTATTGCCACATTTGTAACGTTACAAGGAGTTTTATTCAAAAATTAGTTCTGATGTGGTTATTTAATATGACCCTTACATGAGTTAAAGAACAATTATCACAAATTACTACATACCGATATGAATTATGATAGTAATAAACCAATGAGAGCAAAGAAAATACTAGCAATCTTCACAGACTGCGTACTGCCTCCATGGTTGTTCAATGCATGTACTAATTGTTTCTCTACATGTCATTATAATTTTACATGTTAGTATATTCAGATACTTTGGGAGGGTGGAGGGTAACTGTCCCTAGGGGTTCGAACTCTATCTGCACCACTGGCTGTATGATTAGAAAAAATAACTTAAATAGCCTACAATTAAACGGGAAAAGTGACACGAAAGGAAAAAATGGCGGGAAACGTCCAGCTGGGGCAGAGTCGATTGCAACTGATGAGACTTACTCTAGTCGTATAAATATGAGAATGTGATTAGTACTTCGAATAGACACAATGGTAAATTGAAGAGTAGTGGAAGTATTCAAAATACTCCAGTAAACTGTCAACTGGGCCTTTGCACTCTATTTCTCTGCCGCAAATTTGAAAAGTGAAATTTACTCACATCTCCACCAAATTTTCTATTTTTTTCCCTCCAGCACAATTTGCATCTATAAGTTTGCATTGGTTTGCTGCATTGACGCATTTAATAAGCACTGGAGGTGTGAAGATGATTCTTTACAGCTCTCCACCATCGCCCTATGGACATGCAAATGGCAATGGTCAGATAAAGACTCCTCATGGAGTATTATCTGCCCCCCTTCATTAAGATGCAGCTACGGTTGTTTTGAGTTTCAACCTAAATACGGATAATAAATTAAAAATGCTGGTCATTGAATAGCCAACGTCTTTGCACAATCACGATTGATGAGAACCGGAGGAACTAAGAGGTTAGACAGCAGCTGGTTAGCGAAGACAAATCATGAGACGGCACCACACCAGTACGGAAAAGAAAGACTACGATCAAACGATTAGATACTAGGAGTAAAGGAGGCCAGAGCACCTTGACCGGGAGAGATTGGAAACTAAAGGATCTGAAAGTCTGTCTGTCTATCTGTGAGAATCAACAATAAAGGTGTCATAAATTGAAGAAGGGAGATTATGAATGATTTGTCAGCACAGAAGAAGGGAATCTCTTTGGAGCAAAGGGATGAATTCATCCCAATAATGGCAAATTAAGATGAGATGGATGCGAAGAATGACTGTTGGAGACCACGGAATGAATATATCAATAAAATCGTGAGGGACACAAACATGAAAACTTAATAAGTAATGAAAGTCTTAGCTGAAAGAAGGCTCGAGTGAAGGGCTACAGGAAACCAATCTTTCAATTAATGACTGCAGATAATGATAAAAAGTTCTGTAGAGGTTAGTGAGAGTGTTGGAAGTGTTTCAAATATGTCGAACTATTGAATGCTTACGCGCAACTGAAGTAAAAATACTTAAATATAGTTTTAAATAGATTAAGGGAGTTAACTGGGACCAATGAGATCCGCATAATCATGAAGGACTGGATGATGAGAGAAAACACTTCAAAAAGGAGGCAAAGTTGGAAATGAGCGGGGCATAACTTACTTGAGGAGACCACTCCATGGATAAATTTTGGGGCAATGCAATGAAATTTAGGCGGAAAACCACCCTGGAATGACAAAAATGTCATTTTAAACACATTCGGGCCACACGAAAAAAAACCTTCTAGAAAGTGAACGAAGACCACCCAGTCCCTGTTGTAATTCGAAACAGATGTGAAAGAGTTGAATAAAAACAATAAATCGCCCAAAGCAGAAAGCATAAACGGAAAATTAGCTCTGTGAAAGAAATCGTCCATGGGATAATCGAGCACAGACACATAAGTGGAATGGTGCCGGAGGGTTTTGATAGGAATGTAATGATAGCAGCACCGATAAAGATGAGGGCCAAGAAATGTGAAAACACACAACACTGAACTTACAGTAACAAGCGGTCAAAATACTCAAATGACTAATTAACTGAAGGATAGAGTGAAAAATTGAAGAGAACCAATTCTGATTCAAAAGAGGAATAGGCACCAAAAGCTTTATACTCTCTCTGTGGAATCTCATGGCAAAGAAAGGGAAAAAATCCGCATATTTAAGAAAATGACGAAACTACTACATATGTGGCATTGTTTGACTTTGTGGTCTTTAACAATGTGTCATAGGATACAGAGTTTATATTTGTTTGGCATAATATGAATTGATGACAATGGGAAAAGAAAGAAATACCAACACTTTAGGAACCTACTCTCCACGATTGGTTTAAAGGACTGAATATAAATAAAGAAGCTAAAATAAGCAAAGGAATTAGACGAATATGCAACCTTTTATCAGCAAATGTCTACATAGTGATGACAGATGCAGCCCAAGAAATGGCAATCAAAGGAATAAAAATGAATTGGAAAGAATTCAAAATAATTTCGCAAATTTCATAGCAGTTAACTCATGGAAGGTAAAAGACTTGAAGCATTCTTGAATAAATTGGATCGAGTACTACAAGGATACGGACTGAAGATAAAATTAAAAGAAAAACTAAAATACTTGTTAGTAGAAGATAGAATCTGAAGGCCGAGATAGAGTTATACGGAGAAGAGCTTAAACAAGTTTAACACTTACTTTGCAAATTACATGAAACGGTATGGAAGAAGTTCAATAGACATTACGCGTAGAGTAGCCCAAGCCTATAAAGAAGACACGATTAAAAAATAATTATTCTGCCCAAAGAATAGGAAATTCATTAAGAAAGCAGTACCCGGAATACGTCCTGTGATGTGTAGAACTACATTTTCAGAACCATTGATCATTAAAAAGTAGGGACAAAAGTGAATTAGAGGCTTTTAAAACTTGGCACTGATAGCGAATTAGGATAGCTTCAAATGGACGGGTAGGATAAGAAACGAAGAAGTGTACAGAAGAATGGAAGAAAAGAATGCGGACCACTATCAAGGTCAAGATGGAAAGGCAACACCGAGACAACAACTTTATAAGGAACATACGCAATGGACGGGAAAAGAGAAGGGAAAATCCCAGGAGTAAGATCCATAGAAAGATACTTGCATAGGATAACCAAAATTGGATATGAAATGAAGGAGCTGCAACGGCATGAATGACTTAGCAGAGGATAGGGTGGAATGGAGGTCTGCAGTCAACCAAACTTAGGATTAAATGAATAATGGCGATAGCTAAAATTCTTCTCTCGGGAGTACTAAAACTAAGCTGAAATTTGAATGTTTTTCATATAATGCTCTTAAGCAATAATTAATATTTTGACAAATTTTTTGGTTCGGTGAAGATGTAAATACAAACAGAACAGTTTTCCACTGTGTATTCCTATATGGCCAGAGACTGCTTATTATGATTGGGGAAAGCTCCTCGGGCCTACCGTCTCGGAGCCTGGGTGAAAAATGGTCTAGCCGTAAAAAAACATGGGTTTTACATTCGGAAGTGTCTACTTCACATACTGTGCAAAGAAAGTGAATTATGTCATACTTTTTTCTGTTGTCCTTACCGTTTAAATTCTGTACTACTTGCGGTTTTGTACATATGGCAATATATAAATCAGGAATTGTGCCCGAACGAACTGTTTGTGAAGATTATCTGTATCTTGGGAAGAGGGCAAATAGCATAATGGGAAAGACGCTACTAGTTACTTTTTATATTAAAATTAAAGTACCATCGATAGAAGTCATTTGTCTACGAACAAAATTTTTCCCAAGAATCCTCAAAGAAGAGTGAAATTATGAGAGAAGGTCGTATTAAAAATAATATTCTTCGTCGCGGTAATGATCACAAATAATCTAATGAGCTTTATAAATCCAAGTAGCATGAGAACCTTGTTAGTTATTCAATAATGATGTGCAACTTTCAATATCCTCAAAAGTACTTGGTAAAGATTAAAATACAAATAGGCGTTGAAATATGAGTATGGGAGAAGAAATAGCCCTACTGTCGGATCTCCACGGGTGGGCGGTACGACGGCCGAAGAAAACAAGCATGAAAGATCTCACGAAGATGAGGAGTACGACACTGAGCTGAAACGTGGAACGCAAGGAGATTTTAAAGGCAGAGAAGTGGGAAAACCCCAGAAGAGAGATGATTAAGAAGAACATGGATCTGACTTGATCGAGAGAAATAAGATGGGAATTGACCAGGAGAAGTTTATGGGGATGACCGTATATTTCATTTCTGTATTTCAGTATTGAGGGGGAATGCTGGTCAGGGGTATGCTAGAGGAGAGTGTGAAGGAGACACCCGTGCGAGGACGAAGGAAAAGGAAGACGTTGATCACATACAGGGAAGAGGAGGCTACGCGAAGACAGTAGCGGAAGACAGAGACAAGTGACGCCAGGGACCTGCGCAAGCAGGCAACATGATGATGATGACGGCTATTATTTTATCGTCGCCGCACAACGCGTAGTACAAAACTCCGCGAGACTGGCCTATACAATATTGGGCACGGATTTGAAATAAAATTACAATTATTGATAATAGTAATATAACGTTTAAAGAGTTCATATTTGATGGTACACATAAGGACTGGTGACAGACGACTGGAGAAGTATTGCAGAAATAAAAGCAAGGATAGCAATGGCAAAAGAGGCCTTCAGCCAGAAGAAAAACTTGCTATGCAATAAGAGCCTGGATCTGGAGCTGAGAAAGAGACTAGCTAAATGTTATTCATGGAGCGTTTTCATGTATGGATGTGAAGCGTGGGCATTAGGCAAGAGGGAAAGGAATAGAATAGAAGCTTATGAAATGTGGGTGTGGAGAAGGATGGAAAAAGTAAGATGGGTAGATGAGATGAGAAATGAAGAGGTTTTGAGCAAAGTAAAAGAAGGAAGATCGCTCCTAAAGGAAATAAGGAAAAGGAAAGGAAACTGGTTGGGCCATGTGATGAGAGGGAAAAGTATAATAACTGTGGCACTTGAGGGTTCAGTTGAAGGAAAGAAAAAGAGAGGAAGGAGAAGAATTAAATTGGTGGATCAGGTGAAGAACATCAGCTATGATGAAGCAAAGAAGGAAGCTCAGGACAGAAGCGGATGGAGACAGCAGTGATGTACGGGACCTGCCAGCAGGCAGAACACCAGATGATGATAAGGACTGGCCAGGAAGACAAAGTGAGTGTGGGCTGTAAAAGACGTAGCCCGGGTGAAAATATTTCCTTGAGGCAAACCAAGACAAATTACTGATGATGATTAAATCTGCGAGTCTATGAAGTGACGTCATTATCATCTAACGGCTCTGAACAGGGTCGGTAGATCAAACACACGCAGCGCCTTCATAAATATTTTCTCAGTATTTGGTGATTTGTATGGTTTACTGAGAAAATATTTATGAAGGCGCTGCGTGTGTTTGATCAACCGACCCTGTTCAGAGCCGTTAGATGATAATGACGTCACTTCATAGACTCGCAGATTGAGAGATATTTACGAGTAAACAGCTCCCAGATAGGCTCAAAAGTCTACAGGCAGATATGATAACTATAACTATATACACCTTGCTCCCACAATATCATATAATTGCCTACGAGCTCTTTTAAGGTATGGATGAAATTACATAAATGTGCAAAAAATATGTAAGAGACGGGTTCCAGATGTGTTTGGTGTAGTACAGTACAGGTTATCGAAAAGGTACCATGTTTTCATAATTTGCAAATTGAAGGTAGAACATGTGCAAAAACTCAGGAGGTTTTTCAAAAGGAAACGAAAAAGAGACGTTAAGCAGAAGGGCTATGAGGAAATAAAGGAGTAGCTAACGAGAGAAAGGATAAAACTAAAGGTTGCAGCTAACCAATCATTAGATTCAATGACAAATGATGAATGATGGTGTCAGGTAAGTATGCTGAATATTTGGATAAGGCTTGGAGGAGAGAAATTGAAAGTTTGGAAAAAAATGAAAAAGATGTGAGTTAGTAATGCGACCAGAAGACTATAGTTGACTCAAAATGGATTAATTATATCAAAAATAATAAAGAAATAAAAAGTGTAAATATTTGAAGGCCAGGTTGATGTACACAGGATTAACAAATGTTAAGAATGAACATAATAAGAAGCTGTAGGTGAAGTGTTATGCTGGATGGCTGTTAAAACAGGGTTTAAAGAAAACGATACGAGTATATCGTCGATCCCTTTGAAAGATGGTCTTGGAGGAGACTAAGAAATGATGTGCTACATATCTAGATCTGACAAAAGCGATAAAATAAGAGAGATACATAACCGAACAGATAGGTACAAAAACTCGTTTTACCTGCGCACAACAAGGGATCACAATTGAAACTGAACTCTACCAAATACACTTCCATAATACACGTCACCATTTCACCTCCCAAAACCTTATTCCTGACATATTTACAAGGCTGAAGTCCTAACACCCCCTGCCGATGCCCATGTGGCGGCTCGTAGGGTAGTATGTAGATGTGTGTTGACTAGAACAAGAATCGAGGCACTTTACGGAGGTATTGGGGATGTAAACTGAATTGATACGATTCAAGAGAAGACCAACGGGAACCGTCCTGTTCCAAGAGGGAAAGGTATAGTGACAAAAGCGGTAGGGAACAGCATTAGATAAAATGAGGAGTCAAAGTGATAGGTGACATTAGGAGTGTAGGAAACTAAGAGATTAAGAAACACTCACAGAACAGACGCAGATGGGGATAGGAGTCGCAGAGAAACTGCCACTTGAAAGGGAAGCGGACGGGCGAGAAACGCCTTGTGATAAATATTAGTTATATATAAATGAGTAATCGGAAGAAAGAGCATCAAGGATGGGGACATAAACAACTAAGGTTGGGACTAAGCTTGTTAACTCAGATAAAGAAGCAGAGGAGGGGTCAAAACACACGCATTGTGAAGGAGCTATATGAAGTTGATGAAGTCACAATTTCAAGTTTCTCCTACGAGTCAGCGACTAGTCGATTGGGAGTGTTTATGCTAGTAAAACCCCATTTTTTAAAAAATAAATAATGGTCCAGCCATTATCATGGAATTTTTTCTGAGGATCGAGGCTGGTAACATATCCATTGCATGTTGGTGAGAAACAGATACAAGAACAAAGCAAAGCAGTGCAGGAGTCAATCCGGTGGAGTTACAAATTGTGGTCAAAACATAGTGGTCTTGGAGAGCCACCCTTGATATAAGAATATAATGGTGTTTTTTCTTTCCGCCCTCAATTGGGCGAAACGTAATTGATGGATATTCGCCGGAATCACAAAATAGTGGACTGTATTTTAAATTAAGGTAGTTCGAGCAAAAAATCATTTTACTTAGAAATCAATGAATTTGGTTTCATTATTAAGAAAAATAGCTCACCCATCCAATGACATAAAAAATTCTACCCCTTACCACATTACTTTCTGAGATATTTGCCAAAAAATACCAGCCCTTTTACGTGGTAAATGGTACGCGTATGCACTCCAGAGAGACGTTATTTACAAATTGAGGTATTTCTAACACTAAGATGTCGTAAAAACTAACAGTGTGTAGTTTGTATGTTTTCTCAACTATTTTTGAAAATTATTCGTACTGTCACCACTGTTCGTTCTTGGGTATTACAAAAAACCTTCCGTTTTGATGGAGTTTCAACCGCACCGCGCGAAATAAATGAGTCAAGTTAAAGACTTATTTAGATATTTTCATTGAATTACTTACAATTTTTGTCATATAAAACTATATTATTGCACCATTAATAATGCAATATTTAATTGACGTGTCCTCCAACTGGTGAAATTAAAACGTATAATTCGAATGTGGTCTCTATTATGACTAGGGAACTATCTCGCTAAGACTACCTGTACGTCTGGCCTCGAGTTATTCGTGACTTACCCTACAGTCATTTTCTCTGCAAGGTGGTACCTGGATGAATTGCCTTCGAAACGCTCTCTCTTCCATAGCACATGAGCGACTACTTCATCGCGAACCAAAAAAATGGAATGGCAGAAAAAATAAAAACTTCCGACAGATGTCGGTATTACAAAAAAGCCACGCATTGCCCTCTGGTGGCCATTAAACAAAAAAATTAGTGACGTGAATACCAAACATAAGGCAAAAGGTGATCCAGAGCGGAGCAGGATATTGCTGGCAGAAAAAAATATTATAGAAAAATGGGCACCAAGGAATGATGATATGAAATTAAGAGGACAGTTGCAGAAACAGCAGAAGAGCGACTGATGAGTAAGACAGCAGACCCAAAGCAGCCATTGATTACAATGAAGATTATGAAACTCATGGCAGAAAGAGGGAAATACAAGAGCTCCAAAAGCGAAGGTGAGGTTAGCCTCTAGTAAAAGGTTCGAGCGAAGACATACTAAAATCCTTGAATGCATGAGAAGACTGAATAGAAATCTATTGCGAAGAAATCAACGATGACCAGAAGAGGGATATCACCGAAACAGTGAACAAGTCGGTGAAGAGGCACCTCAGAGAGATGAAACGAAGAACCACTACATCAGAGATGTAAACGGTAACATAACGATGAAAGAGAGAAAAAACCTAGGATATAGATGTAGGCAATACTTCGAAGAATACTAGCATTGGCCGAAACTGCTGAAAGATAGTCCAATGAAGGGCGAGAGCGAGGAGGACGACAACAACAACAACTACTCCATATATGCTGAGACCCGAATTCGACAGAGCAGAGAAAGATCTGAAGAATATCAGTGTTTGATGCAGACAAAATCAACAGAGAAAATTAAAGCCCAGGATAACCTGTAAGATATAATCAAAGATAACTTTGAAAGCAGAAGATTACCGAAATTTCAGAGGAGTGCAATGTTTACGATATTGAACAGAGAAATATGAGGAGCACCAGACCCAAAATGTGTCATATCACTTGAGTCAAAAATACTTACGCGAATTATTAGCGAAAGGATGGAAAGGAAAATTAAAGGCAACCTACCTTTTTGATAACCAATTAGAATTTAGGAGGAACCAGAGAGCCCATACTCTGCCTGAGACTAGTGGTAGAGAAAAATATACATAGGAATTAGCCACTCTGTAGTAG
This sequence comes from Ceriagrion tenellum, assembly GCA_963169105.1. Lineage (NCBI taxonomy): Eukaryota > Metazoa > Arthropoda > Insecta > Odonata > Coenagrionidae > Ceriagrion > Ceriagrion tenellum. The sequence continues at coordinate 41,297,949 of OY720636.1, read as the reverse complement.
TGAGGCATTTTTGGACTTAGATATAACCTTCGAAACGATTTCCAGACTGATTGAAAAACTAGGAAAGGATTATAACGGAATAAAATTTTTCTACCAACGAAAATTTATCTCTATATACGAGGTAAGTCGCCACATTTGTTAGTATTGAACCTGCGACCTTCGGATTTGGAGTCCCCAGGGACAGCTATATTCCCCAATAAAAATGTAAGAAAGAAGGGACATAAAAGCCACAATTGAAAGGAGTGGAAGGTAACGGAGATGAAACATACTTACTACGCTTTGCAGATGGCATCGCAGTTGTAGCAGGGGATGGTGATGATCACAGAGATTTGGAAATCAATGCATGAAGAACTTAAAGATTATAACTTGAAATAAGATAGTAAGAAAATACTAGTACACGGAGGAGAAGCTAAATGCAGGAGTTAGACCGAAAGAGAGATAATAGAGAAAGTGGATTCTACTGGAAATGTGTAAAATTGCATTGATAAATGGGTCACTGTTTTCTGGCAAAATATTAGGATTAACGAAGCTGACTCCAAGTGATGTGATGAAAGGCGAAGCACTGAAGGGAGCATTCCGAACTTTGTCACCATGCATGCCATACTCACCCATTAATTGGGCATTTTTACAGCCGATTTACTAATTTCAGAAGCACTATCTCCTGGGATGGGAGATATACAAGGCATCAAATGCAGAATAGCCCAAGCCAAGAAAGCGTTCACGATGAATAGGCAACTACCGTGGGCAAAGAAGACAATTAAACAAGGGAGGTCACGGTGCCTGAAATCATTCTAATACTCTATGGATCTAATACTCCATGGATATGGATTCGATAGCATGGATCATTAGAAACGCAGATTGGAATAGATCTCTGGCTCTCAAAACGTGGTCCGGAGGCAGATGCTGAAGAACAATTGGAGGACAACAATAAGGAATGAAGAATCATACAGAAAATGGATATATGGAACACTATATTGAAATTAAAAACCAGATGGGTTGGATACACTCGCATGCACAATGAGTTTGTAAGGAATGGAGATAAATTGACTAAGTAAAGAGGACACTGAATAGAATAGGATAGAATACCTACCAGGAAGCAAGGGAACTAGCATTGGTTAGGAAAGGAAGGAGGGTAGCATTCAACCGATCTTAGGATTGAATGATGAATGAATGATTTAACGTTTCAACAAAAATCATATGCGTTACCCCTCTACATTGAAAAAGTGAGGTTTGACTTAAGCTGTCACTCAGTACACAAACATACCAGAATGTGAAAACCAGATGTACTTATCTGCACAGGATTTCATCAGGGCTGACCGTTGAAGATTTGCTAATAGCCCCTCTAATGCGAAAAAATCCCATCTAATAAGAAAAGCCCCGTTGACGGCGACTGCGATGGCCTCCATGTACAGAAGTGGAACATTCATATTTGCAGAACTATACCAGACTACTCCCAATTAAATTTATGGGCGACGAAAAACCAATGAAGCCGCCATCCAGTTTTAGTTTTATTCTGAAACGAATAAAAACAAACAATTTAAGATAGTAAGTTAAGAAATGGTCCGTGAATCTCAGATTAGGTGACATCGTTGAATGGAATATCAAACTAGATGTAAATAAGGCACATCAAGCTTAACTGGGCACAATCATGTACACTTATATCACGTGTTCAGATTAAAGCAAACCTATATTAACCATTAGTGTACAACACTCAAAATTGCAATTATTATCCGATTTAATTAATGAAAGTTTATTTAATTAATCTTGGTCATGTTTAAAAATATGGCATTACCCATTCCAGATGGACTCATATGTTTACAAGGGTCAAAACATTACACCTCGCGCAGCATACTACGTCGGAGATAATTTTTTCACCATCTAATGAGAAAAGCATACAAAATGACAAAGCTAAAAAATTGCATTGGTAAATGGATCACTGGTTTCTGGCAAAGTATTAGAAAGATGAACGAAGCTGACATATGTGATTTGTTAAAAGGCGAAGCGCTGAGGGAGCATTCTAAACTTCGTCACAGTGCAAGCCGTAATCACCCATTGCATGGGCATTCTAGCGGCCGATTGGAAGGTTTTCTCAGAGTCCCCGACTCAAATTTTCGTGATACACTACTTTTGAAGAAAGCAACGGGAAAAAATCTCATAAATCAATCTCAGAAAACAGCTCAATAAAGAGTCACTTAAGAGGTATTTGCCAGTAGGCCGGAAATTGTTTTAACGCCGCACCAAATTATCATCAGCGATGGTGGATTAAAGCTGAAAACTTGGAAATCAACCAAAGGCAAAGATTTTGCACTTTGGCTCGTAGAAAGCAGACGCATCATTGCTCTTTCTTACCACGAATTGTAGGATTAAGTTCGAAGACGGACAAATGATGAGATTATAGGAAAATGCATTTTAATAGTAAACTCCACCAACCCCAGGATTCTATGCCTGGCTCACGAAATGGGAAGCCAGTACTCCAGTCATTACACCAATTTGATCCCCAAGAACGACTAAGTTCTATAAATTTGAAATAAATAATGAAGAGTCGTCTTTTTGCGATGAAAACAGAAGCTAAACCTGACCAAAACGATTAGTTTAAGCATATGTTTCTATTTTAATCATAAAACGACTAAAAGTACACTTAGAATTGACTATTACGTGAAATAAAAAAGTTATATTTTACATCATGAAATAAAATACTTCCTCGTTTTCACTGCCTCCGAAAAAAATTACAATTATGATAGGAAACTGTTTAATAGTTTTCATTTTCCAAGGCATCCTTAAATGAGTCGACGGTTGAAAAAAGGCGCGGGATAGTCGCACTCGGATCGAATTAATGAGTCGGCGCAGTAGATTTATCGTTAACACTCCGAAGCTGTCAACTAATTGCATGCGATTGCACATGAATCACGACATGGGGGATTTAGTCAGGGGTTCTCACACACTATTTTAGAGGATGAGTTTTACCAACTATCTTGGAATTCGCATATCGAGTCAAATGTCACTGACTCGCCCCCATCGGCGGATTGATTGAAAACGAAGGCTATGCACTGCCGCAGGGCTTTCCTCGAAGCAAGAAAGGGAATTTCGGACGATTACGATCAGATAAATGGTTCCTCTCAAAACTTATGAGGAAGGAGGTAGGACCCTGAAGGAAATACAGAAAGTGCGTGAAAAGGGAATAAAAGAATTCAGCAGTGCCGTGAAATACGAGAGAATGGGGTGAAGAGTCGATCATTGATAACGAAGCCTTTTTTTAGCTGGTCCCGGCTGGAAATATTTGACTTGACTCAAGGATTATCGGAAACTAAAACTCATGTGAGATAGAATTAATTAAGGAAAGTATAGTAGCACAATATTTCAACCGGTTTTCCTTGCCCGAGTGATTTGTAATGCAGTAGCCGCATAAGGAAAATGATTTGTTAGCTGAGGAAGTATTACTAAAAGTTTAGAGATTTACTCTAAAACTCGAAGAAAAAACAATGGTCGGACTTTGAGCATATAAGGACATATGCTTGAAGCTTAGCGTTTTGTGGTAGTTGAGATAGTTGCGAAAACAGATTTCAAGTTATCCGGAAGCGTTTAAGAAGTCAAGAGAAAGAAGAAAAAATGTCCGGGTCGGAACGAACAAATATGTTATAAGCAAATGGACAAAGGCCGAAGAATGATTATTGAATGTCTATCGTCAGGTTGAGAAGATGATGCTGGTTAATATTGACCGAAAACAAAATTATAAATGTAATTTCGCTGGCAAGTGAAAACTAAGGTCGACCTAATAATAAAACTTGGAAGCGAAAAACATTATTAACTGGGTGTGCGTAGATAGACTATATTTAAGAAAAATATAGTCCCACTCAAATCTTGTTAAAAAATCACTGAGAAAGGATTGGAAAATAATCCAACTTTATCTGAGCTGCCCTGCAGACAAAAAATGAAAAACGTACATTTAAACTTTCAAACTGAGGTTGGATCAATAAATTCGTTCAGAATTCCAAGAAGTCTTAATTCGCTGATAAAATGGATAAAATTCACAAAATTAGGCGTAATTTCGTTTTCTATGCCCAGCTCAGGCTACACAACCACAATGAAGATTATCTTCATGACCCATAAAACAACCGGTCTTCCAATTCACTCCCCCACTTAAAAATAATGCACACTCATACCCTCTTTTCCGACTGACCATGGCTTGCTGCAATCCTGTATGATCCACAGTGATGTATCGCTGGGCGTAAAGAAGGCGGCTCATCTGTCTTCTACCAGGACTCCCTGTGAATGACCGAAGGGAATAACGATGAGAGCTCAGATTTGACACGATATAAATAATATTTGTCGAGATAATGCAATATTATCCCTCTTGTACAGCGAAAATATGAAAAATATCTTCCCTTCAGTAAAGAGGAATTGACGAAAAATCATAAATGAGCATCAAATATCGTAAATTGAAGTTTGCCCTAAAGTCGTGTTTAGAAGTGGCAAGGAAAGAAAGACTGATCAGCAATTAATTTCTATTTAAATATTTTTACTTGCATGAATAAGATATGATTACCTTCAGTAAATTCTTCCCCGCTGAATGTCGGGCTGTGATTCCACGCGTATTTGGCATCTAACTGAGTGATTCCTTAAAGTCACAGTGGTGGCGTGCAGGGCATTTCCACTCCAAACCAATAGCGGGAGGGGCGAGTTGGGATGAAGTCAGAAACTTTGGGGAGAGCTGAGGCTTTAGCGATCAAATGTTTCTAACTGAAAGTCGTATTGGGCTTTGGCTCCGCTAAACCGTTAACTCACATGCTTATTGAGTTACCATTCACCCATGGAAGGAAGATTTTCACTTAATGTCAACAAGCTACAGGCTATTGAATAATCAAGTGTGTTGTCATAGCTTCACTTCCTACTCAAAGAGCTGGCTTCGGCTAATATACAACTGTACATCCCGATACTAATTCAGCAGCATCATCATAACGAGATGGATAGGGGACAGCGAGAAATTCTATCCATTGACTGATGATTGTCCTCTTGACTTATTATAGAGGCAATTTTCCTCGTCCAATACGATCCTCTTTGAGTGAAGGAGATTGCGGGGGAGGGACTTGAGGGGGAAGGGTGACTAAGAAGCTTTCCGCTCGTTCTGGGAATTTGAAGTTTAATGGAAAAATATTCGTGCACAACACGAGGAATCGAATGGTTCACGTTGGCCAAGGCCTTTTCGGAACATTTTAAGTCACCGCACACGCTGCATATATGTTTTTGCATCATTACTGTATTGTCCAACGTATTACACTCTATCAAAGAATAATAAAATTGATACTAAAAAATTACTTCAACTTTACGTTCGATACTAGGCGAGAGGTGAAAAATAAAGATATGCATGGCTCCAAAAGGGCGTCATATTAGTAAATTTATATCCCAGACTCACAAGGTTTACAGCGCAAAATTTTTAAAGGCTAGTCAGAAAAATCAACACAGAAACCCACGGGTTTCACAGAATGATGATGAGTTTCATAAAGTGTATCATTCTTTAATACACGCAACTTGATAACTTGATTAATGTTCAGTCGTGTGCACGTGCAGTTTCTTAGTCACTTTTAATTCTCGGATAAAATAAATTAAGTGATCCAGTTTGGCAATGGTTTAACGATGCATAATTCTCATGCATAACAGGAAATAGTTGATCGTTCATAGGTTTCTGCGCCATTACTTTTTCTTTCATTACATTCTTCAGGGTCTTATGCGTCTTTTCTCTATGCCAATTGCTGCTCCGTATGGGTGAGAGCCAGCAAAAATGTTGTAGAAAATAGAGAGGCTGACGGGGAAAACACTTGTCTTAAAAAAAATGAAAACTAGAAAAAATAATTCCATTTTCATTTGCTTTTTAATTCTAAAATGAGCGATTTTCATCAGTAAATTGAGCTAATAATACAAAAAATAATGATGTGATAGCTCATCAATAGTAAGCAGTATAACCTAAATCGATCTGCTTTGGGTTAAATACGCTAGGTGAATATTTCCACGGCTGAATTTCTCGATAAAAATGGAGTCACGACATGACACAAATTTTCCAATGAGCTTTGAAATATGTGGTTCTGCTCATTTTAGCGGTTATTTTTTCCAGTAAAAACAATATCTACTATAACTTTTAGTCGAAGAAAGGCCTGCATGTGTGAATGATTCAGTGGAGAGCCACACAAGAGGATCTATGAAAATAGATCTCTAGGCTGTCACCATCGGTTTATGACGAGAATGAACCTTTCTATATCTCCATTCATTTACGCCAGTACTTTTTGTGAGTGTGCTTGACGATGCACCTCTAACAGAGGTCAAAATAGATGATTCGTGGAGACAAACCTGCTTTAGCAGCGCGCGGATGACAATGAGCCAACTCTCTCTTTTCCGAAGCGGGCCTCAGCCTGTCCGAATGCCGAAGCCGGTAGCCCAAAGCATCTAGCCTCAGCCATAGCATATACTAGCCTGATACTCAGCATGCTACGTCACCACCACTTCACGCTTAAGCATGCTTACGCCAAGCCGGCTGGGAGATTAGGCCACGGCTTCGGTCAAATGTATCAAGGAAATGAAAGGATATGCAACACGCAATACTTGTGCATCACGGGTCAGCTAACATTTAGGATATTTAGCATGCACACGTTCGGACCATATTCTTAAAGTAATTTTCATAATGACGTAGATGCATGTCATCCAACACCTGAACGCAAGATTACTGATGCTCTGATAGCGGATGAGTGAATATGATGAGTGAATATGATGATGAGTGAATATGATAACTATAGCGAGTGGCTGCTATTTTAGTAGTGTCTTATTCTTGCAAGAAGCTATTCATTGAATTACCAGGCCTTGGTATATCTTGAATGCTGATTTCCATTTTTTTTGTTTCGGTGAAATTCTAAAATTCAATGACATCAGAGGGCATAGGGGATAAATCAAGGTTGTAGTTATGGCGAAAACTGAATAGAAGATTGCCTATGATTTTTTAAGGCAAGGAACTCATAGCATATAAAAACCTAATTAATGTAACCCACCTTTTTCATATAATTCAATTAATTGCTCAGGTGAGAACCTCTTTACCAGTATTAATCAGCCTGAATGCACCATAAAATTAATTTCCTTAGCAGTCTGTTTATACTCTTTGGCATCAATCATTGACTAAGCTAGAAGATTGGCAATGGATAGAAGAGAATAGAGCTCATATTGTACTCTGCTCTAGGGTGCGCAAATTTCGCACTTTAAAGGAGAGGGGGGGAGGGTTGAAATTTTAAATTGCTTTCATTCTGATAAATAAGAGGTTTCATTTGGATGAAAACCTTAGATCTTCTCATATGAAGTTGAATACTCCACCATCAGGAACATCTTATCCCTCCTGCATGAGAAAAGTATAGGCATATTTATGTCTGCTTATATATCAACTAATAATATTCTATCATTCACCTCCTCTTTATTCAGGACCTTTATCCCAAATATGGGGTTTATTCCAACCAATATCCCTTTATTGACTCTCTCCCCCTCGAATTTACATCACTGATAAACTATTGCTACACTAACCTCCATTTTCCTTCTCTCTATGAGCCAGCCTGGCAAATAAATGTCTTGCTGTGATAACTAATACATATCTATCTCCCCTCTAGTGTTATGAATTCATTCTAATTTTCCTGCTCCTCTTACTACCTGGCCCAATTTAAAAGTTAAACTTATGTTTTTGCAAATTGACTCTTCACTGATTCTTCTCCTAAACTTCACACTACTCATTAATTGTTCCTCCAGTAACCTCCCTTATCATTCTCTCTCTCAACAAAAACCTAGATTGTGTATGCTATACCATACTTGCTATTATATATACCTTTCTCCTTTTATTGGTTAACATTTTATGAATTTCTGTCCTCGTCATCCCCCTGAAATTTCGTGACCTAGTACAAATCCCTTAGAGCTCCCCAGTTTTCTCTTCTGCTTCACATCTTCACTGCTACGTAATCATGAGATGATAACTGCTGAATCTTAGCCTTTGAGGGATTTGCATCATTGTTCCTCGGATTGCCAACTCTTATTTTCCATTGTAATTTTTCCAGGAAAGCCATTTGTCCACATCCATCCTCTGGGATGTTCTTGATAAGACACCAACGAGTAAATGGTTTGTTGAATGCAGTCAAATGTCTTTAATAGGGAACAAACGTGATATGAGCTAACTTCCATTTGGCTTCTAACCAATGGGTAGTTTTACTAGGGGCAATTACGATTTCTCCTGGCTCATGCCCATTTACCACATGACAAGGGTATACTCCATGGCGAGGCAAGTTTCCATTACATCATTCAAAATATCTACTCTGATGAGGAATGGATATTAGGTTCTTTCCTTAAATGAATTATAGTAGAATTGTAATGAACTTCTTTATTGCACATGAGAGTCAGATTTGGTCATATGTACAGGTTAAATGAGTGCTAGGCATTAAAAAATACATCTTTTTGAAATGATTTCATAATACATGTCAGTTTCAAGTGAGAATTGAAATTGTTGACATTTAAAGGTGCAACTAGAAATGTTTATTTTACAGATATCTGCTGAGTGAAACTAAAAACACTAGCTTTATTACATAATTTTTCCATGCCCAATCATGTTAATTACATATCTGTAAGTACAAAGATTTATTTACATAAATATTACATGATCCTATGTTTGTATTGTAAATAACATTCAGTACTTGAGCACATATGTACCTGTAAACAAAAATCAACCATTATCATTCATACTAGCAGTCAATCAATATGTTTTTGTCCTGAAATAATTAAGGAGGAAAACAGTTCATTCATAAATTAAAGCTATGCACTAGGTATACTACAAACCATAAGATTTTCCATGGAAAACCTTTTACTCTATTACATATACTATTGAAATGAAAGAGCTAGCAATATGAGTCCCAAAATTCATTTAAATTTAGTAATCTCATTCCTTTTCAAAATTTGTATCATAATTTCCAGTAAATAAAAAAAAAGACATCCAAAATTTTATCAGAAGGCAAGTATCAACAATTAAGTCTTTTGAGACATTAAATATTATTCACAGTTAAGAATCGGTATGCCACTAAATTGATAATAATGTATTGCCTATTAAAATCATTATCTTACATTAATATCATCTTCAATTTTTTGCTGATACTGAAATACTGGTAGAACTCAATAAGTGTTGCTGATGTAAAATGCAGATCAACCAATGGGTAGAAAATGACAAACCACCCGATTAACAAAGAGATCTTTTTAGTTATCTTATTTCAGTATCACTGCCTAACTCTTTCACTTATCGCTGCCGTGTAATGAGGTATGCAGCTCAGTTATATAAAGTCATAATGTGATGCTAAAAGAATCAAAGATCTTTACCTAAAATACTGAATAACATTAAAATATAAAACTAGAGTAGAATCTGTATATTTGAACAAAGTTCGATGTAATAATATTGATTCGGAAGTTAAAATTTCATACCACATTTTCCAAATGCCTCTACTACAATGATAAACCATTTTGAAAGTTCAATTCTTTCAAAAACCCTCAAAACTAAAAAATTTCATCACATAAAATCAGAAATTCTTACAGCAGTTGGCAATGAAAATGCTTTGCACATGACAAGATGTAGCTGTACATGCTCAGATTAAATATGAAATAAAATCCACCAGATCACTTTACATAACAGTAGAACACATGCATACAATTTAATATGTTTTTATATAGGTTTTTGCTACAATAAAGATAATTTTGGAGAGAAGAACATTTACACAGGGTTCACTTTCAAGGCAAAGCCTTTTGTTCACTCAAAATAATCTCTTTCTTATAGAGAAAAATATACACACATGTTACTTTCACATATGCTCCAAAATTTTGTCATATATCTGATTATTATACCATTCTTACAAAGAATTGAAAAATTTTACAAAAACAATTTCTTTCCATACCATGTGATGCATAGTTCTAATTAGAAGTATGACTGCACTTCTCCTTTCCAACTTTCAAGAATGTAAAATCGTTAATTTCTTGGCCTAAAATATAATCAGGTTATTACTCTATGCTTAATCTTGAATTCTAACTTCACAACAAAACGTATAGACATTGGGGAACCACACATTCATAAAAAATACAAGGAATTCTTTCATAGTGAGTTATTTCTTGAAGATCTTACTCAGAAAAAACCACTAATTGGATTCCTAAAATTGACATGAAATTCCTCATATTCACTGAGCACCAGCTGAATGAAGCTACCAGCGCCATCACTATCATCAACTAACTCTCATTTGGCCATGAGCTGCCGATTGGAAGATAAGTACCGTCCGTCAGAAATGAAAGGATGACCACGTTTAGTTTGGGAAACTGAGCACATTTTGGGAGTTATCTCACTTGGGTTGATTGTTGTAGTCTACATACACTCTTACGACCTCTCCTGAATATTTGCGCTGGGAGGGCATGAAATAAAAGTCGGGCTGCATCTCACTCTGCTGCGAGTGTGGGCGGTGGGGAAGGGGCCCATGGCGGTAGTGAGCCCTCGGCCCGCTCCTGTCCTGCGTGTGGTATGCCCCACCACCCCCTCCTCCTCCACCACCACCATTGTGGGCTCCCCTCGGTAGGGAGTATGTGGTGCGAACTTCCTGTGGAGGGAGAGTCGTTGCACCTCTTGGGAGGGCGTAGCCTCCACCTCCAGCCCTTGGCAACCTCTGGAGCGAGCGAGAGTCACCGTAGTGTGGACCCCCACCATTGAGGGGAGGCAGGGGGGATGGTCGACCCCCTGATGAGGCAGTCGTGGTTGTGCCAGTGGGCAGTGGTCCCTTCTCCTCACCCTCAAACGCCTCAAATGCATAGTTTGTGTTGGCAGTTGTTGAGTAATCCTTCCAAGCAGAGCTAGGGATGAGGTGCTCCTAGAAGAAAGTCAGATTCATTCCTAAAAGGGCTGTTCTTCAATACAGAATAACAAATCAGATAAACAGAATACACAGCAATAGTAAATCTTGATCGAGTGATAGAATGTTTCTTAATGGTGTATGTATGAGCCAATATATGAAGGCTGCTGCATATTTTTGCTAGAGAAGCTGAAGCCAATACACCCTTAGGCTCCTGGTGCTAAGAGGGGAAACAATTAAGTTCATAAGCCAAATACCCTTTGAATCATGAGTTCAAATCTCTAAAATACCTCAATATGCTAGCATTATTGCCACCAATGAGAAACAAATTGAAATGAATACATGTAAAAATGGCTTTGAAGAATCAATAATGACAAAATTGATTAACATTTTAGATCTAGCCCTTTTTTTATTTAAAATGGTAATTAATAAAACTACATCCTTCCAACTACATGACATTAGCTATCTTATAGAATTAGCAGGAGAACATATCAAAATCATGTTTATCCTGAGTATGCTACTTAAGTTATTTTAGAATGCATGAGTCATAATCATAAACATTATGAAAAATGTAAAGTAACTTCAAAGGAAGTACTCTTAAATAGAGGGTTCTCAAAAGATAGTTTGACGTCTAAATCTTCAAGACTTTCCTGCCTACGTGCCTTGAAAAGGACATGTAAGCTTTGAAATGTAATCAACCAAATAAAATACTGAGGATGCACAAAGTCTTTTCTTTCATTTAATAAAGAATTTCCACAAAGAAGAACCTTCAACCTAAGATTATAGACCCTGAAAGTTGAATACAGAATATTTGTCAGTATTCAAGAGAAAGAAACCCAATGGGACAAGAAAATTGAAGCATTCATAACAGGTTCAAAATCTGATAGCATGAAAATCAAAAATAAATTCAAAACAATAATTTTAAAATTTCTTCTTTTTCTTAAAGACGTTTACAAGTTTTATCAACGTATGCTCTCAGAGTAAATCCATCAGGAGGATGGGATTATAAGTCCAAGTAATATCAGAAGTTGAAATTTGGAAACAATGTGAGAATAAGTGCGACAAGGGTGATTATGTTGAACATTTTTTTAAAATCTTAATATTCAAATATAAAGAGTATTATGGAATTTTTGGGCCACACCACAATTTATCTCTTACCTTAGTATTAGGTGCAGACCCTCTTGAAGTTTTGTATATTGTGCAGCCTGCCTGCAGAAGAGCGATGAAAACTAAAGCAGCTATGCAACCAATGACAATATACAACTTTGTTGATGATAGAATACTTTCAGATCCTCCTTCAGTTGATTCTCCTGCTCCAGGAGTTGAAGTCACTGAAATGAATCAAGGTATCTATTAACTAAATAAATCATAAAATGTTTTACTTTGAATAATTAACATTGGTAATTCTGAGGAGCATCACATTTTTCTTAGCTTTTGTTTTTTTTTCAAATATTAAGGAGATAAATTGCAACGACAGTTACTAATAAAACTTGAACATTTTAGCATTTCTAAATTTCCATGATATTAAAAAAGATCGAATCAGTATTTAAAGTCCAATTTAAACTTCCAATTTTGAAGGAAATAGTTTCAGGCTTGATTTAAATAAATTTACTGTAAATAATACCATGACGAAAGCATAGTTTCCATGATATATGATTTGTTTCCTAGACAACTTACAGGGTTGAGCTTGGAAGACTAGGAATCCTGGCTCAACAGTAAGAGCACCAACTCGTCCACTGCTCACCGCCTGTCTCAAGACAGACTCAAGCTCTTTATTGGCTCCTTCAATTTCATTTGGGTTCAAATCCTCCAGTGCCAATGGTTCATTGTCCCCAAGAGATCGACCTTTCTCACCTCCTTTGACCTCAGAAACTCCTTTTACCAACATCTTTTTGGGATCCAAGTAAACTTCCATATCAGCAATAACATTATCTGATTCCCTGGTGCAGAAAAAGACTTTCATCAGCTTTTGTACTCATCACGATGGTTTCATAATTAAATTCTAAAATTAAACAGGAGCCATATTTCCCTTCAGATTTGACACCTTGCCATTATAATTATTTGCTTATGATTTTTTCTATTTTATTCAAAAATCTTCAAATCTGAAGCCGAACTTATCCTCTTCCAGTACACTAGGTCATGAATTATGTAATGGGCACACTTAACTAATGATGATTCAGGGAAATATATTGGAAACAGACAATTTGAGATTATGATGAGATGATATATTAGCCTCTATTTTATTTTAAAATATTGCCTTATTTTGTCACATACAATTATCTTGTAAAAGCTAAAATTATTTTCTTAGTATCATTTTATAGACCATATTTGCAAGCATCTTTCATCACTGGTACTGGGATAAAAAATATTCAACTACATAAAAATGTTTACAGCCATCATGAGAAAAATGAAATTGTGTCCATTTTTTAAAAGAAAATTCCTGCATACTGACAGGGCAAGAGAAATTAATCAAAAATGAAAATTTACACTTTCCCTGATATTAAAAATTTTAAGAAAGGGGAGAAATTTAGGAATTACTAATAACTAACCAAGTTAAGAAACAAAATTACAGGAAAACTGATTCAAATTGAATATAAAATATTAGCCAAAGTTATAAAATAAAAATGAAAAGAAAATGGAGGTAGAAATTTTACTCAAGAGGATTCCAATGGAAATCTGTTATTTGAACAAATAAAATAATAGGGCTGTAATTATAATACTAATTTAAAAAATTGGCAAAAGTTAAAATGAGATATAATCTTTTGATACTGTGTTTAATATTTTTGATTTTGATTTGACAAGATATTTTCCAAAACAGTAATTTGGCTATCACCAGGGTTGAGGCATGACTCAGGGTAATTACACCAATTTGTAATGCTGCAGGTAATTTAATGTTTTTTCCATTACTTCCTACATATACTCACTGTTTAAAATCTTCCACCTCAACTGAGTGAAACCCAGGGAATGTGGATAGAGCACCTTTCATTCCTTTGCTAACAGAATCTGCCAGTAATTCAAAATCTGGTGTAGATGGCTTTGGTGCCTTATAGCCAATGCCAAGATTAATAAGCTTCATTTTAACATTGTATGAAAGAAGTCCTTCTTTTTCACGTTTCTTTTCTTCCACTGGATCTTTGATGGCTGTAATAAAAATAAAATCGTCACTACAACTATTTCACAACTAAAGAAATTTTAAGCAATTCTCAATCAATTTTAAGACCTAAGTGAACCAACCATCAAATCAAATATCTACATCAGTTTTAAAAAAACTGAAATAGAAATTACACCAAGAATGAAACAAAATATTAAATAAAAAAATAGAGCCCATTGGTGCTACTTAGAAGTAACTGAAGAAATTAAGACATGCATGAATTCATAAATCCAGCACAAGGGTAATTATAATGAAATGAATATACATGTCACCAGAACACTGACTTAAATAAATGCATGAAACCCTAATATTACCGGGTAAAATTGAGAGAAATAAACAAATTTTCTTTCTAATAACAATAAGCATTTCCAAAATATTACAAATAGGTACTTTTACTGTTCATTAATTTGTATACAGCAGTATTATGACTACTGCCTAAACTACATACGTATGCACAATGGTAGTCTATCAGGTTGATTTAATTTTGCCAGCAATGAACATCAACCAGAAGTGACATGTCAGCTGAACCTACATTTTCTATCTATATTTTGGCAGGTAAACGCTCTTGGACTTTCCCCAACCTTTGATGAGCACAGAACATAAATTGATGCCAAGTGATTTAAATCTTTGGTATGGGTGTTTCAAATGGGAAATGACTGGGAGAACTAACAATCATAAAAAATCAAATTTATGCTTACCATGAGGGCAGGCATTTATGCAAATCTTCTGAGCAGACAATACTGGATGGCTGCTGTGGATGAACAACCTTTTACTAACATCATGCTTCATTCCACCTTTCACAGGGAACATGAAGTACAGGCATTCATCACTGAAGGATAAGTCCTATTGCCAAAAAGAATGAGAGTAAATCCATTATATGCATAAAGAAATATGGTGAGCTGTGTGTCTTGGAATTATGCACATTTACATTTGCAACTAAAACTCACATCATGGTCTCCTGTATGCCTCTTCCTCACAAATGTCAATGTTGTAGTTCCATCTTCAATCTTTCCAGCGATTGCATCAATATTCTGGTTTTTATCTAGACGAGGAGGTTGATAACCAGTAATCCAAGTATCCATGATGAATGGCAGCCCAGTGGCTGTATCCACCCAGCCAATGATGGCATCCGTCTGGGACTATTTTTGCAGGAATAAAGAAAAGGAATGTGTTTCACTCTTTGCCTTTGCTTTTTGGGAGATGAATGAAAAACAGAGATGATTACTCATCTAAATAAGAGACATGAAGCATGCTCGGAATCATCTCTGTGAGGGGAGATACAACTTATTCCTCAAAGTTTATTCTATTTATTTATTTTTACATCTTACCATTCTTGTATTCTTGGAAAATGCAACTCCAGTCCAGGTATCTGTGTGCGTTGTATGTATGGTGAATTTGATCAACTCTCCTCCCTTACCCCATGGTTCCCACTTCACGTAATACTCGCAGTCACCCGGCTTAGATACATCGCAGTTGGCAGGTACTCTCCATGATCCTCCGCACCCCTCTCCAGCTTCAGAAACTTCATGAGATCCCTCTGCACCTCCTTCTCCAGTTCTATCCACATCTGCAAAGAATCCAAATTGAAAAAGGAATTATAAATGTCTATCAATACAGTCGGAGGAGTTTGAAATTCAAATTTCAAAAATTAAGTAACAAAAAATGCTAGTGAATAAAGTAGGCAGTCTTAAGATCTCAATGGTCAGCCATGAATCCATATAGGCGTGAGACAGAAAATTCAGTACTTTCTCTCTGACTGGTTATGTTCATTGACAAGCAGTATGATATGACAATGTGAGAGTAAAGAGTTTCAAAAGCTCGAGTTATATGTTAAGAAAATGGCATTACTGCCCCACTTTTAATCTCTTGTCTAGTTATGCCATGAACACACTTCCATGATGGTCACTCTGAATTATTTTGGAAAACAGAATAATATAGTCATATAAAACAAATTTTAGGGATATTCTTGAGAGATTATCTTAACATGCTATTGTATTAGATCCTTTAAAGACAACTTTTAAGGTTAGAATGGATACTGAGAATCAAATTAGGAACTAAGTTATCCAGGTTTCTAACAACTACAATAAACTACAAGGGCAAATACGTACAATCAATACTGATAATTGCAAAAATAACAGAAAAATCAAGAACAAGCAGCAATAGCAGCTAAAAAGTACTGTAAAATATGCTAATCACATTTTTGTGCTTGGTCATTCAATGAAAACTTAAAATGAAACTGATGAGCAAAAATGCATACCATAAAAGTTAATAACTGTCTTTCCTCGCTGAGTGCCGTGACCATGATACTTCAGTTCATCAGGACGGTAGAAATCAGGCACAGAAGCTTTCTCGGGAGCCTCAAGACCAGAAGGTGGTGAGTGGATATATGAACGTCCAACCCCTTGCTCCTGGCCCAGGGCCCAGATCACATTCATTGGCCCATTTTCAATTGAATGATCTGAGGGGTGGGTGGCTGAGAAAAAGAGAAGGGATTACAATAAAATGACTAATATGAAAAACAAATCACCATACACTAGCAGAAATTTTTTTCCAGAAAGTGAAAATTAAATGAAACAATAGAACATTCAAAGGTTTCAAACAATAACAGCAATTTTATACAAAAGACTATCATTCGACCAAAATGATTGCTGGCCCTCACAGCACCCTGTTTTCCATAAATGTCACAGGAGGAATATTTTTTTCCTTTAGAGGAGTACATAACAAATGAAAATTAATTGCAAAAAGGGGATCCATGCTCTTGCTCCACTGTCATAATAGATTCAAATAAAAAAATAGCCTCTCCACATAGAAAAGCAAGAAAATATGTAGTCTATAAAAACACTACATTGCAGAATAGTGACCAATAAAATTTAACCACCTGCAGAATATATGACAGAAGAGGTGTAAAAGAGTAAAATATTGGATTAAAATGTCCCATCTTCATGTACGTGGAAAGATGCCTCTGAAAAACCAACATTTTGTTTTGATGTCACTTAAAAATTCTTTGCAATAATGGACTGGGATCCTGATCCCATTCTAATTTTTCCATTACCCACCCATTCTTATTCTTCAATTCCAAAGCTTTACCCAATCTGTGCAGAGTCAAACTATATCTGTTTGATTTTAATCATGCCTAGATCACTTGGACTGAATATTAGGCTAAGACATTTTATTCAGTTTTGTATCATCCATCTGCACTTGAATGGAAATTATCATCTCCTTATGCTGATTACATTATAGAGAAAAGCTGTAATGCATATTACATTAGGGGGAAGAATAATTTAGATGGTAAATTTTAAATTATCAAGGATTAGATAGGTCAGTAACTTGGAAAAGGTCTAAGCACAGGATAAAAGTAGGGGATGCTTCATTTTGGTAAATCAAAATACATTCAGGGCCATACAAAGCATCTCATGTATGTCACAGTTTCCTTTGACTAACTTGCGCTATCAGTGCACAAGGCATAAACATCTGATGGACAAGTGAATTAAAAATACCTTTCATCTTCTTCCTGAATACAACAGTTGTGACACCATCCTTTTCAAATGCCAAGGCAGCAGTTAAATCTGAAGCTCCTCCCCAGAATTCATCAAGGCGAGGAGTTGAACGATCTCTGGTGTAGTAATCACCCACTCGCCCAGCCATTCCTCGAGCAGATCCAATCACAATGTCAGTGCAGTCCATAGGATGGAAGCCATGGCGTGGAGACCATGGGCTTTTGGGTTTTGCTGGAGGAGAATCAACCATAACATGGTATACTTTAAGGTATTTTGAGCAAGATCTTTCCCTAACCAAAATTGAGACATCCAAATTTGATGTTTTGATTTCAGCAGCTGTAGGCAGCATGTAGTAAAGATTATAATATTATTGGTGCAATTATATACTTTAATGACAAAATTCTAAGTAATTAAATGAAAATATGTAAATACGTCTTTAACTTGACTCATTTTTTTCACATGGTACGTTTAAAACTCCTTCACATCAGAAGGTTTTTTGTGATTCTGAAAAAATTACGATGATGAATCTTTGATTTATTTTAAAAAGTAGTTGTGACAACATAAACATTACATGCTGTTAATTTTTTGAAGAGATCTAGAGGTTAGAAATTCCTAATTTTCTCAATAATGCACTCTGGAGTAATTCAGGTACCATTTCCCATACTACACAGGTGTTATACTTTGGCAAATATCTTAGAAATTAAAGTGGTAAGGGGCAGATTTTTTGGTATCTATGAAAGCATGGAATATTTTTCTTTAAAATGAGATCAAATTCATTGATTTGTACGGGAAACGATATATCACTCAAACTACCTTAATTTGTGATAAAGTATGGCATTTAAAATTAGGGTAAAATATTACCAGCAGGATGTCCTTTGCCTGTTGGCTCTGGTTCTGCATTTGGTTCTGGTTCGGCATTTGGTTCTGGCTCAGACTTTGGCTCTGGTTCAGATGTGGGCTCCGGTTCTGACTTTGGCTCTGGTTCTGATTTTGGCTCAGGTTCAGATGATGGCTCAGGCTCAGATGATGGCTCAGGCTCAGATGACGGCTCAGGTTCAGAAGATGGCTCAGGTTCTGTTACAAAGCATGAGAGATGACTCATCAAACGAAGAGTAACCAGAAGATGAATTCAGTTCATACTCAGTAATGCAACAAATGATGTCACAGAAAATGCCAACCTAGTTCATATAAAGCATGCAATGTGGACTTTTTCCTTAATTTATCCAATAATTCAGTTACAAATCAAAATATGTACTTTTTCCCTCAACTGATCCTCATCTTCATGCCTAATTAAAGCATCTTCATGTATCATGAGGAAAAACAAAGTCGCAGCTGAGTATTTCAGAGTTTTAATCAAAATACTTCTGTTTGTCTATTTGCTGAGGAAAATCATGACTGACAGGGAAAAATAATTCCTAATAATCACTAGACAAGAAAGTCAGTTTTACTAACTGCTGGCCATTAAGGGGTTGAGGGAAGTGTATGAATAAATTCATGATAAATTCTTATGACATACCCAGAGAGAAAGCATTTTAGTGCGGGCAACTTGAGTAATTGAGTGGCTGAATCGAGTTAAGGTCTCATCTGCCAAACAATAAAATAGTGAGTTGGGTTTGTCAGCAGAATAATCACTACTTTTTGGCCATGAGCACTCATCTAAGCATACAACTGATGGACAAAAAAAAAACAAAAAAATCTTGAGCTGTACCTGGTGAAGCACCTTCCCCTATCTCCCTCTTCCCTCTTGCGGGCATCCTCTGTTGTCTTGCACTGACTTGAAAGGACACACTTGTTTCCACACTTTCACCATCTTGGACTTTGGTCATTTCTGTAGTCGGAGGATTCCTGCTGAGGACAACCCTGCGGGAATGTGTGACACGGACATCATCGTGATTGGGTGAGACAGTCTGAGACTGCCTTTTCAGGGGGCGACCTCGGATTATCCTGCTGGTGGTTGTCTCTGTTGTAGACGCAGGCTCCGGTTCACTGCTTGGCTCTGGTTCGCTACTGGGTTCTGGCTCACTGGTGGGCTCTGGTTCGCTACTGGGTTCTGGTTCACTGCTTGGCTCTGGTTCGCTCTTAGGCTCTGGCTCACTTTTAGGTTCAGGCTCACTCTTGGGTTCTGGTTCTGCTGCAGGCTCACTAGCTGGTTCTGGTTCTGCTTCAGCACTAGAGTGCTCATGATCGTGCTCACCATTACCAATGAGAGGAAAATCTCTGCAGGCAGTCGTGAGAGATTTGGGTCTCCATCCGATGGCTACATAGCTGGTTCCATTGACTATGAGGGCCATCTCAATTTCATCAATATCTTGGATTATCCTCCAGTAGAGGGACAAATCAGGACTAAGTTGTTTGCGAGAGTGACCTGATAGATCAAGGCCACCAGGGAAGGTACTGGTGGCTGCTGGTGTCGCAGTAGTGGTCCGCACTTGGTTCCGTAGTGAGGGCTTGTTTGATTCAGCTGATGGAAGCTTTATTGCAGATCCTGTAATACAGAATAGCATTGAGTAAGACTGGCATTTTCCTGATGGAAGGGAGTCTTGAAGAAAAATTTTAACTTTATGGTCTCTAGTTTTACAGAAAATTGGAATACTAAGTCTATCTAAGAAAATATTCAACAACTTCAGCTACATCTACATACTACCCCGTGAGCTGCTGCATGGGCGAGTGGCAGGGGGTGGTAGGTCACCAGCCGTGTAAAGATGTAAAATTGTTGGAGGTGAAATGGTGACATGTACTATGGGAGTGTATTTAGAGGAGATCAGTTTTTAGTGTGGTCGCTTATTGTGCACCGAAGGAACGAGTTTTTGTACCAATCTGTTCGGCAGAGTATCTCTCTTATTTTATCACATCTGTAAGACCTAGAAATGTAGTGAGGCGTAATGATAATATTCTCTATGTTGCTCTGAAACACGCCAGTTCTGAATATCTCAAGCAGCCTAAGCCTAGCGTTCAGCCTCCGAGTCTCTAGGGGCTACCACCTAAATCCCTCCAACAGTTTTGTAACACTATATAGTTGCGTAGCAGTTTTTAATGAAGTGTGCTGCTTTTCTTTGTATTTCGTTAATTTTTTTGGTTAAATCTTTATGACTAGGGTCCCAAATGCTCGCGGCGTATTCGAGGTGTGGCCTAATCAGAGCAAAGTAGCATCTCTCTTTTACTTTTTCATACAAGGACCTTCCTAATATACGCTTAACAAAACCTAGTTTCTTTAATGCAGTGCCGCGTGTTTTGTATGTGTGTTCCCCACAATATATCAGAAGTTAAGGTAATTCCAAGATATTTTATTGTATCTGAAGATTTTATTTTTACTCCACCCACAGATTAGGTATGGCATTTTTGTGATGATTTTCGGAGGGATTTTCAGAAGTGAACTGTGGTGCATTTGCAACTTAAACCATTTATGTGTGCTTTAGCTAAAATTCCAGCTGCACAGAGAATTATCACATTACATAAGGTACACTTTATCAAACCACCAAAGAATTTGTATGGCAGCAATTATTCTGCGATTCTTGTTGATTAATAAACAACCAAAGATATATAACAGCAGGGTGCAGCTGCCCTGATCTGCTGTTAGCATTGCTGCTTCGAGGTATCTATTTGAGATGTCTAAAGCAGAGAGTTCAAATGTATACACCCAAATATTTGCTGTAACTCCTTATCTATTTACCCCATGCATACTAATCCCCACCCCACTATATACCTCTACTCCATCGTAACAAGTACATTTCAACTCACGTTTTGCACAGTCTTTGCCAAAGAATCCTGGTTTGCAATAGCACTGCCTTCGGGGAGATGTTGTGGCTTCCACATCCACACAAACTCCTCTCTGGGCTCCACAGTCTGCATCAGCATTGCATTCATCCTTGTACTGGCACCTTGGTCCACGAAACAGTTTCTCACACCGACATCGGCCCACACTGGATCGACCATGACCGCTGCAATCCTCCTTATACTCAGACCCTGAAAACAAAATGAGAAAAAGTTAAGAATGCCAAGGAATAAAAATGAAGACAAGGTAAAATCCAGTTACTCTGGTATAATGAAGACATTCGTTAACAACAAAATGTGTTACTCCTTACTCCATTGTTACAATTATGTGTGTGTTTGCACACATCACCAGAACTTCAGAGTGATTTTCATTAAATCACGACATTCAAAGATTGCTTAGCTAAGAATCAATAGATATGGTTAATATAATGGCTTGATGTGACATTCAAAGCTGAGTAGAGGAGAATATCTAGATGAGACAAATAATGGACATCTGACCAGGACAGCTTCCAAGTAATTTCTGTGCCATGTTTGGGTACAATTCTTAGAAGATGCCCCAGTTAGCTGTCAACTACTTGTCACATCTAGAAACTGTCATCAACAAAGAGCTGTAGTGAGAATTTAGTAACATTTTTTTGGATTTCATCACAGGATTTTATGTTTAAAAATCTTAGAATAGAGATATGTGATGAAAATAATGCCATAGCCCTGATGATGAGGGAAAATACATGTGAAACATTGGCATTGGAGAAAGATGTACAACGTTTTATTGTTGAAAAATATCTTGACAGTACCTGAAGAAATGTGTTACAACCATGACCAGGAATGCAAAATCTTGACTAAGGTAATACATAATCCCCAAAATGAGCTTTTACTGATGGCAGCCTTTCCAAAGCCAAAAGCCAAGAAACAGAAGTTGGTTAGAGTACTGGAATATTTAATTCTGACGTGTCTGTTGGGCATATCAAGTTTAAATCTTTGTAATATTCACGAAATAGTCAAATATTTAAAGAAGTTTCTGATGAAATAAGAGAAGATGGTCAACTCAGAGACAGGGATGGTTTGAGTGCGAATCACATATTACCGCATAACGAGGGTGAAAAAAAATCCATGATTTCGACGTGATGGCCAAGTTCAGCCAATGTTTTTCCCAAGTGACAAATGCTCCATTAAGCAGAGAGATTAAGGCCGCTTCAGCGGCACAACTGAAGGTCTAGGGGATGAGGGTGAATGGGTATCGACCTTTCGATGATCTCAAGAGTCAAGGTGTGAGGCTCGGCTCATTGCAAGTCTCGCATCGCCGCCAAATAAATTTCCCCGCATCTCCGATAAGATCAGCCACGGGGCCGAAGTTAACGATCGAACTGGCATATCTCGGGAATTTTTATCTTCAACTCGGTAATAAAGCGTTAGGTCGCGATGAAATATCCCCTCGTTTCATGGAAGATGATCAAGGCTATACTTACAGCAGACTCAACGGCGCCAGGTCGTAAAACCATGTCACGAATGAAGTCTCCTGTAAAATGTGTCTGCATTTTAAACGTGGCCATCAACGAGAATCATATTTAATTATACGAGATAGCCAAATAAACACTCGGTCGCTGATAAAATATCAGTCATCAACATATATCAATTTATTAAGTACAAAGATGTTGTACTTTGAATACGTGATTGTCAACATGCGTTCAAATTTTCACTTTCAGAGGACACTCGGGGTATTTATAGAAGAACCTATCAGCCATTCAAATAAAAATTCCCTAGGTTTTCAGAATGGAAAACCTCCTAACAATAGATCACACATCTGGCTTTCGAAAAATGACTTCAAGAGGCATCGCCTAAGATGTAGATGCATCATTATGTCCGTGTCTATATCCGATTAACTCGAAAAAGGCCCATCAGACTTCCACATAACACAAGAGACAGAGAGGCAACAAATTTAAAGATTCAACGTGGCCTAGACGGTTTATACTGCATGAAAGATAACCAGAGTGAACGGCAATGATGGCCGAATTTTCTCGCTTCCTACTGTTACACATTTTTCCGACTGGTTAACAGTGATTTCATTTTAATTAATTTTCCTTAACACAGCCGAGTAAACCCGAACAAATAAGAGGAAATTACGACTCGAAAGGTAAGGGTGTGGTAAGAGTCGGTGATAAGTAGAATTTAGTTTTAAGTTAATGAGTTTGGAGGAATATATTTCTGAGTATGTGACTGAAAATATTTAGAAATGAATGTTGCATGAAACTAGACAGAAAAATTTTGGAGCTACTTGAATTTCAACAATTTACCACTCCCACACCCAAAACAACATAAAAATGTGAAGGCTAATGATTATTCAAATTCGTGATTGAGGATAATGCCAAAGAAACATTCCTTCGAGAGTTTAGAAGTATATGCAGATAGTTGACAGCCGGCACTTCAAGAGAGCCCAGCCTACTAGTAGACTCGTCATGAGTCTTCCTGGGGCCGATACGCCAAAGATTTACGGAAAAATCTTGCACTTGACGCAGTTCGCTCCTAGTAGAAATCAATAAGCATGCCTTTAGTTCCATTAAACGATGGTGAAGCCCTTTAAATTTTATGAGTAAGATAATATTTACAAGCAAGACGGAGACGGCGGGCAAATGTGTGATCTAAAGATTTCTCATTCCGTTTATCGCGGGTCTAAACTCAATTTTCCCGCCGCAAAGCACTATTTAAAATTCGGGTCCGTGAAAATAACTAAGTAAAAAAAAGTAAAAATACTAAGCATGAATACTCAAGAAAACGTTTGGAAAAATAGTTCAAGTGCAGATTGAAAATACAAGAATATCCTAGGGTCGCACAGGAAATTTTTCTGACATTATTTTGAAAACTTAAAAATGCCACGGAACAGAGATAAATTTCAATACGTAGATATATTTAAAAAATTTAACTTAACCTTCGCGTAAATGGAAAAGTGAGAATAGCAAATCTATATTTGAACTAGGCCTCGGGTATGAAAGAACATTTACTAAACATTGAGGGCTTCGATAGTATTCGAAGTACCAAGTTGAATTATTCATTATTACAGTGACCAACTCCAACAAATGATTTATCAATTCAGTCGAGTTTAACATACAGATCGTTTAAAACTTACTCGTAAGGACATCCACGTCGGCGCAGGACCAGAATCTGTAGGTGTTAGACCATTCAAGGGCTTGCCTCAGGAGACGAACGGTGCAGTCCTTGCATGTGAAATCCGAAGGCAAACGAACAGAGAAGGATTGGGCCCTGGAAGAAAGATTTCGTTTTATTACGGCAAATTAAGCAAAATTACACATGATTTTGTTTTGGAATTCACATAATACATACAATATCATTAAATGGACTCGTATGCCGCCACCGTCCAGCACTGATAAATATTTCCAGCACTAATGGCTACGAATAAGATAATTTTGTTAGACACTTAGGTCAATGATTCTAATAAATAATGGGTTACTGTAAAGGAAAAGTCAAGAAGAACGAAAAAAAGAGGAAAAATTGACTATCCCCACATGAAGTATCAATGGCGCTCCTAAATCTCTTTCTGGCGCATACATTTCTGGGGAATAAGTATTTGGGATTTCTATATTTTACCATTTCCAATTTACCATGTAAATTGTTTCAAGGATACAAGAAATAAAAGTAATAACAATTCTTTATTCTATTCATATGTATGTACATTTGGTTATTTATACAAAGTATAGGAACATAGGTACCCCAGAGGAACTACCTGATTTGGGGTTACCATCATCTTAAAGTTTTTTATCAAACACATTATCTCAAAATTTTCTAGAGCTTCTATACCTTACTGCGCATTCATTTAAAAAAAATGAAAAACTGAAGTTATTACGCGTTCACTATAACTTGAGTTTTACAATAACTTGAGCAATAACAATCATTTACACTGTTCAACAAAAACTTATATTTAGGAAACAAAAAATGCATATACCACATATAATAGATGAATTAAGTTGACAGTAAACAATCTCAAATCAAACACAACCCCATTTTAGTAATTAACATTCCCAATACATTTTTATACAATCTTTTGAAACAAAGACTCGACTTCCTCTTGACACATTAGCCATTTTTTAACAGCTGAACCAAATCCCGATTCTGTGTCTTTCTTTGTCACATCCTTTGGCAGAGTACGAAAAAGTTTTGGCCCCAGCTATAGATACGAATGACGAAAAATTTCGTTCTTTGGCCTAGGTATTTTAAAGCTTGTCTCAAGTCTAATGAAATATGTTTTTGGTTTGGCCTTTTCGCCACCACGATTGTAAAAGACTCTTTGCACTTTATAAATGAATAAGTGCCTTAAGTAATTGTGAAAGAAAAAATAAACAACGGTGACGCTGGCGCAACCGTAAACAATTAGTGAAAGAGAATAGGTCGATGGAGCATTGACATGTGTGCTTCGTCTACATACAATTGACGTGAACTCCTATGGAACGTCGAGTCGCAGCTAAAATCAGCTTCATGAGACGTAGCTAACTAGTTACACGAGCTCAAATTCTCAGTTTGAAATATAACATGATAAATAAAGAAAACATGAAAAGAATAAAAATGACATGATAAAGATAATATGAAATAATAAACGACGATGAAGGAAGATAAGCGAGGACGGACGAAGAGCAAGTGAATGGCGGTGTGGCACTTGGGTTTCCCAAGTTACAGCGGAGAAAGGATAATCATCCTTCAAGGACTTGAACCACGAGTAATAACTGAGTGGTCATCGGGTAAAGTTCCCCGGCAGCTGAGGTCATCTGCTTAATTAGGATGGACACGTGCCCATTTTTTGTCTTGAGCAAGATTCTAAGGAAATAAGGGAAGGATATAAGGAAATCCTGCGTCGGACTCGCCAAAAAACGCGCGAAGGTATTTGGGAAAAGAGAGAGAACAGGCGAGTTTAAGTAGTTTGAAGAATTGATCCAGCTTAATGGGCAAGACAGAGAAGCAAATAAAGGACAAGCAAAAAAGATAGAATTAGCGAGCAGGTACAGAAATGTTGTAAGAGAGCGTTTCCAAACAATTCCACGATAAGGCACTACCACGTTGCTGTGAATCCAGAAAGGAATACTAAACACGATAGAGAAAATGTAAGAACAAATAAAGTAAGAAAGAAAAACCAAAAGAAAGATCCTCGGTCCGGAAACAAGGGAATGGTACTTAGAGGAGGATAAAAAGTAAAGACCTTTACAAAAAAGGATAGCAGAAAAAAAATAGAGGATAACAGAAAAAAGACGCAAAAGATATCTGAAGTTTGATGAGAAAATCTTAGGTAAGAGTTATCGCAGACTGGAAATAAAATCTTTGGCTAAATCTCCACATTAAAGCCGACATTTTCTGCCGTCTACTTTGAATAGGTTGTGCAAACAAAAAGTCTGGGGGCATTTGCCATCAAACTAAAAGGTATTAAGAATGAAGAGATTTTTCAAAGGAAAGTTGATGGGTTTCAGTGACTCCGCGAAAACCAAGAAAAAGAACCAAATACGACTGGTCAGGAGAAAAGAGGAGGAACCACAGCAAAAGAATGAAGAAATTTTGGGCGGAAAAGAGAAGGAAAAATAAGCAAACCAGTTTTCCCGCGGTCCACAGCGGGCCATACTCGAAAATGAAGAAGAAAAGGCGCGTAGGGATCCACGGTCCTATGTTTTATTGAATAGATTTTTAAGTTATCTCAACATGGCACTCAAGTAGGGATCGAAATTTCACAGTACAATCTCCACAATAACAGAGTTACGAACCAGGGACATCGGCAAATTGTAAGGAGAGTTCAGGGTAAGCAAAACTCGAGCTATCAAACCCTTTGAATCATAATCGGGGAGGGGAGCCTAAAGAGGAATATAAACCTTTCATGTTTCGCGCCACAGTGCGATCTTTTCACCGAAATATGTAAGGTATATTACACAATGAGAAGGATAGAGTAAGTTCCGATTTAATCCAATAATGCTCATAAAAAGGGTTGAATGAGAGTAGCTATAGTTCTCGCACCGTTAGCGCAAGAGAGACAGAATATCACGATCACAGAGGAATAAGGAGCCCATAAATGCCTCGTCCCTGACCGCATTGTCAATTACGGGAATGAATTCGGGTTACACGCCCGGTTCATGGAATGATGAATTGGGTAGATGCCGTCTTGATGCGCGCAAATGAAGCCTGTTTTTTTACGGTCGAAATGATCCACATGACATGGCCAGCGCGATCTTTGTCCGTTAATTTTATAAATAATGCAGAGCCTTTTAGGAAATTTTTTGCATTTGACTTTTTTCTAGATAATTCATAACGGTGCCACCACAATACAACTACCATTACATACATCGCCATCGTATTAAATCCACAACTGATCCACTCAATATGGCCGAATGTGCACGACATCGCCATTCAATAGCTCAAATATTACAGCGCGCAACCTACCATTCCGCATGGTTCCATTTATTTTCATCTTGAATCTACAAGTACAACGAACTGAAATCGAAAGAGCCCCGCAGAGATATTAGGTCGGGGTGATAGCGCATGCTCCATGAGTAATTTTCGACACGAGGAGCCAACGCGACTTTCAAGAACCCAACACGTTCGCCCTGAATAGCACGCGCTCAACGTTGATTTACGGAGTCCCGCGGACTCGCCGAGGAAATATTTATGTCTCACGCGTGTTTACGCCTCTGGAGCCGCCTCTATCACACACAAGCAGACACATTATCGTAACACTCAAGACGAGGCGCTCGGACAACGCAAGAGAGATCGTTCCATTACAAAATACCCTTGAAAAAAAACTTTGAACACCATCGGGTCCGGCCTCCGCGCTTATTCATAAAATCCGAGTCGACTGTTCGACTTTATGATGGGACCATAAAAAATAGGAGAGCTATGCGCGCAGGGGCAGACAGGGTGATCAAGAAAGAATGGAAGAGATTCCTGAAATGAGAGGAAAGGAGCTATTACGGCGGTGCCCTGACGAAGGGAGCCAAGGGTATCTGAAAGAAGGCCGGCGGCAACAAAAGGGACCAACCATTATTTAAGTAAGAGCGGCAATTTTCCCACGTGAAGGAAGGAGAGATCTACATCCGATGGTAAAAATATTAACTGGAGAAGGGTCAAAACCGCTGAGAATAGTCGCATCACTGACCACAATATATGTGGAGAAATAGAATTATCAAGCTACGGATATTTCGTTAACTTATCCAATATTCATAAATGAGTTTGATCCTGAGGAAAGCCCGAGGAAATTTTATGCCACAATCACAATAAATGCCAACAGCATTCGACCGCAACCCGGTAAATAGATTTAGGTATCTAGTAAAAGCAAAATGATCACTTCAAACTGTTTCACTTCAATTACTTCATTTGGTTGTTCTACCAGCTGATAGGTAGCTTTCTGAACAGTCATTGTCCTAAGGTCTCAAAATCTGGGACAACATCTCACTTTCCCTCTTTAAACTTCCTCGTTCCATGCGCGAAATAATTTGTTCAATGGTCCATATATACTCCTTCAACAATTAAAAAGCAGCTCTTTTCCAGGATAGTTAATGTAAAAACATTTCAAATTCGAGCAAGCATGAATCTTGCCCAAGAAGAAAGCGAAAAACATATGCATGAGTGATGAACCATATTTAGTATATAATTGAAAGAATCCGTCCCATCAGAAATCAACCGGTTTCTTGCCCATCTAAAAGATACAAAATGATAGATATGAATTGCATGGAATACATGATTGGAAAGCTATCGTGACGGTAATCTTTAAACGTGGGCGAATGAGATGATCTCATTTCACTTGTTTAATTTCAGCGAATTATCAATAGAATGTTCGATTTCTGCTGGTAATCGCCTGAGGAATACGGAAACTATCCAAACGATTTATAATACGAATGGTATATTTGACATGGAATTCCTATTCTACAGGTATCTTAATCGAAACTATTTGAACTATCAAAAAATGACTATTACAAAGCGAGGTAAATGCACTTGAGCAGTATCTCAGAGATTTGAATGATTGCATTGGCGTAGAAACATCCGAGTAATGGTCAGCAGAAGTATAACATTTTTTTAAACAACTCTAACAAAGAGCTTAGAGCTTGAGTGGCAGGGTAATTTTTTCAAACTTTCAGCCAAATTCTTTCGTGCATAGACCGAGTTAGTTTTCGGAGGGAAAAGTGAGATGATGTCCCAGACTTTAGGACGCCGGGCTAAAGAATGTTCAGATCTCAACTATAGTGAAACACAGTTTTTATTAAGTAATTTTGCTTAGAAGCCAAAATACGAGTAATACATGATAAAAGTGTTTACGATTCAAAACTAATCACGAACAAACTAAGTTCTTGGACTCCTTGAAGTCCCAATACGAAGCTCAGCAACTTACTTGGGGTTACGAATGTTCAAATCTCAGCTATATTGAAACACAGTTTTTATTAAGGATGCTTAGTAGCCAAAATACGATTATACATGATAAAAGTGCTTACGATTCAAAACTAATCACGGGCAAACTAAGTTCTTGGACTATTTGAAGTTCTAATACGAAGCTCAGCAACTTACTTGGGGTTGAGATTGCCAAGGTACTGCACTAACACCTTAATAATGGCATATGCGAAGAATAAATTTCGGCTTCGAGGAAAAAAAAAGAGGTAAATCACTAGAATCACAAACAATGGCACTGTAGTGAAAACTTATTGCCAGAGAATGATTGACAGATATATTGATTGAAAATTGAAGGAGTAAAAAATAAATCTAACATTGATTTTATACCATTATGTCATCTTAATGATAGAAACACTAAATTTAATCTAGTTAAAGTCATAATTCCTTTGAGAATGCGCATGAAATTTCCTTGACCTTCATTGCAAACCCGTAGGGAGAGAGTAGGGGTTAACAGTTTTCTTTAGTCACTATAATAAGAGTAGTACATTGGGTTAATCTCTTCTAAGCTTAGACATAATGGTATCGGGAACAAAACAAAACGCTGGCATTTAAAACTGGAGGATGAATATGTGACCTGAAGCAACAAAATTCCATCATATGAAAATAATGCTTTTATACCTGCGCTCGCGCGCGGAAATAAGAGCACTACTCTAAAAGGGTAGCGTGAGGTTTCTTTTACGACTTTAATCCAGTACAACCAGTACTATGATATCATTTAATTAATTTTCAACAATTTTCCGCGGAATGACAGCATATAACTGTGGTAGCATGCGGTTGAAGTAGAAGGTATTGAATGGATAACAGAGAAGCTTATCGTTAGCGAGCATTTCAAAATTCCATACGTATAAAAAAACAGGCAGTTCTCGGGCCAACGGCTCGCAACGCGTCGTATCTGATTCAGAGAGCGGAAAACGACCATTTTAACGAGCAATGATCGCGGATTGGTCCGCGGGGAGAAGAGAGGAACGGGGAGGGAGAGATGTGGAGTGGAGGGACAGACGAGATGGAGATACGAATAACTCACGGCGAGATGTAACAAAAAAAATACATGGAAAAAAAGCGAGAGTGCGTGTTGCAAGGGTACTTACGTGACGTCATCCTTGACGAACTCGGAGTCGGCTGTGACCGGAGTGAGGTCGAGGACCGGACGCTGAAGGCTGTCCAGCAGCTGGAGCTTGTAGCCGCCCTAGAGAAAGGAAGAGGGAGAGGTTAGGATATTCCGAGCGACTCATTAGCTCTCCCGCTCGCCAAATGTCAGCGAGTGACAGTCAATCGGATGACTGGAGGAGCGGTATAGCCACGTTTAGCCGCCGCTATTGTGACGAGCGGGAAAGATACAACAAAGAGAAAAAAAGGTGGCAAAAGCACTAGCATTATCAATCTTCTGGTACCTGATTTTTAATAATTTTCTTTTTATTCTTCACAATTTCCGCCCCGCTTGGTAGGTCATGCACAACTTTTCGCCTCTCACATTGGAGTAGTTTTCAGTTTAAAGTATTTTCGTAGAAATTCGGCCGCTTTACATTTAGAAGCTCCTAAGCAAACAGCTACTACATACAGAGCGGCCGAAATTCAATGCAAATACTTATGCCTGCAGACAATTTTAGGCAGAGAGGTAGAACTTAGGGCATAGGCTACCAAACGATGGATATCAGAAATAACAAAATGCATTTAGACATTAATTCTTTCAGATGATATTTGAAATTTGTTCAAGTTCATCGTTAATGACGACAAAACTCAGTACATCTGCACAAAAATTATAAGACAAGTTACACGAATCCACTGCAAACAATGAAAGAATTTACGTTTTTTTTACGTTGATAATAAATACTGACACTAAAATTGACTGATCTTTTAAAAATTAAGTAGAGGTACATCAGTGGAAATAGCACAAGATAAACTCTATCAAAAAACATTTACATTAACCTTAAAGTTATGTCAAACATTAAATGGAGACTGCTCCATCGCATATTATTTTATAAAGATAGGTTTTGCGCAAAATTTTTAGCCATGAGCAAGTAGAATTTTTTTACAATATTACTTTGAGAGCTACTTTTGCTAAAACATTACATGAAAATTTTTAAGGTAAGCTACAGGCATAAATGTTTCATAGCACACCATGCACGAAAAATATGGTGAAATGAACAATCTCGATGATTGGTCACCATTATGGGCATTGCACGACAGCATCACACTCCCGTGAAGCTTTTCATGTCAGAAACCTAAGGAGAATATAAACACTGGGTAGCAACATATGCAGACAAGATTTCAGCGCCATTTCCTTCGTCAACTAATCGGTAGGAAGCACCATTCAGCGATTTACGGCTGATATGGAACTAGTGCTTCTATTACGTTTCGCAGGTGGCATGGCCATATTATTACGACTTATTCGCACTCAGACCCGTCATGCTTGACATCAATGAGCATCAATTATTCTCTGCCAGCAAAAACACCGATAAAATGCAACAAGTTTGGACAATGCGCATAAACGTATGTATCCGGATCATCGAAATACAAATACAATATTAATTATTGATTATAGAAATTTTGTCTTTGATTCGTTGGACACCCATTGCCGCTGAGACTATCATTGAGATAATTAGTTCTACGAATAATTGAAGAATAAGCATTTTTCCAACGCTTTTCAGCCGAAGAACAAGTTAATGGTGAGACAGTTTATAGCTGTCATAAAATGTTACTCCATCGAAGTGCATGTATAGGGTATCTCTCAAAGATCCCACATTTCTCTCGATCGTCGAACATTTTCAGTTTTTGTTGTTTTTCAACTGTCTTTAGCCCTCAACACATCACTTCATGCCAAATAAAAACATACTCCAACCTTTTGACGACCATCAGTAACGATGAAAAGTGCTTTAGATCACTAAGATCCCATGACGAAAGACGGACGAACACACAAGCACTTATCGAATAGAAACCGGTAGAGAGCAAGCTTTCACTAGAGTCAAGGGATATTTTGCAAGGATATTGTTTCGATACGAAGGTAATATGATCTCATACATGAATCACCAAGTCGATCGTATGGATGGTAATCGCGCTGTTCTCAGGCGAGGGGGTACCACGTTTCTGTGAACGGTTGAGCCCTGTTCCTTGAGGTTTTCAAGAAACATTTCGCTGCTCTACAGCGCTCATCCATCAAACACGGGAACTCTATTTTCCAGAGATTCACCAGCGATAATATTCATCTACATCTACTGCGAGCCGTCGCATGGGCGTGTGGCGGGGGGGGTATTAGGACACCAGCCGTGAAAATATAAGAGGGATAAGGTTTTGGGAGGTGAAATGGTAAGGCGTATTATGGGAGTGCATTTAGTTGATCTCAGTTTTTATTTTGGTCGCTTATTGTGCGCGGAAAGAACGAGTTCTTGTCTATACCTATCTGTTCAGCAATGTATCTCTTATTTTGTCGCTTCTGTCAGACTTAGAGATGTAACGCGGCGCCATGCTAATATTCTCTATATCGCACTGAAACATTGGCGTAGAATGTCGTCTCAAAGTGAATATTAGAGTGAACTGGGTCTGAATCCATGTTTACAATGATCCATAATTTCGGAATCAAAGGAAAAAATTCAAACACCAACGACCAATAATATTTCTACAGAAACAGGACGATTTATCATTTGCGAATGGATTGAAAATGATTTACAATTCCATTTTAGTGAGTGAGAATCATAATTAAAATTTTTATATTTTGAAAAACGTTGGCAGCATAATTGGCACTTTTTTCGCGGCGAGTCTCCAAGTCATTTCATAGCGTACAAAATAAAAATGAATATCAAGCTCAAAAAAATATTTATTACATACTTGGCTGAAGTTGGTTGACAGTTTTAAAATCAAATATTAAACAGTCTACCATTCCCTTCAAAGGAGAAATAATGTTATGAATTAGACATTAACCATATTAATGTTCATTAATTATCTCAAGTAAAATAAATAGCGATAATATTGCATAGATGTAAAAAAAGGGACTGAGCGTTTTGAACTTACCATACAGCTTTTCGGGGGAAATGTTTGGGAGGATGCTACAGCTTATACACGCCTACACGCACACACCACTTCCAAGCGAAGTGTCGCAGGGACGTGTGGTATGGAGTGTTATAACACCATTCATATAAAGGAGAACCAAGCAGAATTGTCTCAGTGTGACGCGCCGATTTTTGGCTGCTAATGGTGCGCGGAAAGAAGAGATTTTTGTGCCTAGCAGCTCGACTTTGCATCTCACTAATTTTGTCGTTTCCGTCGCCACTAGATATTATACCGTGCGAGGTCAAAATGATACCCTACGAGTCATACCGAATCTCACCCGATCTGAAATTTTCAAATAATCTGAGCCGAATGAGTAACTTCCGAGTCACTAGTGTCTCCCAGCGTAGTCCTTTTGTAACGCATACTATTCGCTCGTAGCAGTTTCCAACAAAGAGTGTGGCTTTTCCATAGCTATTTGTTTCGCAAATTAAATATTTGCAAGCGGCGTCCCAAATGTTCGCGGCTTATTTAAGACGAGGACTAACAAGAGCGTATGAAGTTATTTATCACTCTCAAAGTTCCGTTTATCATGAGAAAAATAATAAATAGAGAGGTGAAAAATTACTTTCGACCATAACGCTGAGAGATTCTAACGTGCCAGACAGTCAGTACATCACCCAGTAATGGAGTCGGCGAGCAAAAATCTTCACTCGCCACTCCATTGACCACGCTCTCTTCCCCTTCCCACTACGTACACGTTCCTCAACCTCGGTTCCGCTCCAAGGATGTGTCGAGCGAGTGAGAGGGGCCAAAGGACTTACGCAACCCTCTCCCCACGGAATGACTTCCTCTCTTTACCAAGTACCGCGCCTAGAGCAAAAAAACTCAGCACAGACGACGGTGAGCCACAAGCATATTGTGATGGGAGGAAAGGGAATGAAAAAATACTCATACGTTAGAATTCATACGTTAACAACTTCTCGGTTCGAGGTGAGAAAACTCCACACACACGCACCCCGGGAGCGGCATGGGAAGAGAGGCTTACACACTCGTCCACCACCACAGGTGTCGTCGTCACCCTCCCACCAGCATCACAGCCAGAGCGGTGCGGCGCGTGGGACTGATTTGCGTGGCTCCAGTAAAAGGTTACGCAAATGAGGTCCACACACAATGGTTTCTTCATCTCTACGAACCTCGCTGCTGCCCTAGGAGACCGAAGGCTTCAGGGTGTTGCCGGGAGGGATAAAATAGAATGGCACAGCGAGCGGCTAGCGTGTGATAAAACTTTCCACGTGCAGCCAGTAATACGCCGCTAAGTCATTGCAGGAGGGTTAGATGCGATTTCCCCACATATTCTTCAAAAAAATTAGTAATTAAAAAAAAACTGTATCCTTGACTTTATATCTTTGATGAAGAGCTGAAAAAATTTGCATACAAGGGCAGCAAAGCATTTGGAAGAACAGATAGTCATAGGAATAATTAGATATTCCATTGAAGCTGTTCCACATTGTCAAACACATTAACGCAAAACGTAAAAATTGACGAGGAACATTACTGAGTCGACCACCGAGGTATTTTTACGGCGCCATTTTAACGCAGAAAAAAATATACTTGAAAACTAAACTAAATGGAGACCGTAGTTTTTAATTGCGATCGGGAGCACACATGTTAAACGCAGGAAATTTCACTTCCCGTTATTTCAACGCTATTTTATTAAATGCCATGGCCACCTCATTGCGTAAAAAAAAGTCAAGGCGGTCTTTCCAGAATCAGATTTTCTCTAATATGAAGAGATAATATACAGCGGAATGATTAGATAACATGGAATTATATAATGAAGTTAACTAACAGACTGAAATAGACTGGATATTCAGTGGAGCTCTGGTTGACATCAATTTATTCAACTGGGACAACCAATCCACCGCATGAATTTTACCGCTAAATGCATCATACGAAACACTCGAATTATGATGGTCAAAGGATCTTTTGCTAAGTGCTCCATAATTTATCAAAATATTTATATTTTTTCCGACAAATAATACTGTGAATCAACGAAGTATCATGACAACAAAGAGAGGCTGCTCTGAATAGTTTCTTTGAGGTAGTTAGAGCGAAATATTATTTCACCTAGAAATTAATAAATTTGGTCTCGTTTTAAAGAAAAATAGCTCTCCCTTCCAAAGATACCAAAATATCAGCACATACGGGCATGCACTTCAGAGAAAGCTTATTTTAAAAAATGAGGAAGTTATAAACCTACATCTCGTCCAAAAGTTATTAGTAAGTATGTTTTATCATTTATTTTTTTTAAAAGTCATGTTTTCTCCGAAGACTTTTTTTTAAGGTCATAGAAAAACTTCCGTTGTGAAGGAGTCTTAAACGTACCGCGCCCAAAAAGAGTCACGTTAAAGACTTATGAAGATATTTAAGCTTAATTATTTAGACACTTAGTCGAACAAAATAACACTACTGCACCATTAATAATGCAATATTTTATTCATACTTTCTACAGCTGCTGAAATTATAACGTGTTATTTGAATATAGTCTCGATTATGACTAGGGAACTATCTCGCTCAAACTACCTTAACAAGTTGTGTTCGGAAATGAGAGCAAACGTCATCAAATATTAATTTGCATCAGAGCACAAAAATTCTACGAAATACTCACTTTCTGACGTCATTGCGTCTTAATTGCATTAGCTTTACTAGTACACAATAGGTGCTCAATACGAGGGATGAGTCGAGGGGCTTACGTGTCCTCACCATCTTTGTACCCAAACATTAAAAATGGTTCACAAAGTAGAAAAAAATAGTAAGAAAGAGGGATATATTAGCGCTAACCAAATCATACTCTTGTAAAGGTAAGTTACTATATGAAAGACATACTAGGGGCACTGTTTAAGTTCTAAAGTGAAATGATGATGCAAAATAAACATTGTTAAATTTCATGAATAGGAAATATAGGAATTAGATGTGATAATATCTGGAATGTTTGCAGAGGCAATACAATTACGGTGGACTAACATAAAACTTACTATTATATACCTCTATGATTATGCATCTAACAATTATCATGCAGCCAATTAGGAGCAAAGAGTAGGCGTACGTAAGCGAGTAATCAAGGCATGTTTTGCCAATTTGACAACACTAGCAAACTCCAATTCACCTATAAAATTGAATGGATCGCTTTGTATTTACGAAGATTGATTTGATGATGCGGCACTGAGGCACAGCTTTTTTCAGAGCTCCCACAGTTTCGGCTGCGATTCATCACATTAGGCCTCGGGCATTGGAAATAATTCCCGGGAACCCGGCAAGAGAAATATTTTCCAGAAAGGACCAATTCTCACCCTAGGAATTCCTTGGTGGTCCGGTCGAGGAGGCTCTCGACTCGGCCAGTTCTCCGGTTTACAGTTACGACCGTCTCCCTCTTTTTTTTGCGCCGCTCCGAAAACACCCCCCTCGTCCGGCGGCGTAGATTAAGAATCCTCCACACCCTCTCATCTCCTCCATTTTTTTCATTCTCTCCCTCTCCGATCGCCCCTTCGGACCCATCCCTCCCCATTCCATCCCCTTTTTCTCCTACCTTCCCTTCTTCCCCTCCCACCGGCCACCACAACCTCCAACTCAGCGTCCGCACCTCCGCCCTTACCTTAACCCGCTGGACTCCTCTCAAGCGAGACATCTCCCCGGAAGAGTCGGTCAGCTTCCGCGGTCACCGGCCCCGGACAACTCCCCTCTTCTCCTTCCTCGCCTCCCGCCTTCCCCCCCCCCCTCGGCTCCTCCTGTATCTACCCCGACGCCTCACGCCCCTCATACACACAAAC
Organism: Ceriagrion tenellum; assembly: GCA_963169105.1. Lineage (NCBI taxonomy): Eukaryota > Metazoa > Arthropoda > Insecta > Odonata > Coenagrionidae > Ceriagrion > Ceriagrion tenellum. Next base: position 41,260,418 of record OY720636.1, on the reverse strand, counting down.
ACACACACACTTGTTACCCACACAGATACACGCCGAGATACGCGGCCTCGAAATAAAAGTAGCAGCCTCCTCGCGGCTGCGACACTCGCCCGATATGCTCGGGGGACGAAGAAATGAAAATCTGCACCATCCGCCTCAAAGGTTTCCAAATGACTCGCTTTTGTTTATTTCGGTGAGTTACATATATGTGGGAGTCCTCCCACGGACCATTGTTAACGTTTCGCAAAGTGAAAAATTGCCCGACTTTAATTAATCTTGCACATGGGGTTGATTTGGTTGCAGAGGAAAATTACGTTGCTTACCTTCACGTCCTTTGGCAAAAATTAAGTATGATTTTTTTAAGCTGTTAAAAATGGGTTCATTTCACAATACTTATATCAATATTTTGTAATTAAAACTTAATACCAAATTCAAATGGCATCATTAATTAGACTGATAGGAAAATAACACTTCCGAGATGTGAGTACATGTTGGATTAAAGATGTTCCATCTTGAGAGAGTACGTCGAAATAAATACAAAATTATTCTTTACAGTTAATATTGGAAAAATATTGGCTTCGTTCATACAGCTATTAAAAGTCCTATTTAAGGTCGAAATTGTGCAAATTACTTGAAATTATATATTTTTATCAATTTTTACAGTTACAGGGGCCGGTGGTAGCCAAAGTAATACCTATTAAAGCACTTAGAGTTCAAATGTTACAGTACTGCTAATTAACTCAAAACAATATAATGGGTAGGTGCCTAACTTTTTCACGATTCAAATCCCTGTAAGAAGTTTTCACTAGAAAATTTATTAATGGAGACGGCGAACACATAGAATAGTAACATAATATTCATTCTTGCACTCTTTCTTGCATTAAGAACCATGCAATGTTAAGTTCAATGCGCAAAAAAATACTGAGAAAAGGTCTGGGGTTTTAAGTGAAAGTGTAATTACGTAAACTATGAATGCCATTGAACAAATAATAAAATAAGCCAAAGTGAAATTCAAGAGAGGGCTGATAAAGATGAAGTGCCACAGCGTCAGCGAGGGGAAGATACTCGCGGATTCCTCGCTTCCTTTCGTAACGTGACGTCCTACGGCCTAACCGGAGATTCCAACGCCCGGCTATTGTCAATCTTCCGCGTCCCACGACGCAACGCGGCGAACAATGGTGGGAAGGGAGTCTACGCGGCCGTTGCATCAACATCAGAGCTCTAGGAGATTGAGATTCTCCCGCTTCAGCACCCACGTGGAAATGGATTCTCCGCGGGCTCTGATTACGCAGAGGCCACGCAAATAGACACAATCGAGAGCCGTTTAGGTAATATGGAGGCATTGTCACACCACACTAATTACACGGAGTCTTTTATACTAGCAACCCTTTCCCTTGTGTTTCATGCGTATAATTGCAGGACGTTTCTTATACTTCGGGCATTTCCTGATGGAATAGTCAGTGAGAAAACACTGAGGCGGAAGCGGAAAAAAGAGCTCCGTCGCTCACTTGAGTCGTAGGCCGTTTAGCACTTGATACGAACAACTAGGTTCCTTGGCCTAATACCAATAAAATAAGCGGGACCTTAATGGATAGAATATCACCACTCCTTCCAAGAGTGTCACCTGATCACATGCATCTGCTTCAAGGCGGCAAAAAACGTTCTAGACTGGAGGTCAGGCGATTCATTGATTGAAGCCACGAGTTATCGCTATTGATTCTTTCAGAGTGATTTAGATCCGAGCCAAAGGACAGAGCCAGCAGCAGTGGTACTATTCGTTGAGATCGCTTACTCAAGTTGAAGGCCATTTAACACTTGATACGGGTAAACTAGCGTTCTAGAGCCGCAAGATGATATTTTCTCTCCACATTCCTATGTTGAAGCAACCCCCGTACGTCGAAACGCATTCTTTCACTGACACACCTAAAGAATCAAAAGCATCACTGGGCATTTAACTTGGAACCATGATGGACATGAAATTTCGACGCCTGCGCCGCCATTCATGAGAGAAATATGTGCATTGCGGCGCCATTTATCTGCTCATTTGGGTTTTCGCACACGATAAGTACACGAAACCGGAAAAGGCGTACCCATGAAAATGGAGAAGTTGAGGTGGGAGTTTCACCCTCATATTTGAAATTCCAACTGCCGGGTGGATTTAGATACGGGCTGTTAGTATCGGCTCGGAAAAATACGATTATTGGCCCGCCTCGTTTCATTTAGACTGCTATCGTACTTCCCTGCGGGATGAAATCGAAAGAAAAGGAGTCGTGTGAAGGCATGCAAACATGAATTATTCATCCCACCTCTACTCGGCGGAAATTATTTACTCCAGCGATCATTTGGAGCTGAATAGGATCAATCACGTCACGTATCGACACTTTTATTGTTGGGTGCGCACACGACGGCGTTTCGATTAACGCATTCCACCAAAAACGAAAGTAATAACGATCGCAGTTACCGATAGCCGGGAAATTGAGAACCTCCGAAGGTGGCGGGTAGAGGGATCGCTTCGATTTAGAGCGATTATGTACTCTGGGAAAAGCGTTCCCACGTGGAAAAACGAAAACGTTTGCATATCTTCAAGCCCACATCTAATCCTGCAGCCGCTTCATGTTGAGCGGGCCGCTCTCGTTTTGGGGTCAATAGGCCAAGGGAGAGATGCCTCGCCTAGCAGCGCCGCCAACGGCAAACCGCCGACATAATGCCCGCGGCGCGGAAAGGACAATTTAAACTTTAAAACAAAAAAAAAACGGACGTAAGGTTATGACGGAGCAGTGAGGACCAGCAGTAAGCCGTACCGGTCTCTCATTCGGAAAATGGTGTAGGTCTATCTTAAAATAGAGCCATGTTGATACAATTATTTATTTTCTAAAGGAGAAAAATAAGACCATTTACAAAAAAACACTAGCCAATCACTCCATCTATCCTACAAACCAATCAAACTAACTAGACGATGTCATCCATTTGACAAAGTTTCTGTCCAAGTAGACGGTCTATGCATCAACATATTTAATGAATTAATAATAAGGGTGAAAATTAATGACGCTAAAATAAATTAAGGAAGTAAAAGAGTTGAATAATATGGCAGTACAATCCCATTGGAATTGCTTTACAGACACCTCGGCTAAGAAAATTGTAGCAATGACTGGATGCAATCAGTTATTTTTCCCAAGAGGATAAAAGTTATTCATGGTAGACCAAAGCAGTTGTCATGGACCTTAGGTTTACTATTGCCTCTTATTTCCATTCCACTTTCGTCAACTTAGGGCAAACACCGGAGATACGTAACGTTAAGGAAATGCTTTCAGTTTACGTTCATTGCAGGTTGGGCTTAACAAAGCCCGACAATTTAATGCAGAGAAGGTGGTTAACTGGCGATCAATTTGAGTAATCGCCGAAGTTTACACAATTTTTTTAGTAGGGGGAGGCTGACTTGGAGATAGATCCCGCGCTATCGGCGGATCGGATCTATCCTCGAGAGCTTTGCCTTCCGAAAGGGAGGGCCTTGTCAGTCGACATGAGTAATACCTACCTCTGGAGAGAGGAGGCGATGCCCTTGGAACGATTCAAACGCTGGCGTTTAGGCTTGAAATAATGCGCGTGCGTCTACGAGAGGGGATCGGCCCCATCTCTCGCCGTCGGCGAATTTCCTGACACAGAAAACCGAGGAAGCACGCACGGGGTCCGAGGAATGGGGTGAGGAGGTGGTGTGGGGGGGGGGGATTGAGGGGGTCATTCCAAAGGGGCACGAGGGTTTGATTGAGATATCGCCCGGGGCGACAATTTGAGGACTCCCTTCGGACGGGAACGAGAGGGGAGGGAATTAAGGCCGGCGGTGTCGTGGAGAGGTGCCAAGGACGCACTCCATCACGCTCCTCCACCAGAAACGGGCAAAGGGAAGGGGACATTTAAAACGTAGCGAATACAACATCGCAATCATAAATTTGCGCACGAGTCACAAATTTCAGTTACGCCTCACAGGAATGTAGTGGCTCATAAAGAGTCAAAACTACTCTATGGGGTTAACTATAAGGATGAACCCAAAAAAGATTATAAAATACAAAGACAAGCAGCACGCTCCATTAAAAACTGCTACGAGCGAACCTATAGTGTCTCACAGCTTAAAGAGGGATTAAGGTGGGAGCCCCTAGAGACTTGAAGGCTGCACGCAAGGCTTAGTTTGTTTGAGAAATTCAGAACTGGTATTTCAGAGCGACACAGAGAATATTATCATGACGCCTCACTACATCTCTAGGTCTGACAGAAGCGATAAAATAATAGAGACTGCCCAACAGATAGGTACAAAAACTCTTTCTTTCCGCGTTCAATAAGCGAGCACAGAAAAAAGTGAGCTCCACTAAATACACTCCCATAATACACGTCACCATTTCACCTCCAAAAACCTTACACCTTTACACGGCTGGTAACCTAACACCCCCTGCCACACGCCCATACGGCGGCTCGCAGGGTAGTGTGTAGATGTAGTTGCAAACAATAAGAAAGCAACTTTCACGGCCGATTTCTCGAATTTAGCTCGAATCGGAAAAAGATGGAGGATTTGCAATACAACGATTACAACAGAATATCTCCTAAGCTTCTAGGGAATGAACAGTGCATGAAAGAAAGCTACAGAGTGGGTGTATTTTTACATGGCCGAGATAAATAGAATTCCAAATAGAAGTTCGTGATGTCTCTACGATTAAAAAGTAAATCATTTACCACCAGTGAATGCTAGACACAGAGGACAAATTAGCGATCAATAGCAAAGGATTGAGAGAAAATTCACTTCCCTGTCAATTTTAGATTCATTCGATAGCAGAACCCACGGTAATCTGCAACACAGAGGAGGCTGCATAAAGCAGAGCCGAGGGTTTGATAACATACATTTTTGCCATATTGTTCTCCAATGGTTAAAATTTGCCGCGAAAATGAATTTTCAAGGCAAATTTCAACCCTTGGTGTATATGCATCCTTGCGAGTGTCTTCGTACAATATCATTTGTAAATACAATGATTAGAAATTTACCACACTGGAATTGAAAGGAAACACATACTCGAGTCAAGAAACGAAGCTTACAACATAGACCCGCAAAAACATTAAGTATAGACCACCCACTATCGTCCGATAAAATGCAATTTCCTATCTATAGATATTTGTCCTCCCCTAAAGTCTGCCTTTCTCCTTCTCGCGCGTGCAAGCGCTCAGGATCCTGAATTTTTTCCCCTCTTTCACACTTTTCCAATATTTTCCCTACAGTCACACTCTCCAACAGACTGCCACTTATCTACTTGTCCTCGACAAGACGAAACAATGAAAGTGTGGTAAGTTACTAGGCAAAAGCAGTCAGCCTGGTAAAAAGTGGATGCAAAAAAGATACGTACTATCTCGTATCGATCACTTCTCCGAGTCTGTAGTTCAGCTCACGCGGTCCTTTTTAAAAGAATGCAGAGGTTTGAAGAGTATCCAGCCTTGTACCGACAATCATTCGCGGTATATTACCTACTCTCTCCGCGTCTCTTTTTTCTGGCATTCGTCCAAGCCTCGGTGTACCGCGTCAACGGCAACGAAGATTCGCTCGATGCGAGATAAGGATTAGGCCGCGGCAAAATGCGCTCCCGAGCCTACACCTCCTTAGGCAGTCATCAATCCGAAGAATGGTTTGTAGCTCTCGACTCCTCTATACTATCAGCTTACCGTACCGCTGAAAATTCATCCAATTTCATATTTCTTCCATCGTTCCATTCAGAGCGCTGGAATGTATCAGACTTTGTTCGGGTGAAGAAGGAACTCATCATCATTTAGTGTTTAATCAAAGAGATGGTAGGTCCAAGGATGTTCAAACTATTATTACCGAATCCAAGGGGAGTTTACTAAAACTTGACTTCCGTAAACCTATACCCTTTATTTAACGAACAAATCCCGTTTCCAACATAAAATCCATTTTAAACTCTTCCCATCATTACATTTGATTTAATCCATTCGAAATGCAAATTATTCTAATTTCTTCCATCCTGTCAACTTCTTCCTTGTCATCTGTATGTTTCCAAGAGGCTGTTGTACCGAAAAATGTGTCCGAAAAGCACGTCTTTTCATAACAAAGTTTTCACGATATATCTTTTCTCAGCGTCAAACCGTAAGAATTTTTCATCAGATATTCTCTCTGTCCATTAGAAATCGGTCATTCTTTTATTGCACAATCTTCCTATTACTTCCAATATGCTTATCTTCCGATCATTTCCAATATGCTTAGCTTTAAGGCTAACAAGGTTATTCAAGCGTCTATACATTATGAGAATATGGTTCATAAATATGTTTTTATGGAGGGCTTTCTGGCTTCTAAGCCTTTTTTGTTTCCACCGAAGAGCTGGTTTCCACGTCAATCAGCGAGAGTGGCACTGGGCTCCATTTCGCCATATCAAGGCAGCGGTCCGCATTCTTGGACAACACTCTCTCCTGCCCTAGGATTCTCCGCCTCCACCTCCCACGCATCCGTCCTTTGAGGGAAAGGAGAAGATGGTGTTGAAGGGTCGGGAGGAGGAGTATAAGAGGAGGCTTGGAAGAATTTGAGGAGACGCCGCCTCAAGGACCAAACCTTCTCACGGAGCACAAACTCGCAGGATTACGCGAACACCACACTCCGTCTCAGGCGATTTAGGAAAGGCGTAATTACTCGCGGAATAAAAAAAAAGATATGGGCACAATTAGAGCTTTGTACTAGGTGGAATAACAAAGGTGACCCGTCGGCCTGTGTAACGTCACCGCTCCAATGTTTCTTTTTATAAAATCACGATTCGTGAGGAAGCGTGTTTTAAGAAATATCTCCCACCATTGAGTCTTTCCACATGCGCGTTTGGAAATTAAATGGCCCAATTTCAGAGGAATTCGTGAAGAATACTAATGCAACCTTGGAGCAGAGCGGAGTGAAGATGCCCTGGAGAATTTTTGCATGCATGAAACATATACACTTTGGTTATATATGGGTAGAAGACGAATAATTAAGTACATAGGAGGTTAAAATGTCCTCAGTACATCGGATGTCTACGATAATACGACCTTGAATTTCCATGTAATCAAATAATTCTGGCCCAGGGTCTCCATCACCTGGAGAACATGTTACAATCTCTATTCGCAGTTAAATCTATCTATCCTCGATTGTCGACAATAATAAATGTATCTAGAGTTTCAGTGAAGTTTAGAAAATGAAAACGGCTAACTTATTCAATACTGGGGTAATTTTTAATTTGAGGACAAAATTCCATTAGCAAAAAATGTATTAACAACTGGTAGAAAAAATTCTGATTACTAAGATACGCCCAAATCAGCAAAAAGAAGAAGCATCTCTATCTGCGACTGATTTTTGTATGGAACCAAAACGTGGAAAAGTGTTCACATCATAAATTGATAATTCACTCACTAAGAGTGGAGGGTAAAATATTTCATTAACAGTACTTCACCAGCACCCTAAAGTACTCTGATACAATTTTCAACTAGATGTTTTTAATGAGATCATGACGCATTTTTCGAATAGTAGCAATTAATGATGAACTCAATGTAATACGCAGAATTCAAGCATATTCAAACATTAACGACTTTAATTTCCCAAACTTTTAAAATACCTCTGGTGATGTAAAAGAGACTGCGGTATTGTAAAAGTTAGGTAAAAAATTTGCTAACCACAGAGATCCACCAAGTGACTCAATATAGAGTGTTATCGTCCAACATACCACTTATGAAAACGTCCCAGTTTTTTCCCCGATTAAGGTAAGCTTCATCAAAAAGTAATTTGTACATTCGTAAGGTTAGTATCGTCATCTCATTACCGTTATCAATAGAAGTTTTTGATTCGAGTTCAATAGTTGCCCTTTTCAACATTTTCCACTAAATGTAGACACCAAGTTTTCCACGTCAGAAGAAATTATGAAACCGATTCTCGTGGGCCAAGGGGCACAGAAATATCATGCCTCAGCTATTTAAGCTTATTATGAAACCCTTCAACGTTGACCAAATAGCACCCGAAGCGCCATGCCGAAGCACTATAGGTCAGGAGTTGATGGGGAAGGCAGCATGAAATTTTCCCTGAAATTTGAATTAATAAAGGAAAATTTGGATAGGCAGCAACTCTTCTGGTGAGTTAGATGATGAAATGGAGGCACGACAGAAGCTAACTCCTGGTAGACTGTAAAATGCTAAACAGAAAAAATAAAATCGTGCGTTGAAGTCTCCAGAGATCGACAGAGACTTGTACGGGTTGAACTAAAAATACCGTGAGAGAGAGAGCGTTACCTATTCGCGGAAAGAATTCTCACTCTTTCGTTCCCGCGACGAAATGAACGGGGCATGGTGGTGTGAATAACATTATTTTCTTAAATCTCGGGAGCCTGGGAGATGAGAGAATGATTATGAAAGCGAATGCGCCCACCACTCGGAAATTATGAGATGGGAAAAAAGACACGGTGAAGGACCAATTTTCTCAACGAGAGCGAAAGTTCCTCTCGAAGGCAAAGAGAGCACGGAAAGCGAGTTTCAACTCCAAACAGGGTCTGACTCCGTATAAAGAGGGGTGTGATACGAGCCGCCGACGTACCTTGTTGAAGGGATTTCCTCGATCGGTATATTCAACCGCTCCCGTCCATCTAATTAGCATATTTCCACACACGATGGACACCCGAAAAACTCTCCTTTCTCGCCCCAACGGCCACCGTAAAAAAATAACCCCCTAGAACAAACTCGGGTGGCGAGGGAAATCAAAACAGGAAGTATCCCGCAAAACAATGGGGTAATGAATTCCGGAGCAGCCGCAGGAGCGAGGAGAATGCTAAGTGAACGAAGGAGAGCAGTTTTTAAGCGAAGCGGGGAGGAGGGATGGGCCGACATAGATAAGAGCAAGATGGGGGGAGGGTCAGAGGAAAGAATCCGCACGCGTTTCCCACGCGGACCGTTACCAAATGAAAGCCTCCTCCGCGTCCAATTATAGCGCGGCGAATAACAGCCACGGAGTAAATACGATCGAGATTACTAACTGGGTGACCCACGCTTACCGTATAGGAAACGGTGCAGCAATGAGGGAGATACCGATCTATGTGCACCCCCAGTGCCTTCGTCCCGTTAAGGCTTATCGGTTTCATTTTGTTCAACTGGTTGTATAAATATGTAGAGGGTCCGGTCGCTTCAAAGAAAGGAAAATACAACATACATAGCGATGCATTTACGCTTTCATTGCTTGACAACACAGATGTGACTTTCCATACAGATAAAATAGCTCCAAAAACTTCTTGCGTGAGACACTGATAGGTTTTCACCATACATACGTAAAAAATAGAACTTTTTATGGCCGAAGTATTTAGTTACACGAGCTGGTCGTCATATTTCTGAACCGAAACTTGGGCGATAATAATAAAAAAGAAAAGCTATGAGGGTGAAAGACACTGAATGATCCTTAAATCTACATCGAATGAGAAATACACTTATTTGAAAATTTAATTTAAAAACAGCTGAATTATAAGAAAATTCTCAATCAAATAACCCCTCACCCATCCAATATATCTCCGTATCAATGGGTATGCAATTCTCAGGTTCCATCATGATATTAGATGGTGCTATTGGTTAAAAAAAAGAAAAAATTCAAAACACTAAGCCATGACTCAGAATAAAAGAAAAAAGATGGAGCTGTATTTTCACTCGATTTCACTCTTTTAATCGATATTTTAAGGATGTGGTCCACAGTCTATAAGTCGCTCACACATCGGATGATATATGCTTCCTTTACAGATATCCATTTATGAATCATCAATTACCTGCAGAGTCGTCTATTTAAACGCAGGGATGACAAAATGTTCTTTTTATAGAAGTCTATTATCAACCTATGATATGTGCATTGTGCATGACGATTACATTTACTAAGGTGATAGAATTTTAACATTCAACGTACAGAAAATAATGGAAAACTGATTCGGACGCAAGTCTTTATATAAATTGAAGACATCGCCATATTTATTTTTATGAGAGTAGGAGTTCACTGCACTTTCAATGAAAAAGTTAACCACTGCGAAACAACTCTCCTTGAGTATCGCAATTATTCCGCGTTGAATTCCACAGCAGATTGAAGCCTCGAGAGGTAAGAAAGAAATAGAGAACACTGAGACGAAAAGCGGTTGCCTTTGTTAGGGTAATGAAATTTCTTTCTAACGGTGGGAAGAAACCCTTTCGCTTTGAATTTAAATTTTAAGTCCTTTTGTTTTGCGAGGCAATCACTGAATTCTAAATGGGTCCTGAATAGCGGAGGTGTTACGCTCCGCATCTTAAAAAGGAGTTCACGCAGACGTCCATAGTATCATGAGAAATTATTTCTAACTTTCGCTTGAGGTCCTTGCATAATGGATAACATTTTCACCAAAAAATCTCTTCAAGAGAGAAAATAATTTGGCGATGAGTTGGCGAGGGGGCCTATTTTGACACCTTATTTATCCTGTGGGTGGAAAGGCTAGGCCTGATACCAAGGTTTGTCCCTAAGTGATGGCATCTCAGAGTAACGCGCAAATAAAAGATAATAGCTTCCGAAAGAGAAAACAAAAAAATCACAAGATAAATTGGGTTCCTCCACACCAATCTCATAATGAAAAAAAAAATGGGAAAGACTTCAATGTATAAGAAAAATAAACCACATCAATGGCTCAAGATGACGCCTCAGAAGCTTCATTCAATCTCCTCGTGCGTATTTACGTTTAGAAAATAACCTCACGGAGGACCGATTCCATACATTCCGAAATGAGTGGATCTTACATTAAATATATATTAAAACATATCATCAACGCAGTTTTTTCATAATTGTCTTCAGAAAGCAGCCTATTATACTCCTTTGCTTCTCGTAGATCGGAATCCCATTTATAGCCATTGGCTCATAGGAGAATAAGATTTCAGCATGAGGACCACACCAGTGCTTGTTCCTTGATGAAAATTTTGATCCCTCATTTCCACTACAAGAATATATCATAGAATCGATAGAATATATCATAGAATATATCGATCCTCTCTTATCCTGGGTAGAGGAAAATTTTGCCTCTAGAGCTCAAGATGCATATTAGCAAATAGCCCATTGGCTAATATGCATCCCATATTTGCTAATATGACTAGGGGATAAAAATTCACGTCAAACACGTTCATAGGACAAACATTCATACACGATGTTTGGAAAAATGTAACTCGATTACAGTTATTCGGAAATTCATCTTTTTTAAAATATACGACTTGTTCAAATATTAGGAAAATTTTTATGCGTTTATATCTAACACTTTATATTGATATGAAACTAGATATGTAATTGTAATACGAGCTGTAATTTAGAATGATTTATCGCTGCAATGAAATAGATATAACGAAATACTTCCAATTACAGTAGTTCTGTTTAGGTAGCACAACATCCATATTATATTTAATTTCCAGTGGAGAGCTGCCACCCCTCTGATGTAATTTACATACTATTAGGTTTCTGGTTTAGAGAAATTGGAAAAAAATAGAAAAAAATAAGGCAATACACTCGTTAATATTGGAAAATTCCATCACTTTGGCACAAAATCAATTTAAAAGAAGCGAGAAGACTTTTCAGGGAATGAATGCAACACCGATGAAGAAACGAAAAAAACAATAGTAAGAAAGATTCGCCATTTCCATAGAATTTTGAATTAGCCATCAATTTCGCGGAAACTAAATCAACAGGGAATTATTTCATATTGGAATGAAATTACTAGGCTGAGCCGCTTCTGTTATTATCATAGGCTGCAAATGAGTATTATATCCTTAATAGAAACAATACCACAGATCTGATAACTCGTGTCCACATTACTTCCATGAAATAGGTTGAGTGATCTCAGAAAGATATTATACGCATGAATTGACGAAGAAGCAGGCGAGGACGGTAAATTGAAGGGATGTTTAAACAAAAGTCGAAATATTCTTGGAATCATGTGAGCAACTTGAACATTTTTGTGACTTCTTAAATATGCCGGAAGGCCTCCTCCTACTCCGGATTCCGCAGGAATTTTACCATGAGTTATTTTTAACTCAAAGGGAAACAGAACGGGCGACAAATGAAGGTTAAACTGCGACACCAGCAGCGCTATAACCTGAAAGTTGGCAATTTACACAGACAGCCTCTACCCATATTCCTCTCTTTCTTAAATCACTCAATCATCGGTGACGCAATGTAACATGAAGATTGACTACACATTCTACATTTATCACTCACATTATTATACGGCTACTCATTTATCCAGAAACTATGTTGCATTAACGACTAAATCAATGCGAATTCACTGCAGGAGGGATTTATTCCAGACGGCAAAGAAAGGTCATCAGGATCTCCTGATTTACTTTCCTTTCTACTAAACGAAAATTACAGTCAAATGAATAAAATGTTCTACGTTCAATACATTTCTCAACAATCTCTTAAAACGCAGAAAGGGGATTATTTTGAAGAAAAGTTACTTAAGTTGAAGAACACATTTAGGAGCAACTAACTCAAGTCTCGTCCGAGACAATAATTATCAGGATTTATGAAGGAAATGGTAAGCCTTTAGCCAATGTCCCATCGGCATCTTCACAAGGTGTACTTCACAGTGTAGACCACTGGAGAGCAACGTTAATTTTATTTTCAAAAAATCCCTCCGTTTTTCAGCGCCAATTCCTGACACAAATTTGGAGACAAAATTCAAGAAAATAACACACGTGGACTTCACATTATGAACATCATTTTCTGTGTAGTATTATGGACCAAACTCGAATACGTCAAAGCCTTTAGCCGATGTAAACAATTCTATAGTCAAATATCACAGACTACGATGAGAGACCGTTGGCTTTCCCATTAATGAGGATGATATTGATGAACTAGTCTCGGGTGTGAAAATCAGTTTTTGTCCTGAGGAAGACGAGCGAGTGGCTCATCGAAACATCGGCTATGGAAAGCCTAACACGATGCCACGCCGGAGAAGATTTCATAGACTACGAATAAATTTCGGATCCCAGGATTAGTAAAAAAACAGCATAACAGTGGTTGCCTGTCGACAAGTAGGTATTGAGTCATACCTTCTCTTCACACAAACTTCTCAGAGCCGAGAAAAAATTTTATGCAACTTTGCGTGAAAGGGGGATTGAGAAAGGCAGAGTGGCAATGCAGATAAAATATCAAACTATAGAGACGAAGGGAGTTTCCGCACCCGGGAGGACATTTTATAGTGTAGAAAAGCTGAAGGAAAAGACAAATGAAAAACGTTGAAGGCTGGCATTAAACATGGAATGTTATGTACGAATGATCGTACCGGCACCTGAGAATGTATTTCTGCTGTGTACGGCCTAAATTTGCCAGTAGCCTATTCTGTCATCATCATTAGGATCCAAATTTCGCATGATCAAGGATTTTCATACCAAATCATCATTTACTTTTTCTCATGCTTTGACATGATGTGTGAAACTACGACCTAAAAAATAGATAACAATGCTTTTATACTTCTGCTTAAGCCGCAATGCCAATACCGCTGTCCCAAAGGCGAGCGGTAATGACATTTTTGAGGATTTTAGCGAAGGCTGCATTCAAATTGGAAAATAAGTTATACTCAAAATATAATTTCTTTTAAATAACAACCGACTGAACACAGAAGGAAAAGTACTCCTTCGACGCTGCACGAAAATGTACTTAAAGGAGAAAATATCTTAAATGACCACCGACGATTTACACTGGCTAATAATTCTGTAGTCTCATGGAACTTAAACAATCCGTACCGCGCCGAAGGCCTATTCACTCGTTTTCGAGAGACCGACCATTTTTCGGAAAAAATATATACCTAGTTATTCCTAGGCAGCCGAAAATTAAAATTGCTCACCTCACATTCATGTGCTTTTGATAGCATGTCTCTCAATGGGTAGGGTGTGCCTCAGAAGCAGGATTTGACGGCCAGGCTGGGGATATCAAATTCACCAAGTATAGGTGGGGTCGAAGGAAAAAAATACGTTTCCTGCCGGAAATTTCAATTTCATAGTCAAATGATGGCAATTTTAATGGCGTTTCGGGTCACGGGGTTAAGGTTAATTAATGCGCACAGCTGTGGCGGAAACCACCAAATTACCTGACTTGATTCGAGTCTGTTTCATCCTTGCAACTACCAAAAAATAGCAGAAGTTTCCTTCAACAGTATAATACAAGAGGATTTCTCCTCGTCTCAATACGTGATACTTTCCGCTCCCGAGTGTGTATCACACGTAGACATGAGAGTATTTAATCGATTTCAATTATATTTATTTCCAATTTTTCCAATGTATGTTCAATTTTTTTGCCAGGAATCGCTGGGAAAAGTCATGGTCCTTTTAGTGCCAACGGTTGTAGAAAAATAAAATAATACGCAGATCCTCTGAAGAATGATAGGGCTTTTTTCCTAGAGGCACGACGCCTGGCAACGCCAATCACCCTAGTAATTATGATTTTTGCCACTAAAGTCATGTCTTCTCCCTTGCTTCCCGTATTACATTGCATCCGAGTACGAAAATAAAAGTTCTCGCAATTCGCAGAAACTAAATTTTTCATAAGGAAAGAAAAACACAACCTCGAGCATAGTTACTCTAATTTATCTAAACATTTGAAATCATTTTTAGTGGATGAGCACTTTTTCATTCCACTATATATCCAACATTTATTCAGCCCTCCACTTTTTAAGCTGGTAAGAAAAATGGATTTCCCTTAAGATCGACAATATGCATCATGTAATGAGGAGACTGACGTTGAGCACATATCCATAAACACATGGACTGCCGTAAGTAAACACGTTATCTTTTCATTGAACGAGGCATGAAATCACTTTCGCTACCTTTGTTTACCGTGGAGACAGGAAATGCACGAGAAGATTCAAAGAATACGTAAATATACCTCCAGCTACTCCAACACCATTACCAATAACGGGATATAGAAGTGTAGGATAAGGTTCAACAATACCACTACACGCATGAATAACATGAACAACAAGCGATTATAGAATGCAATTTGCTTTGATGCACGATGGCAACAGATATAGCGACACCATTTTTCTCTTAAACAATTCATGTCGATAGTGCAAACACGTGCGCAGCTCATCACTTCCCACTGAAACAAGAGATCCTCCTTCGGGGAGCACGCTGCACACAGCGAGGAAACTGAAATTCCCTCGGGTTAAGAAAAAATAGTGCTATCGGGCGCGCGATCTCTCGCCAGGAAACTTTCAGGGGAGCAATGTAAAATTATCCCGGGCGAACTGAGGGAGGCAACACGTACATTGTTGTCCCGGGAGAGCTCAAACGCCTGGAAGAAGTCTTCCCATTGTTTCGGGGCATTGCGCGGTTCATTTTTTCCGTGCACGGTGGCTGGTGAGGAGAGAATGAGGAGGTGAAGCCTCCCCTTGAAGAAGGAAAAATAAAAGAAGAAATAATTTTTTTCTTGAGCCCTCTATCCTGTCCGCCTTATTCTTCTGTCTGGGAGGAGTGGAGGACGTCACTCCGGAAGAGGATTCCCCTTCTCCCCCTCTTAAGGAAAGGCGCTTCCGGTTCCTTGCTCAGACACCCAAGACGACGAGGAGGGCCTTTTCCAACCACCTATGGCCAGCCCCTCTCCGAGAACACCTCACCAAAGGAATGCACACCGGGTAGTGCTCAACAGGAACTTTTTCAGGCCCCATCAACACTCACCCTGCGAATCCCGTCCATTGACTCGGAATAGAAACTCCTCAGGAAATTGGTTGACGTCCATTGACATACTTGGAGATAGAAGGTATAAAAAATTCTACAACAATCAATGATCCAAAAGGAAATTTAATGAGTGAACCTCATTCACGGTGTTATTTTACGATAGCATAATTTTATTTAATTATTTTGCAATATTATGAAAAGAAATGAAATGTGTGTCTCATCTTTTTCGACATCGTAATTTTACTTTGAAAAGACCATGAAATGCCACGTAAGGGCTCTGATTTCTAACGGATTTTAAGGGTCATCAGAGAGAGCATAAAAGCAGACATCCTGCCCAGAGGTCGAACTGCTGAGGCGGCTACGTTACTGCCTTTCCACGCGAAGGGTTTGGCTTCAAATCCCGTTGTTGAGTTTTATCTCTGATGATCCCATCCCAACGGGGTGCCATAAGGAAGCTAGTTTAAATATAGTAATCAGTTCGACGGATGAGAAGTTAAACCGTGGCCGCTTTGGAGTCTCTCGTGAAGAACAGACGAACGCCGGCAGTGGGTTTCTCTCTCCCACTCTATACCTTACCATCCATTCTTATCATAATAATTTTCATCGCTGTCGGAGTCACTGATAGCGTCATAGACTTGATAGAGAACATGGTAACTTACAAACTTCTTCCCGGAATCGATTTAGCATCAGAACGAGCATTCGTTTCTGATGGAAACATAGGCGCTCTACCCAGTATAGTATCATGCAGGAGGATTGGTATCCCGGAGATTTTCAGGCTTTGTGGGAAATTCAGTACAGGCGCGCGTAGATATTAAACAAGAGGTAATCAGAGGGAAGGAAAAGGCGGAGAAAAATACATTATTCAAAACCTAATCTCACAACTGTGTGACAACGACGAGCAAAGTTCAGGTCTCACGCCGGGATCAATGACTACGATTCTCTTGATCTGACGAACGGGGAAGTCCTTGACCTGCACGTCGACAACGATCGAAGAGAACGTAAACGCCGAATTCTTCGGTGAAAATAGGAGGTCGTTTCAAGCAAGTATATTCAAAAGCTTCATACATTCTGAGGGATATCTTCAGTTTTATAAAAAATAGGAAATAGTGCTTCGTATGTTGTAAGAGAAATACCATCGTAATCTTCACACTTTTCAATATACGCCAAGTCTTAGACACTTAATACCATAATCGAAGATATACATTGATGGAGACATCAAATACTGAATTATTGGTCGGTGTCCATGATGAGGTGTAGACATTATACCCGAATTTTTCTTTCAGCACGGATATTCACCCTCTAACTAATAATGGCGCCATCGGGAGAGTATAATAACACGTCATGATTCACTGAAATGGTTTTCAGACTTGCTTAGGTCACTTTTCCACCTCTCTTCGCTGATTTGACGGTGCTGGAAAGCTTTCCATTATGATATAATCACTAACCTACGAAGATCTTTATTTACCACGTTTCAAGCAATTCACTGAAATAAAAAGCAACGGGATGAAAATTTTTACTTAATACGAACTAAGGTCAGCGTTCGTTAACGACGATATCAATGCCTTTTCATCATAATATGTTATTCATTATTACAAGCATCAAGCTTCTCAAGCGTCTCCGCCCCCTTCCGCAGAGAAAGAAAACACTGATCGTTATCTAACGGGCATTCTTAAGGCAGCACGAGTAATATAGTGCCAACTCTACACGCGATACTACGCTACTAAGTTTGAAGACGGATTTAAGGGCTTCTAAGCTCTTGGATAGATCCTATCTCCTTAGCATAGTGCGCCATGGCATATGGTATTATAGCGATTCGGCTGTCCTCAAGTGCACTCCATTCAGCACTTTGATTCAGAAAGAAAAGACGATGGAACCGAGGGTCGCGAAATATTCTATTTCTTTCTTAATACTCTAACAACTCCTAACCATGTTCAAATAGATTTCCCTTTCATTTACATTTTCTTCTGATTAAAGCTGCTCACTCCATACCAAACATCTTCGAGAGGTTTTCAATAATGTTTTGTTGAAAGCGAACAAACATCCTTAGGATTATTCGAGGAAAAAACCTAACTCATATTTCGATGAATTCATTCATTGGTTGTTCAATCCTAGGATTGGTTGACTGCAGCCCTCCAACCCTTCCTTTCAAATGCTAGTTCCCTTACCTCCCGGTATCTCTTCCTACGCACTGTTCTCTTTATTTGGTCCATGAGCTTATTCCTGGGTCTTCTTCTGGGGACTCCTCCCTCTATTTTACCTGCAATTATGTTCTTCACAAATTCATTGTGTCTCATGATGTGTCCAATCCATCTTGTTCTTATTTTCTCTACTGTGTTCTATATGGTTCTTTCCTCTTCTATTCTTCTGTACATTAATTTCGACGAATTAATGAATCCAAGAGATAAATCACACTACTATATACGCTACCAAGAAATAATAATAGTCGGATAACACTGACATAGATATTTAATATAAAAGTATCAAACCTTGTTGCTGAGGAACTGAGTCTTCATTCTTGCGAGATATCCTCGATGGGTACGAGAAAATTTGCATTAGCAATGGAGCGAGCGATCTCGAGATAATGAAGATCCGTTACTATGAATTACAAGTAACTGCGCCTTTAAAGAAAACATTTACGTAACGCTAGTATTTTTCTATTCGTACATTACTATTACACTGTGCAAAAGAGAAGAAGATATGCATCTCGCCAGCTTAATGTCTCTGATTGAGCAGTCGTAAAGGATACATCCGCCTCTACCAGCTGTCCCGCTTTTAAACTTATCCGATTCTCTTAAGTTGATATATACATTGACGTAGGAAGGAAGTAAGCACTGTATACATACCGTAATAAGATAAAGTTAAAATCAAAGACACTTGTTGTAGGAAGCGTTATAAGAAAAATATATCTATCAAACAAAAAAGATCCAAATTTCGAATTTTAGTATAAAATACTCGTCAAAGATACCAGAGAGATTAAATTTGATTATAGTAAAAGGCTAATGACATGTACAGATCATTTAAATGGTGGTTTTAAATGGAAGTAAAGGGCGCGCCATTTAATAATGAAATGAGCGCGTACAATCACTCAAAAATTCTACCTCCATTGTTGGAGCAGGCAAGTTCTCGCGTAAAATCACTCTAAAATATGCTTCTAGAGTTGAAGCAGGAATGATTTTGGCAAGAATGAAGTGCTAAAGAATTACTGCCGCAGGAGAAGGCGGTGGGAAAGAGGTGGGTTTCCCTCATCTTTCGGGTCACCCTTTCTTTGCTCGCCGCATTCTGTGGTTACTTCCGCAAAAGGAAAAATGCCCTCAATTACGAGAAAGTGACTCGCAATTATTTCATGCCTTGCGGAGCAAGTATTCAACAGAACTCACTCTACAGCTCAACCGCAGCAGTACAGGCACCGCATCAACCACGCTTTCCAATTGTGCATATTGTCCAGAAAACGTTCGTCAGCATTGCTAGGATTCTCTTTTATCTCCAAAACATATTTTATGGCTCCATTGGTTTTACACTGAGAAAATGCTAGTGCGAATTACGTAATGGTAAATAAGGATCGTCTAAAAAACCAGGCCTCTGTGAAATGGACAAATTCATACAAAACTCTACATAAATCATAGATATGAAAGCCGATTTATTTCTGACATCTACTAAAGTCATCACATTTAAAATTGATTTTATTGTGCAATATAAGCACATAATTTGAATAAGTTTTCACAGTAATGTTCTCGGCATCAACAGTGTGAGGATTAGGGTTGTTTTTTTACTATAACCTATGTACTCTTACACACCAAAACGTTTAACTCACGTAGATTGCATTCAATATATAGCACGCTGAGCATATTACTTTCACCGTTGCATTTGACATAATCATCACAGTTCTGGAGTAAGATGAATGTCCTCTTAAGAGAGTAATTAATTTTCCTTCGAAAAGTAATGAATGTTTATAATTACTAAAAAGAGAGTCGGATAAATGTTGTGCATCAAATACTTGTTACAAACTTCGATTGCAGAATACAATGAAATATTGCTGACACCTACTTTGTATCACTATGCGGTGATTAATAAATCACAAAGGAGAAAATAAAATTCATTTGTAACGAACATAACGCAATGAACTTATTACCAGTATTAAGTAATACACGTAATAGACTCATTTTAAAACAAATAATCCCTAATGCAAGAAAGACTCGACACTCCAAATTTAAGTCTTGAAATTCGAAACCGAAATTAAGAAAATGATGAACCAAATCGTACTGGGTAGGTATTTCAGCAAGAAAAGATATGAAAATTCATTTATGAAGTACGACATTAATAGAATCATTTAGTCTAAGTTATGGAATCGTGCGGGAGGGAAGATACGAGGGAACTTAAACTATATCTTTTGATTATAACGCGCCGACGCTTAACCTCCTATAAAAGAGAGCTCCCGCTCCTGGCGTGTGAGCAAGTGGATGGTGTATCAAGGATAATATTATAGCAAGATAGCAATAATATGAAGAGATCCGGTGGGTTGTTCAGCCACTGATCTTCGGTAAGCCGCTCCAATGCACTCTTGAGCCTTTGAATTTTTTTTGGCGGAGTTACATTCCCTTCCCCATCAAGCGTCCGCCGTGACACGGTGCCCCGGGTCTCAATTCGCATATCGGGATAAAAAAGTCTTACTTAGAAGCCTTCCATGTTCAAGAGCACTTTAAATGTCTTCGGTGCAGTGAAGCCCGAAAAAAAAGACCCCCATCACGCGGTGAGCCCAGTTCCTTGTAACTCCGTTTGCACGCTATACTACATTTTGCCGTCGACCAGCTGCTCGTGTTTCGTCCACTCACCGTTCTCTCCATGCACTCCCCTCCCCCCAAGCTCGTCCTTTTACGTCAGGGATGAGTTTTCCGGTGCCGAACGACACCCACGCGACCAGTGGTTACAAGGGAGGGCAGAATATGGGGGGGGGGCGGGGGAGGAAGGGGGCGAGGTGGGGAGTGGGCAGGAGGGAAGGGGATAAGGGAACCGTTTCCTCACCCGCGCTGAATCACCCAGCCTGCCCGCCCACTGCTCGTTCTTCCACCTTCCGTCCCTTCCCTAGCTACCGTGGGCGGGCGCACATTGTTTACATTGAATCAGTGAGCGAGGAAATACCAAGAATCATGAAAATAAAATAAAGGAAATAGATTGTAGAACAGAAAGGTTTAAAGTGTCGTTTTTTCCGCGATCGATAAGAGACCATAATGGCTGCGTTGACCCTTGGAAGTAGGTTAGTTACAGGTAGTGAAGCTGATTAGTTCATATACCCCCTAATGCATTTTCATAAATCAGCCGAGTAGTGCTAACACCATGTTTTGCTTATTCCCTACATAAATCTTGTGTCACGTTGGCATAGTTACATTATAGATCAGTTTAGTAGTTTCTGTAGTATTGTAGTATACCCATAGTGTGGTGCATGCTGGTGAAAGTTAATTTCTTTACAGTAGTCCATGTTGGTGATAAGTCACCCCCAGCCAAACACCCTTGAGGTGGCTTCCAGGGTAATAAGTACATGTAAGAAAAGGGGAACGAACGAGAGACAGCATGGATTCACTTTCTTTCACAGAATTCTCCCATGAGATAATGACAGAAACATTTACACAGAGCAATTAACATCCATCGATATTTCGAAATTTTACAACCAAATATGCTGTACGACAACAGACGACAACTAACTTAGTTGTCAATGTTAGAGAAAACTGTATGCCTTTGCTACTCCTAATAATATTTCACGCGTAGTTTCGATAAAAAATATTGCCTTTCATTAGAATTTATACGCACAATATTCATAATCTTTCCACCAAAAATGTTTTATATTATATCATACAAAAAATTAGAAATGCTGTAAAAATAAAACAATTGAAAAAAAGAGAACTTCATGGGTCCTGACAGCCTCAGAACTCTCTACCGGATATAGGCTGGTAGTGAAACGGTTAATTCAGTTATCGCCGTAAGAATGAAAGCGTGTTAACATGAAATATTATAAAAATTTTAATCAAGTACCAAAAATGAAATTAACGTAACGATTCCAGAGCGTTCATAAAAAATATAAGGGCGGAATAGTTGCTAACGTTTTGCATCAAATGAATAATGTCATGTGTTCAGATATACTGTTAGTACGTTGTTCCACAAATCGGTAATGGTAATTGTGAGATTGGCAACGTAATACTTCGCTTTCCACTCTCTCCATTTTCCCCCCTGGATGCACACAAGCCTTCATCAATTCACCGAAAATTAGATCACGAAATATGGTCTCTATTTATTTCATGCAATTTCCAATTGGACTAAATTTGACGTTAATTTTCCAGAAAAGTAACACGGATTGCAGGTTGAGGTGTTTCATTTACACCAGCACCGCCGGAACGGTAATTAAAAACCTTACTTTCAAGAAATCAAGTATAGCCTAACGATATTTTTTTCGTTTGAATTAAAGATACCGAAGATCTCGTTTAGTCTCAGCCCCTTCATTTGGGCGCAGCAGGTTTTCACTAATGCAGAGATAGCCGTAGAGTCAGTAACTTTTACAAAGGAAATGGGTGCAGGCGTAAATTTGTGGAAGTTATCTATTTTGGGCCAAATAAAATGACTTTGTTAACATGCTAATAAACCTCAAAAGGAGAAAACAAAGTCATTGTATTCGTTCCATAATGGATAACTTTAACAAAGTAAAGCCTGCATCCATTTCCTTTGTAAAAATTACTGACAAAAAAAGATTTGTAAAGATTACTGATCAAATAAAACGACTTAGTTAACGTGCCAATAAACCTCAAGTGGAGTTAACAAAGTCATTTTATTTGGTCTATCAGTAACTTTTGTTGGATATAGTGCAGTGCATGTTATTGGAAACACTCTCTGCCACACAACCTTTAGGTGTCTCGCAGGGTACGGGGTACATCTATAAAGGATTCATGGAGCACGATTTGGGCACCCGTAGCATTCAATCCACCATAAAAATGGCCACGGCCGGAAACTCCTTGTCCGACAGTCGGGGGAAAAAATGGGCCCGAGCCGCGCTTGGTGACGGGCGGACCTTCGGTACCATTGCGTTCTAAGGCATGAAGGTGAATCATAACAAACCTTCGACACCCACGAGTGGATTATCGATCGCTATGGCTTAAATACAAGGGAGGGTAACACATGAGTAAATAATGGAGGACATCGCCTGAGAGCAGATACGCAACGGGTTGATGAAATGGGAGTTGAACGACTGACGAGCCGACGTCCGTGAAAATCACACGCACGACGCATACGAAATAATGCCATTTGGAAACAATGCCACTGCGCTCGACAATTGCCTCATCATTTAAGGTGGTCGGAGCGATTTTTGTCTTAGAACACATTTGCGTTACTGCACATGTTTCTATTAGTTTCATTGAAGTATTTGCCTGATCTGGTGGCTACGGGTTAAATTCCTCGCCTGCTAACCCGAGGGTCGCGGATTCGAATCCCACTTTGGTGGAATTATCACTCAGGATATGAGTATTTGTGATCATCTGTTATTGTGGTTATTCATTCGCCATAAATTGGCCAAATTTGCTGTATTCAGAGAGGTAAATATTAAATAAAAAAGGCATATTAGATTTGGTTATAGGGCAATTCAGTGCCATTTTAACAAGTAGTCTCATGGCACAAGATGTATATTTCGTAAAAGTTCAGTCAAATTTGTGCAGATTTTCTCTTAAACGCGAAAAAAATAAATTTTTAGTTATTTTAAGGACAGCTAATAAAGGAGTCGCGTCACATAAAATATTCGAAAACACGTTATAAACCTTCCTGCATACTTCCATCGCGGATAAATTATAGAAGCGCTGGAACCCTATGCTATACATGATGGCGGAGGGTTAACGGCAAATGTTCAGCAAATACAAGCACGTCCTCTTGAGACAGAGCGCTCTCTTCAAGGTTACTTCCTAGCACGAACGGAGCATCGCCTCTCAGCCCGCTGAGTGCGATGCAACTTTTTCTCCGACCTACCATTTTTCGAGCTCATGACACATACAACTTGGAATAAAGCCAATAAATCTTAGCGTTGGAGCCTGGAGTGATTAAAATCCGGGCCAACTGCTCGAAAAAAAGGATGGTAAGGGATAGTAAGAAGAAACATTAATGAAATTTTAGACCTCAATTTCTAAACCAGATGCCTAAGAGCTGATCTAGTCGGAGATACCGCTGTTCAACAAATGACACATTAGTAGAATTTTTTTTCACTTTAACATCCTGAATACTACCAATCCTTATGCAAACTATAAGCACACGGTCATAACTTCCTTAATGTCCTTCTACGGGTACTTTGGCAGCAGGTGGTTCGATAGTTTTTCATTTGAATAACATTCAGCTAGTAAAAGCGAGAACGCAACTGAAAAAGTGTATGTTTCAGGGAAGAAAAAACTCATTTCAGGTTTTTACTGGAAAAAGATTTCCAGTCTTGCAATTCCTTTTCGGGCTTCAATCAAGCACACACCACTCGGAAAGAGAATATTTTTCTTGAGAGTTGAATATATAGGATCCTGATGAATAAACATGATTGTTTCCGCTTTTTATCACTACATAAATCTGAAAATCAGAATCAACATTTTTGAAATATTTTGATTACCCTAATGCACGTGAAACTTCATCAAAATTGAATATCCAACCAAAATTTTCTCAGCATACCATGGACCTATAATGAGTAGCTATTTTCAATTCCGGCAAAATATTGTTGTCTGGTGAAGCATCTCTGGACATGCTCCAGCGATTCTAGATGGAAGGCAAGAAGACAACGGTTGCCTCTATGAGTCGACAAAGGAGCACATTAGTGGACTTTGGCGGCAAATTATACGTGTTGCATCAATCTTTTCTGAATCAAATCCCCAGCTCCTCTGTTTAGAACTTGAGAACAAGAAGCACTTAACGTTAGCTTCGGCGGTCATATGTCCTTCTATAATTGCATACGACGGAAAATGCAGAAGCAAAATTCCACGCTCCCACCCACGGCGTTTTTCCCCCCAATTTTTCCTAGCTGGCTTGAAGGAATAGATAGCTTCCGGGAGGAGAGGCTATCAACAAACGCCTGAGACACAGGAAGGATTCATTTATATCTTCCAATGAGCACATAAGAGCCGCAAGCCATGCTCTAATAAATATGGAGAAAGGAAGCTTTTTTTGACGAGAGGGAAGAGTGAACACGACAAGTAAACGATTCTGCTCAACTTCTCGCAGAACGTACAACGAAAAAAGACAAGGACGGATCCTACAGCCTACTAGTAAAGGGCCGTTGAACTCGCCAGACATACCAGATTCGAGCATTTAAATGCCTTTCGTGTCACTGAGATGATGTTTCAGTCTCAGAAGTGTGAAAACAAGAAAAATAGCTGCTTCAATATATAACCTGCAAGTAGCAGCACATGTATAGCAAGCATTTGTAACTTGGGAAACTACTAGGAATTAATCTTTAAATATATAATTAATCTTAAGGGCTTAACCATGATATAACATAAGAGATAACCTTCAATAGATCTACTTTAGAAAATTCATACGAAACCATGTTATGCTCCCGAGTTTCATGTAGCAAGGCTGACGGAAACTAATGGAAAACGGTTTCAGCGATTGGATTTCCAAAAAAATGTTAACAACATGAAATGAAGCGTATCTCTGAGCCAACTGGACTGAGAAGTACAGCGGTCAACAACTTTTTCCAAAGCCGTTACTCTCCATGTACTGATATACGTGAATTGTAAGTGTACTGTAAGTAGCCAATGATATCTATGATAAGTTTAAAGTAACACTGAGAGCCGTGTATACCTGCTGTGAATCTTATAAGTCACGCTTATGCTACTTACGCCATTACTTTCTATAATTGACGTATCTAATATTGTTATTAGCAATACATAATTTACGTATTTGTTTGCTTGCTTCATTTTCTATTAAGAATATGCATTTTCTTAAACTCAATTTATTTAATTAATTAATTAATTTTTTTTAATGTTCCATTAATGTTGCTTAAACTTTCTTTAGCTAATTGTGTGTAACTTTTTTATTTTATTTCATTTATTAAGACTCACTTTTTAACTATCGATTGACTGTTTATGATTTATTAATTTTTATTTATTTATATTTATTTCATTTATTTAAATTATTTTTTAAAAATTTTATTTAATTTTACTTCCTTATTATTTATTTATTTTCTTATAATTCATTTATATACCATTAACTTTGCAGTTATTTATAAATTACCTTTTATTATATTTATTTCATATGCATTTCATGCATTGTTTTTTGTTGGCGCTACATTAGCTTAATCTGTCTGAAGGTTTTCGCAGGTTTTTCACACTCCCCTTCACGTGTGGGTGTTTTCCTGCAGTGGGTTTTTTCGTCAATGACATCACCTCCTTATTTCCTTGCGTTTTTTCCACAAATGTATATATCTTTCTTCACACTTAGTGTAATTTTCTGATGAGGGGTTAGATGGAATAAGGGATTGCCTTAGTCTCGATATCGCTCCAAGAAAGATGTATTATTAGTATTAATACTATAAAGCACCCAAGGTGAACTGTACGGCGAGAAATAATAACCCTTCAGCTAAGAACAAGGCAAACAATAAACTTACTCATACTTTACATGAATTCGTGATTACGTCCTCTCTCTCTCTCACACACACACAAAGGGATCACATTAAAGGAGTAAAACAGAGGCTTTTAAATTCAAATACATGAAATTTACATGGTAAATTTTAATCATTGACGGGAAGAGCAAGACCCCGCACTTGAGATGCACGGATCTGGACCCGTCAACACTCGGCAGTGGAGAAAGTTTTTTTCCCGTCTGCTGCTACTAGCTTCCACTTCCTTTCTCTCTCTCTCCCTCCCTCCCTTCCGCCCCCACAACTCTAACACGCCAGACCGGAAAGAAACGAATTCACGAATACTCCTCTCATCCCCATCGCTCGGAGGTCATTCTCAAATCTGAGGAACGAGTAACGCCTATCCTTGCTACGGCTCCGAATCCCTTCGCGTCATACTGTTCACCATGACGGGCCCGAGAAACCCGGCCTCCACTCTCCAACCCCTCGAATGCTCCGGCCCATCTTTCTCGAGCTCCACCGTGCCTATCTCCGGAGGATCCACGGGTCTCTTCCGGGGAGGCGGGATGAGGAGAATCATGCGATGCGATTTCCCTCCCCTACGTTCGCCCTCCCGGTTCCTCGGATGAGTGCTAAGAACAACCAGCGGGAATCGTGTGGTCCAATGAGATGAAAAATAAAAACGTGAAGCACACGGCGAACAATGGATTCCGCGGATTTCCTCCTCTCTGCTCCCGGGACGGGAAATGTTATCAATAAAACCGGAGAAGGATGGAAATCACGAAACGATTCGTGGGGAGAATTTACGACGTCGCTCGACTCCTAACGCCGTGACTAAACATAATGATGTCTCGGGGAATTTTTCCGGGACTTCTCACTAATAGTCACGGTCGATGGATTTTTAAATCGTTCCTTCGGTCGACCTTATTCAAATCGAAAATGTTCTCAACAATAGGTTTCGATTTCTTTTTCTAAGCAAGC
Source organism: Ceriagrion tenellum (assembly GCA_963169105.1). Lineage (NCBI taxonomy): Eukaryota > Metazoa > Arthropoda > Insecta > Odonata > Coenagrionidae > Ceriagrion > Ceriagrion tenellum. The sequence goes on along the minus strand of OY720636.1, from coordinate 41,233,177 downwards.
ACGGAGTATTGAAAACTTGCCAAGTGATGGCCCGATACAAAATCGATTTTAGCGTGAAATGAAAAAAGAAAGCAAAAGTCATGACCATTCTCACAATGGCATGCCCAATGCAAAGCTTACTGTTGATAAAAATGAGCCGACCGCGACCGTTTCTCTAAGAGCAGCAAGAGTCGTTTAAATAATCCACCCAATCATTAAATAGGTATAGAGCATATGAGTGTAAAAGGCAGAGGAAACGATTGATGCAAGGAGAAAAAAAACGAAGGGCTTGAATTTTCAAGCACAGCAGTTTACCAATATCCAATAGAAGAAACTCAACAAAATACTTGACTGTACTTGACGCGAGCATTGAGTCCTCTGACACAAATGGGGAACAGATTTTTAAATACTTTTGAAATGCAAACCTGACGCTTTACGTCAGCATTGAAGAGAATTTTTTGCAGTTTTTGTCAATAATCACCCACACGGCAAACAGAAAGGAAAAAAAAACAAGAAAAAGGGCTTAAATAGCCTTGAGACCATTGCCAAGTAATATTTAACACGAGGCCACCGTCCATTCATACATAAAGAAATCAATGAAAATATTAGCTCATAGTTTCACGTGAGGTATTGACTGATTTTCACGAGGTTCTTGGCCGTTAATGGAATGAGGGGACAAGAAGGGTAGTAAAATAGGGATAGCCAATGAAATGGAAACAGAAAAGTTACTATGGACCCTGGGATCACAAACTTCACCGAAAAAATATTCACAAATAACTATTTTGACAAGGCCTTCAACGATGAATAAATTAACCACTCCCCTTAAAAATCTTAACTGAAGATATGATCATTACGTTGACAAACGATGCGCGCACAAGTTAGTAACCTGATATAGGAAACTGCGGTGAAATTTCACATTTTCGAGAAATATTGACATCATAGAATACATATCGGTACCTGATAATATCATAGAAACACAGATATATCGTAAACGGAGCGAGGCAATATTTCGAAGACGTTTTTGTCGACCCATTGGAAGAAAAAAAACACCACGCCTCTGTCTCCGATAAATGCGCACCGTTCGAACTTGAAATAATGGCGGATCGATGGAGCGGGACGATAAATCTCGTTTCATGACCGACATTCCTTTCCATTAGGCCAATCAATTAAACGCCTTCACTTTCTCATTCTGTTCTGCTTTCCTTGAAATTACACGAGAAAACACGCTCGTAAGAAGTCGATGCTTGTTCGAGACTTTAGAGGAAATGTAGCAGACAAAAAGCAAGGGGATGTTTGTAATTTGCCGCAAAACGATATGGCGAGAGCGTCGGAGTTGAAAAGCAGAGGATGAGTGTGCTAACTGCGTGGATGATATCAAAGCTACGTCCTGAAGTATGACATCAACGCAACCTTATTAAGATTCAAATTTCTCAGCACTCTATGACATGGAGGGCGTGACGTGACTGGAAGGAATAGTATGAGAGTGGAATCAAATGCTGATTACAACTTCAACCCCGAAAGACAAGAGGGTGGAAGAACCTTTGTCTGGCGCATGCATTTTGTCCATCACTTCAGAAATTAATGAACACAGTACTTTTTCAACTGAAAGATTTTTATCAGCTAAAGACAATTTAAGAGAAGACAAAATATTGAAAGAAATTAAATCTTAGCCACTTATTAACGAATGACGAAACATTTTAAAGGACTGCTCCCACACTCTTGTGGGCAAAAAAATTCCATATTTTATTAACTCCTGCACCAGAAGAAGTTTATCATTATTAGGATGCCTTCCAAAACAAAAATATCCATTCAATCGGGTAGAATTAATGATCATTACCCTCACTCAATGACCAACCAGACGCTTGGGTCATCAGTAAGGGTAGATTACATTTAATATGAAGCATAATAGTGCGGGAAATCCACAAAGTCAAGGTAGAGGGGTAATGTCCCTTCCGTGGATCACTCGTGGTTCCCTTCACCAAGCTGTCAACCAGAAAATCACAGAAATTGGATTTTCGCAGGGATCTCTAGACATCTCTCCCTACATTGTGAACAGCACTAACTACACGGCTTAAGGTAAGGTAGGCGAGGATATTAACAGAGGATATCCAGGGGAGGGCATTGAGCGGATGAGGCAAGAAGTAAAGAGAAACAGGATTCTATAAGTCGTTTCGTGAGGAAGACGGATAGAAGTTACGGATGCAATGAAGAGAGGTTTGGAAAATATTTCAGAACTGAATAAAAAGATCTTGTGAAGAAGTGCTGCGAACTTAATAAGGGTTGTACGAGAGTGGCAATGATTCATAAAAACCAACCCTGAATGTTCACTATCATTTCTTATTCAATCAATTAAATAGTGGGTACATGATCAGCCCTACCAATGATTTTGCCGACGGCGCGGCGTGACAGTACTCTAACTAGTGGAACACCAAATAATGACCCCCACCAGTTAATGAACGAATCATTCACTCTCTTAACTCCCAGCTGAAAGGTGGCTCTCTACTTCTCACTGTTGTCCACGCAGGTATCTGCTTGGCCACTCTTGCCCGTGGGTAACACTCAACAATGACACTCGGAGACGTCAACGATCGGAGACAATCCGCTCACCCCGAAGGGGTGCGGACTCGACTTACAGACACGAGGCGCGATACATAGAAAAATGAAACAATGAGAGGGAGGGAGCGTCTCGTCTCGGAGGCAGAGGAGTGGGACGGCAGGGAGGGAAAGTGGAGCCTACGTCGGAGACCGTGACTGCGCCAAGGGGCAGAGGAAGAGGGGATCGAGAGTCCTGCCGGCGACGTCGTCCGCACGTCGGTCGCCGGATACCCCATCCTAGGAAGGGAGGGAGTTCCCCACGAGGGGCGTGCGAAAGGAAGAGGCGACAGGCGTGTGTACTGCGGAGAGAGAGCGGGGGAGGAGGAGGAGGGCAGGTGATGGTGACAATGACCGGAGCGCGGGAACTGCAGTGGATGAGGAAGGGGAGGGTGGACATGCGGCCCCCGCAACGGCGATTGGGCCAACAAGGTGACGATGTCGTGGCGCGCCTTCGGAAGATAGGCAACACGACGGACAGGAGAAGTTTCAGGGGTAGGATGAGAGGCATTTAAAAAAAATAAACGACGTTAAATGTAAAATTTTAGGGACATAATTTGCGACACTATAGCCCATTGGAAACTAAAAATGGAAGGGGAAATAAATAAGGAGAATTGCAGAGAGAGATCAATAGACCATGGTAGAACAAAAATAGAATAAATCAGAAAAATTAAGACGTGTGTGAAAGTGAAAAATTATGCAGAAACCAAAACGGTGGGCTGATACGAGACAGGATTGGAGATCTGAAGCAATCCAATACTTCGATAGATATCTGCCGATAATTATCATATAATACATGGTGTTTCAGGAATCATCTGCGTAACTTCATGAGATGAGAGAGGATGTCATTTAAAGCTATTTTTCCGTTTAACATAGGATCGCAACCCCTTACTCAACCGGGTAAAGCGACGCAAACATTTCTTCCAGCACATTCCGTAGTTACCATGATAAAGCCAAAAGACGGTAGCCTACACCGATTGAAGAGATATGAAACTTGTCTTCGTGGAGCATAAGATACGCATCGTAATTTCATTGCTGTATGCTCATGGTTGTTATTGTCATAGTAGTGCCTGAACATTTGTGGAAATGTGCATTTTCAAGGAAACTACAATACATGCCTAAAATGTTTGCCTTTCAATACCTTCATAAGGATATCATTGAGATCACACGTTCATCAGTGAAAAATATGCTTCGAAATCAAATCCCCTTTCACTTCCAATACTATCGCAGATTCCCATTAAAGCACCCTTCAAACCAATTTTCCAATATGTAATCATTTAAAACATGCCCCAATAGGAATGGAATTTTCAAAATGGTCTTAGCATAATGAAAGAATTGCGTATCTTAATCTGCCATCATGTGATGAAAGTATACTGTAACGGAAACATGAGCTATTCTCACAAAATGATTGATTTTCGCTGGAAAAATAGGGATACACCTAGAATATCGCATATTTAGTGAAATGAGCACAAGATGAGGGTGAAGGCTGTTACAAATGAGAACATGCACTATACAACGAGAGCTAACTACCAGGACTTACAAATTACTGGCACGTTGGTATATCGAACGCTATGAAATGAAAATGCTCAACCAAAACTTCAAAGACAAACTCTGCTTACGCGTATTTTACCAGAATAAATACTTACGGTTCAAAGATAAGTTTTGGCGACGTAAGGAATAACTTCAGCTGGTAAAAAAGTATTATATGATTGTGAAAACATAAAACTTTAATTTCATCTTATGAGTCAAAGAGTATTAATTTTTATTTTTACTTGAAAGTCTCGGACAACTTTTCACAAACTTCGTTTGTAGAGTACAAATAAACTTGGTAGGCAACTAATTTTTATCACTATGCGGTGACTAATAAATCACAAAGGAGCAAATAAAAATTAATTTGTAAAGAACTTATCGTGACGTCTTTATAACCAATAAAGTGTAATATAAGTAATAGGTTCATTTTAAACAAAAAATCCTGCATGCAAGAAAGACTCAACACTTTGAAAGTTAAGTCATGATATTCGAAGCCGAAATTAAGAAAATAATGAAACCACATCGTTTTGGGTAGGTATATCAAGGAAAGACACCACAGTAATCGGAAACTAATTTGCTGGACCTCAGTGCCCAACGAGGCATTAAATAACCATTAAAACAGAGAGCATACGGCCCAAGGAGAAGGGAATGAGATGGTAGAAGCTGAAACAAGGTGAGCCAATGACAATGCAAGGTAAGGAAGGACCTACGCAGCAGCGGCAGCGGAAGCAGCTCTGGAGAAGGAGGTTGACGGGGGCGAAAAAGGCAAGCCACATCTATCGTGAGAAACGGAGACCGGGCAAGAAGCCAATGTTAGTTGGATGAGAGTGTATGAAGCTTCTAGCACCCTCTCAACCTAATGTATTTCAAAGAGCTCTTTCATCTTTACGAGAACACGGGAACAAGGTAAGCGAGAATGCAAAATTTATCGCATAACTCTACCCTATCATTCCACTGTTCCTATACAATCTCTTCATGTCTTGAGAAGTAGAAAACGGAATAAGCTATCTTAGGTGTAAAAATTTATACAGAACTACTGATAATGCTCCAACGAGTCGGTGCAGTAGCAGTTTTTCCTGAGATAAAATATCTAAGAATGTGGCATTTGTAATCACAACCAGGTCACGTTTCGAAAGAAATACATTTAAAAACAGCTTTGTATGACCCTCTAGCAAGAAATTTTCTTGATTTTACGAATATATTCTTAATAGTGAATTATTCGGGGGACTCTCGATTGGTGAATACTGCCAGCTCATTCCCTTGGCTAATTACATGGTAGATCAGCAAATGGATTGATATGGGCAAGGTCACTAAATTCTCACCTAAGCCTATTAATTAAAACAACGAGATATCCATTTTTCATCTTTTCATATTTTTGCAAAATGAACATAAGGAAATAAAAGCGTCATAAATTTGTGAGTCGGCCATAAGGTAGTCACGAAGAAATATTAATTTACCTATTAAGATAGTCATGAAAACGCATCCGCAAGTAAATGAGCATACCATGAAAGAGATTTTGACATTCACTCGATTCAATACAAATTAATGGACAAACCATATTCGACTCCTTTGGGGCTCGTGATTAAATGCATACCAAAGAACGGCAACAGTATAATTTGGGCCTTCCATAATTTCTCGGGAAAAGGACTCGCAACGTCATTTTGCTAGTTGATGTGAAGGTTAAAAAAACCGTCAACAACCTGCTACCCCATTCTAGCTCATCACCTCAGATTCCGAGCAAACGCACAAAGAAAAATACATAGAAATATTTAAAAAATTATAACATATCTTCTCCTTAAGGAGCCAATTTAGCACAAGGATTAACTCATAGGAAAATCCTATTTTACAAGTGATTCTACATGGCAGGCGACCAAGAACGGTCAAAGAAGCGGTCTGGCTCTCCAAATCTCCCGGGTTCCAGACCGCATCGGGCGATTAAAATTTTTTCTCTCAAGGGTTAGCCACTTCAGGAAGATGGCAATACATTAACTCACCCCTAAAGACAACTGTTACGGACCTATGCCACACAATCAACTACCGAGAAAATATCTTCTCCCAGATCCGAGGTCTTGCCTATCCCTGGGTAAGTGTAACAGGTAATCATAGGTATGTTTAGTTCATCACACTTAAAACCTGGATTGGGAGAATAAGCGAGAGCATTCGACGTTCCTGACCTTGGTAAAAATCGAACCAGAGACCTCTAGGTCAGCGAGACCGGGAAAGCCGACGAAGTTAACGGACCTAGCGACTAAGCGTGGTCGTTGACACCGAACTTTGAGCAACTCCGATTGTCAAGAATGTGAGCTCGCATTGAGTCTCCTAGTATCGAAATCGCCTTCCCAAACAAAAGAAATTGATTGAAAGGGAAGCAAAAACCTCTCCGATGGCTTTTCCATCCTACTCTCCAGTGCGTCCAATGCACGGTGGGCTCATCAGTGGACATTGCACCGAGCCGCAAGGCCTCGTTTCTATGGAAACCGCAGAACATCGCTCGGAAACCGCAACCGAAAGCTAAATTACACGCTCCGCGTTTCATCGCGCTGGTAGGAAGTCCATCTCCTTTTTATTCTCTCAGACCTTAATGTTAAAGCAACGGGGGAATAACGCCACCCCGTCCATCAGTCTTCGAACCTCCATTCCAGTGACCATTTTTTGCCTCCGGTCCATTCTTTTTCTTCTCTCGATGCATCGACGGACGGGTGGATTCGGAGCACCTTTTATTTTCGTCATCCGCCGGACGTTACAATATTGAAAAGGCCGCCGTTCACTCCATGAGTGAGCTAAAGTCAGGCGAGCTCCACGAATTGACGCATTAAATAACTCTATACATCCGCCAGACGCGATGAAAGCGCTTTTACAATGTGTTTCGCTCGAAAGGTTGATTCGAAGTTCGTGCTTCGGCTCAAGTCACCAATGAAAGAAGGCGGAATGTCTCGAGCGATAATTTTACGAGTTATTTTCACCTCCGGCCCGATACTCAACTGCGTCCTGTCGACAAAGAGCAGCTAGGTAGCACCCGCGATTCAAGAATTTCCATATATGTTGGCTTCTTTCTTCACATATTCCACGCAAATACCTTCAAGTTTAGAAAATTGAATTTAAATACAATGTAAACACCCTCCATAAAATATAATTCAGCGGTGATTTAATGAAGCTTATTATGAATACAGAAGAGCTACAAACTGCTCATTTACTAGGTACCGGTGCAGAAGGCAGATAATGCTTTACGTTATCTGCTTCTTCAGCTATAATATATCCTTAATCCCTTCATCTCATTTACAAATACTAGTCCTATATGTATTCCTTTCTTTCCCAATGTTTACCATCTTTCCAATATAACGTCCTTCAGCATCTCAATGCCCTTTACTACATGCTCCGTTCACTCAACCTGCGTGCTCTCTATCCTCACACAATATATCGTACAATCGTATAATTACTCTCACCATTTGAATAGATAACCTTTTTAAGGAGATACAATTATTGAAATAAGCAACGCAGTGCTTCGCTAATCGGAAAATAGTTCGACCTGTCTTTTCATCTGGATGTAGAGAGGTCTTGATTCTCAAGAAAGACCATACTCCAGGAAACACCGTTTTCAGATCTCCATGACTCGTGCCCAAGATCATCATTAACGAGGGCCGTAAATCACAGAAAACTGCAGCTAAGGCTATCCGTGATGAGCAAAAGTAAGGAGGGAGGAACAAGCAGAAGAATTTATTGTAGAATGCTCGTGATAATTTAATTAGAAGCCTATTTAAACAAAAAAATTGAATAGGAAGTTTTCAAAAGTTTACATAAAATTCTTCGGGGTGATCGTGATTTTCATTCGCTGGGACACATCGATAGTAATTCTAGTTTATCCTGAAAATGCAATCATTGGTTGCACAGTAAGTATGATTATCGTCTTATTTTTGCAGAAAAGTATTAATGGACCTACCATTAATGGTCTTACAGTTAATGTTGGTAGAGTGGAGATAACATAACGTTTACTATTTTAAAAAACCGCAAGACCTAGCCTCCAAAATTTCATCAATCGGTAAAAATATAAGGGAAGGTCCTCTTAGTTTCAATTTTTAGTACATCAGATAAACTTATAGACGACAGAAATAATATTTCAGATTATTAAATGTGGCTTAATATCTCGAGTTTATCTTAAAAAGAACACCACTCCGTAACTGTAAATGAAAGACTTATGTGCCTCCATTGAAAACACAAGTTCGAAAAGAAAATCATTGATAAAGGCATCGCTCCTAAGCTACCTATGCTATTACATTTCATTGGACATGAGAAAAAGTAAAATTTCCAAGCTCTTCGCTGAGAGTGAAATACTCATAATCTTTAATTTTCTAAAAATATAATATCCGATGATTGTCAATGGTAAGGAAGACGGCAAAAAGCCACTGTATTGGGTCTATAGACGCCACTCCTACGAAGCTGTCCCATGCAATTAAGATAATGATAAAGCTACTCACATCAGTGTCCTTACCATAAAAATAGTTTTAGTCGTGATAGAAACTACGTTCGTAGGAAAACACGTGAGAGTACTCAATGCTAATGTCACTCTCGAACCATTTCGGTTCCTTGGGAAATCTTGTAGGAACATTGGATGAATCACGGTAAATAATACATCCATGGAACAATTTTTACCATAAGCAGGTCAGGATAGATGATTCAGCGCGAGAGAAAGAGTTAGATACGAGGAAAAAGAGGGATCGCTCGCCGGTAATTGAGTACGATCGATGGGCCGAGTAGGAGGGGCGATAAATAAATCGCCGATCGGCCTGCCGACCACTCCCACACTCAAGGTCGGAAAGACTCGTAGGAGGCGCGGGAGGGCGAGGCATCGAAACAAATCGCTCCGGCGAGGGACCATCTTCTGTTTTGGGCGGAAGAGAGAGAGAGAAAAGATGGTACCCCGCCCTTCCGACACCTCTCCGACGGTGCTTGCCGATGCGATGAGGAGCGGAAGAGGAAGAAGGGAGTGAGGCGCAAGAAATTTGGCTGTCAATTGCGCCAATCAAATTAAGTGAGAATTCACACCTATTCACACACAAACTTTGAAGAAATACTGTCCTCACAGAAAGTACCCTACAGTCAAATTTAAAGCATTACCACTTAAATGAGCATCAAGCGCTTAGGAAGTACATACACATGGGCGAAAATTCAAGCAGATAATGAAAAACATTAAAAGGTATTTTGGGAATTGCAACGGCTATTTAAGACAGAAAAATGGCTCCTCTCGAACTTAAATTACACTAATGGTTTCACTAATCGCGTGAGTTAAATTAAATGAGAATTCACTCCTATTCACACATGCCATTTGAAGAAATACTTTCCTCAAGGAAACTTTTCCTATAATCCAATTTAAAGCATTAAAACTTTAATGAGCATCGAGCGCTTAGGAAATACACACACTCAGGCGAAAATTCAAATAGATAATGAACACCATTAAAAGGAATTTTGGGAATTATAACGGATATTTAAGACAGAAAAATGGCTCCTCTCGTACTTAAATTACAATATCCCGCTCGCGGCTGTCAAGTTCGTCATAAGCATTTAATCTCCAAAATACGATTGGAAAATGGTATATCCATGGACATCACAATTGGAACTGAACACAACCATACATTTCTCTAATCTAATTGAACATGGACAACATTTTCACCCCAATTCTAAAAGTATCGTTGAATGAACTACTGAGTTGAATGTAACCCAACGTCATGTTTGCGGCCATGATTAACGAGAATAAACTAGAACGTTCCAGTTTCCGTCAATTCTCTTTTGTTGCGGTAGCTCGACGTTTTCAGCAACGCGCCCAAACTGCTACGGTTACAACGCATCGTCTAATATAACGTCTAAAAATTTTAGAAAAGCCCAACTCGAGATGGGGTTTGAACTCTCGACTGTGGTTTGCCAATATGTTGCGTCCTTAACCTGACAGTCGCGGGCATAAAATGCTTTAAGGATGCATGTGCTTAATGCTGTTAACACTCAATCAAAACCGTGGAGCTAAAAGCAGCGTCATGATTCCTATTTCAAAACCGCATTGCATTTACAGTGACGGAAGTAATAGAATATACGGTGGGAGGGTATCTATATTTCATTAACGTTTGAATACTCGGAAAAAGGTCGATTTTCCACCAAAGTGACGCTTTGGTATGCTATAGAGTTTATTTTTCGCCAGCGACGTCATGTGCATGCAAATTAAATGGTGGTTTTAAGTAAATAGGACGCACGATTCACGATTATTTTTGGGGGACCATGGAGGGAGGACACTTCATGGGCATCCAAAAATGAGAAAATATGCCAGAAATCCTCATTTACGTGACCCTTCCCTCGGTCGGGTGAGCGGCTGAGTGTGGGCGGAGCTGTTCGTTCGCCGCGGTGGTGGAGATGACGTGTACGCTCCTCTCCCAAAGTGATAAACGCGTCCCTCCCACATCTTGCATTCAAAGCACGCTACACCCCTTCCTCTCCCGCCCCCTAACAACCCCTTCGGATGCCGTTTTTCTCCCAACCTCCCTCCCTCCCTCTCCCCAGAAGGAACGCGCAAATTCTCTTCCGTCGCCGCCGCGGCTCCACTCCATACGGCACACCATCAGCACTCCACCCACGAAGGCACCCCCAAGGTTAGCCGCAAATTCGAGGAGCGACATTTGGCATTCCCCTACTCTCGAGACAAGTGCCCCACCCTCGTCGACATCGAGTTCGACCCGGGAGAATGACTCCAGCGAGGGAGCCGACGGGTGCGTTTTTGCATGACTGATTGTGCCTGTCATGCCCACCGAGACCTTTTAAGACTCTCTCTAACGGAGACCTTTTTTCCTAGACAGAGTTTGAATGTCGACCTCCAAGGACATGTCAAAGACTATATGTTGAATCCTTTCGGGTCAAACTGATTGTTGGGGATCGAGTTGGTGTGGTGGCTAGAGTACTGGCTAGCCATATGGACGGCCAGGGTTCAAATCCCAGCAGAGGGGGATATTTTTCAGAGGAATCCCGATCCCTACTTGAGTGTCTTGTGGAGAACATGTCAAGTACAGTACTCCGTGTGTTGGATGAGACGTTAAGCCGTGGTCCCCTTGGAGCCTTTCGTTAAGAGCAGACTAATGCCGACGCCGAGTTTCTATCCACCCTTCCTCCCTTACCTGACTCTTATGGCGCAAATGACTTTAGCTGTCGGTTGCTCCCCAACATTCAATCCAAACTAATTGTTCCAAACGAATAACTAGCACTCGTTGATTTTTCAAAGCTTACTGGTATCAAAATTTCATTGCCATTTAAATACTCGGAAAATGGTCGATTTTTCATCAATTTTCCAAATAAGTGACAAATCGGTATGCTATAGAGTTTATTTTTCGCCAGCGACGTCGTGTGCATGCAAATTAAATAAATGGTGGTTTCAAGTGAATAGGATGCACGATTCACGATTAGTTTTGGGTGACCATGGAAGGAGGACACTTCATGGGTATGAAAAAATGAGAAAAAATGCCAAAAAATCCTCATTTTCGTGACCCTTCCCTAGCGACCTGAAAAAAACAAATAATCTCAAAGCGGCTCTGACCGTGTGGAAACGTAGACGAAATACTAATTCAAATCTTGCAGCTGAATCGGACAAAACCTATTCGTGACTACAAAGCCTTGCTTTCTAGGCTTCTGGGATCAATTATTATGCGGTTCAAGTGCATTATCACATACCTATGAAGAGGGTTTGCATGATACACTTAATTTTTTCAACATCTTCGAAATCACGAAAAATACGAGCTGAGACTATTAATTTCGACAATGGGGTTGAAATACAACCCATAATTAATTCATCAGCCGTCAGAATACCCTTTGAGAGAAGTAACACTGGAACATATTGCGCAACATCAATCCTCATTAATCTCAATAATCAGAGCCCACCAGCCAAGTATTCACAAATCCTCACTTTCATCGAAAAATGTGGCAGTTCACACAACTTGGAAATGACAAACACAGCACATATCGTTACGTAAATTTTGCTATATTTTTATCTGATAGGTATACCTATTCCTAACTGAAAGGCACTAAAATCCACCAGAGCTGTCGAAAAATCAGGACCGCAATTGCATTGTTGTCAGATACGAATTTGTTAGGGCAAATAAGATACTGGAGCAACAGAAATCAAAGTGAAGGAATAAACTTCCAAGGTTGGAACGGCTGATGTCGAAGCTTTTAGAAGAAAAAAAGAAGCTTTGTCTGTCAACGCTGAGCCCCTATAACTGTTTTCTATTGTTACTTACACCTGACCTATAAGGAAAAAAACCGACAGCAGTGAAAAACACGTCAAAGCGAAAAGAAATTTGGAACGGTCTCTACAGCCTCCACGAGATCTGATGTCACAAAAAAAGAGATGCTCAAATTGGTGGCGAAAGCACGATGCTACAGGAAATCCATCATCAGTAGAAGCATCTGTTCCTCTGCAAGGAAATTCATCGAAAAGTACGATTAATGACAAGAGAAAGATAGAAATAAGCGACAAAAAATACGGCGTGTTGAGCCGCTTGAGATCCGATTCCCATTCACCCGTATCAGACGCAGCTAAAAAATTCTGAGGAAGCACTTCTTTGGTTTAACAATGATGACTACGACTTGGACAATACAATACTGATGCACTATTCCCGAGATAGACTCGCCAGCTCCACTTTATGTCTGTTGGCCAAGACGACAAACGTGAGGTGGGAAACAAAATAAGCGCTCTCTACATCTTTCGAGCAGCGTTACCAAAATGCTACCATTCAATTGGGAAGGAAGTCGCTTTGGAAAAAGTTAAGTTCTCCCCGACTCAAAATAAAAAGCAGGTTTCAATAGAAATCACAATGACCGAATGTTTTCAGCAGTCTCACGCGTACCATTCATAAAAACCATTGCGTGGAGAGACTTTTCTATTATAAAAAATAGTTTTTGCGGGAAAGTATGTAGAAGATTGAAGGTGTGCCTATTGTACGTTTTTAATGGAAAAATACAGGGTGTCTAAGATGTCAAACGAACTCTCAATAATGATTAGTTGAATAAACATTTAAACAGCTTGACGCCTTACGTCTTAGACATGATTCTCCCATATAATTCCACAAAGGTAAGAAAATATCACGAAACTTTCAACAATAAGAATAGGTATTTCCTATCTAATAGGAAATTTATGACTATATCCTAGCTTCTCCTCCACTCACATGAGGACTATCATTAGACAAAAAAGAAATGCAGCGTCATAATGTATCGGATAGCATTTGTACACCAACGGGTTACATTTTCTACTTTCAATCATTCAGCAATTATTTTACCGAATATTCCGAAAACTTTTCAACTAATGTGAAAACAAACAAGCAGTGAACGAGCCACTTACCTGTTTCTATTTATTGAGGATAACACAAGCTTTGAGGACATGATTCTAAGATGTATGTCTCTACTTACTATTTAAAAGAGAGATTGCTACAAAGATGAGAAAATATAAAATCAGATCAGGACAAAAAATCCAGTATGTGTGTCCTTCATTCCGTTACGCAAAAGTAAGTCCCCTTAAAGGAAATGCCTGTGGCATTAATATACCACCTAGTATTTTTTCACATACGCTGTAACTTAAATATACTTCCTACCCTCGAGGGTAGATTCTCATACAAAAAAGTTTTGAGAAAATGTTTCCTTCTCGCTGCCAGCGAGTTCGAGTGAAAGCACCATGATACACATCTTGCATTCTCCCATCATGCTTAAAGATGTTTCCTCAGAAACATATTCTCACGCTAGCGTATTTTAAAGGAAACAAAAACATCGTTGGATGGTAACAGGTAGAAGTGGGTCTCTGAGAGCGTAGCTATCGAATTTAAAGAGCAAAAAACAAAGCATGTACAGAGCGATGTTAGAGACAAAAGCATTTAAATCTACAAGACATAGCAAAAAAATAAATAATTGCTCCTAGCAAGCATTAATTCTCTACCCCGGACTCAAGCGCCCTTACCAATAAATTCTAATAGAGAACAATAAAAACGCATTCTGAGTTCTTCCGCAAGATGGGGTTAAAACACAATTCCAAAGAATAGATGCGGATCATTTTCTCTTGAAAATAACGATCCGCGATTACGCTGTCCGTGAACTTATTGTTAGATCTAAGTTTAGAAACGAGTTTTAATGGCATGACTCAAAGTGCGGGTTGTTCCTGGCACGACAGGGAACGATATAGAGACACAAGGAAAAGTACGCAGCATGTATACAAAGAAGTGAAGGAGGAAACACTTTTCCCTGGGGAAAAGAGCGCTTAAAAATCATGTGTTGAGCAATGCCTATTCATAAATAACTCATCCTAAACCTTCGTCTCTAGACGCAAGTACAAGACAGTACAAAAAAGCTGGAAGAAAAACACAAGCTTCCAAAGATACGATAGCACACTTTAGGTATCGGTATCGGGCGGCACGACCGGTGAAACAAAAAGTGATAATGGAAACCGAGGGGTGTCAAGAGGGCTTAGCATTCAAAAGAGTTTTTTTTCGGGAATGTTTTGCAATTGAAAAACGAGGGCATTTGTTTCCTTTCTCCCACGAGCTGCTTTTCATCCAAAGCCCCACCCCTGCACCGGCCCCTTCGCGCAACGCCCCGGCCGGGAATACACCTGAGCGAGTCGACCCGAGAGATTTGAAGCGCGCTCCGCGAGAGGGATGGATGGTCAGAGGCTCTGCAGGAGAGGGGGCGTGGTCCACACGAGGATACGAGAACCCAGCCACGGCGAGGGAAAGGTCAAATCCGCCACAATCCCCCATTGCACATGTTCACACGCACTCCCATCAGCACTCATTAACTCACCTATTTTTAGGGCCATTCCTTCACGCATGCTTTTAAAAGTACCCATCTCAGCATCTGGGAACTTCTCCACCTTTTAGTTATGTCAGTAACGGAACTTATATCGATAAAAAAACACGATTTTCACCCTAAATATATTATACAAAGAGCCATCTACAGCTACAATCAAACTGGGACACTTGTCATGATACATTCCGTTGTCTCGAGAGTGACTTCGAGGAATTTGCTAAGCCATGATAAGTGTACCATTTACGATGCTTAGGCTGTCTTTTTGTAATTAATCTATGTGAAAAAACTAAGTTATACTTATCATTTACTTTTTATGAGGAATAAGCGATTCCGGCGTAGGTACAGACTTTGTAGCAATTCATTGTAATTCTATCAACCCGAAAGTTAAAAATACATAAGGTTGGGTTCAACCATTTGAAAACTCGCCTACGGTACGTTTTATACCCCATATTTTAGGCAATTTAACAAACTAGTAAGGCAGCACCATTAATATAGACAAGAAAGATGAAACTTGTAGAATGAAGATAAAGCAAGCCGAAATACTAAACTCAAAATAATTTTATGACAAAGAGGAAAGACAAAGAGTTCGCAACGAGCCATCTCCGAATCCATGTCTAAATGTGTCACGCAAGCAATCTGAAAATGTCCAGTATTCATGAGAGTGGATTACTTGTAATCCTCAAATACTGACAGCGTGTGAACTCGAAAAAGCCTACCACAGAACCGACTGATAGAGTATGTTCACTTGCAAAAAGATTCGCAATTATACAACCTTCAAATCATTGTTAGTAATCGTAGCTATCAAGAAACTGCCAAATAGCATACATTCTACGAATACAATCCCAATGAGATTTCTTCATAATAATTTTAAGAGTTGCATGATACAATGGCAACTATGTACTGACTACGAGACTCTGAATAAGTCTCAGAAGATTGCTTTGAAAAAGACGCGAGAGAAGAAAGGGCTGCGGGTTTCCCCATTTCCATTTTCACGTCACATTTAAGACTCAACATTCCGACTCATTGCGTGTCGAGGCAGTGAGTATCTAAGATATCACTGACAGTAAACACTGGTCAAGCAGCAGCCGCAACGCAACCACACCCCACCATGCACGCACTGAACTCCAGCTAAAGATGATTCGTGGATAGCCGAACGTCAACATTTTCGCTGATTCTGACGACGAGAGCTCATTAATCTCACACTATATTCATCTTAAAATATCATAGGCAATCTCAATAACGAGCCTAAAATTTTATATCACCTTTAAAACTTATTATACAGTGAAACCTGGATTACGCGACCACCGATGGCTCCACTGAAAACGGTCATTAAGAGGAGTGGTAGTTAGAAAGAGGTTCAATTTCTAGGAGTACACATTATGCTAATGAACGGGCGGCTGATTTGAAAAAAAAGGAAAAACTCTGGAAAGGACAGTTTTGTTAAAACATATACAGATGGCGCTTATCTCCTTCTAATTTAGTTGCACCTGGGAAATTTCAATGCATATTAATTGGATGTGCACATATAGTGAAACCTGAATTAAGCGACCACTGATGGTACCACTGAAAAACAGTCGTTGAGAGGGGTGGTTGCTCGATAGGAGTGGTCGTTAAGAGGGGTTCACTGTATAACTAGTTGGAGGTATAGCTTACAACCGACGGCATAAGGCAAAGAACGACTACAGGAGAAAGGGAACATGTCTCATCCAAGAATCGATTGCTTAAAATTGTTTTCTACGGTACAAAAATGATGATTCAATCGATTTCAACACGTTTCACTGCCAGGAAAAATTGTAATTTTTAGATTTTTACAGATTCTTTTAGCTATTGGATTATCCCGGTCAAGGCGGATGATTTTTTCCCAATAGAATTTCGCACAATTGTAATTTTTAGAATATTTGTCACAAAAAAGAAGCAAAGAGGCCTTTGAAAGCATGTTTTTTAGTTATTCTCAGTATGATAAATAGCATTTTTTTAAATCTAACTTCTGAAATCTATTCACCTGTACCATTTAAATTCAACAGCGAAAATGCTTACGCAACACAATATTTCTCGCCACAGGTTTTTAGATAGCATCTATTATGACAGAATTCTCGATGGGAACAACGGCCGTCGGCGGCCTTACGTGGACTTATTGCAGCCAAATACCATCGTGGGCCAACCAGACGGTCCAGACTTAGGACTCCACCTGTTCCCCTGTTTCGTACGCTCATCTCCGACTCCATCCCTCCGTCCATACCTCCATCCGCCCCACACTACCCTCCGGGACACCGCCCATAAGAAGAGCGCCGGCCTCTCTCGCTCATTTTGACGTCCGCATTCTTCTCAAGTCTGACTTTCTCCGGAGCCCGGAGGAGGACTGCGAAATCTCTCTTTTTCTCCTCCACGCCCCGCGCCTCACACTCCCTCGACAACTCCCCTCCACTCTATCTCGACCGCAGGTAACTCCTCCCAACCTCCCACTCCGGACCACTCCACGCAATCTCCTCCACCTCTGAGCACTCGTAATGCCAAACACAGAGTCACCGCTTCTTTTAATTTCATCCCCTCACACCTCATCCTTTCCCACTTCCTTCCCGCGCGCATGAGACGCAGGCAGTCTGCGAGCACCGGCCGAGAGTTGGTGAAACCCACCATCGTGTTTCCACGCCCATTTCGACCGAGGAAAAAAAATTGGACGAAGAAGAATGATGTCGGGTCCCGCTTTACGCGAGCATCGGGGATGGGGCACGATTGTTTTTATCCGGGGGGGTAGGAGGGTGGAGGGGACGAAAAACGACCGAACGCATTCCACACGAGCGGCAATGTTGAAAATTGCTTTATTTATCTGAGGTACGTGACGCGGTGAGGCTGAAGGGTTTTACGGTTAAGTTCGTGATTCCAGAATTAAATTTTTGAGAGAAACGTGAGATCCCACATGGGCACAGAAGATACGCTCTCGGTTATTTTGCCCTTAATATTTATCGTCAGAAACAGCAAGCCGTTCATCAAATTTCAAAATTACTGCTCCCTAAACCTTGAAATAAAATTAATCACACACAATCAGATCTTTTTCACCAGTAAAAATCATGAATTTCACGTCATCAATTCAGTATTAATTATACAATGCGATGGCTATAGTAAATGGCTTTAAAAAAATATGGCAAATATTCTAATGAACGAAAAAATGTTCGTCTTAAGCAGTTCACTTGGGGAGGCAATTGGGGAAGTTTTGGGAACGAATAGAACACCTGCTTCCCTTGCATTTAATCCACATAGCGAAAAAGAATCAGTATAACCTGTTGCCGACAGATGGGTTCAAACCCTCTTCTCAGCTCCTGAAGGCAATAATAGCCATATTCGCCCTGAGACGTAGCGAAACGCCAAACTTGCATCCAAAGCCGAGCCAAAACAGTCTCATTTCCCGAGTAAAGGTGATGCAATACGTGGAGACTTCAACAACCGAATGCCACCGACAAGGTGGACCCGATAAGCAGATCTCGACAAAAGCTTTCGGCAAACCGCAAAAACAGGACACGAAGATCGAGGCCTCTGAAAAGAATTATCGCCTTAATCGGCGGAACAATGATTTCCCTCCTCTTAAATCCTCGACAGCTGACTCGCGCATTCCACCGCCAGGGGAGCGGAGGGTTCGCGTGGGCCTTGTGGAGGTCGCCCGGCAGCCTCTGCATTTCTTTTCCCTTCGCCCCACCCCTTTGGCGAAGTGTGTGGGAGACTGCTCTCCCGGTGGTAATAGTATATACAACCAACAGTCCAACGCGGCCGTGACTCCTAGCTGCGTGCACGCCTTGCCCCCAATATGTCCGAATAGCACTTCTGGCCGCGCTGGAAACGTTCTGCGCCTGCTCGGATAGTTGCTAAGGTTTGACAACGACCAATTAGAAAACACTAACAATTGATGGATACCAACCCTTGCAATCATGCTCACCTCAAATTGCAGGATTAAGAAATAACATAGATCTGCGCCTAAATCTTTGGGCAAACTCCAGCTCCTGGGTGAGAATAGCTATTGGAACGGCAAAGAAAAAGAGACTTAGGAGTATATCGAGAAAATCGGATTCTAGGTCTCACTTGAGAAAAAGAAACAAGTCACAATTTAAGCGTCTAGCCTGTACGGCAATGTTCAAGGTGTGATTTGAGCAAAGAATTGCATATGTATACAATTAAAGACAGTTAGTAAAAACAAAATGCGTAAAAATATAATTTAGTTATACATTTGCAAAGCTTGTTAACCATCAAAAATGGTTTTTACACTACTGTGGTGAGAAACCGTAACACATGAGTTGGGTCAGGGGCAAGATAAATATCGCATTTAATGAGCCGTAATAGAAGTGATCATCCTTCTCAGATCAAATTAGTAGAAAATTTTTTTTGTACAAAAATATATATTGTAAACAATAATAGCTATACCATGTTAAAATGGGAGACAATTGTTTGAGCATTAATCAGCCCTTGGACCCAAAGCTGTGCCTTCACATAACATCATACATACGATATCCATTGGGTACGAAAAAGAGGCTTAATTTTTTGTTTCTCATAAGAAATTTCAAAATCTATTCAACGAATACTATGTCGTCTATTGATACATGCACTGTGGATCTGTATGCCGTTCTACCATGTAGAGACTTCTCACATAAATAAATACCAGGGAATGTATGCTCTCTAGAAACAAACGAGAGTTTACCTTTCATCCTCAAGGTAGGCGTCAAAATTGTTACCAAATTCATGAAGTGGGGGGTAAGAGCCTCTCATCACATAAAAACTACCAAAGTGAGATGTGAAGGGACAGGGCGGAATTGACTTTTCGGTAGCTCAAAACTTTCATCGGATACATTATTACACATCTATTGGAAGTGAAAGCACTTTCGCCCGATCATATGCGAGTTCGAAAAAGTGAGAGTGTGAATACACGTGGCTTGGGACAAATGTGGATTTGAGTCGCCTAAGACGGTGGCCACTTTCGATGAATTCCAAAACAGTTGTTAGCGAGTTTCTCGAAATATTTTCTCTTCCTCTTCCGATCCTTCATTTTACAGAGGCGGAAATCGCGTCCACGACATTACTTAATTCGCATCAGAAAACTTTCACCGCCGATAATTAATGACTAACGGTCATAAATGAGAAAAGCGGCCCTTTTTAATCAAATCACTGAATAAATGATAGAGAGACTGCACCGAATAACAAAAAAAAATATGTTCACTCAAATGAAATAAGTAGAACGCACGATAAAAATTCCTGGTCTTGGTACGATAAATATCCCTTCTCATTTGACTTTAAAATGGCATCTTTAATATGAAGAAGCAACTACAATATTGTAATCTTACATGCTATTGATGTCACTCTTTTCAAATACTTTTTCTAGGTGAATTAAAAAGGCATATAAATGAAAAAACCTTAATTAATTTCACAGCTATTATTGCTGAAAACAGATTGATGAGACTATTGTAACTATGGTACAAACAATTAATTAATAAACAAAACAAGAAATTATTTGGATTTAAGTAATAGTTTGATAAACGCCCACTCCAACCTACTTTTGTCTAAGGTCTGAATGGCCGAAAAAGTTCACGAATAATTCTGAAGGAACGTTATTAGAAACTTGTTACGATTCTTATACGATTACACTTGAGTATCGCATTCACATATAATTCAAAAGGAACAATGGACCTCGAAATGTGTAAAATTTCTGCCAGTGTGCGTAGGTAGGACACGCTGGAATCATCGAAATTGAAGGATAATGTAAAGAGGCACTGGTAATGGGTCGGGTAACTTCAGTCGACGTGATTACCACGATACACCACGCTTGAGGGACACTTACGCAAAACAGGGCTTAATGAGCCCGCCAAAGTGAGGAAATCGATCATAAATATGCTGAATAAGTTCCATGAAAAATAGCATCCCACTGACCCAACAAGACCTGCGGGATTGGCTAAGAGTCACATTCCTGATGGAGCCCATTCCATCACGCCGTCCACTCGTCTCCCTCTCCCCTCAGCAACTCTCCAACAAAATACGTCCTCTACACATCGTAAGGCGCGTCTAGCCGAAGACAGCCTCGATGCCTCAGGAATGTATTAAAGGAACGGAGTAAGGGAGTGAGTCAGGCCTTGGTAAACGCTGTCCTCAATCCAAAAAAAATTGGCATTATAAAAATTCTCAAAAGTTTATGGTTTTTAGATGAGGTGCGAGAAATCATGCCGTGATAGAAAGGCAAAAACTAGCAGCCAAGTGTCAGAAAATTGTTAAAATAGCTTCAATAAATGCTATTGGAATTTTGAAAGCATATCTTCAATTCGCATCAATATGCGCTTGCGATGCCGTATTTTTCATCTATGTGCATTCATCAAACATGAAACTGACTTCAATCATAAAACAAAGCTGATATTATATTCACTATTATATAAGCTTTCCAAAATCTCGAATGTATCCGAACCACCCCCATTTCCTGTACAAACCCATTTTTTTAAAGATTTTAACGGGATCATTCGACCGTGAGAACATTTGCCAAATAAAGAAGGGGAAAGGAAATGGATTCGCGATACCTCATTTGCGCTGGTTCCCTTAGGGCCCTAAACGCCGGCTCAAAGCTTCCCTCGATATTTGGAAATCTTTACGACTGACCTCCACGAGACCAAGAGACGCGGCCAGAATGTTACAGGGAGGCAAAATCTCTAAAGCACAGCGCGCTTTATTCTCCTCAGGCAACTTGTTAACCTCCGGTTTACTTTCAAATTGGAAGAGACAGCCTTGCCAAGCCCTTAAACCAGCAAGCTACCGAGAAATTAGCATGCTGAATATGAAAACAGATACTGAACGGCACATGAAATTTCTGGAACGAAGCCTCGACTCAAATATGAAAGAATAAGCTAAAGAAAAATAACTTGAGAGGAGAAATAAAAAATAAGACCTTTTTCTCGCCACTTCTTCGCAATCAACCAGAAAGATTAAGGGTAGAAGGGATTGATATTATACTTACGAGAGTAAACCAGCAATGCGTTACAATGCAGATACAACATATATAGTTTTGAATATGTATGAGGTATATGTTTCAGCAAGATAAAATGAAGAAGGCGTCGTAATTGTTGTAGTCTCGAGCTTCAGGGTAAGCGATAATGGGATCCGGGGTACAACCCTATTTATGGGGCTTCTGAAGGCTAACTCTAAAAGTGGGGGGAACCATTAAATTGTTGTCCTCCTTTCCCGTTCTGCTGGAAGGTTTTAAGTTGCCCAGGGCACATTATCTCCGACTTTTATACGATAGAAGAAGATAATCAGGGACTCAATTTGTAACATGAGAGGATTCGGTCAAGAACGTGTAGGATCTTGGATCGCACAATGCTTCCCCATTGGAGTGCCTTCGCATCATCCAAGGATTTTTGGTAGACAATGCTGGAATATAGAGGGGACACGACCGGCTGCGAGATATAACGCCGCTAACAGTAATTGGGGAGGGGTTTATACCCTCCCCCTGGGACTTGAGTATCCGGCAATCGCAAACACCCAACGAAGGAAATCGCTCTTGCGAAAGCAATGCCAAAGTCTACACGGCAATTTTTAACACACGAGGAAAGTTTAAAGCACAATAAATTTTAAAAGTGTGAAAAGGGCCGCGGAAAAAAAACTGAAGGCTCAAACCCGTCACATTACCGACGGAAACATATGGATGCTTATTGAGCTCGAAGATGAGCCTCACACCTGCATGATGACCGCTGCGTTTTAACTGCAGACAGAAAGGAAGACTAGCCGCGTGGTTACTCAACGCCCGTGACCTTATTCGCCTTTTCGATCGCAAAGGAACGAGAAATTTTCTCACACGTATAGCTACATGGATTCCTCGGTCAGAGCTCTACCCTTTGACCCTCCCACCTCTCAGCATCTAACTTGTCCGACCAGGTCTACCCACTTGCGCCCGGCGCCATGTTGTGGCAACCCGGCCGCGGGCTACCGTGAGAAAATCACTCGCCGTGCGCGATCGGGTGTCTCAAGTCTCCTCCTGACACGCCCCCCTTCGCCTCGCTCCCCACCCGCCCGACCACCGCGGAACTTTCTCGCGCTCGCCTCGCCGGGAACAATCCCGAGCGCTTGTAACAGCTCCATCCGGCATCCAGCTGAATCAGCGCCTTCGATGAATCAACACAGTTCGAATATAATTATGAGTATTAATCAACTTTCCTTTGGAAAAAATATGATGACAACCAAAAACTGCAACATTTACAGGATTAAGCAATAATATATGGTACTAATACGGGACTGATGTATATAGTAAATTGTGACAAATTCAATCAAGGATGACTGATCGTTTTCCCATTCAAACCACGCAGATAATGTGAAAATGGGGCTCGATATGAACTCAATCAGATTTATTTAACAGCCACTTCCTTTTTCTTCTGACGATTAATGATGAATATTTCCTTCACTTTTGAATGTAATATCGATCAGAGAAAGAATAACATTCAACTATTGCGCTCGTATTTCCAAATACCACCATCACATAACAATTGTGACAGTCATCCGGTATTGGTAGCAAAATATACTTAAATAAGATAAAAACCAACAGAAATCTACTAAGCAATGATAAACCGAATAATGAACACCCTTTCTGGGATCACAACGTGCACTCAGCGTCCACTAAATCACTATTTCACAACACAAACATCAATCATACTCATACTTTCCTCTTCTTTCTGTCAAAGACGCCCGCCACTCACGGTACTGACTGTTATCACGCGTGGAACCTATATTCCGCTGGAGGAGCCCTAGAGGAATAATATGGATGCATGGGACATATTTTCCAATGTTAAATTCCTGAGAGAAGAATGCTCTGCGAACTGCTTTGATGATGTTGGTCTATCTGATACGGAGACTCCTCCCACGACAGCGCCGCGACACTATAGCTTCCCAAACGAAACACGGTTAGGAAAGGGTCATTTTCTGCCCATTTTGATCACTTTATTAACCAAACTCATGGATCAGCACCAAGGGATCGCGGGGGTTGGTAGGGCCAGATACTGAATTCCCATCCTAAGGAACCGAGTTTGAATCCTCGCGTTAGCGGAGACTTATTATTGGATCTCCCATCTCTTCTCGATAGTGCACTACATTTCAAGTGCAGTACTCCAAATAACGAATCAATAGTTCTTTGCAATCGAGACGTTTACTGCTCCAACTATTCCGCAGAGGAATAAGACGGTCGCCAGAAATGCATTCGCCCAATATTTAACTCTTAAGAGAAGAAGGCTTGGTCAAAATATATGATGGCTCGTGTCAATCTGCCGTAGGAATCGCTCTCACGATTCCAAGGCGATTCTATTGTTTCCCAGACGATACCAACAGGATTAGGAAAGTTACTGACCTTTCAAGGACCAGTCTCCCTGAAACCAGAAAGATGGTGATCTGAGTGCACGCAGATAGCAATCGCAGATTTCACGAATGCCTGTGCTATCTTCTCCGATGACAAGAGATTCTACTAAGCCAGCCGTAAAGGGCCTCTCCAACAAAGAACACCTGAGCCAGTGCACCCTTTCACTCCAAAAATGCAAAACCGATGTAAATAAGACCGTATTTAAGAGCTTAGGTTCATCTGACCTTGACTCTAACTTGTAACTTAATAAGCCCGAATTCCATGGTCCAATTATTATACATGAGTAAAATATCAATTTATTCAAGACCTTTCGGAGCTGGTTCGAGGAAATTTTACACTCCCAAGGTTGAATTTCGTTTCCCACGATTGAACTGATGAATCATTCACATCCAATGGCGCAATGACGGGCTACATTTGAAAGATTGTTAAACCAGTGGTTGGCCACAAAATCATTGTACAAGGCGGAGTCATGAAATGGAAGCAATTAAAATTTAATTCCTATTCGTAATGCATTTATTACCGACACCAATGAAACTAAAACAATACAGAGAAAAATTCAAGAAATAAACGACATAACGCAAAAGTTGAAAATTAATCAATTTCGGACGACATGGCGGCGAGGTCCATAATTAATCACTAAATGAATACACCTCTCAGAAATAAATCTCTATGCAACACCTCTAAATAACCACTTACATAAGAGGGCATTGGAACTATCAGGCCGGCCAAAATGACATCATTTGATGTCACGGAAGAAGGATAGAGATCCGAAAGTGACACCTTAGACATAACTCTATTGATCCGCAAAACATGGGCTAAGAACAATGTAAACACAAGGAAACTAGATAATCAAGGATTAAGATTTTCCTGTGGAATGTTTTTTGATCTACGAATTCCCATTTCCTTTCGAGCTAATTTGAAAAAAAATTCGACAGATCCAGGCATTAAGTAGTGGAAGTTCGTCATAATAAGAACAACAATCACACTTTGCCACTGATTTAAATTTTAAGTCCAACGCGTTTCGACTCACCAAGTCATCAGCAGTTGTAAGATCTAAATGTACATCATGTACAAGACATTCTTGTACAAAAAAGTCTTGTACCTGATGAAGACTTTGAGAGTCGAAACGCGTGGGCTATAATTAAAATTTGTGGAAAAGTGCGACTGTTATATCTTACTAATTTGCAAAAATGAAGAAACGACTTTGCTTGGACATTAGATTTTCCTTGCTTTAAAGGAAAATACAAATATTATCCATTCAAACAAAAAAGTCAGGAATCTTACGATTTCTGCGTTCTTAGAGAAAAATTTGCGATAGGGAAAGGAGCTGTTCAAAAGAATTTTTCCAAATACAAATTCTTACTGTCAACAGACTACCTACTTTTTGTTATTTGTTTCAATTCATAGCATGATGTCAAGGAAAGATAAGAAACTCAACGAAATTTAAAAATGAAGCGGGTGACAACACGAAGCATAAAAATTTACCATTAACGTGAAAAAGTTTAGGATCGATTACATACATCAATATTTTAAATTAAAACCATGAAATTTGTAATTAGTACCAGTTGATAACACTGGAACAAAGATCTAGCAGGTCCTTCAAATCAGTCAACTTGTACCCAAGGAATTACAGAAATTAGGTTCAAAATTTCATGGGATGCAAAACAGCTACAAGGACTTTAGAAATTTAGAGACACAATGCGAATTGTTAACTGAAGAAATTACACTCGATTCATCTTAATTACCGTATTTCAATCTCAACTATGATAAAAGTTGGTGTCTTACCTTTGAGTGACAGATATTTACCTTACTATCATTCAAGACGGAAAGTTATTATGGCAGTTAGTACGGAAGCGACAAGATTAAAACACGCAAGTCAATTGTTAAAATGAGTATTTGACCATTCGAAGGAAAATTTTATAAGCGATCCAAAAAGAAAAACTCTGTTCATGACCATGCGGCTATTAGGGATTTTAGATCCAAAAAATATGAAGGTTAATTCCATTGCTTCTAATTTCTTTCACAATTTTTAAAACATTGGAAATTGGTAATATGAAAATTTTTTTAATGCATCGGTATAAAAATAGTAAATTTACACGATAATAAGAACTGATATTTGATTGGACAACCTATTTTTCATAAATATATCACAAAATAGAACACTGAGCTATACTAAAAAACTATAAAGCCAGATGCCCTGAGGGCACTTAAGAACATCCGCGTTCAAGTGCTTCAACTTAAGTTTGAGATGCATCGTAGCATGCTAAACATTTAAGTTGAAATTTCGAATCACGAGTACTGCTTG
This sequence comes from Ceriagrion tenellum, assembly GCA_963169105.1. Taxonomy (NCBI): domain Eukaryota; kingdom Metazoa; phylum Arthropoda; class Insecta; order Odonata; family Coenagrionidae; genus Ceriagrion; species Ceriagrion tenellum. The sequence goes on along the minus strand of OY720636.1, from coordinate 41,206,592 downwards.
AAAATGAAAATTCCTGTACAGATAAATTTAATCTCTGCACCACATTGAACAAAATGTAATCCCATTTCTTTCTTGAGGCTACCCAATAAAATGGATCCGTAACAGTGACAGTGGCATTTCAATGAAAAAAACAGTACATAAAAGAGCAAAAGCCGTGAGATAATTAAGGCAATGGGATCCTTTAAAACCTTTTCATCACGGACGAGATCGTCATACGGTACTTTATCAGGGCTAAAATGCAATCTTCGTGCAGACACGCGAGCAGTTAATGTGCGCTCGTGACATTTGAATCGGAATCATATCATTCAACGGCAAGATGAAATTACCTTTCACAGATAAAAGAGAGAGAGAGAGAATGAACATTCAAGGAAGTTAATTAGCACTTTGTGCACGTAATATCATCAGGATAATTCAAACAGGAGAAATGAAAGCGTTTAGATATAGCAATACTGCAGCTGCATCCCAAAAGATACTGCACCATAATGTCAACGACTGAAACGCGTAGGAAATATACTGGAATGCTTTCAAATTTCTCACAATAGGGGTCCTCCATACAGAAAATATCGAGCACCTGTTACTACGAGTGTCAGAAAATGTGAGTATATGCTTCTCTTCAGGTAGGCAGTCAACTTCTGATATGGCAGTACAAGAAAGCAATCGATTTTCAACCTTGAAGGCATGACAACTGAGAGAGACCCTATTGGACTGTACTGTATTATGACACGGAGAATAGATGAGGGTCGCTCAACCCTACACGGCAATTCCAATTCGTCAGGGAATGCGGTTCATCACAAACTCATGCATAGAGTAATAATAATAAAAATACTAGAAAGGGAATGGAAACTTTGAAATATTCCACTACCGTAGATTCGCCCTAAATATAGCAATAGGATAATATTCAGCAGGCGAATGGACTATTACGATACTTTTTTTTACCTATTTCGATATCACCAGAAAATAATACGCGCACCTTAAAAATGTCGTTAAGTTTTAGAGCCCAGACGTGATGGTGAGAGGGGATTGTGATGCAATGCTATACAATTCTGCTCACGCGATATCGCGCGTTTGCATCGTAACGATCATTAGATGCGTCAGCAATTCGATGACAGTCTTTTACTCCGTAGAGTGGCGTTCGAAATCGAACACCGCGGAGTCCCGCTGCCATCACCGGCGTAATAACCCAAAAAGTCCTTCAATGCTAGGGAGAGAGGAGAGTAAGAGGGGCCGATAACATCTCACAAATGCCATACCTATGCTGTGGGTGGAGTAAACAAAATGGTTTGTAAATAAATTCACTTTGTAATGTTCCACAATTGTTTTTATTACTACGATCTAGGTTTCCACTCGAAGTTAAGTCATTATCAAGCTGGAGGCTAATTACAATTATCCTTGATAATGACTTAACTTCGAGTCGAGTCCTAGGTCGGAATAAAAAAACTATTGTGGAACATTACAAAGTGCATTTATTTGCAAACCATGTGGTTCCACCAAGTGAAGCCTGAGAATTTGATATATAAACATAAAATCTTCAAATACAGTAAAATATCTTGGAATTAACTGCGCTTCTGATAAATCGTGGGGAACACACATACAAAACATATCCGGCACAGTATTAAAGAAAATTGGTTTTGTTAAGCGTATAATAGGAAGGTCCTCAAAGGAAAAAGTAAAAGAGAGGCGCAACTTCACTCTGGTTAGGCCACACATCGAATACGCCGCGAGCATTTGGGACCCTGGTCATAAAGATTTAACCAAAGAAAATTAATAAAATACAAAGAAAAGCAGCGCGCTTCGTTAAAAACTGCTACGAGCGAACATATAGTGTCTCACTATTGTAGGAGGGATTAAGGCGGGAGCCCCTAGAGACTCGGAGGTTGCACGCTAGGCTTAGGCTGCTTGAGAAATTCAGAACTAGTGTGTTTCCGAAAGACACAGAGAATATTATCACAACGCCTCTCTTCATCCCTAGGTGTGACAAAAGCGATAAAATAAGAGAAACTGCCGAACAGATAGTTACAAAAACTCGTTCTTTCCGCGCACAATAAGCGACCACAATAAAAACTGAGCTCCTCTAAAAGCACTCTCATAATACATGTCACCATTTCACCTCCCAAAAACTTACATACCAACACGTCTGATGACCTACCACCCCCTGCCACACGCCCATACGGCGGCTCGCGGGGTGGAATGTAGATGTAGATATGATTTCGCGGGAGTATCCGTTCCTTTTGTCCAGAGTTTACATCGCCAATCGCGGTGAATTTACTACGGGATGGAAGCGTGAGTGAGGGGCCCACACTACGCGATGTTCCGGAGAAAATGCGGACACGGCCGGACTGACTCAGGTCGGATGAGGAGAGATCCACCATGGTTCCGTGCGCGGCTTACTTTCGGATGCAGACACGAGCGCCTTCAATTGTTCGCCCGCGTGCACCCGCTGATGCGTGAGTCGCTTAGCAAGTCCCCTGAAACCTCCACATGATGACCATAGAGAACGACCATGGGTCGGAAGGGGCAAAGAACAGTGCTGCGCCACTGAAACCGGAGATGTAGACGATAAGTCTCGTCTACACTTCAGGTGTCTTTCAGTAGGGTTTACCTGCGGTGGTTGGAGCGACTTTCGTATATGAACAGATTTGCGTGAAACTCTTCATACGTGTTCTCATTCGTAACATGAATAGCGATAAGAAAAAAACTGCATGATACCTGTCTGATGATACAGGTCTTTTTGGAAATTCAATGCTACTTTAGAATTTGACATATATTTGGAAATAATCCGATTACATAGGTACATATTTTCCCATTAACACGATATAATATATTTCATATATGCGTAATGGTTGCCAACAAATATAAAGGTATCACACAGAGTTAAATTCATGAATTTACAAATGATTTTCGCTACAATTTCAAAATCCTCGCTGTATACCTAAGTTATGAAGATGTTTTCATTGAGATGAGAATTCAAAATGCATTTTCGTCGTCATTTATATCATTACATTAGCGGTTATTTCCACCGCATGAAAAGATGCTCTTGAATGAAGAGTGGTCCAAGATTTTTTCGGCTTATTTGAAAAAATATCAAATCGTACACTCAATGACTGCCGATTACCGCTCCAAACACCTTAAATGAGGCACCTAAATGAAGTCAAGCGTCAACATGCAGATATTAATTCTTCCTCAGCACTACCATGCGTTTACGGAGTAACTCAAGTATGACGTGTATGACCACCGAAACTCCTCAGCCTATCGATGATAAGGCCTCGAACACTCCGACGGAACACTATCGATTTCATCCATGTCCACTTAAATAGGAATATTTAGGTCCATTCAAGTGAATCCACTGCCTAAAAGAGTTGAAAGGGCATCTACACGGTGTTCTTAAGTGAAAAGTGCATTACAACGTTCAATTGCGTGGTTAGGGTAGAAGCGGCGATTGACGATACTAGCTTTTAACAATTATCTACAGTGGAAGGACTTTTTGCGGCCGATAAGGAATTACGTTGTAAAGGAGGAGAGTTATCTTAAAGCCTCCACAAAATTAATCGTTGAGAGGCTGTATGAAGAAGACTATCGGGGTACAACATGAGAATGGCAATAGTGCGAATTCAAACGTAATACAAAGACCTAATCGACCATTTTCCAAAAAAAACTGGTGACTCTCAGACTACCCACAGGGCCAAATTCATCTTCTCTGCCGACATTTCGATGATAGCGGTAAAGAGTATGGGGAGGTATATAGCCGGAAAAGAGTTCGCCAATAGCATTCACCGGGAACGCATTGGACCATATTATCTTTTCAAAAAAAAATATTTTTTACATTTGTGTGCGAGAAATGTATACCAAAACAGCCAAGTGATTGTGGCAGTCTTCATTTAAGTTTAATTTGTGGAATCAATTCACTACACATCATCCTGTTTCATACACATCTACTGAAAGATTGTTGGCACATAATGCATACGAAGTAAGGCGAAAATATTTATCAAGGGGAATGGCATGAAAATAATATTAATAAATAGTATTTTGCGTAAAAGATCTTTATGACGTCTTCATGGCAAAGCATTACGAAATATTAAGCGAGTAAAGATTCAAAGAATATGAACCAAGAAAAAAGGCCGACAAAGCAAAAAAATTTACATGAAAGCTGTCAAAGCGGCAATCAGGGATCGGTATCGCTGATGTATTATGCGGCCATACCGCTCTTCTCACTTCCACTGGAAACTAGCCACCAGCGAGGTGGTGTAACCACTGTGTAACGCACGAACAGAGTAAGTTCGGGCGCTCGACGGCGAAGCAGCTAAAAAAAGTATAGTTTAAGAAGGAAAAAAGACCTGAGCAGTAGGCTCCTGGTAAAACTCAGTCAGACCGTGAGTGGGAGAGGAAGGCATTGAAAAGGCAGAGTATTTCCGGTGTCTAACCCCACGTCTTGAATGAGGATCTCCACACGGGAGAAAACAATGGGGCGAGGACTGGGTGATAGAGCTACCTCCCGTTCAAGTCTCCAGTCCCCCGAGTGGATCTGCGTCGTGAGGAGAGCTCACCCATGCCCGTATACCCTCGGAAGACGACCCTCAGCTCTCCTCGTGATTCATGATCTTCCGTCGACCGACCGCCACGGTGCTGTGCCCCTGACGACGGTCGCCGCGCGTGAGTCGAATACCTTTCGTCACCGCGCCAACACTAAAATTAGATTTCATTCCCACACTGCGCAATAGAGGCATCTTCCTTCAATTGGAAATCGTTTCCCCGTTCGGAGGATGGAGTCCGGAAAGTTCACTACTTTCGACGATCCGAATTGACGACGTTAACTAATTTTAGTGACACGAGACTCTCGGAAGACCTCGTGGTCACTCGTTTTAACACCTCCACCCGCGTTCCACCACTTTCTCGAATGGCTGAAAATAGCTCCTCATTCGCCAGTCTCTAACCCAAATCAGACAGGAATAGCAGTGGGGCGATGAGCTAGTAATGTCAAACAAAATCGCGATGTTAATGAACAATCGGGAAGCGAAGGTGATTACAAGGGAATGGTCGAGAGGATAAGAAAATAACCCAGAAGTCGCAGCCAACGAGGAGTGATGTTGATAATTATCTTGCTGATTTGTTACTTCCTCTCAATAATCTCCATCGATGAAGTTAAACTAATGTTATTGAAAAATAAACAGGGGAACGTAAAAATTAACAAAACATCGCTGAAAAATTAAACCGGACAGGATCTGAGACCACAACTTCATCATTACCAGACGAGAACATGGCGTCATGACCCCTGGGATTGACACCAAAGATAAGTTGACAGGTGGGAGAGTTTTGGTGACTCTGATAGTTTATATAGCTATAGTTGAGTATATATCATTCACCAAGAGATATTTTTCCGCGAAGAGACGGACGGAGAGCATCAAGCTAAAAACCTATCCTTAATAGACAACAATAAAAATGTGAAGCAATGAAATATTTCATTAACATACAAACCAACTTCATAACAGTAAAATCGTTAATTCAAAGACGGCACTCAAACCGTCGTTAAGATTTTATGCGGATGCAATAATAGTGTCCAAGGACGAGCCGAAAGAGAAATGCAGCTCATTGTATGGACATTCGACTGAGAACGTGACTTTCGGGTGTCAATGGGTGTCGTAAGTGCCTATAGTCAGGACACATGCGCATGCGTGTTTCTTCATATGGAAATTTCTGATACACGTTACCACAATACGAACGACGTCAACTGCGACTGGGCCATTTATGATCAGCAAATTCACAATAGCGATGAAAATTTTGCCGATGGGATATTCGCGGGTATTTCAGGACGGAAATCGTGCCCGGACCCTTGGTCCGAGACGAGAATGCAAATCCAGCGCAACCGAAAATTAAAACACATAACAAAAGAAACTAAAAAAAACAATCGCTTAAAATACGATTTAGTTCTTTCGACGAAGGAAGACTATCGAGCTGATAAATAAATCTGCTCTCCAAGTAGAGACAAGGACACTTGTACCACAGGCACCAAGTCCACCTAGACTGTACGGGCTACCAAAAATTCACAAGGAGGGAGTCCCATTAAGACCCATCGTGAGTGCCATCAATTCACCAACCTATTGCCTCGCCAAATACCTGACCAGCCTTCTCTCACCCTACGTCGGGAGATGTGAGCACCACGTCAATAACTCGGCCGACTTCATCAAGACACTCCGTACTATTCGACTTGAACCAGGTGATATCATGGTCAGTTTCGACGTGGTGTCCCTGTTCACTCGCGTCCCCCTGGAGGACACCCTTCAACAACTAGTGACTCGTTTTGATGCAAAAAATGTCAATCTCTTCCACCATGTCCTCAAGTCAACTTACTTCGCTTACAATGGAAGGTTTTACGAACAGGCCGAAGACGCTGCGATGGGATCTCCACTCTCACCGACAATAGCGAATCTTTTCATGGAAGACTTCGAAGACAAAGCCCTCTTGCATGCAAACATGCTTTGGAAAGCCGACGCTTGTAAAATTAACTTTCGATAAAAACGACCTATTAGAAGAATACTGCTCACATAGCTTAAGTGTAATATGAACTACCGTCTAGGCACCCATTGACGTTGTGTCGCCAAGACAAATATCACGATGCGTTATGAACAAAGACGCGGGAGCATCGTAATGATACATGGCGCGGATTTTTATCCGTGAAAATAGTTTGTCAGTTTCTCTTAATTTCCTGGCTTAATCACCACTCTATGAAGACATCGAGCAAGAATGTTAAGCGGAAAATAAACAAAATAACCATCGTGGAGGAAATGCATTTATCTGAAGTAGATAAACTCGCAAAATCTACCATAACCCAACCGCCATTTCAGTTGAATCAAAGGAAAAACATTTAATATGACCTTTCAAAGTTCACGAGACTTCAAATGGATGGAAAGGCATTGAGTATATCTAGACTGGGGCACATCGATAACATATTCATTATCTTTCATCTGGGCTAAATACGGGCTTTTCGTTGTGTAGCTTATGTTTTCTCGCTAAAAATGACTTAAATTATTAAATCCAAACATTAGCTTCGGTCTGAAAAATGTAACATATTTCAGCAAGAGCTTATTCAAGGCACATTTCAAAGGTAAGAATTGAATAAGTCATAAGTAGGGGTATAACAAAAATTCTTATCCCTATGGAGAATGAGGACAATGTCTCATGAGAGATATGCGAGGCTAAATTCTGTTTTATTATTTTAATGTCGGGTAAAAATGGAGCGTTACGTATACATAGGAAGATGGACAACAGGACTTCTTGAGAAGCATGACCATTATCTCACAGAAAAAATACCATATTACTAGTTTTTCGTCCGTAGTTTCAACAAAAGACAGCAGCAAGAAGTTCAGGAGAGGTTGAATTATATGATGCAATTAAATCATGCCTTAACACTAGAAGTACCGGTCTTTTCGGCATAGCTATTGGTAAGGAATCATTTTGACCCCTTAAAAATAATTATTCTTACGAAGAAAATTTGACGTTTTTATTTGAAGTATTTGCTATTTGTGTATGATTTTACACTTTCCCGGCGAATAACATTTGTGTAAATTTCTCCGTTCGCCACCGGGTAAGAAATTCATAGGCAGCCGACGTTTCGGGTTCCGACTCGTTACCCATTCTCAAGGCTACTCCTATGCTGCCTATACTCCGGGCTGCCTATGAATTTCTTACCCGGTGGCGAGCCCGAGAAATTTACACAAATATTTGCTATTTCTTTTTAAAATATTTTTTAATAAAAATAATTTTCCATTTCAACATGTGGGATAAAACGCATGAGAATTTGCAGCCGAGGCTTCTGTCCAAGCTCCAAATCCTCAGGCGAAGTCTGGGACTGTCGGGTTCGTGCGGCTATTAACCCTTGGGCATAAACGTTCGGCTACCGAACTATCAGCCATATTTCAACGGAAGAAGATACAACTACCTAATACAATGACGATACTCGAATAAAACAGAGGAGAGATAACCTGGGGCCAAATGATCCTTCAGGTACTTTTAGGTGGAAGGCAATGCATATACATAAAAAAATAATTCTGCACAGATGTTCTTATTTCTCATTATGTTTGCCGGCTGAAAAAAATAAGTCAAGAAATATCCAAGAGTTGGAAGATTCAATCAGATGTGATGTGATGGATTGTCCAAAATGAAAATGGGTCAAAATGACCCCTCCTGTTCTCCATGTGTTAAGTAATTGTCTTCGTCAGCGGCCTCTGTTTCATCGTTGATGGATTAAACTGAGCTTTCCATGCTTTCTGATATCAACAGTACGATTATGGAACAAACTGAAAAACACTCGGGAAAATTAATTAAAATCTTAAGACTTCCTAAGCAATATCACTGAAATAGCAGGATTAACAAACAGGTTAGAGAATCAGCAAATGTACCACATATCTTAAAAGCACGTAGTATGGATGATAACACTTCTGAAAATATCTAGGTTCGTGCAATTGTCGAGGCCTAATAAGATGACCAGGCATCGATAATTATCTCATCAATTGCCAAGACTGGAACTTCACGGTGCGAATGAGAGCAGGTATGCATTTGAGGGTCACTCAGTGTCTCGGTAGTTTCTCTCAGGTAAGAATGGCAAGTCGCAAAAGATTTTTTCCCCTCTCTTCGACGAAAAGAAAGCAGGTTATTGGCAGCTCAGGAGAACAAGCGGATGGAGAATTGAAAGCCGTTATACCATTCCTCACAAAGAGATATGATCGGCAAATCGATAGAATTCCAAGTAACTTTGAAATACCTCAACGACTTGTTTGCATTGGTCATTAATTCCACACATTCCATGAAATGTTCATCCGAAACAATTCATCGGCAAAGAGAAAGACACGAGAAATTATGCAACTAGTAGGACGCAAAAGTGATGAAATGTGCCCTCTCATCCTGAAACCATAAGGCAGTTAAATGAATTTCAGTTTGTATATCCCGTTAGAGTATGTACTTACGCATTGTGAGTTTCATACGCATACGCAGCAATGAAAATTTCTCTCCGTCTAAGATATTGCCTCGGGGCCTCTCAATACCACTGGTTAAAATTGTTTTACACGGTATGGCGTACGTTGCCAACACCAGAAAGAAATCATGGCCAGATTCCTCCGCAGGAGTTTGGCACAGGATCAAAAAGTAGCGGCGAGTCATCTGTCTCCTATTCGAGCATCAAGACCTTCGAAATTCCTGGAATGCTTTCATATTTCCTCAAAGAAAGCAGCACACCTTAAATGCAATCCAAAAGTATGATGAAGTCTTGCATTTCCACTCACGCGCTCATGCTGTTCAATAAATGCACGACGTATAAAGCATTCTGCATTTTTAAATTTTCCATACGAAAAAAATTACAGTATCTGCGCATTATAAATGCCCTGAGCATTTACTTTCCCCAATATTCCGTCTCATTCTCATTATAATCCAGGTATTTCAAATGCATATGACGATTCCTTTCAACACAAAATCGGAAGATTAGTAGGTATCTGACAAGAATAGATACCTCCATATTGCTCGGCTTAGAATCTGACTCACGCGGCTATCGCACACAGGTAGATAGAAGGCTAATATAACTAAATTTCACCGGCCACCAAAGCGCAATAAATTAATATTTCCTTCTCTGTTGGTTGATGCACTCATTCAAATGTCCAAAGAAGGGCATTATGATTAGATAACAATACCTTTTGATGATTATAAACACAGGAAACAGAATATAAAAATTGATAGGTATTATATGAAAACGCAGAAATGTGTGTTGGAGAGAAGCGTGGCCATAGCAGTATCTTCCATAACAGATTGACTCCATCTAGGTAGCCAAATAAAGAATATACCCCAGAAAATAAAAAATTATCAATAAACGACATGAATGGAGTGATTTACTTCCATGAATTGGGGAAATTTCCTACTTTATCACTACGGAGACTGCATCTACATCTCGCCAACTTATTCAAACGGGGTCTACATATAAACACACACACATCCATCCGCCTCGAAACGAAATTTATTCCACGATCTCCTTCATTTCTCCATCATTTCGTCCAACCCTGACCCTAACCCTCGTAAATTTCCACTCCGTTCCCAACTTTCTCCGCATCAAGTCCCGACAACCCTACGGACTGACCTTCGCTCCGACCTCGCCTTCCCCCGCATATACACTCGCGGAGAAAAACACTTCTCTTCAGCGGAGAGACGGAGGGCAGCAAGGACGAGCACAGCACCATCCCACCGAGCATACCCTTCGCGGGAATGAGATACAAGAAAGTAATCGACCCATAAATCCATCCGCCACGACAGACGTCGGCGCAACAATCACATCATTGTTGGTCACGCTAAAGCAAAGGACTATCGACTTTAATGACATGAAATTTTTCTGGGCGTAGCCTTCCCTCGCCATTTTCACTTCGAAAAAAATATACATATACTTGGGACGAGGGAAACAAAAGAGGTCGAGTGGTACTCGCTGTTACGTCCGAAATTTGTTACCATCACTCTCCCTTTGTGCCAGCTATATGGGGTGGGTTCTAAGCAAAGCGGTGATAGAAAGGAGAATCACTGTTTTTTCGCTCCTCATTGAAATTCACTATGTTGACACAAACCGCATGCCGACGTCGATATGACGATCTCGCGCACAATGAGCGATCTCTAGGGGCCCAGTTTCGATACGCACGTTCACGGGCCACACCCTCAGCATCCCGGCGAGTGACACGCTTCATTAAGTCGCGAGGGGGCGTCCATGCGTCTAATTCTCCCCATCGGTGCCCAGATAAGATGAATTGTTCTCGTGAATTGCTAGCACATGGAGCGGACCTCCAGAGCTGAGCATTGAAATCTTCTGTTTTTTCAGCCTTTTAATTTTCGACCGCGTTGACGACACTTTCAAATGAAAGTGAGTCACATTTATCACAAAAATTAAACGAAGCGTGACAGTGACTGAGGAAAGGCAACGATATCATTTTTCGATTCAGCTAAAAAAAAGGATATATCCATTGTTGAAACTAGAATGAGTGACAACCGTGCGTTCTATACTTTTCAAATTCATACCTCCAAATCGGTGAAAAAAATTCTCTTTGAAAAATCGAATTTTTTCGGATCACTGGACCGCCTCCATTGGCAATTGCTGCGCTTATCCCTCTGATAATTCACTTTCTGCACCGATACCCCTCTTCAAAAGAGATACTTCTTGGTGACGAAGTCCAGACTTACAATAATCATGATTATTTACGATGTAGTGGATGGAGTTGAAAGCCGCCACTGTCAAGAAATATAACAGAATTGTCGCTCCCTTTGCCCCCAGAATAATTAAAATTATCTATGAAACTTAAAATTTCTTTTGAAACTGCACCACAATATTTTACTAGTTTAAATTATGAGCCTCGCGGATTCGCTGATGCTATGAACACAAGAGGATTATAGCTGGAACATGATATACTTTAGGGGACATTTTCATGAAATGGACCATTATACTTGCCCCTTCTTAAGAGAAAACTTCCAGGCGATGTAACATGAAAAGAAGATCTCAAGCATGCAAATATTTTTCGACACCTACGATAGGAATCTAGTGACTCATTCGGGCAAGGAAACGCCTCGACACATAACAGGTATTCAGGACAAGAAAGGCACATACTTATTCATTCAGCATGCTCTCCGAGGAGAGTAAGCGTGAAGAGATAGCGGGGAGTCACCCATTCCTTGATCGGAATTCCTTTCGCGCATATATCCCCTAGCTTCCGTATGCAGGACGATCAAAAATAGATCACACGGAACAATTATTGGTACTAGGCCAGCAATAATTAAGACTGTTTTAATTAAAATGAATTACCAGTTATGACGATCCCAATAATATGTTGGATGCTTCATTTTATGGTAGTAAAACCAGTATATTTTTTTATTTCCTGGAAAACCTAGAAGCGGAATATCCAAAAATGCATTCACATTCAAGTATGGCTGTCACATGAACTAAATATTCGCCTAACTTATCGATATAGTTCCAACTAATATTAGAGCTTCACCAAAAATTGCCAATATCCAAAACGCATTGTCACAAATACAAGGAAAATCGGCAGAGAAACGTAACGCCAATGTAACCGGGAAATGAACAGCTATTTTCTCTCTTTGCATAAACTCACCCGATGTGGATAGGCCAAGTGCCAAGTAATGTTGAAGGTCGATCCAGCAAGGAGTGAAGTCCGTATATCACCTATAGAAAGAAGAAAAAAATAATGAACATTGGAGAATAGATAAGAGACTTGTTTTTTTCAGTAATGGACTATGACAAGTAACTCAAGCAAGCTTATGAATGCATTATCCTCGATATGGCAGAGTACAATTTCATAACTTTTTTCATGCATCCATTTCGGTAGCCATCAGAACTATGCGGTAAATACAAACAGGGATTATGGTTAATTTCCCGAAGACGGTAAAGTCGCCAGTATTAAAAGATACAATTGAAAAGCAAACGAAAAAACACATAAAACACTTTTTATTCTAATACAATAGCGTAAAAGTGTCAACCTTATAGAACAGTGCATTAAAATCAATTATTCATAAATCTACTCCGAAGAGACCAGTCACTATAAAAATGTTCAGGGAAATTGGCTTAACATAAAGTTCCCATGAAAGCTTTCCGCAACAAATGATCGTAAACAGCTTTCCTGATCTTTAAGAGGCGATAGTTATTATGAGTCAGCAAAGGCGAAGAGGCCGACAGACGCCCATTTGCTTAAATTAAGGAAGTGCTTTCAAGAACACTTTACGGGAAGAAAAGTATGAACAATGTTAAACTACTACGGAAATTATGATAAGGACTGCAGACATTTTCAGATATAATGCTTTTTTTAGCATGAAATTCCTGGCATTTTAGGTTAGAGCTAGACTTTAACGTAACTACTTTTCCCGATCAGTACCCCGCATCATTGGACATCTAGAGAAATTATAGATTTGACACGTACAAGAAATAGTTTCAAGACCACTTTACGGGAGGAAAAGTATGAACATTGTTAAACTACTATAGAAATTGTGATAACGGCTGCATGAATTTTCAGATATATTGATTTTTTTCAGCATATAAATCTTGCCATTTTCGGTGAGAGCTAGACTTTAACGTAGCCACTTATCCCTTTAAGTATCCCGCATCTTTGGACACTTAATGTGAGAAATTACAGATTTGACACATAACAAGAACTTATTAACTTGATTGTATTCAATAAGTGACAGTCTTAACAGACACGATGCCGACGGGGAAAATTAAATGCAATAATTATATAAATCAGGAGTGGAATTCCAGTTATACATTAAGAATTTCAATGAACTGACCCAAAAAGATAAGCAATTTAAAGAAAGCTGCTATGACCAAGGGAGGACTTCAACGGCTTTTGTGGGCAAATCGTATGGTTTGAGATCAAACGATCGACGGCAACCTTGGTCACATCTTTAATTGTCCCTGCTTAAAAAATACTACGGAAAATGATACGGGTGGAGGAAACAGTTCTAACCCTTTAAGTGCCACGCGACGATATATCGTCGTTTGCAGAATGTGCAAGATGTGCCAACGACGATATATCGTTGTCTATGAGGAAACCTGTTAAAACAATGAGTCATTACAAAAAAATTTATTTTTTTCATATTCATTAGGAAAAAGTATTCACTTTCAAATACAGAAATGATCGTGTACAAATAGTAAAAAAATAATAATTAATTTGCCGTAATAAACAAATAATAATTTTATGAATAAAGACCTACAAATATATCAAAATACCCATGGCACTTCTGGGAGTACCCACCAAATAATTGGTGGCACTCAAAGGTTTAAGGTAGAAGATGATTTTAGAAGAAAAGGATTACATTGAAAAAACTGTCAAGTACACAGTGGGTTCGCGTAACGCTTCGTTCGCTGGAGAACCCAGAAGTCGGACGTTTATCTCCACAAATAAGTTCAAGTACGGACCGAGTAAAATTAACGTAATTGAAGATTCTGCCGATACTAAATTATCACCGGTGCTAAAGTCGCGCATTACACCAAGTTGTACCCTTATACCGATAGGTCGTTCTCATATCGGCTCTCATTAGGGTGTATTACGCATCAAACTCTTCGCTCCAATACTCGGTGGACTTTCAATGATAAAAATAACAAGTTACCCGATGTGCATGACCTCGTGAATGGCTATCCAACTAACGGTGCTGCAGTAGTTATCAGGAGAGGAGATCTGCCGCTTTAGTCATTTGTGACATCTAGAATACGTTGGATCCTGGATAGTTGGCGAAAAATTTGTGGACACGAGGAATGAAGGAGAGAAATCCGTCGTTGGAATTGACTCCTCCCCCCCCCCCCCAGCAAATGACGCTAGGCAGTCCACTTTTTTAAGTTGCACTAGACATAAGGGATAGTGCACCTAAAATACTCTCCCTTCACCAAAAAAAAGGGATCGGAATTCCTTTGCAAAATCTTCCGCTACTGCTGGTATTCGAACTCTTGAAATGAAAATTCACGCAGCCGCGACAACAACCCGATTTCCTTCGAACTAATTGACTGTATACTCTCTTGGGAATTCCAACCGAGCACACAACCTGAGTAAATTCCAACTGGATACTCGTGATAGGACGCAGGTATATTGAACCGATGAGTGCCGCTGAGAAACAAGCGCATGAATCACGACGTTGCGAAGCGTATGTCACCTCGGCGCGATGTTCCTCGGGCAATCGATAGCGAGGTGCAGCATATCTTCTCGCCGCTCCCTGCCGTGACATCTGCCGTCGGCAATAAGGAAGAAGACGGAGAGAAGGGATGTCTTTACTGCGTGGAGGAGGGGGAAGGTAGGACGAAGAGGAAGGAATCGCGGGGTGGTGGAGGCAGGAGAGAGAGAGAGAGAGAGAGAAGGCAAGGGGTGTATCCGAAGGAGTGAAAGCGGATCCAGCCGGAGGGTCTTCTTCAAGCCTCTCTGACGACGGGGAAGACGCCGCCGCCGCCTTTCGGAGGCTACGGTAGTGTGGAGGCGATGGTACAGGTAGGGGAGGCGGGGGGTGGATGGATGGAAGTGGGAGGGGCGGGAAGGACACCGAAGGTGGGAAGACGGGGGAGGGGGAGTCGCCGTCGGCCAGCCGGAGAGACGTTTAACCCATTCCTCCTCCCCCCTCAAACACCCCGAACCTGTGCCAATCCTGGCGGGGAACCGCAGGAACGATCTTCGGTCGATCTCGCCGCTAATAACCTGTGCGTGAAACCAGTGGTGTGTGGAATGGGGAAAGGGAGTCCACAAATATTGGCCCCGTAGAAATTCGAAAGCAAAATTCCACCGCGTTTCCTCGATTTCCTCGCGGATTCTCTCCGAAGGGATTTAAAATGGGACTAATACAATGAAAGATTTTTTATCGGAAACAACTGATTCTTTAGTGGATTTTCAGTAGTATTTTTATATTTTCATCACATTGAATATTGACCCAGAATAATCCGAAGGGAGTTCCTAAGTACAGGGAAACATTTCTACACATGCATGAGGAATCTAATAATTGGATATATTATTATTAAATAATGATGGAATGAAAGCATATATACTCAGAGAACTTGTAATCAAATAGAAGAGAGGAAAAATCAATTCTCCAATTTTCATTCTCAAAACATACAATAGTCTTCTGTTTCCTTTCCGTCAACGCACCTTTGTATCGTTCCCCAACCCCTGCTGTCACATTTTGTACGAGCCCCTAACTTACAATGGTGAAAAAGGAGCAGAGAACAACTGTAGGAAGAGATAATAACACAAAACCTACACCGCCACTGTTGACACTTTCGTTCGTTTCAATAAATCCCCAGATATAAAAAAAATTATTTTGTTTAAAAACAAAAAAAATTCAATTCTTAGTTTTTCAGTTTTTCTTGCTTAGTAATTATTATTCAAGTTTAGAACTTTCTTTCAGTATAACCTCGTTCTCGTGTTCTGCGGCCATGCTTTTGAAAGAGATCTCTAAAGAATGAATTTCCTTTTTCTTTCTTCTGGGCATTTCTTTCTCTTCATCTTCTACCTTCATTTCAATCCTTCCAATCGCACTCTCCCAGCTGAACTATCTCTACAATAAATTATGAGCCACCGACTCATCTTATGGGTTCCCTAAAACTTAAATGAGTTATTTACATGGAACAGGAGTCATACATAGTCATGTTTAATTTACTGAATCACGAAAGCCTCAGCCTCAGTGTATCGTACTGCTATGAGGCACGGTCCATCCGGATTTCATCATGAATTTTCACTAATGCGAGAGATTTCACTATTTGTTTAGCCTTGTTTTCACTGTCACGATACCAGCGGTCTTTACTTTTTCGTGGCAATAGGAACCTAATTGAAATTTCTGAAATTCATCTCATGGAGCGGAGGATAGAAGGCATTGCACATCGCTTGTTTGATCAGTATCTCTTGCTTTTTTCCACTATTTCATAGCTGAATACGATTTCTTTAAGGGTTACGTGTGAAAATTATAAAATTTTCCTTGTTGGAAGCAATGGATTTTTCTGGCGATATTACACATAGTGTATGCAAAAATGAAAAATACACCATTCCTTAATTTCAATCCGATTTTAAGCAATTTACAATAGTTTTTGATGAAAATTGGCGAAATAAAACGCACTAATGAAAAAGTTGAAACATTTAACACAGATACTGATATATCTTGACGAAGGAGACCATATGCTTTATATTCCTAAGTTTATCACATTTCCGAATAGCCAGCATATGACTCTGAATAACTAAATTCCTAAATATTCTGAATTCCTAAATATTTTTTCCGAAAATCAAACCTTGGTGTACTAGTTAGCAAACGATTATAGAAATGGCAAGAGATGCGAATGTGGGCACTTGATTTTTTCACTTATAGGCCTCAGAAATTTTTAAAAAATAACTAAAAAATTATGCAAAAATAAGCTGTCAAAAACATGACCAAAAAAGGTCAATGCAAGAAATTGATAGACGTAGTGACAAAACTTCGCCAGAAAATGTGCATCATAAGGTCATTTTCAACATTTATATACAGTATAATAAATTTTTCCATCAAAATTACACCAATATTAATAGAAAACGTTATTCATAAAGCAATGAGATTACAAAACAGCTACAAGAACATACAAATATTGACAGAGGTAAAAGTGGAGGCCACTTTCTCTGGGAGAGGCATAGGAATGATAAATGCGCCGCCGGGCTATTTCGCACGTCAAAAGATACAAGGACGGGGAGAAGACATCAATAGCTTTCATTTGCACCACCAGCGCGATGATCGCACAGCAGTTACTAAATTGTCCACAACATACCGGATCGAGATGACCATTCAACGAGAGAGGAACATGCTAAAATATCTGACACGATACTGCGAGAATGCGATAAGGATCCGTCCGAAATTCGTCAAGACGATTTTCGCGAAATCTGTTTTCATGTAGTCTTGCCTACTTTCATTCATCAATTTATCATCAACGTGATTGCCACACGCCTTCACTAGCAGAGGACCACTTGAGAACCCAAAACTGGAGAACAGATGTGCGCCATTCAATTTTGTCAAATCATTCACCTGCTGCATCATTCATTGAGTGACTTGCAGGTATAAGCACCTATGCGTATTTGAATTGGAATGGGAATATGTAAACAATATCCACAAACACTCAACAAAAACAGCTACCCCAAATTTGATTCAGAGCATGACTTAATCCGCATTGATAGAAGCAGAACAGAAATAGTTTGAACGGACTACATCACTAAATGAGGCTGTGTTGCAAGGAATTTCTCAACTCTATCGCCGGCCTCGGTGGCACAGGGCATCCTCGCAAGCCAACCTGAAGGTAGAGGTTTTGAGTCCCATCTGGATGAATTTTTCTGCAATCGGGGCAGGGTTGTAATGTGCGGTGTATGAGTTAAATGTAAGAAATGACTTCACAGTTCTAATTCTGTTCGCAATAAAGTTGCCATTATTATAATTACCCATTGGCTATTAAGATTTAACCAAATAATTAATAAAATGCTAAGGAAAGCAGCACGCTTCGTTAAAAACTGCTACGAGCGAACATATAGTGTCTCACAACTTTTAGAGGGATTGAGGTTGGAGCCCCCATAGACTCGGAGGCGACACGCTAGGCTTAGCTAGAAAAATTCAGAACTGGTGTGTTTCAGAGCGACACTGAGAATATTATCATGACGCCCCACTACATCCCTAGGAGTGACAAAAGCGATAAAATAAGAGAGATACATTACCGAACAGATAGGTATAAAAACTCGTTCTTTTCGCGCACAATAAGCGACCACAAAAAAATGAGCTCCACTAAATACACTCCCATAATACAAATCCCAAAACCTTACATCTTTACACGGCTGGTGACCTAACACCCTCTGCCACATGCCCACGCGGCGGCTAGGTAGAATGTAGATGTAGTATTAACTCTAAGCAATGAAAATTGATCGACATGAATAACCGCACGCTCTCAGACTTTAAGACTCCATCGTTCCCTTCGCTTAAAGCTTGAGGCTCAATCGGCATTGCCCCGGGGACAATTACGCTCAACAGTGCGGTCCCAAGGACAAAACTACAAGTGTTCTAGAGATACGCCGAAATCGATTATTTATATATGCCATCTTCCCACTCGGAAGAGCACCTATCACTGCGGAAAAATGCTGAATTGGGTACATCTGAATTTACATCTATCATAAGATTACACCTCTCAAATCATACCAGAAGATAGCATTCTTGACAGTTTGATCTCCTATTAAACTAGGAGTATCAGAGATTAACATTGAAAGAGAACCGGGATTCAGGCGTGCAAATTATCGAGGCTATATCGCACCATATAAAATAATTAGATCCCAAGGCATACACAATAACTACGCCCGAGAAGAGATATGAACCTACGGCCTATACGCTTCGGGTCCGGTAGGTTGCCAATTTGGCTGCCCGCAATCGACGTTAAACACGAGAGAGAAATCTGAAATTCGAGATTCGTAATCAGTAGCGTTTCCCAAAGCGGTAAAACCTTCGACACCTGCCATGCGAGAAACATTACCGATAGAGAAATCAGCATAATCTCTGGGAATTAAACAAGAGGGGGAAGGAAGGATCGGCAAATTTTCGATCCTCGGATGAGATGGAAGGAAGTGAGACAGGGCGTAAATGGGCGTCCATCGTGAGCGAGGATTCTCCACGGTCCTTTTCCGCTCCCCACAGCACCTCGCGATCTCAATCGGACGCGATGCGAAGATCGGGCCGAGAGCGATGGGCAAGCACCGTCAAGATCACAATTCGCCGCAGCAATTGGCATACCCCAATGAATGACGGCCGGAGGGAAAAATGACGCACGGGGAAGGAAGGAATAGAATAGATTAAGTTTTTTTCTACAGATTCAGGCGAGATATCGTGGAAGTTCGTAACATTATAACAAAAACAACAATTGCACTTTTCCACAAGATATTTTTATGAGTACGAGGCGTTTCAGCTCACAGAGCCATCATCAGGTACAACACATATTTAGTAGAGAGCACATCACATTGATACATTTTACATATTTGAGGAGGGTGGTGGGGAACAGAAACAGGCAAACATAACTTTATCCGTTAACCTGCCCCTCCCCCACCTTATTTCTGTTCCCAACTCCCATTCTTGTTCCCAACTAGTTCTGTTCAAATACATAAATGTGACGTGCTCTCTACTAGTGGCAGGTAAACGGCAAAAACCAAGGAAACATCTGCCTTTCCATTTCGCTGGTCTTCCCCGTTCCTTTACTCCCCTAGGATTAACTGGATTCCACCTCCTACCCTTGGTTTTCCTGATTTTCCTTGTTTTTTTCCGTTTACCTGTCACTTTCCCACATTATTTCTGTTCCCCACCCATCCTCCTCAGACATTTCAGATGCGTAAATGTGATGTGCTCTCTACTAAATGTGTCTCGTACCTGACCTCTGTGAGCTGAAACGCATCGTACGCATTAAAACATCCTGTGGAAAAGTGCAATTGTTGTTTCAGTTATAATAGAATAAGTTTTATTTTTCTCTGAGTTTCCCCATATGAGCAAAAAAGAAAATACAGATGAAATTCTGCTTTTAACGAAAAAAAGAACGAAAAATATACCTGGCCAACGGAAGGAAGGAAAGCGAGAAGGGAAGAGGAGAAATTCGCGCCGCGGAAAAGACGATGGAAGGGAGCGCGGGGGACGAGAATAAGCAGAAGAGGAATGGTGTGAGGGAGAAGCCTTTACAGGTCGACCGACATTTCCACATTCGCGGGAGGCGTCCTTATGGCTCTCTTCCCCTCCACTCGCCCGTCCGTCATGGGGCCGTGTTTGTCGTTTTCAACGTCCTTGTGGAAGAGAAATCGTCAACATCTCTCGGGGCGTGGGGGAGGAGAAGTAACGGGGAGGGTGAATCGGGGGGTATAAGCGTGGGCGGTCGGCGTGGTGGTGTCTTCTAATAAGGAGCGCGCGCGGAATGAGCGAGCGAGTGGAGAGTCCGAAAGGAAATGATTACGAGCGCACGACTCGAGTGACCACGAAGGAGGCGAGAGGGGGGGCGCCCTTAAGGGAGTGAGGACGAAATAGTAACGCCGCGGATTCCGCGAAATGGCGCATCCTGCTCGGTCGCCCACGGCTGCAACTAGTGCAAGTGCTGTTTTTAAACTGCCGAGGACAAATGAGGAGCAAGCGGCAAGAATGTGGACGCCGCATTAATTAGTTGCTTTTGGAAATCGGCTTGGCTCAAACCTGAGACACTCACTGCAAAAGTGTTTATTCATGTTCATTGGTTGCTCAACCTAGGATTATTTTACTGCAGCCCTCCACCCATCCGTATCAAATGGTAGTTCCTTCACCTCCTGGTATCTCTTCCTATGTACTTCCCTCTTTATTTGGTCCATTACTTATTCCTGGGTCTTCTTCTGAGGACTTTTCCGTCTATTTAGCCTTCAATTATGTTCTTCGCAAATCCATTGTGTCTCAGGATGTGTCCAATTCATCTTGGTCTTCTTTTCTGTATGATGTTCCATATGGTCCTTTCCTCTTCCAATCTTCTGTAGACTTCATCATTTCTAATTTTGTAAAAAAAGTAGCCATGGCAAATATAGTGTTGAAAATTTTGAGAAGATTCCTACTTGTACTCCGAGAAACTCTTATCTAGGACCAGGAGATGACAGAAAGATGAGACCACATGGGAATTTATACCACGATATATAAGAACGTATGCGTATAGACATGCACACATTAATACATAGGTAAATGCCTTCACTGGTACGAAATGGAGAGCATATAGTCCTTTCTTCTACCTCCTACACAGAGATATAACTACAAGTGTGAGTGTATGCGTGTATAATCATATCAGCAATCCCAAGGGTCTTCATTAAGCCGGTTCCAGGATGTTCACCTCCACAAAGCGTTAGGTGTGAAGCAAACCTAAGGAGGGAGCTAAATTAACTCCGGGAAATTCTCAACACTTACAAAAAAGAAAAAAGAATTTTACCCACTCTCATCGAACGTTTTTGCCCCATTTTCCCCATAAATAAAATATAATTATTTACATTGGTACTCTACAATGATTATTACAAATCTGACTTCATTTACAGGCGAAATAGAGCCGTAGAAAAACATTTTTAGCAATGGACCAATTACATATTTGAAGTCTTATTTTTGTGGCTTATGTTTAATAATGTCAATGGAATGATGTCTGAAGCAGAGTTCCAGCATTGGATAATTATGACATCGCAACAAGCAAAGATCATTCACTACTACTTTGCATTGCCGATATGGAATAAATCTCGTCAATCAACACTTAAGTTGGCAGACTCACTGAAAATCCTACATAAACGATAAAGTAATTATAATGGTAGTTTCTAGGAAGAAGGATTTTACCTTTTCAATTAAAAAATATAATTACTGTCAAAAAATAAAATATTACACATGAAGCAGATATTGACTTGTACAGCCAGTTAATAGGATACGTAACGACACAAAAAATTCCCGAACGAGCAAAAGGAAAAGCCAATATTTGTAGGTTTTTCATTAACATCAGAAGGTAAATTGAGGTAGTTCAAATTGGAGGAATGGTACTATTCTACCAGATTCAATGCCTCATTTAGCAATTGGCAATGCTTTGATATCTTTTACGAGCATAAAATTCTGACAGATGCAAATATTCCTTCAAAATTTCAGATTTCTATTTCTGATTCTTATGTGATGGCTCGAAAATGTACTTACAGTACGGAAAACTGGAGTTGTGCACTATTCCCTTCTTATTATCTTCATGACTGCACAGCAAAAATTACTTTGCAGCGAAACACAAACATGACGATTTACTGATACCGCTACGGGCTCAGAGCACGTACACTTGCGATAAATAAGCAATATTCAAGGACTGGAGAATGGCTCTGCCAGGAAGGTGGAAGGCAGAACAACGATTTCGGAGTTTTGAGTACACGCATCGTTAAATGATGGGAATATGGGTCAAGCGAAGTTGACTTCAAGAGCCTTAGAAAAAGTGATCCGCTCTTGATTTGAAATGCGAAAAAGGGCTGGCGACTCGTCGAGGACGGAGCAACTCAGGCAAGATCGTTCATGGAATGCAGTTCGAGAGATGAGAATGGAAGAAAGAGGAGGGATGACTGCAGGAAGCGGCCGAGCCGGTGAGAGCACCGAGAATAAACAAGGGCGAACGTGACAAGAAAGACGATTGACTTCCGATTCCAAACGGAAATGCAGAGAGAAAGAGAACATACAGAAACCAGGAGAGGGAGAGAGGGGAGAGAACGCGAGACATCACATGAGTAATGCATTGTGAAACTCAAAAGAACCGTTAGGAGTACCGGCAATAAATGCAATCATTAAGGACTGATTATAATTTATTGCCATTAACGTCCATCACAACATGCACGGAGTATCATCACTGTAGAGGGACTAAATGGAGAAAGCTAGCGTGGAATACAAGACGACTCCGTAACAAGTAAAAAAACTTGTTCCCTGAGGTTTGCATAAGTGAAGGACAGCAAATATGCCCAAATAAATTGACCAGGAAATGAACAGGCAAACATGAAATTAAAAGCAAATTTCTGCCTCATAATAATTCAAACATCCAAACAGTGTCGTATGGGACGCACGATGGCAACATACGATGATCGTACATGATGTTATCCTGAGTGAAGGGAATTAATCAACAGTTTCCTATGTTGGACATGGGAACAGAAGTATAATGGACCAAATGTATGACTGTAACGACACCTTTTCATTAAAGTTTAATTACAGTATCCTAGAAAGATAATACATAAAAAAGATCACCAAAAGTGGTGGTATAATGTTTCATTATCTCGTTCGCACAAAACAAGGATAATCGCCAATATTCGCAAACAGATACTTTCAGCGGAAACCGCAGGTGTGTAGACACGGAAACGTCCGGCTATTTTCACATTATTCCCGGTATTTCATCGACATCACGAGAATTACTCAAATTGAAATCATGTAAATACTACCTAGCATTCAACCACGTCAGACAGGAATAGTGATCACTTAAGCCGAAGATCCTTCCACCGAACTGAGCAACTCTTTGCAAGAATTACCCAGAGCGAAATAAGCTCAGGCGCTGAAACACATTTTAAAACAATCACCACACAAAAAAATCAGAATTCTTGAGAAGTCAAACTTCAGCTGAAGCGGTTAATCAATGTGAAATCCAATTGAAGATTTGAAGTTCATAGAAAACTTATCTTCTTACGAAACTTACGGTAATTCAACAATATTATTTACTACCTCAACCATTACAGAGTTTGATCACAAGATCAGGCGGAAATAACACACGCAAATTAAAATGGGCAATCAAAAGAAAATTTTAGGCCGTTGGCCCATCATTAGCAGGAAAAATTCATAATACAAGGAATCTCTCTCGCAACAGGTCCACGAAACAATGAAAGACCCGCGGCAAGTTGACGCAAGTAGGCGGAAAAGGGCGCGCTTGTCATTCTCGCCTTCAGCGGAGGGGTATTTACTAAATCAGGTCAAGAATTGACGGAAACATCTCAAGAAAAATATCCGAAATAATTGAGATGACGAAGGTCTAGTTCCGGCTGACTGTTTTTGTGTAATGGGAAGGCTGTGACTGGATGCCAGCTTCTAGTTTCATCACCACGCAGTGAAATTGAGGCTACAAGCTATTCTAGACTATTCGGATCTTATTTATTGCCTGAGAATAAGCTAAAAATTTTTGGGTGGAAGCACAAAACACCACTGTGTTTATGAAAACATTAATGCCCAAACATTTGTAAATGCAATGTAACATAAACCGCTTTGAAAGTTCTGTGATATGCCATTGAAAATCAAGAACGGCCAAGTAAGCACAAGAATAAATACATTCATTAAAATAAACTGAACCAAATGGCTTTGGTTCATCCGATGAACAATTATGGCATTCAGCAGACAATCAGCCGAGGAAAATAAACAAGACTTGCAACTCAAATCCATATTTTGCCAGCATGATGCAATTTACGACCTTGAGTCACTAAAAATAATTGAAACGCAAAAGGCACTAGAGGGCCAAAAACAAAGAAAATAGCAAAAATGAAACAATATATTTCTGGGCCATCGACATCTTTCCGAAGGGTAGTGCCAATGTATGACATTATATACAATTTCCGTTGATGAATACTCAATCATGTTCATTCGTAAATTTTAAACCCATATAACTGGATGTCATTGCAAAAGCAGGCTTATTAGGCATTCATCAGAATGAAATTGAACTAACGTTGCTGACATGATGGGTAATGCTATAAACAGATAAAATGTTGATACTTGTTACCCAATAACAGCATCAAGGGTACATGTACTAACTAGCGAAGCTGAAACGGAATTACCAAATTCATTCCTTTGAAAGTCATTATACCGTTATGGCAAGCGATACAATTTGTCCGTGGGTGAGTTCACAGCCCTCAATTAGAGTGGAAAGACCGGGAGATATCGTTTAGGGGTGCATTCTGCGAGGCTGGGGGATAGAGCCGGTGGAATGGGGCTGGATTAATTTTCTCAGGGGGGGAGATTAAAATATGTTCAGCAGCCACGAGCTAAAAAAAACAGGCATCCAGATTGTCACAAAGGAAAGAGATGGTAAAGAAGAATTTACTACGCTATAACTGAACCTTTAAAAATATATTTATATTTTTCTCAGTTCCCGAAGTTGAAGGAATAGCAACGTAAAGACAGAAATTTTCCACTTCTTGGTCTTGTAGTTGATTCTTAAAAACAACTAATGGCAGCTCTACCGTGAGTTAATCCCAAAAAGCAATCACCAAAAGGGGAAACATAATCCATTATGCTTACATTTAGTAAAGAAATTACATTGGAGCAAACAGGAAACGTCTCATCACAATGCTTTTGCTGTTTTTCTTACCTTCCTTTGACCGAGTAAAATTATAAAAAATAAATTTCCCGGTCAAATTGGAATTTTCAACTTCACATATTAAACAGCTGATTACACTCTACATGCTACTGCGAGAAAAATATTCCGTAAAAAATCCATATAAAACTGAAGGCTATTAAAGCGCTCACAAGAGTACGTACATCTCTTTAATTTATTATGCCCTTGACTAGTAAAACTGTAATGAATATGGGTCGGCTTTCTTCTATTGTTAACCAACGTAGGAAATCTTGCTATTTCTTTCACGCAATAAATAAGGAAAAAAATCCTCAGATTACCAACAAAAAAGGTCCAGGTAAGAGAATCCTCTGGTCCGTCTACGCAACACAATGCGATGACCCCATTAAAATGTGCAAGCAATAAAACCTAATGTGATTACATAGCACAGGCGTAAATGAGCGCCTCCGTTAATAACACCTCATTTGTTCCCAGGAGGCACAGTTTTACTTTATCACAATCAGCCCACTTCGGCCATTACGTCACCCGGGCGGCAGTGACCTATTACAATAACACTTCACGCTGTCCAACTCGGGCGAGGGAGCACCGGCCGAAGGGGGAGGAAGGTGCGGGTGGGATGGGTTGAGAGGGCGGGCGGTAAAGATATGAGATTATAGACCGTTTCATTTTGACGCTCCGCGAAATATCTCCTTCCCCTTCTCGCTACCGAGCTATTATGAAACGAAAGTCATTATCGTAATTTTTTGAGCGGAAGGAAACTGACAATTGCGAGTCCGCACATCAGCCGAAGTCGCATTTTCATCTTTAGTGGGTGAGATTAAAAAAATCAAATATACACGAATAGTATACACGAAGCTATTTTTGGAGCACGTGACGTTTCGTTAACCCTCTATGGACGAGCGAGTCAATTTTGTTACGTTTCAAAATCATTGAAATATCTGCTTTCTAAGTGGCTTTTCCATTCAGTTGCTGCGCTAGACAGAAATATAATGCTTCGGATTAAGTGTGTGGAATGTTGCATCTCTTTCGGCAGTTTGTCAAACAATTTGAATAGATGAATGTGTGATGCTATTCACTGACTATGGCGTGTCAGGGGGAGCTCTGAAAGAAATAGTTTCAGCTGTCATATGAAGAAAAAATTGGGAAAGTTTAAAAAGGTTCGTTATGAAGGTAATGTTGAAGTATACCTTGCGTAAATATTATTATGTAATGTATTATTTAAAAAAAATATAGATTGTACGAATACCTTACATTTCAAAATGAATGCTATCATCAAATGAATTGCAATTTTTAAAAATATTAAATAACACTTTAAAAAACTGATGTAGTAGCAGTATTTTTTTCACGCTGTTTCATAATTCCGTCCATAGAGGGTTAATGAAGTCATGGATTCCAATCATCGCCCTGCCCGGGCTGTCCCACTGACTGATATTCCTCACCGCTGTGGCACACGAGGAGGCCATTATAATTTTTCCGGACAGTTGAAGGGCGAGGGGATGCGCAATTTCACAAGTAGGCGGACCTCATTCGCTGATTAATTAGAAAAAAAATCTCGCCACGCGTTGATTTTATGGACGAAAAAAATCCCCGGTGATGCGAGTGTAGAAAGAAACTTTCGTCGATGGCGCTAAAAATTTTTAATTAAAACGAAAAAGAAAGTGAAAGCCGTTGAAAGTGAAAATTATGAGCATTGAGCACATGGTCATAATATTCTAAACACCCTCCAGAAATATTAATCTGACGTACACCTGCATTGCTATCAAATTCCACTGAAGAAAATGATTTTGCTTGACACCATCCGCAGTGCAATATCTGCTTTGAAATGCTTTATGGTTGATCTTTTAAGAGTTTGAATTCAGAATTGTCATTAACAAATACACAGAAAGACGTCATTTTTCAAGACAAAAAATATCCCTCACAACTTATTAAATATTAGGTACGCACTATTATGGAAAGTAGGCTTTTGCAGATGTTGGTTGGTGGTGATGTGGTTTTCGAGTTGAGCGACGTGTGGAGCATGGAGCGTCTTCACTTCTCTCTTGAAGACGCTCACCGCAACGCGGGTGAAACGTTGGGCTCAAGAAGATCCATTCATAGCTAAACTCGAAAACCATATCACCAAAAGGTAAGCTCTCACTGAGACGCATTCCCTTAAGTCTCCTGCGAATGATAAATTAAAAATCTTTATCTCCAATGATTCTTGACACTTAAAGTTTCACAGACACACACACCCCAAGATAGTATTTGGCGGCGGGCGTCCCGAACTAAAGAGCAACTGAATGGTTTACTTAACAAAATTTACATCCCTCCGTCAAATAGAAAAACATATGAAAAATCAACAAAAATAACAAGTTAGAAATTGAAGATAGATTTTTAACTTTGGCCCTTAGTATATATGAGGAGGAAAACCAGTTTACGAAAAAATTCCTTTAGTCTATCCAAGACACCTTAACCATAGTTCGCTGGGATATGCATGAAATGTATTTTCATTAAGTTAATTTTGGGAATACAGCCTACAGTTACTCTCGTTTCTCCAAGGAAAACAATTAAGTCCAAAAATCATAACCTATATCATACTGACGGATGTAACTGTCAATGATGAAGCTATCTTCATTCTTCCGTTACCATTAACACTGCTAGTCAAATAATTAGTATAAAGCGAATAAGCAAGAGGGATCCACTACATGGATTATAATCTGATGCTAAGAGTAAGCGCAAATGGCTTCAAGAACATACCTACCTACATTTTATCTCAATTTCCTAAAACACGTGAGGCGACCAAAATCTCAAGATGACGATCAAATATTTCACTGATGTCTAATCAAGGAAGTAGGAGATTACATCATACGCGAAGGGCATCACATAAAGCCAAATGACTTCGGAATTTACAATAAATAAACGCTAATAGCAGTATCCTCATTTCATGCAACCTAATACATTTGGTTCTTATGCGATACAATCACTGCGTCGTATCTGGAGAATTTTAGTAGGTCAACACAATCTTACTGTCGGGAGATGCTTATTTTAGCCATCCCCGAGCATAAAAAATTCAAAAAATTACAGAGTAAATCAAAGAGATAATCTTTCATACATTTCCACGAGGAACGGATGTTAAGAAATTCGCCAGGAGTATACAATCGGTAGACGAGCTTTCGTAAAGATTTATCTCACTTTAAACCATCATAGAGACTTTTAAGTCTCTCAAAGATGCAGCCATGCACCAACTTTCTTCCCCAGCGTGAGCATTCAATTATTTCCAGCGCGAGAATTGCTGGGAAAACATGGATCGAGTGAGAGACTAAAAGAGGCTTCGATGCTGCTCTACGTTAGAATTTCCTAAGCATTGGAGTTTTCAGTTCACAGACTGAAAATGACACATGGGTATCCGTTCAGTATATGAAGATTTATAACGAGGTCAATGCATATAATACATCATTGGAATTGATAGCACAGAAAAGGAGGGACATAATTTTGGGAAGTGTCCCTTTGTGACCACAATAAATTTTATTTCACGAGTTTTAAGAATTATAATCACACAAACTAAAAAACTTAGTTATTGCAAAAAATTACGACCATAATTCACGAGCTATTAAAAATAATAAATGAAGCATTCTAGAATAAACAACACTAAGACAATGATTTTACATACTAGGCCGATAAAACAGCACGGCAAGGGAATGCGTTTTCCGTATTGTTCGCCATTCAGTCTTCATGCAACAACCCTCCAGTTTCTTTAAATCAAATTTTCTTGTGAAGTCATAAAATAGGACTAGAAACTATTTCAGACCATTTCATCATTTAAGCATCGTTATAAACTCTTACGAAAAGGAAAGAAAGGAATGCTAAAGCATTCATCTAAACTTTTCTCAAGTTAAATGAAAGTACTCGGCTATTTTCTATTTAGAAAATAATCAAGTGATTTAAATGAAATTAATTGTAGGAATTTTACCTTCCAGTGTCACTTTTTTGCCTATTTATCCAACCTTAAGATTAACTTTCCAACGTTATACGCCGAATTTAACAGCAGAATATATTGAGAAAATACAAACGTATGCTGAGACATATGATAAAGTGACACAGGTAGCATAAATTCATTTCATTTACCTCCCAGTAGTCCACCATACACTCATTTCATTCGATCTCTTCTCATCATATCACCCAGTTAATATTTTAGATTCTTTAAATATACAAAAAACTGTACTTTGATCATTTAATCACAAAAATCAGCTCTTAAACTAGATATCGCAGACCATCACCTTCGTGTAGATATTTAAGACAAAATACTAGTTTTGATACAGAAAACTAACTGTTAATTTAAAATTGTATTGATTAAAAATATTCAATCATTTAAGTTGAGGCTTGATAAAACTTTTCCTGAAAATAATGTGGTTAAAACTTTTTCAATTGAAACGTGTGCTACTGGTCTTAATATTGCCCATACAATGTACAAGCCGAATTATAACCATGAAAATCAATAACCAAAATGAATTATCATCTCCAAATTATTCTGCATCGATGGAAGCAAATGATAAACAAATCGATTCACCATAAGTACTTACATGCATAATCTCAGTGTTTCTCGTATTTCACAATTTATTAAACTCAAGAATTAAAAAATATCGTACCAATGACACTATCCAAGAAGTCTGCTGCATTCATAAGCACTAATTTTGCAATTAAAATCAACTTAGCCAAGTATAATTTTCTAGAGAGGTATTTTCCATTTTTTCTCAGGCTTCCGTAATTTCCTCATGATTCCCTCCCCAGCGCACGAGTGCCGCAATAACGCTTCAGCGGCCAGCACCATTTCATATCCTGATTTCACCAGAGCATAAATCATTAAATCACATCACCCGGAGGGATATGGCAACGTAGCCTAACGGGTAACGAGTAAGGTGCAACATTAATTGTACCATCCGGTCGACGTCAAAACAACGCTTTTATGCCTTAGTAATAGTCCCCAGCGCAGAGTTATCCACTTCTGTGCGCGGGGCGAATTTCTCATTCAAGGAGGAATAAAAGATGAGTCAAGCACGGATATAACTATCTAGCGTTAGCAGAACATTTTCAGGAATATGTTCTGCTAACGCATTAGTTATTATTTTAGAACTTATTCATGTTTTCTATAAACACCGTCAAAAAACTACTTATCTGATCGCGAACATTTAAAAAATCTCTTGGTTATGACATTAATTCTCAATTTGCAAAAACTAAGCAATGATTGAAAAATTATTGTGACACAGAAAAACTGAAACGCCACGTTCTTGGGCTGTGCCGTCAACTAACACAATTTCCCCGATTAATACCAAGTATTCATGAAACCCTGTTTCCATTGTGAATGCAATTATTCCCCATTTTGCAAATGCAAAGCTGAAACAATTCACAAAGTAATATACATATAAGTACCTGATAAACGTATTTACATAAACAGAGCCACATCAATATGCAGCGTTGGAATCGTCACTCAACGTTTTCATCCATAAATGCAAAGCAGTGAACAAAAAAGTAATTATGAAACATAAATCTGGCAGAATTTGGACAAAACGATAAGGAAGTAATTTTTTTAGAATAATAAAATCATAAAGCAGTCCCTCCTTCATACAAATACTGCATTGATGACACATACAGAAGATCTCCCTTTGTCTATTCATAAACCGATCGACGCTTAAGAGAATAATAAAACTTTAAAGAGGTCGATTGCCCCATTTCATTTCCCTCCAATCAGCTAGCCAACTCTTATTTCCCTGAGCAAATACACAGTGGGTTCCATTTGATTTCTTTTTCTTCCTCTTCCTGCATTTCGAATTCAGTCATTCAGCCGTACTCCCACTCTTCTAGCTTTGAGCGCAGCTGTGCTTATATTCGCGAGAACAACGCAAAAGGGAAAGCGTAAATTAAACAGCGGCGAATGGGCCAATAGGCGATGGAAATTATAAGTTAGCAGTGTGGCTAAGAGATTTCCCTTAAATCAATACAGAAATCAAAGTAGGTGCGATCCGATCACTTCCGGCTGCTCAAAAAACCAAAGTGAGATAATTATGGAGCGTATCGCAATTTACTCCTTTATGCTTAAAACGGTAAATTTAAATTCCTTAAGCTTTGGACAAGCTGGTAATAAATGGAGCCCAAAATAAAAACATCCAAGATTTATTGATATCATTATGGAAATGAGATATGAAAGAAAATTTAGGAAAAGCCCAACTTTCGCCAGCATTTTCGATCTCCCAAGATGTAGACAAAAGCGTCGCAGGTAATGTTGATGGGGTCAAACGTTTGACACCATGACCCCTTTCTTGTTTCATAGTCTATTTAGTAGTCTTCCAATCGTCTTTTCAATTCGTTCCCATACGCCATCTGCTCACTAAAATCCACCTCAGACCGTCAGAATTGCTAAATTTAAACTTACTTCACCACGAATCATTGAAACTTTGAATGACTAGATTGAGACTGGCGTTTTGCAACGATATACCCAATGTCCTGCGACTAAGTGCTTAAAATAATGGACGAACTTGTCGCTAGGCGAACCGTGAAGCATTTCAGAAAGCTATAAGGAAGTGAGAAGCTACCACAGGGTATATTATCAAGTATGAACGACGGAAGTCTATTGAAAATGCACAGTAAAATACCCGTGTCCGTGTCGCCTGACACGCTTTCGGAAAATGAAACTATTTTCAAATACACCGAAAAAAAAATTGTGTACTCCCGACGCCCTCAAGATTCTAAAAATAAAAGAGGTTGTTCTATAAAATTGAGTCGGAATGGGATTGATCCGTTCCTGAGGCAAAATAATTTAACAATTATTTTGAAAAACTTCTTAGCAACGATTGGAGAAGCAAAGCGAAAAACATGGCATGAGTTTATAATTCCTTCCAGAACAGGAAATAAATATTACAAAGTAAACATAAACACAAGAGAAGAATAAGAATGTCGGGAAATTATGTAAAATTAGCCAATCGAAAAAGTATAATTTATCGAAATCCAACTTGAATACAAATAACTGCTAAAAGTTCGCAAGTAATTAAGAAAACTCCCGGTTAAATGGTAGGTGACATCACGGCGAAAAAGATTTATATTATTCCCAATAGTTGAATAGCAAACTAATGGAATGTATTGTTCACAGAACTTTGTTTACTTCAACCATAAAATTTCTATTATAAGAATAAAAATGCGCGCAACATGACAGGGAAATAGTATAGAGCAATAGAGTGATAGTACTTGGCACGTAGCGATAAGAACAATAGAAAAACTGGATGAAATAGTTTTCCATCGGTGACTTAGAATAATTATTTCCCAAGGCTCGCATCTATAGGGGACTCGCATGTTTTTCGGCATGATTGGGCAATAGTAAGTGGCCTGCAGCGAGTGCAGCCCAGCCAGCCAGAGCACCAAATATCAGGAGTATATCATACATCTAAATATATGAATGCCACTGATGCATGCGTGAGACACCTGCAGTTGGTTGTTTCCAAGTATCCCACCTCGCCCGACACACCCTCCGAGAATTCCTGCGCGATGTCTGCATATGAATATGAGTTAAAATAGCAAAAGTGCCTGTGTATTAGCATGGCTATGGTAATGAACACCGTTATATGAGTTCAAATGCCGCGAGTGAAACGCTATGTCACATCTACAAACAAATAATCAAATTTGACGACATTATACGGAATGCGGATTAGCGCTTCCGCCTCACTAATGGAGAACGAGATCGACATTTGGCATCCATTACCCTTTAAAACCTTTGAATTCCGCCCGAAGGTCAATTTGATCGGTAAGAACAATGCAAATTAATTATAATGTTTTGAGATATGCGAAATTCACTCATAAGGCACCGGTTTCCTTTCCTGTCAATGATTATGCTACATTCATCAATTATTTTCGATATAACCCTTTTCTTGATCACCCATGATTAGTTTACCTCGATGGCCAGCGTAATAAGGGGAACGCCATCAAAAGAGATTAAGAGAAGAACGTGTCTATGGCCACATCAGTAACTGGAGATGATGCATCCCCGAGGTCGTTATCCTAGAGGGGCGTTAGAAGATGATAAGAGGAAGATATACATTGAAAATAAAAATGAACAAAGGAACGAACCAAAATAAAACATAAAAGACTCCCTTACTGAAGTTCTTTGGTACATTGAACCTTGAGATTCTCAATCACAACCACCCTCAGGGTTACGAGGAGGAGAGACACTTGTTAGAGTCTTCATTTAATGCTCCTCATCCTTTGTCCAATGTAATCTATCATTGATCCTACTCTTCAATTCATCCAATTGTTTTGTTGTTCCGTCCACCAGTTCCTACCGAGGGCTAGTATGTCCCAGAAAGGGTGCGGATGAAGGTGGAACATCGTCATCATAATTAAGAGTTTCACCAAATAGGAGATAGGCTACTGGTTGATCCACCTATATGATCATGGGGAGTTTCTCTTCATCAACATGGAAAATATTTAAACTCCTCATATCTTTTGCTTCCCTTCATACCATTCAAGATACCTATGCATCTCTTCCACGATGGCCCAAGACTCTCCCCCGATTAGGATGTCAACTCATATCATCTTCCTCACCCATTTTACCACACCCATAACGTTTTCATACCTTCCTCTCCACCCAGATTGCTCTTTACATCCCTCTAAATTCCCAAATTTTGATGGCCTCCAGTCTTAACTAATCTTCCTTCCGTAACAGCCCCGGATTATCTGTATAATTATATTATTAGAAACCAGAGTGATCCAGGCAGACAAATAAGAGGAAGAAGATGATTTAAAATTCCAAGGTGTAGAACTAATATGTATCAGTTATCCACAATAAATTCTGGCGTAAGAATATGGATTGGTATTCCTGACAATATTATAAAATCAAACAATTTTTAAATTTAAATCGGAAATTTTATCTTTCTTGTATAAAAATATTTTTGTAGCGCAGTGTGAATTTCATTGTATACTTCATTTTTTTTATCTCTAAAAATATCCATCTCAACCTTACTAATTGTTTATATATTTTATTAGCTTGCACTATAGTAATTGTAAATACTATTGTATTAATGAATGAATGAATGTCCATATCTTTGGTACACCTGCTCTATATGCTTATTGAATGTTCATATTTGTTAACTGTAGTGTCCTGATAAATACTATTTTTGCCACAGAGTTTCTTCTGATAAACTGTACTTTGTTCCAAAGGATATGAAGTCCTTGAACAATAAATATATTATAATTATTAACAGCCAAGTCTCTCAACCAAAAAACTTGTGCTCCACGACAGAATAATGTTCATTGGAAATAAAAAATAAATATCTCAGTTTCACCAAAGTATCGCGACACGACTTCGCGAGAGAATCGAAAATCACAGTCAATACACGACCACTGCACCCAATCCAATCCGTTCCAGTCCAGCCCCCCTCCCTGGGCGTCCGTCCACGCACCTCGATATCCTTAACTCCGTCGTCGACCGCTTTCCTCGCGGGGGGCTGGCAGGGTGAGGCGACGACACGGATTCCCGGCAACCTCATGACGTAGGATGCGCCGAGGGACGACGACAAGGGGGCGGAGGCGTCACGAACGCGGTGAGAATGGTTACGCGCCGTGAGAAAACGCTCCGCCACTCGACAAACACACATGCCATACACTTATTCCTTCCTCTTTATCTCAGCGGAAGGATCGACGAAGAAGTCTTTTTCCGGGACACGCATGAGCCCAAATCGAATAGCTGCTATAGTAAGGACAAAGAAGGTAATCGAAGGCGAAAGCAAAAGAGAAAGACCACAATTGATGAGGCTCATTAATTTGTGCGGTAATTATTTCTATTTAACTGTGGCTTGTGCACCAATCGACAATTTCAGCTAAATATCAGTCGATGTCTTTCTTCGCTACTAAGTTTACAATTAATTTCAATTTTCAAAAAAAGAAACAATCAGAATTATAATACGAAGTAACGGTAGTCTTGAGGAATTCCTGAGTAAAAGTGTACTAAAGTTAATATATAGCTGAGCAGAACATCTACAGATTACTAAGAAATGTGAAGCAAACAGTCATAAAACATTTCGTAGGCAGAAAAGAAAATAACAAAATGCAGCTAAAACTATCAATCGGTATTTATTTATCAGAAGAGTAAATGTGCCTCTAAATAAAAGGATAATTCAGGATTCGCTAATACTTTTAAATAGTTCACTTAAATTTCAGGACGTACGCGGAGATGAAGAAAAAAATACCTCAGGTTGATAGGGTCCTAACTCGTGTGAAGATTTGGAGGTTGCCTTTCATTGAAACCTACCTTAACCCGGTCGATAACTTCAATGAATGACTGATATGCAAATTTCAGAGATAAAAGCAAAGGTTTCATTGAATGCGGAAATAAATAAACTGTTTCTAGCCAATATATGTACTAATATTTTTGCTAACACTCTTACAAGATCTAAATAGTTTCCGGGTCGTTTATCTTCGCCCAAATTCAGATGTAATATCCACATGATTGCTATAATTTTTAATGGAAATTAAAAATTTTAAGACCTCTTAAATACACAATATTAGCCATGAAATAAGTGCACATCGATGTTTTATGCACAATTCTTGGATATCCCAAATCACGGGCAAAATCACGGACAAAAATTCAAATTTATCAACGTCTAAAATGAAAGAAAAATACAGAGGAAATATTTCCGCACTGGGTCAACGGAATTGGTTTTACATAGAAACGGGGCCACATAAAATAGGTAAAAAATGGGACACCACATTGCTGGATGACAAAACGTCCCAGTAAGTACACCTTGAGAAAACAGTGAGCAAATAGGGAGAGGCAGCACCAATAATGGTGAGCTATTGAGTGAAGGCTTCAAACTATAACTCCTTCGAGAACCTTCCATTTCTCACTAATAAGAATGGTGAAGGGAAAAAAGCGACTATAAATTACACCTATTGTTCGAAAATCTAGGTCAACTTCCACGAAGAGTAATAGCGGAGGGATTAGTAGATATAATAGCATGGACCAATCTTTTAAAATTCAAGGATTCGAGTTTATCGATGGCGATACGGATAGGACCGTTCCTTGTAAAGTTCCGAAAAGAGGTGCGCGCGATAGCTGTGTTTATGCAGAGACACAGATTCGCATGCGATCACTTACGCACAAGAACCAAAATTTGAGACATCGGTCGACAAATGTTTCTTGAAAGCCTGTGCAAATTGTGAAGCATACAAAATGCAAGCTATAGGTCACAAAATGTCCTCTAAATTGAGAAAACATGATTTCTGAGGAGAATGACGATTGAAAAATATTACACCTGGACATCACTTTGAGTACACTTGATTTTTAAGGCAAAAAGTTATTTTTAACGCACACGGGGGAAAGGCGCCTAGAGTATAATTGAAAGTAAGAAGGATGACGGATGAGCACAAAAAACGCAAATGAACGCATTAAACCGAGCGCCAAAGTCGTTTTTACAGCAGTTTCTACTTGGAGAACTGCAGTAATTAACCGTGTCAATATATTAACAAAAACCTGTAATTGTCGAAATCTAATGAAGCGAGCTAAATAACAGATTTTCAAAAGGGTATCTCCACACATGGTGAACGCATCCGTGAACGGGGATGGTGATTAATGGGTAATGAAGGCGGTATTTTCTAAGGCGCCGTTTACTTCGCTTCAGGTCATG
Organism: Ceriagrion tenellum; assembly: GCA_963169105.1. NCBI lineage: Eukaryota > Metazoa > Arthropoda > Insecta > Odonata > Coenagrionidae > Ceriagrion > Ceriagrion tenellum. The sequence continues at coordinate 41,169,605 of OY720636.1, read as the reverse complement.
CTAATTAATTAATTGCGTCAAAAGCTTTAACCTCATAACTAGGCACAGCTCTAATTTCAATTTTACATTTAATCAGCAAATCAACCGCTCACTTTCTTTAAATTTCAGAAACACTCAAGAAGTAATCGTAAATAGGCTTCAAGATAACATCGCAAAATGGCGAGAGGCTTGAATGTCATAAATTGATAGTAACAATTAACCATTAGAAGTCCTATGAAGCACCAACGAATAGAAATTTACACCTTGGGTAATAACGGGTCCACAACATTTGATTTCCAGAAGCATTAAATTCGCCAGGAATTTAAGTCGGAATTCCCCTGACACCAAAATTATATATTTGTTATGAGAAAATAATTATTTTGTGACGCAAGCGGAGGCATAAGCTACCAATGAAATGAGAGTGAAGACTAGCAGAATACCGGGAAAAAAATGAAGGCTTATTTTCGACAAGTGAAACATAAATCAATTTTCCTGATACGATCATTTGCGGTGGTTGATCTAAAAGCTGAATAGGAAACCACGAGTTACCCTTAATGTAGTTTGAGCGAAATATCATTTTACTTATAAATCAATGAATTTGGTCTCACTTTAAAAAAATATATCTCATCCTTCCAATGACACCAAAAATTCAACCCCTTACCACATAACTTTCGGAGATCTTTGCCGAAAGTTACCAGTCCTTTTACATGGGAAATGGTACGTGTATGCACTCCAGAGGGACATTATTTACAAAATGAGGCATTTCTAACACTTGTCGATGTTGTAAAAAAAAACTAACAGCTTGTAGTTTGTCAACTCAACTATATTTGAAAATTAATCATATTGTCACCGCAGTAGGTTCTTGGGTATCACAAAAATCCTTCCGTTTTGAAGGAGTTTCAAACGCACCGCGCTAAAAAAATGAGTCAAGTTGAAGACTTATTCAGATAATTTCATTTGATTATTTACAATCTGTCATATAAAACTATATTATTGCACCATTAATAATGCAATATTTAATTGATGTGTCCTACAGCTGGTGAAATTAAAACGTATATTTCGAATATGGTTTCTATTATGACTGAGGGACTATCACGCTCGGACTACCTTAATGTGACGTATTCAAAGGTGAATGAACGTTCTCCAGCTCAATTGAAGAATATGTAGCCCGTTTAATAACTACGATCTAACATTGAACTATCACATTACTTGCTCTAAAATATTTACTTGGAGATGAATTATGTCAACACAGGGATTCCATCCTCTGAATGGAGAGAGTAAAGAGAGCTTACTGGCACCTAAGATACGAATTTCTTCGGTAGCGGTAGGACAGTATTTGTACCTGCCTAAGCTTTCAAATTGCATTATACAAATGTTGATTTAAAGATATAGTGACATATGGATATAGCTCCAAAACAAGGTTGCAAAAGATTGAAAAATTTTGGCAGCTACACGCATTCTAGGCACAGTAAACCGGCTGCATATATGACGCCCGTTTTTATGATGGCGAACCATGATATTATAATAACCTCTTCATTAGATAAATAAACAACTTCTGCTGAAATTACGTGAAAAACCTGATGATTTCCAAGCGTGTGACCTGATAGAGTTGTTTCACTTCACATTATTAAATAAAATTACAAACCAACCTTGAATCAATTAGTAATCTATCCGTTATGCTTAATTTCTTGTTTTTGACGTGCCCATAAAAAAAGAGTGAGAAAATTTCTCCACGGCCTCTTTCCAAAAGGTTGCGTCAAAGCAGACGTCACACGGATGCGAATCAACATACTCTGGCCTCGGTTCACTGTTTTAAATCGCCATTAAAAGTTGAGGATCACTCAAAAAGCGTATTTCCCGGGACTGGAAGAGGATTTTCTATGCGTCTCGCTCATTCCAGCGGGGAGCGTCCCCGTGGAAATGCCATTCCGATCACGATTCGCGGCAAAGACGGGGTGTGCGTGAGCGTTCGCGGGAGGATGGTCGGTTTGAAAAAAAAAGAAAGAGATGACGAAATTGAAGCGAACAAGATTATCCCAGTTGCGGGCGCGCGCCTTGTGATCCGTCTTAACCCCCTTTCTGCTAATCCGTCAATTTACTTCTTTTTTCAACCTATCCCACCTATTTCCGACTCAGGTTGACGCACGGCTACGCAACAACACTTCGCAATCCCGTATAAATGCAGCGCTCAATTGATATTAGGGCCACATCTCTTAAGCAATCGTCCTGTGCAATTTAAAAAAAATCCATGAGATGAGTAAATTAATGATTACTTTCCACACTATACAATGAAATTGCCATGAGAAAAAATCGGCCTGAAACGGGAAATAAACCACGGACCTTAGGCAATGCGCAGACCACTACGCTACATAAGCTTCCTAACCCTCATGGCAATTTAGAAGGAAACGTATGAACGAGATGCCATGAGGATTAGGAGGTCTGTGTAGCGTAGTGGTCAGCGCATTGGCCCGGAAAGCCAAAAGTTCGTGGTTCAATTTCAGATCCAGACCGATTTTTTCTCATGATATTTTCATTGCATATCACCGCCGTATTCGGCAGGCCTTAATACTTTGTTTCCACACTATGTCACTAGATTTGGCCGCGACTCCAATCCGGATCTCCCATTTGCAAGTATGTCTTTATCATTTACGTGATTCGAAAAACTGATTAATAACGCCACAATTGACAAAAACAAGCCATCTTAGTCCATGAGAATTAGTCCTCCCACGACGGAACAAAAATACGCCGAAAATATTTTGGAAACTCAAACCAAGAACGATAAACTGCTGCTAAACTAAATTAATTAACTGCTGGGAAACGTGGATGGCAGTATGTCCAAGCTCTATTTCCATTCGATTCAAGAAATACTTTATAGTTGATTTGTCACACATTCATGTGAAAAAGTATCAATTTGGACGTCACTAGGACGTTGATTTAAATAGCGGATTACAGCTAAGTTGAAGGAAATGTCTACATCTCAGAAATGCATGTTCTCGCGACGTAAAAAAGGAAGAAATTTTTCCATTTCCATTCATCAATGTTATCCTAAATCTAGCTCCTGTACGCGTGACTGCGTTACCTGTTCACCTGAGCAATTGTGCAGTACGGTTTATCAGTTCTGTCGAGAACTAGCACATCGATAATATAGCGCTTAGGTGTCGTTCTCAAGAAATCGTCAACCGGATCAAATCGCACTGCTATGCTGGAAAATCGACACCTAAGCAACATTCAATTTATGGCGCACGACCGATTGGGGATGGCGAATAGCGTGCCAGCCGATTCACCGCACGGGCCGACCCACCCCCGCACCCCCAAGGACCTGGCACCCGCCTCCACACATACTCCATCTTCACCCCAAACCACGGCTCTAACTTCCGCCGGCCCCCCCCCCCAATCCTCTTCCCACGCAGAAATAAGAGAGGCGCACACACGAGTGAGGGAGAGAGACTCCTAAACCTTCGCCCCGGGGCACTTACCTTCCTCCCAATTCCCAACGGCTCGGTCCGAGGAAAGTGGGACAGGAGGATGGATGGAGTGAGGAGGAGGAGGAGGAAGAAAGCGCCGATGTGGAGGAGGAGTGGGGTGGGGGGTATGAAGTGAATGGAATTGAAAGTGGGAGGGGGGAGGACAGAGGCGTAGGTAGGAAAGAGTATCGGGCGTAAAAGAGGCGGTTCTAGGGGGGAGAGGAGCGGAAGGAGGTCGGGAAGAAGACGAAGGCGCGAGACGGCGTGTTTCCGAGGAATGCACGAGGAAGGAAGGAAAGGAAATAGGGACCGGTGAGACGGAAGACTCGGGCTCTGTTGAGACGATAGAAATAAGGTAATCACGAGGGGGATAGCATTTCACTGAGAAAAAAGACTTCATCATTGGTCGTTCAATCCTAAGATAGATTGACTGCAGCCCTCCACCCTTCCCAATCTAATGCTATTTCCCTTACTTCCTGGAACAATAGGAATGTCCTCGGATGGGAAAAGTAAAAGAGAGATGCGCTACTTTGCTCTGGTTAGGCCTCGAATACACCGCGAGCATTTGGGACCATGGTCATAAAAATTTAACCAAAAAATTAATAAGATACAAAGAAATGCGGCAAGCTTCGCTAAAAACTGCTACGAGTGAACATAGTGTTTAGTGTCTTAGAGGAATTAAGGTGGGAGCCCCTTGAGACTCGGAGGCTACACGCTAGGCTTAGCTTGCTTGAGAAATTCAGAACTGGCGTGTATCAGAGCAACGCAGAGAATGTTATCATGACGCCTAACTATATCTCTAGGTCTGATAGAAACGAAAAAATAAGAGAGATGCATTGCCAAACAGATAGGTGTAATAATTCGTTCTTTCCGCGCACAATAAGTGACCACAATAAAAACTGAGCTCCGCTAAATACACTCCCATAATACACGTCACCAATTCACCTCCCAAAACCTTACATCTTCGCACGTCTAGTGACCTAACACCCCCTGCCACACGTCCATACGGTGACTCGCAGGGTAGTATTTAGATGTACACGTATCTCTTTCTGTGTGCTTTCCTATTTATTTGGTTTCTGAACTCATTCCTGAGTCTTCCACTGTGGAATTTTCCCTCCATTTTTCCTTCAATTATGTTCTTCACAAACTCATTGTGTATGGTGTGTCTACTGAGAAAAAAAGGTTTACTAATGAGGAAATCCGTTTCATTCCTGGTAAACGAATGAAAAGTCATTGCGCACGAGTAAATAAGTAAACGTAAGACAAGCTACATTGAGTCTATAGGAACACAATAAACTCGAAGGGGACAACATATTGCCAAGTAAAATGTTTATTAGTGCGAAAATTAGTTTTATTCCATTCAGACGAGTGCCTGTATATACATTAATTGTGGGCGATGAATTAAATAGACGGAATACTCCAGCTACGGCGAAAATATTAGATAACAGTAAATACGAAGAGTATAACGTATAACCCAATTCTTGGGGTTACGGGTGAGAAAATTGGTTTAACTACTTCCCGTATATATTTAGTTTACACTATTACTAATGAGAAAATTGAATCCATTCCTAATATAAGAATGTGCAATAATCACAGTGATAATTACATATTTGATTTTGTCCAGAACTTGGACTTCGGGATTCCCCAAATAGGACCCGCGTGATTTAATTTATTAAGCTACGCATGATACATTAAAATCACTCGGCGCGAAATCGGAAGATCTGGACTAAAATGTAGTCAAGAAGACCGAAATTTTCACTCTGAATTTTGCTCATTAGTATCCATCCTGAGCAGGTGACGTCCGCAAAAATTCGACTACTTTCCCTTACTAAATTCCATTCCTTATCCCTATGCAACCGCGACGTGAAAAAGTACGAAATGTGTTCTTTAGTTTTTACCACATCAATTTTATGAGGGCAGTGTTTCATTTATTAATTATGACTCCCTGGTCCTCCCTTGCTGTTTCGGATGAAGGATAACATCAAACGTTTCAATTTTATCGGCAACAGTTTGACAGCATTTAATGGAGTAACCCTGTCGCATGAGCGGCATTTTATTGTAGTTGAACAGTCCCCAGTAGCAAGGGTTTCAAATTATCGAGTAGGAAATATTTTTAGCTTCACTTATAAATGGCTTACGCTGTCAAAGAAACTGATTTTTATGAAACGAGCTTAAAAAGTAAACACAGGAGCACCAGCGAGCCCTGCTCCTCGGCGCTGGTTTTGCGCAAGAAGCCGAAATAGCTCGTGCAGACCCTGAGACAAGGCTGTAGTAGCTGTCGCGAAACGTTTCCATGGGTGACATACGCATTGCAACATTGAGTCAACCATCAGAACATAAAAAATAATGCTCAATGAATACCGAAGGCAAAAACAATTAACTGGGACAGGGATACCAAGTCACGCAGCAGTACTTTTGAAGGAGAACAGATTTGGCAATAAGGCTTTCTATAAACTACAGTTTACCTCGAGCAACGATGCATCAAAATTCAAAATATCATCCAGGTTAGTAAAAAGATTTTTGGGGAAAAAGGAACACGATGAAAGTCTGAAAATAAGTGAGAAAAGAACGTTTTCCACGACAGAGGAGTTCCTCCTCTGGTGATGGCACAAAAATTTCCAAGACTTAAACTTTACGTAGCAATCATAAAATTACTGGCGATGAGAAGTTCAATAAACACCAAGCTTCACCCACTTCCATCACATCACTGAAGGAAAATACTTGAAGAATAAACCAGGCTCAGTGTTCGGAAAAGAAAGCTTTATCCCAGATACTCTCCCCATTCTCAACGCATTCATCTTCCCGTAAATAGCTAACCCGAGGCTAGCCGTTCCCCCAAAAACCCACGCTTCCCGTCCTCGGATAGCACCCGAGGCGGGAGATGTTTTTGCGCTTAGATTCCGGAATGGGGCACCCAGACTTAAAGGAGGATGAAGGAACGGAGAAATCGTGACGGCGAATAAGAAAAAAGGGAAAGTACCGGATGGGTCATTATTAACGCTTGTGCGATTTCAGTTAGAGCTGCACGTCTTTCACACAAGACCTTGAGGCGCCTCTAAGTCTATTTGATAGGGACTATAAATAAAGTTCTACGATCCCGCGCTACTTTCTGTAGTTTAGAGGACCGCAAAAAATGAAAAAGAGGCCTTTCCATTCCATTTCTTGCGTTCATATAAGTGCTTGAATCCACGTATACGTCGACGGTGAGCCTAGTTTTTACAGAGTCAGTTGCATATGAAACGTACACTATTACCTCAGTTCCCTTGAGAGTTTTCAAGAAGAAAGCAGACATATCAGTTATCACGGCATGTAGTAATAAGTGAGCATTATTCCGGAAATCGCTATCACAATTAAGGTAGTTTGAGCGAGATAGTTCCCTAGTCATAATGGAGACCACATTCGAAGTACAGGTTTTAATTTCAGCAGCTGTATGAAGCATGAATTAAATGTTCCATTATTAAAAGTGCAGTAAATATACTTTTATATGCGTGAAATTCTAAGTTTTTTAACAAAAATACCACATAAGTCTTCAACTTGACTCATTTTTTTCACGCGGTACCGCGGTATGTTTACAACTCCTTCGCATTGGAAGAACTTTTTTGCGATTCTGAAAAAAATTACTCCGGTGACAATATAATTTATTTTCAAATTTAGTTGATAAAATATACAAACTACGCACTGTTAGTTTTTTATGAGATCTAAGTAAAAGAAATTCCTCATTTTTAAACAAGATCTATCTGAAGTGCATCCACGTACTATTCCCATATAAAAGGGCTGCCATTTTATTAAAAAATCTCGGAAAGTAGTTCCGTAAGTGGCTAATATTTTGGTATCTTTGGAAAGGTAAGATATTTTTCTTTAAAATGAGTCAAAATTCATTGATTTCTAGATGAAGCGATGTTTCGATCAAACTACCGTAACCACTTATAGCGGAGGACAGGAAAACAATAGTCAACACAGGCAGAGGCTGGCTAGCTTCTGTGCAGCGTACCATGAAACACAACAAGATCAGAGAATGAGAAACTATATCGCATGTATAAGTCAATGAAGTACCTCAAATAAAATAGAATCCTTCTAGGGACTGTTTGAGATATCATAGGGACCCGTACGTATTCGCTTGGAAAGTAATCTCATTGCATTTACTCTGACCAATGAAAAAAGTTTCAATTACAAAGCCCCTTGTTCTCAATCATACATGCTATTCGAAATGTAGCCATATCATTAAGGCTGAGCTCAAACGTTTAACAGAAAATGAAACCAAAACGAGAACTTTTTGCATGGCCCGTTATAACGTCTCGGCTTTAATCGGATTACTTTCCAACTCAACTTTTCCACTTCCACGAACAATTCGACAAGTTTCACGGGAGATTAAACCATTAATTTCATATATTTGCGTTATTGATATTTTGCAACGCAATTATGAAAGAGAAACCGGGACCGAGAGAAACAAATGCCCATAGGCACTGCGATGAAAAACTACGAGACTACATTTCGAAAGCAAAGCGATGGATTTTTTCGTCAACAGTTTCAATGTTCAGAATTTGCCAAATGGAGAAAAAGCTTGCCCATACATTCTATTCGTGCCTTATGCTTGTATTCTCATTATAACGGACGGATGAAACTTCAGCTAAATCAAGATGCATGTCAATCATGTATAACACTGTATTATTCCACACTACCAAAAGATCGTCTGTCTCATAAAATGCTAATGGCATGTACCCCAGTACGTAAGGTCGTCCACGGACGAAAACTATATCAATCACAATTTTTTGCTAAAAAAAATAACTTCACATACATTTCGGGAGGATCATATTCTCTATTTCATTACAAAATGCTCATCTACAGATCGGTACGGGTTTTTAGGTGTCCGAAAATTGAAATAAAGGAACCTCTGGGCTAAAAAGGAAATGCTCTCTTTGCTCTCTTTATTAATCATTTAAAACTTCATAGAAACAGATTTAATGGCAGAGAATATTCAGTATCAATGACTCATTGCCTCACGAGTGCCTAAGAGTATATCTTAATGATTTACTTCAGCAAAGTTTCGTTTTGTGCGCAGCTTGGGATAGGGAGGTCGAGGAGGAGGAAAGTTCTTTTCATGTCATGTTCTCGAGTCCACGAAAGGACAGCGCCCTAAAATTAAGCATAGTCTCGACAAATAAAATTTAATTACAGTCACAAACGACAGCTAATTTTATACTCCTACAATATTCAGCAATATTATCACTGACGGAAATCGGGTTGGTGTGGTGGCTATAGTACAGGCTAACCAATCAGACGGCCAGGGTTCAAATCCTTGCAGAGGAGGATATTTTACTTTGGAAACCCGATCCCCAGCCTAGAGTGTATTGTGGAGGGCACTTCAAATACAGTGCACCGCCTGTCGGATGAGAAGTTAAACTGTGGTTCGTTAAGAGCACGCTACACGCCGAGATTATACCCACCATGCTTCCCTTGCCTGTACCCTATGGTGCAAATGACCAAAGCTGTCGGTCGCCTCCCCAGCATCTAATCCAATGAACACTGCCTATTAACAATATTTAGTTTTAAAAAGGGGAAAAATAGCACTCGTTTTATAACTCAACACAAGTGCAATCTTCGCAGCGAGAATTATATCGCATGAATCTTGATATTTTCAAGGTTTATCATAATAGCAGAAATCAAATTCTGTTTCGAGAGGCGGCCAGTAGGCTCCCCGAAATCTTTACTCGCCTTATTTTATGCAATGGTCATTATGGTTCGAACTTTAATCAAAGAAAAGGTGGTCACGTATGCATAATTTACAATGAAATGTCTATGGATTGACTCATCAAGGTTCAAGTATAACCCTTGAAAAATGAAAAACCACTGGCAAAAATTTGAGGCAGTGACTGGAAAAAAATAAAGCAACCCCATAGCTTAATAAGAATCCTGCCTTGTCCACTCAGCTCCCAACCAAATGCATCGCATTAAGGCGAGGGAGAAGTGAGGTGAAAAATCGGAGAACACCCGTGACTGATCGGGATATACGGGGGAGCAATATTTCAGATCCTAACGAGGAACGACATAAGGCGAGGGATTTCGAGCAAATGAACGAAGATGGCTGAGAAATGGCTAGTTCCGAGGAGTCACGAATTAGTAGACGGGTGATGGAGTATTCGAAAATAAAAGAACAGCGAGGAGAACTGCTGGACGTGGAGGAGTGGTAGGCGTGGCTGTCGTCAGTGGAATCGCCTGGATTGCAGACGGTCGGAGGGGAATGGAGCAATGCATTTAAGGTAGTTTGAGCGAGATAGTTCCCTAGTCATAATGGAGACCATATTCGAAGTAAATCTTTTAATTTCAGTAACTCGAGGAGGCATGTAATATATATTCCATTAATAATAGTGCAATTGAATACTTTTACATGACTGAAATTCCCAGTAACTAAATTAAAACATCCATATGTCTTTTACTTGACTCATTTGTTTCACGCGGTATGTTTAAAACTCCTTCATAACGGAATGTTTTTTGTGATACAGAAAAAAATTAGAGTTGTGAAAATATGACTCATTTTCAAAAAAAGTTGAGAAAATATACAAACTACAAACTGTTAATCTTTTCACGAAATCTGGGAGCTAGAATTTCCTCATTTTTTAGAAAAGGTCTCTCTGGAGTGCATGTATGTACAATATCCCATGTAAAAGGGCTGGTGTTTTTCGTCAAAAATCTCGAAAAGTAGTTAGTTAAGGGGCTGATATTTTGGTATCTATGGAAGGGTGAGACATTTTCCTTTAAAATGAAATCAAATTTATTGACTTCTAGGAGAAATGATGTTTCGCTCAAACTACCATACGTAGACACGAAACAACACTCCTTACCTTGGAATCTTCCTAGGGAAGCGCATTTCTTTAGGCTTCATAAGGAGTTATGGCTAACAATCAATTATCACAAAATATGCATGCAGACAACGACGAACAGGATGACATCATTTTGCCACTGATTTAAATGAACAAGGGTCCACTGAGCTGATCGGCAGCCCTCTCGCTCAGTCCAAATTAATATTCCAGCGAGCAGATAAAAATTGCTCCAAAAACTAACAAGCATGTCCCATAAAAAGATAACCTGAATCAATACCATGTAATCAGTTTTCTTGTCAGAATAAATATGGCGCTCTCAAAATGATGCCATTGACTCGGTCTCAGGTCTTTTTTAGTCAGATTTTTTGTACAAGGATGGATCGAAGTTACACTCATGCGATATGATAGATGGTAATTACAAAAATAGAGCCATCAATATGCAAGATAAAACAAAAATAGAGCCATTAATATGCAACAGAAGAGTTTTTAGTGTCATTGTATAAGACCTAATGAATGCCTCTTCTAAGATTAGGGAATATTTCATGATACATAGATGACTTCGTGATTAAGCCATGTTTTAGCGAGAACATAATAATTTTTGAGACAAGAATTAAAGCCAGAGTAGCATAATTAACTATATATTCTGTTTATAAACGGCCAAGCACACTGAAAACGTATATTCCTTGGCACAGACAGGAAATTATTTGAACTATTTGAAATTTTCCCAGCCAAACTCGAGCTGGCAATTCACATTCTCCTCATTCATTCCTTTTTTGAAAAATAACACAAAGGGTTAATTTAATATCCAATTACATGAATACATTATTTAGCTCCCGAAGAAAAACTCCAAAGCGAATAAGAGTGATATTATGAGTTAGCAGTAAATAATCATCAAAAGATACTCCAAAATTCAAAAACAAATCGTAAATAATCGAGAGAACATAAGAATTAGGAATCGAACACGAACGCACTCTTTTTTTTCGAACAAAAGCTTAGCTATCCATTGGGTTTCCATTTCCTCCGCGCATCCACTTTTCGCAAATCCTCCGAATCAAATCTCTCGAATTAATCACGTTTCCGAGGATAACACGAACGCGTTTTTTTCCCCCTCCCTCGGAACGATAACTCGTGTCGGCCCTCTGTTGGTCGGACTCGTTAATTTACGGCAAACCCTTTATTTGACCAACTGAGTTACACCTCCACATCGACTTAAACACAGCCATCACGAGATTTCCACCACGCCCGGTTCCCCAGCTCATCAAGAGGCCTCGATGCCTCACCTCCTCAACCAGTAATTTCTACGGGGAGCTCCGAAAGAAAGAAAAAAAACTTCCGACGCATCCTCTCCCCCCTACATGCTTTTGCCGACCACCCGTCGTACGGCCCGTCTCCTTCCAGCCCCTCTTCCACCCCCTCGTCCCCCCCCCCAATATCCCCACCGACCAAAAGTGCGCCGACGTCTCTTTGACGCCTTCGATTCACGCGCGCGCGAGCGAGCCACTCCCCGACTGCCGGTAGGAGGCGCACTTGCCGCATCCGAGAGCTGGGTCACCCGATCGAGGGCGCGCAGACGCGCTCCCAAACGATCCGACCTCGATAGCCCTAAGCGGGAGAGGAGTGGCGGACGAGAGAGAGAGAAAGAGACGGAGGAGGAGGTGGAGGACGGGGCAAAAGGGAGGGGAATCGAATGAGTGACTCGACGAAAATCACTGAAGATTAGGAGGACACCTAGGGGCTGTCCATAATCCACGTAGACACCAAACAAGGGTAGGGCAGGGGGGGGGGGTTGGATGGATGTCTACGTAGATATTGGTCATAGTAAATGACAAGGTAATCATAACTATAGGTGTAGATTTTCTTTTACTTACCTTTTCTTAAAATCAGCCTTAATTTACAGATAGTCCATGACAATCAATTAATAACCCGTTTCACAGCTTTTTTCCGCAAAAAAAAAGAAAAGTCAACCTGACCAATAGGGGGGGGGGGACGAGATGGTCCGGATGAAGTCTACGATGGGGGTTGGAGGGGTCAAAATGAGGACTATTTTTGTCTGCGTGGATTATGGACAGCCCCCTAAACGTGTTGGACACACATTGTTAACGAAATTTCACTGGAATTCCTCGACTTTTAGAAAAGATAATTTCACCAATTTTTATCGGTTATTAGGGTTAGGCGACCAATAGCAAGCGTGCCTTAATAATTTCTTTTAAACATACAATTGCGATACAATGACGGAATCGTTTCAAAAGAAAAGTTTTCCGGCGTAACTCTATGGAGCTGCTACGTGCCATTTAAAGAGTCAGTAATTTTTATATTCCGAACTTGCAACACAAATTTTTAGGCATCGTAGAAACCACGGAATTTAGACCATAGAACCATAGAAAAATTATCGTAGAAACCACGGAAGTAAATGAAAAAGCATAATAAACAAAGTAATAATACAATATGTACGGTATTTTTACACAAATAGTACCAAAGTTAGCTATGTGGAATCAGTCCATCGTTAAGGGTTAAAAGAAATACTTGCTCATAGCACTAACCCCCCCTTATCATTTTCTTATCATTATTATAACTCTTATCATTTTTTGGTATAACATTGCCTGCCAGACTACTGTATCTTCATCGACTTATTTATTTTAAAAATGTTATTAGTATATGTTTGCAATTTAAGTCCCCATTCTCTTAGGAACCTTGATCACTGCTCATCGACCATGGCTCTCAGTTTGTGCCATTGAGGACAGGTGCGTAGGTGGTAGGGGTCCTTCACACCATTGACCATTGAGGAATGGAAAGCTGAAGATGTAAATTTTTTTACAATAATATCCAACGGTGAGGTGGGCAACGGTCTGCCGAGATGAAAACACTTGTCACTGCACGATCGTTGCAGTTATGAATCGTCAGGTTCGGCTAGAATTCGGACGAGAGAATCTCCTATGCGTTCGAGTGCTGTTGACCCGTTTTGGAAGGGAGAAGGCAGTTAGTGCAAAACAACCGTAATTGCCGATGCACATAAAACTTGAATAAAAGTACCAAAACCACAGCGAATAAAAAAGATACAAATTTTTAAAAATTGAAAGTAAAGCCCAGAGTTATCCATTGAGGAATAAATACTAGAATCACTTTTTTCCTTCATTCTTGAATATGTTTACCCAGGAGAGATTTCAAGAATGCGAGGTGAAAACATTTGCCCATCGGCCGCGGCACCGCGACGTGGACTACTGAATTACTCCATCATTTCGGCTTTCCTCATTTTTCGCATTCCTAGGACCAGTTCCAGATAAATGACTTAAGGTGTAGAATGCGAGAAAACCACCGGACATATTTTCAAGACAGCCAGCCTGTACACAATGCACGCATTAATGACCCAAACAATATATATTTATTATAAAAAAAAGAATGATACACGAACTTTACATGGCTAAAATCCAAAAGAAAACATGCATTAGTCTGAGGCACTCGTATCCAAGAAAACCGTTCGTTAAGGCGCACGGCAAGAAATGTAACACCATGCCCAACGGAGGCATTGACGGCAAGTAAGGACTTAACGCACTCGTTTACGAGAAAATTGGACTGGCAAAAACTTTTTCTCTCAGCATACCCGTTACGCGGTGAGTGTGTTTAAGATTTAGGAATTGGGATGGAATAAGTAAGGGAGGCGGAGTGCGTAGGTAAAGAGAAAAGCGATCTATTAGAAAACCTGACGTCGGTCGCTAAACGTGCTTTCACTTTCGATTCCAAAGACGGAGACCGCATTCTTGGGGAGGCTGACTCGCTTCGGATCAGGAAGCCGGCGAGGGGAGTGAGCGGGGATGAGGCCTTTTCTTTTTTTAACGGTCCGCATACTACGCGTCTCGCGAAATGAATTGGAACTGAGGGGTGAGGCACACGAAGGGATGAGGGCAGTCGATGGGCAGCGCTCTCCACCGTCTCGTGTTGATCTGGTTGGCATGTCGAACCATCGCTCGGTAAAAGGTAGACGGCTGGTTAAGGGCTGTCAGCGAGGAGTACTTGAGGAACTGTGCAAACCTTCCGCGATTCATACAGCAAAAAATACACCCGAGAGGAGGAATGAATACCAATGAAAAACGAGCAGAACCAATGAAAACTCGAGGAAGTCGGCATGTCAGTAATTTACTACGATATTTATCAAATTATTAAAAGGTGAGGACACCAAACAATATGAAAGCGCAGTCGAAACGTGTTTTTAAAAATAATGAAAAAATTGAAATTATTGGAAAAACACAACTGCTGTGCTCAAAGTAGATAGAAATACAAACCAGGAAACAGTATGTGAAAACATTCGTGAGGAGCGTAGCACTCTGTGGATCGGAAGCATGGGACATTAGAAAAGCTGACCAGAAAAGACGAAAAGCCATCGATGCCTGGCGCTGGAGAAGGTTGCTGAGAATAAAATGGACGGACAAAGTAAGAAATGATTAAGTGTACAGAAGAGTAGAAGAGGAAAGGACCATAAGGAACACCACACAGAAAAGAAGAACCAGATGGATTGGACACACCCTGAGACACAATGGGTTTTTGAAGAACATAATTGAAGGCAAAAGTCTCCAGGGGAAGACCCAGGGATACGTTCATAGACCAAATAAAGAGGGAAGTACATAGAAAGAGATACCAGGAGGTAATTAAACTAGCATTGGACAGGGAAGGAGAGAGGGTTGCAGTCAACCAAACTTAGGATTGAACGACCAATGAAAGAATAAACAAAACTGAAAAAGTTAAATTTTAGAAAAAGTCACCCGCTTAAGAGGCATAAATGTGCGAAATTCTCGATGAAAAACAACAGGACGGAGATTATGACCAATATTTCAGCAAATTCTCAGCAATTGCTTTTAGAAAAAAATCAAGAGACCATGTAAATTAAAAAAAGCATCAAATGATTAAGCAACCTCTTCCGCAGCAAGTGTTTTTAGAGCCTTCGAAGGAACTACGTACTTAAAGGCTGACAGGAGTTACGAACATACGATGCCCCCAAGGTTATCAGAATGCGTTAAAGAACTTAGAAATGACACGAATAATTTGCATTTGTCAGCGACGCCACAGTTCACGAGGTATCCATTCTTCTCTGGATAAATAAACTGGTTTAAGGACTCGGCATCAATTCGTGGAATCTGGAATCGAATTTGTTCAAATTTTTCGCATATTCGATAAAATTCTCTGCTCAACAGAAATAGAAACAACTCTCCTAACTAAGGAGGTTCTTGAAGCATAAAAACGCAGTCTTGGGATTGTAATACTTGAGTAAAAGTAATTACATCAACTCGAGTTCACTCATGGAAGTTAACCTTGACTCCACCAGGTCATTAGTGATTCATTAAATTCCATAATTTTCACGTATTTTTCACTGTAGAGATTTGCCGTCTCAAAAATTAAGCCGTAAGAGACGACACTTTCCCATCCTTCATGCGCACCGAGTACAGCTGCTCGGCAACTCTCATTAAATACCTGAGCTTCGAGGATTTTTTTCGGGGGGAAGAGTCATGGAACAAATCGCTCTCGCCTTTAACGGGAAAAAAAGTAGATTTTGCAGGCGTGGGGCGTCATCAAAATTTCAGAATAGCGGTAACGCTTTCTACTATCTCTCCACCGCCTCCAAACCGCAATTCTAATGTGATTCCCGATAGTTTCCTTTGGTAGCCTAAAGATTTTATGAGTCCGCGAGAAAAAGAACCAGTCGTTAGATAGCCAACTGAAAATGACTTCCTCGACTTTTTGGACGGGCTGGGCTAGTGCGCGAAAGCACTCATTAGCTTCGGCACATCCGATATGAGTCCAATGAACTCTGTTCAGATTCCAAGGGCTCGCAACTGAATTTCATACCAAGCGGAAGCTAAAAAAATGAATGGCAGCGCACCAACGGAATTCAGAAATGGAATGGACAACCTCGTTGACAAATAATGTCAATATTAGTAGGAATAAATACACCAGTTTTACGAACATATATTCCACTATCATATACACATTGAAATAAAAACCACCGATAAGAAATTTCCAGCCGATCAATAAAGTCGAACTCACGTAAACGGCAAAACTAAACTCAGTGCAGTCGGAAGCGGTATGACTCTCCATACTACACAACACAGTTTTCTTTAGAATGAGTGACTTTCCTGAATTTAATTGATGCTAACGTTAACCATTACATCGGTTTCTATGTTAATAGTCTGTAAGCCATTATGTCATACACAAAGTAAAGCATAAATTGGCTTCGGTGCAACTGAAAAAAGTTCCATCACAGAAAGTTGTTATGGCGAGGCAACGAGTATGTTTTTTAGTCCATTGGTCATCTAAAATGGTCAATTCTCCGAGCGGCACTGAAGAAAGCTTTCACTTTCAAGTTATAGAGCGACCAAACTAAAAATTCCTTCAGCGTAATTACGGTGAAATTCGTGCCATTTGAGCCAAAAACGTTTCGTTTAGCAAGGAAGCTCGCTGGGATGATAAAAATGATCGGGAACTGAATGTCACCTGTGTAAACCAGCTTCAATCGAGCAACAAATTATCAAACGAAGACTAAAATGATATTTAGTACTGATGATATTACGAGAGGCTAAAATAACAACGAATGATCTTCTTATATTACTGTATTTTGATCGACAATATTTTCGGAGAAGAACGTACGCATAAATAAAAAAATTTCCCACGTCACATTTCACTAATTAAATCTCTCTCCATTAAGCTCCCTCCGACGTTTATGAAAAACATCAATCATTATTACATCTTTTTAAAGAGCGCTGCCCACTATCAAACGGCCGATTACATCGTTGCATAAAATATTTCCCTCCATGACTTGCACTGATCACATCATGTTCATTTCCTTGTTTACCACGCTAAGTCATTTCCCTCTCGCCTTCCTTCCGGTACGTCGAGAACAAATCTCCACGCCACTCTCCCAGCATCATTTTCGCTTAACGGGCATCTACAAGGCCCCCTTTCTCCCAATCGAAATTAATTTCTACCACTTCTCTTTCTTCGCTCTCCCGTTCTATAACTTTCACCTCGCAGCGTCCCGACTCTGGGCCGATACCACGCGGGCCCTCCGTATTCCCATCTCCCGCCGCCCTATTCCAATCACGTTACGTAGGGCCCCTTGGGCAATCGCCCGAACAACACATAGTCTCTCGCCATCCGCCGTGGGTGTTTCTCAGTAAACGGGTTCACCTGCTGCGCACCCTAGGGCCAATTTCCTTGGGAAGACAACACGCTCCACGTCAAAGACATGGTCACTAGGGAGGTAATGTTATGGCGCTCTGCTTAGGCACAAGCGACCCCTAGCTCCAATAATACGGCCACAACAAAAGCAGTCAAGGGCCTTCAAGTTTCTCCCTTGTACCGCGGTGACCAGTCGATAGGAGAACACCCAATATCATTAATTTATATCATTTATAATTACATCCTCGAGGCTAACCTAACTGATCATTTTGTGAAGCCATCATTTAGAAATATTGCTGCTGCTTTATCAATATATGAAGTACATTGAAGAGAGCCATCATTTCCATGATTGACAAGAAGATAAGTCTTTCACCTACTCCACGGCTACTGACATTTTCGTTCTTTCAGAAGCTACCATTGCACTTACACGGCACAATCTGCAACAACTATTAAAACAGCAATTACAGTATTCACCATTAGCTAGGAATGCATACGGGTGAGACATGAGAATTTGATTGGTTTTGGTACAAAGAAACTACGAGCATGTCAGTATACTATCTAAATCGACTACTCGCTAACATGCATCATTCATTACTATTTCACATATCTTGAACATAGCTATTCGCTAAATACGTTATTTCCACACCGTTTTCAAATTCTTCGTCCTTCAAAAAGGACAGTTAATGATAAAAATAGAAAACTATACTTTCAAAAGAAATTTTAAAATGGGAAACGGTAAAGCCAGTTCGAACAAAGTAGGGTAGTACACTTATATTTCCATGAATTCACTATTTACATATGGGTCATGGGAACAGGTAACCACTATCAATGGGTCAGTGAGTTAGGCCATACCTGACAAACAATTTTTTATATGAATGAAGAATATCTGTGCACGATATTGGCCATCTTTAAAAGAAAATAGTTCTTGAGAATTAAAGCCTGTTAACGGTCGAAAATCTCTCCGTAAAAGGAGCTGGTATTCTGAGTCAACGAAAAATAAAAGTCGATAAAGCAGAATCCCCCTCTCGCTGCACCACGTCAGAACCATTTGTCTTAATCTCCTCACCTCGCCACTCAACTTTCTCCATTTGATATTGATGTCTCCTCCGACACCAGAGATAGGTTCCCATCTTTCCTCCGACAAAAATTTTCACCTCACTGTCTCTACACGGGATTCCATTAATGAGGTACTTGTTTTTTACGAGTAATTATGGCTGTATAGTGAGGGTAATACCACGCAATATACTCGACCCCGAGACAATACAACGATGATTCCCAGTGTGACTCGCAGACAATACCAGTTTTGTTATTACCATGAGTACTTTCCTGCAATCCTTATATGAGCCAGCATAATGAATGAGACAAAAACGATATATTCCTACATTAACTACGTTCATTGCCAGCCATTTATAGTCTCTTGATCATAAAATTAATGACGATAATACGGGGAACATTATGATGGATCGAGTAGAACCAAGTTGCCGTCAAAAATCATATGCCTTCACTCCTTGTGCCTGTCCTAAACGACCGACTAATAATTCACAGACTCATTTCTCTCCCTGCGTATCCCACCTCATAGAACGTTGGAATTTGGCCATTAAGAAATATTTGGGGCCAAAATAAAAAATGAAATTCACTGCGAGTATGAAATTCATTTTCAAAGTATTAGGACATTACTGTTTTAATTCGAAATATTTTTCTCAAAATATATTCTGGCTGACGAAAGGCACTCATTGTCCAGATTTCTTCACTGGTAGGATCTTTAACAACTAGTCTGGGCTTATTCAGTCACAAATGTGAACAAAAATGAATTATTAAAAGCCTTGAGAAGAACGCGTTTGCGAAAGGAGACATTTCCCAATAACCCTCCCGCAAAACTTTACATTTCCAGTTCCTGACCGCTCTATTAATCACCCGCGTCTCTTTTTCTACCCGAGAACGTTTCTAATGGACCGAAATCCTTCTTCCGAAATACTCCAATCGAATGGCTCTCCTCCGTCTACCTCCGACTCGAACCAGTTCAAAGTCAATGTTTTGATTCCGGAGAGGCGGAAAAGGCCATCATATAGAAAGAAGCTTTCTCTTCGGTACTTTAGTGGGGGTGAGGGGTTGGAGAGGGAGGGGGAGGGGGGAAAGGCGGAGGGTATGACGACGGATAATGCCGGCGGCGGCACTTCTTTCGACTTGTCGCGGCCTTCTCACCCGCAGCCGCCGCGTGGACGAGGGAGAAGTAGGGGCAGGGAAGGGGGCGCTCTGAAGGAGGCGGCAAAGTCGGATTGAAAAAGGGGACGGGAACAAGTCTTGAGGAGAGAAGACGAGGTGAACGGATTTTAGAAGCCTCAAACGGTATAACGCCGAGGTCCACAAATAGCCTACATTAACGAAACCGCCAGCCGCAAGTAAACGCCAAACCTAAGACGTAGAAGAGGATTAATAGATACAATAATTGCCTAACCATGCAAAACTGGCGTAAGTGTCAGCAGTTGGGGAATTCAATAAACCTCGTAGACCTCGGATGGTAGAGCAGTTGAATATATCCTTTCGAAACATTATTTATTATTATTAGGAGAATATGTTTAAATACAACCTATATGGAATAAAAATTACTGATAAAAGGAAGATATGTTAAGATAAGTAGAACACCAGAAACTGAACACGGGATTGGTTTAATATAATCATTACATATAGCATCTAAATATTAAGGGTGAAATGTTTCACAAAAGTTTAAACGAGACGGTACAGCCGGGCGGAAAAGCGGGGCAGGAACAAGTCTTGAGGAAGTGCGAGGGAGAGGCGAAGGGGACAAGTGGTGGGGAATAAGTGGGAGAGAGGTTAGAATCGGTAGATAGGCCCGAGAGGGGCAAGCCTGAGGGGGGTCCGCAAGAGAGGCGGATTTCGAGCCGCCCATTCAACCACACAGAACATACTCGATCGAGGGAAAAGTTGCGACACGCGTCTCGCCGAAGAATTAAAAAAAAATACTCCACCCGGGCACCCACTTATACCTATCCCCAACCCTTCCCAAAGGAAACGGGAATGATGTTTTGTATGAATGAGCCATTACTCCCGCGGCTGCAAAAAAAACCCGGTTAAAAGGAAGCGAGTCGCGGGCGCGGGCGGCTGGTTTTCGGGAAGAGACGCGAAAGCTACTCCGCACGCTCTCGAGACTAAATATGCATAAGCGCGTTCATGATTTTGCGGCGTGACGGCGCGAGCACACACGGGTTAGGCAAGGAGCAATGAAGGCGTGAGCACTGGATTGACTATAGGGAGAGTTTCCGTCGATTATAATTCGCCGATGAAATATACAGACCGTGAAAGGTATTTAAAAAAATAAAAATAGGCGGAAAATCAAAAAATAATAAAACCGGCGCGCATGACGGTGTATCTCTATGCAAGGGCACCGCCGCGCCGCAGCTCATTACATATCGAGGAAAAAACAATGGAAACTGATTGAAAGCTCCAAGATTTGATTGAACAGCATTCCAATTTAGCTCACGCATTCAGATGGTGCCAAATTACAAAAAGGTAAAGTTTTCACCACGGTGAACGGTTGCTCATACCTCTGAATTGAAATTTGGAGAAGAGATACAAACATTTCACGAAAATTCCACTTAAATTATTGAAAATCAGTCAGAAGTTGCCACGCCTGCGGTTTCCCATTAATTGGAGTTCCATTTTAAATCCTAGAGTGGTGCAATGGAGTAGTATAGCAGCGGCTAAACTATTCACCATTCTCGAAGTTAAATTAAATGGACACCAATAGCAATACAGTTTCGATTGTCATTACGTCAACCGGAAGTGACAAAGAAACTAAGACAGACGAGATAAACGAAAAAAGGCTCCACGTGGAACTTTCTGAATTAAATTGGTTTGGATTCCTTAGCAGGAATGACTTTGCCGATCAGTCACGAATAATATACATTTTAAGGACATGCATTTTGAGATGAGGATTTACCCATAAAGCGTTGGAATCAATACCCGTATTTCCGTTCAATACAGAAAACATTTTCATAATATCAAGTATTACTGCCAATAGTTGAGGACAAGTAGAATAAAGATGTAAAATTTGGGTGCAGCCACGAAACTCACTCCATTTCTCAATCTCCCGGACAAAATAAAAATTCTGTCGTTGAAATAATTTCATCCCATTTAGAACTATTTCCTAGCGAGACATTATAAGGAGGCACCACTCATTTTCCTCTCATTGTAAAGAGCAATATTAGGGGTAGCACTTTAAAATGGATGATTGTTTCGGTGATGCAAGAAAGGCATTTAAATTAATGCTTACGTCCTATAATGGGATCAAATCGGCGTTCCTCGGCTTAGTTCACCGAAAAACTGCGTATCTCCTTAGAGATTTTAATGCACGAGTTCGATCGGAAACTTCATCGTCCGAATATTACGCCGTATGCGTGTTCCATGAAATCGGTGCGCGCTAAAAAAAGCCTCCACCATTGGTTCCACCACACACTTCCATTTATCTTCTCAGTGCTTCAGACTCCATTAATCACTCCCTCCAAAATTTTTCACCCTCACTACAACACCTCTTCCTTTCTCTTCCGACCTTTCGTCAAAGTTTAGAAGTCTCAAACTACATAACGCTGAGGTCGTGCATCAATCGCTAGAATCATGGTTACGCATCCTATTTTTATTCTAAAAAGAGCTTTAAAAAGTCCTAATATTCAATATGACTTAAAATGGAATTTGGCGGGATTTGACTGTTAAGACCTAATCAGTTTAATTAATCTTTGAACTTACATCTCAGCTTCTTCACCTACCTTACAATAGTATATGATGGCAAATTTCTCGATCTAGTACTTGGAATGCAAACAATTCAGGCTGTTATTCTACTTTACAAGTTATGTATAATGCAAGCTAAAATATTTCTCTAAGGAATAGAAGGAGAGAACGACATGTTACAAAAAATATGTTTTAGAAAATAAGGGGTAAATTCTATTTGAAAACAGAAGAACAAATGCATAAATAAGCCAAGTGATTTATAGTAATTCTAGCTGTTAGCTTAACTTTCTATCTCTCTTATAGCAAACAGGACAAATTCAACCTAAGCTATACTCAGTATTAGATACTTTTATAACGATTAAAGAGTTAAAGTAGAGCTACAAGTTTAGAATGGTTCGAAAGATGACTCAGTTAAGATTGGCCTCAGGGTAAAGGCTTTCAGGAGAAAAAAAATAGAATAACAAGAAACTGGAGACGGAGAAGCCATCTAATTCAATAAGAGAATGTCTATGCGATGAAAAATAGTGAAAGGGAATAGGAAAACTGCCCTTTAGTCCCGAGCACATTTTTATAGTATGGAGTAACCAAAGAAAATACGATATTCACCCATAATAGCTTTAAAAAACAGGATATAGGCATAATTTTTTATCAAAGCATATATTAAAGGCAATGATTATTACCTTAAAGATTTTTCAAAACTTACTTTCACATTTTATGAGCAGGCCATTCTGAAAATGTGGTTTTGTCGGGTCACAAGATTTCCTTGCTACTAACGGTGTTCTTATCATCAACGGAGTATGTAACTACGTATACTGTTACAATGAACCATAAGAAATTGTGCCAAAGAATTAAGCTAACGTGCAGAAACAAGCGAGATAAATTAGAAAGTGCAATTATCACTTGAACAGTATACTTGGAACATGCATACGCCGCAAGAGAGACCTTAGAACACCAATCAAGAATGAATGAAATCCAAATCACCGCACTCACACTACTAAAGCCTCTGACATTATTACAAGCAATTTTCTGAATTACACGGCATTAACCCTTAAGGCTGAGAAATAATTACCAAAGTGGGAAACCTCAGAGGGGAGCTTTAACTTTAACAATGCCCAGTTAAGAGCTAGGTCAAACGCTTCTCCGTTTATTTGATGAGCACGCAATAAAGAGAACAATTAGCGTCCCGTTACTGAGGTCACTTCCAGGAATAGTCACGAAAGATACAGCCATTTCTAATGCTGAATATACAGTCATTTACACAATTTCTCGGATATCCAGGAACTTGTTGCGACTTCATCATTTATTGAAAATATGGAAAACATGAAACCCTTCACACGCATTGAATCAATTTTCAACCTTTATAATAAGAGATGTTGAAACGCAACCGATGGAGTGGCAAGGCACTTGTCCCCTTCGTCTAACACGCACGGATATTTACACAGATCCTGCAACAGGTGCATGATGCGGATTTCATAATAAAGAGTTGAAGGTTCCGTAGAAGGAGCCGTAAACATTTAACAAAAGAGGTGACTGCGGACAGCGAGATGTCACGTTACGATAGTATATAGCATTCCGACTTCATAGCACAACACATGACTCCAACGAAACACGGAGAAAAAAAATTAAGAGAGGTATTTGTCACTCTGCGGTCACTCCTTAAAGATCGAACCGATAAAAATGAAGTTGGATCTGAGGAGGTAAAAATAAAGTGGGAGAGTTAAAAAATGGATTTCGAAACGGAAGGGAAAGTTAAGCGCCGGGGCCATCTTGATTCGAGATCACAGAACCGAGAAGGGAGGAATGGAGAAATAAAAAGGACAAAGGAACGATAGGAAGGAGGGGGTGCGATAGTTGGTTATCCTCTTTCTTTACTAACTCCTACGTTTCTAGGAAGACCTTGGGATCTAAGGGATGTTACTCAATTGCTCATCAATTCATCTAGTGCTGTCTTCGGACAAGTCCGCCGAGGAATAACACGGGAACGGCCCACTAGAGTGTGACCACCAAATAAAAAGGACAGGTGGTAAGGTAAAGCCCCAGTAAGAAATCTACGGAGTAAACACATTCAAAAAGTATTACTGCCGCCAATACTACCCAAATTCAATTCATAATTGCTTGGATATTACTCGATCCTTGATATTACTTAATCCTTGCTACCCCCAAGAGGATTCGAGATAAACCCAATTGCGGCGAAATTTGAAACTTCTCTAGGTAATCAATAAGTATCTTCAATGTACTGGGACTCAATTAATTTTTAAATAGGAGTAGATTTTTCCTAAAAAGACGACAATTGACGCCAAAGTAGACAGCATAATCCTATCTTGGACGAATAGACCACCGAACTACCAAGCTACCCAAAGGAACACATATGAGGTTACATATACTTGCCTTTCCACAATCCCTCCCTCCATTCTATTCCGTCCGTACTAATCCAGCAATAATTAATAAAATGTGGGCGTAAATATGCTTACAAAAATATTACATTTTTCCCTTCTCTCGCTATTGCAAAGATATACCGGAAAAATAGAGAAATATGAGCATTTCACAGAACATGCCATCAAGTGTGCTTTCAAGCAACAGTAAAACGTTCGAAGAGGAATATAAACAGCTATCACGGAAATAATAAATGAGACATCAGTCAGTAACTTAATTGTGCGAGGGAAGCAACGACTGATGGAGTTAAAACTCTGGTAATCTCGTACTTATCAAGAATAAAATCCAAAAGTGCAAGAGAATAACCGTGTGGGTACAAAAAAATCAAGTGGGAGCCAAAATGAATATTTCACTTCAAAATGCTTTCTAAAAGTTCCATTGTGAAACCTCGAAAGGTTTCATACTACGCCCGACTAAATTAGGATGACTAGCAACTTTCCTGAGAATGCCCTGAGGGGGACTGCCTCGCAGTTACCATTTCAGAGGACTCGCGTAAATATCTCGGGTTCCTGAGATCCTCAGGGATAAAACAAGAGCGATGAGAGCAACCAAATGGTAAAACTCAAGGAGCTCCGGGCGTCCTTCGTAATGGACATCCGCTCAAACAATCCATCACGCTCCTTTCTCTCGTGCAGCCGCCCTGAATAACTCTTCCCAGAATGAAATATTTTGGCTATGAGCACCGAACCCAATATTTCACCGTCACATAAAATATGCCACACTCAGCGACCCGAAAAAGAAGACCTTGAGATGCACGTCAACGAAATGAACGACTAGCGGAACGCATTGCAGATGCACCACCCAGGAAAGGTGTACTTTCATCAACGGATTACTCAAGTGTGAAAATATATAGACGACATGAAGTCACTATAGCCCACATATATATTTGATGACAAATTCTCTTGTTTCGATGGGAGTCGAGAGACTTTAACCGCGGAGCGTTCCCAGCTATTTAGCAAATTTCTTCACGGCTCTTCATCATATAATGATTCAAGCCGATTTTAGACGGAATTACTACCCACCCTTATGCACATCTCATCTACCAGACAGAAAATTTTAGGAAATATCTAACTTATCGATTGAGCCAGTGATTAGAAATAGAACAGAAATTCATACATGGATGAAGGATCAATATCTAGGGTGGTATCTGATGCCTATGTCGATAAACATTGAGATAGATGGAAGATTTCGAACCGATACTGCGACCCAAATGCATAAAATTATATGGATTTCAGCTTTTAAATCCACGGGGGCGATCAAATTTTCGCGGTCGACAGCGCTGAACGCGGGCGGAGAAAGGATTTAGAAATGTTGGAAGCGCACACGTGCGAGAGAGGGAGATTCAAAAGCGAGAAAATTCTCCTCTCCTTCCCAAAATCTCCGAAAGGGGCGAGGACATGAGAGACAAAAAAAATTCAATCACACACGATCCGAAAAGGTTGGTCACCCTTGATCTATTGGAGAACACTCAATAACTCATAGGAGGCGAAAAGGTGGAGGATGTTTAAGAGGGAGGGAGAAATCCTACGGGACGACGACGTAGACGACGCATTGGGAAATTTCACCTGACTAGTCAGTCGCTCTCTCCCTCTCTACGCCATTCTCTTCAGCCCCACCCATATATCTCCACCACACGATCCTTACACCTTTCCCTCCCTCCCTTATTCTCCTCAATCTTTCCCTCCCTCTCCCCCACTTACTTTCCACCCCCTCTTGCCCCCACACCCCGCGGGGGTCACCCAGCAGCAGCCGTCACACCGGCTTGAGTTTCCACCTCAAAGGATTCAATCCGGTTCCGAGAGGGCCCCAGGAGAGAGGAGCAAAGGAGGAAGGGATGGGATGGGGAGTCACACACGGCAGGCACGGGGAAATGAGAAGTGATAGGGAGCCTGTATCGGTCAAGTGGAGGAAACGTAAGATGAGGAAGAAGAGGAGGAGAAAAAAAGAGATGAGTCCTCGGGTCGCAGCACACGCTCTGTCTTACGTCACGCGTTAATAAATTGATTGGCCAACGATCGCAGGTTCTCGATAGAGTATAATAATATTTCCACCAAGCTCGTCATTACGTGATGATGATGAGCTTTGTCGAAACCTAGGCCGTCTTTTAATAAATCTATGTGGAAAAACTAAGTTATACTTATCATTTACAATGCTAAGCAAGTTCCATCATACTTAAATAAACATCACGCCCGAGACAACGGAGTATAATTATTATAATTTAAATAATAATTTATTCCTTTCTTCTTGAATACAAAGTACATTCCAATTTAACAAAAAAATTGAGATAATATACTTGAGTGGGGGTAACCAAGAATTTCGTGCAAAGGAACATAACAAAATATTTCTGTTTTAAATCGTACTCTATACAATTTACATACATTTTAATAATTTTCTTTCGACCAAACAATTTTTAGGACATTTGCAAATAGTATTTCAATATTATCATGTTCAAATAGCCATTTTTAACTTTCTTTAAATAAGAGTTAACTTTGTTTTCCATTTTAACTGCCCCATAAAAAATCGACATAAAATAACGCACCATCAAACGCATTATTCCGCAAATGATAAGGATAAGAGGGGCAGAGACGATTTCTGGTAGGAAACTGATAAATGCTAACTTCTCCCTGGATATAAAACAACATTTAGAAGCCCTGAATATAACAAGAATTCCGGCCTTCTAACATGCATTGCTTCTACATGAAACATTCCTCCGTGACAAAACTCAAGTGAATGATATAAAATCAAAACACCTATGCCTGAATTACAATACAATGAATTATTATTGGCATTATGGCATTAATGGCATATGGAATGGAAGAGAAGGCCAAATTAATGGAAAAAAAATTTGACGTTGATCCTAAGCCTATTGACGGCTTACTCTGATACGAGCTGTCCAGTAGCAAGTCGCACGTCTCTGTGGGTCTATTAAGACGTACTTCCCAGAAACCCACCAGACCCTTGCGATACATGAATATTGGAATCACATAAAATTAGATGACTAGTAAGAAAAGAGAGTAGCCCAGGCAAAGCACCTATTCAATCAAAAGTAGAGGTCACAAACAACTTATAGCAACAGGCAAGAAATATAGAAGCAACTCATTGAGTCATACGCACGAAGCATGACACTGCATTAAATTATAGCTTAATAGTCACAGCAGCAGATTTGAGAGACAAATATAGGTAAACGATACGCAAGTGGTGCCTATGAAGAATGATTATTATGAAATGAACGGAGAGATTCGCAAGGAATGAACCATAGGGAAGGGAGGAACAGGGTAGAAAAGATGATTAATGATTAAACAGCGAATATAATCCACTCTGCAGTGATATCACCCTTTCAAAACAAAAATGCAAAAGATAAATAACGAGAAGGATAATGCAGAAAGGCCATGCATCACGCAATGTCGTGATGTACAATACCAG
This sequence comes from Ceriagrion tenellum, assembly GCA_963169105.1. Classification (NCBI taxonomy): domain Eukaryota; kingdom Metazoa; phylum Arthropoda; class Insecta; order Odonata; family Coenagrionidae; genus Ceriagrion; species Ceriagrion tenellum. Next base: position 41,141,581 of record OY720636.1, on the reverse strand, counting down.
AGATCGATTGCCGGAAAACAATGAGAAAATGATAACTCGCTTATTATCTCAACGTATCATTCGCACAGCCTTGCATCTATATGAAACAATTAGAAGTTTAACGAAAATCACATTGAGCATTTAATCATCGTAATACCTCACAGCCCTAAATGCGCGGTTTAACTGCATCGTGATCCGACCAGCCGCACGCCAGGCACATCGGCCGGTGCCCATCACAGCATCATCTGCTCATCATCATGACGCAACTTCTGGAGGAATGCAAATGACCTTCCAGTATTGAAGGTCGCCGGCGTGAGATTACACTCCGGGAGCATAAGAAAGATCACTGATTTATTTTTTGTCCCTGGATCCCAAGGACTATACCCGGGCCTCTAGCTGACGCCTTAGGTAACTGGAATTATTTCAATGCCAAGAGCCTCCGCGGGAGATTGTAAGGAGACGAATGAGACTCGCTTTTAGCTGCAACTGGAAAACATTTTATCCCTTGTATTTTGTTCTCAATTGAATACCATCATCAACATAGAAACGCCTAAGCCCTAGGGCTAATTCCTATGAAGGGAGAGTAAAATGAAGAATATTTCCGATAGCAAAGCTCTCCCCTATAAGAATAGTGTCTCTCAGTTAGGAATTTGGAATCATTTGGCTTAGAATTCAGCGATCAAAATATGGATCACTTAAAAGAGTATAGAACATGGCGGCATGATAAAGAATTAATAAAAATGACTACGCTGCAAACTAATGTGATTCTATGATTCCCGGAAGGATAAAAACTTGGAAAAATACAGCGAGAATCGCATACTTGCGCGAGTGGAGGCATCAGGATCTATAAATCAAATACTGTCGCACAGCATGCCGAGGAGGTAAAAACATAGATCAACTATGATTAGTACTTCATAATTGATCTTAAATTCTTGAGTTTTACTTAAAAACATTATCTTAAAGTCGGCAGTTCTACTTAGTCTGTCCTCGACAGTAATCATTGACGATATCACAGACAGCCACTATAATACTGACTCAAGGTTCGGGAAGCACAAAATAAAAAGAATAAAAGTTTTGTACTAATCATCTAGCATCGAAGAATAATAAAAGGTAATCCAATATAAAATAAATAAATTGCAAACCAGGAACATGGGACGTTCACTAATTAACCAGAGACATCGCAATTCTCTTTAGCCGAAGATTAATAAAGCGCACAAATCGTTGGAGAGAAAGGATTTACACGCACTTCAACCGTAAACGATTTAGGCTCCAAACTTTTCGTTGCATCAAAAGCAGCGGAAAAAAAAACAAAGGGAGCTCTCACTTCTAGCGTAGAGGATGAATTCCTACGACGGATCGCCTGCCCAAATCTAAGCCCTTCACATTACTTAGAATTGAGCCGGACCACCGCAGGAACACCTGCAGAGCTTGTCAGGCACAGAAAATTTCACAAAAAATTCCTGAGAGGGCGTCATAAATTAACATCCTTAGGTTTAACAGAATTTTTTCGGGTCACATATTTTAGTCCTGTTAGGTGAGTCAATTCGAGCTTTCTCTTATGCTAGACTTACATCTCCAATTCTGCGACGTCAGAGCTGGGCATACCATTGTGCTCGGTAAAAGACGACAAGAAAATAATTGAACAACACCGACCTACAATCTCAGAAATGGCTGGCATACTTTCGGGAGTTTTCCCAGTGGTTGAACTTCGATTCCATTCTAGCGCCGAAGAAGGAATTGCCTATTAAAGACATTTATTACGACGGTAAACAATCCCATAATGTCTTTAACTATGCGGTCCAAATATGTGAAATCGTGATACGCAAGCTTGAGAAACACATTTCGCTCTGACGGCCTTCTCACCAAGTGAACAGCAGGAAACCTGCGTACATAGATGTTGAAGAATTTCCAGGAAGGGAGAAATTTTTGCTTAAATGGAATCAATTGGAAGAAAATCACATTAAATGGAAGATCAAAGAAAAAATAAACTATTGTTTACTAAATAAATCATAAAATGATTAATATGATAATGATGATTAATATGATTAATATGACAAAATTAATCATGATATGATTAATTTAGTAAATAAATAGTGGAAGTTTTATGCATGAATTAATATAAGCATCGGCTACAACGATTTTCGATGTTAGCCGTTGTTACTGTGGCACTTTTTTTGACAGCCATTCTAAATATTTGGTACCAGATGAGTGAATATTTATATATGTAATTTAGAATATCAAATCCGCTGATAGAAATCATCACCTAAGACCATCGTCTCAGATAATACTAGAAAGAATTGGTTTCAAATCCCTCAGTAGTTCGATAACAAGTAATATAAATTTCTCCGCAGCAAGAAATTATAGCCAGAGGAAAACATAAAGTAGTCTACGATTAATGTAGCTCCATTACTTCTATGAAATGGACCAAGTTTCACTTGCTAAATAAAGAATCTAAGTACATTTTATAAAAACTATTTAAACAATGTATTAATGTAATTCGATCAGCTTTTCCCGAATAAAATCGGAATTACCCCACATCACCCATTAGTGCTATGAAACAACTTCTCCAAATGCACAAAGGTACGAGAGACTCGGAGAAGTGAAAGAAATATCTGACTTTGCAAGTGGACCACGCAACGTCAGGCACGTCAAGGCTACAGAGAAAAAGATTCAACTCTTGCCTTGACAAAGACTTCTCACGCATTCACGCTACATGATATCTTCGGATTTTTTTTTCGAGAGGCGAGGCTGTATAAATTGAGGTCACTCCTTTGATCTGATGTGTGTTGAGTAAAAGGGAATAGGCTTAAGTCGATAAAAAGAGAACGACAGAGGCACTGCGAAAGAACTTATTGATTCCTCAGCACGGGGTCGCTTCCCATCAACGTTAGCACTGCTGGCCGCTTACTTCACTTTCCAACTTTTAGCGGATTAAGCGGCCTAGTCTCATTTCAGCATCGGATTACTCCCGTTTAAAGTAAAGAATAGGTTCATACCATATGGACCTTGGTTTCTTCGCTTCCACAGCAGAACTTGTCAATATAACGTCATCTAAATTTCGAGTACCGCGCCGAAAACTTGTAGTCATCGTAACAGAGTTTACTTAAGAAAATAATATTGACGCACAAGATTTTCTGATTTCAATTACTACTTGTACAGTGCTTTATAACGCAAAAAAATGCACTTAAATGTAATGTGGTCCTCCAATTTTTTTCCACTGACTTTAAATATTATTAAAATATCCTCTGAAAATCCAAGACTACCGCGGAGGAGAGCAATGTTGAGACTCATTGAGGAAAATTACATTATTAAACGGTAGACTGATATATGTAGTGAAAGGCATGACCATATTATCAGGAAACGTTCGAAGTGTAAATATTTCATAAGCCGTAAGGCCATCAATGATAGAAAGGTAAATCGGAAGCTTGCTGCTGACAAGATATCAAAACATTCATTTCACAACCCTATTCATTTTATAAACCAAGAAAAACAAGTAAGAGCACAAGTCTCACGCCATTATAATTTGTAACTCGTAAAAGTAAACAGATACCGCACAAAAGTGCTCGTCCAAGTTAGAGCTAATAGGACAAAACAATCGGGACCCACTCCCTTCTCTTAACTCGGAAATGAAGCAAGGGTACAAAGCAATAGGAACTGCAATAAGCCTATATTTTTATGGCATCGTTAATACCAATATAAGCTTATATTTCGATTAAAATGGGAATAAAATATCGCATTACATATTTGCATAATGTCAAATATCTTCCACCATCTCAGATTAAGAATTTAAAACGCTGACGCTCTAGCGAAGATAATAATGCATTGATTCCCTGACCGTGATTTTCTACATTGATGGAGAGGGAGAAAAACAATTGCAAGCAAAGCAGACAGTAGGTATTATCACAAAATGTTGGCATTACATGCAACTCTAGAATCATTTAAAATACTTAAAAAAAAATAAAATTTAAAAATTCGTAGGGAGGCTATGACGACGGCGTCATGATACAAGACAACAAGAAATAAAGATGAGAAGATTGACGGAGATGACTAACGCTTAACAATGGGGAAAAATAAAAGAAAGTAGAGAACGGTGCACGCCCGGCCAATTACAAATGAGCAGCAAAGTGTGTGGGAGGAAGGTGAAGAGGCGGCAGTGAAAACACATGAGGCTCGCTGAAACAGGTTTGTCATCTCCTCTCCGCATGCATTCCACCGCAAGCACGACATCTGTCCAATGTAATGAGGTGTGCTCCACCTGGATCCACAAATAAGCCAGAGGTCATCGTTTAAGACTCAAATTGGTAATTTTCACAGATGTTTCCGGAAGTAACATCGTAGGCCCATATTTGGGCCCGGAATAATAGCGCGGAGGAGGACCAATGCGTCAACAATGTGAATCGTTTGTTTTGAGAAGACCCTGCGACAAAAGAACTAACAAGTCGAACTGTAAGTCGGCAGACTTAGGTTTAAGGTGAATTGACGTCAAAGACCACTTAGCAAACAATAGAGCTCATAAAATCTCTTTTCCTTTTCACGGCTATCCTTTGAAGTTCTTACCACCCACGTATCCTAACAGATATTGGTTCTAGGATTAATGTATCCTTCGACATAGGTCCAAATATACTGTCTTTTCCCGAAGCATATGCGACAAAATTATTCCCAAATGTACTTTCTGTAAGATTTTTAAATTATCGATTCGTACCATCCCAAGTCATTTTTATACCCTATATCACCTAATTCCACGCTGTTATTAAAATACTCCATCATCACTTTTGGTCATCATTTTATTACAGCTGTAGCTCCCATCCGACGATTGAATGGCATTAAAATCAATATTCGTAGAGACTGAATGATAGCTAACATCATCCTTAAGTGTACTTGAAATCACCTTCCAACTTATCATTAAAACAACTTAGAGCTCCATGAAAAGAAATCAAAATTCCTTGCTAAGGTATGAAATACACACAGCTCAATTTAATGCATTTTCATAATTCCTTCTTTCATTTCCCAAAACACTGCTATTTTCTTTCTCAAACTTCTCATGCCTAAAGACAAATAATAAGCGAAGGCAAATAGTGATCTTTTTGAGAGACATGTAAATTTGCATGTATGCGAATTGAGAAAGTACTCATAAAAATATATTTAGGTTCACTTATGAGCCAGACTAAATGTACTGACTACTACACTATGAAAACTTAAATAGTTGATTTCTGTGAATGTCAACCTAGATTTATAAAAAAATACGAAGACATCAAAAGAAAAACGACATAATATCATAAAAATGAGGAAGCAAAGTGTCACCGACAAAGTTGTTCCAGGAGGATATGTTCAAAGTAAACACAGAAACAGGTTTTTATCGATAGTTGTCATAACTATCCCAATCAATAAGCAGCAAAGTCAGAGTAAGAGCAGCAGAGGACGAAACCAAGTATTTTCAATCTTACTCCAAAGAAATCCCACGTGGGAGCAAAAAGCAATGACTTTTCAAGATTGTAAAATAGTGCGGATGACGATATTCAGTCCGTAGAACGGTCATATCAAAATGCTCAAAGAAGTGCGAGTGAAGGCTTTTATATAAATATACTGGACGTGGTCCCAATGTGAATCCCACACTCGGGCATCCAGAGTTATGTGACGTCAATCCTATTTCACGCGGATCGAAATGGCACTGTCACTACCCCGAAAAGGAAATAAAAAAAATCATGATGAACGGTACCTAAAACCGAAATTGCTATCAAACTCTTGATTACTTACATCCTATTCTCCCGCTCTCAGGATGAAAAATCACCAACTTTCCGAAACGAGGTGAGAAAGCGGGTTATTTCGTAAAGAAAAAACACACAGCGTTAACCGCAAATAGGAGAGGCACGCCATTATTTTTCTGGCAGTTATTTCTCGGCGTGCCTTCCATTAGCTATCGCCCTGATCCAACTATAGCTGTAAAAGAAATTTTTTCATCAAAATCCATTTTGCGTAAATAATTTACCGTTGCGAAACGATGCTGGGGACGATGAGGAAGTTTTCACGGTTCTGAATCAATTTGGAGAGTACGATGATTAGATTTGAGAAAGCACATCGACCACTGATTTATTGACTCGATTACCCATACTTGGCTCATCGTTCTCGATAGGACGAGTTGGGAATCAAACTAATTGAACACTGAACTATGGTAATGGCACGAGCCGCTCAGGTGAGTTGCTAAGAGCGAAATCCTATTTCTATTTACCGAAATTATACTCACTCAGGAATGGAACTAAGAGCATTTCTAAAGAACCATTACGAAATGAAAGCCTACGTTCTAAATAATATTTCATCAAACTATAGCTAATTACATATATCTATGAACACAGAGCATAGGGTTTCGGTAAAATAGTAGGATACAAGTCATTTAATCATCATTTACGATACTCTCCAATTTTCCAAATCTTTTTGTTTACATTTAAGTGTACACCTAATACATTGTCTGCGTATATCTGAGAGCATGACCAACTGACACTTAGCTTGCCGGCGTGAGAAAACATGCATTGAAATCATTTCCCTGACTCGTATAATTTTGCATGAAGAGTTTTGGCCCTCGAACTACACAGTCTGAGACGAGAATTTTTAAAAGAGACTTCACTAGGATATGAAGCAAAGACTTAACGTTTAGTGGCCGACGCTCTATCGGCGACGATCACGAGTAATACGTAACGATTTCGCGAATCCTGTTTCCACACACATACTGGGACAGCCAAATAGAAGCTTCTTAAGAAGAAAAATTTCATCGACACAAGCAAATGCAATAAAGTCCAATAAACGGATGGAAGCAGAAGGAAGGCGTGAAACGAGTTTAACGAAAAAGGGGGCAGATATTAATGTTTAGCGCAATCTCTGTCGAAGTAATCATCAATGGACGAGTCAAATAGCGTAAGATACTTTGAGCAAGTATATGCATAAAGAAGCTAACATGTTTTACTAAAACAAAAGAGATGAACTCAACGTTCCTCGCCTGAGGAAAAATTGGTCGTCAAATTGACTAGTTGAAGAGATAGAGAAAGGGTAGACCGACAAATGATGAAGCGCATAATAAGAAATTATTATTAAGAGAAAGAAAAAGAAATTAAATGGAGAAATAAAATACGAAAGGGAAGACAAAAAAGAGAACTGATTGAGAAGGTACGCCAATACAATTATGGTACTCATGACTGGTGGTGGTGACATTTAAATTAATATAGCGGTCTGAAAATGCAGACATATTGAGTCTACTTCTCTTAACGGAAAATCTACAGGCAGAGGCAAACACACGATGAAATAGGGTGGCATACCACTCATCCGAGAAAACAGAGCAAGGGAGCGAAGAGAGAGTGATGAGAGAGTGAGTTATTGGTTATATGCAGAGGGAGAGACGAGAGGATTGATCGATTTTTCTCCAACCTTTCACATCGCTTCAAATGACACATAGCAGCCATTACGGAAAACGCCGCTTCGGAAGTTCAAACCTTCTCCACAATACTAGTTAAGTAGTGTTTTTCAACCTGCTTTCCTTAACTCCTTCTTCTACTTCAAGAAAGATGAGAATAACATTACACCTTAACAATATAAATTATAATTATTTATAAATAATAATTCAATTCCATCGTTGGTTGTTCAATCCCAAGATTAGTTATAGAATAGAACAAGTAGGATAATGCAGTCCTCCGCCCTTCCCTATCCAATACTAGTTCACTTACCTCCTGGTATCTCTTCCTATGTACTTTTCACTTTATTTGGTTCATGAATTTATGACTGGGTCTTCCTCTGGGGACTTTTCCCTTAAATTATTTTCTTTACAAACCCATTGTGACAAAGGGTGTGTCCAATCCATCTGGTTCTCCTTTTCTCTATGGTGTTCCAATGGTCCTTTCCTCTTATACTCTTCTGTAAACTTCATCATTTCTTATTTTGTCCATCCATTTTATCTTCAGCATCCTCCTCCAGCACCAAATTTGGAAGGCTTCCAGTCTTTTCTGGTCAATTTTTCCAATTGTCCATGCTTCCGATCGATAGAGTGCTACGCTCCACTCGAATGTTTTTACATACAGTTTCCTGGTCCTATCTTCTTTGAGCACAGCAGTTGTCCTTTTCCCATGAACGCCTTCTTAGCTTGGACTATATCCGCTTGATGTCCGTTGCACTTCTTCCGTCCCACGTGATGGTACTTCCGAGATAGGTGAAGAAATCAACTTGCTCTAATTTCTCTCCTCCCACATATAGTTTCTCTCTTCCGCATACTAGGATTGTAGTCATCGTCTAATTAATTAATTCAATTCCGATATTGAAAATAGCGCGCATGCATATGAATCGATATTAATCTAAGACATTCCATATACTCTTAAATTAACTTTATGAAACGCCACAGAAAAAATTAAAGCAAACTAAAATGTAACGGGTTTCATATAATCTGCAGAACATCAAATTTTGCTGATTATCGGTCCCAATTTCCCACTGAACTCCCTTAAATGGCCCTCAAGGGAGAAATTTCTCCACTGATTGAGAACCCCTCCAGGAGAGGGATGAAAGGCGATTCTCCCGCCGGCCAACCCGGAAAAGACACCCACAGGCGGCCAATTTGCGGTGTCTGAAGGTTAATTAGCTAAGTCCGCGGGTGATCCTCGATTTTCGAGAATGGAGCGAGGTGAAGGTGTACTCGATACATCTTCTTAAAATAGTGTGCCCTGTTCCCTCCACAGTACAATGTGAGATCAAGAGTGAGGCGAGGTATGGGAGGGGGGACGGAGGAATCGGGATATTCCGACGGGGGGAGGCGTTAATTGCACCGGGTTTGGCTCGGAAGATGGCCAGTGTGCATACAGCCTTCGGAACATCAACGGAGTCGGGATCTGAGGGGTGGAGGGCAGAGGGAAGGCGGTGTTGTATTCACCCGAGGCACGCAGATGACCTCACGTTAAACCCCAATGCTACGTCCGCGACCCACTTGGAAACCGCAAAAAATTGCGCGGTGCACTCCACTGTTTTCACTGAAGTCCATTCTTTACCCTCTTTCTCCCTCCATCTTACAACACGTCCAGTTGCAAGATCGCAAATCTCGATGTGCCCACTTAAGTGGTAATCCATCGGAACGACGCGAGAGAAAATAGAACAATGTCACTCTGATCAAGTGGAATAGGTAAAACCAGCCAAGGTCGGCAGTGAAATTCGAGTCATTGCCCCCAAGTCTGGGCTCTGGGTAGGAAAAAATAATACCTCAAGGTTATGCTAGAAATTAAGGCGGTATCTGTTATCTTAAAACACAGAATATGTTCATTTCCCACCAAACCACAGGGGTATCGGTTCTCTTAACCATCAAAACCACTCAAATCTAAAAGTAACCAAAGAATGGGTAAATATTTATTTTTTACTTATTTGTTTAAAAGAAACAGTTACGGTGTATCAATTTTCCATAGCAAAATTAGTTTACGGCATTAATAATTATACAGGCTTCATAAAGTAGTTCACACAAGATTTTTCGATCTCTTCCACGTGAAACATATGATGATATGGGTTCAGTAAACCCTCCATAGACGAGTGAGTCAAATTTGTTTCGTTTCAAAGTCATTGAAATCTCTGCTTTCTAAGAGATTTTTCCATTTAGTTGTTGCGCTAGACAGAATTGTAACGTTTCAGATTTAGCGCGTGGAAAGCTGCGTATCTTTCGGCGGTTTGTCGAACAATTTGAATAGATGAATATGTGACGCTCTTCACTGACGATGGCTTGCCCTGGTGGAGCTCTGAAATAAATTATTTCAGCTGTCATATGAAGAAAAAATTGGGAAAGTTTAAAAAACGTATGTTAAGAAGATAATGTCGAAGTATATCTTGTGTAAATATTGTTAAGTTAAGTATTATGTGAAATTAAATAAATACAATACAAATGCGTCACATTAAAAAATGCTATAATCAAATAAATTGCCATTTAAAAAATGCTTCAATAGCAATTTACAAAACTATTATAGTAACAGTATTTTTTACATGCTGATGTTTCATAATTCTGTCCATAGAGGGTTAAAGAAGGATAGAATGTGCAATAAAAGCAAAGATTACAAAAGCCTATCCAAATGTGAAAAAGTACTAAGCTTTCTCAGATTGGAAACGAGGAGGAAAAATTCTCCGGAGGCCAGGAGTGAAATGGTGTCGCAAGAACGCCGATATAATATTCCGAGCACAAATTCTCGCCAAGTACCGCTACGAATCGAACTGACGATCCACTTCGTCGCAGTACACTCGGAATCAAGCCAAAGGCCATAGAGGGATGGGTGTGGTATGCAAAAAAAAACTCAAAGGCTCACCGAATCGTCGGCAGATCAGAATTGGGCCTCCTACCCTCCTCCGAGTGGTGGCAGGGGGCCAAGCGAGAGGAGGAAAACATGGCGCACGATCGTGGGGCTCAAGAACGGTCATCGGACGGAAGAGGTGGGAAAAGGGGGACGTCGTCACTGGTCGAAACAGCGACGAGGACCTCTCGAATTCTTGGAGGGCTTAAGACCTGCGTCCTCAATACGGAGAGCACGGAGTCGGATGAAGGCGCCCCCGGATCACACTTTGGGTGTGCATCATCCCGACGCACTGGAATGCGGCATCCGACCAGTCACTTGTTTACCGCCCCAGCTCTCGTGGCTCAGATCATTCCATCCTTCACTGTCGCCATATTATGATACGAGTGAAACATATTAAATGGCCAATTAATTCCATATAAAGTCACTAAAACAAAATTTAGTTCCTCGCCATTGGGCACATGATAAGGAAATCCAATAAAAGAACAAGCAAGACATATCAATACGAAGTATGCCCTGCCGCGAAATACGATGAATTTGCCATGAGAAAAAAATCGGCCTGGACCGAGTACCAAACCAGGGACCTATAGCTTTGCAGGCCAATGCGCAGACCACTACCCTACATAGGCTTCCTAATCCTCAAGGTAATTTAAGAGGATACATATGAACCAGCTGTAAAGCCCTTGCGGTCCATCAAAGACGGCAACGCGAGGGAGAATGGACTTCCAGAAAGCCACAGGACTGTAGTCCACACCAGCGCTAAAGCCGCGCTAGGCTCAGTATGCAAAGTATTCTGGCCTACTACGAATACGGCGGTAAAATACGATGAAATTCCAATGAGAAAAAATTGGCCCGGAAAGCCAAACATCCTTGGTTCGACTGCCGGTCCAGGCTGATTTTTTCTCATAGACATTTCATCGTAAGACAGACCAAGCCAAAAAGCTCAAGTGAACCCTCGGGAGAAGCAAAATATGACCCTCAATAAATACGAGAACTGGTGCAAACTCAAAAATCAAGCTATATATAGTATTAAGGTTCATTTAGAGCACACTGCTACACATTAATCATATCCCACATAGAGACTTATGTATGAATATCATAGACAGTACAAAACTGACTATTAAACTGACATTAGTCTGCCCTGCCATCAATTAACTGTTTTCTGAGGGGCAAAGTATATTTGATAATTTATCATTTTGCATCGTCGATATACCTCCTTGAATTAAAACGATGGTTTTTAATGGTAGTAGCGAACAAATAACATAGGTGCCATGGGGTAAAATGGGAAATTTATGGAAGGAAAAGCTATAAAAAATTTTCATCGCTTCGTAAGCAATGCCATGCAACAAATAAATACGCGAGTCGTTCATCTACATCTACGTAATACACTGCGAGCCACCACGAGGGTGTGTGGCAGGGGGTGAAGATCACCAAACATGCACTATTGACATGCAAGTAGGATATTTAAGGGAGACATGCTAGATAATAGGGTCACATGCAGCTAGATGGTTAGTATCTACATAATAAGAAAGGGACGTTATGTTACTTCAGGATGTTCACTCGTTATGTTACTTCAGCAAAACTTATTTTCATTCTCTTGTTAGCAGACCACGCTTCTATCGTATGATTTTAAGAACAGTATTTCCCAGCTAACTTAAGAACAGAGAGTTCGAATTCCATATCAGATAAGGGTTATCCGTATCCAAGCAAATGATCCCGACGAAGAGATAAAATCTACTGCTAATAACGATCCAATTAACTTAAATAAGAAAGCTTTTAATCAAAACTTTGCTGACGGATAGTTCTAATGACTAAATTGGCCTCTATGGCCAATCCAGAAAATTTTCTATGACGACTGGCTCATTGATTAAAGAAATTGGTTTAATTTTACCGTTTTGATACGTTCCGTTTCTTTGATAAAACAAATATTTTCTCATTATGGCTTTCCTAGCGGGACAAATGCATGTGCGTTAGTTTCACAGATTTTCAAAATCGTCCAAAGACATTTACTACTAATCTGTTACTTTTAACGACAAGCAGAGATCATTTTTTCTAAAGCTACAATCGCAGCGGCGGTAAAATTTCTCAGAGTACGAATTTCCAGAGGAGCGCAGAAGAGAAAAACATTTTCCTCGCGAAAATAACCACATAAAAGAGTCCACCGAATGAAATAAAAATATTTAAGTGCGTCAAAATCACATTCCAAAAGTTATAGCAACCTTAATGATCAAGGAAGGCATCCATTAACAATGGAAGATGGGGTCGTGATTGCCTTAATTTGGCGGCACGCAATGTGCATATACACCCAGGACATAAAAACATAAGTACGTTCCAGAAAGCCATTCACATTGCTCAAGGCTGAGTCATAGGTAAATCAGAAACTCGAATTGTTGAAATAATTTTCAATTTTACAGCATTGAAATAATATTTTAGCACAGAAACAACGCTCTCCTGATTATGACTCCTCCACAGTGAAGTATACAGATTTTGATATCATTTCAAGGGATTAGCTTAGAATCAATTGAAAAATCAAGAGAGATAGGAATAATAGTTTGACTTGACTGCGCACTCTCTCAGCTGAAAGCACGAGCATTTGATCCGTAAAGCGCTCCACAGCTAGTTAACAAGGATTATGTAAGACTGCTCACTGCTCACGCTGGAGTAAAACTGTCAAAGCAAATTTATGATCGCTGGACTAAAATCATTTCGACCAAAAAGTCTTTCGCCACGATAACGCTCCACGATCATCGTCATCCACGACAGCTGCCAACGAGTCTTACCAGAGCGATTTCTGAAGCGCCGAGTTGTTTCTGCGGGAAAACTGAGAGTGTTGGAGCGAGCGGAATTAGCCATGCGAGGATGAGAACTACTTCCCGGCGGAGGAAAAAAGGCTCTGAATAGAAAGAAATCGGCAAAATATCTCGCATCTGTGCGGACCAAGTGAAGCAGCAAGGGGCAAATGATAACTACTCCACGAGCAATGGTGAATGTAGCCGTTCGTGCAAGCAGCGTAACGATTCGCCGTCTTCTTCCTGCACATCTGAACTTACCAGATGGGCGAGAAGCGAGTGCGGTACGGCGGAAACCATTATTCATCAGCAATGTTGCTGGCTAGGAAGGGAGAATTTTTTAACCCCCTCCCCCCCCCTGGGACTCAGAAAATATTCCATTCTAATTTGCAATAATAACGATTAACTAATCACAGCAAGACGACGTTAAAAGTTTCGTTAATTATGAGAGTAAAAGGCAAGGAACGAGGTTCCCTTGGAAAAAGGCACTGGGAACAATCGAATTCCCAGTGAAAAAATGAGATGCTAGACGGTACATGACGTAATATTCCCAAATTGGATTAGGATCAAAATGTGGGAAAATAAGCCTTAATTGGATGGAAATACTGGATGAAATATAAATTAATGCACAGGCATAAATGAAGCCCTCATTAATATTTACTTAATCATGGTAATCACATGCTTGCCTCACCCAACGGGACTATGCTCAACTGAGTGTTTATTTTGAAAACTTAATCCCAGCTTTCTACGCACTATATGAAAAATATTGACACATATAAGCCCCAGGATATCATGGAGGGCAATTTCATTAGAAATGATGAACCAAAGAGCAAAAACCTACAGTATAAATGATGCCTAAGCATTTTATAAAAGAGTAAAAGATATCTTTCCTGCAAAAAGAGTGTTGATATTAATCACGTCGATTATTAAAGGCTGTAATTTCTCTAGTGTTGACGCCTAGAAAAGCAGAATCTCGATTGAAATCATGTCTGCGTTTGAATCAGTTTAAAATATGAAAGCATAGATATAAATAAATTAAAAATTTTAATCAAGGTAAGAGTTACGAAAAATTAAAATATGAATTTTATTGAAAGCCCATATAATCAAATAATATACTCCCAATCAGATCGCCAGGCCAAGTTTTCCGGTTCGAATCCTCCTCAAGTCAAGCTATCCCGAGCAATTATCACGCTCATGGACATCTAGTCTCGGAAAACCATTTGATTCACTTCACTCCATCAGTACACAGCATTTCAAATTCATTTCCGCCCCAATTAACAGTCTAAGATACTTACTCGCGTGGTCAGCCAGGTGCCGGCTTCCTTCAATTTGAATACACTTCACCCAGAACGCCAAAGATCGCCGACTTTATAGACATGACTTCTAGTCGTGGCACTCGCACATGGAAATGCATTTATTCATTTCTTGTATAATTACACAATTCAAAGGCAAATTTACAATTATAAAGAGCCAAAATCGACCACAAAGTTCAGTCCACGTTGATGGAGGAAATTCTCTCAAAAGAGATTTCAGGATTGAAGTGTTGAGACGAGAGCTCAAAGACAATTAAATGACAATTCGTTCAAGATATACACACACCATAAGAAAGACAACATTGGGTTTTTACTTACTTTTTATTAATATTAGGCTATTTACTTACTGCTTCTAGTTCAAGTAAGGGAAGCAACAGAAACTTCCACAGTCTCAGGGTGAAATCAAGTCAATACACCAACAAGAACGAAAGCACATTTCTCACAAAAAGCAGAAAATAGAAAGGCTAAAAAACGATGGTTTTATGACTACTGTGAGGCAGCTGTCGTTCCAGGAGGTGAGAACCTTACACTGGCTTCACTACTAAAACTTTCAGCTTAGGCAAGCTCCCGGCATCGAGGGGTGACCGACTGTACGGACGATATTTCTCCAACTTAAGAAGAATTTGAATAATGCACCCATTGGGAGATGGAGCATGCAGGCTACGAGGCTGGATTGTGGGATTTCATTTACAGCCAGTCGAATAGTGAGACTAATCACACATCGCAGGGTAAGTGAATATTTAGGTCAGTGGACAAGCAACAATGGGATGAAACAAAGGTTAGATTTTCGTTCTTGTATCGACTACAGATGAAATCTGCCCTGAGATGATTATTCAAATCATTGTCATTACCCTATCTACACTCATGAGTAGTGGGCGGAAAAAAGTCTTCGGACTTTAGGTAAAATTGAGACTTCGGAGGTTTTAACGACAAACCTCTAAACATTTATGAATTATGACTACTTTTCTGGAGACTTTTCGACATTTTTTGGACAACCGGAATTTAAAAAAATAGATATTTCGGGGACCTTCTGTTCACATATTCATTTTTAGTCATAAATCTCTTTTTTCAGCCATATGGCCTTTGTTTTTTAGTTTCAAAGATAGGACTGCAAACAGAATACCGTGCCTTCAGTCTTTTTAGGTCTTAATATTTATGTACGATGAGGCTATTTTAGGTAGATAAGGAATAGCATGTAAGAGGAATTATAAAAATATACTAAGTTCATAGCATAAATGATTTTAGACATATTTCTCGTATGACAATCGCAAATTTTCTTAGCTAACCTTCCCATTAGAGCCATATACGCCCATTAATTCAGGGGAAAGTTTCAAGTTGTAAAAGACATGAGATAACTATACGAAAACTCTTCGGCAAACCCAAGCCATGGACGTAGATATATTACTGGAAACAATGATAGCTTAGGGACATGAACAGTTTCCCATTTTTTTCTGGGGAACCCTTCTTGGTGGTAGGGATTAGTGAAAGGAGGAAAAACTTCCGCCAATTAGACTCGCGTTAATGTGTGTGTCACCTCCGCGATTCTGGAACCCTTTGGTCCCTCCGAAGGGGAAAAGAAATCATTAGCTACGCCCACACGGAGAGGGTGCGCCCACCACTCCAAGAAACGGAAACGACACCGCCCCTTATAGCGATCGCAATCGGAACGGCCGAGGACACAAAGGAACACGTGTCGGAAGAGCTGCGGCGGACGAAGGGAATCAGCGAAGCGATCTCACTGCGAATGAATCAATCGACCCACTTTTGTCTTTTTTTATTTCAACGCACATGGGTATGCTTTAGATCACGCAGTTTATAGATGAATACAATTGGCAGTGTCAGGTACACTGCTGGTCATTTATAAGTGTCCAGGTTCCAGGTTTAAGGTACTTGGAAGCTCTAAAGGCTTATATTAGGAGAATCAACCGGCGCACTTAAGTTTTTCTTTCAATTATACGCACTTCGTTAAGTCGTAGATCACTAAGTTTTAAAGGCTACAACTGGTGTGGATGGGTTCTATGTCACTTCTCCATAAGTTGCCGAACTCCTTAAGATAATTGGAAGCTCTGGCTTTGGGAATATTTAGGTCGTTTTACACGTTGTTAGGTATAGCGCGACTGAGAGCAGCATCAGATAGAGTGGAATAACGTGTTGCGAGAACCAATGCCATCCGATTTACACTACAAATGCGAGCCGGCAATTGTCCGTTCGATTTCATCGTAGTGATTGGGCAAATGTTTTACAGAGAAAACACCCACGGTAGGCATATAAGGAGGGCCTCGAAGAATCTGTCAAACCAAGGGTATGCGGTTCCATTTCCGATCCAGGAAGAGTCACCATCGAGATGATTTGAATGCAAAGTCACTAGTTATTCCAGGGAAAAAAGGTGCCTGACTTATTTTGACCGAAAATGTTTCAAAGATTCCAGAAGTGCAGCAGCTCAGTCATTTAATAGATCTAAATCGAAAATCAGCCCGAAAAAAATCAAAAATACCCAGGCAATACACTTTTGGGCCAATCGCAATTCTTTGGTGGGAAACTAGCTCTTCCGATCTCACAACACCAATGATGGCTGGCCACCGAGTTATTTTTTTCGAAGTCCTACCCAAGTCCACACCCACACACCACGACTGGACTCGTCTTTAACGCCCGTAGGCTGCAGCTGGACTCGAACCAGAAATTTTGGACATGGCAGGCAAATGTGTGTCTCGCCTAGAAAACGCGGCCAGGACGACAATAAAAATGCGAATGTTCGCACCATCCTGATGAATAATTTATTCGTCCCACTTGCAGTAATACAAAGAGTACACACATTTTGAATTATTTTGATTAGCATACAATTCTTTTGAGTGACCTTCGCTGTTTTAGTTTTCGCCCGCTTGAATGTGCGGTGGCCTTTTGTTCAGATTAATCACCCACGTACCTCCCAAATAAACCGAAATGCGGGAATAGGCATGAAAAGGATCAACAGATGATTCACATGGAACTTTGGTATCGGAGTTGAGTTCCTTCAGCGTGGGATTGTTTTCCAGATTCATATCAAAACCGTAGCTAATACGGAAATTTAGATGGCGTGACTTTACACAAGGCCAAAATTGCTCCCCATTCGATTCGGAAAATGTGGCTTCTACGGAATGGTATGCGATACCGGTTTATCAGTTTGTGGAGGTGGTTCAAAGTTGGCCATTTTTAGCAGTAAGCCCATAAGTTTCTGTTTCACAGGCTATCTATACTTCAAAGCATCATTCTCGAGGATGAATAGATAGGAGTTTCACTAGAGATGATCAGAGGGATGTTAATTATATGACAATATAGGTCACATAGTTTGAGAGCATGTACTTTTCAAGCACTTGGTGTTTGTCAAATATGAAACAAATTAAAAACAACAAACAAGCTATTAGGGATTTCATAGAAATTACTGCAGCTACCACCAAATGATTTTTCATCCGTTTATAGATTACCAAAGCATAAAAAATGAAAATTTTGACTAGATGATTCTTGAAAAAGAGCAGAAAAATTAAACAATGGTAAGTTTGATGGATACGAGCAGGCCATCTCAATATGATACAAAAAAACTTTTGTATTAATGATATAATTAATCTTTTGAAGAGCCGATGCACTAAATAAACAAAAGAGAAAGTATAATTTAACATCATGCGGTTTACATAGTCTCTTATCTTCCTCAAATATATTACTCACATTAATTCAATCAATCTAATTGATACTAAAACATGCTACTATTACCTGTAGCATTAAAAAAACCATTATTTACGTCTGATTATCTCACACATCATGTTTTTCAAAGCGCAAACAAATGTAAATTACAATTTATCCTAGCTATTTCACTACATAGCACAATGAAAACATCTCCAAGCGCTCAAACAAACACCTAGTGAAAAAAGACTTCTCTCCCGCTGAGGGCAAAAGAAGCAGCACCTCGAATCGGAAATTACATTCCAACCGTCTGAAGGTCGATGATAAAAGGGGATGCTCCACAGCAGGAAGGGGATGGATCATGACGTCGCGCTATTCATTTTTTCCCCCAAGCCGTCGACAACCTTCTAGACAGAAGGGACCTTTAAGGTCGAAGACGGGAGGAGCAGGCTGGCCCGGGAGCACTCTGGCTCGCACGAGCACCCAACGAGATACATATACACTCACACCTGAAAAACAACTCGCTCGCCAGCCAGTTCGACCTCCTTGGTCACCGTCCCGGTTCATCTCCACCTCCCCGACATTATCCCACCCCTCCTCTCCTCCAGCCTCCCTACCCCTTTACATACCAACTCGCCGAGTAGCCTTACCACTTTTATAAAAAAATATATATATGTATACCCATAAAAATAATAAAAGGTTCCGTCACCCTATCCGACCTCCCTCCCGCTCCCCCTTAATCCGCACCTAGCACCGTCATGGACCCCATTTTTGCCTCCCACCCCATCCTCTTCCTTTGAAGGGAGAAATACCACTGGGTATCAAAAAAATATACCACCCCACTTCCACTCCGTGCTCTTCATATACCCAGTCCCATCCGCCACACTCTCACACCATCCCCTCCTCTCCACGTGCACTCGACCCGGTCCGACCGCCACCCTCTCTTCCCCTCCCCTCGCCTCGGCTGCGTCCTCATCTTCACCGCGACCTTCCCCCGCCGACGTCCCCCTCGATCCCTCCCGTTTAATGACACCTCCTCCGGGTCAGCCTCCCCACCCCGTGCCACACTCCCGTGTACATACCTGCCGTGCGGAGCATCACGCCACAAGCCACCGCCAACGCACCGCGCGATGAGCTGGTCAGAGTTATACATCTACCTACTACCTTGCGAGTCTCCGTGTAGGCGTGTGGCAAAGGGTGTTAGGACACCAGTAGCGTAAATATATAAGGGGTAAGGTTTTGGGAGGCACCCCTCACTGAACCATTACTGGTTATCACCCAAGGGCTAAGTTGCTTGACTCTCCAGCTTTTAATTGAATATTCTTACCAAAAATTTTTCCGCTTGAGAAATCAACATACAAAATTATTCCACACTCTTTGCATTATGATGGTCTCGCCTTTTCGGGATGGATAACATGGACCGTTTTAACGGAGTCCTCTGCTCAAACTCCCACCTCGTTGATCCTTCAAATAAGAACTCTCCAAAAGAAATAAATATCACATTCCCTTATTTTCATTAATTCAGATTCATCTACATCTACATACTACCCTGCAAGCTGCCGCACGGGCGTGAGGCCAGGGGTTGTTAGCACACCAGTCGCGTAAAGATGTCAGGGATAAGGTATTGGGAGGTGAAATGGTGACGTGTATTAAGGAAGTGCATTGAGTGGAGATGAGTTTTTATTATAGCCGCTTATTCTGCGCGGAATGAACGAGATTTTGTATCTATCGGTTCGACAATGTATCTCTCTTATTTTATCGGGTCTGTCAGATCTTGAGATGTAGTGAGGCGTCATGATGATATCCCCTGTGTCGTTCTGAAACACACCAGTCCTGAACTTATCAAGCAAACTTAGCCTAGCGTTTAGCCTCCGAGTCTCCAGGGGCTCCTACCCTAATCCCTATAAAAGCAGTAAAACACTTGATGTTCGCTGGTAGCAATTTTTAACGAAACATACTGCTTTTCTTTGTATTTTATTCATTTGTTTGGTTTAATATTTCTGCCCTGGGTCCAAAAGGCCAGTGGTTAGGCCAGTGACCTAACAAGAGCGAAGTGCACCTCTCTTTTACTTATTCATCCGAGGACCTACCCATTTTACGCTTTACAAATCCTAGTATCTTTAATGCTGTCCCGCATGAGTTTTGAATGTGTGTTCCCCAAGATATATCAGAAGTTAAGGTATTTGGAAGATATTTAAGTACATCTGAAGATTTTATGACGTTATATGTGCTAGCGACCCGCGATCTGCCAAGTAAGGGACCGGGAGATGAATTAGAAACCCAGACTCAACTGACTTAGGCCTCCGTAACATTCGATGATCTAAAGAGATATGAATGATTGAACAGGAGATATATTTGCCCTAAACCATTGGAGGTAGTTCACCGATTGAAATAGGTTTACATGAGCATAATTTCCTCAACGTATTCTTCAACCACCCCAGCCACCAACCTATTTAACAGTCTTCATCCAATCTCTCCACTCAACCTCCATTAATCTATTTATCCTTCCCACCCGCTGAAGAAGCAGACTCCCATCTGTGGCGGAACAACGACAAATTTATCAAATGGGACATTCCAATGATCTCAACCGATGTAAATAATTATATATAAATGGAGGATAAAAATGACGTCACAGGGTTTGAGGCCGGAAAAAATTGGGTCTTTTCAAATTCTAGTGAAACAAGAGTTTGGAAGCGAACCTTTTGATTCTATTTATCTCGGAGGAAAGTGTACGCTAGCAGAACGAGCAATATCCGATTACCTAGCTGTTGTTAAAACATAGTTCTATTGTCCTCCAGTCCCCAACGTTAACAAAGGTTTCCAAGGGCGTGTGAAATTTAGATCCCGACGAACTGAGAAGTAGTATCCACTCCAAAATCAATTCACACATCCTGGAAGGAAATCGAAGCCTTCATTGTGTTTTCAGCGTCTCCACCCCTTTCTTTACGGTGGACTCACAGCGAAAAAATAAATGCGCCACAAGCAACTGGAACGAAAGAAAAGTTATGGAAAAAGGACTGCGATGGCTAGCAGTCAGAGAGAGAGAGCTTTCTTGGAAAAAAACAATCGTTATGCAAGAGTTCTGGCATAATGCTGGAGAAATAAAACTCTGTCATAGAGCGAAGAAGTCCTTGTTCCACATAACTCCCCGTAGTTTAGCCCCACGTAATGCTTTTATCGGAGTCAATGGAAAGATAAACCAGTGAGAGGAGCATACGGTCGTGTACAAGATCTTACACGGGAATGGAGTATAATCTCCGCTCTCATAAATATGATTGCGCTAAGTTTTCATCCACAGATGGAAAAATGTTTGTAAATTAAAAATTGTAGTTTCCAGATAAAAATACACCACATTCAAATACGTTCAAACATACCTTGACCACTTACCATTAACATCTACATTCCCAATTAAGTTAGAGAGCACACCGCAGTACTTATAAAAATCCCTTCGAAACGACCTAGAAACATAACCAGAGCAGTGAATCCCCTTATTCCGGTGGCGATTCTAATTTCTTCAGCATGATGCCAAACCCCCAATAAAGCTGGGAGTCATGGCCTACTCGGCTGCCGTCCACTCCTTCTTAGACGACAGAATTTCAAGACTCCTACGGCCAGGAGGAACATCCAAAATCGCCAAAGATAACACAAGGAGGAAAAAACCTCCAGAATTCGAATTCTCGAGAATCGGAAATGGCCCGTATACGTATTACTCGAGGATTTTTTTTTCAAATAAGGCTCAGTAAACTTTATATCAATTAATGTTCGTTATTTATGGATGACAACTCATAAAAATGACGGACAAACTGGAGGATGAAGAGTAGTTAAATCACTTGGGTAACGCGCGAAAGGACACTTCTGGATGAGAATAGTAAGAGGCGGAGTAGGTGATCGGAGAAAAAAACGAGGGAGCAATGAGTTACTAAAGGATACGAGAGAGGAGGAAGTAGGATAAATGGGGAACGGGAAGAAAGAGAAAATATTTCATGGACGGAATGAAGAAGGGGAGGACGTATGCTGAAATAGAGAAAGAAATATTATTGGTAGATAGGACCCTGCACGCATACAAATCTAAAGAATTTTTACTCACACATATCTTAACCTCTCCTGGCCTTAGAATGCCAACCGAATAATCATAATGTATCTACACATAATCGGACTCTTTTTGCATCCACTCTTCGTAATATGGCGGATGATCTATTCATAATAATTGAAGAAGGAAAATAAGGGCGATCCATTCTCCTTCAGAAAACCTGAAAGAACGAGATTGGGGATAAATAAGATTTCCATCATCTATTGATTTATAAAGAGCAGATATCTTGATGGCATATTCGTATTATAATTTTATATTTATATTTTAGGCATCAAATAACGCTGCATTGGGACTGTATGGTTAGTCGTGAGATTTCAGCCGGGAATTAAAATACTTCTTAAATTATGGAGTTTGTTCAGTAAAGTTCAACTTTCCATTTACATATACCAGTCGTATGTATGTAAATGTATTCACTCATCGCAGCGTCCTGTAGAAAATCAGATTTAGTTTCAATCAAAAGCACATCTAGATAAATATGATGCCATATTAAGTTGTGAGACTTATACTCCGATTGTACACGGGCTTTCATTCATTCAACTAAACACTACCAAGATTAAAACAGATCAGAATGAATCAATCAATAATGCACTACCGTCTTTTAGGTAGCCAGCTTCATCACTCCTCGCCCGTCCAAGCACAGTTTTCCTGCTCCCATTTTTTAACTGACTACGCTTCGGTGAGCAACTTGCCCAAGGTCTTGATTAAGATTTTTTAATAAGTACCGTAGGTTGATTCCTGCTAACACTGGGATTCAGAGGCAAGAAAAATCAACGAACAGGCACGTTTATTGATGACGCTGCGAGAAATAACTACAAATGAGAAAGGTAATTCTCTCCCTTACCCAATCTACAGGCCATAACTTTACAGGGATAAAAATAACCCTTAAAAAATACCATGTGAACAGTTCCAGCTTCATTCTGAATGAAAGTTAAAGGTGGAATTAATTGTCATTTCCATGGTAAACAGTTTTGTTTCCTCAGAAAAAATTATATTAAAACGAAATAAAACAGGCAAGTTTGATAAATTAATTCTAAAATATATATAGTCTTACTGAGAGGCAGATTCTGTGTCAGAATACCTGAGATTTGATAACTTCATTCCAGCAAGCTCCCATTGGGAATAAGAAATAAAGAGTTACCATGACATCGCATGAAGTAAGGGAAATGTCATATTTCCAACTTCTAGATCGTTTTATCACTGCACCTTATCTTTTGTTTAGCCTTTACTTTTGTACCTTGGCAGATTTACTTCTTTACACATCAAAAGTAATTACCTTATACCACTTTAGTGTCTTTCTTTTATAAAACTCTATTCATTCTTTAGTAGTCCTCAATATATAATGAAAATATTGTTAACTTGTTTTTCTGAGTAACGATTCCGATACTTTTGCCGAAACCTCCTCCCTTCTCACCGCATTTTTTACGCCTGCTAAGAAAGAAAGTCCGCGTTGATCCCTACTACTTGTCTCTATCATTACCGTCTGGCATATTTATAATAGTTGTTATAATAGTATAAATGTTGTCAATTTTCATTGTCAAATTTATAATAGTATAAATGTTGTCAAGAAATAAAGAGTTTGCTTATTAGTAACACGGGAGTTACAAAGTGGCAGCAGCATAATTAGGAGACGTGGTCATATCATGGGTCACCTTGAGGTACGAGAGACGAACCACATAAAAGCCTTAGTATCCATAGTGCAACGAATACTTTCTACATTTCTACAATTTTTGTCTGTATTGTTAATAATGGTAGTAAAGTTGAAAGTATTCCTTGCAATAAGGATACTAATATTGCCATCTTCCTCAGAGTGACTACGCCACTAGAGACTAGGATTCCCTCTGAGGACGATGGCAGACAGCGCCTTCGAAACTTCGGTACCACAAACTACCATCATCCGGTTGGAAACCCGAGAGTTTTCCATTCTACTGTTTAGTAAGCATTCGCCGGGAACGCCAGAAATCTTACTTATTTATTCGAAAACCGTAGCAATTGCACCCGTCCAGTAGGAACGGAGGAGAAAACGTATGTCTGTACGTGGTTCAAAGGGGGACAAGCCACGCAGCAAGGAGGAATGAGCTTACCTCACGCGTTCAAAATCTCTCGGCTTTCTCGCCGAGAGCATCGCCTCCTCCTTCCTCGCCGCATTCCCATTTCCCTTCTCTCTCCCCGCCCGTTCCTCCAACCCATCCATTCGCGAGTCATTCCATTCCGACGAAATCACGTTCCGCCGCAGAAAAAGAAGACAAAAAAAACGCCCGGCCGTGTTTGTGTTTTCCTCCTGGAAGGCGAAATTCTCTCCTCTCTAACCCTACCACCACCGCAAGCGTCCCCACTCGTGCACCCAATGGCACGAACACCTTCCTCCTCTCCGTGGCAATAGCTGGCAATAGCTCTTCTGAGAGATAGTGGGACCACCGGCGGGCGGCGGGCCGTTTTACTCCCGTCCACCCTCTCCCCCCTCTCCCCTTTACGTCCCCCCCCCTCCAACGCACTCGCCTCGGCTATGATGACCGACGGAGAAGAGGGCGAGCGGACGGTGGTGGCGGTGTGTGCTGCTGCGGCTGCGTCATCGAAAAATGATGAAAGCTGGTGTCACAAAACGCTTTTAACATGCGTTTCTCCTCGTTGATCCTCGGGGTAGGAGGAACGCTGAGAATGTACGAAGGACAGATAGTGCAACACATCTGACTTGGTTGGGAGCCACTAAGAGACTCGGCGGATACACGCCAATCTTAGGTCACTTGAAAAATTAGTGTCAAGCAAGTTTGAACGTGACACGGAGGATATTATTTTGATTCCGAACATTTATATCTCTGATGCGGGTGTGGAGAAGGATGGAGAAGGTGAGGTAGACGGAGTGGAAGACTAACGAGGAAGTGCTTAAGATGGTGGGCGAGGATAGGAAACTTCTGAATGAAATCCGGGATAGGCAGGGTAGATGGCTGAAGGATGTAATAAAGGGCGATGGGTTGCTCAAGAGTGTGATAGAGGGAAGGATGCTGGGCAAGCGGGGAAGGGGAAGAAAGAGAATAGGTTTCGTGGAAGGGATGAAGAAGGGTAGATCGTACTTAGGCGAAAAAGGATATATTAGAGGGAGTTAGGGCCCTGAAAGTGTATAAAACCGGGAGGATATTCTCTGGCATTTAAAAACCTAACCTTACCGGTGCAATACCTTAAAAATAATAATTATAATTGATAGAAGCGATAAAATAAGAGGAACATAGACGCAGCCAAATTTGGTGGCACTCGCGTGTACGGAGCATGACGCAAAGGAGAGGAAATCATAGAAGAGATACCGAGGAAAGGAACTCTCAAAGAGGTCCCAGCGGGGGTGGTTTGCTCCCTTTGTTCGCTCATCAACGCTTCATTCACCCGATTCACCCTCTTCGCTTTCTTACTTCTCCACTAGTAAGTTCCTCCACGATTCGCTACATCAACACCCCGCCGAAGGAATAGGTACAAAAACTCCTTTCCACGCACCATCAGTGATTAGAACAAAAAAAGGCGTGACACAAATACACTACATCAATATGCAATCCACGTTCGTTCTCTCTGCTTTTCTTTTTCCCATTCTGTCGCCTTTACATTGCAGTCCGTAAACCTCCTGCCACATATCCCGGCGGCACAGCGGCTCGCAGGATCATATGTTGAACTAGCGTCCCAACTGAAGATTAACATTGTGTTTCTTCGCTAAGAAAACCTGCATTTTTCCTAGATAGAACCGGTGTTACTTCTCCCAGCGCCCGGAGAACATAAGGATGCCTTCAAATCAAGTGAGTGGGAATTTTCAGACGTAGATGAAAATTCTAGATGGTGTCAGTTTCGCACATTTTAATCTTAGACAGTAATATCAGACGAAATTCAAAGCGAGAAAGGACCTAAGCCAAGAAAACGTAACAAAGACGTCTATGCTCCAAATATTTTATTATTAGTATAATGGTAACTAATCCAAAGTAAGCATTGTGGATCGATAGGCTATCGATCGGTTTCTCCAATATTTGATGCCTTCATTTTTGGTTGCAGAGAAAATGAGTTCAAGTTCTCTCCAGCTAATCTTGAAATGGCAGGTTTGAGTTCAACCAGGGTGGAATTTTAACATTCAAAGAGTTAATCTTTAGTCAACAGCATAGATTTTAAGGTCGTCCGCAATGAGAATGCCATCATTTTTATAACCATTATAATCGTATCCTAACGCTCAGGATTTAATGCGAGTGGACAGTACTACTTCGCCCCCAAAGCTCACCCAAGCTCGGAGAGCAAACTCGGCACGTCCATTACGTTTCCCTCCTCTCTTCGCAGCCTCACCTCCCCCACCCAACCTCTCCTACCTCCGAGAGAGAGAGAGGCACCCTCCCACTCCGCCTCTTCCTCTCCAGTCCCCTCCGGCTCCACGCAGCATTCCGCCGCCGGTCCTCCCGACTCCCCCCCTAGCCCCCACCACGCATATGGTTTCCCTCGTTCTCCGCAAACAGCACCTCACTCGCACTCGTCCTCGGCAAAGCGCCACCTTCTCTTTCCCTCTGTCTCCCGGGTTCACCCGTCAAAGGGAGGCGGTGAGGGAGGATGGAAGGAAATGGCGAGTAGGGAGGAGGAGAAGCGGGGAGAGGAGGAGGATAAGAGCAGCTCGTAAGGCATTCCTCCGCGCAAACAGTCGTGCTCCTTCCAGCGGAGTCCAAAGTGCGACGGATGGAGATACGAAACCGCGGTAAACTATGTCAGGCGGGATGAAAAGCATGGCGAGGTGACTTTGGTCAGTAATTATGGCGGTTGGAGTGGTAGCCGTGGGTCATCAGGTTGGCATATATAATAATTAGCCATTAAAAATACAAAGACCGCAAGTTATTTGAGTACATGTGTTTATGCGGTGGACCTCACCGTACGTTAAGTAATAGGGATGATTGGAACAAACATTATATTTTACAGTTTTGTCTTGATTAATGCACGTAACGGCTTGGGTGATCGGCGGGGCCGGTTTTCGAAATTATGGCGCAAATTACATTTAAGTAAGTTTAGGTATTCGCATCTATAATCTCGACTCGACATGACATCTTGATTTTTGTTAGTATACATTATAATAAAATTTAAAAAAGGATTTCTGGTTAAAATAAAAAGATACATAAGTAATTAAATGATAACGAAGTGAATAATTAAAATTTGTTTTATTTCACTAATTAATTTTTAGGTACTACTAGTTTTGGCGCAGTGGCGTCACCTTAGCCCCTGAAGATGGCGCTGCATCGAAACTAGTAGTACCTAAAAATAAATTGGTGGAATAAAACAAAGTTTTCTTTTTCAATACTCAGAATGAACTTCCACGACGTTGAGCCTGAAACCATTGAGATTATAGCGAAGCATCTCTCGTTTTCCTTACGGTAACGTATTGAAAATACCATTAAACCAGATCGGTAAAACGCAATCATTTGAAAATATATCAATAGATGTCTCAAATAATTATACGCATACAAAGTTTCAAGCAAAACTTCACAGAGAAAAAATTGCTTCAACCAACTGAAAGAAGGAGACCGAATACTGAGGTCGTTTGCGCCACTTGCATTGTAGACAATGGAGGCAGGGTGCATGATTACTGAGCGTCTGCATTAGCTAGGTATCCACGAACGGCATCCATGAAGTTACAGTTTAAAAATCCCTCCGTACATGAAGGGCTCACTACAAGTCACAAGCAAGGATTGAGAAGTGAACATGATCATCGCTACTGCCGGCACTTGAACTTGGGCCCTGCGAATGAAAGGTCATTACCCACCTCGCAAGCCCGGAGTCCGCTAAGGGATTACGTTTGGTAAATCACGATCAGGAGAAGAAGAAACTAAACTGAATAAATCGACATGATACCACTGCGATATATATGCAGTATTTACAAAACTACAAGCAAATACCCAAAGATATATGTACTTTGCTGAACACCAGTAGACAAACTTGTTTTCTAAATATGAGGAAGGAAATATAGACCGCTGCACGAGCAGGTTTAAGTTTGTTTTCCGCTATTGATAACAGACCAAAATTATATCATCCACGTCTCTCAGAGGATAAGTTGTCAAAACAGGTAGTGCAGTAACCAGTCGTCTAAGCGGAAATCACTCACGCGAAGATAACCACTGCTGGAAGAAAGTGACTCAGGCACGTGCACATTTCAAAACTTAAACATCTCAGCGTGCGTGCGTTTTCAGCGATGGCTGGTCAGGTACTTAACTCATTTAAAACTTCATTCATTCATAAATCATTAAACACTGTCATGAGCATATTGTTTGTAACCCAGTCAATCGGATGAATGCTGAAATTACTCTTCAATGTTCTTCCCAAACCTTCAGCAAAAATACTGTATGATCCACTTATTACATGCATACAAGACCAGATTTAATTACAACCGCCACAAGCACTCTCAGTGTACATGAACAAATGCAGATGGATCGGATATTCGGATATGCACTTCGAGTTTACTGGCAGTAAAAGTCACCCGAACATTTAACGCGTGTGGGCAAACATCATATCTCAATATTGACACAGTGATTTACGTGAACGGTCTCAAAAGATGACGTGTACATTTATCATTTTACGATTATATTAAAGGAAAATTTATACTTAAAAATGACAGTTAAAACAATCACTTGAAGTCTTTCACAATTTCAGGATCAAAAAAGTCTTCAGAACGTTGAAATTCTTCAGAAAAAAGTATTATCCTACTCCATCTGGTGATATAAATAATGCAAATTTTGATGAAAAAATGCTTTCACAATTTTAAGGGTGAGTGCCTAGACAAATAGAGGAGTCCGTTTCTCAAAGCCGTCCATTATACGGCCCTTTAGTGGCAGATGTGAATCCAATTGGAAACACATTAAACGGAATGTACCATGAAAGTTAAACGTAATAAGAAATGTGGCATATTTATCGCCACTAATTAGCCAAATGCAAATGAATCATAAACTTAAGTTTCCTCGTGGGTGCGACGAAATGACCCAAAGAGATCATTCCTCGGTGGCATCGACCTTGTGAAGCCGGACACTTCTCGCGACGCCAACGCACTGCATCGCAATAAAGCTGCACTCTCCGCATTTTCTGCATCGACGTCGCCAAACATCATTCAAATTAAATGCCACAAGAAAGTATACGATGTACAAGCACCTCGGCTGCCGCGGCCCACATAACTTACACATTGAACTCACATGGTAAAATTCCTACTTCGCCACACTTGGCATGCGCCAACAGATGAAGTTAGAATTAACCCTTTATGGACGGAATTATGAAAAATCAGCAAGAAAAAATACTGCTGCTATATTAGTTTTTTAGAGTGCTATTTAAGGATTTTTTTTTAAATTTCAATTTATTTGATGATAACATTCATTTTGAAATGTGACGTATTTATATTGTATAAATATATAATTTCAAATAATACCTTACATAATAATACTTACACAAGGTATACTTCAACATTACCTTCATATCGTACATTTTTTACACTTTCCCAAATTTTTCTTCACATGAAACAATTTATTTCAGAGCTCCACCAGGCAAGCTATCGTCAGTGAATAGCGTCACACATTCATCTATTCAAACTGTTTGACAAACCGCCGAAATAGACGCAACCTTCCACACAATAAATCCGAAGCTTAACAATTCTCTCTAGCGAAGCAACTAAATGGAAAATCCTCTTAGAAATCAGGTATTTTAATGATTTTGAAACGTAACCAATTTGACTCGCTCGTCCATAGAGGGTTAAATAAGCACGAAGAAAAGAAATCAACGCAAACTGACGCATTAAACACTCAGTAGCTGGCTATCCTTGTGATACTTCCTTCATTCCATCGTTTGCCGCACGCAACATTCCCTGACTACTCCATCACGAGAGATCATTGATGCAGTCATTCTGCGGTGCACGCCGGAAGGAGGGAAATTGCAGTCTATATCGTCATTGGAACTTAATGTAGGAGGGAATGCCTCCACCGATGAACACGCTTACTTAAGACAATGACGCCCACGTCGTCGTCATGGCAACATCTCCCTAGGTCCGTCACGTGACTTCCGCGTCCAATACGGCGCCGGTACCTGCGCGCTCAGGAATTCTCCCTTCACCTGGAGGGCGCACCTCGCTTTCCTGCCATCTTGAGCACCCCTCACTCCTCCCGTCCCCTCCAACCCTCCGCTCGCAAATCACCACCGTAATCCACTGCCCGTTATCTCCGAGGTTGAATCGCGAAAGAGCGAACCGCAAACTTCCTTCCACTCTCACCAACACATACGCTCCTCTCGAAGAGAGCGAGCAGTGCCAGACGATTTCTGCGAGTCAATCCATATCCCGTCCCTCCGCCATCCACTGGGTGTTTGCGCCTCCCTCTCACTTTCAATCCGCCTCCGCAATCCTCCTGAGATCTCGAAGAATTTCGTCTCGAGGTGGAGGAAGGAGGAGGTGGGGCCGCGTACTTGACAATGACGTCCATCCTTCACGCCGATGAGGGCCCATCGAGGAACCGCCGCCCCATCCAAAGGCGCGCGGGGGTGATAAACGCAGGCAAGATGGAATCCTTAACGAGGCGCTTCATAAACATCGTGCATCAAGATGCCATTAATACGACGGGAGGAACTGCAGCGAGCAAATATTGATTAATTCAAGAGCACAACTAACACTCATTGCTTATGAAGCATTAAATGAATTCTCACTCTTCCATGACGATCAAGAAATATTACTTAAAGAGGTTTGTTAAATTAAAAACTTCTTCGGCAGACAAAACACCAACTACGCTTTCTCGTTAAATTTGACCAATTCGACTCCCAATTTAATCGTCCACCATTTAACATTCGCCAGACAAATGTGTTAAACCTACACGATATCAGATCGCAAACTTCCCGCAGCATTCTCAAATTCATTAAAATTATATAAAAGACGAAATAAAAAATTCTTTCTAATAATAATAGTCATTCAATTTTGAATGAAACAATCACTAAAATTCATGGTTGCAGAAAGGGTTTTGGCAACAGTGAGGATAATAATTAAAAAACTCATGACGTTATATTGTCTGTAAAATTTTCAGGAAAATCAGTCATTATACAGCATCCAAAGGAGAATGACCAACTGTTTCGCGCACTTATTTCCAAGGTGTTCATTCAGATTTCAACCAGGAATTGAATTGCGGTTCGATTTATAATGCGTGTCATGAATTAATTCTACTGGAAAAATTTAGGAAACAAACACATCCATAACACCAACAACAAACTATCGAGCCGTATCCAGAAGCACAAAATTAGAGCAAATAAGAGTCTAAAGAACAAACGTAGGTATAATTTTTGAGCATTCATTTCAAATTTCTCAGAGCCTTTCGGCCAACTATGCTGCATTTTGCTGACGGTCGGCGATTCATAAGCAATTGAAGGCAACGTCTTCCTGTCGACAGCGAAATGGACGTTCATCTAAATGTAAGCATTTTTCCATTTATTAAATAATATTTGTACTTTAAATGCTTGCTTTGCGCTCAGGGCTCCTTCCTACAATAACAAAAGCTCAAGCCTGCCGAGCGTCAAGGCTGTGGGGAAGTGGTGAAAGACTAATGGACCGCGCCTTTATGTACGCACGTTAAACTCGCCTACCTTCTCGCTTCACAAGAGGTATGAAGGGGATGGAATGTTTGCCGGTTGCAAGTCGGATGGGACCGGCTGGCGTCGGCGGCGCAGTGCCGCTCCTGAATATGGGAAGGAGATAAGATGTAGCACATGTCTCGGCATTTGCATTCCAGTGCGTAGGTGAGTTCGTCAGGGGAACCGACTCCTCATCAGACAACATCTTCTCCCCCAATCAGTTCTTCCTTCTTTAAGCGTTGCCGGCACGTATTTCGGAGCCAATCAACGTTGTAGCAGCAGACTGGCTGATGAAGCATCACACAAGATGATTCAAGTAGTCTGGGGATCAACTAACAGCGATGAAAACTGTAGCCGATAACTCGTACGATCCCAAGAGGACCGGAATAAATTCCTCGGAAATTGCAGGTACCATGATCATTAGTCGGGAAATAAGATACCGGGAGGGCGGATTTCCAGAAAGGAGGGATATAATAATGGAGACTGGTTATTGGAATTCAACCAGAGCGAAGGGAGAGTCTTCATCAGAATCGTGACGGGAGAGAACCAAGGGGACGCTGTCCTTAAATCTTCCTAAAAATGATGATTTTGGGTTGATATCAGTAGTAAAGACGTATCAGCTTCTTTTAGCATTTCGACTCAACACTCTTGAATTATCTCATTAGCTATTAAATTTCTTCTGAGTAGAAAAAACTTACATTGCTCATCTATCAGTAACGTTGCAAATTCCATGCATAATTCGCAGTCGAGATATTATCAAATTATGGGAAGATACTTAATCATCAGAACCTTCAAATTGCAAGTGAGAGCAAAATACATTTATTGCCGCAAAAAGTGCTGATGACATCTTTTGATAGCCTCACTTGTGAAAATATTCCTCGCAGAATAGAGTTGTCAAGTTAAACAGGGGATCGAACCATTCACGTATAACAATCGTCTACAATCAATACAGCGGTCTAAAGAGTTGACTGGCTAAGACGTCACCGAGATAGCTTCGGCCGTAAAATATTACATGAGACCAGGGGCGGATCTATGGGGGGTGGGGGGACTAAGGGGGCTATAGCCCCCCCCCAATTGGGTCGAAACTTACACTAGATAAAATCGAAACTATCCCCCTTCGGCTGGGGGGTATTCCCCTCAGACCCCCCCTTGGACCAAACCTAGATCCGCCGCTGCATGAGACCATGGAATAAATAGGATGACGGCTAATCAATAAATTCAGACACTTAAGTCGTTAACAGAGGAAGCAGGGGGTAAATTTTGCGCTTTCCCGTATGAGGCTACAATCCACTAGAAGCAAGAGAAAAAATACGAAATTGAAACATTCGTGGCGAAAATCACCGGATTAGAAAGGCATTTCCAGTTATTGTAGAACATTGATTTTTTTATCAGACTAAGCGAAAAAATTGAAGAGAGAAATCGTTGTATCTACATCTACATATGTGTTAGACAGCAAACTGATCAGGCATTACCGGGAGGAAGTCAATCTGGGGCACAGAAAATCACCAGAAAGATATGTCTCTAGTTTACACGGCAATTTTTAGGTATTTTGAGCGTTAGAAAGTTGAAAAGCAAAGGACCAAAATACAGGTACATACATTTTTTACAGCTTCGACATTTTTTTAATAATCTCTTTTAATGCATTCCCGTTACATACCTCTAACTCATCAAGATTAATAAAAACCAGTTTTCCTCCGAGCACGGGGACGACCCGTTGGGTTGGGATGAAAATACAGTTATCAGACTTAAGAAAGTAAATCAATTATAGTCCCGAAGATTGCTCCAAATTTCGCTTCAGTTTGCAGCCTATCGAGACTTCAAACTACCACTCCAATTACTAATGCGAGAATAAATGCGCCGGTTCGTATGATAGCTAGACCAGACCAACGCCTACACGATACGATACCCGAAGCTTTGCGTCAGCAACGGAAGGAACAAAATTACGCGCACCTGGGAATTTAATGGAAAAAGGATAGCGGGAAATGGAAAGTCGATGATCATTTAAGAGCCGCAATTTTCTCAGAATATGATGAATAAGCAATATTTTATGACTGCCTTGGAGCAGCACAATGTGTTAAACCCTAAAATACTTCGGGTGCCACACCTTCCGGTTACTTCACAGCAAGCATTTGTCACTGCCTGATTTATTTTCTTACAAGTGTCGTGAAAACGCAATTTAGAAAACGTAATATTCAGTACTGGGAAAACACGTATACTTCCGGGGGTGAGATTCGTAATCACAGAAAAGGCCACAAACTCGTTTCGTGAAATCTATTTGATTCATTTTATTGACCAAATAATAAAAATTTGCGCATGAATGGGCTATAACTTCATGCAAATTTAACGTACAACTGACCACCAGCATTCTCAAAGCCATTGCGGATCCAGGGGGAGGAATGAACTGATCGTGGGCGCCTACTTGAATGAATATTAATGTAAAGGCTTCAAAACAACAGTCAATAAAATTGGCGTAACAGTCATAAATAAAATCAGAATGCGGAACAGCCGAAGAACGGTGCAGCTCGGGCAAGATATTATAAGATTAAACGAAACGCTTTCGTTCCGGTTAGGAAACGAAGGTCTAAAATTCTCTCTACTTTAAGACATGAATTCCAGATTTAAGGTCAAACAAACTACTCTCGACAAGAAGCATTTCATTAACTTGTGCCACTCACCCAATAATGTTTCTTGCCTAATATTTCTCAAGCCAAACCGTGATACTAATACATTAAAAGAGCACGTAAAATCAAACCACAAGAAGTGGCCAATTAATATGACACTTTAAGCAATTAAAAAAATCCCTGGTAAGAACAGGATTGGCAGTTTTTGGAGGTTAAAAGCAACTCGCCACCTTTTTTCATGTGACGCCTTGGAGGTTCAATTCCTGAAAAAGATTCCCACAGAGGGATGGGGATTATCATGAGTTTCAAAGAAAAGGAATAAAGGAAAACTTGGTTGATAACTTCAATTTATGTATACCAATTAGGCTAACCCTTTTATCTAAAGGCCGATTTACACGGTACATTTTATTGTACAAACGAATGTATCATAGAATGTACAAGAAACTGAATGGAATAGGAGCAGGTTCTATTTCCCGTTAAGTTATTCAGACAATCATACAATTTGCCGCTTTACACGGTACAATTTCCTTCATGAAGGAATTTGTAATTCGTTTGTACAATAAAATGTACCGTGTAAAGCGGTCTTTAAACAAAACTAGTATCCACTGAAGTCCCCTTAGAAGAGGATGGAATCAATAACACGGAATTCACAAATTGAATATTAAGGATAGTAACTAATATGATGATTTTCACCCATAAAACCAGTTTGGAAAGACAAGCGACATGAATGACTCAGACGGGTTGATGATTAAAGTCTTGTTGATTCGTCCATGTCAAATAGCGACCTTCCATTAAGTCTTTCCCAATATCTCTTGATTAAAAGAATAATGAATAGCTCATACGAGTAGTACAGTCCGTCAATATTCGAGAGGTATAATAGCTTTCCAAAAACAAGATGAATGCGAAATTCAGTCAGCTCACCCTTTTGGAAATTACCTTGTCTTGGGCTAAACAATTCGTCCATCTTTCCAGGAGTAATAAAATGTATGACAATAGCCTGAGATAGTTCCCATATAGACTTTGCTTATCGTGCTAATGTTGAAGAAATGATTCAATCCGCGATGGGAGACTTATGGGATGGGTCGTTTTGGTTCTTAAATGAGATCTTCGTAGAATTATTCCGTTGGAATTAGTCTCTAATGCACAAAAATTATTCAAGGAACCAGGAGGGTTTTACTCAACTGAACGATAGGTTGAAAACGTGGCTCCTCTCTCGACTTGCTACTTGCGTCATAACCAAACAAACATCCCTTAAGACGCTTCCACTTGTTTCGGAACGGTGGTTTCCCATCGGTTACTGGCGCGCCGTCGCTTCTAGGGCGAACATGCATGATGAAAATGCACTGAAACCACGAATTCGTCTCGCGAGGAACAAACAAAACGTGTCGTAGATGGCATCATTTGGTATCAACGAACGCTGGGGGACACGTGTCACGAAAACGCATATAGTTATGGAGAGCCTCGACTTAAAATCCCTGGTTCACCAAACTCGTATGAAACTAGAGGAGGGAAAGGATGACATCGGATGACGAAAAAGGCACGGTCGAGAGGAAATTTCCCTCGCCACCACCACCGACACAAACCACCAGGTTTCCAACAGGGCAACGGAATGGGAACAATCGCATAACAATCGGCTAATCGCAACAACCAACCGACGCAACGGTCGTAAATTCCGCCTTTCGCATTCCTTGGCAGCCTACGTGCCTATCGAGTCCACCGAGCCCCTCTCTATCCCTCTTTCTCTCTCATGAATTCGCATTACGCCCATAGAATTCCATAGTGAGACCCCACAAACCCAACGAGATGGATTCAGTCGCTGAAATGTGACGGAAGGTGGTGCAAATAAGTTAAACACGATCGAAGTTTCCCTACTCGAACAAAGGATGAAAACAATTAGGTTTCCACACTATTATACTTCGTTCAAGGCGTTTCGCCCTCCGGCGGCATCTCTCATTAGTATTGATTTACTTACACATCCACCACGCAGTTCCATTTTGGAGTAGCCACAGACTACAAAGTTTATAAACCTTCGTAGCTGACTCAGCTTAAATACTTTCCTCCGTAGTCGAAAATAC
Organism: Ceriagrion tenellum; assembly: GCA_963169105.1. Classification (NCBI taxonomy): domain Eukaryota; kingdom Metazoa; phylum Arthropoda; class Insecta; order Odonata; family Coenagrionidae; genus Ceriagrion; species Ceriagrion tenellum. The sequence continues at coordinate 41,105,189 of OY720636.1, read as the reverse complement.
ACCTCGCCCCTTGCGCTTCGTTTCACATACTCAAGAAACATCCACTCCTGTTGTACACGCTTTTCTCCATACACCTTCCTCACATCCCAAGAACCGATTATCCAGTTAGAATCGCTACGTCCTCTTCCTGATGCAATTACCTTATACGTGTAGCTTCCGCCGCCCATCGTGGCTTCGGCCGTCCGAGGATACTTTTTTTACTACTAGCAGTAAGTTGAAATAGAGCTCGTAAGGTTACTAGCTTTTCCTTAGTACAGATACTAATATGTATACAATAATTATCATGGATATCAACGGAATGATGCCTGAAGTTGCTGAGTTCGAAACTTCCAAAATTACGAGGAGGATATGTAGAATTTGAACTAGATGAAAAGCTCCGTCACGTCTTTAAGTTCAACCACGGTGATTGTGCAGCACATTAACAAAGACAGGGGCTACGGTATTTGCGCTGGTATCAAAAAAATATATGCGCAGGACGAGTTCGACATTGATCAGATTCAAACCGCATCGTTTATTTATTCGTTTCACAGGAAATCGAAATGCGAGAGCGAAATCTCACCACATCTGGATATGGAGTGCTATGCGTACACAATATTATCAACATGGACAAAAAATTAAAGTTTTGCTAAAGGCAAGATGTTTCCTTCCGCACATTCAACGAGAAATAGCATGCTTTTTAACTGTGTTGATATTTGAGGAATCAATAACGATAAAATTATACTTATCGATCATTTAAGTTGTACTTGTGACAGACAGCATTTAGAATACGGAACGAGCTATTTCATTCGCCCTAGAGCGCAGATAGAATACTGCGCCTATTAATACGAGGGGAAGAAACCAAGAACTATATTTACCACCTTTTTCAGTGTCTTTAGACTCAATCCTGGGAACGTTGGCGGACCAACGATCTGCTCTTCCGCACAAAACCGCTTCCATCCTTCCTACAGTTATTTCACGCCACAAGGAAAGTTTTTCGCGGTAGCGAAGGAGGAAATACCGATTATGCAAGGCCAAAGGAACACACATCACAAAATATCATATTGGCTCGACCCTTGAGGGATAACTTTCGAGCGGGATACCAAATAAATGCCTTTCAAAAGGCCAGAATTTAGGCAAAGAATGTACCCGAAGGCCTCATTTCCAGGACCTCTACGAAGTTATGTGTGACATCACTTTTGCTCGCATCCAGAGAATGAATCCTTTAAGCAAAAGATAACACATTAGACAAAGAGAATTTTTAGCACGGCAACGATCATCTACGACATCGCATCGCTACGTGATTGAGTATCATTCTCATATCAGTCCAAATAACAAGCGGAATCAGGTCATCTTATATATACAGAACGGGTCACCCGCCGACTCATCTATGACATGATTTACGAAAATAAGCGGACGAAAAGCCATATCAATTGTAATCATGTCTGTGACAGTAAAACCGGGGCTTTAGAAAAGTTGAAGTATAAATTCATCCGAAAAAGGGCTCAATTCATAGTAGATCAACATAGAATCGGAGGAACATTTAAAATCAAAGATTTCATTTTCTTCGATAAATTTGAACAAAAAATTAAGAAAAAATTCTCGCCAATTTACAAAAAATTGAATGTAGGATTAAAGTAAATGATGAATGATCTATCCATTCCATCGTCACGACAAATTCAGCTACAAAGTGCAAACACCTTACGCTAACTCTGTTATTAGAGCTACACAGTATTTTAGAGAAATTAAATTACTAATGAAATATTTCAGGAGCAATCACAAAACTGCACGAGTAGAACAGCTTAAGTTTTAGAAAGATATCACGATATAATAAACCGCGCAATTTTAGACAGCATAAAATTTAATATAGATAATTTACTCTTTGTGAAAAATTCCAAGGTTTATTATTTCATGATGCATAAATCCTACTCAATTTCGTGAGAATCTTCGAATTTTAAGGAAGGTGTTTTTTTAATAACATGTAAAACAGGATGCAATTTTTGATCGTTGAGTCCTCCGACAGATATTTTTATAATCACAAATATTTTGTGGAATCCAAAAGCTTATCGTAATTTTAGCGGAACTGTAAACAGTGAAGTCCGATATTATCACCAAAAATGACATGGATTCCTTCTAAAATACATTTCCATAAAAGAGTGCAAAGCTAAAATGCATATTCTAATACGTATCAATGTTAATACTGGGGGTTTTGGTAAGAGATTTCACACTATTACATAACATCTCCAAGTCGCATAAAGAACAGAAGCTCACGAAAAGAAAGCACGCATCATCCACACAAAATTTTAGCATCGCAATTTTTTTACCGTGAAATTCTAATGAAAAACTTAATTATACAAAGCTATCATCTATCCACCGTAATAACCTACACGCTCGCTCCACATTATGATTTTCCTCTCAAAGGCTTCAGCACAAAAACTGGTCGGCCCGAACTCGGAGCTCGGATTCACGGAGTTATCATCTGCGGCTGACTCACGCATGCGATCGTAAATTGCTTACTCTGTCTACCGAATAGCGAACTCCCGGGTAAACACAGAAGGACAATGTCTCCCTCGTTGTTGCAGAAGGTAAACCTTCGTTCCTAATAAATCTGATATATGATACTATTATGTCTGGCGCGCAATTCACGCACAGACGGAGCTTCGTTCGCTTCCGAGTTCGTTTAGCTAATTGCTCAAAGAATTAAACAAGCACCATGGAACGAAAAATACGAGAAAAAAGTTAGAACTCATCACCGAAGCAAAAGACACGGCAAAAAATAAGAGCACATTTCTCCAAATCATAAATTTAACTCTTACATTAATTAATTTAAAAAGTCAAGGATATCATTTACAAAATGATGATTCGAGCTTCTAATCTGAATAGTTAAACTTTTTTCCTTACTCTAGATATGAAGAGGGAGAACCTACCATTATCAAAAGTTTGTTCATCGGAATTCGTGTTTCACATGATACTAGACTAAAAGCCTTCGAAACCTGGTGCTGGAGGAGGATGCTGAAGATAAAATGGACGGACAAAATAAGAAATGATTAAGTGTACAGAAGAGAGGAAGAGGAAAGGACCATATGAAACACAACACAGAAAAATAACTCAATGGATTGGACACACCCAGAGGCATAAGGGGTTTGTGAAGAACATAATTGAAGGTAAAATAGAGGGAAACGTCCCCAGAGAAAGACCCAGGAATAAGTTCACGGACCAAATGATGAGAAAGGTTCATAGGAAGATATACCAGGAGGTAAGGGAACTAGCATTAGAGAGGGAAGGGAGAAGGGCTACAGTCAACCAATCTTAGGATTGAACGACCAATGAATGATGATTATTAACGAAGTACGAAAGTGCACATAGTTCAGCAAGAATCTTGCAAAATAAGAGATAGACACCACAGAGGGCAACACTTAAATTAGTTGATATTATTCAATCAACAGGAACTCCATTCAAAAGAATAGAGAGATAATACGGTAGCGTTTGGCTACGATTTGAGATACTATTCAGTCATTGAGTTCACTTCACTTATGACGAATTCCACCGAAGAGTACGAATCGCTCAACTAAAATCATCGTTGAAATTCGTCATCGTAAATGCCCAGCTACAGAGGTAATCCACTGGTGACAGCGACGAAGGACTATGGACACGTGCCGAGGTCGGTCTCAGTCCCCGAAAGTAGAACCTAAATTCACATATTTTCCATCCTTTCAAGAAAAACTCACCCTTTGGCATTCCACATGGTCCTTTGGTCCGTGAGTTGTCAAGGAAGTCGAGGTCGTACTTTCGCGCGGGTGGGTAGGTGAGTGCTACGTGCGCTACTGTGTGCGACACCAATGATATAGCTAACAAAAAAGCAGCGCAGATCGTAGCAGCTCGGCTGGGCGCCATGATGACGCTTTGGCCAGACGGTTGGAGGTCCTGAAAGTACAAGAAATACGACATGTAGATAAATTACAAATACTTCCGAGTGGTAATAAATAATTAGCTATGCATTTTCCTCGGTTATTCTTCGGTGAGAATATTTTCCAACTCAACAGCTGATCAGGGAGCGTTTTAGTAAAATAAATTAAAATTACAATCATAAATATGTCAAATCATCAAGTAAAAGGGGTCGGGACTAGTGTGCCCGGTTTACATACTCATACTTAGATAGAACCAAGAAAAATCACCACCAAATTATGAATAAACGTTTGAATAACCGACACCCCCATTATTTTAAGAAAAATGGTCATAAGGGATCATTGCATCAAAAATATGTAATTTTATTGAAATTAACAATTATTTTAAGCCGCGGCTGTAGGCCTCCCATAATCCAACCGAAAAAATTCAAAGAACGTAAACATCGCACTTAACCGTAGTTGTATGCCTCGTTCAACAAAAACAAAAATATTCCTGAGGTCAAAATCACACTTAATAATTGAAAATCTCAATAATCAAAATAACGTAAAAATAAAAATAAGTATCTTTTTTCTGAAAGAATACACCTTAAAATAAATGCACCTCTAGAATTCTAAAACTGAAGATTCACTCTCCTTCACAAGCGCTCCGGCTTCACAATCGTTTCTGGCTAGAAATCGATTTATATCACTATCGTAACACTCACGTTCTAGATATGTGGGTCGGTGACCCGTCATGTGCGAATAAATGAGGGCTTCGATTCCACGAGTAGTTCACACTGATTTGAGGAAGAATATCAATCACGAAGGCCCAGCTACAAAAGAAACGATAGAGGCATGATGATCAATCCCTGGTTGCAAATTTATTTTAAGCCAGCCGAAATGTCCAGTAATCCACAAAGGTACTGCAGAGTTGACGTCAAAAAGATAGCAGACATAGGATAAAAGAATATCTTTACACAACAACTAGTTATTTTTCAAGCAAATGCCACTAAGTCCCATCCAATCCCGTGATAGGGAATAATAGAGAAGAATGGCCCAATCGCAAACTAATCTGAACGTGAACTAAGGGTAAACAGGTGTTGATGAGCCAAAGTTTTCGTATTTTTAGTTTTCGACCAAGGGCTTCGTGAGCCAACGAAATTCATATTAATCTTCATGATACAGGATTGTTGTAATATATCCAACATTGCCTTGGGCTCAAACCTGATTCTCAGCATTGAGAGCGCGTATAGCGTTATTTATGGCCCTGTAAAAATGTGATCAAGCATGAAAAATTCGGTGCCGGATGGATTTCACGCCATTTTTAATGTGTGCGGGCATCACTCTTTCATGGCCTGATTAAAAGATGCGCTAGACCAATTTCCCTGTCTTAAACTTTAAAGTAGAGGCAATTATGGGATTTCGTATCAAAGTGATTTATACGTAACGATATGTATCCTTGGTCTTCGCTTAAGCAAGAAAGCGATGAAATCCGCAATGGCCGGATGAAAAAATTGACCGCCCGACCTCCATATTTCTTTCTACAAAATTCAACTCGAGGCGATTAAGTGTTTCGTGGAAAGAGCGTGAAAGGCGGCTTCCATTCTTGGTCATCGTTTCAGCAGATGTGCACGCAAGGACCTTGAAGGCTGTTACCATCCGTCGACTGAAAAAACTCTAATTCTTCACTATATCTTGCAACCACTATAAACTAAGTGTAAGAGATTTCCATGAAAAGAAGTGCCAATTACGGCGTGAGCAACATATTTGACGCAAATTATTTACAATTTTATGAATAATAAAGTACTTTTACATATTCTTCCACAACTCAAATTAAATTCAAATTAAGAAAGACTCAAATCAATAATAATACTAAAAATATCTTAAAATAATAGAAAAAATGCTACCATGCAATTAATTTTCTTAAAGACTAAATTTCTTCAACTTTTGAACAGCGCATAAACTCATTTGATGCTCAATCCTAAAACTGGTTGACTACAGTCCTCCATCCATCCTTTTTTAATGCCAGTTCTCTTACTCCCAGATGGTTATTATTTGATTTCCTCTTCATTTGGTCTTCGTCTTTATCCCTTTGCATTCCTCTCGGACTTTCTCCCGAAATAATTCCTTAATTTATACTCTGCACAAGCCCAATGCGCCTCGGAGTGTGCACTAGACATCCGGCTCTTCTTTCCAGTAGCTTATTCCACATGGCCCTCTTCTACTCTGAAAACTTCTTAATTTTTTGTTATTTCCATCCAGTTGATCTTTATCATTCTCCTCCAGCACCAGGTTTCGAATGCGTATAATTTTTATTGGTCTACTATTCCATTAGTCTACTCCACCATAATGTTTCCTCGTGCATTGTCCGACCTTCTTTGAACACAGTAATTACCTATTCATTATGAACATTTTCTTAGCTAGGGCTGTTCTTCACTTGATGTCCATTATACTTCTTACTTTGGGGTAATTTCCAGTAGAGTGAAGGAATCCACACGCTCTAATTTCTCTCATCTTAGTATGACTTCTGACTTCAGCTTCTCTCTTCCGTTTACTAAGATTATGGTCTTCTTGCTTATTTTCATGTTATTTTGTGGAGGAACTTTGTTCATAGTGTTCAATGATCTTTGAAGATCATCACAATTTACTGCTATGACTGTGACGTCACCAGCGATGCGGAGCATGTTTATTTCTTCTTCGTCAACCTCAATTCCGTTCCATCCTTTTTCTTGTGCTTACCTCATCGCCTCTTCCAAGTACGATCGTATATATTCAACGGTGCTGGTGAGAGATAGCACTTTGACTTAATCCTTTCTAAATTTTAGCTTCAATTTTCCCTCCGTCTCTCATTCGCATCGTAAAGACTTGTTTCTTGCACAGATGGAGGATCATTCTTCTGTCGTTGTTATAAATTTGGAGTTTTGAGTAGCATCTAAGTAGAGGAGTATCATAGTTTGTCCATGATTGATACTAACGCTTATTCCATCTTTTTAAAGGTGGATTTTAACTTGACGCTCACTCAATGAATTGAAGAAGATAAACACATCTTGAGGAACCATAAACTTGTAGAAAAGACAGGGAAATAGTTGAGAGAATTGATTAATTGAGAACTGCAATTTCAATGTAGAAATTATATTAACTGCGACTGAAAAAGGCGGCAACTGCACTGACACTAACCCTAAAAGCTCATGGACTATAACGAGTCCAAGGCACTTGAATCACGTCAAGATTCCACCCAGTCTGCTAAGCTTCGGAGGATCCGTGAATAATGATACTGGACGGACGAGTGCTCATCAGAACGGAAAGTCTTGCACGAAATTCTACTTCGTTCGCTCACTGGATATCTCTTAAGACTGGTTAACGAAGGTCGACAAGAATTGACTCATTATGGAAGCGGGATGACTCCTGTTCAGATAAATGCCACGTCTTTCGACGCAGTTAATGAATTTATGAACGATTTGCAATTGGAAACTGGATATGAACCCAGGAGAAGTAAAATGAATACAGACGTCGATTTATTGTGAATCAATAGTAAAGCCAAATATGACAACGCAGTTGCATTTTTTTACCAAAAAAGGGGCAAAACTATCAAAGCAAAGCGATTATTCCTTCACGTGACCACTGCTGCGATTATAAATTAAAATACCTCGAAAGGAAAAACATAACCCCAAAGGTTACCTATGGGCATATAATAGAATAGAATATATAATTATTATGCTCTGGGCATCACCCTCGGAGCAAAAACAATTACAAAAAAGAAATTGGCTCAATAAAAAAGAGCAATACATGTAAACGAACATAGATGTAATGGTTATAATAAAAAAAAACAAAAAGAGGAAAACAAAGAAACAATATTAAAATTTTTACAATATACACAATTTGCAGGCTGTAATTCATTAAGCACACTAAGTTTTATTTTGCTCTGCATGGAGTAGAGTCATGTATAAAACATTTTTAAATTCATAAATGGAACTCCTCTGTTTTATGGGTATAGATATGATTTTATAAAACGAATACATAAAATTGATAATTTTCAAATACCATGATCAGTTATACCATGACTAATCACTTATGATAAGACGTAATTTGACCCCCATAATTAGAGGCTTTAATAGAGCGCAAATAAATAACGTCGGCGGAGAATATGGGAACCTCTCCAGTCCAAACGAATCGAAAAACGATGTAAATAAGTTACACCTACCAGGATATCTTTCACTGGAACTGAATCCATCTCTCAAAATTAACGAAGGTCATTCTGAAAGCCGAGGATAACTATGAGCCATTCCATTAATTGAGCCCTAGAAGTAACAAATGGGTACCTAAGAGTCATTAATTAAACCTGAGAGCAAAGAAAGGGTATAGAAATAACACTGACACGGTTGAAAACGGGACAGGATTGGCAAGATCGACCCGATAATTATAATATTAAACGAATGAACACAAGTCTTGGCCAACATTCCTGAACCACAACCGTAACTCAAGCGCCGAAAAGTATCCAAAGGGTTAAATAAAAGACAAGAACGAGTATTAGCATAAGTTTGCGATAAAGACCGAGGAAAACACAGGGGAGTGGAATCAACTTCTTTCACAAACCCGATCCTCGATCGGAAGGGAGCACCAAAAGCAGCTCCCAGTCGGGACCATGAATATTAATGAAAATAGGAGGTACTTGTGAAAAATATTTCAAAGCCATTCTTCGGAAGCGCCCCACCGCCTTTCCTTTCCTCAGCCCCTACTTCACTTTCCATCTCCACCCTTGGACCACAGGAAGACACTGCCTAAGGCTACGCAGTCGCTCGTTTGCTTCTCACGCTGGCTGAAAGCCAAAACTTAACCTCCCAATCCATGGCCATAATCCTGAACTTCATAACACTACTACCTAGCCACTAGCAATAGATTAGCAATCACAGAAATTACCAGAGTGGAATCTTACCGACTAGCTCAAATCTTAAACTTCGATTAAAGCTCCATGCAGAGGTTAAACAGATATTTAGTCTTTCATGATTACGATGACATTCGGTCTCAACCGAGGAGAACATTCTTATCGATAATTTAAAAGAAAGAAACTGTGAAAATGCGAAATGTTCAATATGATATTTATTTGTACAATGCGTTTCGACGCGTAAAGCGTCGTCATTGTACCTGATGATGACGCTTAAAGCGTCCAGCAAATCTCGCCGGATACCGTTGAATTTCTTCTAATTGAGGCAGATGCAGCAATTTTTGTTCGGACCCAGATTAACTTCAAACTTTGCATACGTGCTGGCGATTAAATGATAAAACCGAATAAATGAGCATTTGATCGATTTTATTTTTAAGCAAATCAAGACCATTTTAACACATTTTAACACATATCCTTACGACTCCTGAGATATTTTTCGTAATAAGTCGATTAAATACGCATACATTTTGCTATAAACGCAAAATAATTCATTTCACTATATTATAATTGTTGCTAACAAGCATCAGAATTTCACGCCGAAAACAAGATTCAAAATGAAGTATTAAATTGTAATTTTCGCCTAAATTTAGATAAGTGTTATATCGTGGAATGGAAGTTGTGCGGAGGAAATAGGAAGTAGAATATTACAGGGAAAGGCAGCCTTCAGTAAACTCAACCAACTACTTTCAGCCAAAACAATTAACATAGGCTTAAGGAAAATATTAGCAAAATGTTTTACATGGAGTGTTGTGCTATACGGAGCAGAAACATGGACAGTCAGGAGGAAAGAGGGGAAATATCTAGAGAGTTTTGAAATATGGCTACGGAGAAGAATGGAAAGGTTAAAATAGAGCGATAAAGTGAAAAACGAGAAAGTGCTGGAAGGGATGAAAGGGAAAAGGAATATTTTAAGATCAATAAGAAAGAGGAGGAAGGCGAACTGGATGGGACACGCTCTGAAGAAAGATTGCCTTCTGAAAATAATATTAGAAGGAAAGATCGAGGGAAAGAAAGGGAGAGGAAGATGAAGAAATAATATTTTGACAGATATTATGAATGGAAGGAGTTACGAAGAGCTGTGGGAGGCAGCGAACGATAGACGAGCAAGGAAGGAGCAGCTCATTTGAAACCTGTCCGAGTATAGAGTCACCTTAGAAGAAGTAATTTCGAATACCACGCCGAAAAGCCATGTCCAAAAATGCTTCAATCAAGGCAAAAAACGTGCTTGACCCCGCAAAACCCCATATAAATATATGCATTAGTAATACGAAATTATATTCTTCGCGCTTAACGTGCAAGTATCGATAGTATTTCATTCGATTTCTATGGTTAGTGTTATAATCCGAGACGTGATACAGATGAAGGAAGAGCTCTCTCTAAAGGACTTTCACCGCGTACTCTGACATTCATACAAAAGTTGCGCCACCGGTCCTGATGGATGTTGACTTATCAATTCCCAATCGCTCCACCTTCTACCTTTCCTTCAAATTTTAAGCCTTTCCCTAACTCATCCGGCATTTATCAAGCGTTACAACGAAAAAGGCACAAGGTCTGCTGCATTCAAGATCAGAACTAGGGAAAATAATCCCACGAATCTAAGACAAAATCAGAGAAAGGAAATTAGGGGTATCATTCCTCAAAACACATAGAGATATTTTGAACATGGAATCTTAACTTAAATTTTCAACATTTTTGTATTCATTCCACACTCATCCAAATAAAGAGCTATTAAAGCATGATGAATCATTACAACGAGTTCGTCCGTCGACTCACCGACATGCTTATTTAATTCATTCAAATATATCCAAGGTCGGGCAAGGTCGTTACTGGCTAATTGAACGTAAAATTTGTTTCGGAAAACGCAAGTTCAGACTCGGGGAACAGCAAGTTAAAAGGCTACACACACCATACACGTTACCTTGATTTTCTTACAACAAAACTAAGATTGGTCAAAATATAAATAAGAATTTCCTCTCTCCGCAATCGAGCGGTTGAAGCTGGCTGGTTACTTCGCGAAAAAGTGGGTTTCCATTGAAATGAACCCGCCCTAACATTTTTTTCGCCTGGGAAATACATAATTGTTTATGCGCTTCAGATAAAGACTATTTTAGAAGAGTCCTCTACTCTAACTCCACCTCTAACCGATTAATCTAAGAAATATAAAGATGATAAAGTAATTAATATTACATTTAAAAATCAAAACAGAAATCTCTTCCTGGAGGATGACGGGTTAACGCATAAAGCGCGTTCATTATTGTATTAAGCTATCTCTCGTTCTAGCCGCTACAGACCCCAAGCAACTCCGGTAGGTATTCTAGAGGGTAGGCTTTAGCAGCTGTTGATAGGTATTGACGAAATTTTTGAGTTTGACTGCGTCTCGAGCATTTTTGGCCCAACGTTTTCTGGGGTGAAGGCGCTCACTTCACCCCTGAAGACGCTCGTGGCAACGTGGGTGAAACGTTGGGTTGAAAATGCTCAAGACGCAGTCAAACTCGAAAACTTCGACTGCACCTAACTCCGGTGGGTTATCACGAGTACAAGGGGTTTTATTAAGGTAGAGGCATACATTTAAATTAGAGATGGTTATCTACCTAAATATGCGTCATCAGTCTTCGTTGTTCCACCGCTCAACAGTTTTACATCTTAATAGTAACTTAAATAAAACTTTGTATACTCCACTATAGGTTTAATAACACGACCCGGGTTTCGACACTTCGTGTCATCTTCAGGTGCAAATACAACCAGGTGTCAGGTGAAGTGACTCCTCACCATATACCCAAGCCAGACCTCCCGCAGCGAACATTGTAGCAGAATTTCCCAAAACACAAACCATCCCCCAGCTAACGAACAAGTGCTCCCCTTCCATATTCCTCCTTCCCATATTCTCCACCCCCCTAAAAACCCGGTTAACTCAAGTGAACTGATGAACTTTGTTTACTTTGTAATGTGATCATGGCTCCTCACCATATACCCAAACCATACCTTCCACAGTGTAAATTGTAGTTGACTTTCCCAAAACACACTAAGATGTTTTTCCCCTCTCCATCCCCTAACCCTTTCCCACCTCCAACATTCCCCCCCCCCCCCACGCCCACCTCCCACACCCCCTCACCCCTCCTCTCCCTGATTCCTTCCCCTCCCCTACCACGAACCTGTATATATAGAGTGATAGATGTTGTATTTGCACCTGAAGATGACACGAAGTGTCGAAACCCGGGTCGTGTTATTAAACCTATAGTGGAGTATACGAAGTTTTATTTAAGTTACTATGAATTACTTCCACAAAGTCAAGCCTGGAACCATTTCCTTTGAGAGTTTTACATCTTTTAGCAGTAATGAACAATTTCTCTGCCAAGTAGCAGCACAGACGTTCACATAATAGGAATTGGTATCCAGGATATGTCTCCTGCTAATTTTAAACAACTTTCTTGCCCTAAGATACTGCCTATAGCAGAATACCTTCAAAATTCGCCCTAATATTGTTATTTTCACTGCCTACATTCCGCTTTCCAAGCCACAAAATTCTTCAGTAAGTAACTTTTAAGCGACGGATTTACTCTCAGAATAGATGCTTGAAAGTTATATCGGAGCCTATTTCGCAAATAGTGGCCGCTTCCCTTCAACACTGAGGACAAAAGTGATGGAATATGGGTGCGTAATGAGCCCAGTCCCAGACCACCATCTTCGGTTGGTTGGGCAGTAAACGACGCGTTGTGTCGCTCGCCTTCACTCGCTCGACTCGACCACCCCTCCCCTCCTTCTCTCCCGCCTCTGGTAGCACAAAAAATAAGACTTACAAAACAAGGGACCTCAGTTTAAACGAAGCAGCGAAACGTCAAAATTCGAAGTTCCTCGCAACCGAATGAGAAAAGACCCTGCAAGGCAAGGGCGATCAGTGCGGTCAGCCGGGAGACAACTTCGTAAGCCAGGTAGATTTCACCTTGATTTAATCGTCCGGAAAGGATTAAACTACGAGCTTAAACTGATTATTTTATAAGAAAAAAATTTGCACAAAAATAGTATCCCATCCATTTAAGGGATGAGACGGATAAAATTATTTTTTCATGCAAATCGTGGGAGCATGGGATCTCATTTTGGTAATAAAAACGATGGGTGAAGGAGGAAAACATGCAGTAATGAATCGCCAAGAAAGATATTTTCCCTTCATCTGGGAAAAATGATGCGTACGTAATAGCGAGATCACCATGGGAGGATTATTACCATATTAACGTCTCCAAGAAAAAAAAGAGTAGAGAGGTTCTGATTATCTATGCGATTTACTACCCACATATGCGAGGAAAAGCTGAGGATTTGCATGATGTAAACATTAATAGAAAAAGGCATTCGGAATTAAAGAGGACATAAAATACGGAGTATATGAATAAAAAGGTAAAACCAAGGCTATCATATCCAAGACATCATTACTCCAAGGGGGCACAGCACTTGAGTGGCAATAACAAGAAAGCTTGCTTCTGAACGGCGATACGTGGTTACATGGCTTATCTATGACATGAAAGAGGCTACCAGGAAGAGAATAATTATTCCATATACTATTTCATGGCTCGATTTTTTAACGAGTGACAACCCAGAGAAAAAAATCTCTACAGTGGGTGTACTTTACATAAGCTTAATCTGTACTAAACACTAAGTTAGTGCTGTTCCAGTCCTCCCATCTGTACCAAACATTACTGAGGTTGAATTGTTACGGATGATTTGCACTGGAAGTGTACTGTAGAGACTGAACTGTGGAGAGACTTGCACTGAAAATGTGCTGCATCATAGAGCACGAACTGTACCGTGGTTAAAAATGTACTCAAACTGTGCTGTACTACAGCGCTGGAAATTCACTGTGGCGATAACTGTACTGATTTATCGTAAGATAATACTCCTAGAGTCCTCAATTATAAGGTCAATATTTAAGTCAAAACCACCCATAGCCAAACAAATATCGAACTTGACCAATTTTCATGAATACTGAGCCTAACTTAACAGTTCATTTGTTTCATTGCAACTATCCGCCAGTCTTGATGTGTTCACATGGGTTTCCGCAACAAATTCAACATAAACCGGAAATATAAATGCATAATTTACGCTCATCTTGAGTAATCGCCGACGGCGCAGTGAGTCGCGTATTTCCAGCTGAATGCCGTGAGAAGCGAAAGTACTAAATTCGAGAGAGACAAAAGATCGAAGGCCTTAGCGAAACTGAGAGTATAGAAGACAATGCAATACCCTCAGCACCTCGGTATCAATAAGATTTCAAACTTGAGCCTTAAAAACATTATGAACATGGCAGATTTAAAATAGCTGACCGAAATATCTTAAATACCCTCCTCTAAACAACTAAGTCCGGAATGCAATTAGTCTAAATGCAGCAGACGCTAAGAAATGAAGAACTGTTGTGGAAATCGCCAGTCAACAAAAATGCATTTCAACGGTGCCTGGAATGTAAATAATTCGAGTTTTCATCAAAATTCTTTCGAGTTATAAAGCATTCCACTTAAAGAAGCTCGAGTTATAGATATCCTTCCGTAGTTAGATGTCTACCCATACTGTTATCGCCATTAAAAATGGCGAGGCGTGCAAATAAACGACGAAGTTACCATGAAAGAGTTTCAGGCGTTACTTGGTGGAAATGTTCTACATCCACGATAGCAAGAATAAAATAGCTCAGTCGTAATTTCCTTCTCTTCAATGCAAACCAACCACGGTTTCGACTCTTTATGTAATTTTCAAGGTCCGTGAAAAATTACATCAGGTGTCCAAACTATGGTCGGTTTATATTAAAAAGAGGGAAATCACTACTGAGCTATTTTATTCTTGCCATCACTGACGAAGTCGCTGTCTTAGTCAAAGGTCCTCGTGAATTAGCATGATCATTTTCAAATGTATGCTTCTCATTAATAAAAACGAAAGCTCAATTCACCTGCTTCTCGATGGGATTTTTTTACCGCGATGCTTGGAATTTCTTTTCACAGCACGGTTCGAATTAAAATCCTTCAGGTTCGGCGCCGGCCGGCTGCAATGGTTGAGGCACGTGCTCTGGGACAGACGTAGTCTTTTGCATGACGTGACCAGTGTGGGTCGATAAAAAAGAGACAACAGGAAGTGTGAAACAGGATGTGGGAATCTTCGTAAACATCACGTTCCGAAGAAATTCAAGATAAAGTAAGGACGAAAAATTATTGAGACTTATAAATACAGTATGAACTGTATATAAATATAAAATGTATCCAATGATTAAAGAATTTCCCGTAACTCAGACGATCAACAGCGCTCATCTTGACCGTGAGGCAGATAGTGAGTATCAGTAAGTCATCTAAGTCGAATTCAGAATTTTAATTTGACGCGGTTGAACATGTAAATGTACCAGAACACCACCAGTCTGTGGAAGATATTCATCTTAGGACTATGGAAGATATTTATTTTAGGTAAATGAAGTTTTTAGATCAAGAAAATATTAATACAAGGAAATAGCCACATGCATGCGGTCAAAAATTTTATATTCAACAAGAACATGAAAATTACGATCACGTCAAAATAAAATAAAATAACTTTTTTGGCACTTTCGTATAGCCATGGTTCCGTTGCATCCCCATCAATCAAATACTTTATTACCACAATGATTTTACCTAAGAAACATCCCTGCAAACAGGGATGAAACCTCAGGGAAGCTGATGAGAAAATAACTACATGAAAACTCAAAACACCCTAATGATGACAAACCTGAAACGAGGATTGCATGGAAAAACAACACAAATGAGACAATTACGGCGTACCTCATATGGATAATTCAAATCAAGAAGGATTAAATTACGAGCATAAATAAGGCCACAAAAGAAAAAGCGATACGGAGAAGTAAAAACGACATCAGGGTTGGTATATTCAAACGGCATTTACAATTAACCATCAGTAAAAGACCATTAAAAACCCAATAACGTTCAATAGAGGAATAAAATTCAAATAATATCAAGCATGACCGGATGAGAATAAAAACACGTGACACATTCTTCGATATATCGTTCATGGAAACCTCAGGTCGTCAATGGTGGGTGAAAAGGAACCAGGCACTACGTGGGGGAGAGGTGGATACTGCCGCAGGTGATTGAAGACGCAATCACATCAAGAGCTCATAAAAGCTCGAAAGGATGCTTAATATCACCTCTCAGCCCGTTTATGAAATCAAACTAAGCAATTTGCCAAGGAGGGTAAAGTCGTTTCTAAGAGAATAACCCAACGTTGATGGGTGGATGGGAAATTTCATTTAGGCGAGTGTTCCCAAATACAGCTGAACACTTATGCCGCAGAACGATGCCTAATTAAATGATTCAAATGAATAGTATCGTAAGGAAAAAAATACTCGCACAGTTGAACTTGTAGTCGATCAAGTCTGGGGAATCTTATTCGGACGCCGGATTCATGTTTTTTAGAAACGCAACATAGATGCGTGAAAAAACTGACGCTTTCCATAGTCAAAAAATGCATATTTATACTCTCAATTATTACTTTATCTCTTAGCGATGATGATAAAAGTCAAAGGGACCCAAAAGGTTACAGGAAAAGAACCTCACAAAAGGCACTGCACACTGGTAAATTACAAATAAATCATTGAGCCCTCACAAGGATCTTTGAGCACGTATGAATGTAAGTATGAATTTAAGAGAGTATGAATAAAGCAATAAATTAAAATAGTTCTCCCAGTCCGAGAGTCTAATTGACTTTTGACAAACTCCAACTCATATATAACCCTAAACATATTCTGACACGATATGCCAATATAAACGTCGTAGAGAACACCAAACAACATTGACTACTAGCAAATAGAGCCAGGACCTCAGCTTGGAATGATGTATCCAATAATTTTACTGTATATCGATAAAATTTATCAAGTTACTATGACGGAGGACTCAAACGACTGCGAGGGCGGTTCAACTTAAGGATAATGGATTACAGTAACGAGAAAAATATCCTGGATAATCAGGTGGATGTATCCGTTCACTATATTACACGTGTCGATAGATAAATATATAAATCCTAGCACCACTAATTAGTACAGCATACTCAAATTTTATTTTGCCTGTACGCATAAACCAAGCAAAGGCAGAGACAAACCTGTATAATCTCAATAGAAAATCTCAAGCGATATAAATATTCTTTTGCAGACAACGAACTCGTAACAACCACGAACAATCACCAAATTTTTCAACTCATCATGTAGGCAGTACGCGTCTCCTTTGAAAAAATATGTACTTGCTGGCCGATTCTGTGTAGGCTGGTGGGTAAGGGAAATCCTCCAGATAAGGCTTGAGGCTGTCCCTTCGGGACATGTGCCAAAGATGGAAGTGAGATTACGAAACCATACAGAGGAAACCCCAGAGATACAAAATCAGAGGGTGCATATTGCTTCTCACTTTTAACCAAAGCAGACTTGAACTGCAGAGAAATCTAAATGCCTGAGGAAATAATACTTTTTCCCTCATTAACTATCATAATCTATCCCTTAGTAAAATGCATTTACACATACAAATATGCCGTATGAAACGGAGATAAATGGATCTCCGTTGCATAATAAACTGACTAGTGTCATTAAGCAGCAATTAAACAACTGAAGCGGTTTAGTATTGCGAAATACTGCTTATTCAACGCAGCCATTAGACAATAAGGTTTAATGACTACGAGAGCAAAAGTTTACCGCTTCATTCCAGTTGCTTAACTCACTAAGCATTTCGACAGTAGAGGCCACTCAGCATCATGCATACCACATTATATTGCAACCCAGAAAAAGAACTGAGGTCTTAATTAGAGGGCTTCTCCGCAAGTGGGCTGCAATCACTACTATTCCACTGAGTCGTCTCACAATGCAATACGTTTTAAGTAAAAGAAAATTTTGTTAGCATCCTTTCTCCTAGATTCTGCGAACATCCACGCAGTGATGTTCTCCCAACTTGGGATATGATTTTAAAGCTCATACAATAAAAATACTTAAGACAAAGGCAACAAGGGCCTCGATTGGAGGCGAGAAATATTTCTGGTGAACATTTGTAAACGATGGTAAATAAGCCTGCTCTATACCAACAGATCACACTATCTTCACGTAATCTATTAAAAAACCCCATCAGTAGTTAATTCCGCATTATTTCAGTCACAGATCGTTTGGATGCGCCATTCAACTCTGTTTACATAAAAGAACATTAAAAAAGTGTTAGACATGCATAGCATTTAAATTTTACTAGCACAGAAACGGAGCCAAATAGGGTGTCTCGAGAATCGGCATGTGGAGCACATTTACTTCCCACGGTAGCAGAGAAAAGATGCTACGTGCAACATCCCACGGCAGAAGACGAAAGCATAGAAGTGGTTTCTTAGCACGGTGTCTTTCTCTCCGAGAGAGTTTACATGCATAGAAGTGCTTAGGAAACCAAACATTAACGTACGCAATTAAACTAATGCACCGAGGAGGGCCCAAGATTCCGCAGCATTCAAAGTTGACACAATATTTGTCCGTCAATCATTTTCCCACCACAAAAAATCATCCAAAATCGGCATTAACCGATGGCTCATATCAAAGGAATGCTTTAAGTATGCTCGAGAAAAATGTATGACGGTGAAACTGGAGCTCAAATTCCTACTGTAGCGCACGAACACGCCATTACGTCGAAGCAGGACAAAACATTTTGGAAAGTTGCTACGGCCAACCGCAAAGAAGAAGGAGCGAAGTAGCCAAGCTTTCCCTGTGCCGAGAGAAAGGTGAACCACGGCGAGATCTTTCGTTTCCTATACACACATCCACTCCATCGCTATATTCGTCTTGAAGAGAAACTCGGCCTGAAACGCTAGGACGACCAGGGAGGAATAAACAGCGCGTGCTTCGGATTCCGCGCGGTCAGACCTATGTACCGCTTGCCGGCATTATTATTAGCTCGAGAGCATACTCCTCCTCATTTAGATTTTACCGAATGAGTCTAGGCAAAGGACAAGAAATAAGAAATCCAAACGGAACGCTAGCCAAGCAGAAAATCCACCCATCGCTACTCCTGCATCATCAAGAGTCGGTCTATGTACAAACTGACTCTGCGGTATGGTTAGCAAAATTTTATTTTCTTCGAAAAGAGTCCACTCCACATCCGTAAACTTATTTATTTTTCCCTAGTTCAGTCGAAGTTAAATTGCGGATTGATTTGTTGGGGGGGGGGGCATTATAATAATACAATAGGGGCTGCTATAATGTTACAATAGAAGATGATTAGATTGATGCTTTTAAAAAATCCGCATTAGCATACACCGCCCCTTTTCTCTAGTCTAAGGATCCTTAAAAGAAATATGTATCGTTATAAGGTTCTGAAAAATTTTCATGTAAGAAGCGGCAATGCGCTGAAAACTATGGAAAGTCAAAAAATAATTAATCTTCGTAGAGGCTACTGGGTTCCTGTGCTTAAAACATATTTATCTCTATTTTAAAGGTCCTTATTAAACATGGGATCGAAATTATAGAATCAATAATCGAACAAAATAAAAGAGGTAACAAATTGTAAACATTTCCTTAGATTAGTCAAACGATGGTTTATGTCTTGTAACAATATCGAAATTGTGCTTCGTTGAGATTGTTTAATTTCCTACCAAAGTCAAAGTTGATCGTCTGGAAAAAATGGAAGATTGTCTCTCTATTAAAAAATTGTTTTTTTTTCTCATTTACGCTCATGTATGCATTCGTACTGTATATATCATATTTTTTATGTTTTACTCAGCAATGCATGTTAAATAAAACTGACGGTACCCTAAAAACAGGCCTATCTCCTAGTAGGGTACCAAACTTGCGAATTTGTTAACGAATGTATCGATCTATTTAATCTGGAAGAATAAATTATAATTATTATTATAAACCAAGTACCTCCAAAGTGTTCTGTCATTCAATGCTTTCCCCTTACACAAGTTATCCTAGAATATGTATCTTCTGTATAATTTTTGTCACCACCTAATCATCGTTAACGCGGTCTTACTATGGTCAAATTACACTCTATCTTCTTTAATTCTGGCGATTTCACTCTTCCATCCTTATTTAGAGCAACAGCCATTTTAAGTTACCACCTAATTTATTAAACTACTTAACTCAATTACATTGCTGTTGGCTGTATTTCTCTCTCCGTCCGTGTCAAAATTTCCAGCGACACTTCTCAAGAAATTCATATTCCCAGATTGTACCCAACTCTATTCTCTCTCAATCATCCGTCATGCTTCCGACACATACGTAACTTAATGGTTGAAGGCGTAACTTTGTGGAATGACTCTACTGACATGACTAAAAAGAGAGGACTCTTAGTATTTTCCACACTTAAAACTTTAATTCCCGACCCAGGTTTCGACTGCCTTGCAATCATTTTCAAGGTACATTATTTTTTACACACATTACATTTTACACACACATTACATTTTACAAGGTACATTAAGTTTTAAGTGTGGAAAATACTAAGAGTTCTCTCTTTTTAGTCATGACATACGTAAATATCGGTACGTAATACTTCCAACTGGAAGTCTTTTTCAATCTTGAAAAAAGATGGAATATTCATGAGAGAAGTAAAGTGCAAATTTCCAACAGGATAAATTCACTATCGACAGAGCTGTTCGAAATAATGACAATTTACAATCGTGCAAAAAAACCTACACTTTGTCCGTATATTTTAAAGACAACGTGAAATAAGTTATTACCAACATATAAAAATCGCTGACATAAGATGTACTATTAGGTCAGTTAGATTCTAAAATTAGGCGAGATAAATCATTCGCATCCTTGCAACGAGATGGCTGGACCAATGATATCAAATAATAAAAATGAGGCGCAAACCAGATTTGAGGTTCCATGCTTCCCTAAATTAATTTAAATTAGGTGTAACCTCGAAATCAAAAGCAGCCCTCCGAATGTAGTTCAAGTTCAGATAGATGGCTTGGTTAAGAAGAATAAAAGTTCTGAAAGATCTCTGTCATAAAAGTAATGAGAGCAAACCTTCGGGTTTATGTTGAGTAACCTCTGTCTTACAAGCTCTCAAAAACTCTACCACTCCTACCAAAGATTCCATTACAAAGTCATTCACAGGGCTTAAGATATGACTCTTGGACGAGTCTACGGTCTTTAATGGTCGATCGTCTCAAACCTAATGCTTCAAAGTTCGTAAAAATCCGAATGAACATTTTCATCCGCTGACAGCAGAAAACGACTTTAATTCACAAGCTCTAAAAATATTTTCTCTCCACAGCGCGAATTGAGTGAATCCCGAGAGGTATCGAGGGTAAATTTTTACCATACAACAACGGTTTAAAACGGTTGCCAATTTTGTTACTAGTAATTTAAATTGTTATCACTTCACACCAAAATTGGCAAACAACTTTTTTTTGGATACTTGGCATATACTATGAGTGATACCAGTGATCATTTAACGCAGTGAAAGGGTCTAAGAGAGCGTAGGAAATTACGACACCCAAAAAAAGGAAGTCAATAACCTAATATCAGCGAAGGATACGCAAACTCATTACTGAAACCGAGGCTGAAAGCCGATACAAAAGTCAAGTGACAAAGAAGGGCAAGATAAATATTCTGAGCGAGTCAAGAAAATCATTATTAGCACTAACTCAAGCATGTGCATGCGTGCATAATATCCCGAGTCAGCGTTTATGAAATGAAACAGTTGGATTTAAATACTGTGACTGGCACTCTCTACTGCCTTTTGGATAGTGATATCAACACAACTTTGAAGAAACGGCCAATTTTATTCTCATTTAAAGTCGGAAAACTTGCCGCAGGTGATAAACACCCCAGCAGATATGAAATGTTTCACGCTTGTATCAGAATTCGGTGGTTTTCCTTTCATCGATGCTACGTACTAAACTGGAACAAAATAGGATTTGAAATTGGAAAGTGTATTTCATATGACATTAGAAATGGAAAAGATGTTCCTTAACCGCTGAAATGACACCTGAGAATCACTGCTTGGTTGATCTACTTGTCACACATGGTTTAAATAATTATATCAAATATTATGAATTTTAAAAGAAAATACTTCGTAATGTCAACTCGGTTACTTATTTGTACAACGCGTTTCGACGCTTATTGCATCATCATCAGGTACATTTCATCATAGTACCTGATGATTTGTACAAATAAATAACCTAGTAGACACAAACTTTTTTCTTTTAAAGTTCACGGTGATGTTCTACAATATCTCGCTGGGTACAGTTGAATATATGTATCAAATATTATGTTTCGGCTTCCCGCTTCTTCGACTGAAATAACGAGACCTAAAGGATATTTCCCAAACATGATATCGTAAGACCTAGAGGCAGTCTTGTACCGGCACAGTTCGATCACCATTGCAGATTTACAATGCCAATCGCAACCACAAATGGTAGTGCATCGCAATGAACAAACATTAGCCCACGATGCACGGGGAGCCAGGAGAAGATGGGACGCGCGTTTATGGCGTATGCATTGTAACGAAGTTTTTTGCGGCTCTCCCCAAGGACGAAAGGTATCCCTCTAAATCATGCATCCCGTGAAAATTCCTTCGTATTTTTTCCCGGAGACGCCGGGGGCAATCGACTCATCCTTCGTCACGACCCTGCACGTGGTCGGGGCCGAGCGATGAGGGGGTGGTGGAAGGGAGGAACCGGACGCCGCCATTTACCGCCCCTCCCTCCCCTGAGGAAGAGATCGCCGGCCATTCATTTCTTACGCCTTACCCCTTTATGGGCGATTCAACATATCTTCACCTTCGGCACTCTCCGAGGGATGATTATTTTCTCCTTGAAAACACAAGCACATTATACCAGTGAAGCACGTTCGCGTGCTCCTCAGATACACCCACTGGTAATAAATGCGAGCTCGCATATGGAACTTCTTTATATCCAAAACTAAACCTGTTCTCTGACAACGTCGAAAACATTTTGCGAAACCCGACATACAGCGGTTTTCGATTGGTAGTGTAGTTAACTATGTGACTTTGTCTCTATGACAGCACCTCTCATGCTGCCTGTATATACAACTCTTGTACCTCTTCGCATTCATTTAGGTCAGATTTAACCATAAACAAATGACCAGAGGTACCATTTTCACTCAGAAAAGCATGCGATAAGAGTTGTTTACACCTCCTGACAGGGATTTGCAGATTTTTGCAACAGCTTTCTTTGTCGTAGCTTCATGTATTATTTCATCTACTCATTACCCTGCAAGCCACCACAAGGGTCTTTGCAGGGAGTGACTTATCACCAACATGAACTAGAGTGAAGAAATTTACTTTCATCAACAAACACCACACTGTCGGTACCTGCAAATGCTACCAACACTACTAAATTGATACATAATGTAGCTATGAAAACGTGACACAAGAGTCATGCAGGGAACATGCAAAACATGGTTTTAGCACTATTCGGTAGATTTATATACATATGAATTAATCAGCTACTAACTCAACTAGTCAATTAACCTACTTCAAAGTCTCAACGCAGCCATTATGGTCTCTTATCGATCGCGGTAAAAACGACATTTTAAACCTTTCTGATCTACAATCTACTTCCCTTATTTTATTCTCATGATCTGATCTACCGTAGTATGCTGGAGTTCGTAGGATACTGAAAACTTCGTCTGAAAATAAGTAAAAGAGAAAAGTATTTCGTGTAGGGCATGTTGGTGAAAACTCACACCCCTGCCCTAGTGCCACACACCCCAAAGATGGCTTTCTGGAATTATTTAGATTAATGAAATCACTCGCGGCATAATTACGGATCGGATTGGTTAGGTCACTAGCGCAGAAGCTACCTATCCCGGAATCCCAATTCTTTCTTTGATTCTATGTGAAGAACATTATTATGATTTAGCTTCATACCTTTTGTATATACGATGAGACTGAGAACCCTTTCTGTAAAAAGTAGGATAACGCCGACTCCGGATCCTCCCTTCCTCCGTTTCTAAAATAATCTATTGTTATTCAGCCTAATCACCTATCTTCTACAGTGTAAATGACTACAGTATTCGGTCACCTCTCTAAATATCCAACCACCAAAAGAAAAAGTAAGCAAAAAATATTAATATAGAATGATCAGGCCTTGATCGCGACACGTAAAAGTCTTATGAGGATTATTCGAGGTACATGAGTACATTCCTTAACGTTGAGGCTGTTGAGTATCAACAATTCTTTTGAGTCACACGAAAACAATTCTCTCGCAACCCTATCCGGATGAGTCATCTCGAGCAAGGAAACACTGCCCTGAGAGATCACGACTTGGATCATTCCGTCGGACGCCCTTGGCATTTCATGCGCCGGGTTCAAGAAACTGATCGAACCGGGATTCGATCTCTACTCCACGATGGTTCGAGATCAGCCCTCAAAATGACCAAACGGATCGGGTGTAGATGCATTTCTACTACGATTCCACGGGTAATTCTGTTTTATGCCAGGGATAATTTTTTCATTACTATGGTAACCGTCAAATTCGAATGGTTCACCATTTGATCGCGAATTCAACACAAAGTGGATCACCACCGTATTTCGTAGCATTAAGAAACAATGACCGCCGCCAATATAAATAACAGATTTGAATTATTCATTCTATAATCATGAACCCTTCAACACGAAGTTTCACATACCCGAAGAGCGGATTAAACATTTATGAAATTTTGAATTGTTAACACGAATCGCAGTTGAAAAAATGCGCAAATGAAACAAAATCCTTATAAAAAGGACTACATCACAAATAAACGACACAATCACCATTCTGTAGAAAACACAATATCATATAACCTTTCATCAAACTTTAGCAGAGTTATCCCTTTACAAATTTAGACAAAATCAATACTCGAGAAATAATTTTTTTATCAACCATGAAACACACTCAATACCATTTTATACGTATCAGTGTCTCCCTCATATCTCAGGCACGTAAAAGCATCGCTAATCAAAGTCAATGTCACGCAATTAATGCTAGCAAAAATATGGAATCCTGATCTATGGATTAAGTTCTGAGATTAGTATTTTTTTCATCGGTGATTTCCTCCTTTTTTTAAAGACCAGAGCTCTTTTCAGCCACAGAAGAAAATGCCTAAGCAGATATTAGTACAGAACGTATTTGTTTATAGATATTTCTCCATAACCTCACGAGTTCCTGGCATAAGAACCTCTTTAAAAGATTAGACATGATGTACCTACATGCGGCCAGCCAAGAAATGAAAACTATTCTTAGTTAACACCTAAGAGGGCCAAAGTAAGTGTACATGCAAAAAGAGTTCAGGTTTGTTTTCCGTATGCGCTGGACTTCATTTAGACTGCTGTGCAGTAAACTCGATAAAAAGCCTAGAGGTCCATTATAAAACTTCTCCACAATATGACACCGAAACTGTTCGATTAAATTTAAAAATAGTCATTACATCTTTCTTTCCTCTTAAGCTGTCAAAACGAGGGCAATGACAGGCAGAGGAAAAGCTTTTTTCTCATCACTCGTAAGGGTAAATATAAGAGGGGAAGGCGGATTAATCGCCCCACTGAATTAGGGCATCGGAGTTGTCTGAGACTGATTTTTTCGAGGCAGACCACTGATTATTAGGAAACCCTCGTGGAATCAACAGTCGTTTAGGAAAAACCTAAGAGGATCGGGTGTGAGTGGACGCTACAGTACAGGCTCCCCACCCCAAGGTCCTGGGTTCGAATCTCTGCTGTTACAGAGATTTTCAGCGGAATCCTGATCCCTACTTCGGTGCTAGATGTACAACACTTTCAAGTATCCCTTCCGTCGGATGGAATGTTGAACTGAGGCCCCTTTAGCACCTTCCGTTGAGTGAAGGTTCATACCAACGCGACGCCGGGTTTCTCTCCACTCGTACTCGCATTCCATTGCCCTCATATGCATCTATCCTCTCACGCAAATGATTTTTGCAGTTCGTCATTCGCCTCCCCAAATAATCTACCATCCAGGAAAACCTGGCCAGGTCATAAAACGTCAAAGAAACTCCTCAGTGGAACACAATACTTATCCAAGAGAGAAAAATTGATGACCGAGAAATGTGGCACATGCACCACTAACGAACAAGGGATGACAGAACAAGAAGTATGCCCTCACGAACGACACACCGACAATAACAATGAGCAACTCATTCACACAAACATGCGCCGAATGAGCACAATAACTCGGCTCCACAGCAGCGCGGATGCTACGAGACCAGGTGACTTGACTGAAAGGTTGAGCGCAGCGGTCCAAAAAGAAAATGTTGCACTCACCAGAAAAACCGTCTGCTCACCGACACAACACAACACTACACGCGATTCGCACTCTTCCGCTGCAATCCCAAGAGACGGTTCGAGTTAAAATCCAACGTGAGTGGGACAGGGATGAGCATTAAACACTCAAACACGGGTAAACACACGCCAGCTGACCAAAGTTTTGATCACAGTGGGTAAAATCACACCCCACAACGTTCGCCCGATGCTTTCACTTCCACGCTCTCGTCGGACTGAAGCAGGTAAGATTTCTCGAGAATAGGGCGCCTTTCCACGACCGCCTCCACTACCTGTTCCCCGCCTCCGAGGAGCTCCAACGCCACAGGTGGTCGCTCTCCAAACCACTGGGAGCCGCTTTTACGCCAGCGCTTACTCAAGGACTCGAGCGGCGGCACCCCCAGGGAAAAATTCCAGGCTGCGCCGGCATTGAAAATGAGTGGACGAGAAGGGGTGGAGGGATGAAATGGGGAAGTCAAGAAAGGGACAAGGCGGCAGGATTCTTTTTACAAAAGGGTGCCGATGGAGAAAAATAGCTCCGGAACTATTAATTAAATTTGGGATGCATCCCAAGAGGTGAGTGTTGAATACTGCTGGATCGTATTAAATTAATTCTACTTCTTCATCCAATTCGACAAAAAAAATATGGATTACCAGGCCCTCTAAAATAGAAAAAATTACCTAAATTAAGGTCATATACTCCAGCTTTTGAAATATAATACCTAAAACTAGCCACGGAAATTGACTCTTGCTATGAAATTTATTTCAAAAGCGAACATCAGTATTTTCAAAATACCGGTCAAACGATGATAAATGCTTCAATTAATAACAGTTTTCTTAGTTAAAACAAAGTGTCTCCTAAAAATACAGGGATCACATGACTTACATAGAGCAGGGTGAGATTCAGGCGTGGGACCATTTCGGAATGGGTTGGCTCTGCTCGGAGTTACAAATACCCGCTCATTCAAGCGGCGTTATACGTGAAGCTCAAAGCTCATCAACGAAGTGAATCAAAAAGCTGAAAAAGGCACATTTTAGCAACGCAATCCAAACGGTAATTTAGGAGAGGAAACTTTTCCTTCGCGTTAGATGTGTAGCCATTGTTACAGAGTATTCTAGCGAGGTTGAATGAGGATCATAGCAGGCGAGCAAGGAGCAGCTCAAGCTACAGGGAATTCAGTATCATTAAGTAAGCACTTATTCAATTACATAACATAAAAATATTATAATATCAAATTGCATGTTTTAAAATAGGTATGTAATTCTACATAGTTATTAACTTTGCCGACCAGTGAATCCGCCAGTGAACAGAACAGTGGCATCTCAATGCCTCAATCTCATATTGGATTGAAAGAAACCATGGAAAAGCAGTTTTCTACTAGGCTGGCTTTGTTTGTATCCCACTCTGATGTGTTTTTACTTGAGCAAAGTATTTTTGCGCTAAACATTCCCACCAAAAAATAAAAACATCCTGACTCTTATCAGTGGTGGGGTGGAAAAATCTGCAAGGAGGACATTACTATCTATTCGGGATAAGGGAAGATCGGCTCCAAAAGAAATACTGATTTATAGTGAAGCGACTGATGTGCATGGAGCTTATACCACAGAGGTAATGTCAATTTAACATGTCTCAAAAAACAAGCCCACCCAGACGTAGGCTATCTAGTGTACAATCTCTCTCAACAGCTAAGTAAACCGAGTTCGCATAATCAAAAAAGGTTTGAATGCCTAGTGATTTCACACAGTTGGGCGCTAATGCTCTATTTGGAACTAAGACACCGAGCGGTAGGAGCTCTCATGTTATGTTGTACGTTATGTTGTAAGTGTATCTTCTTCTTCTTCCTTCCAGGATTAGGCTTTCATCCTGTTCCGGCTTCACATCACCATCTCAAACTTGGCCTCCCAACACTCCTTTTCCCTAATGGCTTATATTCCAAAGCACGAACACCTAGTTCCTCTCTTATAGATGCACTCCTTAATTTATCTCTTCTTGCACACCCCTTCACTGCTCGAAGAAATTTCATTTTTTTTCTTGTCTTTTTGTCTTGTTGTCCAACATTCTGACCCATACAACATTGTAGGGACTGCCATCACCTTAAAGAACTTAATTTGGGTTTCTTTTCTAGTTTTGCCTTTTAAAGTTCTTCTTATTGTCCCACTTATCCTCTAAAAATTGTTTATTTTATTTGTGATATCTTTATCATATTCATAAGTTATATCACATCCTAAATATTGGAAGTGGGATACCTGTTCGAGTATTTTATAATCTATAACAATTTTTGTTCTTATTGGATTGTTTCCTAGGAATGCCATTGTTTTTGTTTTTGCTATTGAAATTTTTAGGTTACATATTTTACTCAATTGATGTAATTTGTGAACCGCCATTTGTAATTTATCTTCTCTATCTTGAATAATAACTTAGTCGTCAGCGAATAGCAATGTATTTAAATACTCAGAGGGTCCCAATTCTATACCTGGCGCCACATTATCTTCCTTCCAATTTCTTATAAGGTCATCTACGTACAGGTAAAACAAAGTTGGCGACATACTGCAACCCTGCCTGACACATTGGTTAATGGCAATTTCTTGAGTCATCTGTTTCACAGTATCAATCACAATTCTGGTGTTTTTATATAGGATTTGAGTAACTTTTATTAAGTGTTTAGGAAATCCTCTTCTCTCCATAATTGACCACAACATATCCCTGTTAACACGATCAAATGCTTTTTCATAATCTATGAATGCTAGATGCGTCTCAAGGTTAAATTATCTTCGTTATTGTATAATTTGTTTTAATTTAAAAATATCGTCAAGTCGTTGTAAGTATATACCTACTGTATTTCGCATGACACGCGCAGTCTTAGGCGTCACCAGTATTGCAATTTAGGGTGGGGCATACGAGCGACTCAATTCGAGTAATACAACAAAATTAACCGAGGAACTACTAATGCTGCTGACAATTTTCCGAGTTGTTCAGGAGGAAGGGAGGAATCTCCCTTCAATCGGAAAAAATACCTTCAGCAGAGGCAATTAAATTTTCTTAAGTCCCACGTCTGGTAGATCCTGTTGGGCGTTCTTCATTATCGCGTGCAAGTTTCTTTGTCAGTTGAGAGATTTTCGGACGTCTGCATTATACCACCTAGGTTCCGTATTGACTTTTTTCAGTTAACTTCGTATTGCGTTATTAATGGCTAGTCGCGTGATGTTACGAAAAGTAATCCATGTGTCGTTTGTAGTATGGTTTTGGCTTAGATTACTAAACTTATTATAAGAGGTCGCCAGTTCCTGTTTTAAGCTATCGAAATCCGCCTTGTGGTATAAGTACACTTTTCTTTTTGTGGCTACCCTTATGTCAGTAAGTGAACGGAATTAGTGACCATTAAGCAGTAAGTGCTAACACTTACTGCTTAATGATCACTGATTCCGTTCACTGCTTTAACGTCAAGGACGCTTTCAGGTATGTTTTTCGCCAAAAGATCTAAAACATCCTATCCTCTCGTGGGTGTTGTTACTAATTGATGCAATGAGTTTGATGTAAAAGTAGGGTATTACGTAGATGTAGATGTACTCTCTGTACACGATTGGCTAGTGATTCTATAATCCAGGAAATTACATCGTCTTCCAAGCCGTAAAATTTTAGTTTAATCAATAATTTTCTGTGGGACACTTTATCAAATGCTTTTTTAAAGCTAAGAAAAACCGCGTCTACTGGAACGTTATCTTAACCGAAGACTAAAATTTCGTGGGCAAACAGTGGCAAATATGCTTCGCAGGATCATCCTTTCCATAAATCATTGTTGTGCTTGTATCAGCGAGTTCTGCGTATCTAGATGTTTCACGACTGGGCTTACAATTATATGTTCAAGGACCTTGCATGAGATGGATGTTAGCGATATCAGTCAGAGATTCGATGGCTGTTCCTTATCACCACTATTAAATATGGGCGTTATATTGGCAATTTTCCAGTCTTTGGGTATTACGTGTTCCTTGATTAATTTTCTAAATATCATCTGCAAGTTGGGTGTCATATCTGAAGATAGCTCTTCATACACGCGAGAAGGAATTCCTTCAGGACCGGGTGACTTATTTGGACTGAACGATTATAACACATGTTCTATTCCGCAAGCATAAACATCAATTGGTGGCATCGTTTGAAGGTAACGATCGTTAAGCGTCACAAATGTATTCTGCGAAGACTTGGTGAACACGCTTTGGAAGAAGGAGTTTAAAAAGTTAGCTTTGTCCGAGCTGTTTCTTAGTACTTTGCCATTATCGTTTCTCAGTGGATTTACTGTAGATATTCTGCCTTGAATTTCCCTTACGCATGACCAAAATGCTTTTGGGTTATCCCGTACTCTTTTACAAGTGTATCCTCTTGAAATCTATGAAGGCATTCCTCAACTCTTCCTATGTGACGGCTTTAGACAACTTATATTTTTCAATAATTAACACGCGATCATCAGTGTATAAATATGCACGGATTTTTTTCATCTTGGCTTGGCATGCTCTCTGTCGCCTCAACGATTTTCTCACTTCCGTGTCGTACTATCTTCGTTCACTGCTCTCTTTTTTAAATTTACTTGGGATATAATTTTTAATTCCTGGATGTACAACGAAAGAAAAGCTTTCCAAGTACCCTCCGCGTCTAACTTAATCATTGATTCTTGGAAGACGGGAAAGGAACTTTTTAGATAAAATTTGAACCCATCGAAATCAGCTCCTTGAAAAATGTAAAATTTTCTTGTTCGTTCAAGTTTTTGTAGATGTGTAAGGAAAACTTAGCTCTAACTACTCTATGGACACTAATTCCCTCGACAGTGTCCACCTTAATACTTGATGTGGTATATTTGAAATCTGGTTGTCGAATGAAATATTTGATAGGGAGATATTTCAAAAATCTTATGCAATGTATAGAAAAGACCAATTAGCGAGAGCAGGAGGAGGTGTGTTTACAGCTGTAAAAGATGAGATCGTATTTAGAGCCGAAATATTTCCAGAAAATGGTGTAGAAAGTCGGTGGTGTACCATCAAGTGCTCGTCGAAAAGAATTTTTAGAAACGCATTTTACAGGCCACTCAATTTAAGTTAAAACACAGTTTTGCAGTTAGATAGGCAGGTGGAGCATTACATCAATCAAAATAACGAATGTAATATTATTATCGGAGGTGCTTTCAACGTTCCCTCAAGAGTGGAAGACGTATAGTTTCAAAAATGGTGGAAAAGATAAGGAGTTGCGCGACACTCATCTCTATACATTTACATCAAACTTATTGCATCAATTAGTAATAAAACCCACGAGAGGATAGGATGTTAGACTAGATAGGACTGACATAAGGGTAGCCACAAAAAGAAAAGTGTACTAATACCACAAGGCGGATTTCGATAGCTTAAAACAGGAACTGGCGACCTCTTATAATAAGTTAAGTAATCTAAGCCAAAACCATACTACAAATGACACATGGATTACTTTTCGTAACATCACGCGACTAGCCATTAAGAACGCAATACGAAGTTAACTGAAAAAAGTCAATACGGAACCTAGGTGGTATGATGCAGACGTCCGAAAATCTCTCAACTGACAAAGAAACTTGCACGCGATAATGAAGAACGCCCAACAGGGTCAACCAGACGTGGAACTTAGGAAAATTTATCATAAATAAAAGAGAGCTAAAATAACAGCAAAAGAGGCCTTAAGAAAAGCACTAATGGAATTCAAGAGTAAAATATTAGGTGAATTTTTGAAAGATAACCCTAAGGCATTTTGGTCTTACGTTAGGGAGGTTCAAGGGAATAAGTCTGCAGTAACGTCACTGAGAAACGGTGAGGGAGAAAGTGTTAGCGATACATTAGATAGAGCAAATATCCTTAACTCATTTTTTTCAAAGTATCTACACTTCATGTCCTCATAATAATGCCGCTACATTGCCTTGCTTGGACAAAAAACCAATACAGCCTATAAATATTTCTTGTCGCGGCCCGAATTTCTAAAGATTTAACGTCAGAAATAGCACCGTAATTGAAAATAGAATATGAAAAATCGCTAGCAGAACGTCGTGTCCCTTGCGATTGGAAAATCGCGAACGTTACTCCAATCTTTAAGAGCGGCGATAAGGAAGATCCAAGTAACTATAGACCAATCTCCCTCACGTCCATCTAGATCAAACTGTTATAACATATAATCTTCAGCACACTTATGAGGTATTTAGATAGAACTTGTTAACTCAAAACCAGCATGGATTCCGAAATGACAGGTCCTATGAAACTCAGCTAGCCCTTTTTCTTCACGATGTTCTTTCCTCTGGAGAAAGGCTCACCCAGGTAGACGCGATCTTTTTTAATTTAAAAAAAGCTTTCGATAAAGTTCCGCATTCAACATTACTTGTTAAGTTAAAAGCCTATGGAATACATCACGATATAATATGCTGGATTGAAGATTTCTTAAGTAACCGCGAACAGAGGGTAGTTCTAGATGGCGTTAGTTCAGATACAGTTAAAGTCACATCCGGTGTACCCCAGGGAAGTGTCATTTGTCTCTTATTATTCCATTTGTATATTAATGATATCTCCACCGTCGTTACGAGCAACAATCACCTTTTCGTGGACGACGCAGTATTGTACAGGCACGGAGTCTGATAGAATTGCGTTGAAGAAAGACCTAGATGCTGGAAACGAATGGTGCGACACGTGGCAGTTAGATTAAATCTTAAAAAGTGCGTAGTAATAATTTTTTGCCTAAGAAGAGTACCTTAACCAACGAGACGTACACAATTAATTAATAATTGTAGAGTCAGTTAGGAGTGATTCTTAATCAGGACTTGTCGTGGGGGAAGCATATACATGAAATTTGCGGATAGGCAAATCGTAAATTAGGATTTTTTGGAAGAATACAAGGAAAATGTGGCAAGAAAGTAAAGGAGCGATGTTTTTTTTTCTCTCGTGAGACCTCACTTGGAGTACGCCGCTAGTATATAGGACCCTTACGAAGTAGGACTAGTTACACATACCTATAGATCGAATAGAGTTAAGGGCAGCTAGATTTGTTATAATTGACAAATTATGACAAACATAGTAGTGTTACTAAATTGCTGAGAGAATTAGGGTGGTAACCTCTATCCGATCGAAGGGGAATAATATAGGTTAAATACTTTACGAAAGTTTGATTAAGACTATTTATGCTGGACGCTCAATATATTTTGCTACAGCCAAACTATTATGGTAGAAACGATCACAGGGATAAGATAAGAAGTAATTGACTGTAGAACCGATGGATTTAAAATGTCAATTTTTCCACGTACATTAAGGGACGATAATAGTTGCGAAAGATCAGTTCTAGGATGCCGACTAGTTTAAATAGGTTTTTTTTAGTAGTGCCAAATATCATAAAATGAATTTTATGTACTAACCTCGCATGGAATTTCCGGCATGATATACCCTTGTATGTTTTAGTACCTTGTAGTGCTATTTATCTTTCATATTGGTAATACTGACCAATTTTTGTATCTTGAGTAGTGTACTGCATGGTAGCATGTTCTTCTACGTATCATTCCCTTGTAACTGGTCTTACTGCGTACTGTTGTCCTGACTGCTTTCGGCATGTCTGGCATCCGGGGGAACGTGAGCGGTTCTCATCAAAACTGGGATGAGTGCTGCATGCCTGGTGTGGAATCATCCCGTGCCACAAAACCTATTGGTGGCTTGCACGGTATTCCGTAGATGTAGATTTGTAGCCAGTAAATAAAGAATATTATCTCCTCTGTTTAGTGCCGTAGCAATCTGAAGTAGTGCGTTTAATGAGAAGGCCTACAGAAGGGACTCACATATGTCTTTATATCTCCCCCCGGGTAATAAACGGTAGGTCTTCCAATCTATAAAGAGGACATTGAAATCTCCATTTATTATTAAATTTCTTTCGGGATTCCTGGATGTGATGCTATTTATCTGCATTTCTACTTCTAAAATTGTATGGAGGTCAGTATAGGGTGGCCTGTAGTACGAGTACACAAATATTGTTTTGTATTTAGGGCATTAAATTGAAAACTATACAGATCTAAGGCTGGTCTCTGGAACAAATTCTGCTTGGCTGACGATTGTATTTTTTACAGACACAAGTACTCCGCCGCAGGATCGGTTAATTCTATCTTTTCAATAAATGGTGAACAATTTTGGGAATACTTTACTATCTGAAATATCGTTCATCAGCCTACTTTACATTGACTAACACGTACATTAACTTCTGTCTTTCTCTCAACAATGGTAGAAAACAGAGTATTCAACGTTTTACCATTACGTCCTCGGAAATTTATTTATATTTATTTCACAACTCTACGTAAAACATGGAAACTACCTTTAAAAATTTATGGCCATTTGTTTTTTATGTACGTGTGAAAACACATGTACATCTACATATCACCCTGAAAGCCACCATAAGGGTGTTTGGCAGGAGGTGACTTATCACCTATATGAACTGCAGTGAAAAAAATAACTTCCTCCAACAAGTACCACATTACCAGTGTACTACAAATGCTACAGAAACTACTAAAATAATCCATTATGTTACTATGAGAACATGACACAAGAGTCATGCAGGGAACATGCAAATCATGGTGTTATCACTACTCGGCAGATTGGGAATCATGCATTAAGTGAAAAGCGTGGATGTTGGCTTTTGAGGTCATACTCATTTGCTCTTGACGTACTCACTGAAGACACTGAAACTGTTAGTTCTGGACCTCCAGTTTAATGCGTTAAGTACTCGCTTGATATACGTGGCAAAACTCGTACCATGTTTATGTCTATCGCTCAACGCCGATAACAAACAAGGAAGACACATATTAAGTGTTCTACGCACGACAGTGGATAATGTTTCTTGCACAGCTTCGATGGAAAACATAGAAGGTAGTTATACAAGACATATCCGTTTGTCATTGATGGACGCGCGAGAGACACGTGAAGCGTCTCATTTATATGGCTCAATTCACATAAAAAACCAAGAAGTGAACTATTATATGTTATATGCACGCACATTTGTTAGTAGTTATTGCACAATTCCTATGGCAAATATGGAAGGTACCTGTTAGAAGTCGCAGTCACTTGTTCTTGATGTACGGGCAGAAACACGGTCAATGTCTTACATATGTCTCTGCATGCCGATAAAAAACAAGGAAGTGTTAGTACATATGGACTACTACATTGAAAGACGTGGAAGTTAACTTTTAGAAGTTACAGTCGTTTGCTATTGATGAACGCACAATAGATACGTGAAATATCTTATATCTGTCGCTGAATTCCGATAGGTACCAAATATGGAAGAAATCTATAAAATGTTACATAGATATAAAATTGATAGTTACTTGAAAAAATCCGATCTAGTAAAACTAGTAAAAATTATAGCCTTTTGCTATTTCCCTAAAAACATGGAAGATAGTTATAGAAGTCATAGCAGTTTGCTGTTGATGCGCGAATACACGTGTAATTAACTTAATAACTTCTAATATGGTTTATATTTATCGTACAGCAGCGGTTGAAAAACCAATTTCCTCCGCGTGACTATTGCAATACAAATAATAAAATAATCTTTGGATTAATTGTTAACTTTCAAAATTTATAAACTATATTGCGGCTGGTCAGTAGGTGCCATTACCCACCCGCGGTGAGGGGTCAACGCCGAGGCTCAGATTTGGATTTGGGGTCCGACTAAATGAGGGTCGACCCTTCCACTAGGCCTTGAGAGCATGTAAAATTTTGTGCGGCCCCAGCAGACGGATTTAAGCCAAAAAATCAAATGTACCCAATTATCACAGAAACTTCTCCGAGTGATGAAAGACACGAATGAAAAAAATCGGTTCAAATAAATACGTGCGAAACACGAGATGGGCATTTCCGCTGACGAAATGGATTTCCATAAATTAATGAAATCTCATTTTTCATTCGATCAAAATTCCATTGAAATAAAACCTAACATGAAGGGCACTGGATATGCATGTTAATTAGATAGTTTCGTGATTGACCATAATTTTATTTTGTTCCACTACTGTTGATTTTGACGTTTATAAGTCTTTTTCAAGTGGCATATAAGTACAATCAATCCAATTAACTCCCACAACGTGATTTCACCGACAATCGGCACTTATAAACACAGGATATATCTGTGACTGATTCCAGGGAAATGAAAATCAAGGAATTATTGCAACAGGGACGTTGTTTCAGGGCTGAGGCCGCCTCAACCCCTCCTCACCCTTAATTTGCCCCTGGGTTGACAAGTGGCGCATTCTTTGATCAGAGGTGTAGTCACAACCCTGGCGAAAATGAAGGAGGCCGAGAACGCTGCAGGAGTGCGTTTACAGGTGTTCTTTTAACGTTCCTGTGCGTTCTTTGGCGTTTTCATAGCGTTTGTCGGTGTTCATCCACTTTCATCTGTTTCTCCCTCACTGTTCTCATGCGTGACTATTAAAATACAAATGCGTTCGTAAACGCTGTTCCGAAGACCTAGGTCAGAAACGTTCGGAGAACACAGAAGAACGCCTTCTGGGAGTGTTTGCCTTTCTGTTCTAGAACACTCAAGAACGCTATCTGACTGGGCTGTTATGGAACGCAAATGAACGCTGCCGAACATCTTGGAACGCTCCTAAAACCATGACGCAGTATTACCATTTTGATGGCAAATCCATTGAGAGAATAACTACAACTCCACTAACAAATCCATTGTGAGAATAAGCTTCTTAGAAATAACAAAGCGCACCCGATCCTCAAACATCAATATCTAATAGACATCTAATGGATATCTTTTAGCGGTTCATCTTCATCTCTGCATTTATTGAAAACACAGCCGTTTTCTTTCCGGTAGTCTTCAAGGGAATAAATGCATACCTTCTATTTCTTTGTGCCAACCCACACAGCACAAAAATCCGTCGCTTGCGAGCCGTGTACACCGCGCGTCTAGTTTCCCAAATGCATATTCAATATCAATAATAAATTAATAATAGCATCCAGAGTGTGGCCTAACGCGGCATGAAAATTGGTGCAATCTTATTTCTTTCTCAATACTACTTCGAAATCATGCATAATAGAACGCCAATAATAATGTGTTATAAAGAAAAGCCATATAAGCGTCCCTGACGTCAGATATGAAGCTTTAAAATCATCAGCCTTAGGTAATAAACGTCAGCTATGTTGAAATCGCGTACTTAGAGCAGAGAGCCATATCTAACGAAGCTACTACATTCTTAATAAAGCACAAAATGCACATGATCATTCAGGGTGCGAAATAGTGTAGGATTGGGGAGTGATAGGTCGTAGGTTCGATTCTCCAAATCAGTAAGAATTTGCTTGTTGTCAATGTTCACCGATATAGGAAGTACTAAAATAATAACTTCAAGGGTCGTTAAGGTCAATATATATTTTTATGAAAATAATTTTATTATGACATATTCCCAAATCCCAAGATGAGTGCCTAACGTTCAGCACGATGCAAAACACACACTAGCATGTTACATTATGTTGATGAACGCTCTCAACACCCTAGACAGGATGTTCTGAAATACGAGTAAACGCTCTGAAACGCTGAAGATTGTGACTCACAGGGCTCCACAGGGCGATAACGTTGCTAAACGCTCTGTAGTGTGTTTGAGAACACTCCAAGGCGTTCACATTTACGCTCGAGAACACACTAGAATGGTGTTCTTAGCGCGTTCTTCACAATTCATGAACACGTCCGTGGTGCGTTCCTAAATGCTCAGAAAACGCTCACATTTTCGTCAGGGAAGAGTCCGGAAGAGAATCGGATGTATATTTCTTCGTTAGAATAGAATCATCATAGGTATTGTACCATTATTAGTAGGTTCTAGGGCAGTTCCTGTCTAGCTTCCCACTTCCTAATCATCAGCCACTCTTGCTACGAGTGAATACCAGGGGTGCCTACACGTGGGTTACATGGTTCAAGTTACGCCATTCAAATTTTTTCGGGGGGGAGGGGAATTTTGAAAAATATTATTCTAATAACAAAGGCGGAAAATTAAATAGAATACAATTTAAACTGCCATGGTAAACGTAATCAGAGGCGTACTAAATGTTGAGGCGGGGTAGGGGGGGTGAGATTTATAAACAAATATTTCAAATTTTTTTAAAGAAGGATATAAGCTAAATATTATGCATAAAAAGATATAGGATAGGATTTTTAGGATGAAAATAAAAAGTTTTGTTCTAACCTATAATCCTTTTATTTTTTAAATATTAAAATTTAATGATACTATTATTTAAATTTATTTATTTTTCAAATTTAAAACAAAGAAGCGGAAAGAAATAACCGAATTTTAGGGGGAAACAGGAAATGGTAGCGGGGTTTGCGCTATAGCTTTTTAGGGGGATCAGAATCCCTGCACATAACCAACCTAATCCTATGTTATGCTCTTCATCCGTATTTCTATTTCAAACCATCAAATAAACCATTTCTTTTCCAATCTCTTCCCCACCATTATGCAATACAACAGCTCATTTACCCAGCAATATGCATTCCAAACAGTCCTTTCTTCTTCAACTTGCCTCCAACATATCTCTTTTGCTCCTTCACAAAGACTCAAATTCAAAATTCAGAATCCAAATATGCATCCAAGGATGCATCCTTCCTCATGCATCAAATTAAACCCATTCAGCAAAACTCTCCAAATAAGAATATTTCTTTTTTTTTCTTTCTCCTCTAATTAGAATATCTTTAAATGCATGTATTTTAGAGCTAACCAAGGGAAAATACTATTAGGAGTTGTATGGAAAGTATCTAGGAACAATCAAACTTGGTGGCCCCCACCACTGGGGAAATAGAGGTCACCGAGGGCGAATTAAGCATTGAGGAATAGGCACGGGTGCCCATCATTAGACTCCCGGCGGTACCTCTGGAGTAAGATTTGGCCATTTATCCATTAATTTTTCTTGTGAAAGGTAACCCCTTTGGTTTTATCCCATGTCTTTGGCATGCTTTCTTCTGGTTGTAATGCTTTAAGAACTACGGAGAAATTTTCCTTTTGAATTTGGTTAGACCAGTCACCAAAATGAAATTATGTTCACAAAAAAATAGTTTTAATAAAATTAGTCACTTTTTGAGGAATTTGGATTGGTATCATTCAGCTCAATTTACAATTTTAAGTGAATCCAAAATTGGAATAAAATGAATTAATCAGTCCAAAAATAAGTACCTCCAAATATTATTAATAGTAAAAGAAAAACAGAACTTCTAGCTCACAATTGTCTCTATAATGAGAGTTTTTTTTTTCGGATTAAGCCTGATAAGAATAGCATCATTGGGCACAGAGGTGGAGCAAGCAAATACACAAGCAAGCTCATGTCTGTAGTTTCCATGGGCAAAAATGGAAGCAAAGTTTGAAAGTTTGGGGTGGAATGCAATCATAACTGGAGAAAAACTTGTAAAGCTATGCTATCCAAAAATATGGTACAGCAAACATTCTTCAAGTATTGAACGCATGAATGGAAGAAGCAATACATTAGGCATAAATGGCAACAAATGGCATTAGGAATGACTAGGCATTAGACTATTTAGATTGCTCATGATTGAACATTTTAATTCACAATCTTAGCTGTGGATTGATAACTACAGGCCACACAAGCACTAGAAGAATATATAATATGAAAATCCGTTGGAAAGAAAGCCAAATTCCTAGCATTACGAGATGTATGAAGACAGTAGGGGAAATATGATATCTCATCATTTGCCATCTCCAATGAGAAGAACCATTTCTCCAGTCAACTATTTACCTACCTTATTTACAGGTCATATGCATTACATTTAGATAAATCTTAGAAATCCATGATTCGTTCTGAAAAAGTAAGCATTAAATACAAAATTTCTAACACCAAAGGACTAGAGTTAAAAACATGAGAAATATGATTAAAGATAAAGCAAGATAGGCTTTGGAAGTGCGGATGAAAAATTTTCATGCAGGAGTTCAAGGCATTTTCTCCCGTGGAAAAGTTAAAGCTGTCTACAGAGGAGTATGAAGTCACTTGAAGGTAAACCTCATCAATGGCAGGGCTATTTGAAGAGAAGTTAGTGAATTTCTCATACCAAATGAAGGGGCAATGGGATGGAGAAAATTTGCTGTGGTAAACTGTTCAAGTAAAGGATTCAGAGGATGAAGGCAAGAAAGTATGACCTATATTAAGATGAGAATTAGATGCAGCAGCTGACAACTCAAGGGATAGGCTGACCTCAGAAATGGAAGAATTCAGCCATATAAATGCATACCTCCTATGGAATGCGTTGTGATAACTGCAAAATGAAGGAACTACCAATGTTTCACCCCTCTCTCTGGTAATAGCTAATATTTTTACAGAATAGTTTGACCCAAAGGCAATGCAGTTCTACCTGAAGAAACTTTTGTCTCGGATGAAATTGGTTGATAGCATGCTCATTATGAGGCCACACTGCAAGGAAGAGCTTGTGGTATTCCTGAACCACTCATATGAGCAATATTTTACCAGAAATATCACTATGAAAATTGAGGAGAAGAGTCAGCTGCCCTTCCTGTGAGCATGAGATGAGTTGAAAGCCATGGCCATGCAGTTCACGATAATAGAGAACATTTTGACCAGCACAGTACCAGAAATGAAAAGAAGGTGCGTGAAAGAATGATGAAGATCAAATGGACAACTAAAATCATCAGGGAAGAAATATTGAGAAGAGTTTGGGAGAAAAGATGTCTACTAAAATCTTTAGGAGTAAAAAACATGACTGATGAAGTTCTCTCTGGTTTCCATCCAGGTTAGTGGCTGCAAAAGCGACATTTTGACAGCTTACTGTGCTATAAATCTGGAAGTGAAAAAATTCATTGGGTGTAATTTGTGACCTAACAACCTCTAGAAAGCAATATTGGAAAGAGATAAGGAGAAGAAAAACCAAGGGAGACCAAGGATGGAATATAATGGCATTGGTTTAGATGAAGACTTAAGAAAGGTATATACCAAACCAATCTTCGCTCAACCACCTTATGGTTAGTTAAAAAAAACAAAGTCTGTTCTAAGGTCCATCAACAACCGGCCAATAAATTGGTAGCATACCACCCCTCTTGTCTCAAGTCCATGAGCCTACCAAAAGATTTTGATGCCTGCAGTGTTTTGACCAGAGATGAAGAGCCATTACAGAGAAGCTCTTGACATCAGCCATTCAATCTTAAGATAGGTTGACTGCATCCCTCCCTCTCATCTACAAACTCCTAAATATTCTTGCAGCTCCTCTGTGACATATTCAGTTTTAGTTGGTCCATGAACTTGTCACTTGGTCTTTCCTTCAATTATTATGTTCCTTGCTAATTTATTGAGTCTCAGAGGGTAGCATATCCATTTGAACCTCATCTTCTTGATAGTGCTCCATATGATTTTCTATTCTTTCTCATTTCTGATCCTATTCATCCATTTCATAATCAGCATCCACCTCCATCACCAAGTTTCGAAAGCCTCTATTCTCTTCTATTCCAGTTTTACTTGATACCTGTGATTCTTCTCCATCTACATGCTACCCTGCAAGCCACCATATTGATGTGAAGGAGGAGATGTTAAGATACTAGCCATTTAAAGGAGTAGGCTATAGAGAGGTGATATGATGAAGTAAATTTTGGGAGTGTTGAGTGATTGGAGTGGAGTTAAGATTTTGATATGGACACTTATTGTGAGTGGGAAGAATGAATTTTCATACTTATCTGTTATGCAATCTATTACTCTTATTTTATCAAGTCTTGATTTCAATTTGAACTTGCATATTTAGTGCCGCATCAAAATGATATTCTCAGTGTCACACAGAAACTCATCAGTTCAGAATTTCTCCAGTAATATAAGCCAACCACGTAGCCACCGAGTCCATAGCCACTCAAAACCTAATCCTTCTAAATTTGTGAAACATAATATATTCTCTCGTAGCAGTATTTAATGAAGTCCATAGCTTTCCTTTGTATTATATTTATTATACTGATAAATTTTCTGTGCAAGATACCAAATGCTCGTGAAGTATTTGAGGTGTGGTTTAACCAACTAACCAAAGCAAAGTAGCACCTCTCTTCCACTATTTCATCTGAGGACCTTCCTACTATATACTTGATAAATCCTCATTTATTTAAGGCTGAGCTGCATATGTTTGGCATATGTGCCCTCCACAATAGGTCTGAAGTTAAGGTGATCTCAGATATTTGACTTAATCATAAGACTTTACGTTTATTTTGACAGTGTAAAAATTGTGGTTGTGTGATGATTGGCAGTGATGATTCTAGAAGCACATCACCCCACTAATGTTTCCAGGTACCTTCCAAATTGTAAGCCAAGTTTCTTATAACACAACAGTAGTTTTTCATCAAGAATACATTTTTGGTTTGATATGCTTTGCATACTTTTCGGCACAAATGCTTTATCTTAGGCAAGTGAAGGATTCCTTGTTCAAGTACCTCTTTTCCGTGTAATGTCAGCCTTCAGCCAGCCAGCCTTCAGCCTTCAATTTCTTCCCATTGATCTTCAAGTTGTATCCTTGTGATACTAAATTTGTTGAGTTCAAAACTACTTGCAAATCTTCGGGCTTCTTGGCAAAGTGAAAAGAAAAGTCATCGGGAAAATGAAGAATCTCATTTTCTCCTCCATCCCCCTAAATCCCTTAATTTGCTTTTTTTACACTTCTGTGACTGATTCTTCCAGGTGTATGTTGAAAAGTACTAGAGAGGGGCTGCACCCATAGCCAACTCCAGAGCTTACTTGCGTGTCTATTTTTGTTCAGTCCTTCATTCTCATCATGATGACTAGGCTCTTATAGAATGAGTGGATTATTCTTTTATCATAGCAATCAATGCCTATTCTTTATCAGTAATTCAAATATCTGACTCCATTCCATATTGTCATAGGGCTTTCCCTGATCAGTATACACCACATTAAGTGATTTGTTGACTGTGGGCAGAGTAAGGTAGACAAAATATTCCATACCTCTCAAATCCTGGCAAAGCTGCGATTCGCCCCATCCCCAATTGATACATATATTCTTTTATGTGAAAATTTGCATACAGCATATGATCTCTCTGATTTCTTGGCTCTTCTCTTTATCTTTTCCTCAACCCTAAGGTAGATGGGCATTAAACTTCTTTCTATCTAAAGCTAATGTCTTGATTTCAGAGTAACTCCTCCCTATCAT
Source organism: Ceriagrion tenellum (assembly GCA_963169105.1). Classification (NCBI taxonomy): domain Eukaryota; kingdom Metazoa; phylum Arthropoda; class Insecta; order Odonata; family Coenagrionidae; genus Ceriagrion; species Ceriagrion tenellum. Next base: position 41,061,968 of record OY720636.1, on the reverse strand, counting down.
GATCTCATTCAGGTATTTATGTCTTGGTCTTCCTCTTCCAGCTCTTCCTTCCGCCATTCCTTCCAATAAGGTAGTGATCAAACACATATGCCATAACAGGTGTTCAATCCATCTGTTTCTCCTCTTTTAGATTGATTTTACCAGTGTTTATTTTTCCTCAATTCTCTCCAGAACCTTGACGATGGCAACATTCTCTGGTCCAGGTTATTCTAGTAGTCTTCTCCAGCACCAAATTCAAACACTTTCAACTTGTTCTTTTCTCCTTTCCTTAAGTCCATGTTTCTGAGCTATATGTGCACACACTCCATATGTAGCTTTTAACAAATTCCTTATGAGTTTGTTGAGAGACATTTTTTTATGTCAAGAAAGTTTTCTTCTTGATAAAGGCTATTCTTTCTTGTGCTATCCTACTTGTAACATCCAGTATGCATCTTCTTTGAGATTTTACACAGTTAACAAAATATTTTAAACTAGTGACTTACATAAGTTATTTTCCTTCCAAATATACTCCAGCATTCTGAGGTCTATCTCTTGTGAATTTCATTATATTGGTTTTGTTCCTATTAATTTTCATTTTCCCTCACTCTAGCAAAATCCAAATAAGAAGTATGAGAGGTTTTCTACAATTCTATTCTACAACCTTGGGGTGAAAGATCATGTTTTTGGATGAATGCAACTGCAAGCTCAGAGTGCCATAATCTTCACATCTCTAAGTCGTTACTTTATTTGGTACTGTACCCTTCTAAATATTCCAAAAAATCATTCCTCTGCTTGAGCAGTCTTTAATTATCCTCACAGGATTTCTTTATCAGAACCATCAACTGCCTTGATGAGTTCTCAATTTATATTATCTGCTTTAGGTGCCTTATTTTCCTTAGACTCTTTTACTGCCTTCTTAGATTCACTCCTAAGGGTACGCTCTCCATCTGTCGTCTTGTCATCCTTTGTCCACTTTCAGTGTGGATTGTCAGTCAATTCTCCATGGGGTCTGTTCCTATGTACTGCTTTACAATCTATTCTTTAACATTTTACCTGCATCTTCTAGGTCTTTTAGCGTCTCCCCATTCTCATTTATGATATTATTGGGCTGTTTCTTTCTTACTGCCAAGCACCACCTCTCAAGATAGTGTGCTGTCTCAATATTTCCCTTCAAGATATTGCCGTCCATTACATTGCAGAAACTTACCATATTTTACCTTCTTGGATTACTGTTTGGTTGGTTCCATAGCTTTTTGGCTTCGGCTGCCGCATTATTGTTTTTGGATTTATGTATTTTCGTCTTTTGTCAGCAAGTATAAATAATCAGTCGTAATCCATGGGCATCTTCCGTTCTCTAATACTCGATACCTGCTCTCCTGCAATTTCCAAAATCATCTTTAGAGCACTCCTCGTTGTCATGAATCTTTCCCCGTCTTTTTTCCAGTAGGTTATTTTTTCACCAGTAAGCACATTTGAAAATGACATTGCAGATATTTCGATGGTTTTTATTGAGAAAACTAGTTAATTAAATCTGAAGAGATTATAAAAGCAAAATTTAACAAAGAACTAACCTTAAAATTGAAGAAAATTATAATGTAATTATAAGAAGATTTTTATTGCTTTTTAGCGAAATTTCCCTGCAATTCTTGAGTTTACAATGCGGTGCGATTCGGTTGATGAAAAAATACGATAAGTTTAGAAAGAATTATTATACTTACTACATAGATATTTCCAGTGTTTCTTGTGAACAATTTCAGATAATAATGGTCAAATTATGCAATGAAAAAAAATTGCAATAAAAATTAAGAGATCTAAAGATGAAATTTAACTTTTCACTCACAGGTATCCCTCAATAACTTAACTGCACACGAAAGCTTCCATCAACCGTTCAATTTGAACCTGCCACCAACTTGGAGAAACAAAAGAAAATCGCTTCGTAAAACAGCAGAGTACCGTAATCCACGTATGAACGTGATGAAAACCGATGTCAAATTACAATCGCAAACAATAACAAGAGTAATTTTTTAATTTTTCACCTTATTTCTTAAAGTTAGACCTAGACATGGAAACTCTGAAGGAAAAGCAAATAGGTGAGTTTTCGTCTTCCAAGAAAACTAGCTTAAAGCGGAATTTATGGTGTAATTAGCACTTCAGTATACTTACATTGATATCTATCGTTCATACCTTCCTGATTTTCAGAGGCAATCAAGCAAATGCTTAACCTCAATCAGCCTGCTTCAAAAGTTGTTGCTGCCGAGCCTGTTTGGAAAATTCTAATTTATGACAGATGTGGTCAGGACATAATATCTCCTTTGATATCTGTGAAAGAGCTGAGGGAAATGGGAGTGACTTTACATGTGTAAGTAAAGAAGTTTCTGTTAGTACACACTAAACCCCAGCCATAGGCCACTTAGGATTGAACGTTACATACCCCGGAAACTAAAATTTGCTAGTTTCTGACGGCCCTCTGTTACTTTCTAGTCAGCTGCATGCAGACCGAGACTCAATTCCGGATGTGCCAGCTGTCTACTTTTGTCTTCCTTCCGCCGAAAATCTTGCCAGGATAGGACAAGACTTACAGAACAATTTATATGATGCCTACCACCTTAATTTCATCTCCCCAATTTCACGCCATAGGTTAGAAGAGTTAGCTGCAGCTGCACTACAAGCGAATTGCGTGTCACAAATTAACAAGGTATTTGCTTCAAAAGTATTCCAAACATCACTATGAGAAGGGCAGCATAAGCTGTACATTATTGTGACTATCTTTCGCCAGGCTCTAATCGTGTTCTGGATTATTTACTCCTTTACTTTGCTATACTCTTCGCATTGAAAAGGATTTTGGAAACCCAGTTAAACTGAACTCTCCATTTTGGGTATTTCAGGTTTTCGATCAGTATTTGAATTTTATATCTTTGGAAGATGACATGTTCATATTGCGGCATCAGAACAGTGACCCTATTTCCTACTATGGTAGGTATTTAGTTATTTCATCCGTATTTGAGCTGCATGCTATGAGCGGCCAAATTGAACGCAAGGTGACTAACCAGTGCTTTAATCTTTACAGCCATCAACAAAGCAGACGTTGCAGACACTGAGATGGAGAGCATAATGGATACAATTGTCGATAGCTTGTTTTCTGTATTTGCCACTTTAGGTATATGTTTTTATAAATTATTGTTGAAATTAGAGCCTAGTATGTTACTAGTCTTTCATGAAATTTTGGATTTATAGCTCAACTGAATAACTTTCAATTCCTATGTTATCATGGAAAAAATAGGAGCGGTGCCTTACATAAGAAGTCCTCCAGACAATGCTGCCGCAATGGTAGCTGAAAAATTGGACAAAAAGCTGAGGGAAAACTTGGGAGATACAAGAAATAACCTCTTCATCATGGATGCGACTAAAGGAAGTCAGTTTAGGTGAAGTATTTCTTTATTGTACCTCTTCTTTTCTCCCTAGTATTAATTCTCCACAAATAAATGGTAACTTTAGGGATATGTCTAAAATAATGCATCTGGTCTTTGATTCCTTAAGCGCTGTACACCTACATAAGTGCACTAGTTTCCCCTTTTCCTCCCCATTATTCTACTTTTTGTAATGTTGGCCAAATTTCACCCTCGAAAATCTCTAATAGTGATATTGTTATCTCTAAGCAAATTACAAGGTATTATCATCTTATCATGAAGGAAACTTGCTGTCCAAGAACTAGGTAGAGGACTAAAAAATATTCCCAAAATTTCCATCTGATTTTGTTGAAAATTGGCTGGGTGGCAGTATATAGAGCAGTGAAGTTACTCATGTGACATTTCTTACACTAAGTTGCCATGAGCCAAGATCCTTAGTAATTGTAAGGTCATTTAATCCATGGCATGCAAGCTTCTCTGGTTCACACATGAGGACTGTCATTAGAGAAAAATTCTTCTATCACAGGGATATCCAAAGAGGAGGAATAAGTTAGTCATTGTGAGATCCTTCGGTGTATTGTCTTTAAGTGGGTACTTGCCATCAGTGACTGTACTGTTGCATCTTCCATATCCACCCGAAGAAATTGACTCCTTTGTGAGAGAGGTGCTACCCCTTTTGTTTTTAACTCTGGTCTATGCTCAAAGGTGAAAAGCATTGAGTTACTTCTTCGTTTTTATGTAATCCATCCATTTGATCTTCGACATCCTTCCAACACCAGATCTTGAAAGCTTCAAGTCTTTTCTGGTCTGCTTTTTAGGGGTCCATGCTTCAGATCCATAGAGTGTCATTCTCCTCACATATGTTTTCACATTCTGTTTCCTTATTCATGATCCAATCTTCTTTGATCGTAGTTGTTGTCTTTTCATCATGAGTGCTTTCTTAGCTTGAGCTTTTCTTTTCTTGATGTCCATCATACTTCTTCAGTCCCAGGTGATGGCATTTCTGAGGTAGGTGAAGGAATCCTTGTACTCCTCTTTCTTTACACTTGTTGTGGCTTCAGCATTCTGCTTCTGTTCTGTGTACTAGATTTTAGGTTTTTGTCTTCTTTATTGTCATGTTGTATTCTTGGAGAACTTGGTCAGTTGTGTTTGGTGATCATTGAATGTCGTCATGAATTCCTACTATGACTGTGATATCATCTGCTGAGCATTATTATATCTTCTCTGTTGATGTTATTTCCATTCAATCCTTGGCAAGCATTGACATTTATGGATGGCATATCAAAGGCTATGGGTGAAAGCCAAATTGAAAGAGGAACTCATTACTCAGGCATGTCAAGGTTTTGATAGGAAACTTGAATTTCAGTGCCTTAGTTCAGTTTTGATAATTTCAACTCCTACACCAAATGAAAACTGACATTTGGGTAAAGCTCCTTTAATCCTGTTGCTGTGCACAAGTGTGCATTGTCATCAGTTGCATATCTCTCTATGAGTATGTCTCGTCATCATTTTTATTGATGTTCTTCATCTCTGTGGGCACTGGATTAAAAATCCTGCGCATCAAAAGGGTAAATATCATTGGATGGATACCGTAGAGGCTGGATATCTCTGAATGATGTATTGGTGTTCCTAATGTCTGCCCAGACCACTGGGATTTGAAATTTCGGTTGGTCAGGAGGAGATAATTGCAAGGGATCCCTGTGATTCACAGGGAATTCTGGGTAGAGATGCTTTTTGCTTTTAAGACTTACCGGGTAGCCAGTGATGACATAACTGTAGCTTATTAATAGACCCATGTCTGGGGTGCGATCAAAGTTTCCTATAAATCATGTGCCACATAAATGTTAATTTACAACTGTGCTCATGAGAGGAGGAACATGATTGTCTCTCTTCATGTTTTATCAGGTACTTTGAAACACTAGTTTTTATTGATTGGGTGCATTCATAGGGCTAGCTGAAAGTGTTGACCATCCAGAGCTGTTTGCGAATAACAATACAGACAACATGACAGAAGGACCTGTAATCCCTCCCCAGATTGTCTATCATATATCACAGGTATCTTAACCATTCACATATTAAGTTTTGTTGTATGCATAATGTTTTTTAATTGTTTGTTGCATTGATAGTTGTGTGTCATTGTTAAATTGGTTTTTGGGGACTTTTAAGAAGCTTGCATGTTTGCCAAAGGATACTTTGTTTATCCATATTTCTCATATCTATGTGTTGCAAGAATTTGATCATCTAACTGATCCAAAGAAGCTAACATTTTTTTAGAGTGTTCTAATATGTCATTTTTTTTAAATGGATGCAAGATGTGTTTTCCTCAGGAAAATATGTATTGCATAAAGATGAGGTTCTGACCCATCTTCAAGTGTCGATTCATTGGAAAAATTCTATGATGATTGTAAATTAAATGTACATACTAGATAGATACAGTGTTGCTACTAGTATGCATTGTCTAATCCTCATACAGAGAAAAATGCTTTGGTCAGTAAATATTCGGGTTCTCTAATTATTATCTAAATATTCTGGTCTATATTTCTCATACACTCTACTCAGTTTCAATCAAACATCAAGCTGTAAGAGTTCCACATTCCAGGAATTTAATAATGCATAATTTCCCTTAATACTTTCAGTCTGTTAGTTAATTGTATTTAAACTTGGGTTTTAATGCTGACCAGTGTTTGAAATGCTTGAAAGTCCAATTATAGTAATTTCCCTTAGAATACTGATGTTCATGATTACCATGCCCTTGGCAGTGTTTCTTTTTATTGTATTAATTATCGTGACAAAAAATAGGCCTCAAGAGAATGGAAAACCTTGTGGTTATACGTTTGTTACAGAATGCCATATTCTATAAACGAGAAAAAATTGACTAATATGTATGCATCACCCTAAAGATTATGCTAATTTACTATTTAAATTGTTTATAATTTTCCTGTCTGTAATGAAATATAATTTACATTTGTTTGCCAGGTATAAACGACCATTGTTGATAATCTTGGATAGAAATATGGACATGGCCACCCCATTGCATCATACATGGACTTACCAAGCATTAGCTCATGACGTTCTTGATCTTACTCTGAATCGAGTTGTTGTTGAGGAGACAATGGGCCGCCCTCCTAGTGGAAGTGGATCTATTCGAGCAAAAACCAGAGCATGTGATTTGGACTCGAGGGATAAATTCTGGGTTGCCCACAAGGGGAGGTAATATTGACCTATGTGCTACTGTCAGTCATGTTCTTATTTTAGTATGGTTGGAATTTGTGTTTCCATGTGTGAAAGTGCATGCCCATGTGAAGATTATTTGAATAGTAAATGCTGATATGCCCTCCTCTAAAGTTTTTGGAAATTTAGTGGTAAAGGTGCCCTTGTTGACAGTTGCAGTTATGTGACATTGTTACACATTAGTAATTTATGTGTAATTTCCATAAGTTTAATTTTTTTTGTTTGGTGAAAATTAAAATTTGCAAATTCAATCCACTTGTAACTTAGCAGTATATGAAATATAGAGAATTTGCAGTCTTAATGCTTGCTCTCTGGCTTTGACCATTTGTAATTAATAGTAATCATATTTTCATGGGTTCATTTAATGAAGGTAAATTTATATTATCTTGAATCTTTCTTATTGTGAATGCTAAGTTTGTGCCTTTTGTTGCTTAGTTTAATGAAAACAAATTTTTATTTTTAAAGTGGTATATATGCCAGTTTTTAATCTCTAACATTTAGTATTGATAGTGTGGTGATGGCGTTTTTTAGTTGATGCAAATTTTTATTTTAAGTTTATTTTTCCTTTAATTGTGTGTCTTTTTGGCTCTCATGCAATCAGATAGAGGTTGAGTATTAAGGGTGGCTTGTGATGAATGCCATGCTAAAATATCAGCTGAAAATTAGATTGAGGTCTAGTTACAAAAGAAAAGCTTCCGAGAAACTCTTTACCAGCTCGCAAAATGTGATAAATGCAAATTTGCAATCCTGGTCTGACCTTTATTTGATTATTTGATTTTCAACCTTCCATTAGCTGTATCACATTTATAAAACTCTGAACAATAGGCATACTATTCAACACCGCAGTATAGAATTTCTAGTCAAATATGAAGGTCTCACTGAGAACAATTATGAACCAGTTGTTAGAGTGCCAACATAACATTAATTGCCTTGTCAACAGACGTATGTGATGAAAATTAAGCGTGAGAAAATAAAAGCATTGGGATTACCAGAAGAAATGAAGCCAAGAAAAATACTGAAGTATGATAAGACAGCAGCTTGGATAAAAGTTGATGCAAAGCTCTACACATTTGGAAGATAATGGCTTAAGCAGAAGAGAAATTTTATAACCTAATTAAATTGATGAAAGGGATACTTGAAATGAAGATAATGAAACCTGTGATGAAGAAATCGGATAATGAAGGCTCTGAAAAAAAGATAAATGAAAACTGAGACCTTATGTGGTTTTCAAACCAGATATGGAGGGTTTTTATAGGTAGAGACCCTTGTGATGAGTGTGTTGAGGAGGATGGAGGAAATAAAATTGTATAGGGAAAGAGATAACTGATGAAAAAGTAATTTGCTGGGGAGGGAGAGAAGTTGTGGGAGGGAAACACTAAGAGGCAGAACTGGTGAATGGAGGATATAATTAGATTGAAAGGAGTGCTGACAGCCAAAGTTGATGGAAGAAGGAAGGAGAGTAAGGAAGAGTGAGAGGAAGAATGACCTTGAAGGTCAAATGAAGAGGGACACTCGTGAAGTGTAAAAATAAAATCATGCTTGGAAATGAGGCTTCAACCATTCAATTTCAATTCATTTTCTCCAACTGATCTTTGAGTAGATAAAATTGCATGTAATCAGCAAATAAAATTGGAGATGTTAATGGTGGTGAAGGGTACAGTATATCGTATGAATTTGTGTGGGATGGAAATTATTGAGGATAACGTCACAACAGTGTGACCAAATGTGCCAGCCAGAGTGCTGGATTTATTTGTGGAGCTAAGCTGCTAACTTTTGTCTTCTCTCATCATTAACTATTGTATATACTGTATTTCTGGCTGATAACATGCTCTTTTTTCCTAAACAAAGCATTCGAAAATTGGCATGCATCGTATTAGTTGAGGGTAAAGGTACATTTTCATGCATCTGATTTTGCATCACCATCAGAATCACCCATCCCTTTACTTACACTGCAGACTGTGTTGTGGCAGCAAGCTAAAGGTGTGCCTACAGTCATTCATTTGTTTATGGGATGATATGGTGGATTACTTAAATACAGTTTTATTTTTGGAGGCCTACAATCCAATTTTCTACGTGTAAATTGTTTGTACACTCAAATCTCCATATAGCGGACATGTATGGGACCGGAAAAATTGTCTGCTATTGAGAGGTGTCCGCTATTCAGAGGGGGCTGCTGTCCGGACAATTACGGCACAGTTTGTATGTGCTGTAACTGCGTCGTTTAATAAAAATATAAGAATTTTAATACCTTTCAACAATTTTTTTATTTTCTATATATTGAAACAATACTCTTTTAGCATTAATATTCGTGAGAACCCATTTATGCCTCAGAAATAAGATCATTTGTCCTGAGGGATTGGTCTTCTGTGCATAATCACTCATCTATTGTAGCATATTCCTCTTCTACTTCACCCACAAAATTCTTCATTAGCATTTCCAGTTCTTGGTCAGAGTTGCCGCTCTCTATCATAGAATTACTGTCCTCCTCATCGTAATTGAATCCTGCCTTAATGAAGCAATTACGGACAGTTGCTCCCTTAAAATCATTCACTGATGAAATAGTTCATGGAATAGCTTCGAGAATAGTGATACTTTCTGATATTTCATTTGCTTCACTTTTGTCTTCAATTTTCAATAAAATATGCCTCAGTACCCTTTTTCTGTATACGATTTTGAAGATTTGTATCACCCCTTGATCCAAAGGCTGACAAAAAAATGTCGTATTAAGTGGGAAAAAAAGTAATTTCATATTTTATAACTTTCAGTCCGGATGGGATAAAGCATTATCAAGGAACAAAATAACCTTTCTTTTCTCCTTGCCCATTTTCTGATCGAACTTTGTAATCCAGTCGGTCATGGTGTCACGAGTCATCCATGCTTTTTTGTTCGCGTACCAGTAAACACCAAGATTGTTTACATTTATGTTCTTAAAGCATCGTGGTCTGAAGGATTTTCTAATCACCAGCGTCATTTCAAATTCACTAATGAAATTTGCACATAATAATAATGTGACTCTTTCTTTGGAAACTTTTCCACCTGAACACTTTTCATTCTTCAAACATATGGTTTTCTCCAGTAATGCACGAAAGAAAACTCCGGTCTCACCGCAGGTGAATGTTTCTTTCACTGTAAGTTTTACACAAATCCTTTAGTTTGGACTTCCACTCTTGCACAGTTTTCTCACTCACGGAAGCTGCTTCTCCACACCCATTATTGAATGATATGTTGTGGTGTAATCTAAATTTTTCTAGCCAAGCATTCGATCCCTTAATGTCAGACACACCCATTTCTTTTGCAATTTCGACTGCCTTCCCTTGGATTAATGGACCAGATATTAGAATATTAAATGAACGTGCCTACAAAACCACTCCTAAGTGAGGCTATCAATTGCCAGCCCGTCAGTTTTTGGAAACTGTCTCTTGATGTTTTCACCTTTGTTCTCAGCCCATTCTTTCAACAGTAAGAATGATTTCTTTTAAGAATGTCACTTACTTGCGTCTTCCGATGCCAAATTTCTCTGCAATTGTACGAACACTTAGCATCCCTTTGTCTGATGCATGCATGATGTCAACTTTCTCACGAAAACTCAGCCTTTTCCTTTTTCCAGCCATTGTTCGGTGCCATGAAATGCAAATACTCTTTGAAGGACGATGCCCGAGCAGTTTCGTATTCCTGGGTCTTTACCTATCTGGGTCTTCACCTATCACCTCGCGAAATTTAAAGGAGACACTAAGGCTATAGTGTCGGAAATCTGTCTAACCTAGCAGGCCACAGTCATACATACCCCTCCTCTTCCCTTTAACACTCCGACTTTCGCGCTACTTTGTACAAAAGTTTGCCTACTTTGTAAGTGCCTGTGCCAGTGCTCATGATCCCCCTCTTCCTTTCTTCCTTCAATTTCTGGATAGCGCGGAATATCTGCATTGTTTTCTATCATTTGACCCCAGTGTCCGGTGTACTTCTACAGTTATGTGCATTCGGGTCTGTCTCTCTCCCTTACTATCCCACGTATCCAGGCGAGAGCCGCCCGTCTTTTGCGCCAGCTTGCAGGTCTTCTGTATCCAGGTGCCAGTTTGGGCCTCAGTCACCAAAACAGATGGTTCAAAGTCAATTCTGTAGGAATTCCGTATCCCTGCCGGACTGAAGCATTCGCTTGGTAGGCACATAAAGCTTGGGAATAGAAGTAGAGAGGTCCCCAATTAGCCTCCTCCATCTCTCCAACTTCCTTATCTACATCACTCTATAGACTTCATCTTGCTTTGCTGCTCCCGAGCATCTTCCTTCCCTTTCAATCTACCTCTTTCCACTCAACCGTCTCCCCTTGGTAGTCAGCAGAACCCCATACTGATAATTCCACAACACCCACAGTGAGGAATGCGTGGCAATAAAAAAAGGAAGGAGCACCAACCAGTAGACCAACTAGGTGTTTCTCCCTAATTGTTCGATGTTTTTTTCCTGGATAAGTTCTTTGTAAGCAATAGGCTTTCAAGAAATGGAATTTTTTTGGTTTGAAGGAAGAGAAATTTTCACAGGATAGCACGTGGTGTGTCCGTTATTGGAGGTAATTGTGGCAAAAATATTCATTTTCTGCTGTCCGCATCCGTTATTAAGAGTGTCCGCTATTTGGAGGTGTTAGTTCCATAAGGTTCAATGTTCTGCTGCTGGGACCTAAAAAACAGTCCGCTAATGGGAGGTGTCCACTATTTGGAGGTGTCCGTTAAGGGAGGTTTGACTGTATTAACGGATGAGGATAGTAATATTTCTCTTGTTAAATCTATCCTAGAAAATAAATATTCATCTCATAGGTAGGTATATCTGTTGCGCAAGTATGTCCTATTGGCAGGGAAATACATTATGTAATAATTTCTAATTTATTCCATCCTTTATATGTCATGTCTACTTCTCACTACTATTAGTGCTTACTATATTGTTTGGATATCCTTGAATCCATGTTTAAAACACTAAGAAATAAATACTATTGAGTAAATTTCAGTGAAATTAATAGATACCCTCTTTTTGAGGTAGGATTAAATTTAATTCAGTCAAATGAGTGAGCCTCTGCAGAATGAAACCTTGCTCTAACATTACTACACCTTGGTAGAGGTGATGGTGGGCATGACAAAATATATGCTGACTGGTCCCTTATATGCCGTGTGTGAATGATTCAAATTCTTTGTACTATTTTCATCCAAAGAATTATTGATTGTCTTAATATTTTCATCATTATTATTTTTATTTGCATTTTTATGTATGCATGTACAATATATCCAACATACTGGGAGCAATTTAGTAAAAATGATTTATTATTTTCAGTCCATTTCCAACTGTGGCTGAAGCAATTCAGGAAGAATTGGAGCAATATAGATCATCAGAAGAAGAAGTTAAAATGCTTAAGGCATCCATGGTGAGATTTTCCCCCTTGATTGTTTTGGTGATTTCCTTCTATTAAAATTCACTTTTTGAAGGAAATCATTCTTAATTTAGTTATTTTGCGTAATATACAGATGCAATTCACTTCCATAATGGGATTTTTTCGTTATTATTTAGCTTCTCCAGAGGCTAAGCCTCGTTGTGATAAGATAAGATAAAAAAAACTTACCACCTCTGAGTCCCGAGTCGATGTCGATGTGACAACACGGTTGAACCACCCCCCTTGCGGGAAGGCAATAAACAAATGGAACGGGACAAAGAACTTCCTCCCTACAGTTGGGGTGGGAGAATAAGGGGGGATATGCTCAATGGAAAAATTTTGACCTGCGAAGGGAAATTCTTAAAGGTGGGAGGAGGGCCCAGGCTTCTGTTCACATAAAATGTGGGAATGTGAAATAAAGTGGGATAGCCTGTTTTGGTCGCTCCAAGAGACCAAGACTGTTCTTGTTGACGACGACTGCTGGAAAATGTGGAAAGCCCAACCTTTGTATTCGCCATGTGTAGTGGTAATTCACGAAGTTCACTTACGTGTTTATTTAAACTTGCATGCTACACATTTACAGGCGTAAATGGAATCTCAAGATACAATTAACTATTCAAATTGACTATATTCTCCAAGAGAAAAATCTATTGCCTGGACTAAGATTCGATTTTTGTATAAAAAATAAAGTTTTTATTGTAGCTTGTATCATAAATGTTTCCTCCACCGCGTTTGGAACAATCGGACTTGGCGTATTTGAATTTTAACGATATATTTATCCCACAAATAGCTTTACAACTCCCTCTTAGAAACAGTATTTACTTCAAAGTTGAATTGAAATAACACTACACTCAATTATTCTAGTGTTAGATGTTTTTAAACCAACTTCCCCCACTCAACCATAGAATTCAGCATTCACTCAATTTTGGTTACCCGTTAGAAATTACTTGGGATTAAATACGAAGCTTGCCGGATAGAGACATCATTTTGCCACACGATGCGTTAACACTTGGTCCAACTTTGTCTCATCGGCATGTATTACAGTGCAACATTCTACTTCATAAATTAAAAAAAAACTTAGGTCGAGAGGTAGGGACTCAATCTAAATGATTTCCCAGAGCAGCTTTCAAAAATCAACTCCTAAGCTTATCACAGCCATTGGGTTGGGTATGTTGTTTATGTTGCATTTGGAAGACAGAATTGGCCACTGGCGTTCACATCGCACTTTTTCTGCCGTGATCATTCTAGGAAGATGTCATTAAGGCTGGTTAAGTACATTCGTAAATTGCCGATTCATTGCATTTAATTCACCTTACAGAACTCTACAATGACACCAGAAGAACTTCATTATTCTATGGACATCCTCCCTAAATTCAATGACACTGTTATTGTCTTGATGATTATGAGTAAAAATGAAATAGCTTCTATTGAAGGAATATATGGCGGTCAGCTTTGAATATCGGTAACATTTCTTTTGTAATCTATATAAAAAGGGTATGGCAAAGGAGAACAACTACTTCGGCTTCTTATCGAAACAGAACATTCATATTCAAAGTAATTATAAACAGGAAATATTTCCCAATGGAAATTGTTGGCTAGACATACCTCAATAATTACTGGTTTTATTTAAACAAGTCATATTGATTCAATTGTCATACCTTTGCGATAACATATGATATCTTGTTGCTTAACTTTGTTTGTAATGATGTTACGATGTCTCCATTTTATTTCTCTTGGATGGTTGAAATCGACCAAACATATAGCCTTTAAACTAAATCCCGACGGTTAAAAATTACTCAATGTCACTTATTTGACTCTGAAGTGCCATAATTACTATCTTCAGCTCACTCCACTACATTATCCAAAATCAATTGTGCTGAGGCAACATCCTGTCGACCTCATGTATACATTTCTGGGAGAGCAATAAACATTCCGCACAAAAGAAAGCCCTTCCCACAATCCAAAAACCCAAAGTTAGATTATGGAAAGGCTCCACTCTTCTGAAAGTAACCTAAACAGGGCTGCAGTTTCTTTCTCAGCTAGGAGAGGGCATGTTGGAGCAGTGTTGTTTTTGAGCTGTTTCCAATCATTTGGGTTGCTCTAGACTTCTTCTTCCTTATTAGGAGAAATGTGTGAATATATTTGAAGGAGAAATGGGCAGATCTGCTTAGTTAGAAAATGTCAAGATGCCTTATTCACAACAGCTTGAAGGCGCTGAGAGGATATGTCCATTCAAGGTGATAGAATACTGCTTTCTCTAACACCATGTTGGCTATCTCTGGTCTCCATTGTTGTATGTCTTTCTGTGATAATTTTCTCATCATATTCTTAAACGTTAAAAAGTACTTATGAGCTAATGTAATATGTATTGCATTTTATTTTGATAACTGAAAGACCTCCGTCGCACCAACAAAAGCGCTCTGAATATGGATAACATTGATCATGCTGACATCTCTGACAGGATCACAGCGGTAAGGTTGAAAACCATTTTGCTGTGGATTCCTACAAGTTGGACATTGGCGTAATCCTTATCCAGTCCATTTTTCAAGTAAATAAAACTCTCATGGTTCATTTATCCAATGCTGCTTGAGTTTTTAGGGGACACCATTAAAAAAATTACTCGGCCCCAGCGTTTCACGTTCTCTGCTGGGAACTTCGGTAGGATATGCTAATGCAGCCTTTGTTACCTTACCATTGATGTAGGAAACCCTAAAGAAAAAGCTGGAAATTTTGTACTGTTTTTAAAAGTATATCTCTATAAAAATGTTCTAATTAGGACTTTACTGTGACTCATAGTATGTCAACACTAAATGTGAAGTGTTATGTTTTCCCCGGAAAATGGTAAGGATGTGACAAAGGCTCTACTCAATGTACATAGATGGTAATGATGGACATAGAAGACTATTATATAGGTGTGTACATATTTTCTCATACCTGCTTATCTTAGAATTCCACTTTGGTATGCCAGAGGCAATACTGAGAACCCCCAACCTCGGTCCCCCGAGGGAACCCTGGCCTTCACAAACCTTTGATGAATGAGTCCAACCAACCACCACGCTGCCTCCTTCCCTTGCAATTCTTATGCAAACCTTGCTGGGAAGACGAGTAAAGGTGGCGGAGAGACTTTCTATCATTTTGTTGTATTATCTGTTCACATGGTTAAGTTAGTGAATGTGCAATTACAACCAGAGCATGTTTTCCACCACCGGTGGTCATATATGTTCATTCTATGTTTAATCAGTGAGGGTACCCATTGAAATTCAGTGAGGGGAGGATAAAATATTGAACATGTCTTGGATGATACAACGAATAGGATACAATCTCAATTCCCTGCTCAAAGCGTATAAGCAGGCGTGAAGCAATTTAGGGGACTCAGAAGACAAAATCAATTGCTGATTAGAACTTAAATGATAAATAAATTAATGTGAATTCATAATTTTATCTATTTTAAGGCACTTTATTCTATATTAACAAAAACTTTGTCCAGTACGACAACGAAATACTGTAAAATGATTTCCTTAATGACCACACTGTGTGGTTAACATGTTTTTATCGTCTCAGACGTCAATGATGTGTCATATAAAATATTAAACTAAAATATAGTCATGTATCAAAACTATTTAAGTGTAATAGAATGATTATGTATCCAAATCAACACAATTCAAACCCTCCGAGTGATGACATTCTGCGATTGATGCTAGGTAATGGAACCTCATTAATTTGTTAGACAAGAACTTGTTGCTATTGGAAACAAGCGTAAAAAATGATTTCTACATGCGATTTGACCCGATTCAACCTCTTATCATGACACTAATAGACTTTCTGCAGCCTAATAAGAGGGAGATCCATCCATTTCAGCGAAGGTTTCCTGTGCACCGATGATGACATGAAATGAATATTGAGTTCTGTCTTTCTAGTATAGGCAAATTAAGGTTTGAGACGGAAATAGTTATTAGAAAGCTGTTTCCTTTTGCAATACATTCCTGGAGTCCCCCTGTACATCTCCAGAAAAATCACCAAAAATCCAACGTGGGGAACACACTTAAATTTTGAAAAAATCGCCGCCATCTTGCAGTTTTCAAAAAAATGCCATAACTTAGGAATAGATAGTTCTATAGAGGTGCTTTTGGTATCAAAAATTTTCGTTTTCAATGAAGAACTCATGTTTGCTGGGAAAAAAGGCAAATTGTCAGTTTATTTACGTTTAATGACAAAGTATTACATAAACACGTTAGAAATCGTAAGGAAAAAAGTTGCATATTTTCCCTTTTAAATATAGGATATGTCTAGATATTTAAAATTTGAGGACACTCATATTAAGATGAAATAGACACTTGCGGTAGCCAATGTAAATTTCCAAATGTTTTGAAAAAATTACTACACTCGTCTACGTTTTACCAAATCCTTTGCATGGGGTAGTGCGTTGCTGCTGCGCTTTGGCTCACTGTGGTCCTGCTTGGTCTCATAGTCGTCTTCTTCATCATAATCCGGGATATTTCTGTTGAGGCAAGACTCCCCAGCACTCCCACTGCACATAGTGGTGCATTTTAGGCCACTTCGTCTGCATTCACAGTTATGGGAGCAGTCTATACCTTGCACCCACAGTGAATCAGGTGTAGTAGCTTTTCCGGCGCCGGGGGTAACGTGGATGGATCAGGAACATATTTTTCCTGTTCAACGGTCCAGCCCCAATCTCTCGGTTCAACAACGCTAACCCTCCAAGCCTGGACTTTGTGATATACGCGTAGACTGTGCTGGCGGGCGGCAGCCGACGTAGGAGGGAGGTTCGCGAGGTTCATCACATAGCTTGGAGGTTTTTGACCAACATTCTGGACATATTTCTTGCATCGGGTCTTGTCAAGCCCCTCCCCTCTTTGACCTCCATACAACTGGACAATGAACTGCTCCCACCCATAATTTTTCCCACCACATCCATGTAACTCATCAGAAGGTGGAATCCGCCTAATCTGATGAAAACCTTTGACAATTCGTCATCTTCGTCCGCTTGTGAGACAATAACCACGGCTTCAATAAAAAGCGGCTGATTGAACGATGCACCTTTGTTGCAGCTTTTTGCATTCTTCAGCCACAAAACGAAGACAAGTGTTGTGTTGATTGTGGTGGGGTTTGATGGTTGCAGATTGACGAAGGGCAAAGGTACCACAGCTGACATTTGGTAGGATCTCTTCCCCAAGGCAATCTCCATAAAATCTCTTCAGGTTCGTCAGGTGACTTTGGACCCGCCATACAAATCCAATGGTATTTCGTCCCAATATCAGCATTCATTGGGCGCAACTTCAGAGAAAGGACGTCTTCCACGACGACGCGATTCAGTCCACTGTTCTTTGGCCGGTTGTGAATGATGATCGGGATGAAGCCAAACTTTCCGACAAGAATTGTCCCCAGTTGAAGCTTTGGTCGTGGAACTCACGAAGTTGTCTGGATGGCTGAAGCAGTCGTCACACACTGCACTCCTCCCCTCGCATAAAAAGCTCCGTGCCCATCCACAGTTCGAGTATTGTGATCGGCATTATCGAAGACATACTGCACAAATCCGTTGTCCTGAACTTCAGTTGATGTGTTGATGGTCAAGGAGGTTTCATCCTTGCAAATCTCGCTGTTGGAAACGGAGCAGGCTAATTTATGGAGAACGTTAATTAGATGTCGTGATCAAAAATGTCTGTGAAGAAATACACCAAGTCCAACCTGTACAGCTGATACAAAAGAACGTGGACGCACCGAAGATATGATGGTGTGAGCCACACTTAACACCTGGTTGCAAGCTGGACCTTTGTCTGGCTTCATTAAACCATTAAGCAGATAAGTTAGCATCTCCCCAACTTTATTTGCTCCCCCTCCAGATATTTCTTCACAAGTTGGATATGTCATGCAGTCATAAACTTCAGATCTTATCTCTTCTTGGAGAATGGTGATAGCCGCGTCTAGAATCCTCCTCCTTCTTTCAGTTGTTATACCAGGTGTCCGTTAAAATCCGTGATGCTACAGGCCGGAACGAAACCCCAGTCCCTAAACTCTTCATGCTGGGTGATATCAGAACGCTATCACCGTAGCGCGCTGATAGGAGGTCTCGCAGTCACTTTTCGCTGTACATTTTGTCATTGCTGGCACCGGCGCTGAACTGTGTAAGCTTCTCTATACGTTCGGACAGAAGGTACTGGCAATCATCGTTTTCATCAAGGAAGTTGCATAAGTCATTGAAAACCTCTAACTTGGACTCGTCAATAGGTCTTCCAACATTTTCAGATACATCGCCCGGCATACTAGAACCAAGTACTGAAAAACACGCATCACAGTTTTTATTATATTGCGCATCGGCAGCAATCAGGTCAATGGAGGAATTGATGTGATGGAGAACTGTTTCCGCCCACTTGTCACATCTCCTTGAACATGTCATTTGAATACTGGAAATCTTTGATAAAACCGCCACGGCGCAAATTTTTTAGTAGCTAGTAGGGTGCTTGTTGTAAGCTTCTTTATCAACCTTCTCCCCGCAAAAGAGACAGCACATTTTAAAGTCAAAGGATTGTACAGCACGTCTTAGAAGGGGTTTTGGTGAATTTGTTCTTTCACATGGTACCAATGAAACTTGATTTGGGTGTCCTGTATAAACTTTCCTACATTTTACGTGAACTCGCACACTACTGACATCCTTAATTTTTTCCGCAATCCCATCTTTTCTCTGTACACGAAGTTTCCTAATAGTATCTAAACCTCTTACCACGTTGACACTGTCAACTCCTACCACTCCCTCACCGCAGAAAATGCACTTTTCGTCCATCTTCCACCTTTCCACCAGGTTCACAATACCACCCCCACTCCCAACACCGCAGCCCAGCCACACCAAATAATATAAATAAAATAATAACAATAATTGTTGCCTTGCATTTTGTTGTCTTGCCTATTTAGGCCGACAACTAGCAGTGTTTTTATAAACTGCGTTTCTTTTTATATGCGAGATTGTAGGTGCATGCTGCAATAATGATAACGTTTTGCAAAAAAAGTCACTCATATGCCGCAAGCGAAAACCTTTATTCTGCACTTATTCTCAAAATTAAATGAATACATTGTAAAGATGTTTATTTTCATTTTTTAATGAATAAATTTTTACCACAAAACCAAAAGAAACCAAACCTAAAACGAGTAATTATATTCTCATACTTGGATAATAAATCAGACATCCTAGCACAATGCATTCAGAATTAAAAAATAAAGTATGAGAACTCAGCTAAGCAACAAGACAAAATAAAACTAAAAACAACAATACCTGTATTCATTCAGTTCAGCGAACACCGAACTCAAGCAGTAACAAAGAACCATTGTTTCAAAATTTACGATTTTAAATGGGGTTTTTTACATTGCGTTTAAGGCATCGTTAGGTATAAATTCCACTTACATTACTTACCAATAACATGTGAAACAAAGGTCCTTCTTGTTGTTAACGAACACGCTGAATATTCCACTGGCCACTAATATAACACACCATGGTGATATACTTATTCTCTTCACGTGAGTAATAATAATGACACAATCTACACTCAATGGATGTCAATCCTTGCAGACTCGTCGCTTGCGCTGCGCTGCTGACACTGCTGTCACGACCCTGAGCCGTGCCAGTGCACCATGCGTGTGCCAGTAGGCGTCACACTTCCATACTACGGCATGGCAACAATGGCCTGGACAGAGCCTTATAATAATATCGCATGCGGGGCTATTATTGTTATTTGTGTTTTTAAACAAATTAATCCACAATGTTACTCCTTTTCGTTTGATTTTTTGCCAATTTAAATACATTTTGACCGTAAATTGGTCATTTTTCAAACAAAGAATTATTTTTTCTGACTTAACTATGGACAACACGCATTTTGGTGTAAACTACATCTTTTTCTCACAGACTGTTCCTAAGTTATGACATTTTTTTGAAAACTGCAAGATGGTGGCGGTTTTTTCAAAATTTAAGGGTGTTCCCCATGTTCGATTTTTGGTGATTTTTCCAGAGATGCACATGGGACTCCAAGGACCGTTTTGAAAAGGAATCAGCTTTCTAATAATTATTTCCGTCTCAAACCGAATTTTGGTCGAATTTGCCTATACTATTCATTCCAGGCTTCCGAAAACAAGGACGATTTTGCGACTTCATCTTCCGACCGACCTTTCTCTCCATGCCTCCTCACCCTGACACCAACGGGATTGGGATAGGAGTGACACAATAGACCCTCACCCAAACCCAGAAATTATGCCTTACAGGTCAAAATTTTTCACCGAGGGGTGTTCCCTGTCGTCAAGTAAGTTCCGAAGAAGGATTCTTTTCCACCCCGTGCAGTTATTGCCTTCCTGCACAAGGGGGTGTGGTTCGGCATTGCCACATTGACGTCAGCTTGGGACTTAAAAATTTTTCGGCTCTGAGGTGGTAAGTTTTTTTTGGCAGGAGTATACAATCCCCTTCCCTATGCAAAATTCTCTTAAGTCTGTATGGGCTCAAACAAGCCCCCAAAGCGTGGAATGATCGCTTTCATAATTTCATGAAATCTGTAAACTTTAAGCGCTCACTTATTGATGGTGTTTGTATGTCTTCTTTGAAGGTTTGACTCTGTTTTATTTACTCGTTTTTGTTGATGATATAATTGTAGCTGGAAATGATGAAAATGCTATGAATTTTGTTAGAAGCAGTCTGATGTCAGAATTTAGAACCTCAGCGTTTGAGTCTCTCTCATGTTTTCTTGGTATTAAAATTGAAAGGGCCAATGAAGGAATGTTTCTGAGCCAGTCAGCTTATTGAAAGGGGCAAAATGAATTATTGGAAGAAGATTCGCACAGTAGCCGCATCAATGACAAGTGACAATGATAACAAGTGATGAAGTGAGTGATAACAAGTAATGATGCCATCAAGTGAGTTTTTGTGCACATTAGTCACAACATTGAGGAATGAAATGTATCTATTGGTTCATGATGCAGCATTCAAACATATATTTGAGGTGTCTCATGTTGCAGCCTACTTTGTTCCACATTATATGACCAAAAGCCAGTAGAGCAATCGAATCTGATCCATCAGAATCTTCCTCAACATGCAGTTTAAGGTGAAACTTTCCTTAATAAACTGAAACTATTGATTAGTTACTAGTTTGGAGACTTGGAAACAAAAAAAAAACAAAAAACTTATTAAGCTCAGCGTGTTCGGGCAAACATAAAGTGATCATTAGAGTTAATCTTACAGTCCAGGGGTTGTTCACTATAAATTTCTGCAACTCAGTGAAACTGCCTGTCAAAATTGCCATCTGACAGTGCTGAAAGTATTCCATTAGAACAAGAATGTTTGAGAGAGAATTCTTGGTAGCTACCTCACAAAAATACACAGGCTCTTGATGCCGGCAATATTCCTGAGCTTTGCACCTAAAACATAATGGCTATTCCTCCCCACCTATCTTTCTCTCCTGACTTTCCCCCTGTTGACGTCTTCTTCATTGTATGAGTCCACACAAAAGGGAAAGAGGTATCACACCCTAATTAATAACTGGATGCAGCACTTCCAGTGATTCCTAAAAATGCATTGGCGGAGAGAAGAGTGAATTGGATAGCTGTTGCAAACTGGCTAAAATTTGTTAAAGGTTTTTCTCCCTTTTCCTCCATCAATTCTCTAACTTATCTTGATCTTCAGTGAGAGCAAAAATGTTTGGAATTTCAAACTCTTTGGATCATCATATTCAGTTCTTGTAATTAAGTTTGAAAATATGAGTATTTAATGGAAATAATTCTTTTCTCATCAGGGTTTAGATAATGAAAGTGATGCAGCCTTTTCAATGGTATCAGAGACTACTGCTAAGTTGACATCAGCTGTGAATTCGCTTCCTCAGTTAATGGAAAAGAAGAGATTAATAGACATGCATACAACTATTGCCACAGGTAATGTTTCTCTCTGTGAATGCTGTAGAAAATTAGTTTGTCCTTATTCCTTTTTTATGTTTTCTTTAAGTCTTAAGTTTGTTAAATTGAAGAGAGTCAGAATCAGCCTATCTTTGGTGTTGTGAGGCATTCTGTCAAAGTCAGCAGATTCTTACAAAGTCATAAAGCTAAAGCTAAAATTGTTTTAAAATCAAAGCCAAACATTTAATATTGAATAAAAAATAAAAAACCCAAAAAATGAGGAAATAGTAAGTGAAATCATTTTTGAGGAGGTGGTGGAGTGAGCTTCTATGGATCGGAACCATGGAATACTGGATAAGTGGACCAGAAAAGACCAGGAGCTTTTGAAACCTAGTGCTGGAAGAGAATGCTGTGGATGAAATGGATGGATATGATAAAAAATGAATAAGTCTACCGCAGAGTAGAAGAGGGAAGGACCTTATGGAACTCAACAGGAAAGAAGAATTGGATGGGTTGGACTCTCCCTAGCCTCAATGGGTTAGTGAAGTACATAATTGAAGGATTAATTGATGGAAAAGTCTCCAAAGGAAGATCCAGGAATAGATACAAAAATCAATTAAAGAGGAAAGTACATCAGAAGAGCTACCTGGAAGTAGGGCAACTAGCATTAGATTGGGAAGGGTGGAAGGCTTCAGTCAACCAATGATGATGATTAAAAATTTAAGGTCTGATATTTTTAAAAAATCAAGAAATATGACATGCAATGAAGAACTACAGCTATGGAGACTTTGACCAAAGAAAGTTTAGGAGGATGTAAGTGCTACACCATTATTTTGAGCGGAAAGCCTCAAAAAATTCTTGTACACTATGAGGGCAATATTCTTAAAGCAAAATAATCAATATTCCTGTAGGTTATGGTATAACATGTGAATAAGTCATTTACCTCTTAAGTTGAAGAGTAGTGCAAAGTAGCCTCATGCATACATGTTTATTTGATTTTATTTAACGGTTTATTATGTTTTGAGAATACTTAGAAGGCTGATTTGGTGCACATTTCAATTACTTATCATTGTAAGGTACTATAATGTGTCCCATTTTTGAGTCTGTTAGAGCACTTAAGTGGGACTGCATGAATTCTGAAATATTGCTTTTACTTTCATTCTCATTTCAGCTGTGTTAAATCACATAAAAACTAGGAGATTGGATACCTTCTTCGAGTTTGAGGAGAAAATCATGAGCAAAGCAACTTTAGATAAGAGCATCATGGAAATGCTTTCTGATACAGATGCAAGCACTCCTGAAGACAAAATGAGACTGTTCCTTGTTTTTTACATTTGTGCTCCATCAATATCAGAAGTAGGTATTGCCCATTGTGGTACATATGCCTTCTTTTGTAAACTGGCTTAAATCCGAATTGTTGTATTGATATTTTATGAGACTTTCTTAGGAATGACCTATCGTTTTTTTTAGGCCGAATTTGATCGCTATGCTACTGCTCTACAAAATGCTGGCTGTGACCTTTCACCATTAAACTACATTAAAAGATGGAAGTAAGTAATCTTTAATCCATTTTCAGACATCAAGAGATCATTTTTTTGATTATAGGGTATAAAATGAAAACCAGTTATTTCAAATCAGTTTCAAATGAAAGAATGTGTTAACCTGTGGCTTACAAAATTGACAGCAATCAGTTCTGCACCAAAAGTCATTGAAGCAGTGTGATAGTGTGTGCTCTCTCTTAATATGGATGCACCTCTGTGTGATGGGTGTTCTTTAATTTTTTTGGCCTGCTTGTGTCAATTCAAAAATTTTAGTTGCATAATAAATGCATAATTATGTCTCAGAGAATTTTTTCTGGCCCAAGGTAGGTCCTTGAACTTCAGCATTAAATTTTATATGCATGGTATTGATGTGGATAACTTTTACCAGATACTTTAGTAAGTCCGCATGTTAGGTGAGCTTTCTTTTGTCCTCCTTGGGGGTAACTTTTGCATGAATGAGGAGACTTTATTTGATTCTTACATCATGAATGAAAAAGGAAATCCTTTAGGTTTGGTTTAGAAGCTTGTACCGGCTTAGTGTATGTACAATTTTGTATGCTACAGAGAATTCTGGTGCACTTCTTAAGTAATCTCATTGGTAGCTTTTATAGGTTGCTGGTGTAGAAAAGCTATGCCATGGAAGATACATTGATTTAGTGACTGTTGCAATCATATGAAGCATTCAGCTGTGATACTTTGTGATGTTGGCTAAATTAAATCTTCCATAGTTTGATGCAACAGGGCTAAAGAAATGTTTTGAGAGACTTCTGAATGTATCTTTGTAGATGTCCAATAATTGGTTCTATTGGAGCCTCAAAATGAAAATCAAAAATCACTTTATGCTCATCTTTGGGTCACTTTTCTGACAAAAAAAGGAAACTATATATTTGGCTGTTTTTTTGCTGAGTTTGGAAACGTTTGTGTATGCTCTAATCAGAGAATGAAGTTCTTCTCTTAGGAAGATGTGCCTTTTAACTATGGCTGACTGCTGTATTATAGAACTAATTCATTCCATGTTAAAAATTTAGGACAAGTATTTCAGAGTTTCCCTCATGGTACCTAGTGGCGTGAGTCTGTTGTAGAAATCGGGGTACACAAGTATGTAGTAATGATTAAATGCTTTCAGTATGAAATGTTAAAGCCTAAGCCAGATATTTCAAATTAGTAATGATGTGCTTTTTGTGATTACATGAGTACATATGTACATCTGTGCTACATAAAATTTTTTATAGGAAAAGGATAAGGAAATGTAGGTGGGAGCTTTTAAAAGATTTTAATGATGAGTGTTTAGTAGGCTTAGACATGAAATACATTCCTAGGAGCATCAAATGATTTTGCTTATTTAACAACAATTTTGAGAGTCATTCAAGACAGTCATGTTATACTACCCTATGACTTTGATGTTTGTGCATGGCTTCTACTCCCCTCTTTAAGTATGTAATCCTTGATTCTGGGCTGACAAGAGTGCATTGATTGCAAAAGTATAATTTTTGTTGTATGGTAAAATCGTAATATTTTGGGAAGCATTCACTTGAGATATTTTTGAAGGTGGGATATGAGAGGGTAGGTATGAGAGGTTGAAATTTCGTTACAAAAGCCAACTTTATGCAGTCATAATTCTAGATATACATATAATAAATAAGCAACATTGTTGCCAGGTAGTTTTTTATGTATGAGGCTTATGCTAGTGGGCTATTTGTTAATTGACTTGAAATCCTGAACCTGTAGGAGTATGTGTTAAACTGCTTGTGATTATTTCTGTTAGGTTAATAAATAAGCTAACCATGCAGTCTCACTCAAGTGAATTTTTTGTGTTTAATCTTTTTCTAACAACAGTACACCATCCAGCCTACTGATTTTTTTCACCGTGGGAGGACCTCTTAGTTTTCAGGCACAGTGCCACTGTGACTATGTGCTTTACATCTACATTTTATGAATATGAGACATAGGTGCTTTTATTTGGTCTAGTGGATAACCAAAACATGTGACCAATGAATATGTTTCCCTTTAGATTACTAGCATTGGAAAAAACCTGCATTGTAGACATGATGTTTTGAGATCAAATTGATACAGTAAAACCTCCATGTAACGAACCACCATATGGTGAAATTTGACCAAAACCTCCCTATTACGAAGTCATGCTCCCGGTCCCGGGCCCTTCCCATACATAATGCATGCAAAAAAACCTCCCATAACAAATCTCTATAAGAACGAAACCTCCGTACAACGAAGCCCCAACATGGAAGTGACCTCTTTTTAATGAATTTATTTCTTAAAAAGCATTTTTCTTTGTACATATTATTGTTATTAGTGTTCTAACCAACATTGAGATAATGTTCGGCTATTCTCTCCACAGTGACGTAATGTTCGGGTGATTTTTCCCGCCGTTAGTGAGAGCATTGTCTTAGTATGATCCAAGTGAACGGTCCGGATGCAAAACCTGTACTCAAGCCTTCAGCTCCTATCTTTGCGATGTGTGGTATTAATTAAGTTTCCTTCGAAATGTTAAGGGAGCAGGCTACATCGCAAAAAAAGCATTTGCAGACCGTTGGCATGTTCCCTAATATGATTGATCACTGACAGATAAAAAATTACGGTTTCCACTAAAGAAGAGAAAGAGAGTCAAGATACAGATACAATGGCAGATTCTCGCAAAATTCCTTTCCGTGACTCACCCTGCGGTGGGTATTACTTCCTAATGGTGTTGGCCACAATGCCGACCATTCTTCCCTTTCCCCGCTTTTCCACAGAACCGAGCGAAGGAAGAGATTTGCCTTCCCCTCCAATTTTCCTCCCCCAAGCGCACCCTCCCCTCCACTCGCCACTGTTCTGTGTAGGCTTGTGCGATGAGTCGAATCATTGAATTCATCGACGATGATTTGAGTCATCGCGTTGCGATGAACCACGTCGATGCCAATGAATGTCATCGACGTCGATGAATTAACTGGCGTCGATGAGTTGGTACATAAACTGACGTCAATGAGTCGATGAATTCACCGTTGTAGATGAGACAATGAATCCATCCCCATTAGATGATAATTATTTGTGTTGCATCGCCCGCCCGTGCCTATCCTTACATTTCCGTCGGCGATGAATGAATTGATCGATATATTGAGGTTGGTGAGTTCATCGACTCAGCAACGGCGATGAATTCATCGACTCATAGTCATCGATGAAAATCATCGAAACCGAATCATCTTGATGATTTTTTTTCATCTACCCTCGATGGACAAATTTGTTCATCGCACAAGCCTAGTTCTGTCGGCCATGAGCTCTCAAACCGTAGCCTACGTCTTATGTGTATAACGTCACGGCTACGCTCATACAGATTCTTGTACAGTGAACATCAAGCGGCAATCGCGGGAACTGCGTGCTCAGTCGTGTTTGTTATTGTGATTCCACATAACTGTTAGTTTTGTTGGTTTCGTTTATTGACTTTTAAGTTAGTATACAAGGTACAAGTAACTAAACCTATAAAATGAAACGTAAAACCGTTTTATTTGATATGTTTATTCGACAGAAAAAGACTAAGGAATCAGTGAGTGATAGTTTGCCTGCCGGACTTTCGTCTACAACAGTCCAACAGATTACTAGCAATTCATGTTCACCTTCATTCGAGAAAGAAAGTACCAGTGGTGATTTAAGGAAATCTATGCATATTCATTCAGGAAATACAGATCCATTTCCTAGTGATGAAGATATTGTGGATGCAAGTACTTCTACAAACTTAATTGGTGGCTGTATCAAGTTACAGCAGTTTGAAAAGTGGAAAAGTAGCAGGCCGTGGCTTTCATATAAAGCATCTGGTGAAATAATTTGTCCCTTTTGCAGTGATGTACAAAAACTTGGTGCCTTAAAAGACAGCAAATTGCATATGGAAACAGCATTCATTAAAGGCATGAAAGCTAAAAACAATGAAAAACTGAACAACAAAATCAGTGCCTATGGGAGAGGCAAGTTTCACCTAAAATGTGCAGAAATATTAGAAGAAGGAAAAACTGCCAATAGCATTGGCAACAGAATTTCGACTATGGGAAGATAAAAATGGAGAGAAAATTGATGTTACCACACGTAATTTCCATACAGCTTACCTAACTAGTAAAAGAGGTGAGCCATTTAAATTTTACACTTATTTATGTAAATTGCAGTACCTAAATGGTACTGATGTTGGACAAATGCTTCATTCAGACCACGGTTGTGCTAACATGATTAATTTTATAAGCAATAAAACATCAAAGGCATTAGCACAACATTTTATTGAATCGGGCTGTGTATTTAGTATGCTTATTGATGAAAGCACCACTATTTCGAATAAATCAAGTTTGATTTTGTACGTTCGATGTATGTTTGATGGTGAACCATGTAAGTATTTTTTTGATATTTTAGAATTAACTTATCTGACTGGCGAGGCTATTGCTGAAAGTATTTCCATTTGTTTTAATAAACATGGCGTTACAGATGAAATTTTATGCAAACAGTTAATTGGATTTGCATCAGATGGTGCAGCCAATTTACAAGGAGCATACCGAGGAGTGGTTACATTCTTGAAGAGTAGGTATAACCAAGACGTGATTGTTATTCACTGTTTAAACCACAAGCTTGAACTTGCTGTGCATGATGTTATTAATTCAATGTCACTTCCACTTCATTTTAAATCATTCATAGACTCTTTATATGGAATTTTCTCAACCAGTCCAAAAAAACAAAGAGAGTTAGAAGAAGTTGCTGCTACTTTGGGATGTGAATTCAGAAAAATTGGAAAAATGTTTGACATTCATTGGGTGGCATCATCTTGTAGCACAGTAAAAGCTGTAATGACAAGCTACCTATCACTAGTGCAATTCTAAAAAATAATATATATGATGGGTGCTTAAATCCAAAAAATAAAGCAAAATATCAAGGATTATTAGAAAAGTTGACAACATGGTCTTTTGTTGTAGAGTTGGCATTTTTCAGAGACACTTAATACATTCTAAAACAATTATCACTGTATTTTCAATAACAGAATTCAGATGCAATCTCTGTTTCATCTGAGATAAGGGTGTGCATCAATTACTTACAGGCTATGAAGGAGGCTGAAGGGAAGGGAACCTTAAAGTAGCAAATGCAGAATATTTTAAAACCGGGAAGTATCAAGGTCAAGATATAAAAGAACCATCAAATAAAAACAAGGAGACTTTTGACAGCTTTAGACGACGGTTCTTACAAGGATTAGTTGATAATTTGAGTGCAAGGTTTTCCAGTGCTGATCACTTCTTTAAAGACTGAAGTATTAAACCAAGCATGGTGGCCTAAAAGTTACGGTGAACTTCTTCTGTTTGGTGATGATAGAATTAAATCACTTTGCGATTCGGTAAACATATATGACAAAAGTGATGAAGATTCTATTGTGTCAAAAACCATTAAAGAATTTCGCTTGTTTAAGGAACTAAAAAACCAGGAATTTTTGGGTAATTCAATAAAGGAGCTATTTAACAGAATTAAAGTAGTGCCTGTGTCTTCAGCAGGGTGTGAAATAGGGTTCAGTATAATGAACAATACACTGACCAAACTAAGGAACAGAATACATATTGAGACACTATCATCTCTAATGTTTATATCCGTAAATGGACCTTTTCTAGAAGATTTTCTAGCAAGACGGTTTGCAGCTGATTGGATAAAGGAGGGTCATCACTCTGCTACAGACATACCTCATCGACGGGAAACATCAAGGACATCATCTCATGCAAGCAAACTATTTGTTTAAGGGGATTTGCCTTCTTCAAAATGACATCTTTGAAATTTTTTTATACTTTCCAATTTGGACATTTACTAATAGCACATATTCTTATGAGTATGTGTGGAATTTTATTGGAATCTGAGCAATGGAGGAGGAGCATTATGTAAAGAAGAAGACTGGTTTTTATGTATATAAAATTTAAATGCCATTTCCCAAAAATCATTATTTTCACGTTTTTACTACACTATTTTGAATACCTTGAGAACTACAAGAATGAAATGAAAAAAAGAAGCTTAACAATGAAATTTTTTCACCTTATCTGGAAACCATGTAGAAAGTTTCTATGCATGCTGAAGTCTGTACACGTAAAACTGACTTCTGGAAAAATGTTTTTGAATTTTTTTCAACTTGGAAATTGTAAAACTTAAAAAAAATATAAATTTATAAATCTAATTGTATTTCAGTAAGCATTATTTCCATACAAAAAAGTTGAATTACTTCAATTAAAGTGTAACAATGCAAAAGTTTTCAAAATTGATTGAAAAATAAAAAAGTTATTCAGCATCTTTGAAAGTATCTCAAAGTACCGAAAAATAAAAAAATAGTAGTCAATCAATTTTTTAACTTTTTTTACCATTGTCTTCTAATTAGTTATATTGAAAGATATGAAAATTTTTAAAATTGGAATTTTCTTTATAATAAGCAAATTGTGCAGAAGGAGGCAAATCCCCTTAAATTGCAGTCTTTCGTGCGACCTTTCACTATCGTAGCTGAGGAAATGGTACTTTTTATGTCGGTGCCAAGGAGTTTGCTAAATATTTTCCTCCCCACAACAAGAAGCTTGATTCGCACTCTGAACACCGGTACAGTACTATGTTATGCTAAAAAAAGCGGGAAAAGCCAAGTATGCCACACACTGTACACCAGACACAGCAAAGAGCAAGGAACGCCAAAGGTGAAGAGAGAGCATAGCTATATTGCTTTGAATTTCCAGTAGTGTTGAGGCAAATAGCTGTGCTGGTGAGGGTTGCACCAGGGCACACATGCTACTCAATATACAGATAATACCTGTTTTTTTGTACCATTATTACCTCCAAATAGCCGCTAAGTTAATCACTCACGTGCCTAAATAATTATTTTCATCCAAAAGATCTTAAATTATAACAAATTTGTTGCGAATAAAGTTGAAAATGAATTATTGATTTAAAGACTATCAGGCGTAGTCTATTTTTTTGGTATAATATTTTTTTTAATGCCTCTATGATAGCCTAAGGCATTTCTAAAATTCGGCTAGCCGAGGCGATTGTTTTAGGTACCGGGGCCCCAACCCGGGTTGGGGTCCCGGCCTGCAAGTCTACTCCACTCTTTTTACTTTCTCGTGTTATTTTCACTCAAAAATTTGAAAATGACATAGCCGTCCAAATTAGTGGTGAAATGTAAAACTTCTTTGTGGAAAACTACAAATTTATTTTCCTGGCCCATTATTTTCATAGCTTCCCACGTTTCGAGACACGACTCCTTTCTCATCATCAGGGCATCTGATAAGAATCCCGGGAAAAATTTTTGTGTAACTTTTTAACCCGGTAGGAAACTGGAGAAAGAATCAATCTTGCTGTTTAATGTAAAACACGAAGTTGCACCTGGCCCTCGATGAAAGAAATTTAATATTGTGGCGTGAAGGATGTTACTGCTCTTTCTTGCAAAAAAAAACCTCATATGGAAAGCCATCACAAAGATGGGGTGAGCTTCTTACGGCTAAGCAATGAAATAAAAACAGAAAATCTCCAAAAGCCGTAAACATTTGGCACCCTTCGTCAATAAACACCAAAATTTGCTGTCTTGGTATGCTGGGAAAACCACAGCAGAGACCAACCACAGCCTCTCAACCAAGAATACCCTCCTGTGTTGGTTTACGGGAAAGTTACTTCCTCGCCAGGGACGAAACACAGACGCACACACACAACCAAATACGATCCTTTGCAAGGGCTAATAGGACCCCGCTAAGGATGTTTGGGTTTTGACCTGGGATCCTTCACGGGGCTAATGAGACCCCGCTAAGGATGCCTGGTATATACACAAGCACACAAAATCACTCACTCACACACGCAAATGGGCCCAACTTCTGGGAGAATCAGCTCAAAAAGAGCGTGGTCAAATCGACAAAACAGGACGAGGGTGGGGGTCGAATACGCGTATTTCGGCTACAAAGTAGCCCTCTTCAGCAAACCGAAGGTAACGCGTCACTTCAACGTAGGGTTGAAGTGAGGAAGGGTCAAGACATCCTAGTTGTTAATAAAGGTGAACTGAGGAGGAGGGGGGGAGAGAGACAACCAATAGGGAAAGAGAGAGGGGGAAGGGCGAAAGACAAAACGCGAATGAAAACAACCAAAGAAAATGATTGGGGAAGGGGGGGGGGAGTGAAGGGGGAGGTGTAAAAGAGAAAGGGGAAAGGGGGGTTGCAACGGACGTAAAGTAGAACGTTGGAGGGAGGGGGGGGGGAAAGAAAGGGAAGGAAGTGATCGGTTAATGGCGTCCGTTAAGAGACGTAACGAATTATTTAAAGTTCAAAACTGAGTAGAGGGAGGAATGAGGGATGGGTCCAGCATCGCTGTTTAGGAGTTTGGCTTTATTTTTAAATATGAAGATACTCTCGTAAGCGTCTAATAGATTATTACTTGTATGCTTTACGAGTTTCAAATTATCTTTTGTTACGTCGTGCCCGGTCATGATTAGATGCTGCGCTACACTAGACTTTTCGGGATTGTGATTTCTGAAGTGAGAGTAGTGTTCTTTGAATCTGGTTTGTAAAGTGCGTCGTGTCTGTCCTATGTAGGCTAAATGGCAAGTGTTACAGTTGATTTTATAAATGCCTGATTTTTCTAATGCCGGAATTTTATCTTTAGCCTTTCCTAATAGGTTTTTAAGCTTAAAAACCTATTAGGAAACGCTTACTCTCTCTTACATTTTCTTATGTAGAGTGTTGTAGGAATCCTACATAATTTTAAATACGATTGTGTTTACACATGAGATCATGCTTGAATCACTAATAATCGTCGTTCCGTATCTTTTGTACTGAAAACAGCCCGTATTTTCTCCTGGGGAAAGGTCCATGAAGAACTAAGAAGGATGTATTTAGTTAATGTACTGAAAAGCAAAACAAACAGCGTTGTTACTGAGTGAGGGTTCAATTATTGCTAAATACTAGCGAGAGCCAAATATACTTTGAAATACTTTGAAATGGAACATGAATGGATTATCCGATTAGATTTCACTATCAATTACCGCGAGTAATATTGCATTAGAGTTATGATTATTATATCCGTCGAAACTGGATTGCGAAATTAATGTGAGTTGCGTCCTAAAGCAACACGAACTCTTGGCTGCTCCTGCGACAATGCAACCTGCACATAACCTCTGTACTACGAACCTCCGTACAACGAAGTCATCATTTTTCCGGTCCCGGCGAATTCGTTATATGGAGGTTTTACTGTATAACTATATGAATATGCTCTTGTCTAATTATTGGAATGCATTTCAGAGCATACACCAAGATGGCTGCAACACAGAATCAATATGTCGGTGCCGGTACCAAAACTGTGAGCATGTTCTCTAAACTCATGAGTCAAGGATCTTCATTTGTGATGGAAGGAGTAAAAAATCTTGTTCTTAAAAAACATGTAAGTTACATTCATTTGTTATTTTTAGAACTTTCAACTTTTGTTTAGTAAGGGATGAATTCCTGAGTAATTATGCATTAAGAATGAAAACCTTAAATCTGCCCACCTTATGCTATTGCTTTGGAAGGTAAATGTATTCCAAATGTTCATTCCTTCTATACTCTGCAATTTCTGAAAGTTTTTTTCTCTTGGTTTTATTTTCTGCATTTAACAGTGAATTTTCAATGGACTCTGCTTATTAGTATCAAAAAACTTGTTGAAAGTGTCAGATGGCATTTATGGCAAAATTTATGGAAAAAGCTGGTTCCAGAAAAACCCAGTTCTACCACATCATTTCGATTGGGTCTCTTTATAAATTGCAATTTACCGTTATATTCAGTTGCTTACTTTATGCATTCAGAAATGATGTGCTCTTGATGTTGTATTCATTGAGTGTGTTGGGAGGGACAATCATTAAAATGTTCCGGTAAATACTCATCAGCTATGGTAGACATTTGCTCTTCTGTCCAGAGAAATCTTCATGAGATAAAGTTGGTGTTTGGCAAAAAATGGGCTATAAGCTGTAAAGGTAAGAAGAATGTAACCCATTATATGAGAATTAAACATTGGGAAACAAACAATTGTACTTGTGTAAAGTAGATGCAAAAAATTCAAAGTATGTAGCGCTAAGCGTATGTCACTACCATGTCTGAATGCTCCTCATCTTCTCCTATCCTTTGCGTTAAATGTTATAGAGGGTAGATTAATGATCATTGTCTCATTTCCGTCATAAGCCAGGGTTTAGCTCACTTGAGGACAAAGTTGATGTTTTATTTAGCACTAGCAAAGGTACTCGTTGAAATTCATCAGGGGATGAAAGAAAGACTGGGTATAATAAAATAAATTTACGATGAAGAAATCAGTATTTGTATTTTCAAGAAATTAGCCATCAAGTGTGAATGGGTCACACAATATATATTTATGTACTTAGCTCGAATTGTTGTTACTGAACTGGCCTAGTGGTTTGAGTTGCTTATGAGGTGTACTTTTTTTCTAAGCAAATCAGCTATAATTTTGGTTTTATTATTGAATTCACCAGATGAAAACATTATATTATGCTTAACGAGTTTCGACATTCTTTTGCAGTAACATATAGAAATTAAACTACAGGCCATTTGCATTCCAGAGGCTAGTCGCATTAGTATAACATCGTGGCATTCTCATGTTTTACTCATCTATAATTTTAGTTTTATTTTATAATTCAGCTGATGAAAACTGCTTTACATTACTTTTACCAAGTTTCGACATTCTTTTGCAGTAACATATGGGAACTAAACTATAGGCCATTTCATTCCAGAGGCTTTCCGCATTAATATAACATCGTGGCATTCTCCTGTTTTACATGGGTCCAACTTAAATTAGTCCACTTGAAATGAATTTTGCCAATTTTAGGCAAAAATATTCGTGAAAATATCGTAATGAGCAACATTTCAGTACACGGCCTAGATTTCCACTGTAATACCTATATCTAGATTTAAAACCCAGCTGCCATTGTAAAGGTCCCATTTCCCTTCTCAAGCTAATGCTAATTCCATGGTTACCACGGAAATATCCTATTGTTGACGGAAGTAAAATTATGATGTTGACATTAAAAACACGATTGCTAGGGAAATTTTATTGGTATAAGACAATTGAATGAAAAAATAAGAAACTGCAATCTTTTATCCATAATGGTGAAAACTATAGCATTCTATCTTTAGTAGAACCATGTGGTAGAACTAATTAAAATATGCAAAAAAAGAAACCTTTGCACTTGAACCAAAATGTTTATACTTGAGTTTTTCAAACACATAAGACACCAGATGGCCCAATACACTGCCCTTGGGGCCCAGGGGCCTTCCTTATAGTCCAAATTTCCTTAAAAAAGCTTTACTGATCCCATGTGTGAAAATTTCAATAAAATCGGTTCCCTCGTTCAATAGGTACTTATGAGGCTTTTAAGAAAGCATTCTTTTGGAACCTTGGGCCTTCTGAGGCCCCAGCGTGACTTACAACCCTATGATTGTTGTACATTCAGTATAGGTATATTTTACATGTTTCTAATACAGGCAAGAATTATCTTCCAGGGCCAATTTTTGGCAATAGGGCCTTCTAGGGTCCCAAGGCCCATGTTCAATAGCCTATGTGTGAACCAGATATATCAAGTATCTTCCTGCTAAATTTTGTTTCAATTGATTTAGTGGTTTATGAGTGATTGAGTAACAGACAGACACCACTAGATTTTTATATATTAGTAAAATGATAGGATCCTGAGTGTCTGGAACATGCTTGTAAGATTTTGAATTTTTACCTAATCCTCATTGAACCTTTCGCACCTAGCGTTGGCTATAGCTGACGTGAATTTTCCTATGCAAATGTACGAATGTCGGCTCTGGCCGACAGAGAAAAACCAACGCAAAAGACCTAATGTCGAATATAGCCAATGTGAGGGAAGGGAAGTGACCGATACGGGAGCAATAATCCAAGGTATGCAGTAAACCCTTGCCACCCAGCTTATGGACAGCCCAGACCCTTTCCTCGGCAAGTGAGCTCGACCCTCCGCATCATTTGTAGCCCTCCTTACTGCATGAATCCGGGGTTAATTTATTGTATTTGCAATGGTTTTTTGAGGCAATTATTTTTTTCACTCTACAAAATTTTTAACTTTATGAAGTAAATTATTTGTTTTTGTACAGTCTTAGCAAATTTCAAACAAAATTCTAGTGTTGATAGTAACGGAGCTCTTGTGTGGAATTCTGAATAGTTTAAGCTCCTAATAGAACTCTAAATTTGTTAATATTAATGCTAGAATTTTGTTTAAAATTGTAAAATGCCCAGAACAACATTAGAAATTCATTTAAAGGTATGTTATTGAGGTATACAGCAAAGAATTATTTTTAAAACAACCTTAATAGAACTAACTTACAACGGCTTCTGTCTGAGAGAGGGGCTGTTAAGGGGAGGAGGGTCAAGCCAAGTGCCCGGGGGAAGGGGACGGTGTCCTGCTCAGTCGGGTTCCAAAATGGGCGAAAGGCGCCATTCGTCGCCACGAGAGAGCTCCATGGAGAGGAATACAGAAAACTCTCATTCTACTTGTAGCAGGGAAAGCATTTCCCTTCGAGAGACTTCAACACGAAAGGGTTCAAATCTCAGTGGAGTTGAGAATTGTGATAGTTAGCTTGAATGAAGTGGGTTTTATGTAGAAAGTATTAGCTAATTATTACTAAAAGCATTCTCATTATCGAGAAAGTCGGTTTGATTGGTTAAATATGTAGTTTAGGAAAGGGTTTTTAGTTTTTAACCTTGTCCATTGGCAAACATGCTTCTTATTATTTTTGCAGGAATAAAACACAAACAGATGTGAGCATGATGATGGAAAATGTAAGAAAGAGTAAAAATTTATTTTAATATTTTCTTATACCATTGGTTATGTGTGGTAGTAATGCGGAGGAAGAAGAAAGGTTATCAAGGAAGTACAATATGGCTGTGCTTTTTGTCGCCTATAATATTCGATATTTACGTTGAAAAAGCAAGAATTGAAATATTGGAAAAAACTGAAAGTAGGAACATGCATGGACGGAGGAAAAAATCAGCATGCTAGCGAGAGTCACTCTCGAACTTGGGCAGCTTGCACAAGTGGAAGGCTTTTGTTGCCTCGGAAGTAGGAATACCAGTGATGGATGAAGATAAAAATTCCTAGCAAAGAAAGCATTCTATTGGATGAATTGTTCATGAATAACGAGAAACACAAGCTCAGAATAAAGGTAGGGAACGTCATTAAAATACAAATTTGTTGCTTGCTCCTGAGTGACAGAGAAGCTTGGAAAATAACAGCCGGAGAGTAAAGGAGCTAAAAAGAGTGATAATGTGGTCTTGTGGAAGAATGTTGGAGATCGTTATATTTAGTTTTAGGGCATAAGAAGGTTTTATTCAGTTAAGAAATAAGCTATTCAATTTACTGGTACTTCAATTGTTACTGGTAAACATCAATCTCTAACCAGGTGAGATGTTGATAGTCTCTCTTTTACCAGATAACTCCTTGTTGCTTGATGTGACTTAGAATTTAAGGTGTTCCCTATATTGCTGTCTCAGATGTAAATTCTTTAATATTAGTAACTTATTGAGGAGGTTTTATAATATGTTTTGATATATTCTGGGAATGAAAACCACAGTTCATACATTATCCCATTGATATCACTCATCTCAGCTAGCCAACAGTGTAATGTAATTTATGAAACCCTTAGAGCCAGTTAACTTCAAGGTAATTTAAAGGCTATGTTATCTTGCAGTTAATATAAGCTAGACATAAAACCATAGCTAAGTGTCTCAGCTCATTGTTAGACTTCCTCATGTCTTCTTGACACTGCATAAGTGTTTAGTTTGGTCTGGTGAATGAAACTATTTACTTCTAATTCTCGATTATTACAGGATTTGCCAGTAACCAGGATAGTTGATGAGCTGATGGAAATGAAATCTACTCAAGAAACTGAGGACTACAGATATTTTGATCCCAGGCAACCAAAGGCTGTCGACAGCTCTCAAATCCCCAAAAATCGTTCACCATTCCAGGAGGCTATTGTATTCATAGTTGGTGGAGGAAATTACATTGAGTATCAGAATTTGGTAGATTACACTAAGGTAAGTGACTACGGAGCTGCTCTCAGGCTCTAATGTTTTAGCCATTACATAATGGTGAGGGTATTGTTCTCATGCTGTGGCTTCCAAGGCTGTTGCCATGTCCCTCTTACCTAAGGTAGTTAGAGCGAAATATCATTTCACCAAAAAATCAATGAATTTGGTCTCACTTCAAAGCAAAAATATCACCCTTCCAAAAATACCAAAATATCAGCCCCTTACCGAACTACTTTCTGAGATTTTCTATGAAAAATACCAGCTCTTTTACATGGGAAATGGTCATGTGTGCACTCCAGAGAGACCATATTTTTAAAAAATGAGGCATTTCTAAGGCCTAGATCTCATCAAAAAATTAACAGTGTGTAATTTGTATGTTTCTTCCACCAATTTTAAAAATAATGTCACGGCAGTAATTTTTTATAACCAGTAAGTGAAGGAGTTTTAAACGTACCATGTGAAAAAAATGAGTCAAGACTTAAGTAGATATTTTTATTTACTTAGAATTTCAGTCCCATAAAAGTATATAATTTCACAATCAATATTACAATGTTTACTTCATGTTTACTGTAGCAGAGTTGGTACTTATCTTGAAAGTCAGGAAAAGTCAGGGAACTGAAAAATTGGTCTGGAAGTCAGGGAAAAGTCGGGGAATTTTATTGTTGGTTAGGAAAAAATTACCCATGTTCGAATTCGATTCGGTACGTGAGTTGTTCATCTGCACTACATATCCCATACTTCATTGTGCTGAGGCGTGAGCCTTGCGCCAAATAACTGAGTAAGGGGACGGGGATACAGCGTCAAAATGACCAAAAATGCGGAACATCAATGGAGGAAAATAATTTCGAAAAAGTATGAAAGAGTAATCCTGAGATTGGAACCTTGAAACACGCGACCCTCTCCTTGCTTCACAGAACATATCTGAAAGATCCCCTAAGCTCTGGACTCAGCAGTTGTTTCTAAAACACCAGAGTGCTTCGCCGACCTCATATTTGAAAATTCCCCCAGTGACAACAGTGAAACTGATTCACTCATTTCGTTTATGCTTCATGAAATATCGAGTCCCCCGAGGTGAGGCACTGGAGGGAAATTCTGGTGGAGGGGAAGGGAAGCATTGGAGGGGAAGACGTTGCCGCCGATTTCGAATGCTTTGGCGCAAGCGAACTTCGCGAACTGAGTGCTAGGGATCAGGGCCAAATAGTAGCCTAGTAGTAGGATATGTGCAATGTGTAAGAGTCTGAATGTATTTATCCTGCCTTAATCACAACTTCCTAGAATGACCATGGCAGAAAATGTGCGATAAGAACCTCAGTGGCCAATGTTTCATTTTCCAAATGCGATGAACGGGACGGCCCGGGACGCGACGGCGACGGGAAACGAAACCCCCGCTCATTCTTGCTCACACATTAAGTGAGCAGAAGCCTGGGCCCTCCTCCCACCTTTAAGAATTTCCTTTCGTAGGTCAAAATTTTCCCGTCTAGCATATTCCCCTCATTCTCCCCCCCTAACTGCAGGGAGGAAGATCTTTGTCCCGTTCTATTTGTTTACTGCCTTCCTGTGCAGGGGGCGTGGTTCAACCGTGTTGTCACATTGATGTCAACTCGGGACTTTTTGGCTCCGAGGTGGTAAGTTTTCTTTGGACAGGAGTATACAATTGTCCTGGTATTTTTATGGATTACTATGTGGCAGGGCACATCTGTATGGGTAGTGGGAAAGTTACTATGTAACAACAATTTATGGGTCATAGTATTATTTATTTGTGAGATAATTTAGCGAAGAAATCGTGCTCATATTGTCAAGATTAAAGCTGATTTATATCAGAATTTTGCCAAGTTTTTGTCCCTTAAGATTTCTTCGTTGGAAAATATCAACAATAGTTGGATCTAGCTATTGAAAGTATTTCTTAAAAAGTATATAAATAGGTATGTGTATAACTTTTCCATGTGCCGCGTAATAATTGGTGTATCAAGGGTACTGATGGTATCTCATGGAGTATCAAATTATTTATCTTCTTTTCTCATAATCATTTTGAATGTAAATGTAATGCAATGTGATTTAGGCTTAGTCATAAAATTCTCTTCCTAGAGATTTTTTATTGTTAGCATGCTCTCTTAGTCCAATTTAAATTCTTTTCCATGAAACATTTTAGGACTTGATAATTTAAATGTTTCACCATTCAGCCCTGTATATTGGTGAATATTCTGCCGGGAAAAATACATTCCATGATTTATCCCTTGCCTTGTTGCTCTTACTTGAACTCATATCTCCTAGGTTATTAAATTGACTAATGGAGTCTACTGACCAAGAGAGCCAAAGAAAAATATTTTGCCATTAAAATTTGTTCATTTAATGCCCGTGTCTGAGACTCCAGTTCCATTTTTCTCTTTCCAGGGCAAGGCATCCCAAGGGAAGAAGAGAGTAATATATGGATCTTCCACTTTAACAAATGCCAGGGATTTCCTTAAGCAGGTAATGAATGAGAACATATGCAAGGTTTTTGGTTAAATGGAAAATTTTCTTTTGAATTTAGTTTTATTTATTAGAATATACATGGTTTTTGGTGAAGATTCCTACTGTGCCTTTGAGCTCTATTATAAATCAGCTAATTAAATGCGGGATGTCTTACTTGCAGGGAAAATATAAGTTTTCAATGTAATTACTGTTCATTTCACTGCTTTAATTTTTTACGTTTAACTTGATTTTTCTCTGAATTGCTTAGGTTTTTTTATTCTTCAAAACTGTGACAAATCACCTTGGTATTGATGAAAATATGACCTTTATGGGTGTTTTTGTCC
Source organism: Ceriagrion tenellum (assembly GCA_963169105.1). Classification (NCBI taxonomy): domain Eukaryota; kingdom Metazoa; phylum Arthropoda; class Insecta; order Odonata; family Coenagrionidae; genus Ceriagrion; species Ceriagrion tenellum. The sequence continues at coordinate 41,021,680 of OY720636.1, read as the reverse complement.
TGTTATCCCCTGAAGAGTTTTGGGAAGACAGGACTAGTCACTAATACATCTCCATATCAGTGTGCCTGGCTATATCATTTTACATGATTTTCTTCCTGATCGAGTGAGAAATTTCCCTTATCTCACTTTTGGATCACGTAATTGAAAAAGAGGAATTTGAATATATTCATCTGACTTATGTAGATATCATGAGATTCTTCAACGGTGTGAGAAACTGTTTGATTAAGCATGTCATGACTAAATTTTCCCAAAAAATTTTGTCACAGGACTTGATAACCCATGCTTATGATTATTTTTATTTTTCTCTCCTTGCTAGAGTGGCAGGTGAAAATTGATGCCTTTCATCCTTCTTTGTGTCACCTTAATCAATCATATAACACTTTCTCATATGGAAATGACCTTTGAGTGTTAGGAGGTGATGCTTGTTGAAGTTCCTCCTTCTGATGATCTTGTGTATCAACTTAGCAATGCCTAGGCCCCTACATATGTGTTCAAAAGGTTTGGATTTTGTGACACAGCTTAACTAGCTTCCCAAAATGATTTTTAAAGCTAGAGTAAAATCTTGGAGAGGAAGCTGAAGGCATCTGACAATATGAAACTAAATGCTTATGGTTATAAAAAGAAGGGAAAAGGATATACGATAGAGCTGTAGGAAGCAGGAAATGGAATATCCACACCTCAAGTTGGCAGTGTGAAACTGTAATGTATTTCCTTTAATGACAGGGCGTTGAACTCATGGATGCTTTTCATCCTCTTCTTTCAATACCTATTCATTCAATGAAGGTGATTAATGGCTTGATAGGAATGGCTGTTAAGAGGATTTTACTGTACTTATTTCACCACATGCTAAAGATGAGAATGGCAATCTGATTTTCATCATTCCACTCTATGCAAGTCCAACCTCATGTGAAGTAATTGACTTACTGCATTTGTCTAGTTCATTAGCTGTATCGCCTAGAATTTATGGCCTATGTCATGGTTCCTTTTTGCATTTCTAATATCAATACAGCTCTGTACATATTCTCCATAAATCACTGACTGTTATGAAGAAATGAACATTTTCTAATCTAATATGGCATTTGAAGCCATTAATTAGATGGACAATGTTAACAGTGTGGAGTTCTGTATATTGGGTTCCTCCTATGGTGGGATCTTGGTGATGGCTTGGTTTCACATATTAAGCCGTAAGCATCCTCAAACTGAGCTGATGTGAGCGCTCTTCCCAGGTCCCATCATACCTGAAAAACTGCTCTCCACATCAAGCCATCTCAATGAAAAGCAGTTCTACTATTTTAAGGGTTTAACCTCTCCAGCCAGTTCAACTTACATGCATCCCATATTTCCTCTCCGTTTCGGAGTTTCACTTTCACTATATTTCCTCTGCTTCCTACTGTGTATATATTATCTCTCTTTTCATCCAAGAAATGTTTTTCACTCTTCAGTACATGCAGTTTAGTGCTAGTAATGTGTGTATCATGCTTCCCTCTTGGGGAGATCATCATAACTTAGATGGCAATATTTTTTTCCATGATTAAACATTTGATTCAGTTTTATAAGTCCACCAAGGATTTGAATACCCAAGCCTTAAATACTTGCTTGAGGGGTTAACTAATTATCAGTGTACATGTAAAAGAAGCTCTTTGGGTCTTCACTCTGATAATACCTATCAGTTTAGTTCATCTTAGTTAAACTAATGTCAAACTTTGATTATTTTCCTTGGATACATGTCGTGCTTATGAAGAACTTATCATTTGTTTCAGCTTTCACTTCTCGGACAAGAAATAAATACATGAATCATGGACTAACCTCACTCATTTTGCGTATGGCTGCCCTTGCTGTTCCTAAGAAGGATTCCTATGGGCCAAAACTGCCGATAATCAGGCTTATTTATTATGCATATTCAATCATTCTTGAATTTTATGGTGAAGAAAATAGATTTCAGAAAGAGAAAGAAATTTAGGGGTGCTCATTTTTCATTCTGCCAAACACTAAATGAATAAATTCAAAGTTATTCACTTTTATCAATAATGTTGTGAATATGCCAAAGTAAGAAACTATGTACAGCATCGGAGATATCCTGGTTTGTTAAATGATTCCATTTTTCTTATTAAAGTATTTATTGGATTACCATAACTGTAATATTTTTTTTTAAGTTTTAAAATACTACTATATTATTTGACACTATATGCAATGTATGGTTAATCTCCCTCTCAACCATGGTAAATCAGTCAAGAACCCCTACTCTGAGTTTACCCTGCCCTTAATGTAATCATCCATGGAAATACTGAATGTCGATGTGCAGGTCTTCATTCGCCTGCATGTTAGGATGAGATTTGCTTCAGGGAGATTGACCAACGAAAGAAACTTTCTAAAACCACACTTTATTTGTTACAAGTGATTGATTAGAACTAAGTGGTCTCAGGCGGTCCTTCTTTGGTCGAGTTTGTTGAGCGAGAGAGCTTCTTCTTGCTGTCAAGGCGAGTCCTGGCTGACTAGTGACTCAGCGATGGTAGCAGGACCGGTTTGTGGTAGGACATGGCGGGAGTACGAACGACCCAAAATAATCTTGTCCCCATAAAACCACCTCTCACCCTCCCAACTCTTCCCTACCCCCTTGCTAGAGATGGGCAATCCTTAAAATTACCACTGTTATTTCCTTAAATCACCTCTGTATTTTACGTAATTTACCTCAGCCTCTAAAATTACTACACTATTTTCGGTAACATTCACCTTGTCTCAGAAATTTTTCATACCAATATATTCCTGACATTTTATTTTAAGCCAAGTCTATTTATATTTAACACAATCTAAATTATAAATAAAGGCACATACAACTCGATTGTGCAAATCTAAATTATAAATAAAGGCACATACAACTCGATTGTGGAATACTAATGGGGATATCATTTTAACGGTTTGAATGAAAAATTCTCATGTCATACAAAAGAGAGCCATATTGCGTGAGGGCTGTGGTATTTGTTTTTGAATTTTCTTTATTTTTAATACATTAATATAGCAATAGTAATAGTTTAAATGCCATTAACCCATTGCTATAGGCTTACTTATTAAATCCTTGGTATTTATTGCAGAAAATTGAAAATTACTGGAATAATTGAAAATAGTTTTTTAAATTGACCGTAATTTACCCCGGTACTTGTACCTCAAATGATTATTACAGTAATTTACCCATCTCCATCCTCTGCTCTCATCGTCCTTCTGTGGCAAGGAACAGTTAATTATCATTGTAATTTTGGAAATGATTTCCCTAGGCATGGAATTCCTTATAAAACATGGAATTGCTCACCAGCCAACAGCTTTCTCGAGCAGTACAACAAAACTGGAAAAAATCTCCAATTATGTACAATAATTCTTATTATGCAGGCCCATTGTAGTATTGCCAAGTGCCAATAATTCAATGGCGATAGTCATATCTGATATCTTCTAGAACTACATTTCTCTCTCCAAAATATTCCAGCCTTATTTCATTTGTATCAATAAAGCTGCCGATAAAATTATGAAAATGCTCAAATATTAATAAACCACATCATTTTTATGAACATGAAATTGAAAGCATTTGACAAAATCTCAGTATGATCCAATCTGAAGTTCTGAATACCCAGAAGTATAATATACTCATGACGATTTCCCAATGCTGTAGCAGCACCAGGTATCAGTTGAGGCACATTTTCTGAGAAATACTTAATGACATAAAATAAATGGCAAATAGTGGTGTTTCCTTACACTAGGTAACAGTCTCTTGCAAAGTAATGTACTACTGATGGTTTCAACACCTCATATAAAAAATTAAATTTTTTTAGCTAATCTAAAAACTCAACATGCTGTGGTGGTGCCATGAATTCATATGAGGGATTGTAATTCACTGATGTTTTGGCAAAATGGCAAATTTTAGAATTACTCATAGACTTATACCTGTTTTTCCCTTACATCTGATTTGTGGCAAAGATTCATTTCCAGGAAATCTTATTTGGTTGAGTATGAGACTAGTGGATCATGTGTTTGAGCTCCACTCATAACAAAAATTTCCCTTTTCCTAAAAATTGGAATATCTACCGATTACAATGAGTATTTGGTGATTTTCCAATTGGCTTTATCTAATACCCTATGCCACATGCTCTTGTGATGTCTCTTGGGGTAGAAATTTGATTCTATAATTAAATGTAGCTACACATGCTGGGCTTCGCAGATGATATTGCTGTCATAGCAGGAAATTGCGATATACTTCAAAGGTTGCTAAATGTAATGGACCAAGTTCTCCAAGAATAAAACACGAAAACAAATAAGGCATAGACTAAAATCCTAGTGTGTGGAAGAGAGACGCTGAATGTAGAAGTCACCCTGAGAGGAATGAAATTAGAGCAAGAGATTCCTTCACCTATCTCCGAAGTATCATCACGTAGGATGGAAGAAGTACAATGGACATTGAGTGGAGAATAGCCCAAGCTAATAAGGCATTCATGGAAAAAAGACAACTGCTGTGCTCAAAGAAGATAGGACTACAAACTAGGAAACAGTATGTGAAAACATTCATGTTTATTGTGGCTTTCTATGGATCAGAAGCATGGACTATTGGAAAAGCTGACCAGAAAAGACTACAAGCCTTCAAAACCTGGTGCTGGGGGAGGATGCTGAAGATGAAATGGACATGATGGAAAAGGAAATGATGAAGTTACAGAGGAGTAGAAGAGGAAAGGACCATATGGAAAACCATACAGAAAAGAAGAAAAAGATGGCTTGGACACACACTGATGAATAACGGGTTTGTGAAAAATATAATTGAAGGTAGAAAGGAGGGAAAAGTCCCAGAGGAAAACCCAGGAATAAGTCCATGGACCAAATAAAGAGGAAAGTACATGGGAAGAGGTACCAGGAGGTTAGGGAACTAGCATTAGATAGGGAAGGTTGGAGGACTGCAGTCAAACAATCTTAGCATTGAAAAACCTATGAACTTTCAAAGGTTAAAAGCATTTTATGGTATTTAAAGGGTATTCCCAATGGAATGATGTGATTTCTGTTTTTCATTGATTCCAGCATGTTATTTCATCTAACCTCCTGTTCTATTTATACTCTCACCAGTCTGCCATACTGGAATACCATTACCAGTTACACAGGGGTAGCCAATTAACTAGCTAGACTAAGTTGCATTACAAATGCTTCTTCAGAAAGTGTCAATCGCCAGTGGGTGGCACATCATGCTCATGAAAGATAGGGATGAATATATGCTATTGCTCTGGTGAAGACTGGGCAAGGGATCAACAAACAGGAAATAAAAAACTGGAACAAATTTTGACATGCACTCAATGTCATAAATGTTTTTAAATAGGAGCCTTTAAAGCGCATAAACGTGGGTCTTGCGAGTACTGGTGGCTAGTCAGTTGAAAAAGGCTCTCATGTTTTCAAACTTGTCATTTTGGTTGAGCGATGGATTGTCAGAGAGAAGCAAGTATTTTTTTTATTTCCTCCAACCTGTGTCTTGGAAAGCTTTGTCTAAAGATTTTAACCTTATTGTTAGGGTCTTTACTCCAATGAAACCTTGTTTGTTGTTGAGGATAGGATCCCTGCAAAATCAGTAAGTATGCAAAAAGCATATCTGGATTCATTTTCTGAGGGGCGATGGCACGCCTCGGTGAATGAAAACACACGGAAAATAGATATCTATATCTTGTCTACACTGGTCTATGGCTAGATGTAGATCTAATAGATGCCTATTAGATGTCTATCATTGGTCAGTAACCTGCCTTGAAATACCCATCGGTATATGTACTCCTAATAGATATCTAATAGATGTCTACGATAGATATTATGAGGACAATGGGACTACAGCATTAGCACCACTCAGATTACAGATGTCTATTTTTGGTCTAGTCCCCTCTATGCCTAGATGTAGATCTAATATATGTCTACAATTGGTCAGTAACCTGTCCTGAAATACCCATCGGTATAAGAACACCTAATAGATATCTAAAGATGTCTATGATAGTTATTATGAGGATAATGGGACTATAGCATTAGCACTACACAGATGATAGATGAATATTTTTGGTCGAGTGACATCCTTGCCTAGATGTAGATCTAATAGATGCCTATTAGATGTCTATGATTGGTAGGAGTCATGTCCTTGGCCGAAAATTAAGGACTTCTTAACTTTAAATTTTAAAATTAAGAACTCCTTCAAAGTCAGAGGTTTCTGCTAGAAGCTTATGGAGGCGTATGTGCTCAAACGAAAAATACCTTTGACTGCTGCTCATTACTCTTGTTAGCTTTTTCATAAATCAATAACAGCGAATTTATACCTCTGGAGAATTATTCACTCAGATGAGAAACAAGCCGAAAATCCATATCCCTCGGATTTCTCGCTGCACTTATTTCTTAGAAGTAAAAAATCATTAGTATAATACAGGTTTACATAACATTTTTCTTCAAATGGGTATTTCAGGACTGGTCAGAGACGTTTATTTTCCAGCAGTTACTTCGCAAATGTGCAGGCCTTGCCTCTCAAGCTTCTGTGAAATAACAGAAGCGCACCCGACCCTCAAAAACCAACACCTAATAGATATCTAATGGATATCTTTTTAAGGTTCATTTTCATCTATTCATTTTTAGAAAACACAGCCATTTTCTTTCCGGTAGTCTTCAAGGGAAAAAATGCATACCATCTATTTCTTTGTGCCATATAGCAAAGTTCATTCAAATCATAAGCTCCTACCAATTATACACATCTAATAGGCATCTATTAGATCTATAGATCGTATACGTCTAGCTATGATGTGACTAGACCAAAAATAGGCATCCATCATCTGGGTGGTGCTAATGATATAGTCCCATTACCCGGCATATAATAGATATCTATTTGATATTCTTATACAGATGGGTATATTTCAGGACTGGTCAGAGACTTTTTTTTCCTGCAATTACCAAGCAAGTGCACAGGCCCTTCCTCTCAAGCTTCTGAGAAATAACAAAGCGTACCCGATCGTCAAACACCAACATCTAATAGATATCTTTTAGAGGTTCATCTTCATATGTGCATTTTTGAGAACAGATAGCCGTTTTCTTTCCAGAAGTCTTCAAGGGAATAAATGCATACCTTCTATTTCTTTGTGCCAGCCATAGATCCTGAATATATTCTAAATCTATGGTGCCAACCCACACAGCACAATAATCCGTGGGACGTCCCTCGGATTTTTGTGCTGTGTGGGTTTGCGGGTTTGTGCTGTGCTTGTGCTGTGTGCGTATGTCCCGAAGTCGTCCCGGGACTAAACACGGACGTTCGGGACGCGTATGGGACGTCGCTTGCGAGTCGTGTATACCGCGTGTCTAGTTTCCCAAATGCATATTCAATATCAATAATAAATTAATAATAGCATCCATAGTGTGGCCTAACGCGGCATGGAAATTGGTGCAATCTTATTTCTTTCTCAATTCTACTTCGAAATAATATATATTAGAACGCCAATAATAATGTGTTATAAAGAAAAGCCGTATAAGCGTCCCCGACGTCAGATATGAAGCTTTAAAATCATCAGCCTTAGGCAATAAACGTCAGCTATGTTGAAATCGCGTACTTAGAGCAGAGAGCCATATCTAACGAAGCTACTGCATTCTTTATGAAGAATGAAATAGTGTAGTGGTAGAGTGTAGGATTATCAAGCGAGAGGTCGTAGTTTCGATTCCCCAAGCCAAAAAGAATATATTTGTCGTCAATGTTCACCGATATGCGAAGGTATTAAAAAATAACTTCCAAGGTCTATAATAACTCAAATTTTTATCATAAAAATAATTTTATTATGACACATTCCCAAATCCCAAGCTGTGTGCTTAGGTATCTATAGAGAGATATCTATAAGACATATATGGTTATATATCTATAGATAGATATTGGTACATAGATGTCTACTATACTAAGAGAAACCTTTAGATACACATCTATTAGACTAGCTGTCTTTTTGACAATAATACATCTAATAGATATCTATGATAGATCTATTAGATGTATTCCCTTCTAACCATCAATATCTAATGTACATCTATTAGATATTTTTTTCCGTGTGGGAATGCCGGTTGTGTCCGAATTAGCTTTAGACCCGGGTGAAAAAATACACGTATTAAAAGGTATTTAGTTGCGTGATAAAATGGTAATATACGAGAAAAGATGACACCCGCATAAAATGATACGAGATGAGTGACCTTTTCCGCAGCGTATCTGAAATTCATTGAACGCTATATTCCACTGGGGCGTAGGTATCTTCTACGTAAGCAAGCGAGGAAAAACGTATCACCTAAACATCTCAAAATGACGTCTACGTTGCATATGAATCAGAAAATATTTAGCAAGTTGAGGAGGGTTTCATTTCTTTTGGGGAAAAATAAAGTAGCGAGCTGGATTCGGCAAATGACAATCGGGAGGTACACAGAACGGCGAATGTGGGCCAGTAGCAAATTACTCTGATTAACTTTTTACGTCATAAAAAACCCTATATATCATAAAAAAATCAATTCGGAAGTAAAAGATGCTGGAGTTGTTTCCGTGTCCAATGACTAATGCTAGGTGCTTACCAATAGAGCCTTGCGCCCAATTGTGCGAAAACGCAACATCATTTAAATTTAAGCAAAAACCAATAGATTCGTTTAATACTATCCCGCAATATTATAAGTAACAAGGCTACACTGCAATGTTGCAAAAGCCACTTCCTCTTTTCGACTTATGATTTGATGCAAATCATTGGAACAAAAAGATACGCAGAAAAACCCACGCGCAAGCAAGGAATCAAAGTGTAATAAATTCTAATACGATCTCTGACGAGTACAAAAATATCAAGACGTTTCAAAAACTTACATTAAGTTTATTTCCCATTATAAATCATTAAAAAAATAAAAATATTAAAACTTAATGTTGCGTTTTCGCAACGTTGGGAAGAAATGGGTTTAAGGTATATCGCCCAACTAAAAAAAATGTCAAGAGAAACAAATTTTACACCTTTTTAATGCGTACAAAGGACATAAGGGTTCTGGCCAGCTAACTTTATCGGAGATTCAACTCTGGAGAATAAATTAGTCTGTTCGTTCTAAAGGGAATACAGGTTCAACAAAGACAGGTAACCTCAATTTACTTCCGAGTATTCATACATATGTGAACACCAATTCACAAATACGAAAGAAGTTTATCATTATCCCCGGTGTTGCGCCCTCAGCAAAAGATCCATTTTAAAAGCGTCAAATTCTTTCCAAAATAATCTTGAGTCCATGTACCTGAATTGTAAAGTATATTATATATATATATATATAGTTCTTGCGAAGATTCCACGAACGTGGCAAACAACATAAAACTTCGTCACTGGGTGACACTAAACATAAAACATATAAAAAGGAAGCTCACGAGTTTAAAATTATCGGTGGGTCGCCAGCACCTTCATCAGTGATAGAATCAAACATATATATATATATATATATATATATATATATATATATATATATATATATATATATATATATATATATATATATATATATATATATATATATATATATATATATATATATATATATATATATATATATATATATATATATATATATATATTTATCCCAAAATTTTATTAGTGTTTGGCAGTTTGATGCGATCTAGAATTCAATTCGCTTTGAATTTCGCGCTATTTTACCTCTTAAAAAAATAAAATCAGAATTTGAAAAAATAAAATGCTTCATAAAGTAGAACCGACTAAATCTTGCAATAGAAACTTTCCACGTTGTTCTAAGGGAGTTGTTTGTTTCATTCATGTGACTACTTTAGTTTTAAAATCGTTTATCGGTCATTTTAGTGAATTGCCATATAAAAAAATATTTGTTACGTCACACTGAAAGTCGCGTATAGCTGTTAAAAGTCTTTATAATAGCGCATAAGGCACCCGCTATGAGCTCTTTCTTCTCCCATTCCATCTGCGTCAGCGTTCGGCCGATGTCATTCGATTGACCAGGAATGACAACCGCGATCGGGAAAGTAACTTTATTTGCTTTCTTGCAGGCACCCTTACCCTAAAAAGAAAAACAACCAGCTGAGGAGTCGTGATTCGAAGCGCAAGCAAGCGATTTTCCCGTCGATTTATTAACCCATTAATCAGCTTCCCCTTTCCTAGATAACTACAGGAAGATAAACGGACTCTTTCGTCCGTCCTTCTCTAAACAAAAGCTGAGGGGAGAAGTGCGGCCGATGGATAACTCCGGCCATCTGCTTTTCTAGAATTTCCGCGAACCACGCTCACGCAAATCTCTATTCTGCGAACTGTTGAGTGCACGCGACTGCCCTTTGCTTTGAAAATCCGAGACTGCGTTGTAGATCTCAGATTTAGACGAATGGCGTAGGCGAAGAAGATAGTATCGGTCCGCTATTGGCCTCAATTTCCTCGAAGGAATTCATTCTATACCCTATCTACCATGGTATATACTACTATATAAGGTGCAATGTATGGCGAAATGGCGAAGCATTTAGGGTAGGGTGGGCTTTCAATATCCATTGTTAGAACCTATAATTGACTTGAACAGTGTCAGTAACTAAGTAAAATGATTCCTGACCGCCGAGCTATTTTCTACAAGATCAGTGCCATAATACTCTAAAATTTTGGATGCTCGAATTATTTGTGATTACGAAACGAAAGAGTTCTCATGTACTCTATTGATCTAAGGCTGGCTTTCATTCTCTGTACATTGGATTAAAAGTTTTATGCGAAATGCTAACTCGTCCTTTATCAAAGGATAGCTGTAAATGTAAGAATCGTCCTTCAAGGGTGTTAAAATTCACGATTGACTATTCACTTTTTTGATTAATCTTAATTCAAATTTCGATTATACCAACGCAGTTATACCTTCCACAGTATCAACCGCAAGTGTAACTAAGTGCAAAATTTTCAATCATCATCTTCGTTCACATATTTAGTCGGGTACGGGCCATGGAACCAGATTTTTCCTGTCAATCTATAGACTTATGTCTGAATTAAAGGCGGGTAAAAATCGAGGAACCAGACATTATCCCTGTTGGGGTCGGACCAGAAGTAAACGAGTTGTATGAAATGATATTTAACAATGCGTTCAACAGCTACCAGGTCGACGCCGAGGCAATGGCGAAGTATTTAGGGGAGGGCGGTCCGCCATGGGCGAATCTTTTTACGGGGAGGAATTTTTGTCTGAAACGTTTTTGAAGTATACTTTATTGGGAGAAGAGTTAAAACTACCCAAAAAGTTAAGAGTCTCAATTAATTGCAGTGATAAAAGCCATTAAACTGTTATTTTAAAAGAACATCTGTAAAACGAACCATTAACAAACGAAATTGATTTTGCTACAATCTAAAATTTTACCAATGAATATCAAGGCAGATACATTAATAGTGTTGACTTTAAGTCTACAAATTAAATAAATACAAGTATTTTTATCGTTTTCTGAACTATCTTAATAGGTTTGAATGGGGCGTAGTATATGTGTTCCTAAAAGGGCAAGATACAACGGTCAAACCGTCCCTAACTCACGGTTCACACTTTACCTACGTCACTCGACCGAGGATATTATTTTAAACCATATTTCATCTGTGGAATAGAAAGAAGCGACAGAATGTACGAGACATGAGAATTCCTTCTCATGCAGAATTCAGTAATGCAACAGAAACAGATGGAGGTTAGTCCAACAAAACATAGGTAATTCACTTTTTTTCCCTTCCCCCTTCAAATTATTTATTTCAGATAGCTAGTGTCCGTACTCTCCGATCACATGTTCTTGCGGTGGCTCTCAAGGTGGCATGTGATATTAAATTCAACAGATACAGTGATGTGACGAAAGAAGGGGTCACTCTGCTGAACTTGAACTGAGGGCATTCCAAGTAGTTTAACCCGGAAGGTTATATTTTTAATGGCCTGGTTTCTGTATCGTTTGCCTTGTAGGTTTATGGCCGAGGAAGAAGAAAAAATACATTTACATTCGTCTGGTGACCTTTAGGTAAATGAAGTTCTGAAAAAAGCTCAGAATAGTCTGGAGAGTGGTCTGTAGATCGATCCGTGGACGATACATTACTGTTGATAATTTCAGATCGCACCGCTATCAAATCGTTGTTAAACTCTTGTCTAGGTGACGTGGAGAAAATACCATTTTTATGGACATCTCCGATCGTATGGTCCCGTCTCAGGAGTCAGTCTACTTCATGGTTCTACGATTTTACGATACAGCTTAATTTTGAATGAAGAGAAAAATGTGCGGCAACCTAATACCCATATCCTTTACTTATATTTCCCATAAAGCCCTCAGATTTATGTGGAACACGTAATGAATATCATCGCTTTGGTCTAATAACAGCTAAAGAAAGGATTCTCCATAAGGATGCAGAAAGTTTTATGTTTTGGTTCGGAACGGAAAATTCAAAACCCAATAATAGGATAAACTTTACACCCTTAGGTGTCACTTTGTGGAAGTATTGTATATTCGAATCCATATTAAAACAATTCTTGTTTTTTCCAAAAATATTTGTTGTACTTAGTACCCAAATATTTGCTGTACATAGTTGTATATTTCCACAAACATTTGTGGAAAAGTACAAGGATTGTTTACATATACATAGATTCAATAATAGGAATTGACAAATACGCTAAGACTTTCAAAGCAAATGCAATCGTATTAAAAAGTGAATAATTAAGGCAACGTAAGCAATAGTTTCATTCGCAAGAAAAACTCTATAGTTCATGATGCTTGTCACAGCAAAGCTATTTTACATAACTATGAGGGAACTGTACCGAAGTCCTTCCATAGATTCTTTAAGCTCCTATCTCAAGCACAAACATAGTTCCTCGAGGTCAATTTCCACGCCCTCATAAATCCCTCAACTTTATCTCCGATGTAAATTATAGCTCCTTATTAAAATTGCCGACAAAACGATGCCGTCCTCACCAGCTGCGCTCTCCGTATCTGCTTAAAATAAGAAATCCCTCCCGGCGATTATCTCCGCTTCATTGACTTATAAGGAAATGGCGGTCTCTTACGTAATGCCGCCTCAGTTTCTAGTATGCGAACTTGACTAATGGATGAGGTGGAGAAGAAGGTGGGTAGGGCGAAAGAGGAAGATGCAGGCATCCGAAGAGTGCGTAAATCACTCCGCGGTGTTAGTGATACGTCTCTTTGTTCCTCTGCCAACGTTCTTCTCCTCCAACGGATTCCTCCGCGTCTGACACCTAGCAACGTTTTAAATTAATCGAATGTAAAGTCCGTGCGAGCGGCGGCTGTTTCAGATTCAATACCGCACGGAAGCCGTTTTCGTGGATTGAATAGATTATCTATTTCACTCATGACGGGCGAGGTACCTAAGAATTTCCGATCGCCAAGGAAGAGAGAAACGGACAGGGTTGAAGGTCGCATCGAATCGCGTTCCTTGTGGAAGGCCTAAGGTCGGCGGCTCGCATGGGATGTTTTTCATCTTGTGATAATTATGAATCTTATATTTGCCCATAGAGGTCGATTGAACATTGAGTCTTAAATTTTGGAATCCTAGATAATATTTTTAGCCACAATATATGTACTGAAGGATGGCTGGTGAAAATATCTTGTGCATTTGTACGAAGGAATTTAGTTAAAAATTGTGAAAATTCGTGAATTATTCACGGATTTCCAGCCAGGTCAGGAGTTCCGTGAGACTCGTGAATAACTTCCGCATAGTATTCACTGAGTAAGCACCAAATTCTTCGTTGGTAAAATATTGCTTACACTGATAAATATTTACAAGTTTTCATTAATTAGAGACAATAACAAATATTTCATAACCAAAATAATAATTACGAATATTTGGATCTCTAATGGTTCCAGAGGTACTACTTCTTAAGGTAGGGTGTAAAATAAAACAGCAATACCAGAAATACCTCGTAAATTATTAACCTTAACTTGAAGTCCTGATGAAACGCTCCAGTCGTACAGGATATTTCGGTGGCGGTGCGGTGGTAACTTTGTCGTTGCCACTTGGAGCCCAGTCGACATTGATTCTAGTTCGCCCATTTATTTGATGGAAAACTTCACAGATTGTGACCTATGGGAAAACAGAAGTTCATCATAGATAATCTTGAGCCGTGCATAACACAACTATTACAGCATCTAGAAGAATTGTTACCATTAAAATTTCTCCCAAACTGGTTATATGGCAATGTTCACGGAGTTGGTCGTTGAAAATAACTTTTTCCTCATCAACTTCTGTTTGTGATGTATATACTTGCCCTCAATACTTTGAAACAGAAAACTATGAAGAAATTGATCTATAACTGTCAACAATGGGATTAGCTAAATAAAGTTCAACTCTCATGAAAAATAATTTAAGTTGTAATAAAAACTATTTGTGATGTATTATGCCGTTGGATAACCAACAAGAGGTTATGTCTGATTTCGTCATTCATTCCAAATGCCCATCTCTGCCCCTCAGTTAATATTCAGATGAAAAATAAAGTATGTTGGCAAAAGGATGCGTGAAATACTGCGGTGGATCAGCAGGAAAGAAAGGTACGGCTGCCTTTCGCTACTACTGAGCTAATTTTAGGAGTAACTAACCCTTGTATGGAATCTTGTATGTATAGTCCACACGACAAAAAAATACTTTAATTCAGTTCCAAAAGTCATTATTTAAAAAAAATGTAAGTATCATTGATTGATGCAATGTTAGGTTTAATTTAGATTTCCTGCCAAAAAGTGACCGCCTACCCACAGACATCCATAGTTCGAAGAAGTCAATGAGTTTTGTTAAAGAAATTCAACGAAAATGGTATGCTTAAGTACCTATTTTATCAATGACTAGTGGAGCTAGTATCAATGACTAGGCTTCGCGCGAGTAGGAGTTAAATTTTGATAAGTTTTATTGCATCAATCAATGATAAAAAGAACCAGGCTTAAGTTGTAAGCCGTAAAATGCCCATTTGAATTTTCCCGTTCATGGCCAATCTTCAGTTAGACAAAGGAAAATACAATTTTTGAAATGGTAGAAAGATGGATCGTTTTTTAATAAAAAACTTAATTTTCAAGCAATAACGAATATAACTAAATAATTTGATATAGATAAACATTTAAATATCACAAAAATAAAAGTTCCCTTAATATAACGTCTGCACTGAATTCCAATTCTGTGCTCATGCAAATAAGATGGCTTCGCGAGGGAAGTGGCGAATCGGTAGTAAAAATCCATGCATAAAGTTATTAGGGTACATTTGAACATTGCAATGGCTACATAAATATTCCAATGTTACACAATTTTGAGTTATAATTACCAGAATGCATTTACAAATGGTTAATTCCATAGACGTTCCGTCTCCGGGAAAATAACTTGTGTACTATGGGTGAGTTGGTGACATACTCGGGTGAAATATTCCCGACTATGCTAATACAGGCAAAATGATGGTACCCGTTGAATTTCAGAGGTAGATAGAAAACATGACAATCGAGATCCAATTGCAGTGCAACTTCAAAACAGGGAAGAACGGCTACGGATATAAACATTATGGTAGGCGGCAGCAACGGGAACTAGTAATGTCTTTCGTTTGTGTTTATACTGGGCGATTCGTTATTCTGCCCTCCTTAAAAAATGAATGTATATCTATTCAGTTCGAATAAATTATGCCACGTTCAATTAACTTGAAGTGAAATTGAAAAAATTTCCGCTTTATTCAAATTCAACATATCCTATGATATTCAACTGAAGCTAAATCAATCTAAAAACGTAATTTTTAAGCAAGTAGAACAGAATCAATCGCAATAATTCAAGTAGCCAATGTTTTAGCCATCGGATGATCAAAAATTGAAACTTATATCACTGGTGCAAGTATTATGAAAAAGCAAAATTAAACACCTCTGCAACGATTCCAATTCTTTTCTTAAGGGAACTTATAACATGGGGCCTGTTCCAGAACCACACGGGCCCTGAAGAAATTTTAATATAGCCTATGTTCGTCCCAGTACAAAAATAAATGCACATGGAAATTTTCAAAATAATCGGTCCAGGTTTTCAAGAGTCAATAAAGAGTACACCCACCCACATCCATTTTTAATATATAGATTGATGCCATCTTACTCATCGGCTGCCAGGAGAAAATTATGAACCAGAGGATTTCTTTCCCGCATCACCTTTGGGCTGAGAACAGTTATCATTAACGGCAAAGCTTTTTTAGTTTTACATTCGTCTGAATGTGTTTATCGCTATCGCTTCAGCGCTGTTCGAATATGAGTAAATAAGCAAATTTTAATGCTTCCTTGTCCTAAGCGCTTCTCTATCATTTCATCATAGACTTCTCTCTTTCTGAGTTTGGTTCTGTGCGTAAATCCATAGGTTTCTCCTAGGAATTCCAACTGAATGAGAATTATTTTGAAGCCAAATATAAAAAGTTATCGTAAGGGCAACTGATTCACAATGGAGTTTTCGACCTTCTCGTGGCAGGGTCAAACTCAGTGGAAGCACAAGTCACAAGTAAACCCCCACGGTTCTCAAAATTTACTTCGAGATTTTCTGTATTTACATAATACTTAACAATACTATGAACGCCTAACTTGACAATTAACTGTTTTCCATTATTTATTTCTAGACTCGTAGTATTTCCCTTATGATACAATGTGACCTACCGCTCTTTTTAACCGCTAAATGTATGCAAGACTAAAATTGTTCAAAAGCCATAAAATAATGTGAGGGAAAATATAAAGATTAGCAGAGAGTTTGGAAAAGGGGAGGATCGTAGTCAACCATTATGATACCAGGATGATATGTATTACGATGAGTTGTGAGTTAAATATTCTGGGTAATCAGTGACAACAAGAGGCAATTGTTCGCAGTTTCTCTTGATGTACATACTGGAGGCTTAAGCTCCACAATCTCTTAAATTATCGTCCGGCGGAAATAGAGCCATTTTCCAGCCTGCAGTAAACTCTGATAACACTGATTATTCAATAGGAATGAGGGGTCGATGGCAGTTGAGGTGTCTGTAGCAGGTGATGTGAGGATGTCAGGGAAAAAATCTCATCTCTGTTTTCCTGTGAAACACAAAAGACGCGAAAAAATAAAAGAAAAGGGGAAAAATTTCACGTATGCTCGTCTTTCATCCACATATTCGTGGCCTCCCCGCGTAGCCGCAAGTTTCCCAAATGAAGTATGATGAGTGTGTAGATATTTGTCTACTGAGAACAGCTCTTATTTTTTCCAATGAATAGTTCTAAATTGTATCTGAACCTAACGTGGTGCTTCATCTGTCTATGTTCCAGGGAGTCAACTCTTGGAGCTAATCAAATTCTTTATTTTTCTTTCTGTTTAACGCGTTTAGGTGAGAACTGTTCATCTTCAATGAAAAATGAAATATATGCCGAATCGGAGAATAATGAACATTAAGAAGTCGGAACTATGATCTCAGGTTTTCCCGGTGTATCAGTTGCAGGAAGGTTTCTCGGGTTTTCCACCGGTTGATATTCTGCATCTCTCCCTTCTGTTAGGGAGAGATGCAGAATATCAACCGGTGGAAAACCCGAGAAACCTTCCTGCAAGTCGGAACTAAATTGTTGTAAATAACGGTTGCAAAAATTAAGGATCAGAATAGTATGATGACTAGAAAACTGGCTACCCATTCCGAGGGTCTGCGTTCTGATCCCGGCAGTGGGTCGGATGAGATGATATACAGTGGACACTAGGATGGTCCAAAAAATTGTGAAGTTTTCAAATTTTTCACGCCGCGGCGTGAAAATTTTAAGTGGCTCAGAATCCCCAAAACGTGGCCATGGCAAGAAAAAAATGTCGCGACATTTCGCGAATGAATGCTTGCAAATATATGTTTTTGTGATGGCTGATAGCGAACCTGACAACGGATCCGGAAAGTCGCCATCGGGAAATTTGTCATTGATTGCCACTTTCTTCGCAAATTTTAACTTTTTTTAACGAAATAACTTTTCGATTTGGTTGGGGATTTGCACATGCATGATTTTTAAGTTGCTGATATTTATAAGTCATTTGTAATTATAACGAAAACGGCATTGTTTTCACTAACTTTTAATAGTTCTGACCCGAGCTTCCGTCAAACCCACATTTTCATAACTGCGTCAAAACTTGTTGCCGAATATAGGTAAAGGTCTGGTTAACCTCTGATTGCAATTTCACATTTTGCTCAGGTGTGTGGTTCATCTCTACATCTTTCTACTTTCTACATTCGACCTTAGCGCCTTGGCCACGAGCAACTACATCTATTGGGTTTCCCCTTTTCTTCGCAAGCAAAACTGGCCTTAATATGGTTGAGTTTGCATCTGCTTTTCCCGGAATACACAAACTTATTTATTCATGTAACTTAGTTCCAAACTACAGATTAGATTGATTAATTCTTACCGATGTCACATCTGGAATTAGAGCAATTAAATGTGTGCACATGGTGTGGCTAGATTACATCCTTTTTCCAATTAAACCGAACAGTTTCACACTCGACTCAAGTAATTCAAACCTTAAACCCCAAAACTAATAAAATATTCAGTGGAATCTGAAACAAACGAACAAACAAAATTATAAGCATTTGAACTAGTTGCAATAGGGAGGGGCGTCGCGTCGATTTGGTCAGTACGCTGAAACTTGCATTGCCAGGCTCTATGTTCACAAATTTTGTAGGGGAAATATGTGGGAGATTTGTTAACACATTAGGGGGATAATACTAGTGGCAAGAAATTTGAACCATTCCGCATTGCAAGTCATTATTACTTTTTGATGACAAACAAAGAAATGTTTTGGAAAGACATGTTTTTGCTTTATAAAGAATGAAATTACTGCATTGTGGCGGCAATACTGTTTTTTCAATTATACATGTACATTCGACTTACTTTCTAGTCATGATTTCGTTTTTCAAAATAGAAATCGGTCAAGAACTATTTTAGGCAGAGGTCCAAAGTTGTCATGTCTTTCGCTTACTGAAACCGTATCTATATACTTGCTACTCAGGCAGCGGTCACTGTTTGTGTTATACGGACAGGTACAAACCTCGATATCTTCCTGCTTCAGTTTTGAGCGTCACGATTTGTAACCAGCCAGTCCCCTCATTCAAAAAGTCCTGTATAGTGACTGTATTTTTCTCGCCATAGCCACGTTTCAGGGAATCTGTGGCTCAGATTTTAAGCCACTGTGGGCCGTCCCTAACTTCGGTGCTCAATGACTCAAAAACACCATTAGAAAAGTATTAGCTTAAATTGTCCACTGGTGGCCGTGCCCCACTCATTTATAATTAGGCATGGGTGCATATGGTGGGCATAATCAATGAGGACCGTTGGTCTTTTTGCATCACCCGAAGATCCCTACGAGGCGCATATGGCAGGGCAATCGCAAGGATTCGTTCTATTGGTTACTTCCAGAATTTGCAAGAATATTCGCCATAGTCATATGTGCGAATCCATCAGTTCAAAAGCAATGCTGAGCAATAAACTTTTACAGATAAATTAAATTAGTATATGCTTTTCTTAACAGGGATACTGTGGTTGTCCAATTCGATAAGAGATAGATTGATAGAGAGAGATTGGTTGATAATAGATGGATTCATGTATTTTTTGTCACGCATGAAAAAATAAATGGAATATTACTAACGAGATTACTACTTGATTACATTTTTTTAACTACAGATTTAGCTCTTTTTTGTAATATTGTATAGCCTAAAAAAAGTTTGTTCCTCTTACTTATTTCTAGTATATATCATAATAACCACCTTTTGCTTTGATGATGCTTTGCAGGATCATTTACTTCTGGGTACTATACAACCCTAGTGATCTCCTCTTTTGTAACCTCTTTACCATTATTTTGTAAGAATCCATAGGGAATAATGAGCTAAGAAAATGTCTTTAAAACTAATGCATTCTAGGTGATCTGCTGCTGATGCCTTCAGTGTACCTATTAATATTCATCACAAGTAACCTATTGATTGAGGTTTCTCAAACCTGAACTGATTTCTTTAAGAGCCTTGTAAATTATCCTTTGTCGAACAATTGGAACGTAAAGGTCAAAGAATTCTAAAGCCAGTAACTCCTTAAAAAGACACCCCAATTACTCTAGAAATTTAGTTTCGACGAATTTTGCATTTTATTATTTACTATGTTTGTTGTATGCATTTTTAGGTTACTTTATAACGTTCTTCACTGGCCAAAACTTCGAAAAAGAGACATTCATTAAAACTTAAATGAAAGTACTCTATATTCAAAGTGTATTCTACTATTGATGGAATAATACACAGTTTAATTCACGCACCTTATCGGAGATAATTCATTTTCCCAATGAATACAGAACATTTGACCTGCCCTTAGAACAAAAATATTTTCCAGGGTCTCTACATGTAATTAACATAGAGGAATCTCCTCACGAAAAATAACAGCAAGCTCAAGGACTTCGATTTTGTCACCTCAAGGCTATAAAATCAAAAAGCAAGAATGGCAGAGGATTTAGAAGAGCGACATTCCGAATCTAAAAACTTGGTACTGAGTAAAAATCTCTAAAGCTACCGTAAAAGTACCTTTTTGACCAACAGATTTGCAATTGCTGTCAGAAATCAAAAAGGGTCGCCCTGTTCTGAAGTGCGAACAAAGTTATAATTCCCGTTCGATAATTATGATGTTCCACATTCGTAAAAACATCAATAACCGACGTTAAAGAATATCTCCCGGGGAAATAGATTGCTCCATGGCTATCTCGTAGGTACGTCTCATATTCAAAGTTTTTTGGTGTGATGACGGCCGGTGAAGGGAAAGGGCTTCTTCACCAAGATTTTTTTTCTCACGTTTTATGCAACAAATGCACCGAAAACTCGCCATTTTGGAACACTCCCCACTCACGTAAATCGTAAATCACAAATCGGAAATCTCAACAACCTGAGCTTTCGCTGTACTTCGAGACTGGAGAGGCTTTTGATATCTGTGCTACCAGGATGACCCTTGGCTGGACACCAAAATTGGCCGACGATCTTCTATCTATCTATATTTTTTCACCTCATTGGACAACCAAAGCATCACCGTTTATAATAAAAATTAATTAGCCGAGCAAGTTTATCGCTGTGAACCTAGCTATTTAAAAGAGAGGCACGCTTGTTAGTCTACTCGTGGGTCTTGTGTACCAATGTCACTTACAGAATGTCAAATTTCTGTCCAGATATGTCAATATGGCAATGGTGTTGAAGTGCCATAAAAATACGGAAATAATGAGCGTGCTGATGTACATAAAAATAATTATATTTAAGTTTTCAGTCTAAGAATCGGTTTCTATCTGATCTTGCGGGCATATTTTCACTAAAACCAATTAAGGTATAACTATTGAGATATATTTCCTAGGATGAAAGAATCACTCTTGCACTATATAAAATAACAAAAGAGCAAAATATAATAGTAACTTCAACCGAGGACGAGTAATTCGGCTGCTAGTAGATTCCTGAGAGCTCATTCGGACCAGGGCAGTAGAGGCGCAAATCATCCAAAAGCTAAATAAAATATTTTTTTACCATAAGTCAATTCTAGAGGAAAATTAAGTACTCAAGTAGAGTCAAAATCAGTGCATTTACTTCCGACTTTTACCGTGAATCAAGAGAGTAGGGTGTCCAAGTCGAGACCAGGCATGCGATTTCATCGCGTGTAATGCCAATTCCTCGATTAGGGGCGGCACATGGTCTAGCAACGCCACCGTATTGAAGGGCAAACTCATTCTCACTCGGGTCTAAAGGTTGGTTTTCTACCCGGAGGAGAAAACTAGGTATTCCAGTCAGGGGAGATAGAGGGAGGCGAAACGGAATCCGAGGTGGTGATACCGAAAGAAAGAGGATTTCCCACGGCTGCAGATGAGGTGGAATGTTGGCCAACGAGGGTATTAGCAGTGGGCGGCCAGGGTCCATTCGCCTCGAGCGAGGATGCAGGCAAAAGGGAAGGGAACGTGCCCTAAGGGTGTATAACGAGAAGGCAGGACGGGGATTCCGATTGGGGTGGGGAGTGGAGAAGAGGGGGAATGAGGCATTTTCGCGGCGTAATCGCGCTCAAACAGAACCCTCCTGTTTTGGAAATTGAGAGGGAGAGTTGTAGATAGAGTGAGGTGGGAGGGAAGAAGGGTGAGAAAAGAATGGGAACTCCACTCATAGTGGAGGGGAAGATATTCGGAAATGTGAAGAGAGGTATTCGCACCGCTTTGGAGGGTGATCGCTCGTTAAGCATTTTGACGGGACGGAGAAAGATGCATTGTTTTTTTTTCGAGAACCCTACTTCACATAAAAATACCTGCCTAATGATAGCCTACGAGTCACTTATTCCTCAATAACACGTCGATTAAAAGTGATTGGAGGCAAGTAGGACATGATGAAAAAAATATGTCAAGAGTGCTTCTAAGATACGTGCCAGCGTAGAGAGCTAGGTGAGCTCGCGGAATAGATAGCATAATCGTTTCAAATCACGTTCACATACGATGTGTGCAGAGCAGAGGTGGTGTAAGCGCAAAAACATTGCTTGGAGAAAAACAGGAAAGGAGGATGAAACAAGAGCGGTATGTAATGAATCTGAAAGTGCTGCACCCCGTGAGGAAAAGAGAGAACAATGGACTTACCTAATTTTGCCCCTGAAAAGAGGACGCCATGTTGGGTACAAACATGCCATCATCTCAAAGTGTCAATTTTGGACTTAATTATCTCCTGACTTTTTCACATGTCTCACATATGCATATTTTATTATAAAAACAAAATAATATAGTATTAGCTCCGAAAAGACAAGTTAGAATTTCAAGATGAACGTTAAATATTTGAAAACAGTGAGCATTTAGCAAAGTTCAAGAATTTATTGTCATTAAATTTTCCAACTTAAGGGAAATTTTGTTCGCAGAAAATACCGAAATTGAGCAGGTAAAAATGCTTGAATATGATAGAGAAATTAGATGGAAAAAACGTCAATAATTTGAGAGTAGATGGTGATGTAGGTCTGTTATGTTTAGTATCTCGCTCGGAGCTTCTATAATACGTTTCGGAGTGGAGACCAACTACCTTATTTCAATTTCCAAAATATTTTACGTACCAATTAATGAATCGTGAAACAAAATTTTTATGATAAGGAACGAATAGTTTGAGAGGGCGGAAGTCGTGGATAAATGGGGTGGAAGAGAATTTGTAGAGGTGGAATACAAGGGAGCTTAACGCTTTAACGTCAGGTGTGCCGAATTCGGCATATACCTCCAGAATTGTTGTGCCTCAGTAACCATGTAAGTTCTTCCACTATAGCCCATTGGGACGTTTTCGGCCCGCTCGTATCTGCCGCGTATAATATGCGTGTGATAAAAATGGATGGGCGAACTTTAAATTATCTCCCTTGGTTGGGATTTGGAAGGAAAAATTGTTTTCTTAAGTCGAAAAAGTGTTGTCCATAAAGGGTTAAGAACACGAAAGCGCGCATGAATCAACGTATGAATGCAGATGAAGCTAAAAAGGAAATGTATGCACGGGCAAGGCAAGAAATATAGATGAAATTACTGTAGCAGTCCTTCCAGATCTGTCATAGGAGACATATATTTTTTGATTGAGCCTACCATGAAAGGGAACAGCGTGATGGATATGTATATGTGCAACTGGCATCACGTATGGCGTTGACATCATTGAAAGCCTTGGATTTTCTATTTAATCCGGAAAAGCGTAGTCGTCAACTAAAACTCAGCCAGAGTAATCGGAAGAATCTGTACGGGAAATCTGTACGTTTTCTGAGAAAAAGTGAGTCATAACTTCCAAAGAAGTCGTAAGCGCTCTTGAAATTCCTCGCAGCGATGTTCCATCAAAGTGGATGCAAATAATTGGCATTTCTCTCAGCAAGGTGTTCTTAGAGTGTCCCAGTGCAATAAATTCTTGAGAGAAGTTATTCAACGCCATCTCTTTATATTTTATGGGCGACTCTCCTCTTGTAGAAAAAAAAATGAGACGTGCAGCAAAACATGTCAATACAGTGTCCGAGAATTGAAGTTGGATGCATACGAATGCCTCAGTACGACTTTCACCTCAACTCCAAACAACACGAATGCGTGAAGTTATTTTTATTCTTTTGTATCGCATCTTTTTTTTAGGACATTGGCCGCCGCAGTGCTGAGAAACGAAGTAAGGGAAATGACGGAGAATTGGACGGGAGAGGGGTAAGGGGAGAAGAGAAAAAGGAGAAAGAAGATGTTTTTATCATCAACTACTCAAAACTCTTGAGGCCGGTCAAAATCCTACCCCCGAGGGCCTCGCCTGGGAAGGCTCGGGCCGGTGGGAGAGGATGAGGCCGGCGGAGCATTTCGGATGAAAAATCTCGGATTCGACAATGGGCAACATTGGTCGAAGGCCAATGGGTTGATGGAATGGGCGGAGAGAGTGAGTGGATTGGAGGGAGGGGATGAAAATGAGGGGCGGGGTGGGTCTGGAGGAAGGGAAATGTTTCTGCTGGAAACGGTGCTGGAGATGGGGGAGGTGATCATTTTTTTCCCAGGGACTCCCTCGTAAAGGGGACTTTAAAAACTCGCCCATTATCAATTTTTGGAGAGAGTCAATCCACTCTCTTTCCTCTACCTTCTTCCTATCTTACCTCCTCCTCTCGGCTCGCCCATTCTTTCCCACAAAAACGTAACTCCAAACTCCATAGATCTCCAATGAGATTCTCTCCGCAGTTTTCTTTTGGGAAAATAAAATGAATCTATGTAACTCCCCAGGGTCAACGCTACATCAAATTTTAATTGATATTTTGGTTCTAGAGCCTTCTAACCTTCAACTAGACGCCATCGAAACCTGGTGCTGGAGGAGGATGCTGAAGATAAAAATGGACAGACAAAACATAGACAAAATTAACATAATGGACAGACAAAATAGAATTGATGAAGTTTACAGTAGAGTAGAAGAGGAAAGGACCATATAGAACACTATACAGAAAAAAAGAACTAGATGTATTGGGCACACCTCGAGACACAATGGGTTTGTGAGGAACATAATTGAAGGTAAAATAGAGGAAAAAGTCTCCAGAGGAAGACCCAGGAATAAGTTTATGGACCATATAAAGAGGGAAGTACATAGGTCTAAATACTAGGAGGTAAGGGAACTAGCATTAGATGGGGAAGGGTGGAAGGCTGCAGTCAACCAATCTTAGGATTGAAAAACCAATGATGATATCTGTTGTTTTCGAGGCCACCGAAAAACTGTACTTTTGCCCTTCCCATTCCAGCCAATGCTCGTTCATGTCATAAGTATGTGCTGAGATGAGAAGCTTGGAGATGTCTGAGATCGTGGAGATGTCGTGACCAATAGTAATTTTGGAAATTTAACATGCATGATAAGACTGTAATTTGCTTTTCATTTCTCTTTTGTGCATATTCTTTTACCAGTTTATCTTGAGAATTAGTAAAAACAGAGAGAACGAAGAATTTACTTTTTAGTATGGTGGTACTCCTATTATTGTCTCGCCTTACAGGACACTCGGAGTTCCAAATTTTTCACGCTAAGAAATAAGCCGTGGAGAGCAAGAATGATTCAAGTTATAATTATTTATTTTTTCAAATTGGGCTCAAAGAGGAATAAATAAAAAACTAAAACCCTAAGTGACTTTTTATTACGAAAATGTACTGAAGACAGACACACCACTCGTGCACTAAACAGAATATAGATAGAGAAAATTTGCGCATCAAACTTAAGTTTGGCTAAGAACTGACTTACATCACTTTTGCTCCGGACAGTTCATATATTTTCATTTTTTTCAAAAAATTAATACTTCATAATAAATAACAGAAATGGCTATTATCCTATTGGATAAACTTTAATTAGACCATGGTCTCGATCATCACTATCAAATACCTGATGCTGATGTAAATCGATGTACATCGAATTTGATCGATGATGTTTCGATGTACATCGAAACCATGGTCAAATTAAATTTTATCGAAGTAGAAAATTGTTTCTGACTCATTTAACAAACTCTACTCTAATGCTTTACCTCCCCATGAATATCGAAAAACGAGAAGCATAGGAAAACATCGCACCGCCGCACCTTTCGAAGTGGGCTTCTACATCTTCTTCCCCCGACCACAGTAAAAACTGAGCGGAGTTAGTATGTAGATGAGAATGAAAATTGCCAATTTTGTTATTCATTATTATGAAATTCCAGCGTATCACGTCTGATACTTCTCTTTGCTGTTAATACCTTTTAATTCTCGATGTAAAGTTTCCCAAAACTTTCGCAAACGATTTTACTTTATACTTGCCGTCTAATATTACTAAAACATTTTCAACTAGAAAGACGTAGTACTAGCGCAAAGCTTACGCTAAATTAGAGTAACGTGTATTTTTTCCTTCAAGATTACCCACGAGGTGCTTTCTTATTTTTCGAGTATATCATCTGAATTTCAGACTCAATTAAGAGACTCTACTCCAACGCCTTACTTCCTCATGAACATCGAAAGACGAGAAGCGTAGGGAAACATCGCACCACCTCACCTTTCGCCCTGGTCTTCTACATCTTCTTCCCCCTCCCTCCAGCCACCTCCACGGGGCCCCTCCCAACCCCACTCCCCCATTCGGGTCCCCACCTCTCTCTCACCCACTCAGCGGTCCGGAAAGTGCCCCACCTCCCTCTCCCCCGGCAAACCACCCACCCGCCGCATCTTCCTCCTTCCCCCGATTACCCCGGAGAACGCAAATTACAGGGGCCTTCCTTCTTTTACCTCCGCGCAGCAAATTGCTGGGGCCCTCAATGTTGATTATATCCGGCAAGGGCATTTTCGAGGAATAAAATGTCCTTCAAAATGATATCGTTGCTTGCCGACTCTTTGAGCGTTTGTCCGTCTCCCCCCTCTCTCTCTCACCGCGTCGGTGAGGACGAGGGGGTGTAAGCGGGGTGGATTTCGGGGGATTCTGTGCGGGGCAGAGGGGGAGTAGCGGCGTAGGACGCTAGAGGAGTTTGGGACCGGATGCGGTCCTCTCGTTTGAAGGGGATGGAAGTAAAAAAAATAAACTCGTGGTTCATAGTTGGAATAAGTGGCGGAAGGAGCTGAAATAAAGGAAAGGTCAACAGGGGCACGATGGGTCTATGGAGAGAAGGGCCAAAGGTTGTGCAGGGAATTCAAGGAGATGAAGACTCATGAAAAGGACATGGAGGTAACTATCGAAAAAGAGATGGGGCATTCTCAGCCACAGGTATTCTACTACTTATCATTGTTTCCCATCATCGTGTGAGCTGAATAAATTTCAATGCAACAATTTCAAACTAGAGGTAAAAGACTTTATTTATAAGTCAATAATCTGCACTCAATGCCGTAGAGACATTTACCAACGAGAAAATTTGCTTTCATTAGCGTGTTACTATTAGTGGGTGCGGATGAAAAATATTTCATGACATTCATTTATTTGTTGGGCCTACGATGTTCCTTTGTTTACTGATCCCATCTTCTCAACAGATCGGTGAATTTTGTGCCTAAAATATTCGACATTTGAAGGTTTTATCGACGAATATTACGTACAATAGATTCATAAAATACTCCCAGCGTAGATACGGAGGGTAAATACTCCCAGAAAATGCGTGAAACAATATGAGAAAGGCACAAAAATGAGAGTGTAGTGATCTAATCACGATTGAAAATAAGCATACTATCGTATATAAACAATGCTCCGGCAAGTATCAGACGCATGAGATTTTTGCGGAGCGGAGGATGAACATTAATAGCTACAACTGTTGGCTTCTCCCTCTTCCGAAAATTTTAAATATATTTAGAATTTTAACAAGTAGGAAGCAAATTCACGCATATGTGTGTCTATGCACCTGAAAAAATCTGTACATCAATAACTTAAAGGATTGAGCTGAAAACTAATTCGAGATCGCATAGTCTTTTTCTTTTACGTATTACTCAAGTCGTGGTATTGCCGAACTGCTCAGGAAACCCTATCATCTAACAAGTAACTAGATCGAGAAAAACTGCTATTCGGTCTATATCTTTGATGCCACTTTGAGCAAAAGAATTTGATAAGCTTAAATCATGCAGCAAAAAACTTTTTGCTGAACCTCACTTTCTTACCAACTCCTAGCGTTTCTTCCCATTAAGCTTCATGTATTCATAATTTGAGATGATAACATTCACGTTGTTAGCCAGGCCCTACCATTCAAGCTCCATCTCATTTGAAAATTTTTTTTTCAACACACCCGTCATTGCTCATATCAGTACATGAATCCTGATCGCCAGATGGCACTGTCGTGCAACTGTCGGATCGAACTTCAAGATACCTCCCTAATTTTCTCTCACCATTTAAATATTGTTCATCTGACTTTGACACGTTCCACAGTGACACTGCGCTCACAACCTATGTCCTCGCGATATTCTCCTCTTTTCAGTTTATTGGCCTAACATTCATAAGCATTCCAGAGTTGCGCAGTCTCGACACCGAACGGCTGCGTATTAAGAAACCGACAAGTATGTTCATTCGGCAGCTTGGAGCCAAACTGCACAGAAACACGGAGTGCAAGTCAATGCATCCATCAGTGAGGTGGAGAGGGAGCCCCGATATCGTGAGGCGCACCTTGTGCCTCCGTCTCATTCATTGTAACTACTTTACCATCTCCGTCATTGCATGTGAAAATTCTATTTCTCAGAATTTCAGCCAGCTTGGTTACGTTCCTAGATTCTTTCATCGGGAAAGCATTGTTCTCTGCCACAGGAGATACGCGACGCCGCTCTCCCGATGAAAGACATACCATGAGAAGGAGAATTACAAAGGATGATATAAAGAATTACCATTTGGATTGTTATGCGAGGTTTCATCGAGGGAATTGACATATAATGGCCTATATCAGCTGTCATCACAGGGGTTATGAAGTGTCAGAAAAATATGCAACACTGTGAAATTATTGAAACGACCTCTGCCGAAACCACTCGGGACTGGTCGTGGGTAACAAGTAAACCGTGTGGTACTTCCGACCCTGAACCGCTGTGAATGCTTTTAGCGTATTCAGGGTAGGTTGAGCGAAATATTGTTTCGCCTACATCAACGAACTTGGTCTCATTTTAAAAAAGAGTATCTTAACCTTCCAAAAATACCAAAATATCACTCCCACCTATCGAACTGCTTTCCGATATTTTAACAACAAATACAGGCCTTTTACAAGGGAAACGGTTCGGGATTTCTCTCCAGGGAGACCTTATTGAAAGAATGAGGGATTTCTAACAATTAGATCTCGTTAAAAAATTAACAGTGCGTAGTTTGTGTTTTCTCAAATATTTTTGAGAATAAATCATATTATCACCGGATTAATTTTTGCAGATTCGCGAAAAACCTACAATTGTGAAGGAGTTTTAAACGTACCGCGCGACAAAATGAGTCAAAATAATGACTTATAAAGATACGTAGATATTTTGATTTTATTACTTAGAATTTCAGTCATATAAGAGTGTATTATCGCACCATTGATAATGACAAAAATTTGATTCATGCTTTCTATAGCAGCTGAAATTAAAAAGGACAATTCGAATATGGTCTCCATCATGACTGGGGATCTATCTCGCTCAAACTACGCGTTGATGATGCGTTCGTTTAGGAGTTTTAGGTAAGTTCAGCTTTGAAAAGAGCCATGAAGTAACTTGAATTCGCCTGTGATTGATAACAGTGCGTCATTAGCCAAAATATGGATCCACATAGTCGATCATAAAGAACGACAAATGGCAAACGTAATGAATTAAGTATTTTGATGTGTGAAAAGGTGCGTGTAGGAAATAAAGATGAATAATTCATATCGCCATTACAAGTAGAATAAATGTAATTATTTATTTTTTTAATCCATGATAATAGTGTCTCTATTCAGGCTCAGCTACTCAAGTAATTTAGTTAAGACCATGTTCGTCTTCCACTTTATGTTTTGATCAACTTTCTTCTCTCCTTTTCCCCCTCCCGCTCGGTATTGCTGCCACCTCTTTGAATCTCCTAAGATAGTCTATTCCTCACCTCTCACTTCCCTGATTTCTTTTGTTCCAGCAAATGCAATGACCTTCAAAAAGTAAGGAGATTTTCTGTTACATATTTTAGCTGTGGATTCATAAGTTTGAGGAAATATACGTCAAATATTGAAAAAGCCTGGAGACGAGATTCCGCACTAACACCGCCAAAATTATGTTTGTTTCAATTCAAAAGGAAGAAAGATTAACTAAAAGGATTTCGAATATCTGTCCATTCCATTTAACTTCCTCGACATTTGAGTCGGACTTTTTAAACGGCTTCTTTGAGAAAACTAGCCATTCTTAGCTCTGGACTGGAATTTGTAAAAAAAAATTAGCCTCGGGTCCTCAAGATCCGGGAGTTCTACCCATTTTTTCCGTGATCTTCGCCCATTTAAAAAATAACCCAAACGTAGTTGGAAGAGGACTGTTTTCTGCGAGAGGGAGAGAAGAAAATATATATGGACGGGATCTTTCAAACGCTCTCGAAGCCACCCTCGAGAGCGGAATTGACACATGACCTGAAGCCTGATTACACTCATTTCCAGTCGAGCATTTTTTGAATGGGCCTCGAACTAGAGTGGTCGCAGGAACAGACAGGCAAGTAGACATCGGCAAGACCTAACGCAGAGCACGGACGGAAGATAGCGGAGTCAAGCGTTGGGAGTGGCCACGAAAGGAGGAGAGTGGGGCAGGAGTAGAATTTTGAAGGATGGAGGAACTTTCAGGGGTTGAATCTCCGGGTGGTGTTTGAGCGGGAGAGATGGGGGAGTGAAGGGAGAGGGCGGCAGGACGAATGAGGGAGGAAACTGGGGGTTGAAGGTGGGACGAAAAAAGAATGGGAGGAAGGTTGAAACAAATGAATCGGCGGAAAAATGAGAAAACTCCTTTCTGTGAATGAGAGTAATCTCGACTTTTTTTCCTCCTCTTTTAAAACTTCCTATTTTCTAGCTCCCACACTCACCCTATCTTTATCGCGGGGGAAAAAACACGGCTGAATCTTTTTATGCTTCATCACGCAACCTGTAATTGCGTCAACCGACCCAAATTACTTACCCTCTGCTGCCCTGACGAAAGTCATGACCGTTCCATCCACTCTCGCAAGCTTTCGAAACATCCCTTTTGGAAGGGAAGAGACGGAAAATGCGTGTGAGTGTGTGTCTTTATTCTCCCCGACGACGAACGACTACTCATATTTTCCTTTCCTCCCGCTGAGAAATGACCGCAGCTCCCAAAATGGAATCCACAAAATTGTACGTTGTTTTTTTCCATTGACAATCTTTTCCGCTCTTTTAGATGCTTGCACGGTGCCAACTTTTCTGCCAAATTTCAGTGAATAACCGTTCGTGGACGCATTAGGTTAAATATTTTAACGCACGAGACGTTTTGCGGATCGCAGCTATTCAAACAGACCTGGGCTCATGTTTACAAGTAAGGTACATTCAATGAACATTAGCTAGGAAATTTTTAGTTTACCTTGCATCTTTTTGTAACAACTGAACGTGTAACAACCGTCAGTTCATTAAAGGCAATAAATCATTGAAGAAATGTCTAAACCAAGGTAGAAATAATTTAACGCGTGACTGTAGAATTAATGTGAAGATTAAGGGAATGGACATAATAAACACTAAGCCTGCTGCCAGGCTCGATGGTTGATATTCTAATAACCTACATTCTTCAAATCCCTACAACTATATTTTTTGTGATGATCACGAAATATTGACTCTTGAGTCTTTTGTGAGCATTGACATTCACCATGTCATCAAATTGTCATTTCGGATTTAGCTCTGCATCATGTCATAGTAGTTATTTTCTATACTTATGCGATTATTTTCAAAGTCAATAATGGCCAGTTGCAAGAACGAAATATGAATTAAATAAAGTTATAGGACCCATTAGCCATGGCATCCATTCAATGTGTACAATGTTCTCCAGTGTACTCCAGGGAAGTTTCACTGGTCCCTTATTATTCCTTTTGTATATTAATCACAACCATCGTTACGAGCAAAATTCGTTTTTTCGCGGGCGACGCAGTATTGTATAGGGATATTAACACAGAGCCTGATAGAATTGCGTTGAAGAAAGACCTAGAAGCTATAAGCGGGTTGAACGACACTTGGCAGTTATAATTAAATGTTTACAAATGTGTTGTTATGAATTTTTGATGAAAGAGTAGCTTGACCAACGAGACGTACACAATAAATCAAGCCGAACTAATAAATGTAGGGTCAGTAAAGCACTTAGGAGTGACCCTTACTCAGGACTTGTCGTGGGAAAGCATATACGAGAAATTTGTGGACAGGCAAGTCGTAAATTAGGACTTATTAAAAGAATACTACGAAAGTGTGACGAGAAGGTAAAGGAGCGATGTTTTTTCTCCCTCGTATGACCCCACTTGGAGTACGCCGCTAGTATATGGGACCCTTATGAAGTAGGACTAGTTTCAGATATAGATCGCATACAGCGGAGGGCAGCTAGATTTGTGAAAAATTGTTATGATAAACATAGTAGTGTTACAAAATTGTTGAGGGAATTAGGGTGGGAACCTGTATCCGATCGAAGGCTGAAATATAGGATAAATCTTTTACGAAAGTTTGACGTAGACTATTTTTGCCAGACGTTGAAAATATTTTGCTAGAGCAAAAATGTTATGGGAGGAACGATCACAGGAATAAGATTAAGGAAACAGACTGCAGAAGCGATAGATAAGATGTCATTTTTTCCACATACAATAAGGGACAATAATAGTTGTGATAGATCAGTTATAGGATACTGACTAGGTTAAATATTTTTTTTCAGTTGTGCTAAATATCATAACATGAATTGTAGATACTAACCTCGCATGCAATCTCCAGCATGATATACTTCTGCATGTCTTAGTACCTTGTAGTGCTATTTATTTGTTACATTAATAATACTAACCAGTAGTTATATCTTGAGTAGTATGTTGCATGGTAGCATGTTCTTCTTCGTATCACTCTCCTAGTTTGTGGTTTGAATGCGTACCTTTGCCCTGACTGCTTTGGTCTGCGCCTGGCATTCGGGGGAACGCGCGCGGTTCTGATTGAACTGGGATGAGTGCTGCATGCCTGGTGTGGAATCACCCCGTGCCATACACCCTAGTGGTGGCTTGCACGGTATTTCGTAGATATAGTTGTAGATGTGTGTCGCAGAAACATAACATCAGTACGTTAGTTTCATAACTTATAGCATGGAGTTATGAGTTCCATACGTAGGCAAGATGGTGGATGCGCAATGAATCCATTTTTTATTTTCTTTTTCAATATGCAATTAATATAACTATAATAAAACTATATACTCAACTTGAATAAAAATTTAACGATACCCACAAAACTTTTTGCCTCTTCAATTTCTCATACCACTCAAAAATAAACATACATCCAATCTGTAATTCACCAATTACAGACTATCCCAAATAATTAGAGATTCATGAATCAGTGATTCATGAATTGGAGATTGTTTTCTGTCTTTGAATACATAAATCAAATAATCAATGATTGACGAGTAATCGTTGATTCAGCAATCATTGATTATTTATCCCGTCTATGAATACCGGCCTTAATTCATAGATAAAATAGTTGTTTTGAGACGAATGACCATTTTGTTTACTCTTACTGACTAACTATTATGTGAAGTAACAATTATTCATAGGCTAAACTTTCATATTTTTTATCCAGTGGTGGAATATTAGATCCAATATTCGAAGCTATTAGCTCTTAGTAAATAAGTAATGCAACTAGTAGATATGATCCTGGCACTCGAATATTTTTATGAGATCTATAACTTCATGGATCTCAGGAATATTGATTTCATAACTAAATGTACTTGCAACCGGCCTTCTATCAATGTATAACGGTGCTCCTGAAAATTTTGGCGAACAAACAAAGATGACCCATAAGATCTGAGTGCCCGAAATTAGACAAATTTAGATTCTAAAATTTTGGAGGAGGGGGCAAACGAAAAGTGAAGAATGACGAAACACTGCACCCTCTAATACCAAACTCATTCAATTTGACTTTCAGCCAAGTACTTCAAATAGATCGTGGCCAGGATATCCTCAAAGGTTTGAATTCTCAACTCTATAGTCCATAAAACTAGCTCTAGATCTAATCGGTGCCTGTAGGAAATTTTATAATGAGCACCAAATTACTTCTAAAACGTTTGTTGAGTCTTTCACGAATTACACTCTGTTATGCACTCCCGGATTATGTACTTTTTTGGCCAAGGAGTCCTGGATGTGAAATTATGTGTTAATTTCTGAAACAAAAACGTTTTTGAGTCACGACCAGCCTAGTTAAACCAATGGATTTGTATTTGGTTGTGAAAGTTAAAACCACTTATTCGGCAGACAAGAACACATGGAATTTGGAATGATGTCATCCATTTCCGTCGTAATGTGGTAAAGCAGTATTTTCAGAAAATAAAATTATTAGATCTAGCCCTGCCTCCATTATTTAATAAATACGACAAGTGTTATCGATTTTTTTCACGCCCATCCTCAGGTATAATTTTACCTGAGGATAGCCATAAAATTAACCGAAACACGGATCAAGTATATTAAATAAAGTGGATACTGTAATCTACTGATTTTCATTTCCCACACATTATCTGGTTTTGGACCAAACTTTCGGGGACATAGACATAGACGGGGACAAAGTTACTCGCGAAGTTAGCATCATACGGATTAGACAGTAATACAGTACGCTGGATAGGAGACTTCTTACATGAACGCGTTCAAAGGGTGGTATTAGATGGTGTTAGTTCCGGCGAAGTAAATGTTACATCAGGTGTTCCCCAGGGAAGCGTGATAGGCCCAATTTTATTTCTTCTATGCGTAAACGACTTGAATACAGTTGTAAAAAATAGCAAGCTCCTCTCTTTTTGCCGATGATTCAGTAGTGTATAAGGAAATTAGAAATGAAGAGGACAGACACTTTTTAGCTAAGGATTTAGATGCGATTGATGATTGGTGTGATAGATGGCAACTAGAATTAAATTTGAAGAAATGCGCGATTATGAATTTTTGGAAAAGAATGGCTTTCCCCGGAATAATTATTGCATCAAAGAAAACAAAATATGTAACGTAGATTCAATTAAATACTTAGACGTCACCATCACTGAAGACATGTCATGGGGGAAATACATCCGGGAAATAACTAGTGTAGCAAACCGTAGATTAGGATTTTTAAAAAGGGTTCTAGGCAAATGCGATGAGAGACTACGAGAAAGAAGCTATTTTACACTTGTCAGCCCCAGTAGCAGAGAACGTTGTCACAACGTTGTAGCAACGTTACAATGGGAAAACCAAAACGTTGTCACAACGTTTCAAAATGTTGCCACAACGTTACGTAACGTTGCATGCACGTTTTCACAACGTTGAAGTTCCCACCTGACAACGTTGTCACAATGTTGTCACAACGTTGCCTTAACGTTGCCACAACGTTACAGTAACATTGCATGCACGTTGTCACAACATTGCATTGTAACGTTTGAAAAAAAAAATTCTCTAGCAGGATAATGGCACACATTTGTCTTCACATAAATTATTGAAGATAAAGCTGTAACTACTATTTCCCTCTGGTAAATGGAATACGTCCATGTACATATATATAGCTTCTTACAACATGAATTGATATTTCACTTATCCTCTGTTAAGAGAAATAAAAAATACTGAAAATCAATGTAACCATAAAACTTCTTAGCAATAAAAAATCTTTTTTCTTTAAATTTTCATGGCACACCACAGCAGATAAACACCACCATGAAAGACAAAAATGTGAATCATATGCCATCTTCAACTATTTATGCATCAAAAGTGATATTACTTCTAAAATCCTATCGAGTATCACACAGCAGTCACAGGCCTCTCTGAATATGCAATTATTAATCTGAGAAAATATGTCAATTTTATAATTTTGCTTTCTGTGAAGTTGGTCATAGCGAAACAATAAAGCTCGTCTTATTTAGGCAACATCACCTGGGTCATTTATTAAACATAGGAAAATGGAGGGAAGGAGTAAATGATGATCATCCATCCAGTGAAAGAAAAGAATTATAATAAATAGTATAAATTTGGAAACTTCAGGTGGGCGAGGGTCAACTATAAACAGCAGTCAGATATCTCAATGAAAACAAAATCGTGGTCCAGGCGGGCGTGGGTAAATAACGTTGGTCAGGTAGAAAACAGTAATCCAGGCGGGCGAGGGTCCAAAATAATATTACAGGCGTGGAAAAGACATGTTCAAAAATCGTAATCAAAACAGGCAGAGGTCAGTATATGTAGATGGAGAAAATATCGGCAGATCGTAACACAACCACACACGACTGTACAACACCACGATGAAGAGTTCCACAAATATGGCTGGTGAGGTCGATAGTGGTAGAAGGATCGACAACGTACGACACAATCGAAACATATATCGAATGAAAACCAATCCTGAAACCGTGTACTGTAGTGGGGCCAGGAAATTTTTCCAAGTCCAAAATCGGTTCCTTACGACCAAAAAAATATCTTCCGCACATGAGTGTTCTATGGCTTCAATGGATGGAGAAATGATTCATATAGTGATATATGTTATGAAAATTCGAAATTAGAACTGCATGTAGCAACGTTACTTTAACGTTGCCACAACGTCGAAAAGTAATGTTGCCGTGAAACGTGCCCACAACGTTGTGGCAACGTTAACGTTACAATGTAACATTTGTAACGTTGCTACAACGTTGTGACAACTTTCTCTGCTGCTGGGGAGGCCTCATTTAGAATATGCCGCTAGTATATGGGATCCGTACGAGGAAGGTATGATAAAAGAATTAGAGCGCGTGCAAAGGAGATCTGCTAGGTTTGTTAAAGGCCGTTATGATAATTGTATAAGTGTTACAAGGTTAATAGAAAAACTAGGATGGGAATTACTATCAGAACGCAGGTTAAAATTTAGGTTAAACCTTTTAAGTAAATTCGAAACGGAGTTGTTCACAGATGACGTTAGATATATATTGAGAACCCCTTTGTATTATGCTAGGTTTGATCATATTAACAAGATTAGAGAGATAGATTGTCGTACCGATAGATTTAAAATGTCATTTTTCCCTCGCACTATAAGAGAGAACAAAAGGCAGCGTAGAAAAGGGATAAGTAGGTGAAATATAGTTAGAGTAGTCTGTAGTGCATGATGCATGTAATAACAACCAATAATCCCTTCCTTATTATGTAGATACTAACCATCTAGCTCCATGTGACCCTATTGTCTAGCATTTTTCCCTTAAATATCCTACTTGCATGTCAATAGTGCATGTTTGGTGATCTTCACCCCCTGCCACACACCCTCGTGGTGGCTCGCAGGGTATCACGTAGATGTAGATGTAGATGTAGACATGATCTGAATGTTAGCTTATAAATCTCCACCGCTTCTCATTTTTCTTCTGACTTTATAATCTGTTTCCGGTATTCGAACTGGACTTCCCTCCAAGAGTGGCCTATCTGCTGGCCGTATCATGGCGTACACGTAGAGAAAAAGAAGGGGAAATGAAAAAGAGAGAGAATGGCAAAAAGCGGTGATTGTAAAATAATAGCGTGTTCCATCCCCGCTTCACCGCCGCGTCAGTAGTTTTCCACAACCCTTGCGGCTCGCACCAATCACTCGTGCCGGACGGAGGAAGGGGTTGGGGAGAGGTAAGGAAAAGAGGGCTGCCGTTTCCTCGAAAGAAGAAACTGTGCCGGTGGGGTTGACGTCGGTAACAGTTTGGACTGATCCTCCCACGCCCTCTCGTTTCACCGCTCCTTCCTCCTCCTCCTCCTTTCCAGACCTTCCTATTTCTCGAGTAGCCTGCGGGGTGGTCTTTGGTGAGTAGACGATAATTTAAATTGTGACGTTGTATCACACTCAAATTCATGGCTGCATTGTAAAAGAAAAAGCACCAAAACGGAATCGCTGAATAGAAATAAAAATTCTGCCCTGTCATCATTTGCATAGTTTTTTTATCGGTAAATGATTAACTTGCATTATGATAAACCCTCTATGAACGGAATGATGAAACATCAGCATGAAAAAAACTCTTCTACTATAATAGTTTTTTAAAAAATTTCTGCATATGACAGCTGAAACTATTTATTTCAGAGCTCCAACAGACTCGCCATCGTCAGTGACTGGCGTCACACATTCATCTATTCAAATTGTTTGACATCCGTCGAAAGAGACACAACTTTCGATACACCTAATCCGAAGCGTTACAATTCTGTCTAGTGCAGCAACTAAATGGAAAAGCCTTTTAGATAGCAAATACTTCAATGATTTTGAAACGTAACAAATTTGGCTCACTCATCCATAGAGGGTTGAATGGAGTACTATGGGTCACCCGACATCCTCAGCAAAAATACCACTGAAATATCTGTTAGGTAAGAATGAGGAAAAGGTGGATGACATGAGGAGCTATTTAACCAAAAACCGTCCAAAATAGTCGAGAACACCGGTGTACTCAATGTTAGTACAGGGAAATAAGACTGAAGATCAAACAACGGATATTGGGATTTATTTAGCGACTCTTTTCAGAAAATTATCTTTTGAGCTGGACAGAATCGTGAATTTGGCCATTTCATTGGAAGGAAACGACCCATATTTTTATTTTTAAGGAGACCATATTCATTGCCATTACAATGACAAATAGAAAATAGATAACCATATCAAATTAAAATTAACATTATTTTCGTCTGCTAACGGTTGATCCTCGGGGTGGCTTCTTCTCGCTGCATTTATTTTTAGCATTTGAGCATTATTTTATCACTTAAACTATTTCTAAGTATTCTTTGTATACTTCACAAATTTTCTCCAGTCAATGATTAGGGAATACTAAATTAAGCATTTTGTCTTCATCATCTTGAATTGTTCTGGCGCGCGGTAGGTTTACTCTTGGAGTTTTGTATTAGGTTATTCAATTTATCTTTCCATCCTGGAAAATACTCACTGAAATATATTCCGACGTTAATAAAAAATTAGCGAATTATAGCGGCCTTGCATCGGAGGAGTCGTATAATTATAACAGACAGCCTGGGTTCTTTATAGCTTTGTCCTTTTCGTCATGCTTGAGCAAAATGAATAACAATTGAGATATAAGTGATAAAGGAATTTACGCGTTAGGCTTCGAATCTTTATTTTGCCGTACGTCCGATGCCACTCAAAGTATGCGGGACGAATTCTAAGGTCAACGAATGACCATATAAATACCACTGCACTGAGTGTACAGTTCCGAGAAGGCACGGCACCAATCGATTTGCTCTGGCCGACATTCCCTTTGTGAACTCATCCCCATTGCCATCTCTTTTCTTCTTCCTCGTTCCTTCCTCCACTCCACCTTAGAACTCCTTCCGTTACATTTTTCGCCACCCTCTTCCCCTTTCCGAGACTCCACAGACCTACCCCCCTCTGACATTCCAATCCACCCCTCCCCCAAACGTGTGCACCCCTCATGCACCCTCTCTCACTCTCCGGAGCGGTCCCACACCTCTCCCAACCTCTCCGGTACACCTTTTTCCACCGCCACCCTTGAGAGGAGGGGTTGGAGAGCTCACCCCACCGAAACAGGTGCTGTGGCAGTAAACTAAAGTGGAAACGCATGCACGTCCCACCGGGTGGCTGGTGGGGGGCAGTGGGGCGAAGGGGGGGTGGCTGGCACAGAGGGAGGGAGGTTTGGAGCGGAGGGAAAGGACGGGGCGGTATGTGCGCCTTGCCCCGCGGGCGGATTCTGCCCCAGGGGCAACAGCGGCGGCTGTCCCGGATCACTTGTCTGGGCGGAACTGGGGGAAGATGGATTGGGCGATCGGCGGGGTGGTGAGGATGTAGGTCTGGGGGGTAGGTGGAAGGCGGCGGCGGTGGTGGTCCTTCGCCCGCGGAGGCATTTCTCAGGTGCCCCGGAGAAACCAACCACCCCCATTGCGCGCCGCCAGCCAAATCCCTGCTCTCCTTCGGACACTTCCTGGGCGGGACACACTTGTTTGTACCTCCTCATTTTTTTAGCGCCTCCAAGGGAGGATGAGTGAGTGTGGGTATATCAAGAGGTTTCGGGAATGGGAGCCATAATTCTCGCAAGGACGCCCGTTTCGAATTGACCGGGCGCTCGTGTTGAGTCTTCTCTCTCTCTTACACCTCCCGCCCCCGTGGCCTTATGTTTCGGACTACTTGACTGGTCGGTGGAAGGAACGGGGAGGGCAAATATTCCCTGGGCAGTTGTTTGAAATCAGTTGCCTAAAAACCGGCGTTTGTAGAACTTTTGGTTCCCGTCAACTGTTTCAGTTATCCTCCAGGCGTTGCTCAGAGCCAATGTGATTAAATTGATTACTGTCAGAACAATTTTGGAAAAATGTTAATTGAGTATTTTATAAAATAGAAGCCATTCAATTCAGGCGAGGATCATTTTGATGAAAGATACCGCAAGAGAATGGACGGATAAATAACATACTATAACGAAATTATCCATGAATCGAGAAATTATCGACATGAATTATCCATGCGTTAACAAAAGACTGCACAAATACGCAAACAAAAAAATTCGTTATGTTTTGACACTCGTATTGACTGTCGCCCACAGAGCTGAGGAATAAAAATGGGCAGCAGATTTGCCAGGAAAAGTTAAAGTCCATAAATTATAGTTTAAGGGCCTGTGATTCGTCAATCACAGACATCTATATTCACGCGGTAATCTGAAAGTTACTCAGAGACAACAACATTTGAACGATAAAAGAGTTTGAAATTCTTCATCTGCCAGCCTCAAATTACATGGCCTTAATGGCTTAGCTTTTTACTTTTCCCTTTTCTATTTTAATCCGCAAAATATCTCCTGTAATGGTCACAAAGCATAAAATGCATTTTTTTTACGGGCCTTATCGACCATATGAGACAGATATTTTTATTGCCTTGCAATGAGCTGACCGTTCCGTAGCCGCTAAATTCAAGAAGGAGGAGGAATGAAAAAAAACCGGAAATAGTCCAACCGTCCAAAATTGTACACGGAGAATTACATAAATTTCACAAGCGAATAATTTTGTAAGCTAATAAAATAAAAGGTGAAATCAAGTCGAAGGGAAGTGACCAATTAACGAAGAGTATGAGTTCCGGCTCTTAGGCGATTGGTTTGAGTTAATTATGTTTCTGAGCGTTGAAAATAATGGGTAAAGTCACAGAAGCTTACTCATCCAATACTTTTACATTTAAGCTGAATGAAAAGTAGCCACATGCGATAGTTGTGCTATTCTGAAAACCTTTCCTTCTTTCTCAAACAGAAATTTTGACGGAATTTGAAAGAATGATTACGCTCTGACTACTATTTTCCTCGATGAGCGAATCATGGCCTCTGTACCTTCAAAGGGATGACAGAATGTAGAAAACTTCCTGCTATATTCTCACTTTTTTCCTCAGAAATTAATTCCCAGGATTTTCCTGTATCAAAGAAGAGGGACACGTACCGTGACCAATTCCACGGTCAAACGTTTTTTTAGCCAAGGGTTCACCGAATTTCATCTCCATCGCAAGATGTATTTACAGATTAAATTTAATTGGAAGAAAAACTTTGTTACTTCCACAATTTACGGTAATACGGCGCGGAAATAGATTGTGGAATTAACAAAAATTTTCACGTTATAATGCCATCCTTCCACCATGTGAAACCTTCAACATTTGAAATTAATTTTATTTTGAAACTTATTTCAACTTCCATACTACAATCCCAAATCTTTCAATCATCCCATGGGTATTCGGACCGGGGAGTACAGAGTTCATTTCAAACAGAGTCAAAAGGCAAGTGCCAGCAAAACATAAAAAAAGAGAGTCGTCTCTCTTTCCCGTGCATCCCGTGGTATTCAGCTAGTTCTAATTATCCAGAAATTCACATCTTATGCACTTTTCTACATCTACGACCTACCAGTGAATCGCCGCAAGGGCGTGTAGGAGGGGGTGTAAGGACACCAGCCGTGCAGAGATGTAAGTTTTTGGGAGGTGTAATGGTGATATGTATCATGGGAGTGTAGTTAGAGGAGCTCAGATTTTATTTTGGTCGCTTATTGTGTGCAAAAAAAATATTTTTTACCTATCTGTTCGGCAGTGTACCTCTCTTATTTTATCGCATCTGTCAGGCCTAGAAATGCAGTGAGGCGTCATGATAATATTTTCTGTGTCGCTCTGAAACACCAGTTCTGAGTTTTTCAAACAACCTAAGCCTAGCGTGTAGCCTCCGAGTCTCTAGGGACTCCCACCTTATTTCCTCTAAATGTTGTGAAACATTATTTGTCCGCTCGTAGCAGTTTTCAACGAAGTGTGCATATTTTCTTTGTATTTTAGTAATTCATTTATTAAATCTTTATGACCAGGATCCCAAATGCTCGCGGAGTATTCGAACTGTGGCCTTAACAGAGCTTTTATGAATGAATTCATGAGGTGCCCTGTTTGTGACCACCATCTTCCAAATTTACCCGGCAGATTATGGAATTTGATGAAACAATACTCCACTAAAATCATCCAATTTTTTGCGATGACATTAGGTTCATGAACGCCATCCATCAGGATCAGAAGTAAATGAATATTAGGAATCGGGCCTACATACACCGGACATTACACCAATGGTGAAATCTAGACATCAGAAATCAAGATGGCTGATCATATCTGCCCCGTTTGTATAGAGCGAGTTGATATTTCAAATTTGTATATTATTTATAGATGCTGTAGCTCCTTTTTTCACAAGAAGTGCTCTAAACTTAAGGACAACGTTTTTAAGACTGTAGTTTCCCAACCGGACGTACCTTGGTTCTGTTCTGAGTGTTCCCCGAAACCTGGTATGCAGAAGGATGTAACTAGTGTTGATAGTGAATTGAAATCCTTGCTTCTGGAGCTCAAAAAGGAGATTGAGTTGTTGAAGCTGAAAATTACGCAAACTCCACCTATTTTCAATGAAGTTGAATTTTTTGAGAGCACTGCAGCTGAAATTAACGAAAGGTTAAAACGATCAAAAAATGTGTTTTTGTATGGTGTTGAGGAATCATCAGACCCGAACAACTCTACCCTTTCTGGCAAGGATACGGTGACAGATGTGATAAACAAGATCTCGAGTGCTGGTGCCCATAAAACTGCGTTTATAAATTCTCCTGATCGTATTCGTGTTAATAGGATGGGACGTCCTGGGAGAAACAGCGACCCTAGACTGTTAAAAGTAATGTTTCCCTGTGAAGAAGAAGCCTTTTTGTTCTTTTTTGGCTTCATTAATTTAAAAAGAGTTCTGGAACTCTCAAGGATGTCAACATTGCAAGAGACAAAACTGTACGGGAACGAAAGTATTACGCAAAAGTGAAAGACGAACTGCGTGAAAGGACGGAAAACGGTGAGACCATAGATCAGAATTTGTGTCAGAAACTGCATTTATTTCAGGTGGTCATAGACATTAAAATAACATATAAATTATGTTGCGATATCGCAATGTTTTTAAACAACGAAAAAACAACACAACAATAGGAATTGGTTACTTCACCAACTTGCGCCGTCTCACCGCTGGCTCGTCGACATCAACAATGCTTTATGAAACCAAGACAACAATTATAAGACAATCCTTCCCTATTCGTGAAGAAGGTAAGTGTATAAGACAGTAAAATGTACCGGTTAGGCGATCATGAAGCTGAAGGTCTTCCCTGTCCGATCCTAGGATGCCATTAGTACACCCATGTCCAGCGCAGCATCCACATATGTTACGGCACGCAATGCGGTGCTTTCTGCAGGTGGAGCACATCGTCTCACATCCTTGAGCACGAAGATATGAAGTGAGTTTGGGATCAGATCTCCACCTTCAGCAGCCATTTCTTCTAATGATGGATAGAGTAACTTATTCCTGGGTCTTTCTCCGGGGACTTTTCCCTCTATTTTGCCTTCAATTATGTTCTTCACAAATCCATTGTGTCTCAGGGTGTGTCAATCCATCTGGTTCTTCTTTTCTGTTTAGTATTCCCTGTGGTCCTTTCCTCTTCTACTCTTTTGTACACTTCATCGTTTCTTATTTTTCCGTCCATTTTATCTTCAGCGTTCTCCTCCAGCACCAGATTTCAAAGGGTTCTTGTCTTTTTCTGATCAGCTTTTCCAGTGGTCCAATCTTCCAATCCATAGAGTGCTACGCTCCACATGAAGGTTTTCACATACAGTTTCCAGGTTTGTTGTCCT
Organism: Ceriagrion tenellum; assembly: GCA_963169105.1. NCBI lineage: Eukaryota > Metazoa > Arthropoda > Insecta > Odonata > Coenagrionidae > Ceriagrion > Ceriagrion tenellum. The sequence goes on along the minus strand of OY720636.1, from coordinate 40,977,522 downwards.
ATCGTCTTTTAGCATAGCAGTTTTCTTTTTCCCACGAACACCTTCTTAGCTTGGGCTATTCTCCGCTTGATGCCCGTTGTACTTCTCCCGTCCTACTTGATGGTACTTCCGAGATAGGTGAAAGAATCCACTTGCTCTAGTTTCTCAAGGTTCAATCGCATGTACAATATCATTTATAAACAAATTAAACAAAAAAGGTCCAAGGTGGGATCCCTGAGGTATGCCAAACGTTACAGGGAAGGAATGGGATAAGTAACATTTAATTCTTACCATTTGCCTTCTATTGAATAGATAATCTAGACACGATTGAGTGACAACCTGAATGTGCCTAGCTTCATTCGCAATGCCATTAATCATGAAATCACAGAGTACAGTGAAATTTGGCGATACACTTAACATGATGAATTAATTTCAAGGAAATTCCAAGTTTTTCTGGATTATATATTTTTCAGTGGGTCAATAGTAAAATTTAAGCCTTTGGTTGTCTTATTCATTAAATTCCTGACAAAATGATATAAAAATCATCGCCCTAACTTAATTTTTTAATTAATATAGGATATTTCCTGGAAATATCCCGGTTTTCCTGGATAACTTCGCTATCCCAGTCAGGAGCTCTTGGAACTTTTTTGAGAGTCATCCTAGGAAGTTCCCGAAGACATTGGAGAAGTTTTCACTCAGTAATTATTTTTGTCAAGGTTTGCGGTAAAATTCAACTAATTTTACCGGACTTTGGGATAGATGAGAGCCAAAGTGAATTAGATATGGAACTAAACGCAAAATTGGGGAAAGAATAGTTAACAATGAACAGGTGAGAGAAAGGATAATAGTAGTAGAATTATTATTAATTCCCGAATAAAACCCGACGATTTTCGCATTGGTCGCAGTGCAATTATATGCCTGCAAGTAATCGTAGGAAGGATGATGTAGAGGAGATCTAAGACCAGTTGTAGGAGATAATTAGTAAAGTACCGGGCAAGAAAAATCTGCCAGGGATGGGCGAATAGAATGCAGCAGTGGGGAGAGGTAGGGATGAATTTGACGTGAGAAGTCATGGACTAGGTCCAGGAAATGACGCGGTGAGAAACCAGTCGAACTTTGAATACGAAATAAATTAGTAATAGCAAGACATGGTTGTATCTCCACCCCAGGCAAAGATAAACTCTTTCCGAGGGATACAGTTAGATATATAATTTTAGTACATCAGGCTAAGAGAGAGAATCAGTTACAAAAACTCGCTGAAAAATAGAGGTAAATCAAATGGAACGGTAACAATTGAGTAGGGATGGGAGAGTATAAAAATAGACAGAGAAAGAGCGACAAAAGAAACAGTAGGGTAAGTGGAAACGAGAAGAAAGAAGAAGCAATGGGTTACCAATGAAATTATTAGAAAAAACAGAGGAGAGAGGGACGTGAAAAAATATCAACAATAGAATCAGCAGAACGAGGCTAAGGGAATAATTAACTTTGGTGGATAACAAACCGTGCGAATGAAAATTGGAGGAATAGTCAATACTAGAAAATGGAAAAGCCACAGGAAGAGTGTGCGCGATCCGCTAAAGTGAAAATGCTATCATATGGTAAGAAAGAGCAAAAAGTATCACAGATTTAGGAGAAATAGGTAAGATATTAATCAATCAGGAATAAATTAATGACAGGCGGAATAAAAAAAAACTTTTTTAAGCATGCTTTTCTAAAAGAAATAAAATGTTACTAAAAATCTAAAAGAAAAGTGATATCTTAGAATCGTACCAAAAAGGAAAAATTATATTTGCTCAAGTGAATGAAAGTTTACCCTAGTACTTGAAATAATTAAAATCAATACAAGGAAACTAGCCACACAAGAGATTACCTACAAACATAAATAGAAAAAAATTATGTTTTTTAAAAATGTAACTTATTTGAAGCTGTCTATTTATACAAAATCACAACGAAAAGCATGGGGTGCCACCTCATTTATATTTTGCACCTTACCCTTAGTTAATTTAAAGATTTTCTAGAAATAGTACACTGAAACTCTCTATTCCATTGAATACCAAAATCTTCATATTTAATGAATTTACGTTGAAATTGAATATAGAAGAGCGCCTCATGCATTTCGTTGTGATTTTGCATAAATTGACAGCTTCAAATAAGTTACATTGTTAAAAAACATAATTTTTTTCTCTATATGTTTGTAGGTAATCTATTGTGTGGCTAATTTCCTTGAATTTACTTTAATTATTTCCAGTACTAGGGTTAACTTCCATTCACATGAGCAAATATTATTTTTTCCTTTTTAGTTCGATTCTAAGATATTACTTTCCTTTTAGATTTATAGTAACATTTTATTTCTTTTAAAAAAGCATGCTTAAAAAGTTTTCTTATTTTTTGATTTTTTACATTTTAGTCCTAATTAATAAAATGTAAATAAAAACAACACTAATTCATTGATAAAGTAAACTTTGCACTTTACATAATTGAAATGTTTTAGATACACATTTTATTAATTAGGACTAAAAAAATTCGCCAAGATTTGGACTTGATACGAAGTCTCTACCTCGGTACGAGAGTCCGATGCTTTACCACTACGTTAAGACGAATCACATATATCCATATATCGTGAAATGAAGTGGTAGCCATGGAACCATGAACCATGGAAAAGCGAGCTAAAGAAAAGCATGTAAAAATGGAGAGGCTCGGCCTGGAATTACTTGACAGTGAAGTAGAGAAGGTATTATGAGAGATAAAGGCAAGAAAAACTGTTAAAGTGGACAAATTACCTCTGCAGGTATTTGATAATTCTGGAATAATGGCGAATTATCTATTTTAAACTTATTTGTGAAGACTATGAGGAAGGAGTATGGCCAGAAGAATTTATTTGAACAGTGTTGACACTTGCCCCAAGCATGGAAAAGTTTCAGAATGTGAAGTGTATAAAAAAGACTAATTTCGGATGCATCAAAAGTATTCCTTGGAACAATTAATTAAAAGATAGAGAGCGGAGAAAATTACTAATTGGGCGATGATAAATTTTGATATCGGAAGGGCAGGGCATCTCGGGAAATGATAGCGGTGATGAGATCACCTATACAAAGAAACTCAAAGTATAGTCAGAATGTTTGTGCTAGATTGTGGATCTCGGAAGGGTGTTTGACGGAGTCATTAAGGAGAAACCAATGCAGATACTCGGAAAAATTGGAATAGATTAGCGAGATAGGAGACACCCAAAACTTACACATGGCCAATATGGTATAAATGAGAGTGTCTGATGGAGAATGATAGTGGGCAGTTGTAGGTCGCGGGATTAGGTAGGACAGCTCGTTGTTACTTTTGCTTTCCAACGTATGCCAAGAAGATGGTAAGAGAGGCAAGAGAAAAACTAGATGACGGATTCAAAGTCTGAGACAAGCCAATAAAGTCGGTAAAATTAGCGGATGGAAGGGCGTAGGTTAGTGGATCATCGATGTGCTGCAAACTTTAATGAATTCATCGAAATTTCAGTACGGAAAATGCGGAATTAGGAAAAATTACAATAAAACAAAAGTAATAGATTTCCTATGACTAAGCAAGCGAAACTAGTCATCATAGTGTAAGAGCATTAACAGGAGCAAGTTTAACCATTTAATTTCTTGGGGAAACTTACCATAGTAGAAAAGAAACAAGCGTTCAGCTATAAGAGGGAGCTAATGACGGGAATCTTGCGTAAGGATATTAAGAAGAGGCTGGAGAAGAGTTTGACATTGAGGTTATCATTGTATGACGCAGATAGGAGGACTTTGGGAAAAGAACGGAAAGGAGGCTAAAATCGTTCGAGATGTGGGTGTAGAGAAGGGTGGAGAAGGTGGTGTGGATGGGGTAGGAAAGCAGACGGGGAAGCGGTACGCATCTATGAAAAGGAAATTATACTCCTGAATGATAATAAGAAGGGGCAAAAGTTGGTGATTAAAACAGTTATTGAAGGGCAGAGGGTTGCTTAGGGATGTGTTAGAGGGAAGGATGTTGGATGGGTTGGTGAAATAATGAAAGAGCATAGATTTTACGTTTTGGATGAAGACAGGTAGCACTCACGTAGAGGTGGAGAAAGAAATTTTGTCGGTAAATAGTGCCCTGCACATGTATATTTCCAGACAATTTTTACAAACCTATATTGAAATCGATATTAACCGGTTTACCGTAACAGCTGCAATAATGTAAGTTATGTCGAGTGGAAATGACTAGAAATTATTAATCACATTTGAAATGATTTTAGCTTGAGTCATGTATGTTGAAGGTTCAATCAAATATTAAACAATTTCTACGCATATGAAAACGATGTTAGAGAAGAAGGTGATTGATGAGGACTAGGCTGCCTCAGCTAACATTAAATACTTGTGTTTATGGCTGTCGGAGGAAAGGAGTACTTAGAACCTACTAGTATAGGTTTGGTGGACCAAATTGAGGCAACGCCAAAGATGACCGCATAATCCGATGGATGAAGTTGCCTATAAAATAAGGGCAAAAGAGATTGCGTCAGCTAATGACATTTTAGATCTGAAGCAACGACGGAAGGCCTTCCATCATTGCAGCTTTTGACTCTGAAATGTACCAGCAATAAATGCTTCTAAGAACTTACGTTTTGATTGAATGGATATATATAGGCGTCAGTTCATAATCACATTCGAACAAAATCCAGCAAATAAACTCTAAGATAAGGAGCAGATAGATAAATACTTCTCGGGTTTGGCACCGGGTAAGGCTGTTTAAGGCCAACGTTTCGATGAGAAACTCACTCATCGTCATCAGAACTAAGATTGACATTGAGTCAGTCTTAGTCCTGATGACGATGAGTGAGTTTCTCATCGAAACGTTGGCCTTAAACAGCCTTACCCGGTGCCAAACCTGAGAAATATTTATCTATAGTATTCGCCGGGAAAGCCTACGATCTTTTATTAAGGAGCAGATATTTTAATCATTCTAAATAGCGAGTTGTACTACGCATTTTTTCGAATTATAATTCTGTAATAGAAAGCAAAATTACTCTACAATATATTAAGTCAGATCACTAACTTTGAGGTACCACAATATCATTTCATTTCCGTATTCTCATTCAGCTAATGAACAGTGGGATTGTGACATTTTACGGTTTGAATAAGGACATGGATGCAAATAAACATTTTTGGAATTTTAACCACTGAATTAGAGACATAATTTTATTTCATCTCTTCTTTTCAAAAATATAACTTTCTTAAAGCAGTTTTATTGGTATCCAATCCTTCATTCATGTCAATACTTCTATTCCATTAAATAATCCTGAATATTGCAATTCGAGCTCAAGAAAATATAAAGAGGCATTAAAATGATACAAGGATAATAAGATAATTAATTTTCTTCAAATTTGATGCTAAAATCACAGAGCACCAATACTATATTTTAGACCTAATATCTACATCTACATACTACCCTGCGAGCCGCCGCACGGGCGTGTGGCAGGAGTTATTAGGACACCAGCCGTGTAAAGATGCAAGGGATAAGTTTGTGGGTGTAACGTGTATAACGATAGTGTTATTAGTGGAGCTCAGTTTTTATTGTGGTTGCTTAATGTGCACGGAAAGAACAAGTTTTTGCACCAATCTGTTCGACAGTGCATCTCTCTTATTTTATCGCTTCTGTCAGACCAAGAGATGTAGTGAGACGTCATAATAATATTCTCTGTGTCGCTCTGAAACACATCAGTTCTGAATTTCTCAAGCAAGCTAAGCCTAGCGTGCAGCCTTCAAGTGTGTAGGGGCACCCACCTTAATCCCTCTAAAAGCTGTGAAACACTCTATGTTCGCTCGTAGCAATTTTCAACGAAGCGTGCTGATTTTCTTTTTATTTTATTAATTTTTTGGTTTAATCTTTATGACTGTTATCCCAAATGCTCGCGGCGTATTCGAGGTGCGGCCTAACCAGAGCAAAGTAGCATCTCTCTTTTACATTTTCACCCGAGGGCCTTCCTATTATACGCATGATAAATCCTAGTTCCTTTAACGCTGTGCCGCATATGTTTTGTATGTGCTTTCCCCATGATATATCAGGAGCTAAGGTAATTGCAAGATATCTGACTGTACCTAAAGATTTTATGTTTATTCCTCCCACAGTGTAGGTATGGCATTTGTGCGATGACATTCGCAGGAAGTGAACCGTAGAGCATTTAGTAATATTTAATTCTAGCCCCTATACCTGGCACCACGAATGAACGTTGTTAAGATCCGATGGCAGAACTTCTAAGTCCGCGTCTTCGCTTATTTCACGATAGATAACTGTTAAGTCTCCAAGAAATCTTTGTTTACTTCTAACTCGAGAACTTAGGTCATTAATATAATTAATGAATAAAAGAGGGCCAATCACGCCTCCTTGAGAAACACCTGATGTGACTTCAACCATATCAGACCTAAAAACATCAATAACTACTTTTTGTTTTCAATCACTGAGAAAATCCCTTATCCAACTCACTATTTTTTGTTTAATCCGCATGACTGCAATTTATATGTGAGTTTTTTGTTAGAATCCTCGTCGAATACCTTCTTGAAATTATCACTGAGATAAATAGCACATATTTTAGGCAATATAAATAGCGAGATGTACTATACATTTTATTGAATAATAATTTTGCAATAGAAAGCAAAAATACTCTGCAATAAATAAAATCTGATCAATAACTCCACAGCACCACTATATCTGATGACTTATGGAGTGGGTTAGTGAAGAAGATATGAGGAAAAAGACACTGTTTTCTTTGAATTAAAATTTAATATTCATTCCTTATCACATAAAAGGGCATTCACTAGCGCTTGGAATATGATGAAACTATTCTAAGGTAAGTGTTAAGGATAATATATTTTTAGGAGAGCTATTGTTCGACCGAAAAATGACGATGCTGGGGAGCATGAGGAGAAGAAGAAGGAAAGTCGGGCGTACGTGCAACCCCACGTGCACGAGGATGCACCACTCCCCACTACGGAAGCAAGGAGAACAGATGACGCCCCATGCTTAGGAAGATGAAAGCGGAAGAGGGCGAGCCAAAAGGCGATCCGATAAGCAAACAGAGCGTCTTCACGCCTCGTCTGGAGGAAACAAACTCTGGAAAAAAAATAACCCGCCGAGAAGAGTGGCAGGTTACCGAAGCGTGTGGAGTGAGATAGGATGCATCAATTGAAACACTGCGTTGTATCAGCTCCCCGACGAGGAAGAGTCTTTAGGCCGAAATACTGCCGAAAATGAGGTCCCCGGAAAGCCAAGTATAGCCCTTCTGCTAGCAAATATCTCGTTATTCAACTCGTTGCATCTGAAAGCATTTCCTGGGATCGCGTAACAAAGAACATAGAATCACTTTGCTACCCCAGAAGCACTGATGAAAAACAAACTTCCTCTCTTCGACAGTAATTGCTTCCAAGTACGACCAAGTGTTTGAGGCGAGGAAACCAATAGTGGGGACATAGATATATTATAATTAGTATTTGTCATTCAACGAAAATACTTTGTACTCCTCTACAGTAGAAATGGAGTTGAAGTCAAAAACAGTACAGTTTTACCCAGATAAAATATTTCTAGCCGGATGGTATAAAAAAGAAGCAACGTGGTATGTTTTTAATCCACGAAGTTTGTACTCACTTTAATTTATACGTTAAAAATATAATAATAAACTATAACTAACGCTGGTTACAGCAATAAAGGAATTAATAAAACTAGTTCAATCACTTTTAAATAACTTGCCTACATTGAAATGAAAATAACATGCTTACATATTTCTTATAGCGTAAAGCACACTCACTGGCTGATTAGGATTACGATCGATGGATGCATGAATATCAAGGGGCAGCAGAATTAAATTTACATCTCCAAAACCAGTCAACAGCTTAGCATGGATATCCGCCGAAATACCCTGAAACAACCGGTTATTCTACAATTGCTTATCAAGTTACAAGCCCGAAAATCTTCGGGCTTCCTCCATTTATTTACGTGGCCAAGCTATTTACCTTCCATTTTTAGACAAATTTCTTCCAAGGGAGAGATCTCTCACACTGCTGAGCGCCTATTAAGCTCATGCTGGAGGACTTGGATGAAAATTTCCAAATACAAGGATCCGAAGAGATATGATGATAAACCGATAGAATAGTGGCAACAGACGAGGAGGGGAGGGATAAACATGTGCCCAATTGAAGGGAATTCAAGAATAAGTATACTGCAAGGGGAACGCTTGATAGCAAAATTAAAATGGCTTTACCGGTAGGAGAATAAGATACTGTGCCGTGGTCGTTATTGGTTAGCTACAAAAATTCGTAAGCGTATTAATAGTCCCGCGTCCATGGTATCTCATTGCTGAACAACACTACGGGACAAAACCGACGACATGGCTTCTTTTTTTCCACACAATGCTGATCTAAACGGGATTAGTATAAGATTAAATTTGGTTGACCATGAGAAACTATAGGTAACCTAGTTTTGATGTTTGAGCCAGTACTGAATGGGACATGTACTGAAAAGGAAATATTTGTTACGAGATGTACTGGAAGGAATGGTAGATGGAAATCGCAAAAGAGGAAGAAAGAAAAGAAATATGATTGACTACCTGAGGGATGGAGGGAGTTACAGAGAGTTGAAGAGGAGAGCAGAGGACAGAGAGAGATGGAGGCACCAAGGACCTGCAAAAGCAGACGACTAATGGTGATGAGCCCAACACACCTGACAATTATATTCCACTATTAAATTCAGGTGCGTCCACAAACCTTAATATTGGAAAATTTCCTGTCGAGGGAAATCTTAGAGGAAGCATGCTCTCCTTAATTATTGAAGATTTACTTTTCCTAAAGCTAAGCGTTTGGATATGATAATACATATATGAAATAAAAATTCCATAGAAACCGAGTATGAGAAAGATGAATATGAGGAAGTATGTGCCCGAAAACTATTTGTGAAGTGATGTAATATGCAGCTATCGACGTTATTAGCTGCCTGTGGTGTACATTCAGCATTTTAACGATACAAGATGGATGCTGCCCTGATCCTATTAAAAAGATGACATTTTAATAGGTAATGATATATTTTGTATCTTATTTCTGATTACAGGGCCCGGCCCTTGAAACTATATTGGCATACAAATGCAATAACTAAAAGAAAATAATGATTAATCCCTTTAGAAAGCTCTGAGATGAGGAAAATAAAAAAATGTCTTCTTAGTTATCAGTGAACATAACTGTAAATCTTATGATGATAAAATTGATTATCGCTAAATGAAATGGAAAAATCTGTCCATGAGAAGGCATTTTTATTAATTATCAGGGGAACTTTTTCCACCTGGAACTTTGAAAATTATATTTTTAAGAAACTTTAATGACAAAATCTCATACTATTGGGACTTTAATTGATTAATAAACAGTTTTGTGCTTAATAGATAATATAGCGGAGCGAATGTGGTTCGATCAATGACCTTGCATTGGCTCTGCTCCCTTGTGTTTCACAGTTTCCTTTACAAAAACAATTGAAATGAATAAAAGATTACTGACTACATCAAAGGGCAAAAAAAATTTAAAATTCACCCAAATTGTGCGTAATCTTGATTAATATAACTATCACAATTTCACCGCTCAAATGAGTTAACTCTTCGTTCCCTCAAACGCACGCGTAGATGTTTCCCTCAACCCATATGGTAACGTCACATCCATCTACTTGTCCATTCAGGGGCTAAAAAAAAGCATCACATTAGAGTGAAGAGCGTCACATTAATTTCTCTAATTTCACAAGCCAGCTCTTCTGCATTATATTCTTGATAAAAAGGCACGATCACTGGTTCTGGAGACTGCTATGCAAGGAAGGTAAAACAATGCTTAACGCAAATTGTGACGGACATTATTAAAAGACAGCAGGATTTTTAGATTAAAAATGATTGAGAACCTATATAGATATTTGAGTTTAAGACTTGATAGTAAAAAAGGCTTTAGGCTGTCAGATAAGTCAGATAAATAGTGTACCCCTTTGTATGATTTGGCTGGGGATAGTAACTATTACGTGACTGTTATCGAAGATTGTAGACAGTTTTTTAAGCTAAAAACGAACTAACTACTGATTTTACAATTAAAGTCTGTTATAATTGGCTTTTGCATCTGCATCTGTGTCCACATTTTTCCTAAAAATATAACTATTCAACAAGTTCAGAGAAAAGTAAACACGACGTAATTAGTCATAGCACGTATGGAGGGAATTTCACGAAAAAGAGAATAAAACTTGACATTTGATTTTCCTCTTTGAAAGAAGAAACAAAATTAATGGAAGGAACAAATAATGGGAATCGCATGTGCGGGTTTATGTTGCAAACTTGAGTTCAAGGTTAGGCAAGTGTTTGAACTTCTTGGTCATTCCACGTGATAACCGCAAGCAATGAAATGTACGATTTTCCTGGTTCGGCAGATATCCTGAATATAACAATCAGCTGCGCGCAATTACTGCCAAAGACACGGAAGTTGCTCAGACACCCAATCTCTACGAACGGCTCAACAACTCTTGCCAAGACTGAAAAGAATCCCTTACTTATCCCGTACGTGGCGAGGGAAAATTCCCTGAATCCAACGCCACCACGTACATTATGAGGGATTTTTTAATCAAAAGTACGATATGCTATTCCTGGAAGCGGCCTTCACTCAGCGTTTTGTGCGTAGAAACGTGCCTCCCGCAAAAATATATTTTTTTCCGAAGCGATACTCTGGAAGCGCTGAGACGCAATTCAGGACGGAACCGCGGGAAGGAAGTTGAGCGTGCGGCTCTCATTCCATCGGAGGGGAGTGGAGGGGCGGAGGAGGAGGAGGGAGGAGGAGGGAGGAGGATGGCGGGTAGGGGGAGGAGACAACAGAGTGTTAACATGCACTTTCCTTTCGGTCGAAGCGGTAATCAAATAGCTGAGAGGAATATGCGCAGAATGGCGCGGAAAGTGAAACCAGGGGCGCGAGAGTTCCGAGAAGAGGTCCCCCTTTGGAGAGGGTTTCGTGAAAACGAAAATGTGGACTCCGATCAAATGGAAAAGCCGCGGACGGATGGGAAACGAATGCTGGGGGAAGGAAAGAAAACACGGAATCTCGAAGGAGAAGTAATTGGGAACTAAAAGGCTATTAAAAATGTGGAATTTTTCAGAAATAAAATGACCAATTTTCCCAAAAGATTAAATTTACTTCGACCCGGGTTTATGCAAACCCATCAGGGATAATGGAAATACTATTGATGGTCCTCTAATGATAAATGCTCCCACAAAAAAGAAACTACCCTTCAGGCCATAGATGATTTGACCAACTCATGTATGATAAGTGAGTCAAATGATAGATTATATGTTTTCCCAAGCATGATGCTTGTATTTACGATTTTGAGCAAAAATAATTAACGTTTGAGCAGGCATAAATTTTGCACGTCTCTCTTTCAAAGGGAGCTTCTTTATTTCATGCAAAAATCTTTTCGGAAATCACAGGGGAAACTGGGAAAGGAGTGATTGTACATGTTCAATGAAATATGCATAAGTATACATATGATAAAGATTTCAAACTTATTAAAAAAGTGCAGACGTTTTTCAGAATTACAATTTTAATGGAATTAATCAAGTGACTTTATATAAACTTTACACCTTCAGGCATCACTTCGTTGAAGTATTTTATATTCGAATCCATATTGAAAATAATTCTTGTACTTTTCCACAGTTATTTATTAACAGTTTAATCTACTACGCGTTTCGCAGCTTGCTACATCGACAGGTAGGCTGTGGATCTTTAGGTATAACTGTGGAAAAAAAATAATTATTTTCAACATGGATTTAATTCAGTATACTTCATTAATTACTAGAAAAGCTAAAAATGGAGCACATAATTTCATTGTACCACATCAAGAACTCATCCTTTCCCGGCAGATTAGTTGGAGAAATTGTTCTCGAGTCTTCTACCAGGTCAAAAGCTACATGATGTCCACCGACGCGTTACGACGCTTAGAAGCTCGACTCGAGCATCGCTCTAAAGACCGTCTTACACGGGGCACGAAATCGCACAATTTGAAACAGCATTTTTTTCTCAATCTGGCGAGCCATAATAATTGAATTAGAGTAGGGGTATTTCTGCTATCTCGCATTCACGCATTCGTTCTTGCAATTCACTTTATTTGACGCAATTCGATGTCTTGTGGCGCCTGGGTTTTTCATCGTTATTTCCTTTAGTTTTCAGGTTGGTTTGTGGGCGCCGTTGATGGTGTATCCGGTCAAGATTGAAATTCTTCCTCTCCATACAAATTAGATCTAATCTTTGACCATGTGGTTCCAGTGTTCGATGAACTGGCAAGCAAAAGGACTCACTGAATCTGATGGAATTGTCTTCGCTAATGCAATGTTCAACGATGGCTAACGTCTCCAATTTAACAGTCGGAAGGGTATGTGGCGCTCCGGATCAAGTTGCCACTGTACTTCCTCCAACATACACATTCTTGTATTTAAATGTAACCCATTAAGAGCCGGGTGTTTTAAGGTCAATATGCTTTAATAACTATGCCCTTGATCCCCCCTAATTTTACCACCAATTTTTAATTGTAGACTTTCTACAAGTTAACCATGGTTCAAAGCATTACAATACGTACTTTTACCATGAAACGAAAAATATAATTCAAATATTTTTATTTTATGCCCTTTATCATTTACTGATTGTTACTTTGTTAAAGAAGAAATAAACTTGTAATGCCGGAGTGGCAGACAACGCGTTTGAAAGCACTGAGTTTGCTACATTACCGACCACCCTCATGACGCAAACTAGATGAGAGCTCAATCGATCCCGTTGTTCAAGATATGGTGAATATACTTTTCTCAAAGATATATAACTGTCTGATACTATATTTCAGGCAATACCCTGAAAATCTTCTGCAACACTCCACCGTGTGCTCTTTCTCCAACTCCATATTATAATAGGATAATTTCCTTCTACGGTACATCTCATAAGCTACAACATTTAATGCTGTCTGCCCGGAGTCTATTCCTTTTCTTTCCTCCATTACGAATATTCGCCCCTCAAGCGAGGAATTCACCACTCTAGCATCTCTTTTCTTTACCATATTCTCCAATGACTTCGATTTTGCACCAGCAAAAGTACGTACATTTCCGTTGCAAAAGTTATGCATCTCTCATTCTAATTGATCTACATCTCTTGATGCATAGCAACGTTCTAGCCTCCAATGTGCGGTCAAAACGTAATGATATCTACAATCAAACTCCGCTATCTACGCATTTATTATTTTGCTGATTTCTTGGTGTCCCTATCATTACTTCTACTTGTAGGAAAATATTTTTACAAACGAAATTTTCTAAATTTCCCATTCATGCCGAGTGATTTTTCAAAAACGATGACAGCTTAAATAATCTAAAAACGATGACTTGATCATTCGTATTTACGCCTACCTATTCCAACTAATGACTTCTCCCCTCCAACTAATTGGATAATCAACAGCGGGTGACTACGTTAAAGTAATTACAAAGGACCTGTTCTGCAGTGCACTAAATTTCTACGCTCAACAGTAAATTAATCTTATGGACTCTGGAATCATGGAACTTATGTTTTATGATAAATTATCATCATCACTCTCTTCTCCCACTTAAATTGCAAGGAGCTACATCTTGGAATCAATGACTTTACTCGTGAACTACTTGAAGATTCATTCCATTAAAACATATATTCATATTTTTCTGCGGTCAAAATAATAGGCGGGAACAAAATTCCAATAATATTTTGTAGGTGTGAATGTACAATTTTTCATCTTCCATGGAATGAAAAATTTAGCAGAACTTCCATGTGTTAACACCATATTTTGATACAATTAGAGTTCAATTAACACCATTTTGATTATATCGAATCCATGAGCAACGGGAAGAAGGGTAGAAGAGGAAAGGACTATACGGAACACACTACAGTAAAGAAGAACTAGATGGATTAGACATACCCTGAGACACAATGGGTTTGTGAAGAACACTATTGAAGGTCAAATAGAGGGTAAAGTCCCCAGATATAAGTTTATGGACCAAATAAAGAGGAAAGTAGGCATGCATAAGAAGAGATACACGGAGGAAAGGGAACTGGCATTAGATAGGGAAGGTTGGAGGGCTGCAGTCAACCAATCTTAGGATTGAACAACCAATGATGATGAGCAACGGAATTAAACGGAAATTATAAATAAATCGAGTCCAGTAAATTAATTTCAAAGAGAAGACGCAGAAAATAATCTGTGAATTAAGTTTTGATATTGGGGTTCAAAATGAAAACGTCTGCCAATCATCCTAGTCATACTCGTAAAGTAGCAGCTTAGATATTATGCCTTCTTATGCAAACCCAGCGTTAAATTTATGTTTAGCGCCTCTTAGAAAAGACAGTAATAAAAATTTTGAAGGAAGAATAACTTTAAATGATAATAATTACATGATCTACTTTAACATCCATGACAGGGTAACTTAAGTAGACTGCGGTTAAATATGTGAGAAAAAGCCGAGTAATAGCTTTCCTACCTACTGCCAATACTACTCTCTACAGAGTACCATGAGAATGATCTTTTCGAAATTTTATATATGTCATCAAATTCCTATTTATGGAGAATTAACTGATAAAGGCTACGCACATTGCCACCGAAAACATAAGTTCTAGTATTTTTTTTTTCAATTCACTTCATGCCACAGCTGTGACAAGACATTCGACTGGGGTCAGTGTGCGACCCCGGAGAGCAATAATTTGTAAAGCAAGTGAGAGATAAGTTATGGCATGCGTCATTCACATTAACTTCTGCTTCTGGGTGGCACGGAAATATTTCATCCTTACATTAGCAGCTGGAGAGCTATAAGTACTCGAAAATAAGCCGTAGTTAATTTTTTGGTGAGATATTAGTCGTTGTCATTCTCATTACTCACCATACCATTAGGGGTCTTTTGGCGGATACATTATGCAACCTTCCCAGAGCTGAACGAAAAAAGTATGCCTACCCAATATTCTGAATCCTTCTCATAAAGGAATTCAAAGTTTTTGTTACTGCTTCGGAAAAGACAAGAAGATTTGGTTATTAAGAGTGGACATTTTTAATGAGCTTATTGCTTCGTAACCCTGGAGAAGATGGCGGAGGTAGTTACAAACACGTCGCGAGCCAAGAACCTGATCTGGAATAAGGCCAGAGAAGACTTCACTCAAAGCACAATTCGCGAAATAATCAAATCCATCATTATAATAAGAATTTCTTGAAGCAAATAAAATTTATAAAAGGCCTGCCTGAAACCATTATACTTTACTTTTGGACTATCTGCTTCTGTTTTTTCCATTGTCTCTGTGCTACATTACGAGTTATAATTACCACCGCCAAAAACAGATATTTTTAGCATTGTGAGAATAAGTCACAAATATCACCAGTCTTTACTAAACAGCCTTATGAATATTTTATTATTTTTTCTGGGTTCACTCCGGAAGAATCATCTTGTCAATAGTTTGCATTACAGCAATTGGATTTCTGCGACGCTAAAGTGATTTCTATGGAGGACGGGCAAAGATTACAGCGCAGATAAGTAGAAAAAATGAGAATAAATACATATCAACTAATAAATCACAAAACCCGAGTAGGGTTTGGTGGAAAAACATCCAAAGGGCATCGAAGATGACTCTTCTCTCCTTCTGACCATTAGGCTCAGAGTGAGCCCAATGGTCTCAGAGTTACGAGGAAGGGCATTTAGAAGTTTTTTCATATTAACATACGTCTAGAGACAGATATGCGCGTGAGAATGAGAAATTGAACAGATATACCACCGACATCACTCTAGAGGATAGCTATGTATATTTTGAAGAAGCACCGACGGATTGAAGAGAATATCACTGGAATTATCTCGCTCAGAGACTATCACAGTTCAGTAGCATGGCTGGCAACACAGAGACGATTTTAATAATATTTTTCCTGACTTTAGTTTTCAAGATGATGGTAAAGATAAGATAACGTTTTACGCTTAACTGCCTATAAAGGATATTCTCTCAGTAATGGGTGTGGGTAGTGATTCCTTGATATTACGAGAGTTACATTTCCTCCACGTAATTCAAACGCGAAACGGATTATCTTTTTAAGATATCGTAGAGCTTTATTCACCTAGTTTTCAAGGTACTCATGGTTTCAAGGTAAAATAAGGCTTTATCGGAGTTATTCAACAGGGATAGAGAGAATACCTGACCGTCTTTTCCTCGGATATCACTTGGCCCAAAAATAAAGTAAGACCCAAATCAAGCGGCCTCAGTACTTAAGAAGCTCAGTACCTTACAATGTTACAATATGTCGAACAATGCATGATAGTGCCACATTTATTATCTATTCTGAAGAATGCATTGATAATTGAATATTTGATAGTCTTTGAAAGGAAACTTTCGGCTAAATGCAAACAATGGAAGTAACTTCGTCGTTTACCAGGGCTATGATAATTTATCGTAGAAAAAATTAAACTCAGAAAAATCAGTTCATCTGCAGTTACCAGAGTAATGTAATGAGCTGCAATTAAGCCCTAAGTAATAGACACATGTTCATCACTTTTCTGGGAGGCTAATGAAAATCTTCTCCAATTCTCAATTTTACGTCTAAAAGCTGAAAGCGTTAGAGGCATCTACATCTGCATCTATGTCATATCCTGCAAGCCACCCAAAGGGTATGTGGCAGGGGGTGCTTCAACACCAGGCATGCATGAATTATACGGCAGAACACCGAAACTACATTGAAACCAGCGTACCTCACATGCAACGCGCCAGTGAAAAATCTACTAACCAAGAAACATTCCATCGTCAATCGTTCCAAAATGCGAAGCATACAAAGACTACTACTACAGATTCACAATATCATGCATAAATAAGAACATTAATATTTACATCATGCAAGAATAATAACGTAGAGAGTATGAAGAATAAGATCTACAGTCTAGCTTTTGTCACTACACGTACTATTCATGACGACGATCACAGCTGTTATGGTCCCGACTGGTACGCGGAAAAAATGACATTTTATACCTATCGGTTCTACAATCTCTCTCTCTAATTTTATTGGCGCGATCTAATCTGGCGTAGTACCAGGGGGTTAATAGTATGTTTTTTACGTCGTAAGGGAAATGTTTTTCCTAAAATTTAGTTAGGAAGTTAAGCCTATAATTAAATCTACGCTGTGATAGCGATTCCCATCCTAATTCTTCTAACAATCCAGACACACTACTAAACTTATCGTAGCATCGTTTCACAAACCTATCTCCTCTTCGCTGCACGCGATCTAATACCGATATCAACCCCGCTTCATATGGATCCTTTACACTGGCAGTATATTCCAGATGAGGCCTAACGATTGAAAAAATAACAACGTTATTTCACTTTCTCATCACATTTTCCGAGTACTCTCATGATAAAGCCTAGCTTCCTGTATGCTTGAACGCATATTTCCCGAATATGTTTTCCCCAAGATATGTCGTGAGTAATTGTGATCCCTAAGTACTTAACAGACTCGGCGTGAATAATTTCCGTATTATTTATTCTGTAAGCCCTACCTGGCCTATTTTTCTTTTTCCAAAAGCTGACTGTTACGCACTTTTGTATGTTCAGTTCCATCTGCCATTTTTCGCACCAAGCATGAATAGCAAGTAGGTCGATTGTTAACGAGTCGCTATCTTCGGAATTGTTAATATCCCAATACACAACCGTGTCGTCTGCGAAGAGGCATACTGTGACATATATGGTGTGTTGATAAATCATATAAAGTAATGAGATTTTCTATAGGAAGGATATAAGAGCAGAAATGCATAAAATAGAGTATGAGAAATCGTTTACTCGCTAAGATAGTAGTTCGGAGAAAAATGGCATTATTGGTAGGATCATTCCATGCCCGATTGTCCCAGCCAAATAATCATTTTATAAGAGTACAGAATCGATAAGGTATCTGGGGATAGACGTAAAGGTATGATCAGATAAACCCCTACCAATTAGCGAGGCGACGTGTCGAAACTACGTTATTGCTGAGAGAAGAAACACGCAGATTGAAGGCACTTGATATATGGGTTTGGGGAAGAATGGAGAGTGTGACCTGGGTAGCTAGGGCGACGATAAACGACGAGCTAGCTATAGTGAGGGGGGAGGGAAAGTCGTTGGTGGAGATTTGGAGAAGGCAGAAAATATGGACGGAGGACGCGTTGATAAGTCAGGCCTAATGCAAGAGTGTTACAGAACGGTAGGACGCTGGGAAGCGTGGAATAAGGAGGAAGAGGATAGACATTTTAGACGACGTAAGGGGAGGTAGAGGACATCAGGAACTCAAGGTTCCCCCAATTCAGTACGGACTCGACACGGCCGATCCTCGGTAAGTTCTAGGATATGGCGTTTAAGGCCCCGTCGAATCTCGACTTTTGAACAGTCCTATTTGGAATTTTCGTCGCAGTGACGTCAAATTTCTTCACTGAATAGACTCAGAAATTTCATATCCGTACAGAAAAGCCCAAAAGCCTCGATAGGGACGAAATTTTGAGTCACTGCCTCGAAAATTTTAAATAGGGTAATTTAAAAGTTGAGATTTGTCGTGAAAGGCGTCGCTCCATCAGCGGCCCATAGGTTATCACCTGATAGCGAACAAGTTATAGGAGGATGGTGAAATGACGTCCCGGGAACGGAGAAGTTAGGTCCAAAAGCCTACCAATAAGCTAGTAGGTTACCTAATGAGAATGATCCGACACTCGCCTAAATGAAAAACTTCTTTTCTTTGGAGGTGAAGAGGAGACGAAGCCGTGGTCGCATTCGATGAAGCTCAAACATCCCGCACGTGAGACAGAGGAGGGCGAATGTTTGGGAGGTTGCCGCGGGGGCGGTTCCACCAATTAAGGCCCTGATGCGTGTTCCGTGTCCCAAATCCGAATCCCAATCTCCCCTCTTCGACGCCCACTCTCAAGATTCTCGAACCGACCGTCCTCAGTGACCGCTCCCGGAGAGTGGTTGACAGACGGCCCAATGCCTCAGGCCTCGCCCCTCTCCCTCATCCCGCTCCACCAATCGACCACCATTATTTCTCCGGCTCCTCAATTGCCCTCGGAAAGAATAGTTTCTCAAGAAGAGCGTGAAAGCAACTTGTCAACGTCGAAGTGGAAAATCTCTGCTACTTCAATCTGCTTCTCTAATCTCCACAGCGCTCAATCATTCGCCGTGTTTCGGGAACTTCGTCACAAATTTTAGAATACTATTAGAACTGCTTTATTTCCATCGATCGACAACTTTTCTTCAATCAATTACTGAAACGTCTTGTAAAATTATTTGCCTTTTTCCATGGAGTTCGAGGTACTAGAAGCTTCGTAATGAATGATGTAATCAAACAATTAAACAAGATACTGCCTTGTTAAGTCATCAAACATGACAAACCTTATTATTGAGAAGGGTAAAGTTCTACAAGGAACGAAGTAAGGAAGGAAGGAAGTGCGACAAAAAGGGTACACGGGGAAGTGAAAAGAAATTCTGCATTGGGCAATTGGCATATAGCACTAATCATGATCATGACATGAAACGGGGAGGGTAAATGTTTTGAGCAAATCCATAATCTACACTTCATTCCCTCAGAACAACACCGCTACATTGTGTCGCTTATACAAAAATCCAATGCAGTCCATAAATATTTCTTGTCGCGGCATAAAAAGTCACTTAAAATCCATTAACCCCAAGAAATCATCTGGTCTCGATGAAATTCCCGCCCGAATGTATAAAGAATTAGCGCCAGAAATAGCACCGTACTTGAAAGTAAAAAATGAAAAATCTCTAGCAGAACATCGTGTCCCTTACTATTGGAAAATCGCGAACGTTACTCCTATCTCTAAGAGCGGCGATAAGGAAGATCCAAGTAACTTTTGACCTATCTCCCTCACGTCCATCACACGCAAAGTACTAGAATGTATAATCGTTAGCACAATTATGAGGTATATTGATAGTCAGAACTTGTTAATTCAAAACCAACATGGATTCCGAAAAGGCAGGTCCAGTGAAACTCAGCTAGCTCTATTTCTGCACGACGTTCTTTCCTCAGGAGAAAGGATCACCCAGGTAGACGCGATATTTTTAGATTTCAAAAAAGCTTTTGATAAGTTCTGCATTTAAAATTAATTGTTAAGCTAAGAGCCTATGGAATACATCACGATATAATATGCTGGATTGAAGATTTCCTAAGTAACCGCGAACAGAGGGTAGTTCTAGATGGCGTTAGTTCAGATGCAGTTAAAGTCTCATCCGGTGTACCCCAAGGAAGTGTCATTGGTCCCTTATTATTCCTTTTGTATATTAATGATATCACAACCGTCGTTACCAGTAAAATTCGTCTTTTTGCGAACGACGCAGTATTGTATAGGGATATTAACACAGAGTCTGATAGAATTGCGTTGAAGAAAGACCTAGAAGCTATAAGCGGATGGTGTGACACTTGGCTGTTAGAATTAAATTTTAATAAGTGCGTTGTTATGAATTTTTAAAGGAAGAGTAGCTTAATCAACAAGACGTACACAATTAATCAAGCCGGACTAATAAATGTAGAGTCAGTAAAGTACTTAGGACTAACCCTTACTCAGGACTTGTCGTGGAGGAAGCATATACGAGAAATTTGTGGACAGGAAAGTCGTAAATTAGGACTTATTAAAAGAATACTACGAAAGTGTGACGAGAAGGTAAAGGAGCGATGTTTTTTCTCTCTCGTAAGACCCCACTTGGAGTACGCCGCCAGCATATGGGACCCTTTTGAAGTAGGACTAGTTTCAGATATAGATCGCATACAGCGGAGGGCAGCTAGAGTTGTGAAAAATTGTTATGATAAACATAGTAGTGTTACAAAATTGTTGAGGGAATTAGGGTGGGAACCTCTATCCGATCGAAGGAAGAAATATAGGTTAAATCTTTTACGAAAGTTTGATGTAGGCTATTTTTTGCCCGACGTTGATAATATTTATCTAGAGCCAAACTATTATGGTAGGAACGATCACAGGAATAAGATTAAGGAAATAGACTGCAGAACCAATAGATTTAAAATGTAATTATTTCCTCGTAAAATAAGGGACCATAATAATTGTGATAGATCACTTCTAGGATACTGCCTAGGTTAAATAGGTTTTTTTAGTAGAGCTAAATGTCCTAACATGTAAATAACAATTGTAGATACTAACCTCTCATGCAATTTCCTGCATGTCTTAGTACCTTGTAGTGCTATTTATTTGTCACATTAATAATACTAACCAGCAGTTATATCTTGAGTAGTATGCTGCATAGTAGCATGTTCTTCTTCGTATCGCTCTCCTAGTTGTAGTCTGATTGCGTACTGTCGTCCTGACTGCTGTGGCCTGTGCCTGGCATTCCGGGGAACGCGCGCGGTTCTAATTGAATTGGTATGAGTGCTGCATGCCTGGTGTGGAATAACTCCGTGCCACACACCCTAATGGTGGCTTGCACGGTAATTCGTAGATGTAGATGTAGATAATTTCTAAGAGGAAGGAATGTTTACTGAAGGTTTGCAAAGCCAGCTCAGGTTCCTCTTCCGACTAAAAATAGAGTAAAAATACTTACGGAAAGTGTGTGTTAGCGCTGGAGAGCACCTTTCAATATTATTACTAAGCAAGTAGCAAGAGTACTTAAAACAACTGAGAGTATATAACCAAATATATATTTGAGATTAGATTGGAGATGAATTAGAACTCGAGAATCAATGGAAAGAAATTTAAAATGTGGTGAAGGTGATTCTGCTTGCTTCAAAGTTTTCGAGAAAGCGTTTGGTAGAAAGGTTTACTCGAAGTTAATGGGAATCCTGAGGAATTGAGGAGTTAATTGAATGGATGGACGGCTCATAAGAAATATTCGCATAAAAGAGGAGGTGAAGGTAAACCTTTAATCGGAATGGGCAACAAACAGGAGGATAGTGAGGCACAGATTGATTGACAATAAGGGCATATGAACTTAATCTGACCCGGACGCATTTAGGTACGTGTTGGCAAATGTTGAAAAAAGCCGGAGAAAAGTATAAAATTTAACGATGTTAAGAGAACAAGGTTATTTCACGTATTTAAAAGTATAGAAAACTCTGGCTAGTAGTTCTAAACATTTCATTCCTCCCTCCGAAAAAATCTACCTTCTGGTCAGACAATTTGAACACACGTGCTACAATTTGCTTTGAAAAGAGGAAGTAAAAAGATTAACATCACGGAGAAAATGTTTTCATTTGTGAAATATTTAAGTAATTAAATATATCAATATTTTAACTAAACAAATAGAGAAAACATTTTAGGGACATTAATTTGAGAGGTTAATCAACTGGCACAATTAACCATAAAGAAATGGGAATTAATATGGCACAAGTAGATTACATAAGAACGAGAGTATTTCAATCGCGTAAAAATTATTTGCCAATTGTCTGTGTAATCGA
Source organism: Ceriagrion tenellum (assembly GCA_963169105.1). Lineage (NCBI taxonomy): Eukaryota > Metazoa > Arthropoda > Insecta > Odonata > Coenagrionidae > Ceriagrion > Ceriagrion tenellum. Next base: position 40,955,106 of record OY720636.1, on the reverse strand, counting down.
TAACGAAAAAATTCCGCTATTCAGTTATTTTTAAAAAAGCTAATAGTCTAATAATTTTTTAATCGCAAATTTCATTCCATTAGGCATGCATGAGGATAGAGCCTATGGTAGTTTGGGCGAGAATTTTTCTACAGTCATAGAAGAGACCGCATTTGAATTATATTTTTAATTTTAGCAGCCGTTAAAGCATGGAAAACATATCATAATATAAATGGCGCAAAAATAACGATTTATGCGACTGAAATTCTCAGTAGTTAAATAAATATATCAATACATGTCTTTAAAAATTTTTTTCACTCATGTTTTCACGCCGCACGGTGATAAAAACTTTATTGCAGATGGTATTTTTTGCGACCCTGAAAAAATACAAGGGCGTTTTGATAAATTTCTCTCGGATTTCACACTGGTTTAAATAAGAAGATACTGCCGATGTTTCGGGCAACGACTCGTCACCCAACTTCAAGGCAAGAATGTCGCTAGATTTCGAATTACCGCTGGCTTATATAGCCTTAGCTAAGTCACACCCAATTGGCCGGAGGCGGATTGTTGGCTCCGGAGACCGTTGGGATATGGAGGCTGAGATGTTGCATCCTTGATTCTTTTTAAAATGGAGTTCCAACTCGGGCTGATGTTATACCCGGTACGACGATTGCTATTTGTATCTTCCATTTGAATTTCAATCGCCTCTTTGGTGAGCCTATCCCAAAAGTTTCTTGTACGCCAAAGGAGTTAGCACACCTATGGAAAACTTTCCGTCAAAAAGGTTATGGAGACCGGCAAATTTTGTTGGCCTTCCAACCATCGAACATATCTGGAAACTCGGATGCGGAAAAAGAACACCATAAACCCGCCTCGAGAGCCTTTTTGCCCTAATTCCCTAGTCATAATGGAGACCACATTCGAATAATGCATTTTGATTTCAGCAGCTGTAGGAAGCATGAATTAAATATTGCATTATTAATGATGCAATAATATACTTTTTTATCATTGAAATTCTTAGTAATAAAATAAAAATATCTATATAGATAAGTCATTAACTTGATTTATTTTCTTCACGCGGTACGTTTAAAACTCCACAACGGAAGGTTTCATGTGATCCTGAAGAAATTACTTAGGTGTTAACATGATTTATCAAAAAAAATATTTGAGAAAACATTTAAACGACGCGTTTTTAATTTTTTAAAGAGATCTAGGTGTTAGAAACTCCTCATTTTCCAAATCAGGTCTCTCTCGAGAGCATACTATTAAAATTCCCATTATAAAGGGCTAGGGTTTTTCGTTAAAAATCTCGGAAAGTAGTACAATAAGGGGCTGATGTTTTAGTATTTTTAAAGCGTGGGATATTTTTCTTTAAAATGAGACAAATTCATTGATTTCTAGGTGAAATGGTATTTCGCTTAAACTACCTTAAACCGTCCATACTCCTCCGTTGGAACGCCAGCCTTCTCCCTCACCCCCGCAGCCATTTCCCTCCCCTCTCTATCCAACTTACTTCCCCCTCCCGCCACTCTGTGCGCGCAGGACCACCCCACACCATGTCTCTGGAAGAGAGGAAAAAAATCGAGGGAGGGAGGGAGAGAGAGAGAGAGAAGTGTGGAGTGCGCAGCCATCGCATTCCTCGGAGCGGCCCCTCTTCCAGCCAATGAGCGGCGAGGCGCTCTTAAAGGACCGAGCAAGGAGAGAGGCGGTTGGGGGAAGAAGGGTGGGAAGGGCGGAGGACATTGGTGGGTGGAGAGGAGCCGAGGGGACGACGGCCGAATAGGCAAGGAACAGGTGGGTGGAGAGCAGTCCTGTGGATTGTGGGGAGAGGGAGAGTGATGGGGGGGAGAAAGAGGGTGGAGGGGGAGGAGTGGGATGGCAGGGCACCGGAGAGGGGAAAAGGGGGGATGTGGTCGGAAGATGAGGGATCTGAATGTGGCACTGTGCTGCCTATTCCGTCCTTTGGGGAGGAGAAATTTAGAACTGCAATAATCTGAAATATTCGAAGGGTATAGAGATACAAAGAGATGGAATTATGGTCATAAATTTCGATTTGGTGAATAAATTCATGAAATATACTTTGAAAATATAAACTGCACTGACTAACAGCAAATTTTCTTAGATCTCATGCCTCGAAAGTGATAGGATATTTGATCGTACACATTAATTAGTATTCTACCAATTGATAATGTCGTCTTGATTGAGTGATATTAGGACTATCGAGCCCTCTCTTACTTATTACTCATTTTACATCACACAAACATCCAACATGTCCTCGATGGAGAAAAATCCACCCAGGTGGAACTCGAACCCGCGACCCTGGGGTAGCTGGCATGGTTTTTACCCTGCCGCCACCGGGGTCAATATAGGTAGATTGAATGATTGCGAGGACATTGCGTCAACTGCGTAAGTTCGGGATGGAGTCTGAAAAATAGTCGTGATAAGGAGCTAAACGCTCCTTATCACGACTATTTTTCAGCCATTACGTTTACCTGAAGCTCCACTCAAATCCTATCATCCCTCATTCCATCCAAATGTCACGTACCAACATTTTCTTCCTTTTTCACGCTGCCCCAGCTCTCCGCCCTCCATTGCCTGCTACGACTTTTCGTTCCCTCTTTTTAAGCCCTCCATCACTTTTTCTGTCTTCTTCCTATTTCTTCCATTCGCCTCCAGTCATATTTTACATTTCCTCGTTTACTTTCCTCATTACCCACCTTGCACACACTCACCTCATTACTTAGCCATTCACTATTTCAAGTATTAAATTAACTTATCTTGATGTCTGTATCTGGAGGCTTTCTCGTCAATTCCCTTTTCCTCGTAAGTACTTCCTAGGTTTATGCAAGCGATAAACAAAAAATGACAGTGCTTACCTAATATATGGTTTATTTTCCGGGTGTCCTGTAGTAGTTATTGTAGTCATGGATTCAGATTCTCATTGGAGAGTTCCCGGCTGGAAGTAATTAATAGATATGAGAGATATATAAGGAAAGCAGTAGGAGCTGTATTGCATGCGTACTAGAACGTTCTACAGAACATCATAGTCAAATGAAATGACCGCCCGTCCCTACTCTGAATATGTCATTACACGTCAATTTATAAAAACAATATATTACACGTCAACAGGCGTGACGCTATAGAAGTCAACCGTTAATATGCCCTAGATATTCATAATCTACAGAAGTAAATTTTGTACGAGGCACTGACGTTTAGCAAAGCATTACACATCTGAGGTCAAAATCGGTTTGTTTCGCCGAGACACCAATAACTGTTACAGATATCTTGTGGTGGTCAGCAAAAAGATATACTTTCATTTCAATAAGTTTTTTTTGCATTTTTCGCAAAAATTTCATGCAAAATATTTCATGAGAAACAAATTCTCTGGAAAGGAACTAGGCACCAGGGTACGGAAGAAGACCTCTTCATCATATTGCCATTACAATTTTTTGTTTAACATTTTCAAACTGATTTCCTACCTAATTAAGCATTAAAATACAATATAATTCTAAAATCATGATTATATTTTAAATTAAATTTAGTAATGGCAATTCTTCATTCAATTGACACATAGAGGAACATTTATAAGCAAGTCTTATAAATAAGATAATTTTGCCTTTGACGGAAATCGCTAATGAAGGAAGAGAGGATCAATTCATTAGCTTCAAGTGATTCATCTTGGTATGCGGTTTCCTCCTGAATGTCTAGTCAAAAATGAGTCAACCAATTTCCAAAGGAAATTCCTTCGTCTGCTTCCTAGATGATTATAGCCCTTATCGCTCACAGCCATGACCAGCAGGATGTTCCTGAAATGCCTGAGTGCTCAAAGAATATAGATATTTCCGATTGCTCCAAGGTATATACAGATTTATAGAGATAGGTTAATATGATAAATGGAGTTCACCACGAGGGTTATCTGAACTTATCTTTCACAAACTATGCTACATGGTTTCTGCATCACACGGAAGTTCGCCAGTGATCTTTCCGTGATCAATGCAGTAATACCTACATTATAAGTACTATAAAAGAGAAAGAACTCAGGGAAAGTGAAAAGTGAAATACCTACTTGTGAAGGTGGGTTTAGAGAGCTGATGAGGAAAACTAAAAGAGATAGTGAAGAATGAATGCTTACACATGCTTGGACGGAATGCGGGGGATAAAAATGGGATCGGTATGGATTGATATACGGCGATGATTAATGGAAAAGGTTTAATGATTCTCTGAGCGAACCAAAAATCTCTCGCAACGTGAACAACTGAGTAAATGAGAAATAGAGAAAGATACATAAAAAAGGTGGAAAAATAAGATGTTTGAAATTAGATTATACTTCTGAAATTAATTTCTTGAGAATTACGGGAAAGTTATAAACGTGCTAATTTCAATCAAAATTTCATAAATATTTTAAAGTATAAGCTTGTTAAGCTATAGAAACGTTTATTTAAAGAAGGAAAAAACAGTTTGAGGACAAGGGTTAATGGTTAATTACTATGCCATTCAGTACACAATGTGGGTAATGCGATGACACCTTAAAAGGAATTAGAGAGAGAAAGGTTTCCAGCATCATTACAAAGATTTAACGGGAGAGGACACATTGTGAAAGTACAACTCAGTCTCTTCAACGTCAATCTACATCAATGATGGCTCTTTTAACAAAAAATTGAAACAAAGTAGCATTGGTAATCGGATACTAATAAAAAACAAAGCATTTTGCTTCCCAGCAAGTATTTTTTTGGGATATTGCACTGCTCTTCGTCAGAGGAAAAGACAAATAAGTGAATGGAAAATGCGAAAACAAATCAGCAGAGACAATAGGCAGCATAGGCTGTTAGTGCCATTAACATAGGTTTGTTGATGGACTTGAAATAGTTTAGGGAATGGTGGACGGGGTGGTGATAGATCCGTCGTCGGCATTACACTGCCTGGGTGATCAGGAGTCGCCAGTTTTACGTCCCATCTGATGGGTGAAAACTGCTGAGGTGCTCTCTTCATAGCACAAAATCACAGCTAGTAATGAAGGATTTCCTCCTTTGCCGAGATGCAAACCGGAAGAGATAGCAAAATAGACCGTGACTTTATCGATCGACTTTTAAGACTAACTTTTGTGAGGTGATATTGAAACTCTAAAACCCCCTCTTTCAAAGGAACACTAATATTAGTCACATAGTAAAAATATGGTAAAAATTATTCACATTGAACATTAAATACGGACGAGGAATGATAAGGCAAAAGTAAATAATATTACCTGGTTTACTGAATGAGGTGTTGAGATAACCAGTTTAAACATTTTCTCTGGAAATATTTACTATCACGAAAAAATGATTCAGATTTACTAATTTGTATGCACAACATCATAAATCTTGCGCATCAAATTAAAATTAAATTAAATAGAAATTGTGGGGCGCATACCCAAGGAATTACATCAACCTGATTGCTGAAGCTATGGAGATAACTTATACTCATTCTTCTCATTCTTCTAAAGCATTTTCACTACTTGCACACCACATCTTTTCGATCCTCAGCCTGTTCGTTCCCAAACATTTATGCCTGAAATTATTATAAATTGTCGCGGCATAGAACATCAGTTAAAAAATATCAACCCCAACAAATCCCCCGGTCCAGATCAAATTCCTGCTCGCGTATATAAAACATTGGCATCAGACATAGCGCCTTACTTAGAATTAATTTTACCAAATCATTAGCAGATCACGTAGTGTCTAAGGACTGGAGAGTAGCAAATGTCACACCTATATTCAAAAGCGGCTACAGCGAAGACCCAAGAAACTATAGGCCTACTTCTCTCACTTCCATTTCGTGTAAGGTATTTGAACACATAATCGTACGCTCCATTATGAGTCATTTATATAGCGAGGAATTATAACCAACACGGATTTCGAAAGGGTAGATCTTGCGAAAGCCAATTGGCCCTCTTCGTTCATGACATCTTTCTCTCGGGTGAAAATAATGTTCAAGTTGACGCGATATTCCTCGATTTTAAGAAGGCTTTCGATAAGGTACCTCACGTTAAGTTACTCTCAAAACTAGAAGCATATGGAATAGATAAAAACATTATTAGTTGGATTAATCAATTCTTACATGGGCGGAAACAAAGGGTTGTCATAGACGGTATCATGTCAAACACAGCGTTACATCGGGTGTTCCTCAGGGAAGTGTCATTGGTCCACTTTTATTTCTCTTGTACATAAATGATATTAGCAACGTCGTTAAAAGTAAGCTTAGACTCTTTGCAGACGACGCGGTTGTGTATAGGGATATTAACAATTCCGAAGATAGCGACTCGTTAACAATCGACCTACTTGCTATTCATGCTTGGTGCGAAAAATGGCAGATGGAACTGAACATACAAAAGTGCGTAACAGTCAGCTTTTGGAAAAAGAAAAATAGGCCAGGTAGGGCTTACAGAATAAATAATACGGAAATTATTCACGCCAAGTCTGTTAAGTACTTAGGGATCACAATTACTCACGACATATCTTGGGGAAAACATATTCGGGAAATATGCGTTCAAGCATACAGGAAGCTAGGCTTTATCATGAGAGTACTCGGAAAATGTGATGAGAAAGTGAAAGAACGTTGTTATTTTTCAATCGTTAGGCCTCATCTGGAATATGCTGCCAGTGTATGGGATCCATATGAAGCGGGGTTGATATCGGAATTAGATCGCGTGCAGCGAAGAGGAGATAGGTTTGTGAAACGATGCTACGATAAGTTTAGTAGTGTGTCTGGATTGTTAGAAGAATTAGGATGGGAATCGCTACCACAGCGTAGATTTAATTATAGGCTTAATCTCCTAACTAAATTTCAGGAAAATCATTTCTCTGACGACGAAAAATACTATTGACCCCCTGGTACTACGGCAGATTATATCGCGCCAATAAAATTAGAGAGCTAGATTGTAGAATCGATAGATATAAAATGTCATTGTTTCCGCGTACCTTTCGGGACCATAACGGCTGTGATCGTCGTCATAAATAGTTCGAATAGTGACAATAGGTAGACAGTAGATCTTTCTCTTTATATTCTCTATGTTCTTAATATTGCATGATGTAAATATTAATGTTCTTATTTATGCATGATATTGTGAATCTGTAGTAGTAGTCTTTGCATGTTGGAACGATTAACGATGGAATGTTTCTTGGTTAGTAGATTTTTAATTGGCGCGTTGCATGTGTGGTACGTGGGTTTCAATGTATTTTCGGTTTTCTACCGTATCATTCATGCATGCATGGTGTGGAAGCACCCCCTGCCACACACACTTTGGGTGGCTTGCAGGGTATGACGTAGATGTAGATGTATGTGTCAAGAGTTTCTTCGGAGGGTAAAGCATACGGTTTGTAAGTTCAGTTGTCAAAAAATTTATCAATAATTCATATATTTGTATGATGACAAATCTTTTTGAATTTCTTAGTATTTTATCTTGCATGTGCCCTTCAAGCGATCATCGATGATCTCATGAAAAAAGTAGATCTCATATTAATTAAAGTTCTATGATCGAAATTCATGAGACAGTGACAACTTATATGCACACCTAAACGATGTTGTGGCTCACATAATGAAACAGCTATATCAATCAAATGACATGTCATCGCATTGCAATTTCAAAGCAGTCGACCCAAAAGACCATTTCAGTATTCCCAACGAATGAAGTCCTTCAAAGTTATAACCACGTAACTACTCGATGGAACAGTCATAAATTTCCGAACATATACAGTTGGGAACATCACTCTGGGGAATTTAATGTGCGTGCCTTCGGTTTTACACCCTCGAAAGTAACAATTCAAACTTTGTAGCTGTTTAAAGAGAGCTCACGAAAAACTTAACTTTCAATGAATCACCCCTTAAAGAGGTGAGCGTAAAAATCAGTTTAACGGAAAAGCTAGCATGCGTCGGTAAATACCATCGATGTCGCCCGGGCGGCCCCTAAAACACCTGGCCACATTTTATGCGGTAATGCACACTAAAAGAAAATGTCAAGCGAGTGGAAACCCGTATTTTCCCCCTGCTCCCGCCAGCCTTCAAGAAAGCTTTTAAATTCCTCAGCGGTGATCATATTAGCAAAGCATTTACATGAACCGGGGACACAAAAATGTGCATTTTTGGCATTCCTATTCATTTAGTCATGGTGCCGAAGGGAGGGAAGGTGGCGGTGCACCTCCATCCGGGAAAAATAACCTTTTTCGGGCACACGGCAAGACTGAAGCAATAAGCGGTGTCTTGAGTGAGGAAGGAAAGAGGAAAAAAGAAGAGTGGGGCGAAGTGATGGTGACAGGGGGGAGAAGGAGGATGAGACATGTGAGAAGCATGGGAACGCCCGGGGGGCGTGCAGTCACCCCAACACCATCGCGGCCTTCACGTCTTTCGGAAAGGCCAGCGAAGGAGGGGTCTTCGGGACTCCAGCCCATCCTAGTGGACAATGAGGATACTGCACTCTCTAGAGCCCACTTCACACGGGGCACGAAATTGCACAATCTGATGCGTATCCGAACGAGCATTTCAAATTGCGCCGTGCAAAGCGGTGACTTACAAGAACGCGCGCGCGCATGCATGAACGCGAGATGGCATAACGGCCCCTGCTCAATTATAAATTGCAAGCCAGATTGAGAGAAAGATGCTGTTTTAAATCGTCCAAAGAAAAATGGGTTTAACCCTCTTTCACGCGGTGTGACCTAGAGGTAACATATAGAAATGTATTATTTTTGTCTCTGATTAGGTTTATTTACGTTTATATGCCTTTGTGACATCAAATTTTACCTCTTGGCGACGAAAATATCTCTTATTCGTAATTTTTAGGTCCTGATCCTCCCACGAGTGGGGTAAAATATGAAATTACTTCTTGGAAAATAAAATCGGTGTAGGCTGTTTCACTCGACACTAGGGCGAGCACTGAAATCTCGGAAACGAATTCGGAGCTTGAATCTATCCCTCGAAGCAAAGAAGAGTTCAGACGATGCTGATTTCAGTGCTTCAGGGTGCTGCCCAAGCATTTGCTCTATTACTATGAAACTCCAAACTGTTTGCATAAATGCCATCGATTTTCAAACATCTCCTCATATCCAAACTGTATTTTGAAAACATGTTCCTCATGACTTAGAAGTGTTAACAGTCTATATTTGAAGGGCAATAGGACTCTATGTGCCCTGAAATAAGTTTTGCTATTTTATCGTTTGAAATCATGATATAACCTTGGAGTGTTTAGTATCGGTTGCGAAATGAACTAGCCAGTGCAGACAACCTTAACAATCATTAGCCAAAAATAGAAACGCTTTGATGAAAAATATCCAAACTACTTGGGAAAATACATTTTATAGAGAGACAACGGAATAAATATTTTATTAGCCACATAAAGACATTTTTTCCAAACCAATAACGCATATTACATACACATATTTGGAACACAAGTGCAAACCCAACAGCCCGGGTAGCTCAGTCGGTAGAGCATCAGACTTCTAATCTGAGGGTCCAGGGTTTGAGTCCCCATTCGGGTGGAATTTTTGATGTTAATATTATAGTTCCACTGGGTTGGTTTTTGGACGTAAACGCTCATTAAGCTAAAAGACCGTATTATGGCCGCAAGGGGAAAAATACTGAGACGGGAAAAAATTCCGGAGGGGTGAAAACGGAAATGTTGAATTCTAAATATTCAGAGAAGTATGAAGAAAGATCTAAGGCTTTCCCGGCATATTTAGTCGTTGAAGATTATTTGGGCTTCCCACTGGGCCAAACTCTCCAGAGGTGGAGAGTTTGACCCGGTGGGAAGCCCAAATAACCTTCAACGGATGCAAGTATGAGTTAAGACAGTTCAACCACGTCTACACATTAATGTTACGTAAGGGATGTTTGGCAGGGTAGTTGAAGGGATCCAACCAGAGAAACTGAAGTCCTGCTTCGGGGCAGGCTTCCTTTACACATTCAAGTAAGGTACACTCTAAATGGACATTTTTTTAGTCTCCAGTGTGATATCGTTCCAGTAGACGCAATTGTTTTTTATTTTGAAAAATCATTTGATAAAGTTTTCCAAGGAAAATTATTATTCAAATTAAAATCTCACGGATTAAACGACGATGTAATTCCCTGGATTAGAGAATTCCTAAGCAATTGCGTACAGAGGGTAGTATTAGACGGTGCCATCTCCAATGAGGTTAAGGTGTGGCTCATCTCCAATGAGATTATGGTGTTCTATTCAATGTGCTAATTCGAAAGTAATATGCGTTTGTGCCTACTATAGACCACCCCATTCCGATGTACACTCAGTATTAGAACTCGAAAAACAGATCAGGTCCATCAATTCCCATAGTAACGAACGACAGATTATTGTAGGAGGAGATTTCAATACACCATCGATAAATTGGAAAACATGTAGGCATAAGTCTGGGGGTAGGGACAAAGAAATCTGCGAGTCATTGCTTAACCTGTTCGCATCATACGCACTACATCAAATAGTAAATTTGCCTAATATAGGGGAGAATGTTCTCGATTTACTTGCCACAAACATCCCTGAAAAAGTTATTAAAGTTGAAAATGTCGATGGAATAAGCCACCACAAGGTAGTGGACGTAAAATTTTCCCTCAATACTAAAAACAATTTTAAATTAAAAAGAAAGATTTACCTTTTTAGTAACGCAGAGTTTAACGGTTTTAGGCGTGACTTAAAGACTTCTTTTGAAAAATTCCTGAACATCAGCAAAAATAGTGATACAGACAATACATGAAAAGAGTTCCTCCAAATTACGCGGTCACTTGTCAACAGATATATACCTCATAAGTATAAGAGTGAGAATAGGGAACGAAGGTGGTACAACGCGGAGGTTAGAAAATGTTTAAAACCCCAACGAGTTAGCCACGCGAAATGAAGAAAAATGAAGAAAATGTAGCTAATAGCGATCTAAAAATACTATCGAACATTATAAAATTTGTAAATCAGCCGCAAAAACAGCCCTTAGAAAAGCGTTTAGTGAATTCAAGAGAAAAGTGCTCGGAGAGCAACTAGAGGGAAATCCGAAAGCATTTTGGTCATATGTTAGGGAAGTACAGGGAACTAAAAAGTCAACGGTTAATTCCTTGAAAAACGATAGAGGCGAAATAGCAACTTCCAGTTTAGATAAGGCTAATTTGTTGAATTATTTTTTTCAGAGCGTTTTTAATCAATCTATGCGTAGTTTGCACGAAACCATACCAGACCGATTTCAGCAACCAATGCCCCCGATCGATATATCTTGTAGCGGAATCGTAACCTTACTAAATAACTGAAGAGGGCCAACTTGTGGCCGAAATACGCGTATCCGACGCTCACCCTCGTTTGTTTCTGCGTGTTTTTCTTTTGACCACGCTCTTTTTGAGCGATTTCTCCCAGAAGTTGGGCCCGTCTGTGTGTTGTGAGTGAGTGATTTGAGTGCGTGTGTGTGTGATTGTGGTAATAACCAGGCATCCTTAGTAGGGTCCCATTAGCCCTATGAAGGATATCAGGTTATAAACCAGGCATCCTTATCAGGGTCCCATTAGCCCTCGAAAAGGATCCCAAACTGGGTTGAGTGTGTGTGTCTGTGTTGGTCACTGGCGAGGAAGTAACATTCCCGTAAACCATCACAGGAGGGTATTCTGGTGGAGAGGCTGTGGTTGGTCCCTGCTGTGGAATCCCCTTTCCCGCAAACCAACACAGTAAGTGAATTTTGTGGTACATGTTTGACGAGTGGTGCCATTTTTACGGCTATTGGAGAATTTTATTTTTATCTATCTAGAGAGGCCGTAGAGCTCAATTTCCTTTGATTTAATTACTAAATAACATTAACCCGAACAAGTCCTCAGGTCCTGATGAAATTCCAGCTCGTGTGTATAATAATTAGCTCTCGAAATGGCTCCGTGTCTTAAATTAATATATAACAGAACTCGAAGAACGCGCGGTTCCCAAGGACTGGAAGATAGCAAACGTGACCCCAATTTTTAAAAGCGGCGATAGGGAACAGCCATGTAATTATAGACCAATATCACTAACGTCACTATCATATAAAATTATAGAGCATATAATAGTTACATCAATAATGGGACACCTCGACAGCTGTAGAAGGTAACGTACAGGTAGACGCAGCGTTTCTTGACTTTATGAAAGCGTTTGACAAGGTTCCCCACTGTAAGTTACTCGCGAAGTTAGCATCATACGGGATAGACAGTAATATAGTAGGCTGGATAGGAGACTTCTAACATGAACGCATTCAAAGGGTGGTATTAGATGGTGTTAGCTCAGGCGAAGTAAAAGTTACATCGGGTGTTCCCCAGGGAAGCGTGATAGGCCCAATTTTATTTCTTCTGTACGTAAACGACTTGAATAGTGTAGTAAAAAATAGCAAGCTCCGTCTTTTTGCCGATGATGCAGTAGTGTATAAAGAAATTAGAAGTGAAGAGGACAGACAGTGTTTAGCTAAGGATTTAGATGCGATTGATGATTGGTGTGATAGATGGCAGCTAGAATTAAATTTGAAGAAATGTGCGATAATGAACTTTTGGAAAAAGAATGGCTTTCCCCGGAATAATTATAGCATCAAAGAAAAGAAAATATCTAATGTACAATGTATTAAATACTTAGGCGTCACCATCAGTGAAGACATGTCATGGGGGAAACACATCAGGGAAATAACTAGTGTAGCAAACCGTAGATTAGGATTCGTAAAAAGGGTTCTAGGCAAATGCAATGAGAGAGTACGAGAAATAAGCTATTTTACACTTGTCAGGCCTCATTTAGAATATGCCGCTAGTATATATAATATGAACTCTGACAATTTGCGGACGATACTGTAGTGTACAGGGAATCCGTAGCAATAACGATAAGGAAGCGTTAGGAAACGAAATAAGGAAACGAAGTACTTCAAGGCAATTCTATATATATTTGATATATAGAATTGCCTTGAATTCAATATATATTCGAACGAAAAATTTTCCACTTAAACCACGAGAAACGTTCCTGCTCGGCGTAATATGCTAATAACTAGGAATTAGGTTGTTACGGAGTGAAGCAAGCTTCAGCAAAATTTAAGGGCTCCTGACATTAATTAATATATATGTGTACAGACAATGACATACATGCAACAACAGCAAAGCAAGGAAGTGTTCAACGACTTACTTAGCGCACCTCCACTTCATTTTCACTCATCATAGTTTTTAATACTACTCATTAAAGTCATTTTTACATTCAACTTCGTTCCACGAAGACGCTAAATGAACGCTTCATGGCACTAGCGCGCAGCATTACAATTTCTATACACACGAATACAGCATATAAATGAAAACATTATAATCACCCCACAAATATGGACTACATGGCCATTCTATATTCATGATAATACTGTTCAATTAGTTTCAACTATTAATTCGAACTATCTTCCGAAGGTTTGTACTCCACACGGAGGCCACTTCTGCGGCTAGAAAGACCAAATATATACAACGCGATAAACTGTCTGCTTTCCATCACACGCGTTAATTTGCACATGAATATAATGAATAAATTGGTATACTTGAAAAATCATATTTCTACATACATGCAATCATAACACATTAGTTCTCGTTGCACCTAACATCTCTTTGGAAAACTTCATGTCCATAAATAAGCTACTTGCAATGTACTTGAAATATGGAGGACTTTTTTGTTGCACAAATATACATGTCACGCACACAATTCACAGAACTTTATTATCCTCCTCCTTTCGGCATTACTGTGTGTGAATGACTTTACTTTCGACATTACTGAGTCAGTGTGTTATAATATTTGTCATTGGATGTTGTTTTGGTTGATACCCACGAGAGCACTAGGCGGCTTCTTTTAGTCATTTGTTTGTTCTATCGTCTCCCTCGTTTCCATTGGTTGAAACGGACCATGTGACTCTCAGCTTCAGCAACACTCGGAAAATTGGGAGGGAGGGGTATCTTGAGAGGGAGGAGTTATCAAACCGACTGAAACAGCGCCCGACTTGCTTATAGAATCTCCCGAGAAAGCTCCGTCGGTGAGGGGACCCCGTCGTGGATCCTGTCGGTACGGTATTCATGCCGTCGGTAGGCTACCGATCGGTACGGAACCGACGAAATACAGAATGACCCCCCAGGTGTCACCTTCAGGGCACAGATGAATGCCGTGACTATGGTAGGACCGCCTACTGGCCAACCTGAGAAATCAGCCATTGACGGACCATACCATACAGTTTGACCAGACCAAATTTATTGCTCGCTCCCGTGGATACTGGGACCGCATCATCAAGGAGGCGATCTAAATTAGGATGCGGGAGAATACTGTTAATGGTGAGTCGGGATCTAACCTTAGTAATACTTAGAAGCCCATATTTATATAATTAAAAAGAAGACGTGGCGCTAAAACCTTACCGCCAATGACTATCGGACCTTCCTTCACCTCTGTCCTGATGACGATACTCGAGTCGAGTATGGAAACGTCGGCCATCATGGACCTACTCACTCGGACGAAAAACCTAAAGAACTTTGAGTAGAAAATTCAACTCCAACTTTTATTTCGTTTTTCGAAGCTGTAGTATTGTAAAATACATTGCTACATTTATCATGCCTATTACGAAACGTACTAATATCCCTCCTCCTTATTTTGCACTCGGTTGCTTTACGAATTTACGCGGCTTCTTTTTACGAGTGATGAGTGTTTTGTCTTTGAATTCATCGGCTTTTGTTTATGTTTCTCCTTCTTAAGGGGAATTGGTATGGGATAACAAGTCTAACATGCTTTTTATTTGGTTAATGGTATGGTTAATGGTAGACCCATGTTGACTTTCACTTTTGTATGAAAAAAATTTGAAGCGTTAGCAATGCATATAAAATCATGAAGGTTGCTTCAGCACAGGTTTTCCTCTGAGGCAACCCAGCTTTCTTATTTCTTTATTGTAATTACTTCTATATTTTTTGTATGTTGTTGAAAGCAAAAAAATTAAAATATTCCCCAGAGGAAGACCCAGGAATAAGTTCATCAACCAAATAAAGAAGAAAGTACATAGAGATACCAGGAGGTAAGGGAACTAGATTTTTATAGGGAAGAGTAGAGGGCTGAAGTCAGCCTATCTTAGGATTGAGAAACCTATTATTTATAAATATACGGTTACTGTCAACTGCCATTTTAAAAACTATATCTCCAATAGAAGAACTGTTTGCATTTCTTCACCGATAAATCCTAAACGTGGTCACATAAAAGTATCAATGTGGTAGGAAGGTGTCAAGAAGTAAGGCAACTAGCATTAGATACGGATAGGCGGTGGTCTGCAGTCAACCAATACAAGGATTGACCGACCATTAATGAGTAAAAATAGATGAAAATAAACCTGAGTACTTAATTTAAGAAAGAGACGTTAAATAGAAGGACGTTAACTCCCTCAAGAACCCACCTAATTATAATCATCCATCGGTAGTATAACGCCATGACTGGCTCTCAATACATTATAATTAACCTGATAGGGAGCTATCATACGGTCACTGTTAGTTAAGATTTGGAGGTGGACCGCTGCAATGGAGAAAATTCATCACAAGAATAAATAAAACCTAAGTATCTTATTATCACTATCGATTGATTTCTATCGTCTTCATTACCTCTGCGATAGGTCCTTTTTCGCAGTCCGTTGGATATGTATCCTTTTACTTTCGCAAGAATAGATAAATCCTGAATTTAGAATCTACCTTGTTTCAGGGAAGTGTCGCTCACACTTAGCTCGTGACTGGCTTGCAGCCGTGTTGCTCAACACGGAATTTCTGGGTTTCCGGACTTAGTCACGTGATAAGGGCTCATCATTTGAGCCGCTGGAGTGGAACTACACACATCGGGCTTCACGAGGCCATTCGCTGTTCTTCCCTACGATTAGGCAATCGGCGGCTCCTAAAGATAATTCCCTTTTCTATCCCTGACACCTTGAGTTCCCCTTAAGAGACTTTAATGACGCGCTACAAATCATAAGACTAATGACTGAGGGTAATGCAAATATGATGTCGGTATTTACGAGGTGTCACGTAGATAATTGCTCAACTATGACTTTCTGAGAACCGGTGCGGCATTTTTATGACGTCTAACATCGTCGATCGCAATCAACCTCCGAGTCAAGGAATTAGGCCTAATGTTAGGCTAGGCACTGTGGGTAAACATAGACGTTTCATTTATAGAAATACAGTCAGTATTACCACCTCCTACGTTTTCGCCAATACTATTTCAATTTTGCAGGCGCTTATCTTCCTTCATCTAGAAATCCGTATTAAACTAAAATGGTGCAACTTCAAGGTTGACCTGACCAAATCTGCGTTGCATACTTCTAAAATTTCTGTTTGCTATAAAATTATTCTCAATTTGGGCCAAAACATTTATTTCTCCTCCTTGTCCTCTCTGTGACATGTATACTGTGTCTCCAATTTCAACCGAAGTTAGGTATAGTCCGAAGTTCTTTCGTTTTTCACACCAATCCAGTAATATGGACTATTTTACCACTTGCTTGACTCAGTTCACAATATCTCGACTGCCCGACGCATCTGATTTCATGAGGGTTTTACTTAACATCTACATCTGCAAAATACCGTGCAAGCCACCACTAGGGTGTCTGGCAAGGGGTGATTCCACACCAGGCATGCAGCACTCATCCCAGTTCAAATCAGAACCGCGCACGTTTCCCCGATGCCAGGCGCAGGCCAAAAGCAGTCAGAACAACAGTGCCCAGTCAGACCAGAAACTAGGAGAGTGGTACGTAGAAGAACATGCTACCATGTAGTACACTACTCAAGATTAAACTACTGGTTAATATTACTAATTCGACAGATAAATGGCACTACAAGGTGCAAAATCATGCAAGAGCATGGCATGCCGGAGATTACATGCAAGGTTAGTAGCTAATAATCATGTTAATATACTTAGCACTATTGAAAAACTAATTTAACCTGGTCAGTATCCTAGAACTGATCTATCGCAACTATTATGCACCATTATTGTGCATGGAAAAAATGACATTTTAAATCTATCGGTTCTGCAGTCTATTTCCTTAATCTTATTCCCGTGATCGTTTCTACCATAATAATTTGGCTCTAGCAAAATATTTTGAACGTCCGGCAAGAAATAGTCTTAATATACCTTTGGTAAAAGATTTAACCTATATTTTTCCCTTCGATTGGACAGAGATTCCCACCCTAATTTTCGCAACAATTTAGTAACACTACTTTTTTTATCATAACTTTTAACAAATCTAGCTGCCCTCCGCTGTATTCGACCTACATCTGAGACAAGTCCTACTTCGTAAGGGTCCCATATACTAGCGGCGTACTCTAAGTGAGGTCTCACGAGAGAAAAGTAACATCGCTCCTTTTCTTTCTCGTCGCAATTTTCTGGTATTTTTGAATAAATCCTAATTTACGATTTGCCTGTCCGCAAATTTCGCGTATATGTTTCCCCCAAGACTTGACGAGTGAAAAAGTCGATAAGTAGGCGTCAAAGTAATATCATTGTCTCTGTATCTAATGTAAAACAAGGATTAACATTTTCATAACTCTGATAAGAATATTTTTTCATTATTTTAGTACTAACATTTCGTTGTTTGTTTTTAAAAATTTGAAGTGATCATGAATTCATGATTTTTTAATCGATCATTCTATAGCCTTAATTGCCTAAAACGTTTCAACCTCCAGGCTATAAATCCAGCAGATTTTCAAAGTCTCTCCTGTGTCACTGGTAATCAATACTTAAATAAGGGCAAGATGACAACAGGATATTTATAGCATCTCATTCCTTGTGTTACGTTTTAATATTGTGAATAATTACATTTATGACTTAAAATGGATTCATACTTATAATGTTTGTATCCAGATATCCTGGAAAATACGTAATTAGTCCACGTAAAAACAAGTGCCCTCGTAGATTTAAAGGTTGGAGGCGTAACTTGGTGGAATGTTACCGCAGACAGAAAAAGAAAAATCTCTTAGTAAATACCACACTAAAAACTTTTATTCCCGACCTAGGTTTCGATTGCCTTGCAATCATTTTCAAAGGTCCTTTTTAGTTTGGAATTTACTAACAAATTTTTCTTTTCCGTAATATGTGCCTTGTAAGCCGAAATAAAAACATCTCATTCAACCAGAATAAACATTGAAATTTTAAAGGAGATTGTAAGCGTTTTAGTCACTTGTAATGGCATATTGACTTCATATTTGGTCCAAAATATATGTAAACGAGGTTCATATCTAAGGAGATTCGTAGAAACGTGTGATCGTGCTCTCTCTATAACGCTATAATGACAAATTACTGAGACCTTATTTTTATAAAGTTGCTTTCCGTGATGATCTTTTGTCGTAAAGATCCCTAGAGCCCATTAACTGGTATCAGTTTGAAGGTTTTGGAAGAAATTTGCCTCAGATGAAAAAAAATCTATCATATTTGCACTAGCATGTTTATTAAAGTACACATATATTACTTTTAAAAAATCTGGGATAAATGATTCTCCAGCAGTGGCATAACGCATAAATGTTTTCAAACCCAGTAATTGGGTACGTATAAGATCGGAGAACACTACAGGCACTTTTCCTATTTGGCCTGACATTGCAGCTTTATGGTCAACAGATCAGTGGGGTTCGTTTCGTTCTGAGCTGTATCGCTTTACTCCGACAGTTTGCATTCCTGGACCTTGAACCTAGCGATTCAATGTGATTTTGGCCCTGGGGTCTACCGCCGGCCGCCGAGCACTCTACCTTTAGAAGAGAATAATTTTCGACAAGAGAAGAGCAGTAAAAACGTGACTCATCCCAAACAAACACCCCAGCAAAGATAGAGTCGAGTTTTCGAGAGAAGTGAGGTTTGGGGAAGAGGATTCTGCCACTGGACGGGATCGAAGCCTTGACCCTACCAGGGCGGTATATAATCATGGGACCACCTCGGCTAAACCACGGGACCACGGCTAAAGCCGCTACCTGGCGGGCACCGAGGGAGCGAAGCAGAGCAGCGGTGGATGGGTGAGTGAGTGAGCGAAAACACGAAAGTGGGAAGGGGCTCGGGAGGTGGAGAAGTAAGGGTATGGCAGGGGATGTGCGTGGGAGTGAGCGGTCGAGGAGGCAATGGGCAGGCGTATGGCAGGGAGGGGGGGTTGGACAGTTTCGTGTGTGTTTTGGCTGCAGGGGAGGTTGGGGTTGGCGGTTTTAGAGTGAGGGAGGGAAGAAAAGGAGCCGGCGAGTGCTTCCCGGAGAGGGACGTCAGAGAGGGGTAAAGGGGAGCGCAGTGGGGAATGTAGGAGGGGGGAGGAGTTGACACTCTCTGGGAGGTGGGACTGGGAATGGGGGGGGGGGGGACGACGGTGGTTCTGCGGCGGTGGAGGCCCTCCGCGGCGGAAGTAGGAGAGGAGAGATAAGATCGTTCTGAGGTGGAGGGCGAGGCCAAGGGTCCTTTTCCCATTTAGGCCATCTGAGCGTCCGATTTGAGCCGGCGATAGGAGCAAAATAGATGATATATGGAGAGCCGTCATCACTTTAAGGCGAGCCGCACCACCGGAGAAGGGTGCACGGTGGTGTGGGGCAGGAGAGGGAAGGGGAGGGCGGGGGTGCCGGTGGAGAGAAGAGGGGCGAAGGCCGTGGATAGGGAGATTAGTGCAGACAACCGCCATTAAGCGTCTCGCTTCGTGATTGGCGCGGGCCAACTTCAAACACGGGGGAATTTCGCCCCCTCCCCCATTTTTGGAGGACCGGCCGCCGTGGGTGCGCTCAACTCTCCCTCGCTCTCGTTAACGTTTCCCAATTAATCAACGGCGGGGAGGAGCGAGGAAAACACTGGGCCGACACCAAAGTGTCGAGCGCCATTCAAGAACCCGAAGGTTAATTCGCAGGATTCAATAGTTTTGAACCTAAGTATGAAAAGGTTAGCGAAATTCTAAAATAACAACATTGATTCAAGAATTTATACTGAAAAGAGAGGGTATCATTTGGATAAAACACAGCAGAGGCATTAGGGGTTTGTGTCAATAGCTAGAATTTCCTTAGCTATCGTAAGGTGTAGATAGGGTTTTCAACTGCATAAGATCTGATCCCAGGTCCGTTCGTTCCAACAGCCACTCCGGGAGAACTCATGGCGACACTAGCATAAGTGTAATCGAATTGCAGAAATTAGCCTGCTTATTTATGCTGAAATCATATTCAACGGCAGTTTTGATCATGTTCTTAATATAATCTCCCCATAATCATCCTCCTCCTTATAATTTTAATATAACGTCCTCTACGTAACTAAATCGCGTATTTTAGGCTTTTGCTCGGTTGGTGGGCCATATGGGAAGGCGACCGACAGCTGAGATCATTTGCGCATACATGTATTATTCTGTGAGAGGAGGTTTTGTTTTTCCTCCGGCTTTTGCCATTTTTTCAATGACTGCATACATCCCTTATTGCGCTAATGTGTTTTAAGAACAGGGGATGCCCTCATCCGTCGACAAAAACATCTTTCCTAACATAAATAGCAACAAGAGTTAGTTAAATTATGATACAATTGTATCATTTGCATAAAGTACCAATTATTTATACAACAAAATGTTGTGCTACATCGAAATAATCAGCGATATTCATAGCTATTAACATGTAAAAATATTTATCACAATATAACATGAAAATAAGAGAAATGTTTTAAATATAATTTATTTTACATCAAAAAGGAAAGAAAAAACCTCGTTTTGGGATGCTAGTTATTTAAAAAATCATTGCCGAGTGCTGAGAGAATTAATGAGAACCCTCCTGCGTTGGCAACCCTAGCTGCAGGACATGTTACCCAGATGGCTTGTTACCTAGCATGATAAAGCAAATCTGGAGTTCAAACCCATAAGAAACTGGACCTGCAAGAAGGCCAAGAAAATAATGGAAACATCAGGTAATGCAGAACATAAACCAGATGAGAATTACGGAAAAGAATGTAAAAGACAGAAAGGAATGGATGCAACATGCTAGCGAGAAAAAATACCACCTAGGTATAAATTGCCAAAGAAATAAAAATTTTAATGGAAAGCCTAAGATTCGAAGTCATAATTAGTGCTTGGCTTTCATACGTATCTCACGTCTGTAAGGAATGATAGTCAATTTAGACTCGCAGAGTTTAAGTTTGCAATTTTAGGAACGAAGAAACTTGTCATCTGAGCCCACAGGTGTCAATTCATTACAGAAAAAACTTTAGGTTGCGCAAAAACCATTTAGAATACCTTTTCTTCTGATACAGGGCTAATAAAATTTCAAAAACAGGTTCTCATACAAAAAATGACGATATTTGAGGAATCATCGTTGGGAGGATGTGACAATTGGAGGTCCGTCATTAAGTAAGACCCTGTTTCCTCTACGTTCTCTTCGTAAATACGGAAATGTATGAAGTTGAGGCAAAAGCACTAAAAATGTCACAAAGTTTAATATAATAGTTATTTGATTAAACGATAAAATAATGACGCGACAAAAAGGATATTACAAACGATCTGTGCCGCTCTTGTTTCACATATACATGGTGTACTTAACATAAAGAAATGTGTTCATTGGAGGAAGTATACCTGAGGAAGCTAATGTTTTGCGGAAATCATAATTTGAAAAAATTTGTGCGAAACAATTTTATTTCCTGCCTTTGCGTCCGAGCTCCAGCAAAACTCCAGGTAATCTCCATACATATCAATAATCTGAGGAATAGCCAGTAATTTAGCCAGAAGTGAGGTTCGGAATACATTTAAGTTGTAAGCATACGCTTTGAGAATGATGAGTCGGAACGCAGGAATAAGTTTCAAACTATTTCTCAGTTTGCAATATTAGCTTAAGTATGCACTTCTATAAAATCAGAAAGTTGGAGCCCAATCATTAATTCAACATGTATTGCATTCTGGTAAACATTAAAATTGCATTCGCTAAAAACCAGCAGTGTCAATCAAATTAGTGAAAACTTAATCTTGGCTATCCAGCTTGGCTAAGTAAGAGACAAAAATACAGTAATACTTTCATAAACTTAAAACAAAAAAAATTACCACGAAGAGACAACTATCGAGCAGTATCTCACCCTTAGCAGGAGCAATGGGCTGTAAATATTTAAAACCGGAGATCTAAGGGAGTGGCAGGTTTCTATTCCTATGTGAAACCTTTGACTCAGACCATGTATCCCTGAGTCATAAAGATGTTATATTCGAAGAAGCAATGAGATGAACAGGAAGCAATGCTATCGTAGAGAGTATTGACACCTCCAGAAAATGTACTGCAGCTTTGTGCCGATCATAATTGTAAAATATCAGTTAAGACGTCGTTCTCAAGCTCAAAACGTAGTAGAGGAGAGTAATATTGCGCGAGGATGACGGTAAAAACTACATACTTAATAGGCATATGTTAAAAGGACTGAAAATATATGGGCTAAATATCAGATAATTTCGTTACTACACTCATTACTGTGAAGTCTTACGACCGGAATTGCTATGAAGATCACGATCAAAGATATGCCACGAGTTTTCTTTCGTGCGGTTCCTTCATTAACGGGGTGGACATGATATATATCAGAAGCAAAGCGTGCCGACATCAAGTGGAAACTTACGGCGCACGCTTTGAATATTTCTAATTGCTAAAATAAAGAAATTTCACTTTAATTACGATGTCATTTCAGAGGGTTTATTCTTAACCCGACGGCGCAACATTGAAAAATGGAGTTGCAAACGAATAACTTGTTGCAGACATATTCATTAAATCACGGACTAAAAAGAGATATTTCAAATGAAGTGGTGTCGTAAAGACACTGGAATTTTGGATATAAAAGTGTGTCTATAACTTTGGAGATTAAAAAAGTAGAAAAAGGTAACAGCAGAAAGATACTTGTCAAAATTTGCATAAAATATTGTTTTCAAGATGCATTCCGTAGCCTTGAGGTTACTTCGATGATAAGGAAACAGATGAAGGATAGTAAAGTGCAATAAGACGATTACTATCGTGCTATCTAATGTATCAAAAGTATTGCTAAAAGTGTATTTATTATATAAATATCATTAGTACTCGTACAAAGTACAAGGTTGTTATTGTCGGAGACGGAAATTTCTGGTGTGCTGTGGTGAAGAAACTCAATAATTACGCAGTATAGTAACAGTAAATATTCTTTACAGAGCAGATGGATTTTTCCTTTCAAGCAAAATTGATGATTGAATAAATCGATTCACATAATATTGTAATAGTCTATTCCACCGCTGATACTGATTCCGTTGTGAAAACTTGTGACATCCTTTACTGAAATCTATATCTCCGCAAGATGGCGTGTCGACAACCAACCAGAAGAGTGACTCATGGTTAGAAGGTAAAGTGTCATCCCGTCTCCATCATATTACATATATTTAGGTTCCAATCCTCCATATTCACATTTTCCAGTCGATTTAAGAACAATCTGACCGGATAAACCCAGTTACGTAAACGCAACAGGCTTATAGGATCGATCCAAGAAGTGAGCTGAGTCAGTCCGCTTTCTTCAAACGGTCTGAGATTTCAGATCGACCTAAGGTGACCACTAAGTAGTCTTTAGGTCTTCTTTTACTTCATGCTGTAAACAGAAAAACAGATAAATCAGGGTCAGACCATTTGCAAAATTTTTCTGTCTACCTGTTTTCATATCGATGGCAGATCAATTGGTAATTGGTGAGCGTAGTAAGTACGGGGTTGTCAAAGTACTCGCCGTGGTTCCATTGCGAGAAGGATAAACACTCTGCTGTGGCACAGGAAAAAATGAATACACTGCACTACTAAGTAATGGAAAGGACGATTAGGAAAAGGTTCCTCATCATGCTCACCAAAGGGAGTTTCGACGAATATTGCAAAGGTATATGAAATTAAAAAGTCAGTTAAAAATATGAAGAAAAGGTATAGAATAATTAATTTGTCTGTATTCAAACGAGTATATAAAATAAAAATGTAGATCTTTTTGAGAAAAAGTTAAATCAATACCTATCTTAAGGTATAGAAAAAGAGGAAAATGAACGAAATACGAATTACTACACTAAAACTACAATGTAAGGCCATTGGATAAAGAGTCACGGTAAGCGACGCTGGGACGCTGGGACACTTTTGCGAAGATTTTTGAGCATCGCTCTCAGCGACGTTGGCACTTTAAGGGTTAGTATGGTTTTCCAAAGCCGTATTACGCATGGCCAAGAGGTTTCACTCGAGTTGCGTAATATACATGCAAACACCGTATTAGCATGAAATATGTAGGCATAAAAAGTGGGTACATAGACTGCATACTTCATTGCTTTGCACCCAATATGCACAAAAATTGTCCTATCAAGAGGTCACGGAAACGTGGGTTCGGTTAATTCGAATGGTAGAACTGAAACGATGAACTCGGTTGATGCCATGGCATACTTGATCGTATTATGAGTCAGACTGACAATATAATAATCTCCAATTTGACTAAGGCTACCCTAGGTATCTACAATAGTACCGTTTTCCAAACATCAGAACGATTTGACGACAAAGATACAAAAGATTATGACACATTTAGATTTTTATTGGCAAGGTGACATTCCTGACTCAATTGCCAATGAATGAACGTATATGACAAACATTGCTAGAATTCAGGAACTAAAATTCTTAGATGACGAAATGTAACTAAATGTATGGAGATTTTTTGAGCACAGCCAAATCACCAATGTCGAGAGTTGTAGAAATTAAACGAGAAGCAAAAAAACACCCCATCGAAACAAATTATGAAATAAAATCCGACGAAACCGGGGTTAACTTTTACATACCTTCTTTTCTTTAGAGAGATTTTGGCATTTTATGGAATTTTATTTGATGTACTTGATGAACAATTCTTTCATTTATCATATTTGATTTAAAATTCTTCGTTTCTTATTCTTTTTATCATACGAATGGAAACAATTTTCTGGTTTAAACTAGCCTGATATTTTTGCACTGATTCTGTTGAAGGAGTAATCAAAATTTACTGGAATTCATAGGATTAGAATGCTTTGGAAGTGACTGCATTATTTTACCGCGAAGTATAAATAATGTATCCACCCCACTTAAGTGCAATGAGGGTGAATGGCATTGCAGGATACACCATTGGTTTGATCGCAACGACTTCGCTTACGTGAGCAAGGAGAATGTTTTCACAACTCGAGGCAATGAATAGTATAAGTTTCAAAATATTTCGGCTGGTCAAGTTTACCTTAGGCTCCATCCTAAGTCATTTGATTGTGCAGTCTAAGCGCTGAAGTTTTAGGGACGCCATAAAAAGCAGCCTTCTCAGGTTCTGAGAATGGAACCAGAATGGGATATTAGGTTTTCCACAGAGTATGTTCATAACAGTGTGCCAGTTAGATGGAAATCTTCAAGTTCAATGGAGTTCTTAAAGTTAAATGGCATTCCAATTGTGACAACGAGCAGTTGGATACCTATCCGAATGTCCACTGCCGTGATCGTCCGCCTTAGATCTCTAATTGCTACGGACTATTTTATGCCTGTTCATGTGTATATACCTCTACCTGCAAAAATGACACAGCAGACTGGGAAATACATGATCAGGCGTTTTAGTTATATTCAGGGAAATACACAAGTTTCCCCGAATGGCTGAGTTCTATCTACATTATACTTGATGCTTCGAAAGTACTCTGACTCTAACATGCCTCTCATCTTTAGGCTATACCTACGGAAATATTCTAAGAGCATGGTTCACGTGTACTCCTTCCTTGAGGTGGTGCTTAGGAAAACATGGATAATGAAATAAAATATTTTCCTCTTTAAGGGTGATCCAACGCCTTTGTATTTTCATTACGTGATCACATGCTCTATGCCGCCTCCCAAGGATTCAAATGAAAGAAAAGTTAAAAATAGATTCTTCTTAAAATTCAGAATATGGACAGATTACGTGCTCAGGAAAATTATTTCAAATATAGACGACATGGAGAATGCAATCAAAAAGTTCTGTGGCATTTAAATACGATAATTATAAAATATTCAGAAATGAAAAGTAACTTTTTAAGTTCATATCTGTTTTTGACCTTACTGACAGCTCGCAAGACATTGTTAATTGATTTAATCTCTAAAGTAATGGATTTTCAAACCGGTAAGTAACAGGATAATCTAAAATAATTTGATTTTAAGCAAACGAGATATTTCAAGGAGAAAAAATGCCCATTTATTGAGATTGTCTGCTTTTGAAGGATATTCTTCGTGAAAATATCCGAAGTGTATTAATGAAAATTAGTGGCATAATAAATAAATATTTTAGTTGACATATATTTTATCTTTAAATAAAATGGCCTGGCAAATATTTTCAAAGTTGAGTGTGTCTCTGTTTAAATAAAGGAGCAGTGAAAATATCGATTTGAGCCAGACAACTGCATTGACTAATTCGATATTTCAATGCGGAAGCTTATAGGTTTTTTAAGATGAACAATTTTAGTTAAAAGTTCACCACTGGGTGAAACATATCTTAGCTAATACATCAAGATCAGATAATAGATAGGAAGGGAGAGTGGGGACTTCTTAATGGCAACCCGTAATTTAGCAGTTTACGTATTGGCCTTCTGCCAATAAAAGTAGAGAAATAACTCCAACAGTTTTAAAATAGTCAAGTAAATGGGTCAAAACATAACCTTTACAAGCCATTTTATAGGTCGCTTTTTCAATATAAAATCCTATCAGTTTTCTTTTGAAAAATTCCAAGAAAGATTAGTAATTACTTTTAGGAAGAACTATTCCAAAAGTCATTACCCACCGAGAGAAGTCTTAAGACTAATTTGAGGCTCTCGGTTGATATTAGCCTTTTTTTATCTTTAAGTGGTAGTCGAATGAAATTTACAAAGGAAAACGTTCCTTCCAGGTCAACTCATCTCACATATAGCTCTGACTCTCTCGCCGTGTTCTGCAAAACCGTAAAATATTTTCCATCCGAAATAATATATTTTACCTCCCGTTCCCCCTTGCATTAATGTGTCAAAATGACATTAATGTAAAAACTTAGGTTATTATCTCAGAAGAATTTAAAGCACAATACTTCATACCACCTATTACACTATTCAAATACAAATTTTAAGTCTCTAAACCACAGGAATGACGAAAAATCATAAGAAAACAAAATTAAATTAGATCTTTTTGTGTAAGGTAAGTTAACTAGAATTTTTAACTGGAGGATTAGTAGGAGGGCATGCACCGGAGGAAGTAGATATATTAAATTCCTAGGGTTTTGTCGCTAGAAGAAAATGAGCTTAATAGCGAAGACATTAGAAGTAAAATAGTACTACTGAAAGAAACGTTTAGTAATAGAAGGGGGTAGGTAGTGGGGATCCTGGGTAGAGGTATAAAGAAGAGGTGAGCGAAGAACTTGATATGGAGTGTAGCGTTATAGGCGGCAGAAGCGAGAATGAGAACGGAAGACGAGAATAGGTTGTTGGCCATAGTAACGTCAGTATTGAGGAGGGTGAAGAAGGTGCGGAGGACGGAAAAGAAGACAATCGGGATGTGCTTGGTATGGTAGGTGACGAAACGAGATTAACAGTTTTTAATGCTTTCCACTCTGAAATATATTTCTGGCGAATTCGTAATAATACTACGGTATTTAATGATTTATTGGGATTTAATTTTAGGGAAAGTCGTGAATGGAATATTGCACGATGGTTTAGTCCATATTGCCGCCGATAATTGAGATAAATTTACCAGGAAAACATTAAAACAGAACCCGAACGATCGTGAGGGCTAGGCTGGCGGGGATTAAGTGAATCAACACACAAAAACATCATTTAAACGATCATCTACTATATGTCAAGACGTAAACTAAAATCTTATCAATGCATAAATGTGGTCAACTTAAGTAATGAGTGCATAGGCCAAATACTTTAGGTAAAACTGTCCCTATCCCATTTGAGCCGAGAGCCATGTGACATCCATGTGCTCTATACAAAAATCCCACGTAGCTATAAGCACTTGTTTATGATACATGCTATGAAAAAATAAAATTGAGTCGATCCTAGTAAGCGTCAATAGATACTAATAAATATGGCTAAAAATACCAATACATCAGTTTTTGGCCTTTCCACAATTTGCACTATTACTTGAAAAAATATGAAAATAATTCTGGTTACAGCTGAAAGTTTGATAAGCTAATGACAGGAGTCTGAAGGTAGGAACTATTTTTGGCCAGAATGTGTCGCAAAAACAACAGTTAAAACTTGAAACAAACAGACGTTTCCCATAGCATAATGAATAGAAAAAGAAACTCAATAAGCTCACAATATCTGCCTAAATTTAATCATTCACAGAAATAAGTTGGGTATGTTTGGAAGGAAAAAATACACATAAAAACACTGCTTTGGCGCTGAAGGGGCCGAGGGACCGAGGCAACCAAGCATTTTGGAAATTTCGTATTTTCGGATGCCGAACATACTGCGGCAACCCACTTTGGCTCTAAAAGTGTCAGGGGAATCTGTAAGTAACTAGTCCTTCTATATTACATTAAAACATTTACACTAGCATCGGAAAAAATCACCAATGGTCTCTATGAACGCGCATCTGTGAAAGATTTGCAGTGGTGGAATGTCTTTTTTCTTGCCTTCATGTAATGGAGAACTGTTTCAGCACTCTAGATAATGCATGCAATAAAATAGAAGTTAGAGAACCGTTCTTGCCACTTTCCAAGAAGAACAATTAATAACATTATACGTACCACATTTTCAAGAATACCTACCGAAAAATAAACTTAAATTTCATATTTTCATGACTAATCTTTTAAGCCTCAAACAGTTCATTTTTCTCGGGCTAAATTACTCTGGACCTTATTTTTTCGGAGATGAATGACACACAGACGGGAAAAACCTTTCGTCGTCTCGAAATATATTCGAGGCCTCGCATGTTCTGTGCCTTATTTACATTATTGATAGCCTATTAAAGTATATTTATATTCACTTAGGAGGCACGCCGGATGGACTGCATGTGGCCATATTTTATAGCCCATCTGCGTCCCCTTGAGCAATAACTCAAGAGTCGGCCATATGAGACGCGGCGGCGGCGAGAGCTCTCCTCTTCCCCTCTGAAAACCTCCCTCCTCCCATCCATGTGGCACTCTTGACCTCAACTTAGTCCTCTTCCTTCCACTCGCCGCCTCCTCCTCCTCCTCCGCCGGCCCCCGCGGCCATAACCCTCTCTCCCCATCCCGCCCACCCATCTCTTCTCAATCTCCCGTACCCTTCCCCCCTCCCTTGCGCTTGGGGAAGAGTCGACCTTGCGAGATCAAGGAAGTAGCCTTGGGGTTGTGGAGGAGGAGGAGGAAGAGGAAGATACGATGGACGGGGTTATGGGGATGATTTTTTGTGTTTGTGTGTGTGTATGTGTGTGTGTGGTGGGGGCGTGAGGAGGAAGTTTCAAAGGGGGAGGAGGGTTGGAGAAAAGAGGGAAGATTATTGCAAACCAACAGCGTGCGCGCAATTCAAGGAGGGTCGTTCACACTGGCGCGTCCACGAAAATTATCACAACATTCCTTCGATTGCGTCACTACTTGGGAATTCTCACGCGGAGGGAGTGGGAGATGGGAGGTGGGGTCGGGGAAAGGAGATGGCGGGGTATTCGTGGAAGGCCTCCACGCTGATGGGGCGGCGAGGATTTTCCGCAATGACTTGAAAGCGCACCATTACGCACTATCGGATGCTGCCATTATTTCATTTTGATAAAGTGGAAGATGCACTGACGCTCAAGAGTCCACTTGAAAATACTTTTTGACGAGTCACTTTCTCAAATCTCGATCTAGGATTCATTTGGAGTTGAAACATAGGCCAATTGAATACATCCCTGCATTGCAAATTTTCTCTCTCGGCGTCAATAAAATGAAGAGACTCGCGCAACTTAGCGTTTTAAACATAAAGAAATTTCAAATTCAGAATATTTGGAGCCCCAGTCACTCAATTTTTTTTGCCTTTACTCTCTCCAGTATTCATGGATATTAGGAGTGGCTACTCAGAAATCAGTGATCTCTATTTTTAATTAAAATCTAAATATACTTTTTTTCAGTATTTAATTCAACAATCTTAAGTCGACTATTAATGATTATAGTGAGACGAGAATTTCTTCTGAAATCACTTTTTATTTTTCATGTTGAGAAAGTTGTCTCCAATCCTCATTACCAAGCCTGATGAGTGAAAAAGCCTCTCAATGAACCTCTTAATTGAGTCTTGAATCGTTGAAAAAATTGAATTCTCTGCAGAGAAACTTCCATCAAAACACAAACCCCCAATAAAGTATCTTAGGATCACACTTTTTTTATTTGGAAGTAATATCAGTGCAATAAGTGCCCAAAATGGTTTACAAAGTAGTTCCCCTAATAAAATTTTGAAGATATTCACACGGTTGCTAATCTTCAAAGCCTACAGAGAATTTAGGCTGGTAGAGATTTATGCCACTTAAATCTTACTAGGAGTGGATGAGGAGAGAAGCGCATAAAAAGTAGCAAAGAGGAAGCGCTAAATAAAAATTCTCTCCACAGATGACGCAGGTGTAAATATTCAATTGATATAAGCAAGTGATATAACATTTTATCATCAAATCAGGGTGAATGAACGCATATAAAAGCAAGACGATCATTGAATTGGATAACTAAGGGATAAAAAATAAAATACGTCAATATATGACTAATTATTTTGTACTAAAACTCGATGGCAATGATGTACCTTTAGTTGTCTTTACTTACATTTTATCGTAACCTGGACTTGAATTGCGTTCCAAAAGTTTTATATCTCAACGGTCATAACGCTATCCCTCTGCTCATTCTAAATTTCAACTGCGGGATGGGAACTAAAAGCCTTAGTTTAATGTGACAAATTCCTAGGAGTGCCGAGAAACGGGAATAATTGGATATATGAAAACGTAATTTCATTTTAATAACAGCTTAGAACTAAATACGGACGTTACACGACGGATGGAATTTTAAGTAAAATAAATTAAGGTCAGCGTAAGGTATTAAGTTTAACTCAAGAGGACATCTGTTCATGACGAGAAGGAGACTTTCCTCATCTGTTATTTCTTGATAAAATATAATCCCTCTCATAATATTAAGGGAAACATCAATTACCTCAAGTATTCTCCTTATGAGAACATATTTTCTTAAGTTAATTACATCATGTCGCTTGGTGGTCACAGGCGTATGTTTTCCCTTTGAGAGAGGTTTTAATAGAGATATTAGTGAATAGAATGAGATTACTATTCGCGCAGATCATGCAATTATTTTCAGCCACCTGTCAGTCAATCTTCATGTAACTTTATATTTTTCAACTGTAGCTTCCCCATAATTCTACTGAATTATTAATTCCAGCGATTTAGGTGAATGCAATTCTCGTGCTTTGGTGGTTGTCATTGAGAAAATAGCCATTATACCTGAGCGGCTTGAACTAAGCAGCCAAACTTGTGTGCACCAATGTTGTCACGGAATATTCAAGATAATCTCGCAGATATATGTAATTGATAGTTTAATGGACTCTACGAGACAAGAAAGAAGAAACGCCTCCACAGAAAAAGCAAGCTATAAATCCATCTGAATGGCAAGCGCGTAGAAAATAAACTCTATGTCATTCGTTGTATGAAAAAAAGCAAGGAATCTAATGGAATATTTCTTTGTAATTGCATTCGAGACTGATAGTTAATAATGACAATGAAGCTTAACTCTGCTTGATTAATGATTTTTTACTATTTAATTTCAATTAAATAATATTTAACCGGTTTGAATTATATCAAGTTATATTGAAAAAATAGCTAAAAGTTACTCATTTCTACTTAAAACTGTATCCTCTTGCATATGCTTTTCGTTTTGGGTTCTGAGTGCTTAAGTCGCATGAATAATAGCCTATTAAACGGTTAGAAAATATTTTATTAGCTTTGACACTTTGCTTTTCATTTAGGCTTGTTGCATTTCCCTTGACCGATATTGCAATTCGTTTTGTGTTTGAATAATCAAATTAAAACTTAATACGTATATGAAAAATCCTTTAATTTAAACGCCAACATTTTCAACATTCAAAGCCTATCCAATATAAAATAATTCATTTCTTTATACGATTAATCACAGAACGGTTATCTAAATCACTTGCACATAAAATAAGAGGTTTTGGTTAGGAGAGGGGAACATTAGATCTCTCACATGACAAATGGTTGCAGAAAAAAATGAAACCCTAGAAAGTAAAAATCTGTCTTCACCATCAGTTTCAAAATGCGTATTAATAGGAATTTATTTATGCATAGGGCGCCGTCTTAATCTCTCCATAGAGGTTAAAATCATTCTTCGCCTTGAGAATTAACACATTCTCCAGTTTTTTCATCAGTGAAAAAAACTTCAGACTAATATAATTGTTTTATCTAAATCTGTTTTTCTAACCTTAAATGCAGTGGCGGACAATAGCTACCCCGAGAAATAATAGACAAAATGAGGGGCATGGATCCTAATACATAATATAAACACTCAGCATGTATTGGGGAAGCTAGCACCACGAACCAGGTAAGTCTCAGCAAAAAGTATATTTCCTTTGGCGATGAAGCTTCACTGGCCATATGCATTCATCGCATCCAATGAGGCGTTTTCCTAAATTTAAAGTTTCATTTCCTCCACATTTAGCGTTAATAACATTAAATCATTGACATAATATGAAACAGCTCAAAATTGTGTATGTAAGTGTTATATAATAATAAGTAAAAAACTTATATACATCACAAAAATGAACTTTTGCGGAATTATCAGTAATGAGGGCACATTAAGAATGCTATTTCTCATAGTATAATATTAGTCCATTTCAGCTTTCACTGGTGAAAGAGAGTGCCACACTTGTAAAAATCGATCCAGAGACTAATGATTTTTATCTATGCCTAGGTGGATACGAAACGTAGAATTGGTAATGTGTTAAAAACTATTGGAAATAACACTTAAAAATTTTGGAATTATCTCAGCAAACTTTGGAGCTAGAAACAGGAAAAACATGAAAGTTTGAGCATAGGGACCCAAGATATAGTTTAAAATGACAAGGTTTTTCCGTATTATTTTCTCAATAAATTTTCTCTCTTAGAGCCATGAAAAATCACAATAGTTAATCCAGAGACATATAACCTTCGGCTATTTCACATAAAGAACTGTCCATCGCTTTTTGAAAAGATTCGCATTTTTCCTTGTTTACGATGAAATTTCTCAGTTTCACCGTGAGTGTGATTTTTCGCGGTTGACATTCAAACTTGTGTGGTAATGCATGTTTTCTGCTCATAAGATGACCACCAACTAACTTATATCTAAGGTAGTTTACAATGTCTTTCTCTATCTAATGTATATTGAATTTATAACAGTTTAAATAATATTTTTATCGAGAAAATATCATTACCGCACGGGTAAAAAATATTTCAAGTAGTAATGTATGCCAGACCTTCAAAAATGAAATCCATATGTGAATATTTGAAATTAATTAATATTGAACTTCAATTTATTGAATCTGAATTATCATTTCACAAACTGTTTTACCCGAGGAATAAGGTAACTTCTCGTCACAAAATAATTACATGGAAGTGATCTTCGCTGACATATAACGTTGTATTCACGCCAACTTTCTTCTTCGAGTTTACCCGGCGAAAGGCTTTAAGCTACATTTTTCTACGCTTTTCTACTTTAGGCACATTAATAAATACCTTGTTTAGCGTAGTAATAATTGTGCTTTTACATAAGAGTACAATACACACACTCATAATAGCGAAGTTTACTTCTTACGAAAACACTCAAAAGATATACGTAGTGTACGAGAGTACACGGGGTTAATCCTGGCAACCGCATTGCTGCATTCTGGCGTCACACTCATCAAACATGGCGGCGGGCCGTTTTGAGTGCAAGCTGATCAAATAAAATGTGAAATTACTCCGGATTTCTGCAACTTGGGATATATAAGTTTGCTGCATATCTTGATAGGGAAGGGCACTTATTTCTCCTGACAGGAAATAATTTCAAGATAATTCCCCAATGGGGCATTTAGGATTATCCTGTCATCAACAGCATGCACCTAATCAGGAATTATTCAGATAAAAGGGCTGATATCCAATTTGATCCATTATGATCCGTTTTTAACCTGTGCAGAGTTATAAACAAAGATATCTGGCGTTTTTGACAGCGTAATTTCTATCCCTAAGC
This sequence comes from Ceriagrion tenellum, assembly GCA_963169105.1. NCBI lineage: Eukaryota > Metazoa > Arthropoda > Insecta > Odonata > Coenagrionidae > Ceriagrion > Ceriagrion tenellum. The sequence goes on along the minus strand of OY720636.1, from coordinate 40,920,995 downwards.
TTTAAAAGAAGAACCCACCCGACATTTCTCATTGAAACATGATACTCGGCCTGAATTATCAACGCCTCTCTCGCCGAGCCGATTACAATGACCGAAAAATTATTAAATAGGCATCACAACTTCAGCAACACTCCGGTTCACTCCAGCCTTCAGCTTAACGACGAACCTTGCATTAGCGTGCGAGAGAAATCAAAAGTGGACGTAAGACGCATGGAGATGATGTGTAGCGGATGGAGACGGGGAGCAGGAATGCACGATAGAAGAAGATGTCCTCAAGACGGAGACAGAGAGGGTGGGGAGACGGAGAAAGGACTTCATTGTCCACCTGTGCCACTCTCCAAACGATGACCGTTGTGTTTCTCGTTGAAGTGCAAAGTGGAGAGGGCTTTACAAGTCGGCGAGCACGGCGGGAAATGGCATCCCAGTCTCCGGCGACTCCCTCACCGCCCACCAACGCCGTACGCTTGATCCTCGAACTCCCTCATGCCGCCCATCAAACACACGCACGCACACACAGCCTCCCATTCCTACCTCACGCAAAATAAACAGTCATTGCGAAAAGGGGAACTGAGAGAGAGAGAGCCCAACGTAGGTGTATGTTTTGCCTCTTAGGAGGATGTCATCTCACACTCACGTGGAGGAGAAAACGTTCCCTTTCCCCGAGCCCCTGCCGACATTTTAACCCCACCGCCACCCACCGGTCGGGAGTGTATCGTGTGGGGGAGACGTTGAGGGGAAAAAAGTCCATGAACGTAGTAAAAGGGGATATCTTCGGGGAGGGAAGTTGACTTGTGGGAGAATTAGAGGGAGGGGGGAGAGAGTGAGAAGAGAATGTGGCTGCGAGAGGAGAGGCCATCTCCCTCGGACACCTGCGCGAGAGAGGCCGCGGTTAAAACTCCTCCTCCCCTCCCACCATCCCCCTCTCCCACATCCCCTCTTTTTTTCTCTCTTTTAAAAAAAATAAACATCTCCCACCCTCTCCTCACGCACCTATCGTGCGCTGTTCCCTCCCCATAATCCCATTCCCGCACACGTTTCTTTTTTTTCTCCCTCCTCTTCTCCCGCAGACCCATTCCACACACTCGCCATCACCACGCAACAGAGGACCATTCCGCTGATTTTTCCGTGTGAACAGGTGCGAGTGCTTATATCCGCCGAAGGAGGACAACCTCGGCGGTCCGGTGGGGAGACGGGAGAGAGGAGCGAGCGGCAGCATTGCAGTCTGCGTGCCGCTTGTGTGCGTGTGTGTGCACGGGTCTTTTTTTTCGAAGGTGCCATCGGGGAAAGTTACCGGGGTGGGGTCCTTAAAGACTTCTTCTTAATAGAAAGAGGAAACCGATGGGAAACGTTTGTGATAATGGCTTAGGATCACGGTTAATCAGGAGCTCGCGTACAATTGCCCCTGTAACATCACGAGGCCGCTTTACACGGTACATTATATAGCAAACACGATTGTATCATAGATTGTACCAGAAAATGCATGGAATTAGAGCTTTCCCGTTCAGTTATTCAGAAAATCATACAATTTGCCGCTTTACAAGGTATATATTTGTTTGTACAATAAAATGTACCGCGTAAAGAGGCCTATAGAAAAAATTGTTGTACGTAAGAAATTGTCATTACCCCTTAAAAAAGGACAGTTTATCATTCATATTTTCCCAATAAAATGTTTACGAATGGATGATTTGCACCAAATTAAAACTCTGAGGGGTTCAGCATTCCGAGCAAATATATATAGCATCAACAATTCTCTACTGAGAAGAAACCACTAAGATATTATGAACAAGATCTTATGTCCCACGATCGCTTCCTTCAAAGTCTTTATGACGTTTTCCTGATTTAGAGACAAACGACAAGTAATCCGAAGCTAGTTATCCGGGATGTTCTCCGCATCGATTCATATTTGTACGACAGTTTCGTCGGCGTTTCAGCAGGCGTTTTCAGGTATGAAATCCTGCAGAAACGCCGGCGAAACTGTCGCACGAAGATTAATCGACGCGGAGGACATCCCAGAAAACTAGCTACGTCTACTCCACCACTTCGCGGAAGCCTTCATCAACAAGTTATCCATTGGAGCAAAATACTAACTAAGGAAAAAACACCTTTTACCTGAAACGAGATATCACTAATACCAAGAAAATTGTTAACATTAATTCATTCTTTTCGTGCAAATATACGCAGAGCACATGAAATAATTCATGTTGTAATGTTATAAAATAAAAAATATATCAATACCAAATTGTTCAAATTTCATCGGGAGAGGTTTTGCGGAACAATTATACATCGTAGAGATTCAAGAATGGGAACCTTGTGTCCAAATCTCAGTGGAAAAAAAACGTCTATATTGCAAGATTCTTGATCTGGGAAAATACCGAAAAAAAGTCTTCAAACGCATATAAAAAATAAGTAAAATTTAAGATTTATAATTTTTGCAGCACTTTTAGCTCAAGCACTTTTTGTATTATCGTCTATGGAAGGAGATGAGGGAATATTTTGGCTAAATATTTTTATTTCACATAACTAGGAATAAAAAACTGAGTTGGAGAGTTAGAAATACCTGACGTTGACATAAGCCTGCTGGTAGTGAAAGGCGGAAAGAGTTCGACAGTTTAACATACCATCCGACGGATCCTGTAAGCGATGCAATTCAAATACTGTAAAGATAGTTCCCATGATACTCTAAAGATAGTTTCCATGTAGAGATCAGATTACCAATGAAATACCCCTACCATAGTTTCTAATTCAGTGTACTTTGAAGAACCCGGTCCCCCGGAATAGGAAGGTGATACATTAGGATACCCGATAACAGCCTCCGAGTAAATCCGTGTAACGTAAGCCTTCATTGCCGAAAAAACTTTGAGGAAGCACTAATAAATAAATGTTACTTCCATAGCGAAAATAATTTCAACACGTGCTCTGATGGCTGCGAAACTTAGAAAAACTCGCTTCTCAGTGGTTTCAGAGAACATCAAAAAGAGAGCACACAGGATTACCGAAAACCTCGAACCGACATTCGTCAAGCTAAATGCGATACAAATTTAGTAATAGTAATTTTCCGTAGCGTAAAGAACAAACGTGCCGAAATTGAGCATATATTTGAAAATGCAGACAGAGTAATTGGAACAGAGAGCAGGCTTGAAGAGGATATTATGAGAAAAGTTTTTCCAATAGGATATAAAATCTATAGACGTGATGGACCCGATTAGAATGACGGCTGAGTATTATTATTAACAGCAGTTAAATCGTATTTGAATAGTACCGTACACATATTAGACGACAATGGAATAGAGAGCGTTTAGTTTACGATTAAGCAGCAAAGCAAAAGAAATATGCATATATGCTCATTTTACAGGTGAACAGATTCCAAAATCGACGTTTTGTACAAATTAGAAAGTCAATTAAGATCATTTACCTCAAAAGATAACAAAAGCTTCATAATTATTGGAGGAGATTTCAACCTCCCGGCTATAAATTGGAAAACCAATATCGTTGAACCAAGTTCAAGTAAGCGTGATATAAGCAAGGACCTACATAATACACTTTCACACCACTCTCTTACTCAAGTAGTGAACGAACCAGGAGTGAGGGTTAGAATTACATATCAGCAAATGCACCGAGTTCACTACCTGCGAAAGTCATCACACAAATGCCATACCAATACTGTGGTGAAGTAAACATAACATCTTCCGATGCAGTAAAATATCTTGGAATTACCTTAACTTCCGATAGGTATATCGTGGGAAACACACATACAATACATATGCGGCACAGCATTAAAGAAACTAGATTTTGTTAAGCGTATATGAGGAGGGTCCTCGGATGAAAAAGTCAAAGAGAGATGCTACTTCGCTCTGGTTAGGCCACACCTCGAATACGCCGCGAGCATTTGGGACCCTGGTCAAATAGATTTAACCAAAAAAATTTATAAAATACAAAGGAAAGCAGCGCGCATCGTTAAAAACTGCAACGAGAGTACATATAGTGTTCCACAGCTTTCATAGGGATTAAGGTGGGAGCCCCTAGAAACTCGGAGACTACACGCCAGGCCTGAGAAATTCGGTACTGATATTTTTTCCGAGCGACACAGAAAATATTATCATTACACCTCACTTCATCTCTAGGTCTGACAGATGAGATAAAATAAGAATGATATACTGACAAACGGATAGATACAAAAACTCCTTCTTTCCGAGCACAATAAGCGACCACAATAAAAACTGAGCTCCTCTAAATACACTCTCATAATACTTTTCGCCATTTCACCTTCACAAAAACTTACATCTTTACACGGCTGGTGACCTGACACCCACTACCTCAAACCAATGCGGTGGCGCGCGGGGTATTATCTACATCTATATCTACGTCATATCCTGCAAGCCACCCAAAGGGTGTGTAGCAGGGGGGGCTTCCAACCCAGGCATGCATGAATTACACGGCAGAAGACCGAAACTACACTGAAACCAGCATACCACACATGCAACGCGCCAATTGAGAATCTACTAACCAAGAAACATTCTATCGTCAATCGTTCCAACATGCAAAGGATGTAAAGACTACTAATACAGATTCAAAATATCATTCATAAATAAGAACATCAATATTTACATCATGCAAGAATAATAACGTAGAGAATATAAATAATAAGATCTACAGTCTAGCTTATGTCACTACACGTACTATTCATGACGACGATCACAGCCGTTATGGTCCCGACTGGTACGCGGAAAAAATGGCATTTTATACCTATCGGTTCTACAATCTTTCTCTCTAATTTTATTGGCGCGATCTAATCTGCCGCAGTACGAGGGGGTTAATAGTATATTTTTTACGTCGTCAGGGAAATTTTTTCCTGAAATTTAGTTAGGAGGTTAAGCCTATAATTTAATCTACGCTGTGATAGCGATTCCCATCCTAATTCTTCTAACAATCCAGACACTACTAAACTTATCGTAGCATCGTTTTACAAACCTATCTCCTCTTCACTGCAAGCGATCTAATTCCAATATCAACCCCGCTTCATAAGGATCCCATACACTGGCAGCATATTCCATTTGAGGCTTAACGATTGAAAAATAACGATGTTCTTTCACTTTCTCATCACATTTTCCGAGTACTCTCATGATAAAGCCTAGCTTCCTGTATGCTTGACCGCATATTTCCCGAGTATGTTTTCCCCAAGATATGTCGTGATTGATTGTGAGCCCTAAGTACTTAACAGACTCGGCATACATTATTTCCGATTCATTAATTCTGTAAGTCCTTCCTGGCCTATTTTTCTTTTTCCAAAAACTGACTTCTATGCACTTTTTTATGTTCAGTTTCAACTGCCACTTTTCGCACCAAGCATGAATAACAAGTGGGTCGATTTTTAGCGAGTCGCTATCTTCGGAATTGTTAATATCCCTATACACAACTGCGTCGTCTGCGAAGAGTCTAAGCTTACTTTTAACGACGTTGCTAATATCATTTATATATAAGAGAATTATGTAGATGTAGGCTTAAAAACAGAGTGAGAACGCGTGCAAAGAAGATCAGCAAGGTACGTGAACAGCCGTTATGATAGCCTCGTTAGTGGTGCTGACCTCTCGCAAAAACTAGAAAGAGAATCGCTTTCAGACCGTCGATTGAAAATTAAATCCTACCTTTTGAGTAAATTCGAAACCGATTTATTTTCAGAAGAAGTTATCAATATCCTACGAACTCCAACATACTACGTTAGATCAGAACATGAGAATAAAATAAGGTAAGTAAATTGTAGAACAGAGAGATGTAAAATATCGTTCTTACCGCGAAGGATAAGAGACCGTAATGGCTGCCTTGAGACTTTGAAGATGATTAGTTGACAGGTAGTGTAGCTGAATAATTTATATGCCTCCTAATGTATGTTTTTAAATCTGCCGAGTTACACCATGTTTTGCATGTTCCCTGCATGACTCTTGTGTCACGCTTGCATAGTTGCTTAATAGATTATTTTAGTAGTTTCTGTAGCATTTGTAGCAAACCCATTATATGGTGCATTTCGGTGAAAGTAAATTTCTTCACTGTAGTTCATGTGGTGATAAGTCACCCCCTGCCAAACGCCCTTGTGGTGACTTGCAGGGTGATAAGTAGATGAAATAGATGCACACTTGTCATTAAACAAAACTTTTAGTCGGTATTAGAGCATACTCAATACGTTGACTCCAGGTCAGAACTCACGCGACACTTCATGGACTTTAAAGACTCGCGTTTTTAAACAGCGCAATGCATCTAAAAAGAATGAGTTCAAAAAGGTACTAACATGTTTAATCAATGCTAAATTTCATCTTAATTCATGGTTCTAGGGCTGAGTTTGTCGTATGGAACATTTAATTGGACAATAATTTAATACAACAGGCATTCCCTCCTGTAATTCCCACCTTTATGTAATTGCTTGAGTAGTAGACTCAAAAAAAGAAGAAGTTGCTAAATGAATACAGAAATTATTTCCAGCATTTTGACATTTGCCGCTTCTATATTTTATACTCAGGGGCTCAACAAATTTGGATTTTTACTACCCCGTTTAAAGTGAATAGTTCACGTAATCGTCAATAATTGCTGGGCGCACCTGCTACATCTAATTGCTGCTAATTGAAATCCACGTAATGCTCAGCACAAAAAAAGTAACTTTTATGGGATCCCGCCCCAGAGAACAAACATTCACTTAAAGGGAGGCAACTGGGCGAAATGCTTTTTGATGGCCTCTCTTTCTTGCCTTGGACATTATTGCACTAATATTTTTTTCCAGCCGACAATTACTTTTTTCGCCTTGATATATCCAAATCCAACCGATGTTTCATTTTCGTCCCAATGAGCAGTGGTCAAGATCCATTTGGTCGATGACCCGCTCCAAGGCTAACATATAGCCTTGAAGGGTGTCACTCGGAATGAGAGGCGCGGGAGAGAGTGGACGAGCCCTTCAAATGGCTCTGGAAAGTGGAAAACCAGGAAACGGGATTGATTTCGTTCTTGAGAGATCGAGTGAGTGCGCACTTATCATTTTATTAATTTTCCAACGACCTACGGGCTAAAAAAATTGAAAATGTTGGTTGGCTACATAATGCTCGAGTCATAAAATTACTCAGCGGACGCTCGAGTGACAATCATACAATCATATCATACGAAATATTCTTCGTGGATTGCATAATAACTCTCGCCACGGTTAAAATCGAATGAAAATGTAAGAGTGGTACTACGAAATCCTTTTCCTGACGTTAGAGGTAGGACATATGGGAAGAGAATTTCCCATCATGGAGATTGGAAGAAAAATGATTCCTATAAGACGCTGGTGGCGTGAATCAAGTTTACCAGTTGATTTATATTCTCCTGATCTCGCATATTCTCTTTGGAAATCTTTGAGATAAGTAAATCACATTTGCTGTTTCTTATCTCGGGTAGAAAGGCACGACAAGGTCATCCACAGCTAATACTAAGGAACCTTTTTACTCATTTCAGTGTGCTACAATACATTTGTGAGCAGCTTCTCTCGTGACCTCTTCAATCGAACTCGGACACAGCTTTTCTTGCCAGTTCGACTGAGATGTATATGTGCGGGTTTCAGTAAAAATATGTATAGCACTCCTTCAAGCATAACAGTTTAAGTTTCCTTTAGAATCCTTAAGTTATAATTAAAGTCCTTTACAATATAACCCTGATTTCCAAATTCACGTAGATGTATGGATAAAAAGTGCTTAAGGTTATATAGACCTTCTTCAACCGTATTGGAATACAGAAAATAGTATTTTTTTGTATATCTTACTGCTGATAATTTGAAAAAGTAATTCAAATTAGTCTATTTGAAAATAATTTATGCTACTGGTCGTATCTTTGAGTTTGCATTGACGTGATATTGTTTTGACAATTCGTAGACAATGCGCCAACCAATAATCCGATCAACGGCACTGTGGAGCGTCGGGGCGTGTCTTGAATGTATGCGTGATAAATATTTCCCATGATTTTATTTCTTCGATCCTCAACTGGGTGCAACGGTATCCTGGCCCAATTCACGTAATTTAACGGGTGTTTATTTTCGTTATGAATATTCGGAAAGGAGAGGAAACAAAATTTTAAACGATCTGGCCGTGAGGTAGAGAATCCAAAGGACAGATTTGTATTAAAGACATATGAGTGCACTATTTTGGATCTGAGCCGGAAAATGGATGAGTTATAGTTCCAGGGAGCTATAGAGAAGACTATATTTCATTTTGGATACCGTATTAACCTTATTTGAAAGGCCTGATGTAGCCTTTTTAACCCAAACTTGTAACCATAGTAACACGAACGAACAAAAAAAATCCTCTAAAACTGCACATATATTACTACGCAAATAGTCAGTGATAGAGTGACATTGGTAAAAAAGTTAAAAAGTAGAGGCTATAATTGATTAATAAATGAGATTGTCAATCACTTCGTACGCCTGGTTGTATCAGGAAATATTTCCCGGCACGTTACCATGAACATGCATATCCTAAAACCCAATAAACGATATATGATTCTACAACCATAGTATTTATTTCGGCATGAATCAACTTTAGCACGTTAATGTGATCAGGAATTGCTTATGTTTGGGAATTAATGTAACTAAATGTGGATCGAAGCGATTCAGCAGCAAAATGAACACCGAAAGAAAAATCGAAAATTCGTAGATTGCGGCTACATAGCCATTTTTGGCAAATATATCACTTTTAACCTGTGAATTTGAATATATATATATATATATATATATATATATATATATATATATATATATATATATATATATATATATATATATATATATATATATATATATATATATATATAAAATAAAACATTTACTCAGTTCCACTGCTATTCACGAAGAGATAAAATCAAAAGTAAAATTATATGGTAAGGGCATGTTTACTGAGTCATCTTTGATACTACCTTATTTGCAGGGTCACCAACTCAGCAACTTATTGTTTTATGTTGAAGTTACCCTTTGGAAAACTGAGTGTACCATGACTTAACACCAACGAGCAGTAAACCCTCAAATTCTCACCCAAAAACCCAACCAAAAAACTCAACCCTCATACGTTGCAAAAACATTCCCTCGATTGATAATAAACATTTTCCGCGGGAATTCACATTGGAAACCCCCTTCCCCTCGACAACTCTTAAACACGTCAAAGGATTTCCTGGGAAATATATTCCGCACGTGACTCATAGAAATTCTATTGTGGCGCAGCAAGATTAAAAACAGGAAAATGTATGATTGCTCCGCGTGCACATTAAAGTACAGGTGGATTTGAGCGGAGATGGGGGAAGGGGAGTGGAGCATGAGACCAGTGAGATGATTTATCCGCGGTCGAACCGGGAGGATGCTATGAAGGGCGGGGATACGGGGAAGGGGGACGGCGAGGGGGGATGGCGTAGCGGCCACCGTCCCTCGGAATGCCACTCGCTCGAAAACTATTTAATATATCCCCTCGCCGACCTCCACCTTGGTCACGTTGCGGTCTCTGCTTTGGCTGACAGTTTGATTATATATGCTCGCATCGAATACGGGAGCGAGATAGCTGTTTGGGATATAAGGGCAATAGAGTTGGAAGTTGAGCAGATTCAGCGGGCAAGATAGGGAATGGGTGTATTTGTGCGTGTGTGTGTGGGGGGAGTTTTTGTTGTTGTTGCCGTGAGTAGGCTTGCGTGCGGTGATTTCGATGTGAAGGCGCTCGACAGGGGAGGGAGGTCGAGGAATGCGGAGGCTGGGATGTGTGGAGGGAAGATAAAATTGGGTGGATGCGATATTGATGCGGCGATTAAATATAATAAACATCCTGATGTACACGGAGCAAAAGGCACGTAGGGGAAGGGACACGTCGACTCGAAGCAGAGGAGAAGGCATTCGCGTCGAAAATATTTCTTGCTAAACTGATGGGGAAGCTTGATAAAATGGATACTTAAATTGCTGATGCTTTTGATTTGTAGTTAACCTCTAAATTAAGAGAGAGAGAGTCGAGGGATACGAACCTTCTTAGACTCCGATCAGGGATTTTCTTTGGGCGGAGAAACATGCGTAAAATACCAGCTGAATATATTTTTGCCCATGGTGTCGCCAAAAAACAAGGAAATTGTTTTTATTTTCATTCAAAGGCTACTGAAAGTGATGAACAGCCCTACTGATGGAACTCTTTGTAAAGGTAAATGAAAGATATCACTGTAAAATACAAACTTTTAGCTGTTAAGGAAAAAGTAATGAAAAAAAGGATCAACTTTTTAGGTTTTTGCATAAATTAGATTCCTCATGTTCGTAAGTCCCATGAACAAATCTGAAATTCATGGAAATAACACGAATATATTTCAAGTACTCTCTTATAACTCCGAGTCAGAATTAAATGCACAACTACAGTCTATTTATACTTTATCCCGATGTCGTAATGTGAGATATCCACACGGCATCTAATATTTTTTTGTGCACAAAAATGTTTTGTCATGCATGGTCAATGAAAAGGCTTACTCGGATCTTATGGTCCGAGTTATTAAAGCAAAACTATATCCTCCCTCACTTTCGGAAAATATCTTGAACAGGACCTTAAGTGCCTTCTGCGCTATTCTTAGACACAATTTACTTGCACCAGTTGTATGGACTTTCGATTGCAGTACACCAAAACGCTACGAACCCTTTTCATCATCATCCAATAATTCATTCCGTAAATGTTCAATTAATCCAAATTATTTCTAAACAACTTTTTTTCATTTACAACAATAAATAATTTTCTTAAAATGGCATATTCAATTTTATATTCTATGAATCATATATTCTATAAGTCCAGCTGCATCTTTTCCTTAATGATTACGTCGCACCATTAAAATGAAAAACAGTTTCATGCCTAGAAGTATGTTAGCCCCCAATTCCAAGAAATGTTTGAAATGCAAAGGATGAATATTTATTAATTTTACGTTTCTCTGCTGTTACTAAATGAATAAACGCCCAAGCGTAAACATGCCACGAAATAGAACAGTAAAAAACATAAAATAATACGTAAATAAAATCAGCAGCAATTAAAGTGAAAAGAGAAATAATTCTACTCAGAGTGCAGTGGAAAGGGGAGCCTTGACAGACAAACGACTTAATTTTTTTATCAATTGAGATAATCATCAAAGCTGGACGGGGAAGAAGCAGAAAGACAGGAAGGAGAGCAAGGGAAATGGGGCGAGAATGAGGTGGTGTGGGAGCATGGGGAGGAGGGGCGCTGGTCTGGGGTCTGATTAATGACATCGCGGTCGCAAAAGAGGAGGGAGCGGGGATATTCCGATTGCTCTTCTGCGCTGAGAAATGCGGTCGAAACATTTTCCTTGTAGGACGTGATCTGAGAGGTACCGAGGGATATTTATGACGCAAAAGATAACCTATGTTTGGGACAAAAACAAAGTTTGGTTTCTTTCGTATGTTGTTGAGAAACTCGTGGGAAATTTTGAGGGAAATGGGTCACCCGAACGTCACATCAAATGAAGCATACACGGAATTCGTAAACGCTCAACTTCTGCTTCCTCTTGCGCACGATGGACTTTTAATCAGGAAATGAGTAGGCATTGTGCAAAGAGCGCCAATTGCTCTAGAAATAAACTCGATCGTTTTTACTGGAAGAACGCACTACTCAATTAATTTGGTAAATAGACATTAGTCACTGAGGAAAAGGAAATTGAATGAACACCAGTTAAGCATCAAGACCAATAGGAAGTAGGGTATGGAGGAAATAACCGGTATAGTAGGATCGAAAAAAATGAACTAGCAGAATATATCCCGTTGTCTCGGGCGAGACTTCGTGGAATTTGCTTAGCATTGTAAATCTTTGCTTAGCATTGCATGCATTAGCTGTAGCATTGCTTATCATTTACAGAACTAGCAGAACTTCAAAATGCACTGGCGGCAAAAAATATCTTTATTGACTCTCCAAATGTAAAATCATAAATGATCTATCCGGCTGATAGCATTCTGACGAAGGAGTGACAACGAAGTAACATCACCATCACATTTCAGCAGCAAGCGCATCGGCAGGAAATATGAGGAATCACCTTGGCGGAGGAAAGATGCACAGACTAAAAGGGAGAGAGGAGAATTTGCAAACGGGTGGGGACGCGGGGAAGGGGTGGCCAAGGTTGTGGAGGGCTTACGCAGCGGGCACGTATCGAAATGTGGTGGGTGGGAGGGAAGAGAAGAGGGGGATTGGACCGAAAGAATAGACGGCGGGAACTGCGCAGCGAATTATGTTCGGAAGGAGAGAAGAGGGAGAAGCGGACGAAAGAGAGAGAGAGAGAGAAGGCAAAGTAGCAGATCGGGTGGAGAGTTTGAAGGCAGTCTCAGCAGGACAACCCGAGAGGCCTTTTTTTTACCCTCCCGCCAACCCTCCACTCTCTCCGCGGCATCTCGGGGAGGGAAAAAATATCAGGGGAGCGAGAGAGAGGGGAAAAAGTGCCCATCGGGGCGGGGTGGATGAAAAAAACAAAGTGTCTAAGGGTTGAGGGGGAAAAAAAGGAGGAACAGATCTTTACTCTCTCGCAAAGTGAGGAGTAGGTACACTACACAACAAGGCGAAAGGGAGCGAGTCAGCAGACCCGGTGGAACTAACAACAACGCAGGTGGGGTATGCGAGGGGAGGAGGAGAAGGCATAAAAATACGGAAAGAATGTCCATCCCCATCTCCAATCCCTTCCTCAGCCTCTCTCTCCTCCTTCACTCACCCTCACGCCCCTCCTATCCCCTCCCTCCCTCCCCCACACCCATCATCCCCGCAGGATTTTGCCTTTGTGTCATTTTTTCACTCCTTTTTTTTCATCATTCACTTAAGAGTTTTTCTTTGCCTTCCTTCCTTCCTCCGAGCCGAGCGCATGTGTGCGTGTTCCCTCCACGGCATCCATGTTGTTCAGCCTCCCGAACGAAGGCCACGTCGCCGCGGATTTGTAGGCCTAAACCATCCACAACTCGTTCTCTCTCCACTCCCAACCCACACCTTTCGCTCTTCCCATGGTTCTCCCCCTCCTGCCTTCTTTCCGTACCGTACCTCCTCCTCCTCTCCGTACCATACCCCCTCCTCCTCCTCTCGCACCGCACCGGTCGACGACGGTAACTCCCTCATCCAAAGACACAGCGAAACCTTTTTTCGCTTTTTCCACCACCACCACCACGCCCCCACTCCCCCTCCTCCCTCCCATCGCTCTCCTTCTACCTCCACAAAGGAGTCTCCAGCCTCCCGCAGCATAAAAAAAACCGCCTCCGACTCCTTCCACCATCATATCCGCCGCTGCGCAACTGCCCGCCCTGATCCTCCGCCCATTGCTCCTCCTTCCGGATGACCGTCCGAATAAATTCGCGTCCATTCAGCCCACATCCTATCACGCCTCGATCGAAACGTTATGTGGAAAGGTGGAGGTTTATCTAAGGTTAATTAAGGATAAAGACCGATGATTTCATTCTCATGGGGCGTGATTGCCTCTCTTTTAGCCAACTATTCTGTCAAACCCTTAGTGTCGCGGTGCATATGTGCACGAATCAATACGATGAAAAGATAAAATTATAGATAGCGTTTTCAGTGTTTACAGCCCTTAAAATAGATGTTAATCTATCTCGAGAGAAATGTTTATAATACAGGAAAAGAGTGACTTGAACGCCTTGCATGCTTAACTTATGCATCATAAATCACAGTCGTACCTACACGAAAGTTAGATCTTGAAAGTCGTGTCATTTTAACTTTCACGTGATTCTAATATAAAATAAAATCGTTTGGTCGAGTTTTGGTGGTAAAACCGCTGTGCTTGTTGGTATATACAATGATTAAAATCAAAATGGGTCAATAGTCAGTAATTAGGGCTGAAAAAGTAATGGCTTAACTTGAAATTGTCAACCTAACGGCACCTTTAGAATTACACATTTGCTTTACAGGTTATAAGGCTAGAATTGATGATTCTGCGTTTTTGTTCTCGTATTCTTTAATATTAATAGTTTAGTAATTGCTTTGTGGTAACTTTTTGAATTTAATATGATCACTATGGTCTCAATAGTTTTATTGTTACAACCTTTGAGTTTGTACGAACCCTCGTGAGTGAAGAGGTCACGCTCTCGTACGTCCATTGTTTCAAGTTCTCATTAAGCCGCATTGATTGACGCTCGTTCAGTTGTACCTAGAGCTTTATCTATCCTTGCCGATGGCTCATGTTATAAGCATGAGATTGTCAGTAGCTCTTCACGGGATCCAGAGACTTGCTTGATTATATTTTTGAGAGTACTGAGTAAGTTGCAGAAAACCACCTGGCCAAAAAATATACCAAACCAGTCCCACATTTGGCCAAGTAATCTGAACGACTCGCTCTATTTGTTTTTTTTTTTGCAATGGAACCGAGGTCAATTTGGGTGCTACTGTCAACGATTATCTATCGTTGTAAGCATTAAAATCATTTAAAGAAGAAATCGAGGCTATCTAGATAAAAGGAATAAGAAATACTTTATTCGATTGATTATAAAACTTACTTTTAGGCAAGTGGTAAATTTATCACCTCTCCCACCACCGCGAAATATATTTGACACATCATTTAGTGAGTCAGGCACCTCACCAACGGAAGCAAGAATACATTATTCGACAATCAAAAAAATACCTGCATATGTTTATTAAGTAGCATTTCTTGCTCTTTTTACTCCTGTGCATTCACAGCTATTAGCGAAATTCAGCTTCCTTTCCGGGAGAATGCCGTAAATAGCCAAATCCCATGGTGTCGTGAAATATTTTATTATACGCTGAGTAGAGGGGAAATATGAAAAAAACAAGTAACCACAGATAAAAACAAGAATAAATGTATTCCGTAAATTTTCGCTGAGGTAGCCGAGGGTGCTTGCATTTGTAGGTCAATCTTCTTTCACACATGATATTCATTTTAGGAGCATTATTTTTTTACTCCATTGTTATTTTCACGATTATTCGGCTAGATGGCGATAATGTGACCCAAATTCACGCCTTTACCGAACACTTCAGCCGTTTTAAGTGGCACTTTAGGTCTGTTCTCGTGACCACAAATACTTAAAAACAGTTCGATCGTCATTTTAAGTCGAACATTTTGTCATCAACCTCTCTGAAATTGAACCAAAAACTTCGAGAATGTAACTGCTATAATTAATATATCTTTACGGCTGAGGCTTGTACATCATGAGAGATGAAGTATGCCTGGTGAAACAAAGGCAAGATAACAGCTTATAAGAGTTGCAAATGAGACTTATACCTAGGTTTGCCGATAGGTAGAGTTGGTAGATATTTCATAACTCCCTAATATTCAAATCGTTATCTGCTACCAAGTACTAACAGCAGGCCATGTAAGGTTGCGGTACAACTCATGTTCCTCGTTGTATTCGTGTTGTTGTAACGCAACATGTGTTCGTTTATATTTGTAAAATAAAAATTACATCGCGAGTCCTCGAAAGCTATCCTGTTGGACCCAGAAAAATTACTGACTGAGGGGTCAAGAAGGGTTCAGTCACCACTCCATTATAAGATTCGAACTCTGCACTCCATAGCTGGCACTAGAACAATCTACCGTAGCTAAAAGAGAGGGTATTATTTTTATAACGACACGTCAAAAAATAAAATAATTATGCTTCACTAGCTTAACTTTTTTAATCAACGTCCCGATATTCCCCCATTTTTAGTCTTTTCAAGACTAGATACGTCCTGGTCTTGGGAAATTAGAATATGGTAACCCTAACCAAGAGGGCCATTATTCAGCCAAATGTGTCATTTTCAAGCAATTGAAGTCTCGACGTAAAATCTGACACGCCATTCAGAGAAAAAGCTCCCAACAATTCATGGATTAATACAAATGCAAATGCTTCATTAAAGTACCACAGTTCGAGAGGTCATTTTCTTACATATGTCTTTTCCAGTGATTTCTGGATTTTAATTAAAACCCTTCACAAGTCTTCAGCCACTAATGATCTCTTCGATCAAATTGTTTTCATACATAATATAGTTGTATAAGTATATATTATTAACTCAGTACAGTCATTGAAAGTACAAATTCCTCCCTTCAAAACAGAGGCAAATATAAATATCGGCACATCTCCGGAATGAGAAAAACACCACAGGAATGACAATTATGAAGCCTCACCACTCCAAAGCTACTCACAATATTGTCACAGTTTTGGATCGTCACAGGTCCGGGAAGTCACAGCTAAGGAACTGCAGGAGTGACAAAACTACACCGGTTTGGACAGAGAAACACGAAACAATGTGTTCCCGGACCTGTGATTACGTGAATAGGAATGTTATCTGTCACAGAGGCGAGTCGAGACGAAGTATGTGATGCCATTAATACGATGACGGCGAATTTCATGAAAGTAGTATAAATTATCACCAGTAATAAGTCATTCACTAGGATAGGGCTGCGAATTCAGTTTATACGGCGAGGAATATCCAGGGATACGAGCAAATATCGTGACGTATCGTTCAAGGACGGTCCTACTGAAAGCTATCTAAGAAGTTATTAATAAAAAAATGATGCCCAGATGAAATTCTTACTCATATTTTCGTACTCTGGGCATAATGTATTTTCAGCTGTTGATTTCAGGAAAAAACAAGAAATCACCCCAACACCCAAAGGTGGAAGAAAGAATGGGCGTAAAATCGGATGTCTAACAACATACAATTGAGGGCTGGTCATTGGGTGTATGTTTAACAATGATAAACAAAGAAGATAGTAAATTGACAAAGAATATAGAGAAATTTTACTCCTCTACAAAATAAAGCATGCCTTATTTAAACAGTCCATCAAAATATAACCTGCCAAATGCATTTTCACTTCTGATACAATTTATTTATAGCGAGAAGGTATTCTGAAAATTTTGAATCGGATTCTGAATATAAAAACTTATGGTCGTGTGATGGTGAATGTAAAAAATTCATTTCATGAAGGAAAGGATCATTCTCCATCGCATATGGAAAAGAATATACTGCCAAAACTCTGACCAATTGTAGAAAAGCCAACAGCTTACGTAAAGAGGACCTTAATCACGCGTAGGATCGTCAGTTTAACCTGAAGACGCCATCTGTAACGCAAGCAAAACTGCTGTTACCGTTTTACAAAGTAGGCGGAAAGAACAGGAGATTGAAGTTTTCGAACCCAAAACGCTAAGGAAGACTTTTCACTTTAAGACCAATTTATTCCAGATATTTACAATATATTTAAGGACTGGACGTAATTCCGTGATGTCCAAGTAGCCTCTTTATTGCAGGAGATATTCCGTTGAAGCAATGGAGGAAGCAACGTTACACGACCAAGATGGGAAAAGTGCCTGAGACGACAGTGTCAAAGCTGTTACAGATTGCATTCAATATCGTCAGCTAATCCACGTTGATTCTCTTCTCCTTCACTATCAACTACCCCGCAGCTACCACTCCAAGTGTCTCAGCTACCGCCACCTCACCTTGCTCATCTCCAAAGCATCTCTTCCCTTCTCAAAGATCCTTCATTCCATTTCCATGTTTATTATTTCCAGATACCCAGGTCTAATAATTGTTCCAAAGTTCTAAGCGCCAAATTTATCGATACTTTCCTTTTCCTTTTCTTTACTCGCATGTACACCTTGCTTCGCCCGCTGCCCGGCGCGGGGCCCGCCCTCGTGGGCAGTATCCCGTAGTTCCCAGAACTCTCTTCCCTTTGATTTTCGTCTACTTTTAGGTTCCACTTAGATCGTCGGTGGGTTGGGGTCATCGCTCTAAGCGATGTTTTTCACGTGACATCATTACGTAAACTACCTTAGTCTGGAAGCTACCATTTGACGTATCTTGCGTGGGTGGCCCTAATGGGAGAAATGGTAACTGGTCTCGCCAGTCCAGCTCTAAGGGTCATTGGAACACGCAAGCCCTTCTACCACGTCAAGGCTGTGGTCCAAGGAAGGAGTGTACATTTTACTTCATGAAAAAAGTCAAACTTGCAAAAAAATACTATCAATCACCAATTTGGACTAGAAATGTGTTTAAATTAATGATTATTCTTGATTAGTAATAGCACATTTTTGTAATATGCCTGTTTGGCGATTAATGAATTTTGAAAGGATATTTAAAAACACAATGACTAGATGTACGCAAGAAGTTATTACATGCTAATGTACAAATCAAATAGTTCATTTAAACTACAAAAATCAAAATGCTCAAGGGATGATATCATTCAAATCTCGTGAGCAACTTTTCCGTAAGTGCCACAGAATCGTAACTGGGAATTTAAAAAAATTCTCATTATTATCTGCGCCCTTGATCCACCCTGCCTCGAAGTAATTCCACCGCGCACATACCAACCCGCCTCCCTCGCGAGGAATTCCTCCCACCACCTCCTTTGAGACAACAAGGAACACAGCATACATCACTCCCCGTGCGACTCTCCCCGCATGACAAGCGTCGCTTCACCGAGTGCACTCTTTGATCCATCTTCGACCTGCCCCACTCCACTGCATGTACATCGTACATATAAGTATATACAATATGTACATATACGTGAGTGCGCGCGCTTTGAAAAGCAGCACTTCACTGTCCTCCCGCTCCACGGGCAAACGGGATATTCTAATTGATTAATTATTCGAATCAGAAAACGTTTTCTCGTCCGTTGTGACGGCTTTGAGAAGACGCATGGGCGATAAGAGGAGAGGGAGGAGGAGTGGTGGCAGGCGGCATGAAAAATGTGTCCTCCGGCATTTTACCTATGCCGAGGAATGTATCACGACGCGCTCATCGCTTGGCGTTTCCTAGATGTGATAACTCATGGGAACATTATTTCTCCTCCTTTTTCTCCTCTCTCTCTCTTCCTCGAGCGTTGAAATGCCATTAGTTTGATTGCATTGGTCACAGTTATTGAGCGGCAAGTTTTCTTTTTTATTATTTTTTGCGACTCGCTTGATGAGCGAGATCTTCCGCGGAGAGAGATACAGCAGGGCTTTCGAAGTCGCGGCACAAATAAATTTCTTTCCAATGACTGCCGGAAATGTCGTGGAAGCTACTTTTGCGAAGCTCTCCTGCTTCGGATGTCTCTCGCGTTCTCGGTAGAAAACGTCAGTGGCGGAGATCTCATCTCATGGGACCAGTAACAGTAAATGGAAGCCATTCGTCGAAGGTAAATGTTAAAGAATCTATTTTATATAAGTAAATTTTAAAAGCGCAAACACCCTTGGATATTATTAATTCACTCCCCTTTTCTATCGTTTTAACCGTTCTTTGGTTTATCATGGAACTACTTATAATTTAGTAAAGAAATTCTTTATTCCTACCATACTTACAACTCAGCATTTTCGTACAAACATTTATAAAAGCAAACCGAGAAAAAGAGATTTTTTCTAATCTTTATAACGTAATTCTTCATTAGAGCAACGCTATAACTGATTGAAATAATTAGACTGCCATGCATAGAATTTATCACACGCCTGATTACCCTCTTATCCTCTTGATCGCCCGTTAAAGCCATAGCCATGGCAGCCTTTACTTCCCGAGTAATTCGTTTACCAATCCATGCATGAAGGGTAGTGATAGTTTTTTATTGCTGGTAACATGACCCAATGTCTAGGTCATTTGGGCCTCTTTCAGTGTAAATGAAAGTAATAAATACCATCGATAATAGTTACATTTACTCACAAGGCCAATAAATATTGGATTTATGAGAAAAATAATGGTGCATTATAAAATATTTTCCTTTAAATATCATAATGCTTTCTCTGATGTAATTTTCCCCTATTTAAAATTTTAGCATTCTATAAAACATCAGATGCATAAAAAACTATTAAAATAAAGTAAATTTTTCAAATTAATAAGTGACATAGAAAATAACTCTTGTTCCCAAGTTGACTTCGGAGATTATGGAAATGATATAAATAATTTCAGAGTCAGAGAATATTTCAGAGAATAAAATTAGAAATTAATACTGAAAGAGATACACTAATATCACATGCAACAAGCTTTTAAAAAAATTCCCTATATATCATGTGGAGTTATTCACTATCGGGATTATTATCGGTAAATTGATCATCCTTACATAAAGAAGGCATAAATACAAGCTATAAAAATGACTGCTGGGTCTTACTACTTATCCAATAGATGGCGCCGATGACAGCCACTACCCACTGATATTTTATCTGCCATGGCAAAAAGCCATCTTGAACATGTCCGTTTGCACCTTATCTTTAGTCTAACGCAATTCCAGCTTTAGTATGCTGAAGTTGTAAACAATTATCAATTGTAAACATCCTTGGTTCACGTACCGGCCCAAATTTACATAGGGGAGTTTTAATATAGCGTTATACGATCGGAATATTGCATCATAAGGGTAAGGGTTGATCAATAATTTCGGCTTCCTTAGAACATGTTACGTACAATCATTTAATAGAAAATACAGGCCAAGGCCAGGGTTGAAAATATCCGGTTATAGTTAACCACAATATGGTGTAGCCTTTTCTTTAACTTGATGCTAACTGAGAGTTCGGATTTTTTGTATTGCAATAAACTATCAGTTTGATTACATAAGCGTTAAAAAAAGGATAACACATTAACTTCGGTTTTCATGCCGAGAAAATAATTACCGGAGATTATCACACTTGGTTAAGGTAGGACGAGGAAAGGTGACATAGGCGGAGAAAATCGTAAAGTCGAACAAGTTATTTAAAATAATAAAACTTGATATAATCTGATCCCTGGCTTATGACGACAAACTTGTAACATCTTGGTAATACCCTAAGATAATGATGTTAGTCTAAGATGGGAAGAAAGGAAAGAAAAGAATTAGTTTTATTATGCAATGGGTTTCCCCATAGGAGCAAAGCGACTGAGAAAGAAAAACTGAGGAGAAAATATGCTGTGGCTGTGAAGGGAGGTTGGAGCTATATAGAGCCAAAAAATGATTTAAAGTCGCAATTTTTTGAGGAAACATGGAAAATGTATATCCAATTTCTGGGGAAATTTTATAACGAGTAGGAAAGTAAAATAAAAAAAATCTACCCGAAGTCTTTCAAAAAGTCACAGACTGATCAAGTCCGAATAAAGTCAACATAAGGGTGAAAAAAGTTCAGTTCAAAGATTTGACTCAGTAATTTTAGACAAAATATTCATCTTTGCACTGTAGAGACATTTCAAGTGTATAACCGTAATTATTTATCACCATTAAATTTCATTCATGTACAAATGCAGAACCCTAATTACTTTGAATCCCTTTTATCATCGAGGGCACTATCTACCCTATTTACACCATAATAGCTGCAGTTCTTCGAGCATTGCCGTGGAATATTTTCTCATTCACATCTAAAAGCCTTCCCAATAGAAATCCTTTAATCCCCTCCTTAAATCCCTCTCCATCTATTTGCTGTCTCTAAATACCTCGATCCCTGTCACTTTTACCGCCACCTTGTCCCCCACCTTGGCGTATTCTCGCCATAGAAATTCGCCTCCCGTTCCCGAGAGGGTATTTCGTACTAACCTCGCGACCCGAACCCGTGTCCTTCTCTCGACCCACCCCTCCGCTCCCGCCCTCGCCCGCCCCCCGTCCTCCCTCTGATTTCAATAACGGTGGAATAATGAATAACTAAGAGGGAGACCGGCGAAAACGAGGCGTGCGTGTAAGACTCCTGTTGCCTCGTTGTTGCCCGAAGACTCCTCTTGTTCACCACGCCAGCCAATCAATCTTGCCAAAAAGGGCGACGGTTTTTCGGTTAACAGCCAATTAAGGAGGCTTCTCCAACAATTCAAAGTGTGCGTGGCAATTAACGAATCCCTCCTCGGTGGAATTCCTGAACGTTTATTTATTTTTTTCCCTCCTGAATCCCGGGAAAGTACTCCA
Source organism: Ceriagrion tenellum (assembly GCA_963169105.1). NCBI lineage: Eukaryota > Metazoa > Arthropoda > Insecta > Odonata > Coenagrionidae > Ceriagrion > Ceriagrion tenellum. The sequence continues at coordinate 40,899,170 of OY720636.1, read as the reverse complement.
CGGTATTGGAAGATAAAAACCCGAATCGATTGTAAATTTAATGGCTTCAAGACAACACTCACGGAGCCTCGTTCGAGTCACTCTCGGGGGAGGCGTGTCATGCGTTCATCCCTCGGCACTTCTGAATCACCACTCTTTTGCTGAGGAGGAAATCGACTGAATGGGACATGACCCTACCGCCCTAATTTATAAATTCTGCACAGATAAGAAATACACGTGATTAAAAAGGCCGGTCATTCATCATTCATTATATACGATTTTGACATAAAAATCATCACAGATAGTTAATTGCAGTGACTATGAGCTTAGAGTACTAGATTCCCATACCAAGGTGTGGGAGTCTAATTCCGATGTTGGAGATTTCACACTGACACCTCGATCCCTACTTGTAACAATATCAGTCCGTCACATCTGATGTGATGTTCAGCCAAGATTATCTCGGTGCCATTGGTCAAGAGTGGCTAATGCCGATGCCAGGTTTCTTTCCACCCTTCCTCTACACCTAGTTAATAATTCATAATTTACCAACCTATGCCAATGGCAAAAATTACTTCCGCTGTCAGTCGCCTCCGCAATTAACAACCAAACCAGCGAGTATGAGGTTATTGGGGCCACGAAGAACCTGTAATGTTTCCCTATAACGTAAAATGATGCTCATAACTTCGGCTCTAATAGATATTTAAACGATTTAATACAGATTTACTTCAGCCAGAAAGGAAACAGGAAGAGGATAGGCTTCGCCATCAGTAACTGGTGTCTAAAATATCGCCATTTGGATTATTAATTAGTTGTGTAAAATGATAGCGCCAAAAACACCAATTGCCCTATTGGGAACATCGCCTTGGTTTAGAGCTTACTGAACGATTCAGGAGGTAAATTCATATTTTTTTATAGAAGGTAATTGAAAAATTTTCACCTTCCGTCGAGTTAATAGCGTACGTAGTACAACTATGCATTGCATTAATTTCTTGGCATCTTCGTTAGCATTTACCGTATGGCATGCTCCGATACAGATTTTGGCTTATAACCTCATAACTCCTCTCTTTGCAATATGAGCTAGAAAATTGTTTTAATGATATTTTTAAATATAATCTCCAATGCATAGGCATTCAAAGTCTCTCAATCACTCTCCAGTAAAACCTTGGCGTAGATGGAGTTTCTTCTGTCTCACATATGTAAAAATTCTTTATGTCACTCATCGAAAAAACTGATGAAATCTGCAATTATACTCTTATTCCTTATTTCCAAAATGATGATAGATCATCTTAGCCATGTCAACGTGCGTGAAGAACTTTTTCAATTCACACATTTTGCTTTTTATGAAGATAAAATCTATGAAATTAAAGGCAGAATTTTCTGTAATTTCATAATCACTGACTCATCAATATCCTCATTCTAAAATAAAATTTACTTTAACTGCTTCCCACAGTCTTTTAATTCTGAAAATTCCAAGAAAACAAGGTCAGGTTGTCGTGCATACCACTTCGTCACAGTTTTTCTTTCATTTACCCTCTGATTCCAAATGTGAATCTTTTGGCTATTTTTAATTCATTTATTTACACCTGGTGGTATTTCAATGCCGATGAGAGCGTTTTCGGCTTCATCCTCTCCTTTCAACCGGCTCTCGACTAAGAATTTTCCTCACACCCCCGTCTGCCCCAGCATTAAACGCCATCCATTTCAACCAGGTGAGTTTTCCTTTGCTACTTTTGCGCCCTTTCACACTTTTCGCCTCATTATGCCCACCTCCATTCATCACTTTCTCTTCCTCGTCCCCTTATTCTTCTCCGCGCCACCCACATCCGCACGCCCACTCCTTTTTCCTCTCCAACTTATCCTCTCCCTCTGCCATTCTCCTTCATCCTCCTCCAACACTCACCCCCTTCTTTCCTCCCGGAGCCAATCCAGTTTCCATGCCGCTTGTTGCAGGCGACTATCATCCAAGTAACGTCCATAAACAAGCAGGAGAGACTCTGCGGGCAGAAGAAAGAGCAAGATGCCGCGGCCCACCTGTGTGCCTGCCTCCTCGGAGCCTCCCTCTCTTTTTCTCTCTCTCTCTCTCCCGTACTCCCTCCCCCTCCCTCTTCGCCTCCTCCTCCCGCCACCCCTCCAAAACCAACCCCATATCTCGTTCCCTCTCCACCCTCACACCATCCCGCTTGAGAATCCCTCCTCCCACGTCGCCTCCCCCACTGACATATACACATACACCCTTTCTCTACTTCTCTCTCCTCTTGTCTTCCACTGCTGAAGGAAAAAAAAGGAGGCGGAATGAGAGGTGGTGGGTCGGTGGGGGTGGAGGGAAGGAGGATTGAGAATGGGGTGGAATGGGCAGCGTAGGGTGGGCGGGGATGAGGTGGAGGAGGGAGGGAAAGTGGAGGTGCCGCGAAGGGAAAAGGGCGAGAAAGAGAGAAGAGGATACGGAGGGCCGACTCGTTGAGGGTGGAATGCGAAGGAGGAGGAAGAAGAAGAGACGGATGAGGAGGAGAGAAAAGAGGAAGGGAGAAGCGAGACGAGCACGAGAGCAAGAGAGAACCGCACTCATGGACGCCCTCTTTTGTTTTCCCTCTCTTTTTCCACGGGGATGCGAGTACAAGGGAGGTAGAGTATTGGCTGCGGTGCAGGGGGTGTGGGAGAGGGGGCGGGAGCGTCGAGGGGCCGGAGTGGGAAGAATGGGAGAGCGAGGCGAAGGAGATAAGAGTGAATGATGATGAAGCAACGGGCGGGCCCCGAGATGTGGAAACGGGAGGGAGAGGCGAGGAATGCGCGAGAGAGAGGAGGAGGAAGAGAAGAAAGAAAAACTGTGGACGAACATCTACAGATACTACATAGCGAGGCGATGTAGGCGCGTGTGGCAGGGGATTCTAGGGTACCAGCTATGAAGATGGGAGGAAAAAAGGAAAATAAATCGAATGACGATAAGGAGGAAAATCAATTTAATTTTAACGGAGTGTCTAAGCGTCTCGCTTTTATTTGCTCAACATAGTCACTATAATTGTGCGTGGGAAGAAAATTTCTCCAAGAAACATCATATGTACTCATCACTTTTGCAGTCTATCTCTTTCTGAATTTTTCACGAGATATCACCCTTGTGTAGAGCCTTCAAGTCTCACGTGACTCTAAACTTAGTTCTTTCATCAGCTGTGTTGCATTTTCTGGGTGCTTGCAGAGTAGTTTTTAACGAAACTTGCGCCATATCTTTGAATTTTATGCAATGACAACATTTCGAAACTGGATCGCAATTCAAACAGACTGTAAGGAATGGGAAAAATGTGTAAGCTGATGCACATCAAAGGACAAATGGAGCGGAGCAGTCGAAGTAAGTGAAAAAAATTAATCATTAGAGAAAAGAAAAGATTAGAGAAGTATTTCGTTTTAGGTCTAGCCTTGTCTTGCATGTGATGAAATGGAATTGTCCAATGTGATAGAGCAATACTGAGTGGCAAGAGTTGAATTAATGGAAAAATTAAAATTTCATCATGAGTCCCTGTTAAAAGAACACAGAATCCTAAATTACGCCATATTTATTACAAAAATACATTCCGTGATTGTCTGCCAACAGGTTAACAAGAACTCTATTTTGTAATACTTTCCAAACTACGATGCAAAAATCAAATTATAGCTTTAATGATACAGGTCTCAGTCCGGCAGAGAGAATTCAAGGTATGGATAAAACGAAATAAAGATGTGGCGAAATAGGAGGTCCTTTTGCCATTATTGGAAAGAAATGCGGGTAAAAACGAAATAATGAAATAACAATGAAAGGGGAGAGAGGATAAGAAAAGATCGGAAGTCAATACGAAGTTTCTCTTAATTAAAGGAGTCTGGTAGTTTATCAGAGCCCGGAATTTGGACATGAAACGAAAATGATAGAAAACAAATGCTCTAATGCTGTCACTTTGAAAGCACCACCATATCAGCTGTGTTGATCTTATGTATGGAACTATATGAAAATTTTACACTTGAAGTCGAGAATAGCTAGTAGAAGAAGAGAAAAGGGAGTAGGAGAAGCACCCCTCCATAATACCTATAGAAAATCCTCACATGTCCTTGCTACCTGGCTACTGGGTATTTAGTACGCTTAGAAGACGAAGGGTATATATAATGGCATAAACGGCATGGTTACGTTTCAGAAATAAATTATGGGCTACCTTCTCGCGTCGATTTATCGTAAGGCAAAAGGTTTAATTTTTAAAATACATTTCATACAATACGCCATAAGGCAAATAATTTAACGTTTACGACGTCAGTTTCACATTTTTATTTTGCCGGATACTGTTAACATACATATGTGCGAGTTAATTTTATCTTTAAAGTAATAGTGAATGTTCAAGAATACGTTTTCTCATTCGAATAAGACTATAATGCACCTCGCGGGTCATCATTTAGTACTGCTGTTAACCCAGGCTTGCATAGGTGGGCAAAAAGGCTGCCAGAATAGGGATAGATAAAGCGGGCATAATATTATGAAGAAACCTAGATAATCAAGAAACCGACTCGGCCAACGTAGTAAAAACACACGCACGTCACGTGACACACGACGAAATGGAGAGGTTAATGGAAAGAGAAAGTGCTATTGAAAGTAGACGCGGACGGGCGAACGGACCGACTTCATCTCACAGCTAAGGCGAGATAGCTATAGCTAAAACAACAGGCAACCACGACTTCGTCATTGTTTTGTTAGCAGGATATAAATGAGAAAACAAAGAAAATATTCTCCGTGAAAAATAAATAATTGTGACAAAAGTAACACAATATGTAAGAAAAACACCCGGCATAATACTGACCAAGAAAGCTGTACGAAAATACATACTAACCATCTCGCTCGACAGGCAGCATAATTACGGAATGGCATGCTCTGAAAGGAAAAAAAACTTCTTCTAAACTATCACAAGTAAAATAGTACGAACAGGGGCGGTCTGGCTAGGTCGGAAGGTCGGCGATCGCCGAGGGCCCCCGGCCCGAGGCGGCTTAGGGGGGCCCCCGACAGGGAGTATCAAAAATATTAGCAAGGAGAGAAGTTAGTCTAACATCGCGCCTCACGACAGCTGACTCACTCGACAGCTGATTGCCCTCCAACCAGTACTTGGCTTGTTACGCTCCTCATAAAAATTTCACTGTAGGACCCCAACATAGTTAAAATTACTAATTTTAAAAATAAATAAATCTACTTGTGGTCTACGCTCTCGGTTTTCATTCAACATTAGCGGTTAAAGAATTTGCGGTTTCTGCTTTTACGGGAAAGTAATGAAAAATTTTGGAATAGGCACTGAGCACTAGGAAAATCAGTGACTATCACCTATATGCAAGATTTTGTTGTTGAAATGAAGAGGTGTGCTGTTCTGTGAATTCCGAAAATTATCTTCAAATTCGTATATCACCTCCGGTTCTTCCGCAAATCACGAAAACGTGAATATTAGAAAAGGCAATATTTTAATGTTATTGCGTAAGTAAAATCTTTATAGCAGGTAAAAATGTTCTCCATGCGGATATAATACAATTAAAATTTTTTATACATTAGTAAAATTAAATAGTTAAAAACAAAACTATATTTCCAAAAAGGATGGCGTCAAGGTTTTCTACGAGCTCAAATGCGGGGAATGAGTGCGAAGTACACTAGCAAAGCAAGAAAAATTTTATTTCATATTTTTTAAATAAAGTTGGTATGAATTTGAATACTTTTCAGCATATTTTGAAAAAATAAAACATTCCGAAGTCCGTATTACGTCAGGTTTTTCATAAATAGTGGAAATGGGAAAATTAAAAAATAAAATAGTTTTTTCAGTGGCATTATATGGAAGCAGTAGTAATAAAAGAACGTTCCCCAGAGGGATGAAATCAATTTATAAGGAAAGGCATTGACACATAAATGCGTAGTCAATAATGAAAATAACTATTTTTATGAAAGACGTCACAATTGAGGCGCTTGGTGGCAATGGGAGCGTCTCGGCTCACTTTCTTCATGATCATTAATCTGATGACTTACAAGTAAAATTGTATCATTCTCGTTATCTTACTAATACATAAAAATTTAGTGGTGTCTGTCTGTCTTTCTGTCTGCCTGTCTGTCTGTTACTCAATCATAAACCACTGAGTTGATTGAAACCAAATTTGGCAGGAAGATATTTGACATATCTGGTTCACGCATAGGCTATAGAATAAAGGCCTTGGGACCTTAGAAGGCCCTCAAGTGGGCCCTTTCATCGCCAAAAATGGTCCTCGAAGATAAATCTTGCCTGTATTAGAAACTTTTAAAATATACCTGTACTGAATAACAACAGTCATGGGGTCGTAAGTCACGCTGGGGCTCCAGAAGGCCCAAGGTTCCAAAAGAACGCTTTCTTAAAAGCCTCATAAGTATTGAATGAGTGAACCGATTGTAGAGAAATGTTCACACATGGGATAAATAAAGCTTTTTTAAGGAAACTGGGACTAAAAGAAAGGCCCCTGGGTCCCAAGGGCAGCATATTGGGCCTTCTGATGTCTTATGTGTTTGAAAAACTCAAGTCTAAACATTTTGGTTCAAGTGCAGAGGTATCTATTTTTGCATATTTTAATTAGTTCTACTAAAGATAGAAAGCTATAGTCTTTGCCAATAAATGGATAAATAATTAGTTTCTTATTTTTTCATTCAATTTTCTTATACGAATAAAATGTCTCTAGAAATAGCGTTTTTAATGGCAAAATCATGAATTTTACTTCTGTCAACAATAGGATATTTCCTAGGTAACCGTGGAATTAGCATTAGCTTTAGAAGGGAAATGGGACCTTTACAATGGAGGCTGGGTCTTATATTTAGAGATGAGTATTACAGTGGAAATGTAGGCCGTATACTGAAATGTTGCTGATTACGATATTTTCACGGATATTTTTGCCTAAAATTGGTAAAACTCATTTCAAGTGGACTAATTTAAGTTGGACCCATGTAAAACAGGAGAGTGCCACGATGTTATATTAATGCGGAAAGCCTCTGGAATGCAAATGGCCTGTAGTTTAGTTTCCATATGTTACTGCAAAAGGATGTTGAAACTCGGTAAACATAATGTAATGCGGTTTTCATGTGTTGAATTAAAAATTAAACCTAAAATTATAGCTGATTTGCACTAGAAAAAAATACACCTCATGAGCGACTTGAACCTACAACCTATATGCCCCGTCTTTCTTTCATCCCCCGTTGAATTTCAACGGGTACCTCTGCTAGTTTCCTATATATATATATATATATATATATATATATATATATATATATATATATATATATATCTATATATGTCTGAAATAAAACATATTCTGTATTTTCAATATTACTTTCGAAATGCGCGGGAAAAATCCACTCCAATTCATTACTTTATTTACACCATAAATAAGTGCCATTCAGCATTCCGCATTTGCGCACGGGGAAAATCGTGACTTAATGCGGATAAGATATTATACTTACCAATTAACTGTGTAATTGCGTGAATTATTTGTTTATCATTTCTTGGATTATTTATACTGTCTGTTTTTTACTGTAATCTATGACAAAATGCACTGTAAGTACAGTTCATATAATCAAATCATTACACCTAGTTGAGAACTATTTATTACTGCCCTTTCTACCTGATATACATGAATAATTAGGTTTTCATAATAAACATAACGTCCAAGTTTTGATAAAAATTCCCATTTTACGTTAGGCCCGCAATTACAAGTAGGCTATTAGGCCTGCACTACAAAATAAAATATTCTGATATTCCAGTATTGTAGTGCGGGCGCTTAATAAAATAATAATTTTTGTGGATGTTCAATACGATCTTAGACACAGTTGATGGTGTGCACTAATTCGGAAACACTCAAACAGCGGCAGCAAGAGAGAGAGCGTGGCGCATGTGCCACAACTTGCGAGATAGTTTTGCTATTTGAACTGTCTCCACCCTCTCAACGCAGCGCTATTTACGCCCGCGCGATTGCTTTTTGATACTTATTAGTTGAATAGTCTCTATATTGTACAATTAGAAATAGTTCAATTCATTTATCGAGGGAACAGTAGACGCGCCGGTATTTGGAAACAAGTTTGTCGCGCTGCCTCTTACAGACCCATATTAAATATTTATAAATACATATCTGTATATTATGTATCTGGTGCAGCATGTATAGCATGGATAACAGCGCTTCCTTTCGTGAAACAACCCCCCCCCAAATGTACCCACCCAAACATTTTTCTAACTACGGCCTTGCCATTCACCAATAAAATAAGGGGCCCCCAAATTCGCTTACAGCCGAGGGCCCCCGATGATGCCAGACCGCCCCTGAGTACGAATAAAGGAAGCTCACAAACATTATCGAATGAATCAAACTCATCCATGTAACCTCTCATACTCTGGCGTATTTCAGATCCATTCTTTAGAAATTACCATTATAATTCGAGTTTTTTTCATACGACTAAAGTGAAATACATTACGTTCTGAGGAATTGAAATAAATGTCATTATAGTAAGTCATGAGCAGGAAATAAAGAGTATAATAAGAACTCATCAAGGATAGAATAAAAAATGTAGCATGAGCTGCGTAAAAAGTGGCCGGTACTGGGGAACGGAAGTTCGGTACTTAGAAATGCTTCATGCCCGAGAGAATTTTCGATTGAGGCTGGCCAGCTGCCAGAGAAAATATCGTGCGATGAAATAAGTGTTCTTGAAGAAGAGGGCTTGACGAAACTGTTAAACTATCGCCTTTTCCTCTAACTTGTAGTGATTTTTGCTGCTATAAAGAAATAAGATAGGGGGGGGGGTAGAATTTGGCCAGACATAAGTGTGGGCATCAAAGAAACGGGAGCAGAAATGGTGGTGTTAGAGGTAGAGAGAGAGAGAGGAAGGAATGAAAAAGGAAAAAAGTGAAGGGAATAACCCAGAAATGAGAGAATTATTTTGGAGGGAAGCGCGAAATAAACGTGAAGCAATAATAATGATAATAACTCGGACATAAAAGCAAAGTCCAATCATAAAAGTTAAAAAGGAACAACAAAAAAACGTAGGTCGTGCTGGTTTTTCGATGGGATTGGTTGGGGAGGGACGGAGGTGGTGGTGCAGAGAATGAGAGGAAGTATAAGAGTGGCCGGGAATGAGGTTTTAAAGGAGAGAAGAGACGAGGATGAAGTCAGAAAGGGGATGAGGAGGCAATGGAAGGTCAGTGGGGGCAGAGGGAGGAGGAGAGGGAGACCGGGTGGGAACGGAGAGTTTAGGGAGAGAGAGAATAAAAAAAACGATGGAGGGAAGAGTGAAATGACAGCGGAGTGGTGGGTTCTTCGAGAAGGCTTAAAAAGTTCCACGGCCAGCCACCAGAGGACGAAGGATGATGTTCATTCGGTTTGGAATTCCGTGGCGGTTGTTTGTTCGTGTGTCCACGCTTGTTCCGTGCTTGCGCAGCAGTGGGCTACAGTGCCCGATAAATCACTGAAAGGAAAACAAAGCTTTTATGGGAGATGAATGACTTAAATATCAGCCCTCGGCCGCTACCATTGGGCATCTATGCCTTTCTACTATCACCATCTGAAGCTAGAGAAAACTAGGAATGCCGGTTTTCCGGGAGATGTGGCTTATTGGGTTACGTCTGCGTAATAATCAAAATAATTTCTAGGAAATGTCTGACATTGGGCTCTTAATTACTTCAAAATTTAATAAGATTTACTTCTGTTAGGGCATTGTTTCTGTGCTCCGCCATTTTATCCAAACCATTTGCAAAGCTTCATTTAAACAATTATTTGACAAAAAATTGATGACGTGCACTTTCACTGGTATCTTTTCGGAATAGCTGCTATTTTGTAAAACATTGAGTATTGGTTTAATTAAACAAAGAGCATTATTAAATTTGCATTTTACTCGTAGGATGAGGAAAATTGCAGAAAAATTGGAACACTTGGTACCCCAATGGTATCAGGTGAAAAATGGTTTACCTGAGGAAACTTCCCAAATCAATACGATGTTCGCATGCATTCCGAATCGCCTTTTAGGGCAAAGGAAACACAAGTAACGAACGAAAAAAACATTAATTGTTCACGCTTGTTAACCCGGTTTGACAAGAATCACGAACAGAATCCCGTGAATGAGTGTAAAATACCAATTAGCTTTTCAAGTCTGACATTCATTAAACAAGAGATTATTACGATGGCGAAGTAAGAGGCCGAACTTCTTGGGATTACAAAATTCTGAAATTCTGGCAACAAAAACTTTAAGGGCGGAGGGATTAATTCAATAAATATTGGGTCACTCTATCAAGCCCTCGATCGAGAAATACTTGGAGGGGCTCAAAACCGGCTTGCTCAGAGTTGCAACTCACACTGGAATACTTTTTTTTGTCAACATGGGGAACAGCATTTCGCGCTCTGAGAAATCAAAACTTTCAAAACGTAGACCACCAGGGCCGCTAAAAATTAATATGTTGTTGCTAATGCCTTAAGAAGGGGTAACGAGCCAGTAGGTTTATAAGATTAGTATTTTTCTCATATCTCAACATATCTTAGCCGGTAGATCACCTTTGCAACTCGACTGATGACAGAATGAGCTCTTTTAAAGTCAAAAATTCTCGTGTTAACTCTCATCATGAGAAATGAAACTGAAGATGACCAAATAATTCAATCCCGGTATGGATGAACAAATATGTGGCTTATAATTCATTATCAATTGTACTAATCATTAATTTTAAATTAGTTAAAAGGTGTAATTGGATGAGTTTTAAGTGCTTTCAAATAAATGAAATTTTACTGTGAAATTGTAACTCAACGAAATTCCCATCAATTCACAGGTTTTGTTTCACAAATTATCCCTTATAAATGAAATATTGACCTTATTGGAGACTCTTGGTACTAAGGTGATTAGGTTCTCCGCGAATAATAATGTTATTCGCCGGCGATTATTAATGTTACACGGGATAAATTTCCATAGAATTGCTCTTTAAAGTCTGGACAAGCCTACATATATCTTGCCAGCAGTCAGTGCAACGCAAAGACAATCTCCAGGAGCATTATGGAATGAAGACAACAATACTGGCGAGAAGAGAGGAATTTTTCCCCAGCTGACAATTTGGAGTCCAGAGATGTCGATCAAAGGAAGAGGGAGAGATTTTGGGAGTGATTAAGCGGACACGTATGAAGAGAATACCAGATTGCTAGAAACCAGTCCTTGGAGGCAATAACTACAAAAGAAGCCGAGATTACAACAAGTTAAAGCGAGAGAGGTTTAATCCCAGAGTTGTATATCAAACCAGGGCACAAAAAATGAGAGTAGCAAATACTGCAGGGCAGATTATACTTTTTATTTGGGGCTGGATATCATTTGCTATTTTACCCATGGAAAGAAAATAAGGAATAAATAGGCGTCTATTCTTAATCCTGTTCGCCAATGAAGTAGTAAAAACGATATAGGGGTAACTATTCAATCATTGTAAGAATTTCATTCATTTTGACGAAGCATTTGTGCTTTCGTTATGCAACAAACGGTTATTCATTGGGTTTTATTTATGCACTGGATGTGGCCACTCCGGCACAGCCTAAAAAGATCAATTTATTCAAATTGGTAACATGCACTAGTCCGAGTATATTTACATGCCCGAAGCCTATCATTTCTCATGGGTATGGTTTTTATTGCCAAGTAAACTTAAACGATTATACAATCTGGCGTCTAAGTTTAAGTGAATTTAGTAGATAGAGTTTTGTAAAGAGCTTCAAGCCGTCAGTTGAGGCGAACGTTATCGCAGGGAATGTCATACCCACGGGGATGATTATGCTACGAAAACATTTGATTAAACTAAGCGAAAAAGGTCTAATCAACCCGGAGTAGAAAGGCATATCTTTAGTACATTCACACGAATGGAGCCCACCAAGAAAGACAATTGTATATATCTATGTAAAGCTAATCATGCTTTATAACTTCTACTGTTTTATTATGAAGAGTACAACTAGTTTTGGTAGTTACGCCATCATCGAGTACACGAGTGTTCCTGATTCAAAAGTTGAAGTCTTGACGTGGTGGAAGGTTGACATGGAAATATATCTAACTTTGCTATTTCCACTGTTTTATTATAGAGAGAACAACTAGTTTCGGCAGTTACGCCACCATCAGGTACACAAGTGTATTTAATATAATATATCTATAATAAAACTGTGGAAATTGCAAAGTTTGATATATTTCAATGTCAACCTTCCAACACGTCAAATCTTCAACTTTTGAATCAGGTACACTGGTATACCTGATGGGGTAACTGCCAAAACTAGCTGTACTCTTTATAATATAACTGTGGAAGTTAAAAAGTTTGATATATTACGATGTCAACCTTCTACCACGTCAAATCTTCTACTTTTGAATCTATGGAAGACAAAATTTCACACCGTCTGACCCATTGCAGCAGTGTAAGCGTCGAGCGGGACGCCTGGGAGTTAGACTGTCTGGCGGAGCTCACTCTCGGGAAACTGCGTCTGCTGGAGGGAAGGAGGGATAGAGAGTGAGTTGGGGAGGGAGGGAGGGAAGGAGCCGCGGGGTTTCGTTGGAGCATTGGGGTGGGGGAGGATGGAAGGAGTAGTGAGGGGGGAGAGGGGAGGGGCGGGGGAGAAGAGTGAAAAGCGGAGATTGGAGAGAGGCGGCGCGGCGTCAAGCTGTCTCTCTCTCTCTTTTCACGGCACGGGAAGGAACAGGTGCCGGGTGTGTGTTGTGCGTATGTGTGTGTGGGTCAGTGAGAGGAGTGGTAGGGGTGGGAGGGGGAGGTGGGCGGGGGAGACCGCAAGGGGAAGACGTAGAGGCGCCAGGGAATGAGATCGTGTGGGGGAAGAGAGAGAGAGAGAGGGAAAGATAAGGATGCGAGATAGAAGCAAGCGAGAGAGGGGGGCTGCTCTTCCTCATTGATTCGCGGGGGCCTCGAAATCTTTTTTGGAGTCTTTTCAACCCCTTTAAACTTCCTTTGAAGAACAGAGGGAAAAAATACATAAAAACGTCTACTTCTTAATGACCGACAGAGAAATGCAAATGAAGGTTTGCCGCGATTTATTGCGGGTGTATCCCTTTTGTTTTTTTCTCTCCGCTTCGAAGCGCTGGACCCGGCGAGTCTGGATGAATTGGACCGGACGTCAGTTTTTTAAAAGGATCGCGTTTTTCTTCCAGATGGATCACTGGGGAAGAAGAGAATGATGTCTTAATGAAGACTTTGTTAACGTTTGAGTCGCCCCTCGGCGCGAGCAGTAAGGTTCAATTCGACGGAAAAAGCTGTCATATTATAAGTAAAGCTAATGCTGGAGAGATAAAATTTCAAAGACGTTCGTGTAGATCGAAGAAAATAGTTTGATTATTGCTTATCAGCTAGAAACAACGAGAACTTAGGGACCTAAGTCATAGACATTAAAGAAAAATAGGAAAAATTGTCATTTCACCAAAGGAAGAGTAAATGAGCTTTAGTGTATGAAATGCAAAAGGATACGGCGAAAAAAAATGCGAAATGAACGCTGAATAGGATATGAAAATGGTTCTTTGTCGATCTTCATAATTGCTAAGAAGACGATTGAATAAATTGCAGAGATAAAATCATCCATAAATCACGCTTTCCATATGTTTAAATTTACCAGGGTTATAAAAATTTTTTTCAACCAGATCCACTCATTTTTGTGGAAGGTGTGAGAAATGTACCAATACGGAAAAATTAACTCAGGATTACCAATTTTTCGGAGAGTCATTTTTATCCCTGAGTACAACACAGCACCGATGTGGATTCAAAGTATATGCTGACGGATTTATTAAACGTCAAGACAAAGTCTTCACACTCAACCGACTCCACACATCCACAGCTGGGCAGTAACTCACGAGAATGAAACGACCAAAGCTCTCCAGACCTTCGGATAAACAGTTCCCTTCGAAAAAAATAACACGTTAACTCAAAGATTCGAGGGGAAAACAAACTAGTCCGCACCATGTGGCATTCCGGGAAGGAGAGGGAGAAAGGACACGTCCCCCTTACCCCACCCATCTTACACGCAATGGGCGATTGCAGGTAACTATTACGCTATAACAAGCTACGCGACGTAGGCGCGCGCTGGAGCGCAAAGAGGTGAATTCGGAGGTGGTAGACGGGAGGGGAGGCGGGAGGAGGGCTGCGACGCTAAGAGAAAAACGGAAAGGGGAGAGAAAATAAGAGATGGGAGGGAGTGGGGGAGGAGAGGAAGAGGTGGAAGGGATGGGAAAATGAGGGTTGCGGTGTCGGCGAGGTGGTGGTGGAGGCAGGCATTGGGGGAGGAGAGTGAAAGCGGAGAGCCGGCTGTGCTCACACACCTGGGGGACTGGCTTCGCTGCCTCCGGCGGAATTCATTTCCAATTTCTCCCTCCTTCCCCACCCCCCAACGAAACACCGTCCCCTCCCTCTCACTCAATCCCTCCACCTCCCCCCCATTGCCTCTCATCCCCCAGCCCTTCTCCTCCTCCCCCACACACCCCGCAACCCATCAATCTTTGGGAGACTTCCTAAGTCTTCTTCACTATCTTCGCCCAATCGCGTCACCCACCCCCTGATCTCTTCCCTCACCTCCCCAGCCTCGACTCTTAGCCTCTTCCCGTCTTTCCTCCCCGATTCCCCTAGTACGGTGACTTGCCAACTCTTACGACCGTGCTGGAATAGAACTACTAAACACCAACCCCCCCTTTCCCATCCGGCTCAACCCTTTCTTTCTCTTTCTACCCCTCCCTCCCCCGCCCAACGCGGGCTGATTGGCCCACCCATATCTCGACCGCAAGAGGTTTGGGATCGGCCGACGTCCGAGATCTCGTAAAAACCTGCGATGATTCCCCTCGAAATATATGGTAATGGGCATTTCGGAGCGGACGGGTAGGTTATTTTCAATTCTCAAATCTTTGATGTCCCCGACATATACCGTTCCGGAGATTGGCTCGTGTCTCAAGCTCACTCATGCGCAATGGCGAGATCCTAACGACCCCAGTCATACCAATTCCCACGAGGGTTTTTTTCCGAGAGCACTTCTAGTCTATAGCACTATCTCTCTCATTCAATATAGATTCAGTGATCTGATACTTTTCAAGTTAAAAAAGAGGGCCGTATAACGCCAACGGCTTGTTTTACTCAAATTTTATCTATAAACAAAGCAAATCTTACATGGATGCCGGCGTACTTGATTGTAAGAACTCTGTAAATTGCCCCCGGAAGATGTTGAGATCCGTTCCATCCAATAAATCGTTGTTTCAGCATTTATTATCGACATAAGTTTTCGAATTAAACAATCTTCGTTTACCCTAAAGACGGAGGTCGTTGCAAATGCAAAACTAATTCTTTGTGCTGATCAGGATACCACATGGAATCATAATACAAACGGAAGAAGGGTAAGCCATTGGAGTGATTTACCTGACCAGAGGTCTTCATAGCTCTCGTTCACCTGGTATGAATTTGGTATGAATGAGCCTGATGCAAACATTTTCCCAATAGGTTTTGGGTATAATTATTCTTGCTCTTTTAATTTCCTCCCCATCATATATCGTCATAAACCCGGATATAGTATAATGATACAGTTACCAAGACTAGAATTCGCCACTCTTATATGCTTAACAGCGACCGAGAAGTATCAATATCAATAGATAGCACTGTCCTGTTTAGAAGACATTAGAAATGAGAAAAAATAGTGTTTCTCCTTAGTCTCTGAAAAGGGTCACACTAAAAATGTATTGATTTGAAAAAAACGCTATCATTTTTAAATGTTATGTTCTAGAATTGTTGAAGCTGATGAGAGGTAGCTTGGAGGAAAATAATGTTAAGCATTATTATCCGAATATTGCTATAATGAATATTTCTTCTCTCTGGGCCTCAACGCAATACAGATATTTATGAGAACATCATCAAAAAATATCCATCGTGGCAAGGAATAGTTTCCACCCGTAATCAATAAAATTAGGTGATTATTAGAAGGATAAAATATTTCGCCAATCTAGGATTTATAAGTAGGTATGTAATCGTATGGAACCTTCTACCAGAGTGAAATATATATTGGTGTAAAAAAAGCCCATTCAGTTCGCAGAGGGCGAGATGTGAAATGACTCATACATATTAAACAGCCAAGCTGCAGATACTGTGGACTTCATGTGACAATGAAAACAAGCTGAGTTGAGATGGGTTTTTTGCAGTTCTCGAGAGAAAAAAGCACGTATTGGAAGAATTTAAATTCTCACAGCTTAGATTATGGTAAATTCTATAAAGGAATCTTTTGCCCAACCAGCAACTTATTCTTTGATCGTGTATGAGTCTAGTCTCAAAGGTAAACTCACCTAATTTATAAAACTCAAAACTTCCCCATTCTCATTAATGTGCCCTTCGCCAATTCCGAAAGTTCGTGCTTCGAAAAGTAAAAATGCAAGAGTGAAGAAAGTTGGGAGGGATGGCGAGGAGGAAGATGATTGAGAAGGCCTGACGACAGATACTCGCCCTCACGTGAAGTGGATCGGACGATCAAGCCTCTACCGAGGCGGACGTGATCTCCGTGGGAAAGCTTGGGCCGCTGATGGTTCTTCATTAATAGGGAACTCAACGGAAAATTCAGTAAATCCTTTCACGACATTGCTGGAGATGGGTCTGACACATTGTAACATTCCCACAGGACTGATAATCGAGGGAAAAAACCGGTTATGCTATTGGTATTCGTGATTGAAGGGTTTAATTGCTCTCCCAAGTGGACGTGGTGCACGAATATAAATAGATCAATTTTGTCCGACCCTATCTTTATTCATTGTATGGTCTTGGAAGTGCTATATCAACCGTTTCCAGGGGGAAATCGGTGCATTTTGACGGCTTTTAATTATATTCCGAAATGCGGCGGATCACTTACACTAATTTGATCTTAAAATATTTGTCTCAATGATTTGCGCAATAATCCGCATGTGACATCATTCCTGTAAAGCTCAGCACTTAAAAAAATACGTTGGAATGGTTTTAAGTATGAATAGCCATAAAATAATTACACGGGGGAAATAAATCTTCTTTCATTTATGATGTCAAATTCTGAAGACGTTATGATAAATGCGATGAAACCGTTATTATTTTTCATTAATGTAGCCGGACATTAAAATACAAAAATCTCAATATATTGTTAACCCATTATTCGAGGTATTAGAGAAAAATTTAATTTGAAAATGCCGATCTTGATTACGGTCTATCTTATTTTGATGAAATACTGGAATTTTTATGACCAACATTTAAAAATAGTAATACTAAGTAGTAATAGGTGGAGAGGCCAGTGTATTACATGAGGTGGTGTTGCGTGAAATCGGTACGGGATACCAACAACCGTAAGCTTAAGAAGCATTTCGTGAAATAAACGCATACAATAAGGTGCCCGTTTTCCTGCCTTTAGGAAAAACGAAATCATTTGATAGAAATTAGAACATTAGGATATGTACTGTCTGAAAAACTGACCAATCAGCTGGTAGAATACTCAAATGAAAATTAATAAATTGCCGAAGAGATTGCACCATTTTCTTTTTAAAATAGTTAAAGTTTCTTTGTTTCGGTGGTTAATAAGCCGGATCGCAGAAGTTGATGGATTCCTCCAGCTAAGGTCTCTTAGTGTTAGGAGGGATTAGAAAGCGCAAATGAGAGGAAGGAGGTACCAAATGACTCTTATAGGGACTTTGGTCAAGACAATGGGTTCCTTCATCCCACCACCCTTGAATGCTTTCTTCCTCCGGGAATCACCTTCTACACTAGAGGTTGCTAGCAATATCCGTGATACACAGAACAGCGATGAACGAGACGGCTACCAAATTAAAGGAACGTTATGCTTTCATCATTACCTATTTTACAGTAAATCCATCCACCACTATACCATGTTCTTTGTTGACATTAAAAATCACAGAATTTCGTTTGAAAAAGATACACAATCAGCTTTGTAGCCAAGAGGAACGTGAAACATAAAACTGAGGTTTTTATATTAATAGGATCTTGACCACCTAAACTACTTCCCCAGCACTCAAAATTCTCTCTTTCCTATGCTGGCAGAAGGGGCGGTGGGTAAGTTCATTTGGTGGCCATTTGTCCTTGGTTCCATCCGAACTGTTGACGCGGTGATAACAGCTTACAAAGCCCCTTGTTGGCCACGCCCTGACCCCATCCTCACGAGCGGGGCGAGAGACGTGACGGCTGAGGGGAGCGGGAGGAAGGTGTGATAAAATAGCCCACTCTCTCTTCCACTAGCATTCGATTGGAACGGGCGAGAGCGCAAGCGGGAGGTGAGGAGGGGGCCGGTGGAACAAGAGTAAAGGCATGGGAACGGTGGGAGCAGATCCGAGTCCGAGATTGCCATCACCGAAGAACAAGAGCCCGTACTTAGTACCCCGTCCGAGCACGGACACGAACCCATCCCTGGACACCCCAAGAATGGGCGCTCTTTTATTTATAGTCCCGGAGTTGGAAGTCGGGAGAGTGGGCGGAGGCCGCCGGAAGTGTGGTGCGGCACAAGGGTTTTCGGGCGCTAAGTGCCCTCACCGTGTCCACCTCCTCCGGAGAGAGAATTCCTGTGCCATTACACCCCGGCCGCTCTCGGAAGAAGAAGTGGTAAGGGAGGATTTCTCGCGTGGTGAACACAAATCAAGATTTTAGAGTGAATAATACCAATGAAAAGCTGCCTGAAATCATCCACTTCAGAGAAATGATCGTAGGTCTTTCGAGCACTATCGCTGTCAATAGAGATCGATTCGCACGGTGACAGTTGTTGCGTGATCTGTTGCATGGGCTTTTGCATAACAAAAAATTAATGTTTAAAGCAAGAAGCTGCATGAAAAACTACGAGGTTGCTTGGAAGATGTCATGGAAAGGAGCCACTTCTAATATAAAGAAATATACTCAATATTCTAAAATATTGAGCTCCAGACTGAGCAGAGATGACGTAGATGCACCTTACAACTGCTGCTGTATTGCTGAATTTAGAGGCACATCATTCAACTCCTTTCGCTAAAGTTCAATCAATCTAGATTCAACGTATATGAGGTCATGCACCGTCGAACTTTCTGTGGAAACAAAGCACTCGCCCGATTTCTACTATGAAACACCAAAAATAATGTTCATTCATCGTGTAAAGCTGATGGCATTCGTTTCCGCGAAACACTATTTCATTCTTGATTGTGTAATGTAATACTTCTTTGAGTGGCGCAATACCTATCGCCGCGGGAAACAGCTTATGCAAGAAATTCAACTGGTGCAAGTCTATACCAATCAGAGTTCATCCGGCTTCCATCTCAAAGCGAGAATGTGGTTTTTTGGAGCAACCATAATTTGAAGAACGTTGATTGCTGTAATATAATTGACCAGAATAATTTAAACAAATAAAGATGACGGGATCGAGGGCATTACAAAGACAACTATGGGGTAAGTTATGAAAAATCACTCTGCAAAATAGTTATACCTGAGGATATACTGCAGAATTTACAGTCGGACCTAATCGTTACGCTGCTCTACATAATTGTTGGCAAGATCTTACTCAATTGTTTTCAATTTTAGAGAGGTCCCGGCAGTCTTTATAGGAATTCAATCGAATCATTTCAATTACTATCGCCATACTTACATTTAGATGACTCAGTCACATCTCGCTCGGCTGATATTATGGAACGAACTCAATAAATATCCAAAATCTAATACAAAAATTACTCTAACTGAATTTCTGTTTTATTTACATGAGTACACGGGTACGTTGAACTGCTACTGATCATTCATTCATTGGTCGTTCAATCCTAATATTGATTAACTGCAGCCCTCCAACCTTCCCTATCTAATGCAAGGTCCCATACTTCCTGGTATCTCTTCCTGTGTACTTTCCTCTTCATTTGGTACATGAACTTATTCTTAGGCCTTCCTCTGGGGACTTTTCCCTCTAATTTCCTTCGGTTATGTTCTTTACAAACCATTGTATCTCAGAGTGTGTCCAATCCATTTCTTCTAATATTCTCATTTAAATCACAATGGCAAAAAGAAGAATATATGGCCTAATTCATCAATTCATGGAGAAATAGTGATAATCATTTTAGCATTCCCCAACATAATTTTATGTTGGAAGGTATATTACGATAGACATTATATAATCCATGTTAGGACAAAGAATTCGGAATGAAGCTAAAACCTTAGTATGAAATGAACACAGAATCGCATTTAGATACAAATGTTTAATGCCATGCACAGCTTCTTTCAAATGAATAAGTAATCATCAGGTAAATACGTATACCAAAAAGTCTGGTAACTGATGATGACTCTGAGTTAAAACCTGAAGTATCATACCTGGTTATTAAAGTTTGTGAAGTGCTATCTTTGATAAAATAAATACCGTTTTGCGTAACATGGTAAAACTGTCTCGTGTTGATAAAATATTTGAGTATTCCACAAAATATTTTTCATAACACTGCGCAACTGGCTTCACACGTTAGAGCATTATCAAGTAGAATGCTGTACTTAATCAATGACCTTACTGAGTCACACTTAATTGTTTATAGGAGTGGGATTCTATTTAATTTCTGAAAGACGAAATTCCATGAAGTCAAACCTGAATCTGTTGAACGACAGTGTTTTGCCCTCGAGATGTCAACGAATTTAAATAGCTAAAAATTAAGTGTTATGTCTCAAGTTTTGGTGTGAATAATATCTACCAACAGGGCACTATATTCCATCCATTGGTAATAATGGAGCTTTCAGTAAAAGACCTCCCTAATTAGACATAACAGCTAAAATTAAGAGCTAAACAAAGAACTAAACAACACCAGGCGGGGTCGAGAATAACGCCTTATGTATTTTGTTATCACCTTCTCGAGATTGAACTTAAGTTAAGGTATTTAAATGAAGATATACTGAATATTAAACACCCAATCAAGCAAGAACTGCGTTTAGCTTTCCTAGCTCGGGCAATAATTTATTCAGCCTAATTTATGAAAAGGAGCGTAGCAACTTTGCATAAGGATTTTAGTAAGTAATATAAAAAAGGAAAATTCGCTAAAGCAATTTTCGTGAAGGAAACAGTGTCAGTACTGCGGTAAAATTTTACATCCAGTTAAATGAACATCGCAAGCAATTATGAGATTGAGTATATCGTTTTTCGTAGTAGATATTTACCCGTACCAGTAAAGATGGAAATAAGTACGAGTCTATATTTAAATTTTTTTAGTGATCCAGATACCGAAATATCCATTGATATAGACGCAGGACAGTGAAAAATACAAAAAGTTCCACAATATAGGTATATAATTAATTTTGGATTCATAATTGAAACTCCCTTCGCGAACTATCGTTCATTTTCGCTTTGCAGGCGGGACGCGGTGAAGGCATTAATTCCATGAGGCCGCTTGCTCTAGCATCTGTCCTTCCCCCAGTATTCTCCACCCTTTCCAGCTCTTGTTTTTTCTGAGAATAGTATTCCGCCAAATGACCTCTCTCAGCCATCCTCAAACAATTTCGCACGCCCAGATCTAATGGGCAACCAGTACTGTTCCCATTCAACTGCCGGCAGAATATAGTCCCAAGTCTGAACATGCGCCCCCTGATTCATGAGCCCACCCACGTACCAAAGAGCAAAAGATTCAAACGGCTGGCACCTTGTGTTCGGTCTCCTCTTTGAACCAAGGGAGACATGTTCGACTCCACAGGGGTTGAACGCGGTGAAAGACAACGGCGGAGACTTCAACGGCTGAAACTGCGTTGGCTGAGACTTCAACGCATGGATTCCCCCCTTTTCTTTCTGCTCTGCTTCTCAAAAAGAGAAGTAGGTTCTCTCGGAAGCGGTAAGTTGGGAAGACGGTGGAAACAAAGATGAAAAGGACGAAGTGGCGGGGGTCGTATGGAAAGGAATTGGTGAGGATGAAGGGGGGTCCCCCTGTGTCTTGCCTAATGGTTAGATTGCTCATTCCCCTGGCTGTCAGCGGCAAGGCCACCACATTGTCCTCTCCACTCTCAAGTCGCTTCAAAACGAGCTCTCACTCCGTCCTTACCTTCCTATCTCTTCCTCTCTCTCCTTTTTCCTTCCCTCCCACCCTTCAGTCTTCGCCTCCCTCTACTGTCTTAAGGGAAGCATAACCAGCGAGAAGGAAAATACCTGGGTGTCATTAGGGTAATGACGCCGTTAGTCTTTCACCCGTGAGATCAGGCGTTAGAATCCCTCGAAAGAGCGTGAGGGAAAATGAAGGGCGGTAAATTGGGCAGGAGGTCAAAAAAAGATGAAGAGAATGACTAGTAATTATGCATGACATAGGCATGCGATGAGCTCACAGCACTAAGTTCTGCGTACATGCTACTTCATGAGATTGAGGATGTATGTCAAGTTCTGTTGGTCCGGTCCCTGGAAAATCTGATGATAGGCTCAGTCAGAAGCCTATCGGGATTCCGGGGACATACGGGCCAACAGAATCGTCGGGCAGCAAAAAAAAAACTACTAGAAACTGTTTAGAAGTGTTGTTCCAAAGGATGAGAGCTGGTACGCCTGTTGAGATTTAAAAAAACAAAAATTTCGGAGTATTTAATACCGAGAACAAAAACAAAGCCATCACAGTAATATTCGATATCCTGTGAGAGAATTTATTACAAATTCAATATGAAAAATGAAATATGAGAAAAATAAGGACAAAGGTAAACTGTAAGATGAAGATATCTGAATGCAAAGCTGAAGCAAAGATGAAGAGATCTAAATATTTACACCATACATACATCTGGAATATACCTTAGAAAGTGCATTCCACTGATCAGTAGAGAAGGCATACCAAAAGTATATAATGTGAGCAAAATTCTAGTTAAAAGACCGTTACAACTATCCATAAGAAACTAATTTTTATCCACATAACCTCATTAAATGACAATAAATGGCATTATTTTCCATTTTCATTTCAAAATCTTATCCTGACTATATTCGGCACAACCTTTTCGAGTAGTTCAAAATGATCCAGTCTCTTTTATACTTCATAAATGGTCAATAATTACGCATCTATAGCGTAGGTGTCTTACTATAGATGAGTTATCTCCCTAAGAAATAGTTATCTGAAACTGAGAAAGAACAGCTAATCAGTAATCACCAGCTCATAGATGTTCCACTTGATCCTTGAAGTCTTGTTTCAAGTGTCATCAACTTAATCCGTAAAAGCTTGGTGTTCTCGGCCGAATAACCAAACTTGGTGATGATTCCTCGTTTATAAGAGCTATTTTTGCTTAATGGTAAATTAGTACCTGTATTAAGTAAAATGTTCTATCGTGAGAATTTGTTATTAATGTATCATTTACTGTTCTACATATACATCTACATAATACCCCGCGAGCCGCCGCATGGGCGTGTGGCAGGGGGTGTTAGGTCACCAGCCGTGTAAAGGTGTAAGTTTTTTGGAGATAAAATGGTGACACGAATTATAGGAGTGTATTTAGAGAGCTTAATTTTTATTGTGATCGCTTATTGTTTGCAGAAAGAACGAGTTTATGTACCTATCTGTTCGGCAGTGTATCTCTCTCATTTTATCGCGTCTGTCTGACTTGGATATGTAGTGAGACGTAATGATAATATTTTCTGTATCGCTCGGAATAAACATCAGTTCTGAATTTCTCAAGCAACCTAAGCCTAGCGTGTAGCCTCCGAGTCTCAAGGGGCTACCACCTTAATCCCTCTAAAAGCTGTGGGGCACTATATGTTCGCTCGTAGCGGTTTTTAACGAAGAGCGCTGCTTTCCATTGTATTTTATTATTATTTTTGGTTAAATACATTTGACCAGGGTCCCAAATGCTCGCGGCGTATTCGAGGTGTGGCCTAACCACAGCAAAGTACCATCTCTCTTTGACTTTTTCATCTGAAGGCCTTCCTTTTATACGTTTTACAAAACCTAGTTTCTATAATGCTGCGCCACATATGTTTTGTATGTGTAATCCCCATGATACATCAGATGTTAAGGTAATTTCAAGATATTTGACAGTATTTGAAGATTTTATGTTTACTCCACCCACAGTATAGGTATGGCATTTTTGTGATGACTTTCGCAGGAAGTGGACTGTGGTGCATTTGCTGATATTTAATTCTAACCCCCACTCCTGGCACCACGAATGAACGTTGTTAAGGTCCGATGACAGAGCTTCAAAGTCCGCGTCTTCATTCATTTCATGGTAGATAACTGTATCGTCCTCAAATAATCTTAATATACTGCTGACTCTAGAACTTAGGTCATTAATATAAATAATGAATAAAAGAGGGCCGATCACACTTTCCTGAGGAATCCCGGTTTTTTCTGGAAGTTTCGTAGAGTAGCGCGCATTATTTTCTTCGTTTTTGAGCGTTGAGCAATGTATATTTTTCTCACCGCAAGCTCCGTTGTTTTGTTACTTAATTCAATAGAATTGTTAAATAGATTGTGTAGTTGCCTTTTTCTCCTGAGCTCCCGCCTTATTTCATGGTTATACCAACGCGGTTCTTTACTCTCCCGTTTGAATTTGTATGGAATATACTCATCAATTTCTTTACGTAGTAACGCCAAAAAATATCTCCATGATACTTCGATGCTCTCGTCCTTCATTGTGGCTACGAATATCGCGAATGAAGCTTCTAACGTCTCTCTGAATTTTCTGTAGTCGCATTTTTCAAATAAGTTGCCTTTAAGTTTGGGTTTTACAGGTTGGGTGTTACGACAGTGCAGACTGAAAACAAAAATAGAGCTAACATAATAAATACTAATGAGTTATTCTTCACATGCAATATCATGCTCTCGAGATACTGGCAATAAAATCCGTTGGATTATCTATTCTACAAAATTTATCGCTGAAATAAGACCTTCGGGTTTGAATTTGGCCCGTGAAATCATAAACTCTCTTGATGTAGTAAACTCCTGTTTTGGGCATTAGAAAAATATTCTTAAGTGGAATTAGATTAAACTCTTAAGTTTCGATTGAATGCCGTGGCTGGGTTGTTTCAATAGACAGAATTTATAGGACGAGGGGGAAACGATTTTAATGTCTTTTCTGTGTCATTTTTAAAACTTTTTTCAATCAAATTTTGCTTATGGACCTATAATATTGAACATTAATCCGAGTTTTTTACAGCCTTAAATAGGTAATTTTCACTTGGAGGATTTGCCATGAAGACGACCTCATCCACTGAGTACAGAATTTCATCCGGATTGCCGAGTCATCTCCATCTCTTTTTGGTCCACGGCACAACGCTGGCTACCAATCCATCAGCATTTGTATTGGTGACTCCTTCGGTGAAGATCTCCCCCTTGCAGTTAAAAACTATAAGTTCTCCCTTCATGAAGATGCTTTCTTGAGTACCCGAGCAGTCGGTGCTTTAGAGTGAGGATTTCAAAGTGCTGCCGGTTTCGAATTGTTCGGATTAATTTTCGCTAAATTGAAAAATTGGCTCACATTCTACTTCAAAGTTAATGATTGTATCTTTGGCATCCTTTGACTTAAATTTACACCGATAGCATGACAAAATGTTTGAAAGATGAATTTGCAAATTTTGGCTGTAACAGAGTCGCGCCGCAAAACCTCGGCTTTTCATTAACTTGCACAAATACTGAACAGTACACGTTAAAAAAAACGTCATTTCACACCATACTGCAGTGGACACATCTAAATAATTGACACAAAATTGCCCGAATCAGCTCGCTCGTTGTTTTACCACTCTTCACAGATCAATGTCGCTTGAATTTCGCCGGCATTGCAAACCTGGGTTTCCACGTGCATGCGGTTGGTGTGAACAAAGAGTCGTAGTAGCTTCGGAAGGTGGCAATTTGGTATGTAAATTCAATCACCCTAGAGGTACTATAATGTTCTTACAATACTCTGTCGTAACATACGGCCTCCAGGTCATCCGGTGATGTCACAAGCTGCTCTTGTTCTCTTACATTCACAGCGGGGGATTTTAAATATAAAAATAGAGCTTGTATCACATAGTGACCTTCCTAGTCACAAAAACCCCTTAAAGTGTTGCTAATAAAGACCAAAGCAATAATTTATGACATAATTATGAAAATAACAACATAATCGAAGCATAAAATGTAATATGTATGAACGTACCAATCACAATTAGCCTCATGATTATAAAATTCTGGCATTAATTTAATTGAAACAGCACGTGGAATGAGAGGATTAAATCACATAATTGACCCCTAATCTTATTTCAAAATATCACAATTATATGTTAGCCATGAGCACAAAAATAAAGAATAAAATCTCTTAGAGTATATTCCACGCTATTAAAAAACAGAAAACCGACTTAGTTTTCGACAACGTATGCCATATTCAAGGTTGAGGGTAGGTTATACACTAAGAGTAATTATTCTTTATCATAGAGATACAATTATTTCATAAAATGATGCCTTTTTTGCTGAAATTTAGCCATGAATATGTAGGGTATTTATCTCCTCCCTAAGAGGAGTTGCTATTCCGCACGCACGTAAAAAAAACGAAGAACGCTGTGCATTCTGCTCCGCCATTTGTGTTCATCGAGTTTAACATGCCTGAATTTGTCAAAAATAATGAATAACAATAAAATAAAAAATAATCAATAATATTTTTTTAAATATCAAAAATAATCAGTAATATATTAAAACTTCATGCATTCCGTATCTCTTCAACTGTGAAGTAAATACCATCTCATCCCAACGTAAACTCCTACTAACCGCGGTCATTAACGATTTGATGAAGTAAACTTAGTCGATGGCAGCCCCGAAATAATCATTATCATACGTTGATAATATCGGCGCAAGCAACGACGTTTGCTTACGACATCAATTTTGCGGAAATCGGAAGCAACAGCAAAGCCTATTCAACAGGACCAGAATTTGAATCCATTTTTTATAATCATGGTTTTAACATTCATCGCATTCTTCGACGAATACTAACAATATATCATGCAATACACAGCCTAAGAATTCATACCTCGGAGTAGTTCTTTAATATTTTTACGGCAATTGAACCGATACTATGGAGAGAAAATGAGATGAAAACGAAATATTTAGGTTCAGATGGGTTAGATTTTAAGATTATTTCACGCTCAATAACTTGATGAACGAGTATTAATATATATGATAGTGAAATCAAGGAAGTCGTCCATTCGAAACAGGATGCCAATTTGGTAGCATATTACTCCAACCTTGAAATGCCTCGAACCCCCTGGTCATTGAAGCTAACGAGGCATGATATGAGTGTCAAGATGAAACACCGACCGGAGAAGGATCTGGTCGAGGCAAACGGAGATATATCAGGCTCCGGAATAGTTCAGATGAAAGGGACGGGCATTGCACTCCATAGGACCTCCCACACTTACGGTATGTCAAAGTTTTCCTCTCATGCCCCTCTTACCCGCCATCTCTTCATCACCTTAAGCTGATCGCTATCCACGATTAGGGGGCAAACACAGAACGGCTCTTTAAGAGCTGGGAAGCTTGGACAGGGCTAGTAAAATAGGGTGGCTAAGGATTCGCGGTCAGGTTAGGGTGGGGGCAAAACGGTGGTCACGGACGAGATGAAAGTAAGACAGTTGTGTATTGGATTCAAAAGAGTGGACTAGTAGCGGGCCGTACAATTTGCAAATTTTCTAAATTTTCACCAGCACATTTAGCACACAAGTAAGTTTGGCTTTCCCCTGCGGTTCGCGCAGTTATTATTAAAACTGAGGAATAATGATAGGCAGTAAAAGCGCAATTATTTCAGCATAACATTTGCACGCTGCATTGAGTTTCAAGTAGTTTTGTGGAATTTTGAAAGCTTCCTAAAAATCACTTAAATAGTGGGATATGGTTATAAGTTCTAAGCAATATATACCTTTTGCCTAGCGTGTACGTTACCTGCAGACATGCGCACTTAGGGTTTGCACCGTCAAAGCATAATGATGAATAGAACAAATTTATTTAATGCATTGACTCTAATAACGCAAATATTACACAGCATTCTATTTTAGGTTATTTTATTAGAAATATTTCTGAGCAGTTCATTAGCAATATAAAGTGTAAATTTTATGACCATTGACTTTACAAAGCGTAAACTCACTACAAATGAATCGTTCTTGCCACCCTCTGTCAAGTACAAAGAAATATTCGTTATAAATACGCGTCAACTACATGTAAATGCATAAAAAATCGATGCAAATGAATGAGAATTCACCAAAGTTTAAAGAAGGTAATACAGAACTGTTTTTAGAACTGACATATAGCATTTTTATGACAAAAAATCACTGGGAATGGCATTACGAAAATATATATATATCTCTGGTTTGCCCAGTCAAATTTGATATTCGCATATGTCAACTCAGATTAGAGGACGTCATGTCTTTAGGTACATGTCAATGGTGCATGTTTGGTGATCTTCACCCCCTGTCACACACCCTCGTGGTGGCTCGCAGGGTATTACGTAGACGTAGGTAATCATTTCCCACCCATAACTTTTTAATTTTCATTGCGTCAACGCGCTCGTAATATTTACAGCAATGGCTAACATGGTGAATGCCCCTTACAGCAAATCGAAATCAGCCATCTACCTTCTTCCTTCCGTTCTCCATCCATGCTGCGAAACGTTCCGTGAAGGAAATCCTCCTTAATAAATCGGCCTCATATTTCGTCGGCAGAGGAAAATGAAAAGGAACATGGGGACCGACGGGGAACTGAGCTTCGGGTTAATATTTCCGGTGGAATCTAAGGAGAGTGGAATCGGTCGAAAATTAAAGGAAAGAACAGAGAGGCGGGCGGATCTGAAGAGGACGACAATGTGGAAGAACCTCCGTCTCCCACACCACTACTACGATGGGGGAGACCGGATGAAGTTACCCAGGTCCTCGATGGGGGAAATTAAAAAAAAAGAAACAAAAAAGTGGAAGGAAAGACTTTTTGAGTGGGCGAGTGCCTTTTTTCGGGAAACGCTCAGCCCGGATGCACCGTCCGAAGTTCACACGAACTCCCGGAGGTAGGCTTTTCCCGTTTTTCTCGAGATTCCGAGACCCACGAAGGTGTTCCGACACACCTACCTCCACTACCAAAACGCGCTAAAGACAGGTAAATAGGTGAGCGAAGGAGAGGAAGAGGTGTGGGCGGTTGGCTTGTGGGGGTGATGGTGGTTTGAAGTGGTAGGGACGGCTGCGGAACCATCGGGGGAGGGAGAGATGGAGGCGAGGGTGGTGCCGAAGAACGGGATAAGGGAAGCGGGAGCGGCGAAGGTAAAGAGGAATGATGGTCTCACGGGAGGGGAAAAAAACAAACTTTGGTCTCGGAAACTACCTCATTTCTTCTGCTCTTCCCCCTTCTTCTCCCTCCCTCCCCTTCGCCAACTGAGCACCGGCCTTTCATCTCTCCGTGCATGAGACCACCCTCCGCCTCTCCTTTCCCTTTCCTTCTCCTCCATCCTTGTAAGTATCCCCTATCCGAACCCTCCTTCTGACTCTCTCCCTCTTTCTCCTCGTTCCCTCTATATTTTCCCTCCTTCACTCACTCACCCTCGCCCCTCATTAATATTTTGCCGATGAGGTTCCCGCGAAAACGATGCGGTGGGCCTCCCATTACCCCCTCCCTCCCTTCCTGCCTGCCCGCACGTCTTCTCCTTTGACCGCCGCCCCGAAGTTGGAGGAGGAGAGGAGAGAGAACGCCAAACCAACGCTCTCCAACTCTCTCACCTCTCCGAAAACCCTCTCATTGCTTCCTCCACCTCTCTTTTCCTATCGTGTCTGCTCTCCGACGTTTCCCCCCTCAGCCTCCTCTTTCCCACTCGCTTCCAGCAGGCCGAAGCAGCTTTCCGCTCTATTCCAGCCTTCTAGGTTAAAAAATAGCCATTTGGGACTAACAAGTCGATCCGACAGGGGTCGTGTTCCAGCTCAAGTGTTCCAAACTGGGAATTTTTATCATGAAGGTGCTTCAGCCTGAACGAAGTCGGCTAACGCTTGCTGAATCGAACCGAAAATGACGTCAGTACGAAGCTGTGGTCGCAGACGCCAAAGTCCAAAGAGAGTGTGACAACCACCTAGGTCAATGCACTAATCACGAATCTCTCAGAATTGGGTCTCATGGATTAAAAACTGCTTAACATGCATATTTCTACTGCTCCTGAAAGTTTATTTAACTTTTTCACGGTCATTTTTACCATGAAGCACGTACTACTTGATATACATCTACGTAATACCCTGCGAGCCACCACGAAGGTGTGTGGCAGGGGGTGAAGATCACCAAACATGCACTAGTGACATGCAAATAGGATATTTAAGGGAGACATGCGCGATAATAGGGTCACATACATTACATGGTTAGTAACTACATAATAAGATAGGGATTATTGGTTGTTATTACATGCATCATGCGCTACAGACTACTCTAGCTATATTTCACCTACCTATCCCTTTGCTACGCTGCCTATTGTTCTCTCATATGGTACGCGGGAAAAATGACATTTAAATCTATCGGTACGACAATCTATCTCTCTAATCTGGTTAATATGATCAAACCTAGCATAATACGCAGGGCTTCTCAATATATATCTAAAGTCATCTGTGAACAAATCGGTTTCGAATTTACTTAAAAGGTTTAACCTAAATTTTAACCTGCCTTCTGATAGTAATTCCCATCCTAGTTTTTCTATGAAACTCGTAACACTTATACAATTATCATAACGGCCTTTAACAAATCTAGCTCTCCTTTGCACACGCTCTAATTCTTTCATCGTACCTTCCTCGTACGGATCCCATATACTAGCGGCATATTCTAAATGAGGCCTGACAAGTGTAAAATAGCTTCTTTCTCGTACTCTCTCATTGCATTTGCCTAGAACCCTTTTTACGAATCCTAATCTACGGTTTGCTACACTAGTTATTTCCCTGATGTGTTTCCCTTATGACATGTGATGGTGACGCCTAAGTATTTAATAGATTCTACGTTAGATATTTTCTTTTCTTTGATGCAGTAATTATTCCGGGGAAAGCCATTCTCTTTCCAAAAATTCATTATCGCGCATTTCTTCAAATTTAATTCTAGCTGCCAACTATCACACCAATCATCAATCGCATCTAAGTCCTTAGCTAAAGACTGGATGTCCTCTTCATTTCTAATTTCCTTATACACTACTGCATCATCGGAAAAAAGACGGAGCTTGCTATTTTTTACTACTGTATTCAAGTCATTTACGTAGAGAAGAAACAAAATTGGACCAATCACGCTTCCCTGGGGAACACCTGATGTAACTTTTCCTTCACCTGAGCTGACACCATCTAATGCCACCCTTTGAACGCGTTCATGTTAGAAGTCTCCTATCCAGCCTACTATATTACTGTCTATCCCGTATGATGATAACTTCGCGAGTTACTTACAGTGGGGAACCTTGTCAAACGCTTTCATAAAGTCAAGAAACGCTGCGTCTACCTGCACGTTACCTTCTCCGGAAACTAAAATATCATGAACAAAAAGACCTAATTGAGTTTCGCAAGACCGTCCCTTTCTGAGCCCATGCTGGTTTTTATCAATAAATCCTGGCTGCCGAGGTGTCCCATTATTGATGCAACTATTATGTGCCCTATAATTTTACATGATAGTGACGTTAGTGATATTGGTCTATAATTACATGGCTGTTCCCTATCGCCACTTTTAAAAATTGGGGTCACGTTTGCTATCTTCCAGTCCTTGGGAACCGCGCGTTCTTCGAGGGATTTGTTATATATTAATTTAAGATACGGAGCCATTTGGAGAGCTAATTATTTATACACACGAGCTGGAATTTCATCATGACCTAAGGACTTGTTCGGGCTAATGTTATTTAGTAAGGTTACGATTCCGCTACAAGATATATCAATCGGAGGCATTGGTTGCTGAAATCGGTCTGGTATGGTTTCGTTCAACTACGCTTAGATTGATTAAAAACGCTCTGAAAAAAATAATTCAACAAATTAGCCTTATCTAAACTGGAAGTTGCTATTTCGCCTCTATCGTTTTTCAAGGAATTAACTGTTGACTTTTTAGTTCCCTGTACTTCCCTAACATATGACCAAAATGCTTTCGGATTTCCTTCTAGTTGTTCTCCCAGTACTTTTCTCTTGAATTCTTGAATTTTCTCTTGAATTCTCTTGCATAATCCCAGGCTTTGGTAAGTCATTTACCGCACGGGAATTCTCTGTGACCGAACATTCAAAAATACGTGTAAGTTAACCGACTATATTATACCTATACTTATGAAATAAAATGCCACAGCCGATTAATAAAAAACAGAATCCGTGCTTTACACCGCTCTGTTTCATATTGCAAAACATACTTTATAGCTTAAGAGCCATTTTCAGAAACAACGCGAGGTGTGGAAAGTACGGAGTTTTTTTTACCGTTGGAAAATACTATTTCAACGAGTGAAGCCAAATACGGTTGACTTTTGAAGAGCCCTATCGTCAATTAAGTCTTTGACTAGCACATTGAAGTCCGACAGGGGTACTAGACGAAGACGTGGGGGGCATTCTGAGGGACAAAGGGGGTGGAGCCAGGGGCGTGCTGGGGATATATGCCCAGGGTTTCGGTGGCGAGAGGGAGAGAAGAGATCAGGGGGAGGGAAAGGTGGCAATGCTGGCGGGCGAGTGAGAGGTGGTCCCGAAAACCCGTGAAAGTCAGTGGGTTCACCTTTGTAAAGAGGCGTGTCGACTGGACTCCATAAGTTCCTCCTCTTTATATCCTCCTTTAGAGGCTCACTCATAAGGGAAAAGCACACAAGGGCACACACAAGCCCTCGGCGGCGGGAGGGCGGAGGGAGGCTGGAGTGTGTGAGGAGAGGGGGGGGGCATTTATGAAGAGGCAAAAAGAGTTTTGTTAAAAGGAGCTCTAAGGGAGGGGGAAGAGTAGGTGTTCCCTGGAAGTTGTTCCCGCGGAGAAGAGGCGGGGGGCTGTGGGAAAAAAGAGAGCTTGGAATACGACGCCCCTTCTCACCCTTGTTCCTCCTTTCTCACACACATACACACGTAGGCACGCATTCGCCGCCGCTTCTCCGAGGAGCCCGCTCCCCTACAGCCAGCCCCGCTCCCCCTTTTTCACCCAAGATTAAAAGGACTAAACAAATTCACTCTCTTCCTCTAACACGAAGGAAATGAACAAAAGTTGACCGCTCTCTTTCCTCGCCTTGTGTTAGCGGCCGCCACCGCCGCTGTGTTGTGTGCTGCCCATCCTGCCGCCGCCGCCGCCGAAAGGTGCAACGGCACGGACCCCTGGCACTCTCTCGCCACCACACCCGTCACCCTGCCACTCCTAACCCCCCTGCTATTTTTTTTAGCCGTCCTCGGAGTCCCGCAGCTTCCGAGAGCTATGTATTCCTCACTGTTTTCAAGAGCAAGGAGCGGTTTGGTTACGTCGATGTCTTCTCTTTCAAGGCGATCGGACGGAGACATAAGAGAGGGTCATTACACTGATGTTAGGTGCTCGATGGATATTGTGAACCCATGGTATTTGGGTTCTTACCACGTTAGTAAGGTACCCTTGAGCCTGAAAGGTCAAAGGACCGTGAAGAACTTGGAAAGATATGGTAGATATGCCCAAAGAATCTCTCCTTCTACTCAGTAACCGTACCTCTCTTTGCCCATACACATTACTTAATTAGAAATATGGTTAATACGGTGAATCTAACCAACTTGCTTTCACAGATTTCCCGTTTTACTACAGTAGGGAATTTTAGTACAGTAGGAAAGTTTAGTACAGTACCTCTTAAGAATATAAAGGAATTGCTGTAAAGTATTCCAAGCAACTGCAGCAGTACCGTAGTTAACATTGACATAAGGAAGCAACTCGAAGAAAGAGCGCTAATCAAGGGAGAATATGGGTATTCTGTTTTATAGAAACTTAGGAACTGTTATGAGTAAATTATTCCCGGCATGCGGTCACGGTCATATCCACGGTTAATCATGAAAGGTTGTAGCATTGTGACATAGTCACTTCACCGCTTATACGCCTGGAATGTAAATTTCAGCAATGTCCTATCCTCTAAATAAACTCGCTTGCGCATAAGTCCAGGTAAACTTCAATATCCACCGATGCCGTATTGCCGTCTTTCATCGAGACCCGCCATTTTCAAATTCGTATTTCAACCATCTTCACCGTTCCCGCACATTTATAATGCCAGTACCCAGCACTACGCCAGTAAATCTATCGTGGGACCACAAATTACCGACGTTAACACAAACTTTTGTTCGCACGGTGAGGTTTTTTGCTATTAGCGTCGAAATTCGAGAGTAGACAGCTTGTAATGAAAACGAAGCATACGCAGCGTAACTCAATTATACAGCGTAATTTTGATGATACTTCAGATGGAACCCTGCAAGCTTCTGAAATTTACAACGCTGAGTTAATCAGCGATAAAAGCCATATTCTGAAAACAACCATGAAACAAAGAAATGACTAGTTTAAATCCCATAGTCAATTTTTGATATATGTGACTTAAATACTCGTACAAGCGAAGATGTAAGCTTTTCCCCGTTAAGGGACAATTATAGGTACCCAAAAGCTCTACTGCACAATTGCACTTTAGTGATGATCTAAATAACACTGGAGAAGATTATAATCCATAGCTTTACATGTAATTGAGCGGAAAAGCGGATCTTGAAGAGCAGAGATGAAAATAGTGGACGAGATTGAGACTTTGGCCCGAAAAAACATGAAAAAGTGCTATGGACAATATGGGTGATATGGTCTAAAGCTCGAGAGGAGAGGAAAGACAAGGAAGTTTATGCATAATATTTACCAGTTAGAGAGAGAAGGTAAATATGGAAAGATAGTTTTTTAGAATATCAAGTAAAAAGATGGGAGGTAAAATAAAAAAAGAGAAAGATGAAGTCTTTGTTGGTAAGATGAATAATAGGGGACAAGATGCGGAGAGAGTTATCGTGGTGATATTGAGGCATTGGGGGTGTGGCAAAAGATGGAGCAATTAGCAAAGGTACTCGGTTTAATTGATCATAAAGTTACGAGATAATTTATCTTTTTTTGTTTTCAATTATGCAGCTTTTTAAGCCGATTTTCATAGTTTTTTTATTTCATCCTGAAAGTATTGAATTTTGAGCTTCGGTACTTTGAAATCACGATTTAGAGGAATGCTATGAGCACTTCTCTTGATTCATTATCGTGTTGCTCAGAACGAATGAACATAGACCTACGCGGTAGACTCTAAGGGAACAATCTCACTCAGCGAAATCCTTGACAAATAAACTGAGAAACATGAGTCAGGCTACGTCTAAGTTTCATGGCACGTAGGACATATTTGCTGCACCCAGAGGCTTCAAGTAGCAAACAACTACATCAAAGATAACCTATTTCGTTAAATTAATGAACAATTAATTTTGGAAAATAATTATACAGCATCTCCCATGCAATTGACAGTGGTTTAGTGGTTTTATAATAAATCCTATTAGTGTAGTAAGCAGTATTT
The DNA here is from genome assembly GCA_963169105.1 of Ceriagrion tenellum. Taxonomy (NCBI): domain Eukaryota; kingdom Metazoa; phylum Arthropoda; class Insecta; order Odonata; family Coenagrionidae; genus Ceriagrion; species Ceriagrion tenellum. The sequence continues at coordinate 40,863,810 of OY720636.1, read as the reverse complement.
TTAGTCACACGGCTAGTAAGAGAGCTAGAAAACATAATTCATTTTATTGGAAAATCGAAAATAGCCATACTCCTCAAGTTATATGAAGATTGATGTTTCACCCCAATAAAAGAGTATAATTGGAAAAAAAGCGGATTAATCGCTCAGTTAAAGCCTTTACCAAGGTATAAAGGTACATATGTATTTACCTAGGTATATATAGGTTATATGCACAATTTCTCCAGTTCGGACACTTTTCCGCTTAAGTACCGATACGCGCCTGTTAACGGTTTCGAAAAACACGATTACGGAAGGAAACCAAGAAAGTACGTTTGAAGTGATATAAATTACCAATGTGATTAAAAATATATGGGGTATTAAATGAGAGAAGTACTTCCAAATGGTTCGCAAACCCAAAACATGCGGGAATAATTGCTGCCGTCATATTCAAAAAAAGTGGAGATGCGGGTTGAAATATCTCCAATCAGGAATTGAGAAAAAATATTAAATACATCTAAAAAGCGAATATGGATTTAACTCTCACTTAATACATAATGTCCGCGGTAATTTTAAAGACATATGTAGGAGAAGAATTTATAACGTCAAACCTGAAGATATGCAGTTAAAAAGGTACACATATGGAAAAATATTTAAACGGCAGTCCCCAATGAAATGCGGACCGAAAAACACACAAAACTGAGGCAAGCACATATTGAGGCATTTGGGAAAAATTATTATGTATTGAAATTTGGGACCGAAAGATGAATTGATAGAAGAAAAATATTGTTATAAAGAGAGGTGGAGAAGCTAGATATTAATGCCATTATAGTCAGATTTGAAAGGTCAGAGGGAAGTGCATTGGAAATATTCGTACTTATGCTGGATCTCTGGTACCCGCGGCGTAGATTTCTGACTGATGATAACGGATAATGATTGAAGAAGGAAAATACCCCACTTTGCTGCATTCTACCGGCGTCGTTCAGAATATTATTCGATGACGTGTTCTTATGAAGCTCTTGATATTCATAATGTGGTACTTAACTGAAGTTGCCAGTGATAAACGGCAAGAGAAGAATGCATATGTCATAACACGAGTATGTAACTTCCTAGAAGTGAAATATCTGTAATGCTTATACTAATGCCGTTTGAATACCTCCCATATGAATGGACTTGTTCTAATGAGATAATTTCAGTAAAATAGTGATATTAGAAAGAGTTCATAAGATAAATGTGGGAGCAGATTTTCATTAGTGTTAGTTAACTAGACATCGGTCAGTCAAGAAAATGAGAACATGTTCCGCTGCAAATTCCATTCTCAATCAACAGGAAATACACTCACCATGAGTAATACTTTCCAAAAGTGACTGGCACTCTCGTGCGGTGCATTAGGGAAAATTAATGAGCGCTCCTTTCCGCACGATTGATGAGCCCATATTTCCGAATCAACTCCGTCATTCCTACTGAAACGTGGCACAAGAAATCTCAAGGGAAACTGCCTTCGCAGTTTTACGAACATTAGTATGTATGTCAACGATATCAAGTAAATGGCAAGATTAGGATCAACATTTTTTCCACGTATAATGGTTTTAAATCTTAAAAAGTTGACGGCATTCTGTACTGTAACCTTCGGCTACCAAAGGGAAAAATCCACAGATTCTCACACAGACACGAATGAAATGAAAACAGTTTTTTAGCCAGTCTTCTGGGCCCACGAATGGGAAAAAAGGTCCCAGCAACAAAAATGGTAATGCGCAACTGATTTCTTGCTTAAATATGGGTATGGTACAGGTATTGAGGAATCACATCGCTCGTCAAGGTTCCTATAAATGACGTGGGATCGGATGATGCACTGTAATCAACGCGCCAGAGTAAGGCTAGGAGACAACATTTCCATAAAAACGGCCCCTAAACCTACGGGATTCGAACGTTGCAGTTGTGTGTAATACTCCAATGTTGCAAAAAATCTTTTATTACACTACGATTCATCTACTCATTGAGAAAGACATTGATGAATTTTATTAGACACTTTTATCATTAAATGCAGTTGCGAAATAATCAAAACTCTCTCTTCTCGCTCCCTATCGGTTTAAATGGCGAGCATCTTTCTCTCAATTCAAAGACGAGCTTATACGCAAGCTCTGTACGCCCTTTGAAAGGGCATATCTTCTATGTTTGAAATTTTGAGCTGTTTATCTATTGAAAGAGGATAGTAATAACTTCAAGTATAAATTTGATAGTAAAATTTAAGATGGCTAATTAATTAGCGCTAAGATAAATAAAAACTCGTAGTAATACCCTTTTTACACGTCGGATTCAATTGCAGCCAGAGTTAGCGAGAGTCGAGTTACAGTATTTGTTCGTCCCATCAAATAATATTTCATAATAACATGAATGTTCGAGACGGTGAGGCAACAACTAAGGAATTTGTCCCTTTTTCTTTTAAAATTACTAGTACAAGTTAGACTAAAAAGACTAAAGCATAATTCCAAATATTTTTAATAGATTGCCTAATAATTAAATGAATTAAAGTGCAATAGGTGGGGCATATAAAAAGTGAAACGATGGTTATTGAATAAAAATTGCGTGTAATTAGGGCTTCATATAAAATTTCTGTATTTTGTAAATGTATTTTTTAATTAAAGCAATACAGTAGATAATATCACTTATGTGTGGAGAAGGCAAAAAAAACTATGTAACACTATATGGTGATTTTAATTTGTATTTGAGAACCTTCTGATGAGCCATAAACAGGCTCAGGACTCTAATTATTTTTCCCTGGTTTTACAAAATGTCCATATGTTTTACTGTTTTTTTGGTGCAAACTGTTTGCATGAGCATCATATTTCTGTTAAACACTTAAATGATAACACATATTGTAATATTATACGCAGATTCTCTGATTAAATTGTATACTTGCGCATTTTGTCATGACTAATGTACCAATTTCAAATGCTCAATAGTTGATTTTTCCAAAATTAATTATCCCAAAACGTTTGTACGGTAGGTGGAACGGCATTGCCAAAATCCACATTGATTGATTAATGGTAGTAAAATTCCATGCCTTTTTACTCCCACCGCATTCCGTTCGTTCACAGTTTAATTTCGAGTGAGCAGTGTCATTAGGAGGTCGACTTTGAATGATAAAATATATGGTAGACACTGAAAAATGCGCGAAAATTCGTAATGCTCTGGTGTCCAAGGGTGGAAACATTTCAGACACCCATGCAATCCGTTGAGCGGTCAAACCGTATGTTATGACACCGCATTCCTAGACCCCTTTATTCTCGGAAAAAAAGGCGGACGAAACCATTGCCTTCCTTTCGGACCTCTCTGTTCCTGTACAGCCAGAAAATTCCGTTCCACCTCTATGGTCCTAATTCTGTCCCACCACCCCTTGTAGCAGTGCAAGGCTGGTCGGGACCTCCGCCATTGATTAAGTGATTACCGAGTAAGTGGACAGCCGAAGCACTTTCCTCTTTCTCTCTTTCTGGGAGACAGACGTTCTTTCTCTTTCACCAGCACACAACTGCCGTGCAGGGCTGCATGAGACAGCCTGACAACAATTCCAACAGAGCTCTCCGCTAATGGCAGCACTCTGGAATGCAACCCGCTTCCCCACCAGCAATCCCAACGAGTCCTACCTAGACCGCCCCCCTCCATACTCCCTCATCCCACCACGTAAGAAAAAAAAGCCACCACACCGACTGACTAAGCCACCCACTGCCCCTCTGGTTTCAAGACTCGCCGAAACAGCCATAGTTCATTCATACCTGGAAGGATCCGCTCTCCCCCTCGGTGCCCCCCACCCTGGGAAACCACCCCCTCACCCACTCTTCGAACCCACCCCACTCGCCCACTCTTCACATACTCCATATTGTGGCAGTATATCTCGGGACTCCAAAAGGTACCGCCGTTGGGAGCGGGGAGAGTGGGGGACCCTCCACAGTTTTTCCATCCACTCAGCCTGACCACCACCCCGCTGAGAACCCCTTCCCCCCGTCCTCCCTCTCGTACCTTTTGCCCCACCCCCATGCCTCCCTCCCGCCCCTCCTTCCTCCTCTCGCCACCTCCCACTCGTCCGAGAGGCACAGCTCACTCACTCACTCCGACGAGAGCCGACGTAAAAAAAATGAGGCCTCTTTACCCCCGGATTCTCCGCCTTGTGCCACTCTCTACCTTTCAAGGATTCCTCTCTCTCTTTCTCCACTCCTATTCCATTTTTCCCTTTCTCTTCCATTCTCAGACTTTTTTCCTTTTTCGCACTCTTCCACTTATTCACACCTCTTTGTCTGATACCTCATCGCTTGCCCCCATCACCTACGACAGTCGTCCGTAAAATCGTTTATTTTATCTACTCGGGACCCTGCAAACCACCTCAATAATGCGTGGCAGAGGGTGAATTTCCACCATTACACTTTAAACTATGAGTGCCTAAAGAAACAGAAACTACGAGCGTTATATGCTTTCCAAATATGACGCAAACATTGCACTAGACTCTACAGATGCTATAAAAACAATGGGTATTAGTGAAAATATTGCAACAATAGCAAAAATACACAGGGATTCAAAATTTGACAGGAAGCATGCGAGGCGTATTGTTAGCGGTAGTTCACATTTTGATACAAAATCATTATATGTACACACCAGGGTTGAAATTCGCTATGAAAAAATCATTTGACTTGACCGGGATTCGAACCCGGATCTCCCAATTGCCAGTCAGGTGTGTTAGCCAGTTACACTTGAAGGAAGGACTCGCCTTGAAGGAAGATGGCTTGGTTGTGTAACTGGTTAACTGGCAATTGGGAGATCCGGGTTCGAATCCCGGTCAAGTCAAATGATTTTTTCATAGCGAATTTCAATCCTGGTGTATATGCACCCGTGCGAGTGACTTCGTACCACATCATTTGTTACAAGCAATGTTTGGAAATTATATGTACATGTAAAAAAGAAACAAATTAGCTGCACACTCTGTAGAAAAATCTAATTACAAAGTCATTATGGTCTTATGTTGTTCACAAAAAATGGCACTTTTAACCTGTCCGTTCAGCTGTCTATTACCCCAATTTTACTCACATGATCTAATCTACCCCGAAGAAAGATGAATTTTGGAAAATATTTTTGGCGTTGTTAGAAGAAATGTCGTTAAAGAACTTATTTTAGCAATTAAGACTTAATGTTTATTGAATCATTGTACTGCCGAGGAATTAAACATTCAAATGATTTAGAAGTAGTGAAGCAGAATGGTCTCATTTGCACTTAAATGCCCATGGAGGAAGGATGCAAAGAATATGATGTGTACTAAGATGAGAGAATGTTGATTGGATCAGACAGAGCTGCTTTTTTTACTCTAGCACTCATATGGGCTTCACTTTTGCCAAAAATGTAGTCAACTGTAAAAACTTTTGGAAAAGTACACGTATGTATTTTGAATATTTACTCTAAATAAATAGAAATATTTTAATAATTTTCATAGTGATTGGAGATTATTGATAAGGTCAACCACAGCTGTTCACCCATTCAGCATCAGCGTATGAAGTGGAGTCAGAAGTAAAGACGAAAAGGAACTCATACCCTTAGCTGAATATGAGTTCACCACGGGGAGCGGGCAATGAAGATAAAGTTTTGGGTAAAATAGCTATGAGCCAAATAAGTGTTCATGCTTGCGATATTTGGTCTTCAACGAAGCTGGGTTAGCAAATATTTTATAGAAATACTTTGTACTTCTTGAGGAAAATGAATGTAGTCAATAAGCTGGTTGAAGGAAAATTTCATTAATGTCGCATGGAAAATGCTTCTCCTGCGAGGAGCCCGGAGAAAATATGATAGAGATCCGTTTATCAACTTTCAAACACTACACATGCTGATTTTTTGAGAATGCAGTAGCTGCGGAGAATTAAGTATCTTATCGTTGGCTCATCATATTAGGGGAAAATAGTTCTGTTTGCAATAAATCGGCAACGGTGATGCAAGTATTAGTGTTCACCCATTTCCTTCTATTCAGGCTCCTGCTCTGCTGTAATCGCTCATTATGAATTATTCCAAATCTCAGCTGTCGCTCGTTCCCGGAACTCTCTTCGTAAGCGGACTACTTCTACTCTTAGACATAGGCTCATGTGCGCTTGGGAGGTCTCAAATCGTGTATTGAGTCACTAGGCGCCTGTTAAGCAATGAGCAATCCTCTATGAAAACTTAAAGAGTACATAATACATTTGCGGGTGACTCCGTAAAAGTGAAACTCCGTGGCTAGTCCCGGATAGCTTAAAATTTGTTACATAATACATGCCTAAAGATTTATCTAATAATTTTAAGCCAATATTTTTCCCTATTCCGGTTTAACTACCCAAGCCTCTACGCTACGGTTTTTCGGAGTTTCTAAACGAACATAGAATTAAACTTCTACTCAGCAAATTCATATTAGAAGAGATTGCTCATTACTATATTAACACTTAACGTAACGGCGTATTTTGCATAAGAATTAATTTCAACATAAGAACAACTTTGAAAAAATCAAATCCCATTAAAGCCTTCTGAATTATACCTGAAAAACAACAGACAAAAATTGAAATTTGCGAGGAAGGCAAAGAATCAAGTTAACAAAACAATTCCTGAGGTAATAGGAAATATATTACGACGGGAAAAGAACAAATTGTGCTCTCACTCACTAATTTTTCAATTTACGTAGGAAGTCTAAAAAACTAGCAAACATAAGCGCAGCCATGCGCGGAACAATTTTCCTGATCACGATCAGGAAAATAGGTCTCTCCTTGGACGAATTTGCTCTGATTTCAAAAATAGAATAGTACAATATTCATCCCGGTCTCCAGTGGGTGTAATTCATTGTTCAGAAGAACCTCACTAGTTTTGATTTGAAAAGCTTAAGTTTTAATAACTAGCGGCAATTGCATTGCTTATGTACAAGTCTGAAGAATTTGTAATAGTAATCAAATAGAAATATGGAGAAGAGTATTTGAGGCTTACTTATCAATAGAAAGGTGAAATTTGATTAGCATTTTTACTGAAGAACTATTTCCTTTATTTAATACTCTGTCCTCCAGCATTGAGTAAATTTACAGAAAAGGTACCAATTCCTAGAAGGAACAGAAAATTAAGCCCATAACTGAATTTTGCCATAGTGTTCTAGAAAATAATTGGCTAAATATAATATACTAGAGTACTTGATGAGGCCAAAGAAATAGAAATGACACTTCACTGATTGAAGTTCGTTGGTACTAGTAGTTGAATATATAGTGATCAGTGACACATGAACTAATGCAGGAAAGTAAGATTTTCCAACAACATATTTGGTTGTAATTGGCTAAAAAGACATAGGAACTGATTTTACAAGACACACATCTACCTCCGGAGAGTAAAAATGTAGTTACATCACGGGGTTGTGAAGAAAGATATGTTAAGGTAGCTTGCACACAGGACGGAGGAGGAAGCTTTGTGGGGTAAAGGACGATAAGTTAAATCGTGTAGACTGCACGTGAGTGGCAAAGATGGCAGGGCCCGAAGTGAGATATATAGTTTGCTTAATTTCAATCCATTTTATAGTTCGTATTACCACCCCCTGCCACACACCCTTTGGGTGGCTTGCAGGGTATGACGTAGATGTAGATGTATTACAAAACATGTGATGCATAAATTGTGAATAGCCACAGAGAACAAAAAGGGTGGATACTAAAAAATGGGCGTAGTTTTACGATCACGGGATCTCGGATAACGCGGGAAGAGTCAGCAACATAAATATTTCAGGTAACTTAAGAAATAAAGAGGCGCGGAAGAGAAAGTTACCCATCTTCACCGCTTGCCAATAGAGCACAACAAATAATTTCCATACAGGATGCATTAGCCTGCTCTTTCCTCATCACGTCATCACCGTGCACGCCCGTGTTTGAATACTTTAACCGAAAGAATTAACAGCAGAATCACCTGAAATGCATCTCACTCGACTGAAATACCGATAAAAACGTGACCAATAGATAGGAAACGTAGATGAATTTTGAATTTAAAAGCATGACAACCTTCATATCTATCATTTTACGATACATAATTCTCGTTTATATGTATAAAATAATTTTAGAGTCTGTAAATTAAGCTCATGTCACCTGTGAGCCAAGAGAGGCATAATCAGCCTCCTTTCTGGCGTCAGAAGAAGTATTTACAATTAATGCAATAGTATGTCTACCATATAGTTAACCATTTTATTGCTTACTGGAATCATGCAGCAAGTGAAAGATTTGATAAACTTGGTGGATAGTTGACACTCCAAAAGATCAATAGCGTTCCGCTTGAAGTATGTGCATTTTGCTTACGTCAAACTAATTATAGTTTAAAATTCATGGAGTTTATTTGAGATACAGTGTTCCTGGTTTATAATATCGGCTGGATTTTATTCTTAATAGCCAGAGTAACCATCAGGGTGTGACTGACTTAGAGAAAGTTCTTCAACATATTCACAGATTAGATGAAATTGAATTATTTGAAGCCGCATCATAATCAAAGCAAATCCAGATATGGCTATCCTATTCAGTGCACATTTTTACTTAAGACATAAAATTCTCGTGAAGAAAATGATTCATCCATGCAATAGATATAAGAACAAATACTTTCAGATAAGTACCTGTGTAGGAACTTTTCGTCTTTCTACTCAACATTTAAACGTTGTTTATAATGAAGTAATACTGATAGAATTTCGACTTCGAAAGATAGTTACGGTAAATAAACCCTTCAGTTGAAAACAACCCTAATTAGAAGAGTGAAAATGAACGAAGGAGTTGAGCTACAATGAAAAAAATTAGGAACAAGCTATTCAATAATTCCACTGGCGGTTCGAAACGGGTATAAAACTCCAAGTAAGCGTCAAGCAAACAATGGCCCAAGCTAAGTAAGCAGCCCGTTATTTGAGACGTAGGGACATCATTTGGAAGTATTCCTATTGTGTGAGGAAAGTCCAAATAGAGAAGAATAAATGAAAAATGATAAGAGTGGTAAAATGTGAGCAATCGATTTTTGATGGGAACCTCTTCTTCAGAAAATTATCACAGTAATGAGCAAAAGACAAATACTTTGAAAAAAAATGAGGAATAGAAGACTAAAAGTCAAAATTTAGAAAGAATTAATGAAGGGGTTACATTTTGGGAAGTTGTTAACCAAGTTTCTTTCTTTTGATTTTGCTATTGATTATATTAAAATACTTGTAACACAACTATGAAAGATAACTATGCCAGAAACAAATGCCATAATATGTCTCGCAGAGCAGCATATTTCCGATAGAAAAGTAAGGAAGGACTTTAGTGGGAAAAATTTTTTTTCGACCTAAACCTCACTGATGATTAATAGGAAGTAGAGGACACACATCTATACCCACGCCTCTCAAAAACATTCTGTATATTGTGTCGACTAAATATTTTCTCAACTTCAAACTATGGCAAGATACCATGATGGAAAAACAGTACCACTAGCCATTATTTATATAGCATTTAACATTTGAACCAATATACTTCGAAATTTGATCATCTAATGGCTTTGTAAAGATAATCTGTCTACCGACGGGAGACTCAGGCTCAAATCTATGTGAGACCTGTCAGAACACGTCAATTTCGAAGTACACATATGTGTATGTTACAACAAGAGACCCAGGCTCAAATCTGCATGAGACCTGATAGAACACATCAATTTCCAAGTTCCCAAATATATGACCGTACTAGATCTCTCTAAGAAACCATTGCTATCATAGAATAATAAACTATCACCAACTGTCCAACTGACATTTGTTTAAAGAAGATGATTGATTATAAATGGATATTATTCGTGGTACACTGAGTGAGCACCTTGGATTCAAACGGCAAGTATTTTGGTGAAATATAGAGAAAACCATCCCCATCTTAGAGTAAAGAACTACCCCCTAACTGCCCGACTGACATTTTAAAAGAGAAAATATGATTTGTCATAGATGGAAATTCTTCCTACTTTACTAGGTGAGATCTCTTGATTCAAACGGCAAGTATTTCGCTGAAATATTCTGACCATTGCATATGAAATTTAACAAGTAGGAAAAGTAAACGGTCTCTTAACAAGATAGGTGACTTCCTCTAGAGTTGACTAAGTTTTCTCCCGCCTACACTCGAAGTATTTTTATGGGACCGAGCTAGGGTGGGCACACCACAGTCGCATCTTCGAGGGAGACCACGGCAGGAAATATCTCAAGCCTCAGCCAGCTGCGGGGGACATCAATCCATCTCCGGACGCCTCAACAAAATCTCGCCAGCCGCGCTCGCCCTTCTCACATCCACTATCACACTCCCCCCTCAGGGCTAGAGAACATTTCGTGCCCCGAGCGAGAAATGGGAGAGAGAGAGCGTATAGATTGGGGGAGAGGAGAGAGGGCGTAGGAGCGGAGGGGGGGCAGGCGGTGTGCGACGGTGCGCGGGTCTCCCAAAGAGTCGTAAACACACCTCCTGTTTATAACTCTCGCGGAGAGGAAGGATGGGAGGAATATGAGGTCCGTGGAAAATGGGTTCCGCGCAGGGCGGGGAGGGAACCAACACGACCCCCTGTCCCACCTCCTCCACTCTCTTCTATTCCCTCCTCCCCCTACTCTACCCTCATCCCACTGCACAACCTCCCGGTTGTTTCTAAGCGGCTGGAACGAGGTGGGTGGTGCCTGGGAATGGAGAGAGAAAGAGTAGGAAAACAACGTTTTTCAAGGAATGCTTGGAGTGATGAGAAACTCCGTGGAATGTGTCACTCCGGTACTTAGGCCCTTCTCCGGCCGCCCGCCCACCCCACTGGAACTTTTTTTCGGATCCCCGCTGAGACGGAGGAGTGGATGCAGGAAGAGACGGGGAGAGAGGTTAAGACGCGAGAGTGAGGAGGAGGTCCCCAACTTGTGCCTCGAAATTAATTAAGCGTTCAGGACAACACTTTTCGAGGGAGAGATAAGGTTTTTCTGAAATGTGTTCCCGCGGACCCGAATTTATTATGTTTACCCTCGGAGTAGAAAAAAAATCATTCATTCGAGAGCACGGTGTATGCCTAAGAGACTTAAAGCACGGTGATGATGAAGGGATCTCCGAGTGATTTGTTGACTTATCAGTCGTCGGGCAGTCGCTTCCATTATGGTAACCCATGAGCTCAAGGAAAACCTTTTGTCTTTCCGTCCACCCGAAAATGTTTTGCATGATTTCAGTTTCACTCACTCCGTTGCTTCGACTTCGATTCAAACTCTCAATTTCCTTTCAATTACAATAAAAAATCACTGTACAGTAAATGTATGCAAAACAACAGCCAGAAGGATGCAAAAACCATTGTTATGGTCATTGATACAGCCGAATGAATAGTCATTCTTTCAAATATGTATTGAGCACTTTTTGACTTCTTCCATGCAAGTAACTAGCAGCAAATCACAACGTATACATGCCGTAATATAAATGTGAAGGGGGTAGGATCTGGGTTAAACGGTCATATCCATGGATAGAACGACATCAGTCAAACTTTAAATGACACACCAATATTCTTCCGAAATGCATTTTTAAGGTCTATCAGCGTCCGAAAGAAAGTGTACTGTACGTTTGTTGATTTAAAGAAGGCATATGACAGGGTAAATAGAAAGAAGTTGTGAAAAGTTTTGAAGGACTATGGAGTGAATTAGAAGTTTTTGAATATTATTATGACGATGTATGATAATAGTAAGGCAAGTGTGAGAGTTAACGGGGTGCTGAGTGATTGGTTTGTCATAAAACAGAGCGTAAAGCAAGGGTGCGTAATGGGACCATGGCTGTTTAATGTATTTATGGATAAACGTGTTAGAGATGCATGAAGTGAAAACAACGGTGTTTTGATTGGAAAGGTAAACATGCGAGTTCTACTATATGCGGATGATGCTGTTTTGATCTCAAAGAGCCGACAGAAGCTCCTAGATAGGTTTTGTGAATCAACAGAGAGAATGGAATTGAGGGTAAATGTGTGCAAGACTAAAGAAAGAGTTTTTGATAAAAAGAATGGGGAGAATAACTGAATGATGAGGGTGAATGGTGAAGTAATTGAACGAGTGGATGATTTTGTGTACTTATGAAAGTTGTTTGCAAAAGATGGAACGTCCGTATATATCCGTCCATCATGGACGAATATATGAGGCGATAAAGAGACGTGCTAATGCTGGAAGGAAAGTGGTAGGTAGCATGTGGAGTATATCAGGGAATGAGTGTCTGCTGAAGAGAGCGAAAATCGCCGTGTACTAAAGTGTACTTCTTCCCACTTTGTTGTATGGTAGTGAAACATGGGTATGTCAGGATATACATAAGAGTAGACTAAACTCCTTGGGTATGGGTTATCTGAGTAGTATTTGCGGCATAAGTAGGATGGATAGGGTCAGGAATGAGTGGGTAATGAATGTGGGTTAGATGCTCCAGTAATGGACATGAAAGAAGTGTGTTCCATTGGTTTGGCCATGTTGAGAGAATTGATGAGAGTCGAATAACGAAACAGATATATAACAGTGAAATAATGGTACGAGAGGTAGAGGTAGGCCGAGAAATTTGTGGTTGAATGTGGTTGAGGAAATTCTTAGGAGGAGGAATATTAGGAGTCTTAAAAACAGGAGGGCGTGTATGAAGCAGTGTATGGGGCAAAATGAGGCAAAAAGTTTGCAAGGGTAGGTCAGTATGAGGAAATTATTGAAGCAGAGTCAGGTGTACAAATATGTATTTATGAGTGAAACTTTGTGACTGTGCCTACCCCAGAAGGGGACGGCGAGATTGGTATGTATGTTTGTATGTATCAGAGGTCAATACCAGTAGCTGTTGCAATATAAGCCAGCACGTAAATAAATATCTCATACAGGATCTACTAAACAACATTTCTCATCAATTTTCCAGGAAAAAATAAGAAATACTCTCCGATTGCTTTAGAAATCGAGAAATTTCTGAGATTTATCGATAAAAAAGAAGATAAATAAAACTGAATATTGCGGTGAAAAAAGTTCAAATTTGAAATGAAAATATTTACTTAGATCTGGTAAGCTAAATTGTAAGGGCTTTTCACTAGCCCATCTTACCGTGGACATACAGATTTTAAAACTAGGCAATGAGTTTTGATTCACATATAAAATACCGCACTTCATACGAATGTAGAACAAATTATGTAACAAACTGAGAAACGACAGAACATTACTGCGGCTTTTTTCTCACTAAGTAATCATTTGAAACTTCAAAGTAAATTTTCCAAGACGTAAAACAGATCATTTGAAGTAAGTATTTTAGATGGATGAAGACACCGTGCAAAGATTTGTGTAAGTCTGGGGCAAACAATGGGTTTAAGATGCCTCGAAAATTAGGAATTTTTCACTTTTTCGCGTAATGTACCCGAGGTCAAAGACAACAGTATTTATTTGTATTCTTCTTCTATTTATAGCTATTTATCCGTATTCCTTCCTCATTCCTACGGTATTCCGCGGTATTCCATCATATTCCTCGTCCAGGGCGCAGTATTTATTAGAATTGCTTCAGTATTTCATGGAATATCAGGAATGCGAACAACGATGCCCAGCAGTATCAGTATTCAATTGGAAGAGTATCGTATTTATCAGTATTTGGGTTGGTACATTATTCCTGAAATATTCCATCGTATTTCCTAAGAAATATTTAATTAATAACAGGGCAATCGTGTACTTGGATTTTATTGACCAACTCCAATTACTGACAACCTCTGTCGTCTTGGCGGCTTATTTATTTACTTACTTAATTATTTCATTGAGTACGTCAGCCCAACCTCCTCAACCAGTCGTTTGTAATGGAACTATATAGACATGTCTCGTACTTAACGCGATCGTATCTCGGGTCCCTCGTGACTTCCGGCAACTCAGCACTTCAACATTTACCGACAAACGACTTATTTTGGTGCTAAATCTTTTATTGTGAGAAGTATCGGCTTGGAGAGGATATTATGTGCTAAATATTTCTTCAGACGTATAATATATTCGATTTCTATCGTAAATAGTGGCCAAATGTGTTTTAATATTGTAGCGGTACATGTTTCTGAGTGTGTCTTCAATCACGGCTTGTTTACAGTACATGCCAAAGGTCTACGGTGGTGAACATTTAATTCGAACGCTTTGTTGCCGCATGATACCACATTTCGCATCACTTAAATACTTAAGTCAAGAAGTACATCTTGGATTAAGTGAATATATTTATGAAAAAAGGCATCGCGAATGTTTGTGATTGTGAAAATTGTTGCTTGCTTATGAATACCCATGTTAATTTCTTGTGAACGAAGACGGATTTTGCGTTTGTACTTGTGTATCTTATCTATTCATTATTAGCAGTTTATTTCAACCATCGTCTTCACGATGATGTTGATGATAAAGTTGAATAAGTGACTGTATTGTGTGAGAAGTGTGTTGTTTGGTTTCACATACCAATGAAATAATAAAGATATCTGCGTTCTCGTGCTATGTATGTCTAATGATGTATAATTAAGTAAATTTCTCTACTTTCAAGTATTAATTTTTTTATTTATCTCCTCTTTTGACGGGTATTCGTTTCATAAGACGAAAAAGTGGATTTTTTACCTACATGATGTTTTTTCGATGTCCCGTCCTCGGAATACCGATAAGATATTAAGAAATATTGATATATACAGCCAGAGGAATACCTGTAAATACGGATAGAATACTGATAAATCGGAATGAATATATGGATTGAATATATATAAATACTAGGTAAATACCAATAAATACTTCCAGTGTAATTCCCTAAATTCGTAATGAATACCAATAAATACTCTTAGGTAGTATTCCTCAGTCTCAGCGGAAATACTCTTGGAATATAAATAACACAGAATGCTGATAAATACCGTAGGAATACGGTTGCCATTTTACCTCGGGTAGCAGCCACAGCAAATTATTTAGAACTTCCCTCAGCTCATTGTGAACGAACTTTTGGATCAGGGAATAAAAATCGACTTAGAGTATGACTTAAAGCAATTATTGGTTATCAGAAAGCAAATAATTTTAAAAAAGCCTTAAATGCTTTTAAAACTTTATTTTTAAATAAACGTAACCGTTTCAAGGATTTTTTTAAATCATAACTTGGACAAAATGTTGCAAAAACTTACGAACATTTAGCGGTACAAGGCGAGGAATTCCCGCGCCAGTGGCTAGCTAATTTTTTAAGTATTTGAAAGAGATTATATTAACTTTAAGAAAGATTAGTCACCGAGGGGATTTGGAAAACTTACGGAATATTTAGCAGTAGGTATATGGCGATGAATTCACACTCCAATGGCATGCAAAGTGTTTTATTTTTTACAATGATTAAATAAATTTGTAGAAATACTAGTTACTGAAGGAATTTGGAATTCTTACGCCATTCACCCTCACATAAAAACCAGAATATAATGCCAGAGTAGTAAAGGGAAAGATAAAACCAGGAGAGATGGAAATGAAACGCTCATTGGTATGTACAAAGTCTAAAAAACAGATATGGCAGCATGCCTGAAAAGCTATGAGGGACAAGTGCATAATAAGTAGAATTGTAAAGCGAAGGAGTATTCTAATGGTATCTATATATAATTGGCTAAAACTTCAGCTAAAAATTGCTGTGGATGGAAAAATGGACTGGAAGAACTATACAGGGAGACCCTGGATAAGATACGTAAAACTGGTAATGGAGGCCATAAAAAACAATAAATACGAGGACAGCAGATGTTTAAATCAGATAGCAGTCTTCATTTTGCTTGGGAAAATTGAGACCGTCAGAGCTTCCATCCATTTATATACTGATAAGACTCCCGAGTGGGGCGCTCAACCAAGTCAACTTCCGAGTTTTAAGCATTTTCAGTACTTACTTTGTAAAATCGATTTATATTCAATTATAGAGAGAGTCCAACTTTGTAAGTCTATCTGAAATGTATGCCACCTGTTTGAAGCTCTTTATGACCCTCCTTTAATGGAAAGAGAGATCCTGGGCATTCGACCTCACCTACCTTTAAAAGGTTATAATGATCATTTCAACTACTTAACAACGGTATTACTGTTTTGTCCCAAAATCCACAGCGACCGATGCTGAGTAATCTCAAGTCTAACGAGAAAAAAATTAAAACTTAAATAATCCAAAAATAACAGTGATTGCTCCTTAAAAATGTATTCCTTTCCTTTCTTACGGTTTTATCACGTATGATTTTTTTAGGCGATTAGTTTCGCCGGAATATCTGCTGGTGCCATAAGGTCTGAGACTTCTTATTTAAGCTTCTTCAACTTGCACACGCCAGCTGGAAAGCCGGCGATATGGCTGTCACTTGAAAAAAATCATTTGGTGAATCCGGAAGAGCGGAGCTTTTAGTGTCATAGATGTAAACGCGATAGTTTCCCTGGGTAAATGGAGGAAAAAAAAATCAAACGATGCCCCTTGCTCGGAGAACAAATTAGGGTTAGGCAGCAATGCCGCTCGCACTTGGACTATCCACATAACGCGGAAACGTATACTTGCACGCGTTAGGAGGGAGCCGTGAAGGCACCCTCATTTCTGTCCCACTCCTAACGTCCCCTCTCCCCCGTCCAGCCCGCCATCCTCCTCAACAGCCCCACTGCTGTGGCAATGTTGACATATTCCAACGCCAGAGGGCCCCTTGGAAGGTAAACCGGTGGCGGTCCCTGCCACCGAGGAAAGCGACAGCCGCATTAGTTTATTTGGCTAACGAAGATGTTTGCTCTCTCTCCAGCATCCACCCCTCTCCTCCAGCCCTTCCTCCCCTCTCGTCCCCTTGTTTCACTGAGGACTCCCATCAATCCCCACTCCCTTAACAAACTACCTAAAACCACCAGCCCTCCCCCATCTCTCATCCCATCTCCCCGGAATCCTCTCCAACCCCCTTTCTTTATTCCCGTAGAAATCTTTCGTCTGCATGCCACTCGCTCGCTGGGAGATCCTCGAGCTTTAACCCTTAAAAACCGGAGAAAAAATATTTTGGAGATTAAAAAAAATAAAAATGACTTGAAAGAGAAGAACGGCAAAAAATACTACGCCAAGAGGATGAGATAGTTATTTACCATCATCGTGTGATTCTCAACTTGTTCCAAGTTCTAACGGCCTCACCGCCATGTAGTTTTCCTTTTCAAACTTACCCCTCGCCGCTCTCACCCCTCGCATTCCTTCCCCCCGTCTCACCTCGGAGAGTTTAAAAACTCCCACGACCTCCTCCCATTGTTTTTCTTCAGCACCCTTCCCCCTATCCAATGCCGGTTTTCCCCGCTCCCTTTATGACTTTACCTACAGCATTGAGGGGTAGAGCGCTACCTGAAGCGAGCTACTTCCTGCCGAGTTAGCAATAGTGCGACATATTTGAATATTTGGACTGTATCGCTGGTATCATTACTTCACTACAAAAGTAGTGATTTAACGATTGCATATTTAATTTGATACTGTTAAATGACTTCTCCGTTTGCTCTCAATAAGCTGGATCTCACAACGGATAGTTGTATCTTCCATCGGAAACTGTGAATTCTAATTACACAGAGACTCTCCTACTTTTATCTTTCTTGATTAAAAATTCGAGGAATACTGATTAAATATAATGGGTCTTCCCGTTGGTAGGTGCAGGGAAGACTCGGATTTTCCATCTCTACCAACCGATTGCGTCTTTTTTTTTAGTTTCTCAACATTTATACTAATGGATCACAGTTCAAAGAGATAATACCATTGACATCTCTTAGTTCACCGAACAACTAGTGACTATTAGCAGTCGAGTTGACATGGGATACAGCCGAAAACCAAGCATCGTACTTGCAGCATTTTTTACATTATTTTACACAGTGATGCGGTTATGTAGCGACCACCGACGTTCCCGCTGAAAAATGGTCATTAAGAGGGGTGATCGTTCGATGGCGTTTATTTCCTCATAATTTAGTTTCTCTGGGGAATATAAATGCCTATTAATTTGAATTGAAATGTGAAACCTGAATTAAGCGACCACTAATGGCTCCGCTGAAAAATAGTCGTTGAGAGGGGTGGTCGCTTGATAGGAGTGGCCGTTAAGAGGAATTTTACTTTACAATCTTTACAAAAGCGAATTATTATAACGATTGCTAACATTGCCACTCTTCAAACGACAAACATCATCAGTGGTTCCGCTATTTTTGGAGTTTAGAAGCGACAGTTGCAACGAAACTACTAAAAATATAGCATCCTCAACCATGAATATACCCTCCCACGACCTCTCATTGCCCCTCGTCCCAGCCTAAGATCCCCACCACCGCTGCACCGCCACTTCACTGCACAGCATAGGATCCGAGATATTATCGCGTGGAGTCATTAGCCGCACTTCCTGTGTACCCAGGCAGCCGACTACATATTGCCTACCCCTCTCTCTCTCTCTCTCTCTCCTCCATTCGTGCGCTAGCCTTTTTACTCCGCTCCACCTCCTTGCACCTCCTCCACCTCTCAACTCTCATCTCCTTTGGCGGTGGTAGGAAGAATGGGTCAAGCGGGGTACGTGAGAGGACGGGGGTCCTGCTCCGGCAGTAGTGCCGGCGCTTCATTCACACGCGTGTTCCCCTTCACCACAAACACCTGCGGTGTTTTTTTCCTCGTGAGCAGAAAGGGTGACGAGGAGAGGTCGCCAATCAGCTGCCCGCCCAGAGCTTTAGTCCCGCTGAGGGCAGCGATCTCCCGGTAGTCCTCAATGAGACACACTCGCCACCTCACTCACACCCCACGCTTACTTGCTTTATATCCCTGAACGTTAGCAAAGAACCATTTTCTTAAAATCCCACCAAAGATTGAACCCCATGGTGCAGGGATTTTCGACCACCTCCCAACGATCCCAACACTTCCGAGAAGGAACTAATCCGTGCGAGAAGAACTATCGCGAGTCGCCAGTGCCAATGGCCGCTTCGAGGACAGTTTTCGGTTGGCAAGATGGATACCCAGCGCGCGTTTGGTGTGATTAACAAAATTGTTTAATTTGGCGAGGTAATATCGAAGGAAGTTTTCTGGCCGTTTTAAGGTGGCTCTGGATTGACTGTAAGAATTAAGACAAATACTTACATTACACAATTTACCTTACGCATAATACTTACGTTACACATTTTTATTATTCAGTTTAAAGAAATTCTACTTTTGCTGGTAAAATGGTTTCCCTTTTGAAAACCACAATTTAGGTATAAAGTATGCAGATTATCCCCGTATATTATTTTAATGACCACATTTATCCAGCCATAGGTGCCTCTGTAGCAAAATTTACATCAAACCCTCGCATTTCGACTTAAATAACGGCAGTAATTCGTTAATAACTTTAAAAATAGGGGTAAGGTGCCTATATTTTATTTTTCTATTTCCAAGAATTTTTGCTTTTTATAAACAGTTTAATTAAAATCTTAAATACGCTTCCTTGTTTAAATTGACGTTATTCTGAAGAAACCTGAAAAATTTCCATTGGAGCGCAAATTAAAATCTAAACTTTCAAAGCTGAAAGACAGTAAAAATGCCGGAAACTATGTATAATTTTCATCTCAGTTTATTCGGGGTTTTCCCGCGTTGGTTCATTTTTACGGACAACAGTTTCGCCAACGTTACAGCTAGCGTCGTTAGGTCCTGAATGAGCTGCAGAAATTTAATTTCCTTTATATACCTAACGACGGGCTAGTCGGGCGCACGTTGATTGGCCGGCTGGACCTTTGAATCCAATTAATGCGAGAGGAGATTGAAATAGCCAAACACCAAGAAAATTTCATCAGGGAAGACGGTAATTCTCTCTCCTCTACGTTCAAACGTCTTTTACAACATTTGGATTCAAAGGTCCAGCCGGCCTATTTAAATATGGACAATAATTGCGGATTTAGGGATCTGAAGAACTCAAAGTGTGTTTGATATTACCTATAGTAAACGTTTTCAGCTAATATTAAGTCTGTGACGGGGACGACGTGAGATTAATAATCATCTCAAGTCATTTAAAGGCAAAGAAAAAGTATTTGCCAATGTTTAATTTCCGAATGAGAGCTATACTGCAGGAAATTAATGTAGCTCGAATCCTTCCATTCACTATCGCTTTAGTTAAAGCAGTTATTATAAAAATCCGTAGGAAAACCGTCCAGTCACCAGGAACGCATCGATTGTTCTGAAGAGGATTTTTGGTTCTATAAATAGAGACACCAAGAGCCATCAAGACCAAGGATTTCCAAATGGAGAGTGAAAAGAAGACGTCCAATTACTCGTTTATGCTCTCCCAGATGAGTTCTCTTTTATGGCTCACTTGGCATTATACCTGGAAATGGGCAATAAAATATCGACAAAGGGTCCTTTTGCATGGTTCCTAGAATTTTATTTTTCGCTACTTTCAGCCCTAATCCGGACACAATTTAGATAAAACCTCTCTTAAATCCTTTTTCCGCCTTTGGCTAAGAGAGATGCCTCCGAAACACATTTCGGTTCACACGCTCTTATGGTCACAAAGCATCACGTGTCCACCCAAGATTGGAAAAGGACAGGTGGCAAAGATACCTTAATAGGAAGAAAGTTGGGCATTGATTAACATCATTCAGTTTTTTTAGTGAAAGATCGTTGACTCGTAAGGAACGATTTCCTGAAACACTGTTGATGACTAAAGATCTGAAAGAAACTTCTCGGAAGTTTTTAAGAAATTCCTGGTGAAATGAGACTGCCTCGCCTTATGTCTAAGACAACACAGGTGTGACATTAATTCTATTGGCTAGTGTAAGTGAAATTACGTGTTTGATTGTAGAAGGCAACGTATACAGCAACGCATGAATAGTTGCAGAATAGTATTTTTCATGGAAAACTCAGTGGTAAAGTAAGCCAAGTCCTTCACAATTTTTTTAGAGGAATGCGCGTTGCAAGCACTGTACATTCCAGCCTTAAATCTCCAGCGCTCCAAATAAATTTTGCCTTCTTTAATACTAAGCCCTACACAGAATTTTCCAAAGCATTTAATTTTTTAAGAATCGGATTTCATGGTAGTACGTCTTTACCCACACATTGTGTAGAGACGGTAGTTCCATAGCGTCAGGATGTACTGAATCGTGTTGAAGAAAAGCGACAGCAAAGATGTATTAATGATAGCGAAGTGCTTTGTGATTGACACCATAACCAATAAAATCTTAAAGCTATAAAAGAGAATAGAAGGAATTAAGTAGTAAATAAAAAGCCAACGAAAAAGAAGAGAACATACAAAACTACAAAATAGAATTTTTGGAATTCAAATAATTTCATGCAAAATTGGTTTAGGTTCTTTGATAATACGTTTTAAAGTGCGAATGTGAATAAATTGGAACAAAAAACACTCTTTCAACAAAATCAGAATTCATTATTCCCTCTTTCATCAACGTTTCTCATGATCTTCGAAGCATAGTCATCGAGAAAATTTCCACTGGGGCCTTTTTATGATTTTTCAGCGATGTCTACAAATCAATGAATGACTCATGAATGAATAATTAAAACGGGTGAAAAACTAATACAGGTGGTGATGAAATATTCCCGTAATTATGAATGACACAACTACGGTCAACGGACGCACTTGCAACTTCCATTCCGGCTATGCTTTACTTTCCCATGGCATCCCATTGGACAAATTTCTATGAGCTTGTCCATTAATTGACCATGAAAAACTTTCAGTAGATAAATATTACAAAGATATTTCTGGTGCATAATATAGATTTTTAATGTATCAAGTATAATTTTTATACATTACTATGCATATATTTGCAATCCTGGTGTCATTGCGGTTACAACGGTATAACTCAAATAGCAACCGCATCGCTAGTTTCGAAATTAGCCGAGGTGTATCTTTTACAACAGTAAGTGTACAACTCAACACATAATATTTTTTAAATTTTCATGCTAGACAAATATTTAGCTAACTTAGAGAAACTTCGCCAGGGTCTATGTTTAATATTAAGAGAATGGCGATAACTTAAAGTTAGGACGTCGGATTTCGAGGGCCGAAAATTGTATTTTCAAATAAAATGTCGTAAAAGTACAGATAGGAATAGGGAAAAAGTTCCTTCTACATCAATATACGTAGAAATAATCATAATGCCATATGGTTGTCATTTCGTTAAAATCGGCTGAAGTACATGAAGGTATACAATATCCTAAACAGAACGGACTCGACTTTTGTAACGGACAGTAGGTAATGTGCTTTTAATCGCAGCCTGCACTGTGCATAAGTAACCTACACCCCACATCCTGTCCCGGACCCGGTCCTTGAAACTACATCCTGAAACAAACACCCGAATCCCGCGCCCAAAACTCGCATCCATACTCCGTACCCACATCCTCAGCTCGCAATCTGCATCACTAATCTGCACCCCGCATTCTGCTCCGGACCTAAAACCCGCACCCACACTACGCAGCCAAAATCCCACTCGAATGCCGCAGCTCGTGCCTGCGGCTCACAATCGCTGCCCGTACTCTGCAACACTACCCGCACCCCTCGCCACACCTGAACCCCTCAACCACCTCCTGAGCCTCGCACCCGTGGTTCTAAACTACGCCCTGCAACCACGTAATTCAACCTCGTGCTGCACCCACATCCTACCCACTTCTCGCGGATCCATCCTGCACCTCGTCTCGAACCGTAACTAATATCCTACTTGCATGGCAATAGTGCATGTTTGGTGATCTTCACCCCCTGCCACACACCCTCGTAGTGGCTCGCAGGATATTACGTAGATGTAGATGTAAAAGTAAAAATATCATTACATACCGTCTGCCCTGATTGTTCTATATTTTTATTTTCGTATTAACTCCTATCGTTCCGCAAGGACAACGACCGAGAAGTCCTTGCTTTCCCCTCTGTCTGGCACGAAACCCATCCCAGGTGACCGAGTACCATGGTTACCATTAATCAGTGGAATTCATCCAGGATCCAATGCTCTATCAAAGACCTCTAATATATCATGGGAAAAAGATAGATGAAAGCAGTTTCCATTGCCTTTCTGAACTGTATTTTTATGGTGACATTATCACATGAACTACCTTAGTCTTCGAGGGTGACCCTTCCAAGAATAACTATTATTGCTCCCTTCAGATACTTCCAATCTACTAATAGGGGTAATTGGAGCGCGCAAGCCCTTCCAGCGCATGAAGGATGTAGCCAAAGGGAAAACTTCAATGAAATACGCATTAAGAAATTACTTTTATTATTATATTATATATATATATATATATATATATATATATATATATATATATAATCGTTCACTCATTCACCTTTCTGTATAAACATTTATATGAGTATATATATATATATATATATATATATATATATATATATATATATATATATATCTCAGCTTCCGTTGCTAAAACTATAGATCTGAAGAGCGGTTTGGTATAGCTGTAAAACATTTCGCTTGTGCTCGAGGCGCTTCACAAAATAGCAGGTAAGAATGTGAAAAGAAATCTCGCCCAGTGAGCGGTAGCTTTAGAAGAGTGCTATAAAAGGTTTATCTGCAGAATCTGCATTAAGAAGCATTTGCAGTATAGCTCATTCGACTGAGCTGAAAGGGAACCTTGAACACGGTACGTGGCATTCGAGGAAGCGGTTTACGGTTTATACGCCCCCTGCTACTTGAACCTTCTAAGGCTTATTTCTGGAAAGTTACTTTCCTAGAAATGGCTATGGGAACGGCTGATACCTGAACAGCAGGGATCGAAGGGGCTAAGGGTATTGTGCCCCATGGGGCAGCCGAGCCGGCGCCATAACTCCTCCCCGCATGGAAGGGGAACAGCACGGAGTAGGATATCCTACTCCGTGGGGAACAGTTTGCTTCCATGAAGAATTCTCGAGTTGAATACAATTTTACGGCGAGTACTTGTGGAGATATACCTCCGAAGAGAAATGTGAGTGATGATGAAATAGGATAGAGGTGAATGAGAATGAAATTTCGTTTAGAGGGTAAGGATTGACTGCGTATCAATCTAAGTTACAGTGCGGTTGAAAATATTTAACCCTGATAACCATGACGGTATCCATAAAATAATATTTTAAAATGAATTGAGAAAGTAGAACTTTAAAAAGTGGTCAATTTTTATAGTATTTGGTGATTACCTTCTAAGGATTGGTGTCTAGTTTTGAAGTTTAAGCACCCAAATTATGACTAACACAAGTATCACCCATTTCAGGAAGTCATTGTTATGTAGTACCTTTGGCTATTTTAAACAATATAACATGTCGCTTAATTTTTAAACTTAATGAAAAAGGTATTCGCCATGAATTGCAATAAATATGAGAGTGAGACTTGGGGTAATATACCCTATATTTATCCTGTTCAAGAGCCTGCTGAAATACGTTATCGAATATATCGCCACCTCCATGTTATGTTGGATTAATACGAAAGGTTTTAATTCTTTAAGTGGGAATCACTGCGTTTACCAATCGATCTCAGATCGATCAGAAATCGGACTGATCTGAAAATTCCAATCCAGCCAACTCAGATAACCTAGTTTACCAACACGGACTGAAAATATCAATATTGCAACAGGAGGAGCGGTAGGGACGCAGTCGGAACTATTGAATTAATAGTTCTCGAATAATTTTTTAGCGAGAGTGACGTTGATCAACGGCGGATAGGTGCGGTCTTGAACGTAAAATTGGGAAATATAGCTGAGATCATAGAACGGGTGAGCATCAAGATTTTACTATCGAAAATTAAAGCACACGTGATTTAGTTCATTGTGGTCCAGATATACATGCCCAGAAGTAACTCTAGGAGAATGGTGTGAACAGTGAGCACGAAATAGAAGAGGAAATAACCGCAGAAATTCCGGTTAAGAAAACCCTGATAGTGATTGGAATGCAATGGCAGGGTAAAGGGAGAATGGAAATGAGATGGGAGAGTACGGAGTATGAGCAAGAAATGACCAAGGCGAGGAGACAGTTGAATTTTGCAGGAGGAATAAATTAATGGTTATATAGTTAATTCCTATACATGGAGTAAACATCACTACAGGCGTAGTAACATATGAAAACATGAAGCACAGGTATGTAGCAGGGAGGACCATATTCCGGCCAGGCAGAGGTTTTGGAAAAATTATAAATTTAAGCAGTTACTAGGATCAGTAGCGGACTAGGATCAAATTCTAGTACTAATGAAATAGGATGCTAGATTCAAAAGCTTAAGAATAGGTAGATGAAGACGGAAAACGCGGAGTATTTGAACAAGGCAATGAGGAGGAAATACCTCAAGCTTGTACACTGGAACTTAAAGCCAGTCTTACACGGGGCACATAACTGCACAATCTGATGTATGTGCGAACGTACATTTCAAATTGTATTTTGCCAAGCGATGAATTGCAAGAACATGCGCACGGATGCATAAACTCGAGATGGAAAAATAGCCCTTGTTCTAACTCAATGATTATTGCAAGCTACCTCAAGATAAATTTAAATTTTAAGGACATTGCACAATTCAAATTGTGCAATTCCGAGTATAAAGGGCTTAAGAGAAGATGAGAAAATGGGAGCATAAAAGGAAAAGTGGGAGGAGTATAAAACAGAAATAATCAAAGTATTAGAGAAATAAGTTGGTTCATTAGGAATGAGAAGAATTAAAAATTCGTAGATCATAAAAAATTATTAATAAAATGAAGTCAGTGGAAAACTTTCAGAACTAAACTGGCCAGGATAATCTATAGTAAATAGAAAAGTAAATTTCGATAAGGAACTAATCGAGCTAAGGGAAATTGGTGGATAAAGCAATGCGGCAAAATAGAAAAGATTAAGAAAATGGGCTACGCCTGCGCTTATTAGGGATGGGCATAAGTTACTGGTATTAATTTGAATAGTAAGTATGTAATTCTGTGTTAAGCTGACAAAGATGGTTATTTCCTGGAAACCAAAATCATAAAAAAACTATATGACTTCATATCTTATGACTATGGAAAAGAAAAGATTCAGAAAGATGGGTAATGCTTGCACTTTTTAGGGAGGGGCGAAATATACTGGTATTCGTTACCACCAGTAATGTTCTTTTTCTCTTTCATTACTATGGGGTACTAATATTTGAAAGGATTACTACCGGACGTACCATTATTGAAAGTACCGTTGTTCGAGCAGTACAGCCATTTGGTGTTTAAAGATTCAACTGTTCAGGGAACATAGTTGAATGACAGTAATTCGAAATTCTGTTCTAAGTTGAAATATATGGTTATTTACTAGGAATCCAAGACTAGAAAAAATAGATATGACCATAAATCTTATGACTGCAATGATAACGGTGTAAAGTGGTGATAAGTAACAGCCATCGAATTACAGACCGACATCCCTGACATTCCTCTCATGCAAACTCCTTGAGCATGTAATTGTAAGCTTGATCATGAAATACCTCGATATGCAGCACATCCTGATGAAAGCACTCTTCAGGAAAGGAAAATCCTGCGAAACTCAATTAGCACTGTTTGCCCACGATATTTTAGTCTCCGGTGAAGATATTGTTGCAGAAGACGCGATTTTTCTTGACGATAAAAAGCATTAGATAAAATGTCCCACAGAAAATTATTAATTAAACGTACATGACGATGTAATTTCCTAGATTAGAGAATTCCTAAGCGATCGCATACAGAGGGTAGTATTAGACAGTGCCATCTCCAATGAGGTTAAGGTCATTTCGGGTGTCCCACAGAGGAGTGTCATAGGTCCACTTCTATTCCTTCTGTATACACACGATATTGGTGAAAAGGTGGACAGTGAACTACGACTATTTGCAAATGATACTGTAGTGTACTGGGAAATCCGCAGCAATAATGACAAAAAAGCGTTGACGAAGGTCCTAAAGGCTTTTCAAGCGTGGTGAGATGCGTGGCAGCTAAAATAAAATTTGAAAAAAAATGTGTTGTAATAAACTTCTGGAAAAGAAAAAAAAATCCCATTGGTACAGTTATTATGTACAAAATACGCAATTAGAAACTGTAGAATCAGTAAAATACCTCGGAGGTAAACTAACTAATATCTCTCGTAGAGTAAACATATTCGAGAAATAACTGGTCAAACTACTCATAAATTGAGATTTCTTAAAAGAGTACTTGGAAAGTACTTGGAATCCCGGTCAAGGAGGATGATTTTTTCTCTGTGGAATTTCGCACACTTGCAACCATTAGGCAGACACTCACTGACAAAAAATGTTAAGTAAAATTCAGGGGCAAAATTTCGGAACCCTTCGAAATCAAAACAGGAGTGAGTCAAAGAGATGGACTCTCAACATTACTCTTAATTCGCGTCATAGAAGAAGTAACTCAAGAATGGTGAAAAGACAAGTGAAGTCTAAAAATTGATCAACCAATCAAATTAGGAATGACAAATGTAACAATTGACAACCTGGTTTTAGCAGAAGCTGTCATGCCCAGGCGATGTCTTGCACTTCTGCAGGGGGTACTCGGCAGCGGCCGATGACCCATCATCAAGGATATGACATTTGGATTTTCCATGTTTTTGTTCTTAATTCCCACTTCCTCCCCAGCATACACCCTCTCCCAGGATTTCCCAAGCCTTTACGGTAAAGGCAGGGAAGGCTGCAATAGGCAGACAGAAAATCTTTTTCTTTATATTCTCCTCTTTCTTATTTATGCATGATGTAAATATTGATGTTCTTATTTATGCATGATATTTAGAATCTGTAGTAGTACTCTTTGTATCCCTTGCATGTTGGAACGATTGACGATAGAATGTTTCTTGGGTATTAGATTTTTAATTGGCGCTTTGCATGTGTGGTACGCGGGTTTCAATGTAATTTCGGTGTTCTACCGTATCATTCATGCATGCCTGGTGTGGAAGCACCCCCTGCCACACACCCTTTGGGTGGCTTGCAGGGTATGACGTAGATGTAGATGTAGATGTACGGTCTTTATTTCCCACCCCTCACCAGCAGCGGCGAATGATCCATCTACACTGTAGATTCTACAGATATCAGTCTATAGATTCTATTGACATCCGACTTAAACATTTTGAACATTCAATGTTCTTGTTTGTGATTTCCCCTTACCTCCCCAGCACACGCCCCTTTCCCAGGGTTTCTCCGGACGGTTTCTGTTTTCCAGCCCCACACCCTTCTGAAACTGCTTTGTTTGACGCATATCTCTTCCGTTACCCACATTTTTCATAAATTAATTTTATACCCAAATCTTTAATAGTAATATGATGATGACGTAATATCAGGACTAGTCGAGTTAAATCTTTCATTAGTGAAACTGCAAGTGTTTTCTCTGTAAAAATGGAACTTTTTCACTACATCACATCTAAATCTGTATTTGATATATTTGGCGACCTCGGAGTCAAAAATTATCTAAAGGGCATTCAATTAGAGCAGAAAACATAGCAACGACCTAAGTAAAAATATCACCGTATGTTTAGAGCTATGCTCACATAGCACAAAATAGTCGAAGTCAAAATGAAATTAATTAGGTGGTTCATTAAAATGTTTCAATTGACAATGCAGTACCACAAATGTCAAAATAAGTTACATACCCTGCCTTCCGTCTTCTACCCTTCAACGATTGTTCGAAAAGTACGGGAGTATCTGAAGCGCACCAACTCCTTTTTTGGCCACCACGTTTTTTAATCGAAAGGCACTCCGTCGAAAAAAACAGGGCTGCTAAACGAAACAGGAACCAATGAGTAGTTTCGTACCGGAACAAAAGTATAAGCTTACTTATTCAATGTTACTTCGTTTCAGATTGTAACCTTAAGTCTGGCTTGGTTTTAGTTTTGTTTCGGAATGAAAGTAGAAATTGAACCAAATATGACATTCAGGAACTGTACCTTCTCTAGAATAGTTTCGATTTAAGTGAGTGGGAGCTATGATAGATTTATGATACTCTTATGATAGACCGTCGACAGTAAAACGACTTGTCTCAATGAAGACCATGGCGCAAGTGTCTATATTTGTCCTTTCTAGTGCACGCAAACACCACCACCAGATTATCGACGACCCAATCATCTTTGGAGCAGACATGGGCCTGCTCCCTCCTTCTAGGGAATTCCCAGTGCCTGGGAACCCCGGAGGAAAAGCGGTGCCTACTTTGAACCACTGCACCGCTCCCCCTCTGTCAATATCACGCCCTAGGTATTAAAACTGCCCCTTTAGAGGGGCATTTTCAGTGGTCATCGACCTCAAGGACGATGCGGGAAGGACAGAATCTTTCTATAACACCTTAGGTAAAACAAAAGACAAAGAACAAGAGAGGACATTATTGCTTAAGAACCATGCGTGGAATCTGATAGGCACATTTGTTCTTCTCCTTGGGTGCCGCATATCGGATAAACTTGTCAGTTCAAATGGTCAGGGCCTCTTCCCTCTCTCTTTGTGCTTCTAAAGTGACCTCTACCCCTCCAATCGTTCAAACAAAAATCGTACCCACAGTCTCTTTGCATCGGGGCCGAGACAACTTTTCTCCCTCTCAGATTGCCGCAGAGAAGTTTATTTTGTAACCGTCCCTCCAATCACGCTTATTATCTTTTTAATTAAGATCCATTACCTGTACTTCAGCACTTGCTTCATCCGCAGAGGAAAATTCATAAGGCTCCCCTTTTATTACCTATTAAGACTGACCCGCCAAACATAAGCCGGGAAATTCCAGTCGGTGGATTGGGGGGGGGGGGAAGGGGGGGGGGGAGAGAGTCAGGAGGGGACGCTACAGTAAAAAATTCCGAAGAAGAGGCTGCTTTGATTAATCGGAATATAAAACTGCAAAAATACGTTCCATATAATTTGTTACGTGAATTAATGCACATATTTGTGTGAATATCGAAAGACTTAAAGTTTAAGAGTGGTAAAAGAAGGAGGACATATTTTTCTTGTCTCAAGCTCCGCAGGAGAAGAGAAAATTCATGTCAACGCTTGGATCCCCCTAGCTTAACCATTCATTACATACTTTCCGGAGATACTTAAAATAGCTTGCCCATTTCATGGTTTTTCAGAATTTTTATAGGTCTAAGATGAAAAGTAAAGTAACGGCACAGCGATACAAAACTATACCTATGCGTTAACCAGGCTTGTAAGTTAACCAAATGGAGGTGATTCAGGTTTATCTTCATGTTACTTTAGTGCTTGTTAACGTGAAGAATCGGAATCGATCAGATACTATTTGCATTATGTAAATGGCATTTCATGGAAGATTACGCATGGAAGATAATCATATATGCCAAAGGAAATAAAAAATCTCGTATGAAATTTCATGACGCCGATTCCTTCTCCCATCTCAGTGTGAGGTGGCGAATGCACTTGCCATCCTCCTATATACACTATGATTGCATTGTTGATTTACTTACATGAACTTCGTTTACCTACGATTAAAGTGCAAAAGGGTAATTGTGTAAATACACGACTAGTGTTTTTATATTGAATGTAGCTAATATTCGAGCCTCCACAGTATGTATTTAAACCAAATGGCTAAACTCCCGTTGTCAGACACATTTACATTGCATTGACTGGCTGGAAGACATGAAACCAAGGAAGAGAAAAAGGAATAAATAGAAGTCTTTGAGATGTAACTATGGAGGGAGAACAGAAAAAGCGCAATAGACGGAAAGACTAACGAGAAATTTCTTAGGTAGGTGAAATAGGAAGGGAAATCTGGATATCACACGCCCTAAATACGCATAGTATAAAGAAATGGAGCACTAAGGATATCCGTCACTTTGTTCGAGTATGCGGCCTGTTATATTCCACAGCTAATCAAATATGGCCAGAGGAGCTGCTCTCTTTTTTCATTAGTTATTAAGTTTTACGTAATTATGAGGAGTCCGCAGTAATAAGTGAATATAAGTATAGTTTCGACGCATCGAGGTCAATGGTCGGTAAATGACCACCTATGACGGCGCCGCGCCGCGCCGCCGACACGGAAGACCGGCTGCGCTATCGGAGGCGCGCCGTACATGATCCATCGGCGGCGGCGGCGTCACCAAAACCATCGACGGCGGCGGCGCGGCGCGGCGGCGCACTGGTCTACTTTGAAGTAGGTTAGTTGACAGATAGTGTCGGTGATTAATTCATATGCCCCCTAATGCATCTTTCTAAATCTGCCGAGTAGTGCTAACACCATATTTTGCATGTTGTCTGCATGACTCTAGTGTCACGTTTACATAGTTACACTATAAATTATTTTAGTAGTTTCTGTAGCATTTGTAGCACACCCATTGTGTGGTGCATGATGATGAAAGTTAATTTCTTCACTTTAGTTCACGTTAGTGAATCGTCACCCCCTGCTAAATACCCTTGTGGTGGCTTGTAGCGTAATAAGTACATGTAGATGAAACCAAAGTCTCACCATTATAAATCATAGCTACAGATCGCGGCCGAGCTCCTGAGCGCCGAAGCTGCTCCGAGCGGAGAACATAACCTTCCCTCTATTAAACGAAAAACGCATTTCCTACGCTAACCTCAATAAATAAATTAGAAGTTTTGTGATGAAAATTTATCGATTTCCATGGTCACTAGGAAATATTTGGACCGGAGACATCTCAGTCGGCAGTTTTGACTCTTCCCTTTATCTTCTCCCGGTACCTCTCCAAACGGCTTTCCCCAGAGATGCTCCACCCCTCACGAACGACCGATTCACAAACGACAAATAAGAGCAGCGTCCCTGGCTATGCCTCGTTCAGTGACGCCCACAGATTTTCACTCCCAACTATACTCCGCACCATAAATCTCGCCACACTAATCTTCCTCCGTCACGCCCCAAAACATCAGCCCTCACGCTGCGACCGTTACTAACTCAATTCATCCGAATCGCTGTGCCAGGGTGGTCCGTCGGGAGGAGATTTTTATTCGGCCTTGGTGTAAATATTTGAGTGCGCGGACTAAGAGATCACAGGTGAACCGGGCCTAGTAGAGAGGGGAAGGCGTATAATGGGGATGATTGGTGGGCCGGTGGAGGCCTCAAAAAGAGGGGGTGGCGCTCAGCAGATGTCGTCAGTCGTCCATCCCCATTACCTATCCTTACGAAGGAAGGTGGCCCACAGGCACGTGGGTGTGAAAATTTACCTTAGGGCATGCGACAACGACAAGATCATCATCTATGATACGAACTAATGGAGAATTGGCGTTAATTTTCTTGCGTGTAAATAGAAATATTAAATAAAAATCCGCAAATTAATTTTATCCTCATATTTCGTCTCAAAGGTTTTATATTTATGAGTGTTTTGCTTACCCGAGTACGTAATCTGCATAAATAGTTGCTTTGGATGGATTTTAATAAAAAATCAATGCCTTATACGATGGAGAATATTTTACTTATCCTTTTAATGAAAAAGGAGGTTGAGGAAATATCAAACTTCCCTCAAGAGCTACGTAACATGCACCCATACAGCTGTAAGTAAATAATATCCCACACGTATTATGTCAGGGAAAACACATACCGAATGCGTTAATAATTCTGATCAGTTCCAGACGTCTCACAATTTCCGCATATACCATTTCCATCCATTTAGGCTTTCATGGGACGATTTAACGTACGTAACTAAGTCTATTTTTAAAGGAGTAAAAAGCCTACAACACTACACGAATATGAAGTCACTTCGTCGGTAAGTGAAAGCAGCTAAGACATCGCTGGTTGTATTTTAATTTCAAGAAAAGTGGATTAGTACAACCGGCATATCAGGATAAACTTTTAAGAAGTCGTGTCAATATTAAGTACCATTGCCCTCGAACTAAATTGGAACATTCCAAACTTACATAAGATCCAGTATAAGTTTTTCACGCGGAATTCCGTGCCCCATGAAAACATCCCTTTTCCATTATCGGTAATCGTTAAATTATACGTTCAAGTTCCGATGAAACAAGAAGTGGAATTTACCTGCTTTCTTGATCTCCATTATTGCCTTATTCAAAATAAATGGTACTTAGTAGTCCAATGAGCGCCAGAAATTGAGTAATCGAATTCGTTGCTCACTCAACCAGGTAGTTACTCTCTTACGAACGCCTTTTCAGTCTATCTTAAATGAACTAATACATTGGAGCCTATTTTTCTCCCTCATTGATTTACTAAAAAAATGGTTCTCCGTTTCAATGCAAACTTCCCGAATAGCATTGGCACAAGAAGGAAATCTAAAAAATAAGTACAAGACATATTACAGCAGTCTAAATGTACATAAATTGTATATAACATGACCCTTTTTTTCTCTGACTGGAGATGAAATAGCACCAACGGTTATTTTTCAAATTTAGTAATCATTGCAAGCTTAACCAACTGGAACCATTACTACAGCATATTTCCTGGGAACAGGAAAACGATACCTTTTCACCACCAAGATCAACGTTATTTCCTTTCAGTCAGAAATATTCACTGCAGGAACTGAGGAAAAAGTCAAGAAATTCTAATTAAACATTTGCATATTATTCTTTTATATTTTGTATAATAATATCATTCTGATGCCTATCTTAGCTGTTCCCATGGGACTAGAAATAATCCTGTCTTTCACCTACAACAACATGGTAAAAGCATTATGATGCCCACTTACAAGAAAATATGAGACGGTAACAAATGAGTAAATCGCTATCATTGACTATATCGTTTTTACCATCGTCAAGAATTAAAGTAATGTCAAAAAAGACATTCTGCATTATTATACGCGAAATACTTATTTCTTTTTATGACTACTGATGCACAATCGACTGCTTTGCTCATTCAAATGCCTCTTTCTATAATTCACATAATGGTGAGCTCAAAAACGTCTCAAGATTTATTTTGTGCTGGAAAATATCTCTGTACCTTTTTAATTGTAATTTAAGTATTCTCATAACATGATGTGTTCTATGACCAGAACCATGTTAGTTATTCATATATGAGATCAATAGACCATTAAAAACTACAGAAATTGCTTATCCAGCAAATCTGAAAGAAATAGAGCTCCTCACGGTCAGTTGAAGTAACCAAGGGACATCGGAGGGAAATAAAAACTATGATCCACAACTATGTCTATGCAAGAGCGACCGAAATTTTTACCGTGACCACGAAATGGTGAAAAAGTGAGTAAAACGTGGAGGAGAGCATCTAAGCAGAGAAGCTGTTAGCATAGAGAAAGGGAAGAGAGAGAGAGGATTGGAGCGGATGTCGGTGTTAGGGAAAGAGTTTTGAACAAGACAGAGCCTGGGGAGGTCGGGGGAGCAGAAGATGGGAGGGAGGTGGAGGCCCGGAGATGGGCTCACACAGGTGTAGGCAAGGTAGAGTGGTCAAGCATCCCTCATTCCGATGCGGCCAACGTACCGCGCGTCTCTCACACGGACGGTAGGGCTGAGCCGGCGGTTCGACTCTCCGCCAGAAAGCTCCACATTGACTAATGACCGTGGACGTTATTTAAAACGGCAGGTATGGAGTGAGATGGGGCTTCGTGAAGGAGTGGAGTTGCGGGATGGGGGAGGGGGCGGGGTGGAGGTGAAAGAGAGAGTGGTCGAGGACTGGGGGACCTCTTACTCTC
Organism: Ceriagrion tenellum; assembly: GCA_963169105.1. Classification (NCBI taxonomy): domain Eukaryota; kingdom Metazoa; phylum Arthropoda; class Insecta; order Odonata; family Coenagrionidae; genus Ceriagrion; species Ceriagrion tenellum. Next base: position 40,829,403 of record OY720636.1, on the reverse strand, counting down.
TGAAAAACTCCCGCTCCGCCGCCACATCCCCGCGCCCCTCCCCGATCTGTTGCCGGGGAAACCATGCGTCCACGAACCGTCATTTGCTATAAAAACGACCCGCCCGTATCGGTGGGGTACATCGCCGTCTCCCCCGCTGGCCACGTTCCGCAAATGGGCAGGGCTCGTGGATCTCGGGGGTGGGGCTGGGAGCGGGGAGGAGTGAAAAACTTATGAAAGGCGGAATTTGTGCTCCGCAGAAAAGGAGCGGAAGGCCGGAATAACGCTCTGTTTACCAACACCATTTCCCAAGGATGTCTCCCACTGGAGAAAAGAATTGCTCAGCATGGAGAAGAGCAAATAAAGATAAGGGGATTCATGGTTACTTCTCTAATGCGAGAAAAGAAAAGAAACGAGAAGACTACAACGGAGTGATGCAAAAACTGAGACTGAGGAAGAGAAATTTGGGATCAATTGAGATCTAGGTTTGTATTTTGACGGAGAAATTAATATGCGTAGACAGGGAGTCGAACAAAGTGGGTGAATGTTGTGGAAGAGAAATGAAGGTTTCTACACTAAAATCTAGGAAAAAGAAAAAACTAGACGGAGGACGTAAAAAAAGATTACTGGCTTTCAAAGGAAATCCGTGAGTTCACAGATTTTCATTATCACAGCTACTGCAATAATTGCAATGAAAGCTAGTGTTCGAGGTAACTTCGAAGAAAATAAAAAAGTATTCCTATTCTGCCTCGCCTATGTCGCAGCCTAAGATCCCACCTTGGGTTATTTAAGTAAAGTTTGAATGATTTTGATAGGTTTGATCACCACGTGCATAGTACTCCTTTGACTGGCGTGGGTTTTTCTTTCTCATTTCAAAGAATTTAGGAAAAAAAACACATGTTCATCTCTAATTGATGTGGATTAAACTATCAAAATAACTGGCGATGCTAAAATATTTTACACATTATGTCACCCTTTTTCTCTACAATACTAAAAAGATCAATTTGAGGGCAGCATTTTTACAAATTTGGCCAGCAAACGAGAAAAACTACTTCATTTCACGTAAGTACCTCATTTAAGCATTCCAGTCTTATGAATAAATACTACGGTACGCAATTACTATCAAGCTGTAACATTTAATAGACCATTCGAGCACTGCATTTTACAAATTTGGCAAGCAAACGAAAAAAGCTCTCGCATCATACGGAAAAACCTCATTTACGCATTCCCGTAATAGGAATAATTACTAAGGCACGCCTTAACTATCAACGCCAATTATGTTTGAGGAATATAAATAACTGCATGCATGAAAATAAGTGGAACGAAGTTAATTATAGAACGAAGTCCATGAGAAAACAACGAAAAAGAAAATTATGTAAAAATGCAAATTTTATGGCGAATTGGAACGTTTGCGAACTGGGAGAAGGTAATAAACGCATGGACATCTAGCTGTAAAGTGGGATATAAACTTTCTAACCTAATTTGCTGGTTGAAATTAAATTCGCTTATAAATATTGTTTTATGCTTTGAGAAAAACTCACTCTTGAGAGCAATATGGCCACATATGTTACTTAAACGAGCACCTTTTTTCTCATTTATTTCTCTCTCGGAGGCCTCCTTCCCAAAAAAAGGGTTTGCCTTCATTACGTTCAGTCGCCCAGATAAATGATTACCGTCGTAACCTTGTTAGCGGTAGATTCCTGGGACAGCGCATATACTCAAGGAAGCATAAAAAAATAGCAGGACAAAAATATTCTACCCAAGAATTTGAATATTAGGGAAACAAATTTTCAGAAGCTAAATTATTTAGGGCTATCTGGTCAAGTATAGGACCAAATATAGTCGATAGAGGACTGAGAAAAATGGGAGGTGGATAAACGGGAAAGCGACGGTATAATGCGCAACAGTTTCGGAAGCGAAAGAAGGTAGGAAGAACATACGTCGGTTCCTTGGCTCATTACGAAGATCTCTGGTTCCAACTACACCGAGAAAAACCATGAATTAGATTCAAGCCGTCCAATTTCCTGGAGGCAAAAAATCCTGAGAGACGTAGAGATTATCTGGTACGGTATCCATGGCGTCAGATTCAACACTCGGGTATCATCGATAGTTACTGAAAATTTGGCGGCAAACGCATTCGCATTTTTTCCATTAACAATCAATACCCAACAACACGGGAGGCGAACATCTTTGAACTGCACCCAAATTGTTTGCACCAAAACTTACATAAAAGACACCCCTGCTCCTCCGCCCTGAATGTACAAGTTTACCGACTGTAATACTCGTTTGCTCCATGATTCCATAAGCCATTACTAACAGTAAACGGAGGTGTAGCTCAGTGATAGAACACTCGAATGCAGATCAAAAGGACCTTGGTTCAATTATCGGTGTCTCATTTAATATTTTACATCCTACAACCTTTAAAACTTGCGGTGGGATATTGCTTCTTGGCGGTAAAGTCCTCGCTTGATAACCCGTGGGTCCCGAGTTCGAGTGCCGCCTGGGTAGAATATTATCTGCCCTGGACACGGGTGTTTGTTTTCGTCTGATGTTACAAGAACAATTTTATTGACAATTTATATCAGGGGGATAACCTGATATAAATTGACATTGAATTTGACATGAGGGACATTTGGAATGGACAGGGGAATACCCTAATATAAATTGCCGTAAGTGCTGTATTCGGGGTAGTTAAGAAAAATAAATAAAAATAGATAAATAAAAAATAACTTTATTTCTATTGTTTACATAAGATATATTGCTGGCATTTGTTGCCAAGATGAAAGTAATTGTATATTAGGAATACCATAAACTTTGCACAGGGATACATATATTCCGTTATTTTACGGAAGAACCTATATTTGTAGACATAACTGTGCTCAATATTATGACCCTTCGTGTTTCCAGCATATCACAACTGGGGTTGTAATGTATGCAAGTTTCGAACTTTTCTCTCCCCTCTGAAGTCAACGACTAGCTGATTGATTAACGACTGGATGCGTAAATAAAAATGAAAAGGTATAGTCAACGGTGGCCTCAAGACTGTAGGATCAATGAAGAAATGGCTTTAATTTCAAAAGAAAATGATAAAGATTAGTGAGAGGTGTGTTTTTCATGTGAAGAGCTTGACATCTACGAAGACTTCGTGCATCTCGTCCCAGAAGTATGAGACTACATTACGAATCGCTTAGATTACAGAATCATCAGCAGATGAAGACGGAGGATAAAAGTAATTAGAATTTTTGTACATAATACCTTTAAGAGACTTTTAATTTGGAGGATAATCGCAATGGAAAGCATCAGCACATTCTAAACTTATTGCGTGAAAACATATTTTAGGCGACAATATTTTGCCACTGCTCGTTTCGCTACTAATCTTTTATAAATGATAAATCAAGCTGATATAATACTTGAATCATACTATCACATGATTCAGTAAAATCATTGTGCAAGACCCTGCCAGAAAGACTTTCCTGAATAATATTTCACCAGCATTCCTTGGGAAGTTCTTTAGGCATTCCTTAAAATATTGAAACGCTATGTTACAGAAATCCCTAAAAAATTATGCATAATTCCTTCGGACGTCGTGTAGAATTTTTGGAACGTTCTGTAGAAACCCAGGGACGTTGTGCAGAATTCTCTAAGGCGTTTTGTCGAATTCCGTCGGGTGTTCTTTAGGATTCCCTAGAGTTTTCCTTGCAATTTCCAGCGCGTTCTGTTTAATACCGTCAATAGCATAAGACTTCAGAAAGCATTGCAAACGCCAAATTTAAAATTAAAAATGCATTTGTCTCAGAAACAACTCAAATTAGGCTCACACAATATTATGTATAATAAACTATGATAGTACTTTCCTACTTTGTTACTTTAAAGGCGGTTGTCTGCAAATCCACCCGAAATAATCACCGGGACTTAAGTTTTTTCTTTCGGGAGATGAATTAAGTGCTGCATGCAACCCATCAATTTAAGTGTAATCACTGGTACAGATTTTAAATTACGTGAGTAAATATTTTTTTTACGAGAAACTGAGTGCAATGTGCTTAGTGCAATGAAGAAGTATCTTGTTGAAGGAAACATGCTCACAATTAAGTCTATGAAAAAGTTGTTTATCAACTGAACCAAAGAAATGGGCTTCCACTTCGTAGCTTCATGGCTACAGCTAGATGTTACACGGTTGGTTAATGCCTACACTTGAATTTTATTCATAACAATGAGGTGTCCACATGTTGTAGTCATAATTGAGACTTATTTATCTAATTATGGTGGATATTTTCTTCTTGGAGGATAATCATACTTTTCCCTTACCCTTTTCTTCGAGGGATTCTTCTAACGAAATATTCACGTCAAAAGCATCATTGTCAAGGAGAATAAAACGACAAAAAATGTCATTAACTCATCTCAAATCAATAATAGTAAACGCTACCGCGGATGGTAATCGAAGGGTATAAGTAAATTATTTAGCAAAGACGAAACTATTTCTTGGCCCATGCTATTAGTGAACTTTATTGAAATCCACACGGTACAAGTCATTTCAAGCAACGTAGAAACACAGTACGTACAGGGACTTTGATTAAATTAGTTTTAAGCTCTATAGTTTCCACCAACTTCTGTGGGTAAATTATTCACTAAAATTCCTTAAACTCTGCACAGAACATATACAACTGCATAAAAAGTGAACAATAACTTTTAAGAGGAAATATTAACGGCAAAAGCCATCATATGTCTGCCACATTAAATGATATCATATCCTTCGTCCACAAACGATGCACTGCACTTGTAAAACTCACCATGTGTAGCAAAATTTCTCACTGTGCACTATCCCGACTGTGGTACTATCGATCAAAACATAATTACCCCGAAATACAACTTAAAACAATGTACTAAATTCCTGTCGAAGACATTCAATCACAAACAACCACGCAATCCCTTAATGGTGCCGAAAATGCACAGTATTAAATATGCACTACATAAAGTTAGTAATTCTTCCACTATAAGGAAATTAGTCCCCAATGCTAACGTGTATCCATATCAAACCCGGCCATTCACAACAGAGAGAGGCACTTGCTGATTGCGTCCTGGTGAATGTTTGTTGATATTTTGTAGAGATCTTTAGAAAATGAACTGTTCTTACGGAAACGCCAACCATTTTCGTAGTTTAAGTAGTTTTGTAGCTTAAGATCTACAGAACAGTTTGAAAGGAATTTTTCTGCTCTACAGAAATTAACTCTACAAAACATGAGCCAGGTTCTCATATCCCGCACAGATCCTTAGCGAAGGGACTAGTTTCACGGAAAGAACTTCCATTTCCGTATAATTCCTCTCGTTCTACAGAGCAGTGTCTAATAAATGTTTTAGCTGGGGATTTGTTTGCTCTTTTCCTTGTAGAAGAATGAACATTAATATTTATAAATAGATTTTATATTTTCTCCACCTCATTTTTTATTATTTTTGTTTTTTTTTCAGGAGATGATAGGTCATGATTGGGAGATATTAGATCCTGTTACCACATTTAACAAATTTTAAAATTAATTTAACAAAGAATTAGTAATTTATATCATCAGAAATTTTCAGAATATTAGTGAATTTTTTTAATTTGAGAGCGCCTGTTTCATTTGCGTCTGTATTCTCCTCATAAATTTGGTGTAATTATTTTAGTTTTGAATTAAGTACTAAGACAATTAACATCTGTTAATGCTTTGAGAAGTTACGACTCTCGTTTTAAAGAGGACATAATAAGCATAACTGACTGAACATACTATTGCCATCTCTATAATATCACAAGTTGACTAAGATGAAGATATTTAGGCCGTATCTGCAGTTTCAAACTATAACAGGCGTAACAAAAGATAGAAAAAAATGACGGCAATATAGTGGATGGAAGGTGAAATAAAAAGGAATGGAGAGAAATGAAGCATAAAAGGAAAGGTATAGAAGGTATTGGATAGAAGGCGAACGGGAGGGAGATGCCGATCCAACGTCGGCAACTACTCCCAGTCTCCGTGACCACGCTTCGCCTGACTCCGTCTTATAATATTGTCTCCTTCAAATGATTGCCTGCGCTTCCCCATCCTGTCCGCAAGAATTATCTCGCAGCCATCGAGCTCGAGTCTCCTCGCAAATATTAAAGCCATCCGAGGTGCTGCTAAAGGGGGAATGTGTCACCGCCAGCGAAAATGTATAGTACGTGAACGAATATAAATGTATTAAGATAACGGCCAAAGGAGCGAAAGGATAGAATTCCACGTGATGCGTCTCCTGACCACGCTATCTCATAACTTGCGCCCATCGTCGTTTTTTTGGACGCCTACGTTTAAGAATTTTCGAGGCCATCAGCCGGATTTCAAGCATGTGTACTCAGTAACAAAGAGAGTGGAGATAAAAAATACAAGTAAAATATAAAAAAACAAGTAAATTTACGCAGAATTTGAGTCCGTTTTATAGTCTAAGAGATTGAATAAACAAGTAATGAATAACTCGCAGCAGTGGTTGTCACTGACCGGCGAAATAAACATACTTGCTTAGAGGAGATAAAAAACACAGAAATACCTGCCAACCGGCCTTCATAGTTGGCAAGGAAATTCGGGAGTGGAGTTCTATAGTTCAACTTTCTTGTACCAAATATGGTATCAAAAGTGACTCAATGCTATGGATAAGTTTTAAAATCTTTTCTCATTCACTTAATTCATGTAAATTTAATAACTTAAATTTTAGATAGGAGTCGTTTTCATCCGTTTGGGTACTTTAGCCAACAAATTGGAATACGAAATAAAAAACTGAACTGAACTGAACACACTGAAAGTTTCGAGAAACTAATTAAAATCTACCCTCATTTGCACAAAATTTTCAGTTCAAGATCGGCAGATTCATTGATTTTGAATATGTAACCAAGTAGAAAGCTTCCAAGCTTCTAAATACTTGCTCAAAAATGTCTCTGGTATTATTTAAAGGTTAATTTATCATGAGTCTCGGTAAACGGATAAGGGCAGAGCTCACATCTTAGAGAGGCATACTAAAAAATTCAAAGCTGTAAGAATTGCGCCCATTTAGTTAAGATGGCCTCTAATTCTCTAATTTATTAAGTTCTCTAATTCAGATCAGTAAATCGCGCAGCTAAGAATAGGGTTCGAAAGACGATGAATACTGATTTGAACTTCGAACCCTATTTCGCTAACAATCATTGGAATTATGAAAAATATTATTCGCCTACCATACTATCGGATTTTATCTCTTTGTGTATAATAAAGAAAATCACAACTCAAGTTTAATAAAATTAATGGTTGAAGGCGTAACTTTGTGGAAGGTTACCGCAGACATGACGAAAAAGTAAAATTTCTTAGTAAAGTCCATATATAAAATTTTTATTACCGACCTACGTTTCGATTGCCTTGCAAGATTACACCTTTGAAAATGATTGCAAGGCAATCAAAACCTATGTCGGCAATACAAATTTTAAGTGAGAAATTCACTAATAAATTATTATTTTTCGTCATGGCTCAAGTTAAAGCCAGCCTCTCTATTTTTACATGCAATATATATCGAGTCTTTCTTACTCTGTAAGTTAAATTAGGTGCATTAATTAGAGGTGCTACCGTATTCTGAACTGTCAATTAAAACTATGTCGCCAGTGAAGGGAAGATTCACAAATAGTACGAACAGGCTGCACCCTCCAGTTCCCGAACTTGAGCTTTCCGCTTATTGGCTGGCATTCTTCAATGGCGGTATCCATCAAAGCAAAGAATAAGAATGATGAGATAAAATCATCCTGACTCACTTCCGCTGAGGTTGGAAATTCGCTTGACGTTTCATCCGATGCTCTTGTGTACTACCCGCATTCAATTGCAAACTCTTTAGCGTTTTAATCTTCACACTAGCATCGCCTGTCAAATGCCTTCTCAAAACAGAGGAAGGCCAAATACACCACCCTACCTGCATTTTGTCGAAGTATTAAGATGTGGCATTAGGGGCTTTTTTCTGGTGGTAACCCATGTTGCTTCTCCTCTAGTTGCTATTCGAGTCTACTCCTTACTCGAGCATAAAAAAATCTATAGTAAGCTTTACCTGGAACGCTGAGAAGTGAGACGCCTCCATGAATTTTGCATTCTCGGTAATACTCCTTAAAACTATGGGCAGGATAACAACTACTCCCCAATCATCAGGCCAAAGAAAAATATGTAAGTACGATGACACAAAATGAAGTGCAACGATATTTTTTTAAGTGGCTGTCCAATGAACTTGATAATGTTTGGATACGTGTTACCAACCTAGAACACAAATTCAACAGCCATAATTGGCGTCAAATATCTCAGAAAACAATGGGTCTCAATAAGAGTATCCATCGGTTTTGGGCATATTTGAACTTGAAGCATCACTTAGGAAAATCGGAATGAATTCATGGCTTCAGATGATACTTAAAAAGGTTGGCAACCAAAATCTACTGGTTGCAACCCTTTAAAATAGAAGATATGAAAAAATAAAAATGTTAACTTAAACCATGCCGAATTTTTAACATTGGAAATAAAATTATACCATGTTCTACGAAATAGCAGATCGAAATGCAAAATTTCACCCAGTGCAGTTGGGAACAGTTTGAGGAAAAACTCGAAAACGTAAAATTACTATTTGGTGTCTACGGCCGTTGGAAAAACTAAAAAAAACTAAACAAATAACAAAAAAAATAAAAACTAAAAATATGAAAAAGTATTTTTGGATGCCGCAATGCCGTCAGCTTATTAGTACTTACTTTATTCGGCTGAAGCCTTTTCTTCGGGCACAACGCTTTACAACTGTTTTGCATTACCTACGTTTAGACATTGTAAACAGATTTCCTTAAATAGATTAAGGACAGTAAAAAATTTCGAGATTTTTAAACCCGACATCAGTTTCCTCATCTTTCTGTGTATTTGTCTATTGACACGTCTCAATGGAGCTGTTGCCTGTAGGCATTTCCGTTCTTGGCGAGTTTCTTCAGCGCCATGGATGTCGCTCCTCTCATGATATCGGACATCACACCAAATCTCTTCCGCCCTCTTCCTCCCTTTTCGTTAATCTTTCCTTCTGTCATGACTTTCTGAACTCCAACGAAATGATTTAAACCAGGACCGTTATAAAAATGAGGAAATTTCCATGCGAGACCATGAATCGTCAAACTAAAGAATAGCGAAAACCCACCAGATGCAGAACTTCAGTAAAGTACCTATTCATCAAGATGAAGAATCAGCTACTGCAGAGATGAATATCATTGTCTTTAATTCAATAGCGAACAATGCGATCACAATGAAATCGAGGCAACCACCATGATGAGAAGTTTTCGCCATTTGTTCTTTTTTCACACCAAAAGTTTTAACTTAATTACACAATTTAGTTCTGATATCCTTGAATTTCCCACAAGTGTCTCTCAGAACAACTCATGGATCCTTACAAAGATCCATTCATGTCAACAATGCGATTGTAACTCGTAAACCCTCACTAGTAGCCGAACTACTTGCGTTGAAAACGAGGTCAATTCTCCAGGCGTCGAGTATAATGAAGATAGAATTAAGCCATTAAGAGAAACTTAAATGTATAACAGAATATAGCGAAAGCGCCGGATCACACGTCCCCAGTGTCAATGCGGGCCAAACGTCTACTTGGAAACTATCGCTAGTAGAGGTGTATACACATGGATAAGGCATCAAATAGTCCTTCATAATTATATAGGCGTCCAAGGCGGACGAACACTGCAGTAGACGATCGAATAGGTACCCCTCCGCTCGCAACAACACTTGGAACTCCTATTAGCTTCAAAGAACTCCATCTAACACGTGCGCATGTCATTAGGACGAGGAAATTTTACCATACTGCGGAAACATACTGAGGAAAATACCACAGCTGCATTTTCGTGGTATTCAAAAGGCAATTAAACGTATTTTTATCATAATTTGAATTTTTACAATAATTTCAATTTTATAATAAATTTAAATGCTAAAAATAATCACAAAATCAGGCATTAATGTATCTTATTCGGCCAGATTTGGAGCCGTCTCAGAGAAAATTGAAGGCATTGTTTTGTAAAGATAACATCAGTTCAGGATATGATCTGACCATCAGTAAGAAGTCTAGGAATCAAATGCTTGCATAGTTTCGTCAATACTCTCCTAGTTCTTCGCTATGTTTTACATACGAAGTTTCTCTCACAGATTCGAGCGTCGCGATAAAAAATTATTTGTAGCTAATCTTGAATAATGAAAATCTTTCGCTTCCCATGATCCGATGGTTCTCAAAGTATAACTCACTTCGGGCATGAAAGAAATAACTGACGGTTAATAATTTAAGGCAATTCAATGCAGACTTTAGATAAATTTCCAACGGTTCATAATAAAACGGTTCAAAAAGGATGTTTCAAGTGGATTAATTTCATCACACCATTTATTTTTCACCGCAGATTTTTTTTTCAAAGGCCACTTGATTTTTCATTCTTTTCCTTGTTGCTAAGGAATTTCAAATGGGATGATCCCAAATTACAATCCGAGCACTCTGTTGAGATGAAGTAAATAGCAAGAAATTCAAAATGGAAGCTCTTATAACGTGACCAGAAATGTTAATCGTTTCTCAGAACGTATTTTAAAATAAGGTTTTATTATGATGGTCAGAAGGTTCTTCTTTTTCACTCGATTCCGACCGAAAGCAGCCGTATTACAGTAAAGATGAATAAGAAAAATGGCAAAAACTCTTGAGAGGAAAAGTGAATTTGCGTGGTAAATATTAATGCACTTCAATACACTCGCGAAGCAATTCCCAGAAAGAGAGAAAATTCCATTTCTTAGAATATAAGTATTTCTATCGACCGAGGTGAAAAGCTGAAAGTGCTTTTCCATTACTGCACTGAGGCAAGAAATGCATACCTTTAATAAAAGCTATTTGCATAAAGACTAGCACTTAGGCAACTCAATTATTTCCTGAGAGAGGGCAAGAAAATGAATTTTCTTTCCTTAGCGGCTTCATGATTTATCAAATAAAATAATTTCCCTCGAGTTTTTTTCACGTTCTTTTCAAAGAGATACCTCAGACGAGAAAAATGGAAAAAACAACCTCGCGCATAATAATTTTGAGAAATGACTGCTATAGGAGACTTGGGGAAAAATAATTTTTTTCTCAGGACGCAGGACGAATTTATGCACTCAAGTAATTTTACCGCGAGTGACCGTAACGCATGGGTTGCTTCTGGGAAGCCACCCTCGGATCAGGAGTCAACAACTTGGGCATCACATTCACCCCGGCCCCAGTCTGAGGACCCATCTTCATACTACTCAATATTTAGGACAATGCCCTAATCACACAATCTTGGCTAAAGAGCCTACCATTTAGCAATACCATTCCCGTCTTCTTTCAAGTCTATCGCAAACCATATGACCTTATTTAACACCACGGGAATGAGATTAAGAGAAAACAATTCTATGAGCTCGGGGGAGGGATGGTAATAAAGTGAGAAAGAGCTCAGAGATAAAGGGGACGGGAATCCAAAATGGCACGATAAAGAATATAGCACCAAGGTATAAGAGAGATATTTAACACATCTAGGAGCTGTGTGGGAGACCTAGGATCGATATATAGATAAATGTCTTTATTATGTGGGGTGAGATTGAGACACTCCGAGACCACTCTTCCACCGTGCCCCTTGAGAGAGAAAGAGTTTAGAGGTAGAGGTAAAAATAATCCAAAAAAGGTTATAAAAAAATATTCCTCTCAACCTCACCCTGCTAAAAATAAGGTTAAAAAAAATAGAGACCTTAGCATTTATGAGCGTTAAGGCGGGATGTTCCTTTTCGGATGGCGGGTAAAGAGCGAGAGAGGAGGTCTGAGGAGAGTAGTGCGAGCGTCTCAGGGATGGAGAGGACCCCGAAGACCACCTGTGGGGTCGCCCTTATCTCTCACGCTCTCCCCTCCGCCTCCCCGCCCGGAGCCGAAGCCAACACCCTCCCACTCACTCACTTCTCCAGCCTCCTTCTTCCCACAGTCCCACTATCTCCCTCTCTCTCTCTGTCTCTCTCTCTCTCCCCTGTCTCTCGCCAGAGGTAGGGTCGTAAAAAAAGGAACGGGAGAGAAAACCTCAGTTTCGTGTGAAAGAGGATGAGAGAAAGGGTGGAGATTGGGAACGCAAGAGAGAAAGAGAAGTTTATCGCGAACTGGCCACCCACCCCTCCCTGGCTCCCTCCCACCGTTCCTCCGCTCTCCCCACCCTCCCTCCCCCTCCTTGCCCTTCGTGGGGTCCCCTTAACGAGAAGGGAATGCCCCGCCGACGTCCGGAACTTCATTAAAATACTTATCTTTCTACTTCTCTCTCCATCCCTCTCTCTCTCTCTCTCTCTTTCCAACTCCGTTCACTCTCCCTCGCTCGCTCACTCAAGTCATTCCTCCCACCATGCTTCTTCTTCCTTCCTCGAAAAACCCTCCCGTCCGTCCCGGCCTCAGCCTTCAATCTCGCGGCAAAGATCTAAGCGAAATGTATTGAATGGCTGGGATCTCTCTCCTCCGCCTTAAAAGCCACCCGATAGCATTGCGATAAAATGACACTGACTCCTCCTCCGCCAAGTCTTTGCGTCCTCTCCACCCACCACTCACTCTTTCCGTGGGGCAGCCCACTAAGGGCTCCGTAGCCCTTAAATATCCTCCTCCTGCCCTCTCCTCCTCCTCCCTCCGACTGAGTTTTTCGATAAGTTCACAATAAAGGTCCTGGCATTCAGTCTCACGGCAAGGAGGAGGCGGGGTGGGTGGGGGAGAAGGGAGGCGACACTGACAAGAGAGAGAGAGAAGAGGACGCAGACGGGGAGACTCCCATTACGAGCACGACTCACGCTTTTGAGTCCTTCCCCCTCCCCACTCTCCCACCTCTCCCGTCTACGCTTCACCAACACCGGCTTTACCTTGAGCTCGAGGGTCTGTTCGCACGGGTCGCGTAATTGCGCATTCGAATTCCATTGCAATTACCTCTCAGTTCACCTCTCGAAATAATGGATATTCGAGATTTCTTTATTCATTTGCTACACTTCACAGGAATGAATCTCAGATGCTGAGGAAAGAATATCTCAAGCCAAGAAATTTTATGATGAGAAAACATCTGATGGAAAAAGAACAAACTTAGCGAATTTCACTTGTAAGTTTTTTATTCACGACCCGAGTTTCGACAGTTTATGTCATCTTCAGGTCCTGGCAGGTCAGGACCTGAAGATGACATAAACTGCCTAAACCCGGGTCATGAATAAAAACTTACAAGTGAAATTCGCAAAGTTTGTTGTTTTTCCATCATGGAGAAATTTCAGAAAGTTACTCCTGACATTGTTCGTTTTGAGGAAATATCTATTCCGTTTAAAGAAAATAGTACTGCCAGTAAGGAAAATGAATCACGGATAGGAGTAGAAATCACACCAGATGGCATTAAAAAACGTTCACCACTTCTGAATAAGCTACAAATATTCAAAGGTTTCCGGAGTAAACCCCAAGTTGAAAGACTGGTGCAGTGCAGAGGAATGAAAAGCAAAATATCGTGTAAAAATGAAAGAAATTTTGGAGAAGAAGAAGGTATAAAGGAAGAAACAGATGAAATGAATGCAGTCATTAAAGGTGAATGCGGGAAACAGGGAGTAGTACCTGAAATCGTTCTCCTTGGGTGTTGCATTACATAGCTCAGAAATATGGACCATTGAAAAGAGAGAATAGAAGAGTATAGAGGTTTTCGGAACTTGGTGCAGAAAGCCGACGCTGAAGGCCTAATGAACGGATAGAATAATGAACAAAGAGGGGTACAGAAGAATAGAAGGAGGAATCCATATGGAGCAGCATCAGGAAGACTAGGCCAAGACAGCCACATTTGAGAAACAATGAAATTGGAACGAAAGTAATAGAAGGAAAAGCCCCACGAGGAAAACGAAGGCCACCTAAAACGGGATTAAAACAGAAGCTCAACAAAAGTGTAATGGAGAAATTAGCAGGGGACATCATAGAATGGAGGGCTGTGAAGTCAACCAGTCTTATCACTGAATGAATAATGGTGATGAAAAGGAATCTCTTTGACCATCTTAAATACCATCTTTCTTTTTCAACAATTTAGCATCAACCCGTCCCAAAATTACTCAATTTCTACATATCTCACGGTTGATTAATCCGCGCTCAATCAAATTTTCACCAATCAAATCAGCAACGCAATTATCTCCAAACTTCGCAGTAACTCCCAAAAATGGTTTATCATTTTATTCAATGGTCAAGGACATTGTTGATACCCGTAGTTAAAAATGTGAGACAAATGGCTATGGATTCATATTCAAGGTTGCGACAAGTATAATAAAAAAAAAGAATTAGCGGAGGAAATGTGACAAATGACGGAAAGTTTGCTAAGAAGTATTCTCTGTTGAAATCTTGAAAGTTGGTCTTATGAAGTATCTACGCATGCATGCAAACTTCCATGCATGAAAACACGGTATATTTCCATTAAATGCACTATGATATAGATTTGTTGGTATAGAGTGGGAGCATAAAGTAGGGGTGAACATTTTAATGCTTGGGCATAGCGTTCAAGGAGGAAATAACAATAATGTGAGAAAATCTAGAAAAATCTATCAAAAGACAAAATAAACGCTATTGTTAAATGATAAAAATTGCGTGTGTAAGTAATGAGGGTAGAGCTCAGGCCATTTATTCATAGTTAGGTAGTTTGAACGCTGCATATTGGTCCCAAGTTGAATTTAGAAAATGGATAAAGAATTTTTAATCATGCTTCCCTTTAAAAAATTATTAAAACATATAAAAAAGAAATATCATAACATCGAACTAAGAATATAATAATAATATTTCTCAAGTGAATGAAAATTTAGCCACGTACTGGAAATACCTTAGTACTGGAAGCAGTCTTACACAGTCATTGAATACCAGACTAGTTAATTAACGCAGTCGTAGAATACTCTCAGGCCATTTAACGACTATTTTGATATTCAATGGTTCTGTAAAAATTGCTTTTTTACTTATCCTCTATAATCAAATATTTTTCTAAATTCTGTCAATAACCATATTAAGATTGTTACACCTGCCAGGGAAGTTTTTTATCTCACAAGTTCTTTATAGACTTGGGAATGTAAAGAACACTTTGTCGTGACGTCTAGTTGTAAGATTGAAAATAAGTGGTGGAAAAATACGAAATATTCTTTTCATCATGATTACTTTCCACGAAGTCATGCCTGGACTAATAGAGTACGGAAGTTGATATAAGTGATGAATTTACTCCTGAATTAAATTTCATTTTTATTCATAATGTAAATTCTTATGTAAATATAAACATACCGTAAAATGAGGATTTAAAATTGAGAATTGGAGTATTCTTTCCAAGTAATGACACCCACTGTAAACTCATAGGTAGGAGCTATAAATATATTATTTTCCTTCTTGGAGCTTTCGGAGGAATTCTTCACTTCAGCCAGCCTCTCGGAGCAGGTTTCGTTAGAGGGGGTGATCGAATCATGAGGACCACCAAGACTCTGGTTTACACGCAATCTGGGCTACCTCGACGCACCCTTGCTCTTAATCTACATATTAATTAAAATGAAAAGATTTAATTAACGAGAGAAGAGAAGAAAAATAAACTTAGCTTTTTCCCTACACAGGAAATCTCACCATTGTCGCAATAACAGACAACACTCCCTTTCAGTTTGAATTTTCAGCCTCAAGGTGAGCGTTTTAAATTAGCTTCATGCAATGAGTTTTGCTGAGCTTTGACAACTGTCTACTATCAATCAGTTGCTCTATGTAAATAATGAGTGCTGAAGGTTTTATTACAGAAAAACTACTTTCTACGACGTCGAGACGTGGGTTGCTTTGAAAGGAGTCGGAGTGGATTTATTTTTCTTACAAGTAAATGACCACACATCATTATCGTACCATTAATAATTTGTCATTTATATCACTGCAGCTATCATTATTAAGGATTGGGCTATTTTTCTATCGATCATTATGACAAGAAATCGTCTTTCAAAAGCTCCCATAACTTCATCAATATGTGAATAGGAATGAAAATTCCACCTTGAAGGGAAAATTGACTTATACTTATATGTATAACTAATAAAAGCTTTGGTTTTGAAGCAAAGTACATACAAAATCTTCATCAGGAGAGCGGTTATTTTTACTGAACAAGGAATTAGTTAAATTTGAATTTGTGATGGACTGAATCAAAGGAAAGGTTAAGAACATAACAAGATGGACCCACATTGGGATGGAAAAATTGCATTTTATAGTGCATTTATATGAAGGCGCATTCAGCCATGATAACATTACAGATTCATGTCGCGTTTCCTCTGCAGTCGTCATTATACTAAATAGTAAATCCGCATTACGGCTAAGGAGAATTTTTTATGTAAGTTAACGGGTCTTTGGCACCACGAAGGTGCATAAGCAACGTATGTTGGTAGCCATGAAAAAATCTCCCAGTTCCAGAAATAGCCCCTAAAGAATTAACTGCCTTTGCCTCCCAAAAAGAAGACAGAATCAAGAGCTGTCGTCCCGTTGGAAGGGCCCTTCATTACAAACTTAATGCCCAAGTCTCGCATCAATAAAGGAATTCACCTTGACACAGTATCAAATATCGTGAGAATCAGCTCATTAAGGGAGGAAGTAGATAAAGCCATTGGTCAACACTCGACAGCGGCAGCTCACAGGGGCAATTAGTCCTTTGAGAGACGGAGTGATATAGTGCGAGGGGCTTTTGTGGGCGCGATCAGTCGATTAGCATACCACGAGGGCTATTAAATCTGCCCGGTCAAAATTTCTAGACGAAGCGATTGCTTCCATTCACCAAGGCTTAAGGAATCAGTCAATTGACCATTCCATTAACCCGGTCGCCTCCATTGCCTCTTAATCACAAGGACTCCCTTACGTGGAAGGGCCACGACAGCCCGAGAAGACAGGTCCCACGTTCGAGATGGCTTTGTCGCGGTTCTCGTGCACCGAGCCCGAAGACCTAAAAAGGGTATTCGATTGAAGAGCTCGGCAGCGCGATATACCTACTCCCGCCCCCCCCTCGAGGGACTTTCTCGGGGACGGTGGGAAAGGTCGCATCGTAGCCTACCCTCTCTCGCACCACATCGCAGAGGGCGGACGGACGTTCACGGAATACTGATGATGGCTGTCATAATCGTATTTTTTTATTGCCAATTAAAATTCCTTTAATGCCACGGCTCAGGGAGGACGATAAGTATGGGACAGGGAGAAGAGAGAGAACCGGGATGGAAGGATGGGAGAGAAAGAATTATCTTTATTGCAGAGAGAAAGACGAGGCTGTGTGGGGCGCTGTAAACAGCTTTCAACGGTCTTCCCATCCTTTTTACTGGGACCTAAAAGTTTAAAAACGGCGAAATCACAGATTTGGAAGACGTGTTTTTAAGAGTGACTCAACTGTTATAAATAAATACGTAAGGAACAGGTGTAAAATGCGTTTTGAATGCGCAAGTATTTCTCGGGGAATTTTGATACGTCTTAATCCTCTCTCCCTTTCAACCAAGCAGTTACTCGGCTCTCCAGATGGCTTGTTTTCCGTTTTTTCCTGGTGATTGCTCACGTCCTCTCTATCTTAAAAGGTTCTCTGAAAGGCCATGCTGTCTGGCAAAAAGCAATAATGTATTTTTTACCCAAGCCTTATACACGGTTTTCACTATAGACTCCTTGATGAAAAACGTTGATATTTTTCAGAAGAAGGGATCGTGATCATCCTGTTTCAGTTCCTTTTGGTCACTGTACGCCATTTTGGAGGAGTATATTGTATGTTAACATAAAATAATTATCACACACAAACCTTTTTGTAACAATTGTGCATGAAGATAAACATGTAAACATCTTTGTAATAAGCCTTAAAAAAATAAGGACTAGAGTTTTTAGAAACTTCGATCGTGGTGAAGAGCTGCTGCCCCATCCTGTGTGAAATCCAACATGCTTATCATAGCCGTTTCCTTGCCCTAAGTGATTTTCCTATCAATGATATAACAGATAACCACCAACTATGCCCACGTGACAGAATTACAGGGAAAAAATCAATCGTTTGACTGGCAATCAAACTCGATCCTCCAGATTTCCAATGTACCGTCAAAGTCAAGCCGTTAAACTATTTCTATGCACCACCAAGAGGGGCATTTGGTAAAAGAATGTTTGGATGAAAGTCGCCAGATAAATAAACATTAGTAGAAAATTTTTGATTTCGGTGTAAGGATTAGCGAAAAATGATAGAGAATGAACAGAAATTCCGAGCATAAGTAGGAAGATGATGTGAGTTTCGTAAGGTAGAGAGAAGACAACATTTCTTTGCTACTTTGCGTGTGTAGCAATAAAAAAACGTGATTAAGGCTTTTTCATGAAAATATGTACTAATAAAATTATGCAATAACCGATCATTACAATTGTTAATTTAAAATTCAAATATGAACATAAAGCAAGCGCTTTCAAATACCTAAATGGAAATGCTCAAGATCAATGACGTGAAAATTTCCTCAGAGCATATTAACTGGGGGTAGTCGACACCGAATATAGATCATCTCATTCTCTCAGAGCCTCTTTCCACGGCTAGTGTAGCAAGCGAATGAGGAGCACTGCAACTTACGAATGAGGAGCTGACTAGATGAGAAGGCAAAGGGAGCAGAGGATGGGAGAGCGACGTAGTTGGACGACTGAGGAGTAGAGGGCCAGACGAGTAGGAAAAGGAGTGTGGCATCGAGGCCCAAGAGGAGCTGGAGCCATCTAGGAGAAGATCGGATGGAGGAGCCAAAGGGGAGATGGAAAAAGGGAGGCGAAAGAAGGATATGGACAGAGGCAGGGTAGGGAGAACAAGAGGAAGGGAATAAGAAGCGGGGATTCTTGAAAGAAAGAGAGCGAAGACCACTTGGGCGTCTCTGCGATGATTTTCTCTCCCTCCTCGTTCGCCTAAGAAATCTGGAGGGGTGCGGAAGAGGTTTTTCTCCGGAGAGAGAGAGAGAGAAAGAGGGAGAGTTAAAGGGTTCCCAGGGAAGTAATAACAAAGCGGGAAAGACTTCCAAAGACTAAAGATGAGAGTGGGGTGGGAGGAAGAGTGAAAAAAATGCTGACTGTGAAGGTGAACAATTTTCGGGGGGTGCGGAAAATGGTTTGAGGCACTGGGCGGACGATAGAGGGCGGATGGAGGATGCAAGGTTCTCCGACGTGCAGTGGCGTGAAGGCGGTGGGATTAATGGAGTGCCGAGAGTAACGCCCAGTGCTCTTCCGCGCGGGACGGATTCGGGTCGTCAGGAGATGATTTGAGACTTGCGCGACTGTAGGAAAGTCTCTATTGGATATCAAATTAGTTGGCGTAATTTTTCTGCAAGTATTGGCATTGAAATTTGCATTACTCTTCATCCAACTTGCATCATTTCAAAAACACGAAATAATGATTTAACTCTTTCATTCCTGGTGTACAGCTGGTGTATAAACAAACATAATATATGCTGCTTAATTTGTGCATATTAATACTGTAAATATTATCTTTGAGGGTTTAAACAACATCTCGAGTGTTTTGTTTACTAAACTTGGTCGTCTCCCAGATCTGAAACAATATACAATTGTTCAGATACTGAACCTATATGTATCACCAGAATTACTACCAATAATTCATAAAAATTCCCCAGAAATTATAAATCCATAATTACCAATGAATATGGATAAATAAAATTTAATCAATGAACAAAAATTCTGTTAAATTGTGCATGGTTATTTTTATTTTGATACATTTTGTTTCCATCTTCAGGTGTTCAAGAAAGAGGAACACCTGATTCCTCATGTACATATACTGTACATCTTTTAACTTAGTTATATATGATTGAAGATGTGTCAAACATTCTGGATATCTTTCAGAGAGACCTTATGTCTGAAATACGGGAACATTTTTTTTGCCCTCCTCAAATAATTCAGGTCTGGATGGGTTAAAAATTTAAAATGATTAAAGGGAAGCAGAAAAATTTACTTAGATACAAGGTGTCAAAAGGTCTTCAAGGTGCGTACCAAAAGTATACCTACTCCCATTAACATTAGTTGATATAAGAAAAGATTGAGCTAATATCATGACAGATAATTAGACAAATTATATATCTGTGAATGATATTATGCATTGAATTTCCCGCAACAGGTTAAATAAAGAAAAAGTAAGTCTAATCTACATGAGATAATATGAATCCGATGTATATCACTGTAGATGCATGAAACTTGGGCGTAGCAATTCGGCACACTTAAGTGGCAAACTGAATGACGTATGATTTGCATGAGCAAATAACAATAAGAACGGGTTCAGAACTTCTTATCCGTTGATTTCGGGAAGAAAGTTTACAAGCAGGGACGGGTAACCTCTAATCGTTTATTTTTCAGAAGCAAAGACATACCGTTACAGGAAATAAAGTTTACTTACGTAAGCCGAAAGATACAATTATTATGGTGGTTCCTCCACAACTGTGTGAATCAAAATAAATACTAAATTCCACCTTTTTATTTGTTTGGTTCAAATTCCCTGCTTTCGGTGACGAACTACGTCACTCAATGGGAATTGAAATGAAGGTAGTTGGAGCGAGATAATTCCATAATCATAATGGACAGCATATTTGAAGTATACGTTTTAATTTCAGCAGCTGTAGGAAGCATGAATAAAATTATTCATTATTACTGGTGCAATAAAATACTTTAATATTACTGAAATTCCATTCAATTAAATTATAATATCTACACTAATTTTTAATTTGACTCATTTTCTTCACGCAGTACGATTAAAACTCCTTCACAAAGGTATATTTTTACGATCATGAAAAAAATTCTGCGGTGGCAATATGATAAGGAATAGAAGCAAACGCCCATCTCAGTAGTCGTCAAATGGTTCAAACCCTAGAGCTTTCCAACCGCATCATGGATCTTATCAACCAACTGAATTCCTAATTGCTGATATTAAATAATTCAAAAACAGAAATATTCGATG
Organism: Ceriagrion tenellum; assembly: GCA_963169105.1. NCBI lineage: Eukaryota > Metazoa > Arthropoda > Insecta > Odonata > Coenagrionidae > Ceriagrion > Ceriagrion tenellum. The sequence goes on along the minus strand of OY720636.1, from coordinate 40,808,450 downwards.
CACTTCATGGTATGATAAATATGGTTTAACCTAAAATGAGCATTCTGCACTGAAAGATCTGATATCTTTCTTGTGAGGAAATAAATGCTTGCCAAGCAAAGAGGATAATTTTGACAAGGCCTGTTGAAATATGGGTTAGGGCCTGAAGTAGTTCGTGGGATAGATGGGGCCGAAACCGTGGAGTTTAGTCTCTCACCGCCGTTTTTTGGAAATAATACTAATAAAAATTATGAATGGGAAAATCCAATGATTTTTCCGACTAATCCAAGTAAATTACTTCCTCAAGGAAACCTTTTTTTTAAGACAGGAAATAGATAACAAAACGATTCGCATCTTTGGTCCTTTTTTGTAGGAAATGTTGCCCAGTCAGCCTCCGGCAGTTTTTTCTGTTAATGACAGGAATTTATGGAGGAAGAAAACAATCAAAGTATTTTAGCAATAAAAGCGATTTTTCTTCCAGGAGTTTCTTTACTCCTCCTTCCCCATGTAGTCAAGAGGTGCATCGGAAGCCGGGGGAGGAAAAAAAGGAGACAAAAAATTAGGTAAAAAATTATTTTTATAGCTGGGATTGATGCAGGTACGTCTTTGAAAGCATCGAAAAAACATAAATAAATATGAGGAAGTGCAAAAAAATAATTGAATGTGTTACAGACAGTAAAACAATTTGAAGAAGATTATAAGTATCCTGCGATTTAGTTGATGGTTTTCTGAAACTTACGGACGGCTACACCTGGTCCTAATTTTTATGATGAATCTTTTATCTCCTATTAAATGTCAAGTTCTAAGAATTTTTCCCTCACGACTACAGCAAGATAAATGTTTCCTAGAAGATTGAAAATTGTTAAACTTTGAGAATTGGTGGCATTAATACTAATAACTTTCATGATAAAACGTGATTTACTAATGTTGAAACCTTATTAATCATCAGCATAGGAATTCATCTCGTATTACGAGGCTATTGGTTACTGGATTTAATTCCTTCTACTCCGCTTCCCCAACAATAGGCAACGTCTAACCTTCAAAGCTCAGTTCGCGATAAAACAATTACCACCAACCAGGGTGAAGCTGGCATAGCTTTTGAGGTTTTTATTGGCATTCTGTTGGGTTTCTTCAAATAAAAGAAGAACTAACAAAAGCTTACGATGAAAAACCACCACCAGACACATCTTTTAAATAAAATTAATCTCCTTTAGTCATTTATTCATTATGGTAGTCTACCAGGTAAGGTGGATTTAAATAGAAAAAGTAAAACCATCTAGATTTTTACATCAGTAGGACTCGATCTTACAATAATATTTCTTACTTCATCTCAGCATACGCCCTACCCTTCTTCACCCAGCCCATAAAACTCATTCTCCGTCTAACCCAATTGCCCAGCATTCTTTTTATAAATCACGTTCTTAAGAATTATTACCTGTTCCAATCACCTACTTTGCCTCCCTCTAGTCTCATCCAGAACTTTTCTTACTTCACCAACCATTCGAAGCACTTCCCCGTTTGTCTTCTTTATATCCACCGCAGCTCCTCCATCCTCCAGTGAACGCACGTCTGGAAAGCCTGCAGCGAATTCATCTTTTCTTTTTTCCACCATCCTACACTATACTACGCCCTCCTGTAGCTTGACGCTTTATACGCTAGCGTACTTTTCCTCTACATGTATTTGCCATTAAAATACGTCCAAATTAAGAGCGCAGTTGACAGAAATGAAGCCGATTTGTAAACGCGTCTAATGGCGTATGGGAACTGAATCACGTGATTAAGAATCCATCATTGTGTCTTTGTTAAATACCATACGATTTTAAAAAAATTTGTTTACTTTCAAAGCTAAATCAGTATATTGCAACTCCGCTATTAGATTGGACGGTCTCAATGGACATTTTCTTTTAGCATACTACCGAAGCAATTAAATTTCTCTGGTTGCTTAAGAATGTTCCCTCCTCTTTCTTTCGCCGCTTTGTTCTTACTGCCACGGAGAGAATCTCAGTACATTTGTTTACTTATGATTTATCTTCATTCCGTATTTCCAACACTGAGTTCCTAATAGTTAGTACGTGTGCGAACGTCTCTAGAAAGGAACCACACTATGAACCGAATGGTTGTTTATGATCGTCTAAATAAACATTTTCTGCGATACTATTATGTTATTGAATGAATTTTAGATAAGAAATTAAATTTTATTTTATTTTTATTTCGAGAGTTCGAGATAGATATAAAAAATAAAAATTTTATTTTATTTTTATTTCGAGAAAAAACTAAATAATCTCATACATCAGGTAACGTATAAGAATATTTTAATAAATCTATAATTCTCATTTTAAAAAAATTAAATCTAATAAATAAAAAAATAGAATAAAGGGAGCTTTTGCCTCTGGCTTCTGTTCTTATAGCCCACATCATATCATGACTTCATAGTTTCCAGCAAAAGTTTTACTAAATTGATTATAGCTTGAATCTTAGCGATCGCGACGTTTACTGATTAAGGGACAGTCATTTTTTTAGTAATAAGTAGGTAATAATTGCGATGAGTCGATAAGGAAAAAGGAATGTGATCATGATTCTTCCACACTTTGATTTAAACTTCTAGTACCTACTCTTTAAGCAGTTTGCTCCCCTGGGACATCCGTGGTCTTCTCGAGTCTTGTGATATTGAAATTGTTATAATGGGTGGCGTACTGACTCTCCTTGACAGAGATCTTGGCTTTGAGCAAAGAAGATTTGTACTACTATTCTGAATCTTGAATTACATATTGTAAGGTTCCGACATAAAACGAAAGAGTTTCGTCCATCAGAGTGAGGGTCAATACTCCTCGCCAACTAAATAGTTTAAACTACCACATATTACTAAATAGGCTCAATTCCCACGGCAAGTTCTTCTTAAGAATAACTTCGCCATCCATATATTAACTTAATCCTCATTTCTCATAGCTGCATAATGACACAAATATCGTTTTCAGAACATAACCTAAGAAATACCTTCAAAACCCACAAAAAACGTTACTGGCAACTCGTAAGGCAAACGATTTGGATCAATTTAAAGGACTTACATTCCTTGCGTTTACCACTTCGATAAACAAAATCAAGGAGGGACCATTGAGAGTGATATAAAGGGACTGGAAGCAGACAACTCTCTGAATGTTTTGATTTATTCTTTTAATTTCGGCAAAAATCGCTGAACTTGAAAATGGAGTAAAATGGAGAAATGTTAAATTTCTGCACATCTTCATTTAACACATTCAGAAACAACTAGGAGTAAAATTAATTGGCATTTCCAAAAGCAGTGAGCGATCCTCAAGGTTATCCAAACATAATAAGCGGTTCACCTTTGCATCTTCTTTAAAAAATGAACCCATTTATTGCCGCAATAGCATCAATGAGAGGCTTTCAAGAGTACAAGAAACAAGATCATGGCTGAAGCACTTGAGAGAATAGACCTTAAAGCGTGCCCCGCTATGAGCATTTACTCGTCACAAACCATTCCTCATCGTATTTGCTTAACAGTCTTCCTCAAACGTTTCACACCTTTCGTATGGGCTCTCAACACGTGGGAATCAATACAAAAACATTTTCCCTATCCGAACAAGCGGATGTGCTAAAGAAGCTTAACGCCTTTTCTTTCATCGAGGTCACGTGCACTGCATTGCTTGGAGCAGCTTAAACCCGTTTTAGGCCGACAAGAGTGTAATATTAAAAGGTATTGGTTTGACTATTAACGCAATGTACTACTGCGAGATGGAAAGAAAGTTTTTAAGGCATAGCTGAACACCACGTGATCAACAACTCACGTGGTTTATGAAGGGATGATAAAACTGATTTCAGATATTCAGAAGTAATTTTTGACTTTATAATGATACAAAAATAAAAAATGCAGGCAGAGCTAATTGTTTCGGTGCTAAGTTGTTATTTTTTAGCGAAACTATTTGTATTTCCGGGCTATGGCAGTAAATCAAGGAGTAGAAAATTGTTCAACATGATACCCGGAGATCGGTATATTACCATAACATACATAGGTATCTAGTAATGCTAAAATAACGCTAACGTATATAAATAAAAGCAATGCTGAATGAAGAGTGAATACGGGAACAAATAAATGTAGTGATATTTTTTCGAGTCGCCAGTAAGATGTAAAGCCAGGAAATTCTTTCCTACAAAAATGATGGATCAACCAACCTCTCAACGCATAATTTACACGATCAAAAAAATCTTATATTTTTGTGAAATACTGGTCTATTGCGGTTGTTAAGGAAGCGCGTAATATATCAAACCTATAAAGCCCTCAGTTGAGACTCCGATAAGATATAGCAATGAAAAAGAGTGAAAGCATCAAATTGTTTTAATCTGACCATCGAAAGTGTATTACTACTAGTCACACGATCACTAATTAACCCTCCTTGGACGAGCAAGTCAAATTTGTTACGTTTCAAAGTCATTGAAATATCTGCTTTCTGAGAGAATTTTCCATTTAGTTGCTGCACTAGACAAAAACGTAATGCTTCGGATCAAGTGTGTGGATAGTTGCGTCTCTTTCGGCGGTTTGTCAAACAATTTGAATAGATGAATGTGTGACGCTATTCACTGGCGATGGCGTGCCTGGCGGAGCTCTGAAAGAAATAGTTTCAGCTGTCATATGAAGAAAATATGGAGAGTGTATAAAAATGGTACGTTATGAAGGTAATGCTGAAATACAACATGAGTAAACATTATAATGTTAAGTATTAGCTTGAATTATATATGTACAATACAAATACGTCAAATTTAAAAATAGTTTTTATTATCAAATATATTGCTATTTTTGTAAATGCTTAGATAGCACTTTTTAAAAACTCATATAGTAGCTGTATTTTTTTCTTGCTGTTTCATAATTACATCCATAGCTAAACGCCGCACTCTGCCACGAACAGTTTTTCTAACAGAAACGAAAACACAAACTCGACATCAGTCATCAAAAACGCATGAGAATAAAAAAGTACTGTTTGGTCACTTATTCGATGACGTTTGTTCACTCTAAGATATCGGGAGCATTAGAACTCCGTAAGGCATCTGAGCCTCGGAAAAGCGTTATCCTGAGGGGTGTGAGTGGGAAGGAACAGGGAGTTTGGGACGAATTGAGCCAAAACGCGCTAGCGACACATCTGGTTGGCAAGCGTAGTATTGCGAGCGTGCGTGTGATTCGGAAGACAACGCAGCCAGACAATGTCATTTCCGATGTTTTATCTCAGCGAACGGCTTGAATTCCAAAGAATCTGCCGCCGCGTCGGTTGCTCGCCCGCTTTGGAGGACCGCTCGTGCGTAGGGTGGCCGTGGACGGGATGGGAGAGAGAGAGAAGCCGGAGAGCGGGCCGGAGGAGGATGGAGCAGTCACCGCGGGAGAGGGATTGCCGAGGCTTCGGCCAGGAGTGGTGGGTGCGTCGGCCGCCACCGCGGGGGTCGACCGATGAGCCCTGATGCCCTTCGGCTGCTGCTGCTCCGTACTCCCGCAGTGGCGCGCTCGTGATGTGTTGCACTGAGGCTCCTTATCCATACCGCGCCCCCGACGGGGTGTGTGAGGGTTGAAAGCATAGCGCATGCAAGCATACTCCGCCCCTTAGTGTCCCCCGGGAGGCTCCCCTTTCAGGAGGATCGCGATAACGCTCCAATGCTGGGGTAAGGAGGACGAGAGTCAAAACCGGAGACCTTATTTTGTACCATTCATCCGCCAACCCTTCCTCGCGCACATGCGGAGTTATGGATTGGAGTTCCACTTAATTTTGAGGTTTGAGCTGCAGCTCTCCTTGCAGAGGGGCCGGGATCCAAACACTTTTTTGCATTAGTATGAAGTACTACTCAGTATTGTATTTTGTTTGCAGCAGCCGATTGATTGGTCCGTTTTGGATAAACTCTGTTCCATATTTCCTCCCAATGGCTTGTTATATCCACCCATTAAAAAAATTATTGATTTAGATCGAAAGCGGTTTCTCTCATGTTTATCGTAATACCTGTCGTCACTTTGTAGGACCAGCATTTCTACTTTAACTCTTCAGGTTTCATTCCCACTCGGAATTATTCCATTTATATCTCTCTTAACGTTCCATTACCTCTAACTTCAGCATCAAAGCGTAGAAATGTTTGTTTTTTGAAAATAGAATACAAATTCACATTTGAGTGTCGTTAGAATAACGCTTCGACGAAATTTTTAATCCAAAGAATGAGTTAAAAAATATGCAACCCTTAGAGAATTTTCATAAACCAACTGTTGCTGACTACTAGTTCTAGCCCTTTTTACTCTAAAAAAAATACATTACATGATTTAAATACTGTTTTACATACCGTGAAAACAGCGGTGACCGCTAGAGGAGTAAAGAAGTGAATGTAAGATTATATGTTTAGGACATCGTTCTTCCAAAATATATTTCGCATTCATTTAAAGCTCGATTTAAATGTATGGCAAGAATGTAAATATAATTTTCGTCAGAAATTTATAAGTATGGGCAATTATAATACAATGCCACATCATTAAGATGAAAAGATACAGAAAATTCCCCTTGACACAACCAGCCTAACCTCTGGTTGGTAAGGAGGTTGACTCTTCTTGGGGTTCTGGAGGAGTTTAGCTTTGAGCTCTGTAGCACTCGCTGGATATTCATTCAAATTGGCAGACACATCAGACGTACGACGTGGTCTAATTTATTGACCTGGAAATAGGTACAACCATGCGGCACAATATCGGGTAGAAAATTAGGCGACATTTTCGCATAATGAGCATCAATATTGTGAACAATAATGGCCATGAGACAAAATAGCTGAGAAAAAAGAACAAAACGAGAAGCTGGTTCATTGAATGCGAGATGTAGAGTAAAGGGTGATAAAATTATAATTTATTCAGATTAATCTACTGTCCTTAAATGATCCGTAAAGATACGGAAGCCAGCGGATATGTAACTAAGTCCTTTAGTACTGCAGCGGCTTATATTTGTGTAACAATCCAATAGCTCGATGAATAAAAATATGAAATATTTACATGCTTCAATTTATACGGAAAAAACTTCTTTCGTTCGCATCGTGCAATAGTCCGAACAAAATCACACAATACGGAACCACCCCAATGTTTCGCAAAGAGACTCTTATTTTGGTTACATAGAAACGACAAAGCTAATTTCTAATTGGGAGTTTGGCTAGCAAAAAATAGAACTTGCTCTAATCACCATAATTGGCTAGGAAATAGGCAGAGAGATGGTGAGATCGTAATTGGGTTGAGATTGGTATGCGCAAAGCTGGCCACAGCATACAATCGATTGTCCAAAAAATTACACCATTTTATACGGGCTTAAGAGAATAAATACTTTTTTTCGCGTGCTTTGGTAAGCCGCAGTTTGTCTGGAGGACTAAAATTACAGTTCGCGCACCAAGGAGGGACTTAGAAGGAGAGGTCCACCCTGGAGAACTAGGAGCAGAAATTATTACCAAAGAATCTTTTCAGCTTCTGCTAAACGATACTCGTAATCCTGAGCTAATAATTTCATGCAAATTTCCACAGGGTAAATAAGATATTCATACTTTTTATAGATTACACAATGAAAATAAAAAAGATTCAATTATAATTGTAATAAAAAATGGAAAATTCATTTGATGATCAATAAATTTCCTACTTTTATTTTTCAGTCAAATTTCACAGGACAAATCAATCGGTGAGTAGATGTTCTTCCATTTCGACTACATCAATCCTTTGGTGCGACGAGTTGCAAGACTTTTTATTGTAATTAGACTCATTGCTGTTATACGAGGTCTGTTCAAAAAGTTCCCGAACTTATTGAATAGTCTTCGTCTTCGGCTGGTTATTTTTAAATCTACATGGAGGCGTTGTGTCTGCAAAAACTTCCCTAATGATCGCCTTTAACCACTTTGTTGATATATTCTTTTGTTGCTTGGTTACGGCCGTTTACGTGAAAGGGTGTTCGTGGAGTGTGGCGAAAAATCGGATCCGCGGAAATGAGCTCTTTGAAGGAGAAGCGTTGTTCTTTGAAATTCTGCGTGAAACTCTGCACATCCTTCACAAAAACATTTTAGTTGATTACCAAGACTTATGATGAAGATGCCATGAAACGTAATGCGTGTTATGAGTGGTTTACCCGGTTCAAAAAGTGGTGGAAATCAGTGGAGGAAGACGAGCATTCCGGAAGACCATCAACGTCGACTGATCGAGAAAGTGAACGATCTCGTTTGTGGATTCCGACGTTTGACTGTCAGGGAACTTGTAGAATAGTGTAGCATTTCGATTGGTTCGTGCTATGAAATCTTAACTGACAAATTGAGGATGCATCGAGTCGCCTCCAAATGTGTGCCTCGCCTGATGACAGCAGACCAGAAACAACATCGATTTTAAGTCTGTCAGGAACTGTTTGATCGAGCTAAAGAGGATGAAACCTTCTTCTCCAGGATCATAACAGATGATGAGTCATGGGTTTATGGATATGACATCGATAAAAAAGTGCAATATTCACAATGGATTGGTAAAACATTCCCCCGCCCCAAAAAAGCTCGACAAGTTTGCTGGAATGTCAAGGTAATGTTGACTGTTTTTTTTCGATGCCAAAGAGGTTTTGCATCACGAATACCTATCTAAAGTCCAGATAGTCAACAAGGAGTACTACCTGATGGTAATGACACGCCTAAGAGAGAGAATCAGGTGAAAACGGCCCGAAATTTGGAGGAGCAGCGAGTGATATTCTCACCACGACTACGCGCCAGCTCATTTGTATCTCAGAACCCGGAAATTTTTTAGCCAAAAACAAGACCGCTGTACTTCCCTACCCACTTTACTCACAAGACGTGGCCCCGTGTGACTTTTTCCTGTTCCCCAAACAAAAAACCCTGCTCAAAGGAGAGAGATTTTCCACCAATTCAGAGATAGAGAAAAATTCGGCAGAGGAGCTTTTGAGAATTCCGGAAGAAGCGTTCCAGGACAATAACCAAAAGTGGAAACACCGTTGGTATAAATGTATACGTTGGGGAGAAGACTACTTTGAAGGGGACCCTGACCAATAATTTGTTAGTGAAGTATTTTTTTGTAATAAATGAAATTCGGGAACTTTTTGAACAGACCTCGTATATTTACTTTGCTTTAAAATCATATAAATCATAATCTTCGAGTCTAACTCATAGTTGATTCACATGTTTTATTGAAATGGGATTAATTTTACTACCATTTAATATTCAGTCCCTCACAAATCCAGGCTGATTACTTTATCGTTACCATTACGTATAAACGTTCTAAATTTTAAACTGTTGGGGTGGAGGATTGCGACCAGCGATTTAAAATCGATGGAGTTCCACAGAACCTTATCGTTAGCCAAAAAAATTAAATTAGTGGTTGGAAATAAGCAGCAATCGAAGAGACGCGGAGGCAAAGGAAAAAGGCAAAATATTAATATGTATGCCAACTTCACGGGCATTAATTTGTAAGAATAAATTTTCCCCGATAGCCTACTTCTTTCCGTTATTCAAAGGACTTTTAATAAGCAATTACTACTAATGCCGCAGGAATTCACGCTGAGTCATACGAACAATTTTCAACTCTATTTATCACCTCCATTCCATGGGGATGATTGATTTATGCAGGAAAAGGTTACGCCAAAACTCATAGCTGTAAACAGTCGTTAAACTTTGTCACGTAGTCGAATTACGGGCGTGTTTTATGAGTCAGTAATTAATTAAAGCTGAACGGAATACATTTCCTGATGCTGCAGGAAAAAGACACGCCTTCCCTTCCCCTGGCGGGTATTTCCACGAAAGCGATTAAGAGCGCCGATCCTCGATTTTTACACCTGCGGACGTTTTCCAGCGATCAGATGGGGCATGCAAGACTCATCTCTCAGGAATGGGGACGAGACCGTGCGGAGGAGGAAAGATTCAGAGGTGAATAAGCTTTCGTTGACCGTTAAATGGCGCCTTCGGAGAAAAAAATAAGTGTTTTAACTCAACCATCGGGCTGTGACTCTGGAGCAGAGTGTGATACGTGGACTCAAACATGCTTCCTCTACCGTTGAGGGAATTCCTCGCGTTCTCGCGAATGATGGTAGGAGAGGGTGGTAAGGTGAAAGATTGCTTTCTCAATTCCGAGCGCATGTTCTCCCCATCACTCATCGGGAGGAGGCGTCGTCTGGACGTCAAGGAAGGATGTGTGAGGGTGACGTAGCAATGCAATCACATGCTTCTCTCACAGAACTACGGTGATCCATGTTCGTACATTACCTACTACTATTATCGGGGAAACGAGAGAGAATGCCCTAGAGATAGCAGCGAGAGAAATTCGTTGTCCAGCTCAAAAATATAAGGAAATATTTTATACCCTTTGATCATATTGTACGAGTCTTTAATTGGAAATTACAACCATATCTTTCAGGTCAGACTTTTACAGAACTTTGCGTGAGATGATGAAAGTTTCAATGCATCCGAAACGTTGCCCCTGGAGTGCAAGACAATCCAGGGTATTAACAAGGAAAAAATTTAAATCAAGTCGTAGTTAGTATATCAATGATATCAAGAAATGAACATCAGGCACTGGAAGTAAAAATCAAAGGGTAAAAAAATGTTCTCCTGATCTCACAGTATGGAAGGAAAACCTGGTTATGCCAGAAGTTTTACTGCAGGAAAAATAAAATGGGATTGGAGTATTTGAGAAGGGTTTACGGTAAAATTAGGAAGAATAGGGTTAGAAATGAGTGGATGGATCACGAAACAATGTAAATTGGATGTCCCAGTGATGGAAATATACAAAAGGAAAGGGTTTTGGTGGTTTGGCCCTGCTGAGAGAATGCACCATAGTCTAATAGCGAAAGAGCTATATGAGTATTGGGTGAATTGTATAATAGAAAGGCTTAGATGAAGATATTCAATGAAAATATGAAAAATAACTCGAGGAGAAGAAAAAAAGGTGGAATTCATGTTGTCTTAGGAATTGGAAAGCGTGTTTGAATGAATGAAAGTGAATGAAACGATGTATAAATGAATGGGAAGCGAACGAAGCATGTAAGGATAGGGTACATGGAGAGAAATTAAATTATGTACAGAGATATGTAAAAAAATTGCCAGTAAAAACAAACGCCAGTAACCGCAAGAGCCAGTGGAAAAAGCAAAACAGCGATAACAAAGGTCTTTGACTGTTCTTACTCATAACAGGAAAAGCGAGACTGGTATCTACGCATATATACGTCAAAATATCGCCGCTAGGGATGCAAGAAAATTTTATTCATAATTTATGGCATACGGAGACACAGTACGTGCGACAGGATTTGATTAGACCTGATGGAAGAAAATTGTAAAATTAAAAAAATTCTTATAGCTCGATCAGCAGCCTGAATGGCGCAAAGCACTAAAAAATAATATAACAAGCAAATGAAGATTGAATGGAAAAACTGGTCCGTCTGCGCAAACGTCTGAGGATTTCGCTATGATCAGGCGTAGTACCGTTTCTCCTGGGAGTTATCCCAAGAAAGGAAGAACTAATGGCACTACAACTGAGAGAAGAGAACAGCACAAGCTACTGTAATGTTCCTTTCTTTCTAGCGGTTCTTAGCCTGTGTGTCGGAAATCTTGGAGTCCTCAGGATGCCCGCCAGGGGCAAAAAAAGGCAGCCAGCAAATTATTCCATAATAATTACCACTAAAAGATTGAAGTGTTGCTCTTTAAATTACTTCCTGGTACTTAGACCTAGTGCAAAAGGTATAATAATCAATGACCCAAACGATGACTTTGCGTATTTAGTCTAAGTTTAAATGGCCTCTATAATTAATTTATTCCTTCACTCTGTTCATTTTATTTCTCCACAGTCACATACCTTTCGCCTCTGCTGCACCAACCTAATTAGCATTTTAACGTCGGACATCCAGTCTAAAAATTTTACTTATTACCCTCTCTTTCGCGCCCACATAGAGATGGCCTTTAAGAGCCAGATATCAGTTAAATATCCCCTACTTTTCCTCACCTGCTGTTTTATGAAGTTTCATAGTTCCTTCATCTACACTTTAAAAATACCTAGAGCTTCTTTTGCATCCCTCTCTGTCCATCTTATTTCCTCTATTTCGCTTCTTTCATGCAATGACATGACCAAATTCTTCCTTCCCAGAAAACCAAATTCCGTGACCATTTCTTCCCAATTTTGTTCCCATCATCCACTCCTGCCGCTTTGTGCATGACCATATCCTAAGTGTTGGCGAATAACTATCCTGAGATGAACCGGCAGTAAGCTTCAAAATCTCACTTCACAAAGCATGGTGTACTGGCGGGATGACGAGGTGTAGATTTAAGTACGCAGATACATTTGAGTAAATATTATGTCACTTATATTTTCGCTGAAAAACCCCAGTCATTCGAATACGAAATTGGAAGTTGAACAATGATTTTTTTCTGTTCTTATTAACTGACATGTATTTCACATAGCCTGACTCACACTACCATATCCTGGTGGGTGAAAATCCTACTGCGGCGGGATTCGCTATCAGAAGGGGGAGAAATGCAAAATATTAAATAGCAAAGGGCAACAGCAACGCCTAAAAAATATTTAATGTAAGAATTCTCACTAACTGTAAGAGAAAGTGGGGCATGTTACCGCTGCCTAAGGTGGGTAAAAGAGAGAGTAAGGAGAATTAATGATTGAGGATAAATTTGGATAGAAGGAATGGGGCAAAATGATTTCTTTGTCGTGTTAGATTTTTGTTGTACAGGTACGTCTACAGCTCACGTCATTTGTACAGAGATGACTTCATGTAAGAAAAAGCTGGATGGGAGAACTTTTACACATAAAGTGCTGATTATTGTAAAAGAAACGCAAAAAATGGGAAGAAATTCTTTGAACAAATAACCAGACTGAATCAGAATAAAGCGAACATTTGCAACCGGAATTATTTCCTTCTGATCAATGTCATTGCTAATATTTCAAATAGTTGGACATAATCATCCAAAAATCAGTATCATTTATTATCGGAAACAAAGTGGGGTTTTGAATCCATGATGAAGTCCAATTCGGGATCGATATAAAGTAAAGGCAGTACTAATGGTTAGTGACTCAATTCCTGATATAAAAGCCAACCAAGAGAATTTTTCATTTTCTGCCGGGGTGAACTTTTTTTTAGTTTTTCAAGGAGATTTCATGTCTTATTCCCTTTCTGATTTGTCGAAACTTATTTTCAAGAATGTTTTCATTTGTCTTTCCAAAGGCATTACAGCCTACCCTAACCTCACGATTACACACTTCCAAATTGGTGCCAGCAGCCGACAGGTCTCAATTTCCAGAAATCCACCGCCCTCAAGGTAAGCTATTCCAAGAAATAAAATATACTGCTGGTTTTTAAATTTGCTTACTCAGAAATTATTGACGGCAGCAAAATAAGGGTCAAGGAAAACCTGGATGTGTGTTTGTGCCATCATGGTTCTCTGTTGCCTTCCATTCCTTCAAGGGAGTTCGAAGACCACGCTGGTGACAGTTTTTAAAGACAAGAGGGAGAAAAAGATTAAAAATACGTTATAAACAACATGCATGCCATTTTGATGATAACTGTGTCGTTAAGAAAGATGAACTTCGCCAAAAAATAGGTTTCATCCCGCCAAATACAAATCATAAATGGTTTGCTCTTCCTTCAAAGAGATGTTTTTTAATGATTCCAAGAATTTCGAGAAGTAGAATTTACTTTGAAGTTTTTTTTTTTATTTTATTTTCTGTTTAAAGACCAAACTCAGCTCACATCGACTGAGTTATACTAATTCAAAAAGATAAATCTGCAGGGAGAATTCATTGAAGTAAAAAGACAACGATTACTTGTAGCTAAGCTATGGGTATTAAATCATTTGCCGAGTTAGTCGCCATATTTCAAATTACATGATGAATGTATCTTGTAGGGCTATTTGTGGTAATAAAAGGAAACTACACTATGAATTAAGAAATTCAAAAGTCCTAGGGGACCATGTGATCCGTTTCTGGAAATGAATCCACAGTATCCCAGCATATATGACAAGTTATGCTATATCAAAAGGGGTTCAAATTGGATATAAGGATTAAAACTGATTTAAACGTTGATATTAACTCAAGAATGCATACAGACGGTATCTCAAAATCATCGCTAGTCATCGCTCTGGGTAGCATTTTTACACTGATCGCAATGCCACTTCCATATTGTGAAAATGGAATCCATTGAGAAGCAGAATACTATTGTGGGTTCACCGTAGGTAAAATTTCAAATTTTCTCTTTTTGGTTAGTTTCGGTGGCGGCGAGGTCATGTCCTCACCTGCCAGCACAAAGGCCGTGGATTTTCATTCATGGTAACATCAAGCATTTGGTAATTTTTCACAACCGAGGGCATGGTTGTGTGTCATCGTCTACTTAGATGAAATTGGTTCTATGCGTCGATAGCTGTAATCAATAAAGATATGAAACAAAACTCTTAAAATTAATACAAACCGAAACTTTATGATCCACACATGTTAATGTAACGCTTGGACAGCTCGAATGTAGAGATAAACTGGAAAAATCGTTAATCTAGTTAACAACGATGCATAATTTCGTTTTCTCTTTGACCAAGTTTGTGATCAAAGAAAAATGATATTTATGTAAAATAAGGAAAGTTACTCAGACTGCAATGTTTCAGTAAGCACAGAAGCCATGGCATCTGCCACCTTCACCTTTGATGAACTTTAATTTTCTTGTTCCATCCTCCATTAATTTCCTCTGATATACCGCCGTATACCCCTTACTTTGAGTGGCTCAGAATAGTATTCCCTGTACCCTTGAGGAGACATTCATGATGGTATCATGATGCCGATTACAGTATTCTGTTCATTGAAAAAAACAAATGAAAGAATTACTTCACTTTGGCTTCATTTCCAAGGACGACCACCTCCCCGGCCTGTCGCCGCAGGCAGCGCTTCCCCCGAAACAATTCTGGTTGGAAAAATCTTCGGAGCTGAGGATTCTTGGGAGAGGAAGTGATACCATCTCCGCGTCGTAGACAGCTTGGCACATTCCTCGAGACGGCAGATGATGTCATCCGGGTGCATCCGGTGTCCCGAGCGCGTGTTGCCCGCCCACGGGCACTAATTAAATCAGCAGCACCCCCTGCCCTGCCCAATCCCCATCGCTCCCCTTGACCCGATCTCCTCCCCTCTACCCCGCCGCCCCTCCCCCGCCCACTTTCCTTTCTTTAGACGGCCGTACCGCTTGACCACCCCAGATGCCGTCTCAGCACTGTCTCCAGAATCGCTTCCAATCTATAAAAACGCATTGTCGGCTCCGCCACCGCTGGTCAGGCACAACTCTTATTATCTTTTCTGGAAAATCAACATTCGCTCCTCCAGAAACATTTTGAATGTCGGCCAGGTTTACCCTCGATAGTAAGCAAAATTCATATCTGAGAAAACATTTTTCACAATTGTTCCACCATTTCTGTTAGTTCCGCTTTTTTCACAATCAAGCTTCGCAATCAATAATCTAGATTGCGAGCCAAAAGTGTGTGCTGGGACGAACGATTACTCCACCTCATATTCAAACCTCATTGCAGATATTATTCAAAACCCATATCTCGTTTGAATGCCAGATATATACTCGATGACTCAAATTATGAGTCATTTTCCGGCCTATTTGCGCTTAGCTGTACTCAACGGATTCAAATTTGAATCGGCAGTCGACAAGCTCAAAAAAACACTTAGATTAACGATCAAAAAAATCAAACATCATTATTTCAAAAGGAGTCATTCTTGAATTGCACTAAAGAGAAAAATGATTCATTTGCCATTGGCAATTTCTACATCAAGAAATTTTTAATGTATATTTTACAATTAAACATACAACCCTAAAGTAAATATTCAGTAGTTTATCAAAAAGTAAATTATTTGCTACGCCGAAATTCCTCAGTGCAACTGAGGAGCAAGATTTGATAGAACTTTTTCACTCATAGCCAATAATAAAAAAACGTGAATGTTAAAAAAGACTGCAATTCGGAATCTCATGACGGGTAGTTGAGTGAGGGATGACTAGAAGAGGACACATAAACCTTTTTACTAATAAAATTAAACTTAAGCCAGTGAAATCATATAAATAAGATGGTTTAATAATACCAGGCGACCATACAACATAAAGATAATAATAAGATTATTGAATATTTGGTCATTGATGCATTTAACTCACAGAAAAGACTGTTCAAAGAAATGGTACAGATCGTAGGAAACGCTAATGTTTGTAATAAGAAAACTGACATTGGCAAGCTTAGTAGAATTTATATTGATTTAAGAGAATGAACCCTTATTGAATTCTGTATTTTTTGTTTTTATAAAAAAATAATTATAATCAATGCTAATGTTAGCCTTGATTTGATATTCATTTTATATGTTGAAAATTCTGTATTATTAATTTTATTACTATTTATTTATATATTTTTGACAAAATTTTTAAATGGTTTATCATAATTTAATTGTCGGTTGTTCACATATTTCTTTACTATTTGGAGTTGTTATTTACTTTGTTATTATTCAATATTCAGCTCAATGGAAGGTAAAGTTTCGATTCGTCAACTTTTGTGCTAATATTTGTATAATTACCTAGCGGTATGGCTTTATGTTTCGTTTTGCAAAGCCCAGAGGATGCCAATATATTTGGCGAAACATTGTCTGTGAGTAAAATACATCAATGATCAAATATTTAAGAATCTTATTATTATCTATATTATAATGGTTGAGAAAGTTATAATTGATTATAAAAAATAAATTAACAGTAGCTATTACATTCTTTTGGCAGTAGCCATTATTGTCTGCCAGCCACATTTTCGGCCGCATAAGACATCATGCAAATTCAGTAAAGTAAAAAGACGCAATAATTATAAGTATATGCAGAAACTCAAGTGTCGAAGAAAAGATATCGGTCATTCAACAACGCCAAAAGCGATTTCCGTGACTGAGCACATCGTGACATCTCAAAAAGCTAGTGAAGAAGGAACTGATCAACATAATTACCCCCTTCTTGTCTCCCACTGTAGGTCTAGAGAGAAAGATAGAGTGCAATGACGACGGTGAAAGTTAAACGACATTACGATATCAATACCCAGCAAGAGGTTGGCAATTGCGCGGAAGACTCTTTCAGGACGGAGAAATCTAAAATGCTAGAAGAGAAAACAAAATGCCCACTAGCGGAAATAGCCGTGCTAGATATAGCGCGATCAAGCGGTATATTAATCGTTAATATGAGCGAAAATATTTTAGGTACTCAAATAAATTTCAAAAATTCAGCTACCGCTGGCTTAGAGAAAGTTGCCACTCAGCAAAAAATTGTTACAAATGTCTCATCATGAGAAACATATTTTAAGTATGAGGAAATTAAAATGGCATTAGACTGTATCCGGCTACGCTGCTTGACGCAGCCGTATAATGGCAACATTTACTGGTTAGAGTCAAATTCAGGGTTTTAGAAGCGGAAACGTTATTAATCAGGAAAGTCTTAGCCATATCAGTTGATGGATGGTCTAATGGTATAGTGGCTCCCAGAGGCGTCTGCCGGTGAATATATTCTCGAAGTCACCGAGCTTCAAGAGTGATTTAATTCCATGTGACGAATATACATTGCAGAAAAGTCATTAATCAGGCAGGCTATTTTATAATATTGCTACGAAGGCTTCCGTGGGTTTCTGTTTTATAATTCGGTAATTTAAGTCGGCTTCATCTGGTCCTAATTAGAACATGATGAAGCCGACTGGAATGCCAGCGAAACGGTCGTCCATAAAAATGATTCAACGCGGGGAGAACCCAACAATTACCGATAAAATTTTAAAAATATTATTGGTGAATAGGGTGGGCTAAAATTATTTCATTCTCCTTAGCTGAATACTTTTTTTTAACAAGATACCAATAGTATTTAACGGGACACACTCAGTTGAAATGCTCCTATTTCAAAGGTATGGTTTATTCTTTCGCGCAATTTGTTCCATCATCGACCATGCACGCCAATATTATGAAACGGCTTTTATTGCAATAGACGCGCATAGTAGCAAAATATTTAGAGCAATTATTGCTGCTATAACCTTTAATATAGTTTACTTCTATACTATAGTTTAATTCTATACTAGGTAATATAGTATTTTTAGTTATAGTTTAATTCTATACTAGGGAATTTATTTCTTGATTATTGTTAAATGCTAAAAGAGCAATAGAATGCCTTGCCCAAGGAATATATCAAAAACCCATTCCTCTACTTTATAGTTATCTAGAAAATAACTAAAATTACTGATTACAGGCATTAATAGAATCCGGTCCTTAGCAAGTAGTTATTGTGAGGAAAAATTTTCGGCATTCCTGGCGCTGGCAAATTATATTTTCCCATTATAAGATTGCTATACCCCTATTTAATGGATTTTGTTGCGTTTTTAGATAATTGTAAACATGTGAATGCAGGCTGATTAAACTAGAACTTTGCAGATGAATTCATTGAAGAAATTTGAGTACAGCGTCTGAGGGCTTCGAATCGTCATAGACTAACGCCATGAAAAGGGAGCATTGCAAAAGACATCAACACATTTCCTGTCTTTCATACTCTCCAAGATAAATGAAATTTATCTTAAATGAAACCTTGAATTCCTCTCCAACGTGCATACATGCGCTATTAAACGAACCAAGCCATAAAACTCTAATAAGGAAAACATTCCTTGGCTTTTCGCGTCAAATCAGTCATCAATTCGTTCCTTATTGACCGAGGTCATTGAGGCAATTTTATTGCTAATTGTACGATAGCCAGTTGCGACAAACTGAATATTTTCTTGCGGACGCGGACGGTTCTTGAGGGGAGTTCATCGGGAAAAAGCGCGCCGTAATTTAATCTTTCCAAGGTTTTCAAAACTTTCCTTCCCTTATTCAGAATTAAATAAGTCTTTTACCTTCGTTTTGATTTGTGTTTAAGAATAACAAACCCTCATGGAGTACATGGTACAATGAATTTACTCATCATTCTGATTTCTTTCTTTTGTTATATTGATAAGTATTCCGTATTAAACCAATAGCTTGACGGACATTGATGGAAGATCAAATAATATTTACTTGAAAAAGTACAACCTTTAACCGGCATATGTCGCATCCTTTTTCTCTGCATTTTCCTTATTCGGACAGATCGAGATCATCTTCGTAGTACTGAAGGTTTTGTGCAATTTAACGTCTTGCTATAGCCATAAATAGAAACTGGAGAGAGTAAGCAAGGATTAATTGAGTGTACACGAATTATGCTCACTCCATGAGTCTTATTCTTCTTCAATACATGTATTAGGCAATATTGTCTGTTCCGGAAACCATCTTAACATTGCACGTCCAACGCTTCGTCATCTTCAATTTTCTTCAATCTTCAATTTTGTCCAATACTTAATTTTCGGATTCTATCTTGTAATTTGCAACCCTAAACTGTTCTCTGGAATTTCATTTCAGCTGATTCCATTTTATTTCCGTCACTGTGCGAGTGTATTCACGTTCACTCCCATACCATGTCATTGGAACTGCCACCGTTTTGTAAAATTTTAACTCCGTTTCCTCTCTTGTTTTATATTTGAGAGTTATATGAATTGCTCTGCAAAGGTATGTGTTTTAATTTTTTAAGTGTGTTTTGAACATATTGTCATTTACAATTGATATTTCGCTCGCAGGATATTTGAATGCGCAATCCTGAACACCTGCTCTCATATTTGGTCGTTTATTACTATTTTTTATTCTAAATGGATGTGTTCTGATAAATGCCATCACCTTTTTGTATGAGGTGGCATTATCCATCTCTATAAGTAATCATTCAAAAGTTAATTTAGTATTGTCAGAGCACCACCTCATCCAATTTTCTTCCTCAATCTATACCGTTGTTTCCTTCGAGATCGATGAAGCCGTGTTTTCTTTCCCCATAGATTTTCCGTGGGATTATTTATGGAAGCGTTACATGGATACGAAACTTGGATCCATCAAAACTTATTTGGATACTTCCAGTGCACTCTGACTCACCAATCTGTCCGCGATTCACCATATTTTTGTCTAAATAAAATTTAATTATGTATCTTTTTTGTACAGTTGTTTAAGGGTAAAAAGAGACTAAGAAAGATAAAAAGAAGAGATAATTCAAGAGTAAAAATAAAACTCAATACAAAATTACTGTATGGCGCTACAATTTCGAGTGAATTTTGCCAGTCATAACATTAACTCATTCTTGATATCTGAATAAAATTTTCTCCATATTTTTACTTGACGCGATAATTTTTAATTCTCATTTAACTCACTGTGTGAGATAATAATTTATTAACTTCCAGGTACTCCAGCTGACTCGTATTTTTCCTGAATTTATTTCAGTATGCTTGAACTACTGAAAACCTTGAGTTTCACATAAAGGTTTCCATGGTCATATATAATATCGATCTTTTAGAGGAAGTAATATTATTCAATAAAGGATCAATAGTGCATTTATTGCACAATCAGTGTATAAAATTATCCAAAAACCACGTGACCAGCCTAAATATAAAAAAAATATCCATCTATAAAGCACATCCATAAAACATTTCCAGGAATAAACGCGGATCAGACCATACCTGGTTGGATGATAAATAGGAAAGTGATATAGGTTGATAACAGGTTGGAATTGGTGAAGGTTCTTCAAGGTGTACGCACAGCCGATAACATGATCTGAAATGGTTATCACATAATGCATAATGAGCCAGGAGAGTGATGAAAAATATACCATATACAAAAATATACAATCCGTCTACCAGGTGTCAATTACCTAAAGTCGAAGAATTCAAGTACCCAGAAAAATGAAAAATAAAATTTATGATCCACGAGATTCCAGAATCAGTAGAGGAACCCAGAGTCTAAATCTCTAAATCTGATTTCATTACGCGACAGTGGTGGAGAATCCAAAAAATCGAAACCTCTTACAGTCAGCTAATGGTGAATTTAGAATTAAGTAAGATGCATTTCTAACTCTAGACGGATACAATATGAATAATGAATGAATGAATATTCCAAGTAGGCGGTATTTTGAATTTTCCACACTTTGCAAAAGACCAGAGGTGCTTTGATAATGCACCTTTGATAAGGATGTTACGGTATAATGATGAAAAAATGGCTAACGACTTTGAAAGGACTGAAATATTAAGACGTGCCTTTGAAGGTCGCCAGGAGGCTCATTTTCTTGATATTCCACCCTAATTTTATGATGCAATGAACATTACAAAAAACTAACTAAGAAATTAAGAAAATGAATACATGATCGCATAACGAACACCAGAAAGAGACTGAGAAAAAAGGAAGCGAATTCTATGTTCGATACACAAAAAGGGCGGCCACAAACTTTGTATCTTCACCAGCATAAACGTATTACCCCGCAAACCCCTGCAATCGAGCATTGGGTGACAAGTCCCTAGTTGATGCCATGATAAACAAGAGAGAAGGAAAAATGCAACCAGGAGGAAAAAAAGGAGGAGGTTATAGACGTTTCTTACTATCATGATGCCTTCCAATGGTAGAATGCTACGTTGAGAGTAGTATACAGACTTTCTGCTCATTCCACATTGACTCTTTTTTTTCGAAAACTATTCTGCAAAATGAGTCAGCAATCCATTAGCGTTTAAAAAGAAAGCAGAATATCAGTAGATCCATTAGTATATTTCCACATTTCCACACAACTAGTGTTTTAAATTTGATTAAAATGAGCATGTCTGTTGAACTGATATCGTATTGATTATAGTGTTAGTTATTACAAAAGGCAAAAACGTTTTTACTCGTGAAACATAAATACAAAACCTAGCAGAATATCACAGTTTCCATATCACCCATCCACAGGATGAAGCCAGGAATCCCTTAGCCAGAAATAGTTGCAATCAACTAATCATACATACGTCATGAAGAAATACCCAGATCAAGCAATTCGTTTTGTTTCAATAAGAATGTATTCATTTTGGGAAAGATCTACTGCTACATCTACTAAAAACCGTGCAAGCCACCACTAGGGTAAACCACCACACGCAAACGTTACCACACGTAAAAAACATACTATTAACCCCTTCGTACTACGGCAGATTAGATCGCGCTTATAAAATTAAATTAGAGAGCTAGATTGTAGAACCGATAGGTCATTTTTTGTGTATATGTCATTATTTCCGCGTACCATTCGGGACCATAACAGCTGTGATCGTCGTCATGAATAGTTCGAGTATTGACAATAGGCAGGCAGTAAATCTTTCTCATTATATTCTCTACTCTCTTATTTATGCATGATGTAAATATTGATGTTCTTATTTATGCATGATATTTTGAATCTGTAGTAGTAGTCTTTGTATCCCTTGCATGTTGGAACGATTGAAGATAGAATGTTTCTTGGGTAATAGATTTTTAATTGGCGCTTTGCATGTGTGGTACGCGGGTTTTAATATAATGTCGGTGTTCTACCATATCATTCATGCATGCCTGGTGCGAAAGCACCCCCTGCCACACACCCTTTGGGTGGCTTGCAGGGTATGACGTAGATGTAGATGTAGGGTGTGTGCCACGGGGTGATTCCATACCAGGCATGAAGCCCTCATCCCAGCTGAAATCCGAACCGCGCACGTTCCCCGGAATTCCAGGCGCAGGACAAAAGCAATCACGATGACGTCAGACCAGAAACTAGGAAAGTGTTGCATGGATGAACATGCTACCATGCAGTACACTACTTAAGATACGACTAACGGTTCTAATTACTACGACAGATAAATAGTTCTACGAGGTACTAAATCATGCAAGAGCTATATCACGCCGGAAGTTGTATGCGAGGTTAGTAACTACAAATGATGTTAGGTTTTTTAGCACACGTGAAAAAAACCTATTTTACCTAGTAAGTATCCTAGAATTGATCTATCGCTACTATTATGGTCCCTTTTTGTTCGTAGAAAGAACAACATTTTAAATCTCTCCGTTCTGCAGTCTATATTCCTAATCTTATGCCTGTGATCATTTCTACCATAATAGTTTGGCTCTAGCAAAATATGTTGAACGTCCTCGTTGAACGGAAAAAAGTCTTCATCAAACTTTCGTAAAAGATTTAATCTATATTTTTCCCTTCGATCGGATAGAGGTTCCCACCCTAATTTCCTCAACGATTTAGTAACACTGCAATGTTTATCGTAACAATTTTTAACAAATTCAAGATTAGTGGTTATACAAGAGCTCTACGAATGGGAAACAAATATCCTGCCCAAAACTTCCTCACAAGTCCGCCAAGTGACGCTAGTCAGCTCTTTTACGCGTGAGGCGCGTTGGGGAATGGTGGAAGGCTGCTGGGGCCGCCGCGCCGGAGAGGAGATGAGGAGAACGGGCGAGGGGAGGGGTGAGGGCATGGGAAAGGAGGGAGAGTGAGGTCGCGCAGGAGGAGAGGGCGTTCGGAAGAGTCCAGCCCAGACTGCTGGTCACCGGCCAAGGCTGCTTGCTCCATTCTATCCGACCGATGGGAAGGGGATGAGGGGGAGGGGAGGAATGTGGGAAGCGCTTGCTGGATGGTCACGGGGGGAGGGGGTGGATGGGATGGAGTATTGTACGCAATGGCTCTCTTCTTCCACACGCATGCGAGCAAGAAATTCCGCGCAAAGCATCGGTCGTCTCTCTCTCTCTCTCTTTCCCCCTCCCTGGACTCTCTCTCTCTCACGAGAGAGAGAGGGCTATCAGCCGCGACCTTTTGAAAAAAAGCGGGGAGGGATGATGACGTCAGAAAATACTTCGAAAGTTTCCAGAACCGCGGAGAGACTCAAGTGATTGTAAAGAAATGAGCGGGAAAATGAGGAGTTTACGCAATGTGTATAGTCTGTTATCGGGTGTCATATGCATCACTCTCACCTCATTTGAATCGTGTCAATTTCAAACTTAAGTTTTTAAGTTTATCAAGAGAAGCATTTGAATTAATTCTCTCGTATAATCTGTGTGTACGCACACTATGTGAAAAAATTACGATTCGAAGTCTAATACTAGCAACTGTTGCCGCAAAACGAGACCAGACGAGACTTGAAGTTAGTTTCGCCTGTCTCATTTTATGAACTCGGGTCTCGTCTCGTGAAATTGTCTCATGTCGGTCTCGAGGATCGCGTGAGACTGTGGTCTCGTCTAGAGAAAAATAAATGAATACCTTTATGATAAGACAATATGAACCTCTATTTTCTATGAAGGATATAGTGACGCGAACAAGAAAAAAGTGAAATTCTTAATTTCTACATGACACTAAGGCCTCGAAGAGTACAGGAACAGTACAGGTCAGACAATATAAAATAAAAATGTTTAGAGTGATGAAATCATGCAATAAAAAATAACTAAAATATACATTAATATTCGATTTAAATATGAAAGCCAAATTAAATGAAGAATAATGCAAATAGATTATAAAAGTAATGGAGTGAAATAAAAATCATGATCTTGGGTCCTTTTAAAATAAAAAAATTGAAATCGAAATTTTCACAGTTAATTGTATCTATTGAGCCATTTGTGGCTTAATTACGCAATATATTTGATTTTAGGGCTAAAATGCATCACCTAAATAGTTTAGGTAAGGCAGTCATCAAGTACAGTCCTCATTTTATCATTACAAACGCTGCCCGAGAGTTTCCACTATAGCTGACAGCAATGCCTTTTCGGCATTGATATCAGCTACAGTTATTTCATTAGTTCTAAATCTGGAAACTTATTCATATTATCATTTCAACACCAACATCTTTAATCACTAAAGAATAAAACCGTATACAATTAACGTCTCGTCAACTTCCCATAATTGACTATTAATAGATACTTTGGCGTCTACAAGTAGCGAAGACTACTTCAACAGTTTGGACAAACAGATATCTCAATTTGAAAGCCAAAGATACTATTATAGGCGTTTATCATCCGATGAAGTCAAGTCAGCGCTGATCTGGATATATTAGCGCACACAAACGACGTGCGAGCCGAAACGTTCAGTAATCTGTTGGCCGACGTCATATTGTAGATACAAAATAGCCACCGTCTTATGCCTTGTTTACATAAAAGGATTTTGTTAACTACAGATGTTGAAAGTCCATGCTTATTATCATGGAGTAATTAAAAAAATTAATAAAACGTATCCATTTTTGACGTCTTTTCTGAAAATCTACTCAAATAGCACAATCATGGACGTGATTACCGAAGCTCCCACAGTGTCTAGCGCACCTCTGCTCATGATCTGTTTTGAAGTGCTCTGCCTTGTGTGTAGGGCCTGAAATAATCATAAAGCAAATGCTTTGCTAGGTGCATTGAGAGCAGCAGGAAAGAAATCATATTAATAAGTACGTGTCATGACGTAAATCTCTTTCCGAAGAGTCACACAAATGAAGGGTCGTCTTCCCGGTGCACCGCCCGATCTTGATTTACCAGCTCTTCTCCACCCAACTAGAGAGGAAGTGTGTTTGTTCAACCTCGGGATAACTCGATTATTAGAATTTAAAAGAAAAAAGACAAAACTTTGTAATTTCCACTCGGAAATTTATCTGTACAACGCCTTTCAACGCATAAAGCGTCATCATCAGGTACAATGATTATTAGAACTGGTAGTTTTTGACTTGGCATTTATTCATCCGATTCCACTAAAACCACTGGAAGAGCGCACATAACTGCATTAAGGTCTATATACTGAGTAATTGACTTACAGCCTTTTCAGTGACTCTTACAAAACTCTTCGAGAACAAATTTTACTGCTGTTAACTGTGAAAAGTGTGTTGTCATTGAACGTGTAACTCACTTCAAGTACCTTGGGGTTCACTTGGACTATGCGCTAAAGTAGAATGAGCAAATAGATGGTGTAGCTTCGGTTCTGAGACAATGTCTGATCAATCTATATTTTCTACGTAACAAATGTCCAACACCCTTTCTAAGACAAATATATTACGCACTTGTTAATTCAAAATTAAGCTAAGGAATTGTTTGCTGGGGAGGTGTGTGTAAGTGCACTATCAAACCTGTCTTGGTTCTCCAGAAAAGAATAATAAGAACGATTACTTTGAAAAATCGATTCCATCACACTCTTCCACTTTTTCGCGAGCAGAAAATTTTGCCTTTACGCTATTTATTTGCATATAAAGTATTGAACAATGTTTACATGCGGAGTGGTAATTTACTTGGCATAGTGGCAAGACAAAACATATGGAACTTTCGTATTCAATCCAATGTTTTGCCCCCGAGGCCATATATTACCACATTCCAGAGAAGTTTTGTTTACTTAGCACCTAAAATCTTTAACCTACTTCCACAGCATGTAAAAATGGAAATAAAGGTTATGTTGATTTTAAGACACGTCAAAATTTTGCTCTTCAAATTGGATGATATTGAAATTATTTTCAATAGTTCTCATGAAATTGTTTCTTTAACCAGAAACAGCTTAATAAATAGTGATATTATGTAGTGTAGCACTGATATAAACCTGGTACATATATTCTTTTGTTAAATTTCTATTTTGCACGGTCACTTTTGGCTACCCCCACTCAGGTATTATCTTTGGGGTAACCTAAAGCTTTCATCTATTGTTTAAAATGTGTTAAAATACTGTACCAAAGGGAAGCAATAAATTATTATAATTATTATTATTACTAACAAGGCTCGCCTCGAATTCCTAAATTTTTCTCTGTAGATTAACATTGAATTTAGTACGTCACCTACCTGCTTACAAACGTTGCTCCATATGGTATAACAAATCAGCGTCAAGTATCACCCAAATCAAGTTTTCATCGGCACTTGACGGTTAAAAGTCTGGGAAGCAAAGTGCAATTAAGCGATCTTAAATCAAGTTATAGCAAATAGTAGCTAGTGCCAATCATAAACTGGCGTGGGAAATCTGTATATAATGCTGATGTGATCTCGCGAGTCGGTCACATTTTTTTTCCTTAGCGTAAGTGCTTCAGTCACTCGCAATCAAGAACATGTTTATCGCAGCAAGTATTTTCTTCCTCAAATAACGACGTTTGATTTTCCTAACAGTAAAAGGAAAACTTCACTCTGGTTTTTTTATGACCTGTCGTGTTTCCATGACGGAGCGTAGCATAGTAGTACCGTCGATGTCATACAGGCTTAAGCTGAACTCACGGCAAATTTACCTTCGGCTACCATCTCCCTAGCCACATTCTCTCTGTCTTTCCTTAAGTGGTAGCTTACCTCCTCCTCCTCCTTCCCCAGGGCAGATTAAGTCCCCTCTAATTTCTCCCCGATTCCTCGTCTCGATTTCTTAGCCGTGACGGCCTCCACAACGCTCTCTCGCCATTTTCTATCGGCCGCATCCTTATGTTCTCATTACAGCCACGTATCATGGGGATGAGAGATGACATTGATTCGTTGGCTGGTCCAGAGCTGAAATATTCCCTGAACGGTGACTGCCCTCGGGTGTCTCCCACTTAGTTCTGATAACAAGAAAAGGAAATTATGCTTGTCCCTACTTATTTACTGAAAAAAATCCTACGACATACTGACATCTTTTATTATTCACCGCAAGATATAAAAAAAATTAATTAAATGTTCCTTCGAATTTGGAAACATTAAACTCCCAGAAGATTCTAGTGCAAAAAACTAAGAGTTGCACGACGGTAGCTTTGCTTCCTCATTTTCTTTATCCGATGCATCTGAACGCACCCCGAGGAACAGCGGCTGCTTGAGTTGAGCACTGGCGGAGTTGAGCGATGCAGCATTCATATTACAACGTAGTAGAGGCTGTATAAGGGACAGGTAAACTCAAGGAAAGGGGTTAAAAACATCACAGGTGTTTACTCTTCATTTTTGCCTCATGAGAGCTTAAAGCCCAGGTGTGCTTGCATACGCATGTGTACTTACGACAGCATTTCGCATTTGACGCTCTCATCTCTTTGCTCGGATACCGCTACTTGGACTCGAAGTGTCTTTGTTAAATATTTTCTGAGCATTTCAAATGTAATTCCAAGCGCATATCATGAGTGCGACTCAGGGAGCCCTACGAGATTCCATTTAGTGTGCGGGTTTTCCAAGAAAGCATAAAACCTGAACGAGAAAAATAATTTTGCCGACTGCGTTTCTTTACATTCTCAAGTTTTTATTTCCTTACCGCTCTCTTCGCCTTGCTTCCTGCGGCAAATTCCAGATCTCACAAATATTTGCAGTTCGATTCGGAAAATCTTAAATGTTAATAATTCACAAGATTCACATTTTTAATATCAAACGTTGAATCAAAATCGCACCATTTAAAGAAAAATTATGGATTCATTTAATGACACCCTAAGTAATGATTATACTGCAGGTCTCGTAAGTGAAAATGCGACTTAGCTTCGATTACGGCACCACATTAGTGAAATATTCATTTATGCTACTCCACTGCTCGTAAAGGAAAAAAATATGACCAGCCAAGTAATTAAAAAAATCCTTACATTCCATGGATTATGTGCGCGAGAGAAAGGATTGGCTATCCCTAAATATAATTATATATTAATAAATTTGATTATCAATAAGAATGCCCAAAGTTCTGAATGTTTCAAACTTGAACAGAACAAAATTATATCCATGAAGTCTCTTACCCCATATAGCCCCAGGTCATTTATGTACGTGAAATAATTACCTACATCTTAATATGCAAACTAACATAAAAATACAAAAATAATGGCCATCATTGGTTTTAGATCAACCAAATGGAATATAGACTGATATACACAAAATTGGACAAGCGTTAGGAATGAGGAGCTGATCCTAGACGAAGACGAAACGAAACGGCAGGAAAACACTCATTCATTATAGGGATCATGGAAAACTCACGAAAACCTTCAGATAGATAAATCTAATGTATCCCTTAAAAATTAAAAGCTTTCTATAAACCAAGTTGCCCGGAGGAAGTTGAGGGTTTGTCAAAAATGCCTCTCTCCTTCAAGTAAAGCCGCCATAAGAAATTTCAATCACAATAGTGTTGCATAATCAAAGATTTCTTCAATTTTCCTTGAAATGATATCCCGATGTCCCGACCTGGCAAATGTTTTCGCCAGTCGCAAAGAATAGAAACGATTGCATGAGAAAATTTCGGGCACTTGCCACGTGGAGGCGGGTGGCCCGGAACTTTGTAATGTACTGCCTCATGACACTTTTCTTGAAGAAAATACCACCTATCATGGAGAAGGCACTTGAGAATAATCGGGCGCCTTAGGACTACGAGTGAATTGAAAAGCAAAGCGTGAATGAGGCAATGAATTAAATGAGCGAGGCATGCAAACAAGGGTAAAAAGGAGCGGAGAGGAATTATAAAATAGCCAACATCTGGAAAGAACCGCCAGAATTGAAAATTTTTTGTCGCAATTACAATTCGTGGTTATTATCATCAATATACAAAGTGGTTAAAATCAGCGGAGTGGGCCGAGATATTTTAAGCCAAGCATTTAGGTAGATTACGGAATATTTTTTCATTAGATTGCAGTCCCTCTTTCGGCCCCAATTAAATAAATTAAATAGAAGGCATTGCCAATTTAATTTTTCGATTACTGGAACGAAATTTATTGATGAATTAATGCCTCATCTTCTCTGGGAGAGGAGAATTACATTTTTGTTTCACTCACCTGTAATGAGTGTGAGGCATGCTCATACTCACCGCTAGGGAATTTAAGCTATGGCAACCCGATATGCTCGGAGGTGGGAGGTAATGCCTGTGGGTGGGTGGGGTAGGGCAAGGCGTGGGAGCGGACGTGAGGTACACAGAGCAGGTTAGTGAGGATGGTCGGAGGATCGGGGGGGAAGACAGGGAGAGGGAGGACGGAACGGGTGAGAGCTGGGAGAATGGGGGGAGAATGGGCAAGGTGACGTGGCGGACATATAACTCGAGCGAGGAAAGAAAAAAGAAAATAAATTCTCAGAGACACTTAACAACTTTCTTCGCGCATACGGACGCGGCATAAATAGTGCGAAAAGATAAACACGCAAAAAAAATTCGACTCACCTGTGCTGGAGAGCTTAAAAGGTGTCCTCTACCCCTTTCTGAGAGCTTGCGATGATGTACTTTGCACCGAGAGAGACTTCATGGAAGCGCAAAACCACGCTGCGGGTTGAATTGCCACCTCTCCATCGCCTCTGTGAGAGAAAATGTTTATAAATGGCTCAATATGGTAATAATCGACGCCTGCGCAAAAAAATCAAGGTCGAATATTAATGGTGGAGATTACACGTGAGCGACCGCTCACTTGTTAAATACAGAAACCACAAAACCGCACGGCGACTTACCTCGGAAATTTCTACACAGTTTTCCCATTTCATCTCTGCATTTTGTACTTGGGCTGCCCATCCCAATTGTAAATCATTATAAGTGGATTCCGTTTATTAAGCAATCGAGTCACATGCAATTCTTGTCAGGTACCTCTCTTTATTTCAGTGTGCTTTCCAAGAACGCCTAGGTAGTGAACCAACCCGGTGTTTATAAAAGGCACAAATTGGTGCACACGTATTTTACAGCTGTCAACTATGCACGATTCTTACTGCTGATTTCTAGTGCCATAATACTATTCCTTAACGATAGGGAAACAACCACAATAACCATCCTTGCTCAGTGTCTCCCGAAGTTTCCAGAAAAGTGTACTATTTGTACGTCAAGTTCTAGAATCCGGCGGTAATACACACAAAGGAGCATAAGATTCTAATGCACTTAACCGAGCGTATTATCCGCTTGAGTTACCACCACGCCATCTATAAGCGTACATAATTAAAATAATTACCGATACAACCAAAAACATTTAATTCGCGTGATCCACTGATTGTTGATAACATTTTTGAGTTGATGGCGAACTTCTTATCAAGTATTTCTTTACTTAGGCACAATAAAACCGAACCCATCTTCGCCATTACATCAAACTTCATTCCTAGCTCTCACAAATATGCAAAGAAATAAGAATTACAGGGTGGATTATGAAAGAAAATTACAATTATTTTATTCCGATAAAATTTGTCCATGGGGTGGATTAGCATGCAGCTAATTGGTGAAATACTTATAAATATCAGTATAAACTGAAGGGAGTATTTAATTTCTACATACAATTCATATAGATATTTTCAGAAAGAGACCTAACGAGTTATTAACAAGTATTTGTGATTACTAGTCTTTCCGTTCTGGTTCCTTCTTTAGCAAGTAAAAATTAATTTCTTTCAACCATGCTTTGAAACACAATATTAATATGGCTGGACGACGAAGACTGCTCGCTTCATTCTTTGAAAACACTGAAATCTTTCTCCTGAAAGGCAATCGAAAATCTGACAATTTAGCGTGGTGGAAAGTTTGCCGGTCAAAAAACTCTATACTGAAGAAAAAATCGCTCCAGTGGAGGAGTTTTGTACTGCATGATTCCGGGCTTAATTTTAGCAAGGTACTTAATGATTTCATATTCTCTGAACTTTTAGATTATTAATTTTATCAACTGATAATCTTAAAGGACTATCAACCGTAAACTAAATTCCTGTGCCTACCTGGGGAAACAAAATCGAGATTTGGTCTATTCTGCCTTCAGATTTACCATTTGGTTATTCATACCCAGACTGAATACCGGAAATACTAAATCCCGACTTCGATTTCGGAGAAGAGAGGAGTGCATATAACCCCTCAGAGGTTTCCCCTACAGCCAGGGCGTAGTAACAATGATGCCTCGAATTCGGTTCGCACCACTTCTAGTTTTGAACTGTCATGCCAGATAACCTTTTGTGGCCCCACCCCATCGGGTTCCAGGACAGCTTTAGAGGCCAAATGATGACTACGGCGAAACATAAAAACTGGCTTAACTCATTTAATATGTGTGCTTTGCATTTACTTGTTTCTCATCCCGTCTCCACCCTTCAGGCTCTCTCTCTCTCCTTTTCTCCACCACCTTGCGTCTCTTTCATCCGCGCACGGTTTGAAAATCTTCACCGGGTCCCCCTCCTCACCTTGACGCAGCTGCGCGGCCTTGTCCAGAGCTACATTGACTTTTACACATCCCCTTTCCTTCCCAAACAACGGCGTCAATCCCCTTTTTCCGTTCCCCCCATCCAATCCCCCTCCACCACACTATCGCCCTCTCCCCCAAACCTTCCCACCCATCAATGCCAGACCACTTCTTAAAACATCTACTCGCACCCAACCGCCCACCCCGCCCGCCAACCCTCCCGACCAACAAGTGAAGTATTTTATTTTTCGCAGACGCAATCTGGGTTGACCAGGTGGGAGACTTCGAGGAATGTTTTGCACGTGGAAGTGTCTCTCGATGTTAAGAAGTTAAAGGGGGAAGGTGGGAGGGAGGGGGCGGGGGAGGAGGAGGAGGGGGTTGGCGGCTGGGGGTGGGGGGAGGGGTGGAGAAGGCGACGGCTTCGAGATGTTCAGGAGGTGGGAAAGGGGGAATCGGCAGGAGGGTGGGATTGGAGAGTTCGGGAGATTGTGAGTGTGTATAGAGAGGGAGAGAGAGAGAGAGAGAGAGAGAGAGAGAGAGAGAGAGAGAGAGAGCGTTCAGCATCTCACGTCTTCCTCTCCCTGCCTCTCCATCTCTCTTCCCATTTTAAAAGCATCTTTCTCGTCCCCGCTTTCGCATGCCTGCCACTCCCTTTCCTTTATGCCTTTCCCTATCCTCACGTCAAGACTGTGCCGCTGTTTCGCCTCTCCCTCCTCCTCTCTCTCTCTCTTTGTCCCTCTTTCCGTTTCTTTTCCTCACGCGTCTCAATGTTTTGCTTTCGGGCCGCCACTGTCACTCCTGAAAGCATGCTCGTCCTCCTGATTGCGTCCGAGGTTATGTTTATGGACCGAATCGCCACGTACCCATTGAGACTGCTACAGTGAAGTCACTATTCTGCCCTTCCTTTGTGCGCTAAAATCATCACGAGCTCTTCGCTCTTCAGGGCTAGGTGTTTTGTCTCTCTCAATTTTCCTCAAAATAAAGCAGCATTAAACTGGTACTTCTCGAAACTATAGCTTAGATAACTTGCCAAAGTTATAACTACGTCCCTTGAGTTAAATATTTTCAAAAATTAATTCAAAGGGAGTGGATACAGATGCTACAAGAACAGACCTGCACTTGTAGAAGCCTATGGGTGTGAGATAACTACGGCAGAGATATTAAGAGCTTACCTGGGGCTAATTTTTGCAACAATATTTCGGTTCTCTATTTGAGGATACATAGGAGGTACATAGGAAGAGATACCATGGGGTAAGGGATATAGCATTAGATAAGAAAGGGTGGAGGGCTGCAGTCAACCAATCTTAGGATTGAACAACCAATAAATTTAAATACACGTTACACATGGATACACTGCTATTAAAAGCATCATTTCCGGGCCCTCAATTTCCTGATCACTTCTGTATCTTCATATGTATACTGTCATGCCTGTGGCTAAAATCACGACTAAGTCAATTAAGGCAATAATCCTTTAGTTTTGATGCATAATTTTTCTGCTTGTTCTCTTTGCACATTAATTTCTCAGGCAATACTAGTGCATTGAGCGACCTCATTTTTTGACTATTGGCATTAGGTCCATCCAATTGTAGCCTCCATTTCAACTGTAGAGGGAAAGTATCTTATTGGCAAGAATGAAACAAAACGGGAAAAAGAGATGTCGATTCAGAATATAATCCTAGGGATACCACAACTCCGCCACATGTATGGGAAACAATACTTACAACCATTTTAAAGATTAAATATGCTATTCAGCAGCACTGAGTACATTCTTAGCATGAACAACCAAACCTAAAGGCTTCCTCATCACCGCAATTTAAAAAATTCAGGAATATTAACAAAAAAATTTGCAACATAGCTCCATCAATCAATCCATCTTCACGATGCAATAAATATGTTTAATAAATGATGAAAATGACCTCACATGACCTAAATTGTATACGTTCCACCGTTAGAGTGAACGATTTATGATTCAGTTATTTACAACTTGAAGGTCAAAGATGTCAAATCACAGCTGTGATGCGGCGCTCAAGTGTTCTATGGTGAAATGTTTTAGGACGTGCAATATTATAGTCAATACTAAGAACTGCATGCATTTCAGAGAAATAAATAATATCCTGCCAACTGGAATTTCAGGAAAATCCACGCAATTTTCACTCAGGTCAAGTCATTCATCAAACGGTAGGTCACATACCATATGGGACGAATGTCTTTCTTAGAAAAATTTCGCAAACTCATCAGTGCTCGCGCAAGTGAATCTTTCACAATTCGCAAGTCCTCTTTAGTTGGCCTCTTTTCCTCAGTGGAACATTATTCACCACGAGTCGTGGACTAAATCATAATGAGCCGTATAGACACCATGTTTCCAAATGCAATCGCTTAATTTACCAATCCAAAGGCATTACGAC
This sequence comes from Ceriagrion tenellum, assembly GCA_963169105.1. Classification (NCBI taxonomy): domain Eukaryota; kingdom Metazoa; phylum Arthropoda; class Insecta; order Odonata; family Coenagrionidae; genus Ceriagrion; species Ceriagrion tenellum. The sequence goes on along the minus strand of OY720636.1, from coordinate 40,774,158 downwards.
GCTCGGTCCCGTTTTCCAATTGTCTTAATCGGAAGATGCAATGTTGTTATTATATTACGAAGAGAAACACTGGATTTGCGCATGGCAGAAGCGATATGGTCACCAAAAAAGAACGAGATTACGTTAAAAATAATGGAAAATGATATTTATCCAAGCTGCTTTTTTCTCGAACTGCGAGCCGGGGCACTGGCCTGCAAGTCAGAGTGTTATGGAATGAATAACTGATAATATGGTGCCAGGTGATTTATGGGCATTCATTACACCACCGGTGAAGACCAGCATAGCGCCATCTTCTGGATACCAAATGAATATCTGAAATCTATAGCGCGTTGGGAGAAACGATTAACGAGACTTCGATCAATATTAAATGATTGCACTGATTTGTTAAGTTATACATGAGGACACTTAACACTTAAAGACTTCGCACCAGGGGACCGAGCTTAGCTTGGTAAACTAAATTTAACAATTATTTATATAACGAAAAATGCAAAATTTATATTATTTAATTCAATATTATGACCTTTTTAATATGTTATCGCGAATAACATACCTCATTTGTAATGGTTAAAATAAGTTTTTCTTGAAAATTTAAGTTGCGAGAGTTAAGGTCCATTTTGTTTCCATACACTTTAATTCCAAGACCGTATTCATTATATTTCTACATTTGGCTCTAGTCTGAGCCAGATATGAACTTTGGTTTCTTTTTTTTCCAATAAATGGACGTTTAACTCTCCTTTTTTAGCGAATATGACGCATGTATAAACTGATTCTTACAGCAGCGAATGCTGAATGTTAATTCTTCTCAGGCTACACGCCCGCCCAGGTCCCCCATCACCGCCGACATTTTGATGAGCGACACGCTCATCATCTTCAGGCCTTCTAATCTTCGATGCCCTTAAGACAATGAGACAAACTATAATAATAGAAACGATCACAGGAGTAAGATTAAGGAAATAGACTGCAGAACCGATAGATTTAAAATGTCATTTTTTCCACGAACAATAAGGGACCATAATAGTTGCGATAGGTCAGTTCTAGGATACTAAATAGGTTAGAAAGGGTTTTTCAGTAGTGCTAAATATCTTAACATGAATTTTAGATACTAACCTCACATGCAATCTCCTGCATGATATACTCTTTCATATTTTAGTACCTTGTAGTGCTATTTATTTATTTCATTAATAATATTAACCAGTACTTGTATCTTGATGGTAGCATGTTCCTCTACGTATCTTTCTCCTGGTTTGTGGTCTGACTCTGTACCGTTGTCCTGATTGCTTTTAGCCTGCGCTTGACATTCGGGGTTACGTGCGCAGTTCTGATTTGAACTGGTATGAGTGCTGCATGCCTGGTGTGGACCGGGCCACACACCCTAGTGGTGGCTTGCACGGTATTTCGTTGATGTAGATGAGCAAGTCACATCGGAACGTCGGTGGAGATGGGGACCTGAGCGGGTGTGTCACTCGAGAAGGGTTAATATTGACAAATCAATTACTTCACTCTAGCTTCAGTGAGTTTAGAATTTAATCGAACTCTTCGATAAATTCCAACGTGAACCCATGTTTAATTTATCTTTGCTATATAATATCGCTTTGTCCATCACTGTTGCATTTACAGAGTAGCTCGGTGCAACAAATAACCTATCTATCCGTCGCAAGTTATCCCTTAGGTCTTGGTACAAGCACATACACATGGGATTTGGCTCATATATTTCTACCAAGAAAGCATTTTCAAACATATTTTTTTACAAATTCGCATATAAAAGAATACCATCAGCATCGGTAAACATATTTGAAAGCTATATCGACTCAACTTTATAACTTTAAATTTTAACCCACCTCAAGTTATCCCTTGGTGGTGACTACCACAGTCGTTTCATACTCATTTATGATTCGAATCGATCATTTTATACCTTAGGCGCTCAGCTCAGCGCTTTTTGATATAGATGGCTAAAAAAGAATATATTCTTCACAGCTTGACATTAGGTTCTCAGAAATTTACCGAGGAGGGATGATTTTATTTTTCCTTCTGGGATATGCCTGTAATTGTTGGTCAATAAATGGTGGAGAGCAAAATAATGGTTTAGCGGTTTTTATGGCTTAAATTTTCAATTTTCAGAGTCGATGCATCAATATCAATGAAGTTCAAAATTGCATATAATTGGTATAAGACTTACTCATAATACACATCCAAATCCCCGTAATAAGTCATCAAAATTCCTTCCGCGGTTTCCAGTACAGGTGTAATACTATTGAAAAGTATAAGGAATACTGAGGAAAGTCAAAAGTGAACGCATTACGTTCCTATAACGGATAATCAGAAATACCTGGCTTCAGCACATTTATATCTATCGTAAAGGCGTCTTTTCACCCATCAATACCCACCATTCATCAATATCCATTTCGAAGACTACTCAGCAATAAAACGGATCAGACTGCACACATCCCCACCAGTGCGGTTGCGGAGATATGGTGCCAGGATAAAGACCTTTGCGTATGGAAGTCGACCTCGAAAGCCAATCACCACCTCCTCTCGTCTGCAACATTCGCGGGATGACTATGCAGAGGTGAGCTCAAAAGAGGATAGAAAAACGATGAGGAGGAAAGAGCTTTACTCCAATAGCCTTAGTATCTCTCCGAGAGAACGAAGAGAAACACAGGAACAAAATTTATGACGGTAGGCGAAAAGGTGCACAGCGCATAATATGTATGGTTTAAACATTTCTCTTCTCCAAACATAAAGGGAACTATAGGATGCGTACATACCTGTAAAAATCGGAGCACAACGGAATGAAACCGGCATGCATGTTGAAGGGCTGGACGCGAAAAATAAAGCGGACAGTGAGTACCATGCAAGATCTCTACAAAAAGGAAAAGGGGAAACAAATGCTGAGAATGGCCGCAATAATTGACCGCGGAGGTCGAAAATATAAGGAGGAGGAGGTGAGACAGAAGCGTTGGATACAAGAAGAAAGAGCACGGAGATTAAATAAGCTGGACAAACAGGAAGGCATAAAAGGGTGCAGAAGTTGTAAAGGAAGGAGCAGAACGAGTTCGATTCAAATTACTACTACAAAGTGGTAAGAGTAAGCAGAAGGGAGTGAGAGAGAGATAGAAAGATGGGAGGGGTGAGAAGGAAGGAAGGAGTGAAGCAGGTGGTAAATGGATTCCCCAGAGAGCAAGGAAGATATGAGGAATGTGGAGAGGAGGAAGGCAGATGGAGTGGGGAGCTGGGGGGTGGGGAAAATTGAGGGGATGTAATGTGAAGAAGAGCAGCAATAAATAAAAGGAGAAAAAAAACGAGCCAAAGACACGTGAAAGGAATGCTTGGAGCGCTTGCGAGGGGGAGAAAAGGAAAACAACCGAATGCTTCCCGCGAGCTAATCTAAATAATGCACAAAACTGAAAGCAGCAGGGGATGAGATTACTCTTTCCGACTTAAAGGAAGAGGAGGAATCGTATGACCCATCGTGTAGGGGGCATTTGCGAGAATTGCGTGCCTCGGAGATGGAGCGCGTGGAGTCTGCAGCCAGCAAAGGAGAATGAGGAAACACAAATCACGATCAATTATTATGCAGCGTGAGGATAGCCGGCGATGGAAATCTTGCCGATAGGCAGACTATTTTTAACCTAACCTAGCCCATCAGAAACTTCCGGAGGACAATGCTAAAATTGTGATGAGGGAATGTATGTAAGAAGGAAAGAGTCATAGTGAAAACAGAGTCACAGTTTATCTCATAAAATTACGTTCACAGCTGTGTTCATGGTAAAAAAATTTACCAAATATTAAGATTATGACTACGCGCATATTTTCGCTAGGCGAGGAGAAGCACCAATTTATATTCAATGAAAAGAAACATATTACTACTTGGACAGGCTAGCGTCAACATAATAATACGGCCTACCCTCCTTATTGCTTGGTTACCAAATTGAGAGAAAAATATTGACAAACAGAAATGATACAGAAGATATGATTTTTAAAATGAAGATATCATAATAAAGCACTGAGTTAAATTGGGTAGAGGACCTGAATAAAGATGTAAAGATGATCAGGTAAATATTCAAGAAAAAGCGAACAATATTGTACGAATATTAGTTCCCAAAACTCAATTTCCATCCTCATAGTAATTGATCTCATCCTCACCGATTGCCGATAATACTCCTGAAGCATAGTTTTTGACCATATATTTTCTATAAGCGCAGAAGGCATTAACTGTGATCAATGACTATATAATGATTATCATCGGACGAATCATGAGTAGGGTTCTAAAATAATTGAAAATAAATCAATCTAAGTGATTATGACCTCTGTGTGCCTAATACCATATTTATTTCATTTGATACTTTATTATAAACGATTAATTTTTTCATAGCGAATTTCAACCCTGGTGCATTCATACTATTTACTCCATGCAAGAACTCGTTTAGAGCAGGTAAAAGCCTCCATTACGTGTCAACTCTAAACTCTCCACCCACGCCATTCAAATTGATACCAGAAATCTTTACGCATGAGATGAGACACTTGTACCTTTTAAAATCATATATCAACATAATACCATGTCATCTCTACACCTATCTCCGCCCACGCTACATAGAATGTAACGTTTTGGCACGAAACAAATTGATCATATATTTTCAATAAGTGCAACGGGAATTAACTGTGATCAATGACTATATAATTATAATCAATGGACAAATCATGATGAGAATTCTCAAATAATTGAAAATGTATCAATCTATATGATCATGAACTCTGAGCGCTTAATACCACATTTATCTCATTTGATAATTTATTTTAGTTCAGGATTTAGTTGTATTTTGACATAATTATGACATAATCCCTATCGTGCTAGTAGCAGAAGTATAACCATAAATAACCCTATAAAACTAATATTTCAACTCACGAATGGAGTTAAATTTGGATAGCGTTAAGTCTACAAAGCCAAGAAGATAATGCCAGTGAGAACGAGGGGCAAATAGGACTGTCTCTCGAAGAAAATTTAGCTAATCCTGATTTCCAGAAAAATCGATTGCGAGTGGCTTGCAGAAATTGTCGGAAGCAAAGACCTCTATTCCAAATAGGAGGACTAACAATTTCTAATCATAGAATAGAGCATACACGTGACTGCCACCAGTGAATGCCATTTCAAGAAAGGAATCAAGTGCGGCTTGCTCTCTGTGAAACGAATAGGCATTACTAACACTCCCTTTGTTTTTCATACTCTCATCCTTAATTATGCGAATGAATTAAATACATCCACATCTACATAATACCCCGCGATCCGCTGCATGGGCGTGTGGCAGGGGGTGTTAAGTCACCAACCGTGTAAAGGTGTAAGTTCTTTGGAGATGAAATGGTGACATGTATTATAGGAGTGTATTTAGTGGAGCTCAATATTATTGTGGTCGCATATTGTTCGTGGGAAGAAAGAGTTTATGTACCTATCTGTTCGGCAGTATATCTCTCTTATTTTATCACATCTGTCAGACCTAGAGATGCAGTGAGGAGTCATGATAATATTCTCTATGTCGCTCTGAAAAATATCAGTTCTGAATTTACAAGCAAGCTAAGCCTAGCGTGTAGCCTTCGAGTCTCTAGGGGCTCCCACCTTAATCCCTCTAACAGTTGTGAGACACTATATGTACGCTCGTAGCAGTTTTTAACAAAACGCGCTGCTTTCCTTCGTATTTTATTAATTTTTTGGTTAAATCTATTTGACCAGGGTCCCAAATGCTCGCGGCGTATTCGAGGTGTAGCCTAACCGGAGCGAAGTAGCATCTCTCTTTGACTTTTTCATCCGAGGACCTTCCTATTATACGTTTAACAAAACCTAGTTTCTTAATGCTGTGCCACATATGTTCAGTATGTGTAATCCCCACGATATATCAGAAGTTAAGGTAAATCCAAGATATTTTACTGTATCTGAAGATTTTATGTTTACTCCACCCACAGTATAGGTATGGCATTTTTGTGATGACTTTCGTAGGAAGTGAACTGTGGTATACACCGTTATTGCAAACATATTTTACAGTGAACTTATCCTCGCAAGTGGTTTGTTATAAAATTTGGTACATTAAGCCTCCGGGATTTTAAACGTTATGTTAAAAGAATGCAAAGCCATGTGCTGAGTGAAGTATTGGTCATGGTGGACCTCGATAATGATTGTTTATTATAATTAAAAATGATTTCCTTGGTTTAAAAAATCGAATGAAGTTTAACTGCACAAATGAATACCCAATCAAGTTGATCATTCTGGCCATTAACTTATGACCTTCGGGAGGGTAATACCTCTTGCATCAAATTTTTCCATCAATACTTCCACAATTGGAGTGAATATTGCGTAAGTTTATTTTTCACGCAATGCGTACACCGGAAACCAGAAAGATACACCACGATCTTGAATTATATCAATGCGAACCGTTGATGTTTGTGTTTAGCAGGTTTTCCTTCCCCTCAAGACGACGTCAGGGTGAAAAATAAGATTTGAGCCCGAGATAACGCTCAATTGGGCATCGGAAGCGGCCCTCCGTTCCACGCATGCCCCCGTGGCGGCGGCGGCAGAAGAAGAAGAATAGATTATGGGGTGGGCGTGAGGAGCCAGAATGTTGTGAGAGATGTTGGACTGGCTACCCCCCTCCCTCCCCCACACCCCTCGAGGATGTGCTCATTGAAGTGGTGGAAATTCTGTTGTGGCCAGCACGTGTCAGCCAACTCCCTCACTCAGACCCGAAAGGACTTCCCCATTGTTGGCCGGCCCATTGTGGTCCATCCTGGCGAAGAGATCCGCTCAAGACGGTAACGAATAGACATCCGCCACTCCTGCTATTCTCCACCGTTCTCCTTTCAGCACCACCTCACGGGAGGGTGGGGGGACTAAGGGGCAGTAGGGTAGGTGTCGGTGGGAGGAGTAGGCGAGGAGAGAGGGAGTGGCAGAGGAAGGTGGCGAGGGCCTCTGTGGCTCCGAAGTGATCGAACGTGGGGTGCGAGCAATGAGGCAAGGCGAAGGGAGTATGCCGTCCTAATGGGCGTGACGGAGTGAACAGGAAATAAAAAAGATGATCGCCAGACTGCGTGGCACGGCCCTCGGAAAAACTGAGACGCAGAGTTCGGGTCAAGCGGTGAGGTGGTTGAAACTTCGATGAGGCTGGGAGAATTCATACTATATCTCTCCTTATTTCTCTACCAGTCATTCATTGGTTGTTCAATCCTAAGATTGATTTACTGCAGACCTCCACCCTTCTCTATCTAATGCTAGTTCCCTTACCTCCTGGTATCTCTTCCTTTATACTTTCCTCTTTATTTTGTCTATGAACTTATTCCTGGGAAAAAATTCTCTACCAATATCATTACCAATTAAATCACTCTTACGTCCATTTATCGGATTCAATTTTTCTGACACATGTCATCTTGATTTTACCATATCAGGTCACCCTCTGTGACTATAAGGTAAAATTAAGCAGTAAATCTTAGACACAATGCCATAATGAGGAAACGTTATCACTAAAGCTGTCAGCTGGCAAGTTATTTCCAGTGGTATCTAAAATATTCTTCGCACCATGAAATATACATCTATAAGATAATAAAATATAAAGGAACTTACACCGGGATAAATAAACAGACAGGCGTAATTCTTCGGTGAGCAATCAGAGATCTCATTAGCTACCATTGAGACTAGATTAATAGTTTATTTTGCTGGTAGTATATTCATTGAATCCTAAGTACACTGCTTTTCAATAATTTAGCTACCAAAAACAGCACATATCATATTCCAGTTTTAAATTCCGCAATACTGATGTCATTGGGCATGAGCACTAAGTGCCAAACTAAGCAACACTCGTAAACTACCATTAAGTTACAAAACATTCATTGCTTTCAGATATTTCATGTTTCCTGGAAATCCACCATTTGTGACATAATCTCAGTCGAAACTTCGGAAAAGGGTATTTATACAATTATAAGACAAATAATGAACATATCACAGAGAGTAAGAGAGATGTAAGAACTGGTAATCGGGCTACAATGAAAATAATGGAGGACTGCATTAGCCTCCTGAAACCTAGGGAAAAGAGACTCCAGTAGTAAGGCCCCATATGCATACATGTATTTTTTTTCTTTTATTTATTACACCTCTTTTTATCTAATAATTATAATGTAATTTAAAAGAAATTTGAGTAAAAGCCTAAACAATTTAAAAAAATTATTGTACTTTAGGATTATGTGTCCTATTTAAAGAACATTCGGTGTCTAAAACTAAATCAAGCAACATTTCTCAAGACTCAAACGCAGCCACATCCTTCTAAGAGGACATGAGGTCTCTGGAAGTTAGACCCATATTACGACTAGGATGTTAATCAATAAATACTCTAATACATTATAGTCTTCACTTGGATAACTGAGGAGTAATAAATTGTATAATGAGAGTGACGCAAGGACTCTATGCAGTAATAACCAATTGGTTGAAATATTTTTTTACAATGACAGTGCGACGATAAAATGAATCAATGGAATTTAGAGTTTAGAGATACATGATTAAGCTGCGCATGACAATCGGTGCCACTAAAAAGCTGATTTTACGCCTTTCGGAAGTCATAAAGCCAAAATCTAAAAATATTGGCGATTGTGGAACGATCGAAAGGAAGGAAAATGTCATGGAAAAATACCAAGGTCAGAATAGCCGACGTTTCCCCCTCTAAAAATTATTGAGCCAGATAAATGTGGCCTGAAATACCGTAAATCAAATATTGAGATAATGGTTAATATGTGTCCTAATGCATTGAATGCGAATGGATTTGATGTGCTGGAGAGCAGCATAGGTTATCAGTAACCAAAATAGGTTTTCTTCTTTCGCAATTTCGACAAGACCTCGCCACAAAACTCCCGTGCTTCACAGCACCCCGGGAAGGGCTCTCTCCAGCGAAGTCTTCGAAAAATTTTATTGACCATTACTTCGCAAGTTTCTCTTACTTGTGGAGCACAATGTGAAAAGGTTTAAGTAATATTTCGCACGGAATCAAAATATCGGCGGTTTCTGGCTTAAGAAAGGGAAATTTTGTTCCTGGATCAAAAGAGTAGGACCCGCGATTTATTATTGGGCCTAATTTTTTCTTATAAACAGAGAATCTAAAAGATATGACAGCCATTTTTGCATATGAACGGTGTACTCATCTAATTCTTTTCTGCATATTTCAATGGCACAAACAGTTTGAGAAAAGATAATAGTAAATTGTCTAGTTTGTATTCCCTGAGCTACTATTACTCAGCTTTGTCGAGAAAATTTATTTATCAACCATAAACCTGCGAATACGGCGTGATATATCTGTAAATTCGGAGTATTCGATGACATATCATTCAGCATACATTCAAACATTGTTACGCCCAATTCACACTTAAAATATACCCTAGAAATATTTCACACATAATTCCGCCAAAAAATAGAGGAATATTGTTAGCATTGTGTTTTTATTTATTAACCAGCAAAATCAGAAGAAATAATTCAGTGATACCTGAAGTCTAACGTGAACAATGGAACGATGGTCGAGAAAAAATGCTTTCGTTTTGACTCGCAGGAATATATACCTGAAAAATTGAGGCCTTTGATAAATTAAAAAATTCCAAGTTGTTTTAATGTAACAATCATTCTGATCTGGTCCTTTATTTCTCTCAGAGAATAGAATAGCCACTGCTTTTCAATTAGAAAGAGAGTAATTGCTGAATAGTAATACCCTTCTCGGCTCGAGGTTGTGAATGGGTACGTCGCTAAGGGCTTAGAGATTAATGAGCTCCATAGTATTTCTTTATCTTTGAATCTCGTGGAATCCCTAGTTTCCTCATTTGAAAGTTAACCATACTTGATGATCCAAGACTTAATGCAATTAGTATGTTTCTCGTGCGTCCAAGAGCCAAGGGCAATCAGTTGATCGCGAACGTCAGAACAATTGACGTTTTCATGCCAAAATACAATCCTTAGGATAATGTTCCTGGGAATAATTGTGCATTAGCCAAAATACCTTTTGTAACAACATCACGCAGGTCATCCTACTAGCCATGCATTTGTAGCGGAGGTGATTAAACACCTGTCGTCAAGGTGCGCTCGGTTAGTCTTATGTTGGCACTCGAAGGCAAGTGATTCTTAAAATTCTTCCAAGTCAGTATAAAATGAAATTCTTGTCACTAGCGAGGAATGCGCTGAAAATCTTAAGGTTTGTATGGTGGCGAGATAGAGCGTAAACACCATTTAGAGGTATGATTTTTTTCAATCCATGACTACGAAAACCTTTCGCAACTGAATGGGTAATCGCATTTCCCTACAAGGTTTCACATTTCAAAGAGTTCACCATTACAGGATTACGGAACAAGTTAATCATTTATCAAAGTATGAATTGCACTGCATAGAGGATTTACTGGATTAGCTCTCTCCAATCCCAGTAGTTTAATGTGCGTTTTTCCAAGCTGGTAACAAATCAAACGTTTGGCCATAACATAAGGACTTCTAAGGCACCTAAACTATAAACGTAAACGTATTCTTCATGGCATTCTATTAAAATAGGCTAATACAAACTGGAGGATTATTAAGGCAATTTTAATCAAGCAATCAATGATGCAAACTTCAAAATGAAATTAAAAATGTACGTCACATCTATCTAGAAAAATTATCAGCGTGTACATTACTTGTTACATTAATTAGAAATGTCTCGGTAATTTTTTCCCACCAAACCAATTTTTCCCATGACACAGATGTAATAAATAAAATATATATCTGCACTAATCTATATATATAAAAACGAATGTATGTCTGTGTGTCCTGTATGCATTACTACACTGTTCACCCGATCGCCAAGAAACTTTAAGAAGTTGTTGAGTATACTCTTGCAAAGGTTTAGGCATAAAAACTTTTTAAACCCCCCCGCCCCCAAGGCCCTCTTAATCTTTCTAAAACTTTTCGCGCAACAACGCCCGACGGGTAAGCTAATAATCCTAACCTAATTTTTCCCCTGCTCGCCTCCCTTCTGCACAAGGACCCGCTTTTTCTTGGGCCGGCCCTGTTTGGATATTTATTATTACTATATTATTTTATTATTATTTACAGGTTAAAAATAAATATATAAGACAGTTGTCACATGTGAGAGTTAAACGCCCCAAACGGAAATCGATTGGTCGATCTACAACTGAAGCACGAAAGAAAAAGGCATTATGAGTTTCAGAAACAGACGAGCAACTAGAATCAAGATTGGAAACCGATCGATTACGCACTGCTCAAGCCCGCTCAAATGAAACAGAAGAGCAACGAGAATTAAGATTGGGAGCCAATCATTTACGCACTGCTCAAGTCCACTCGAACGAAACAGAAGAGCAAAGAGAATCAAGATTGGGAGCCGATAGAGTACGCATTGCTCAAACCCGTTTATAATTGGATTTTTAAGCTTTTAAATCTTGAACCTTTGCACTACGCACTTCAACAATAGAATATTTTACTTACTTGGAAACCGCAACGTAGGCATGGAATGGAAACTCATGCCATCATTTGTATGCTACGAATTCCTGTGCAGGTACGAGGAATTCATTGGACTAGGTCTCAAATTCTTTTAGGGCTCCGATTTTGAACCCAGAAAAAGGCATTGCAACGCATGCCGGGTACAGCTAGTACTGGTATAAAATCACTTATTAATGATAGAAAGAAGATCGGTTTTAGGTAATCCTCATTCCAATGAAAATCCAAAATATTTTAATCTGCTTTGTTAGTAATAAATACCCACTAGAGCTTTAGACTTGCGCAATCGTTAAGCCAGTACTAAAAGAAGTAATTATGCATATATTAATGCAAATAAATGATTTTAAATGGTTGATTTACACCTCACCTACCCTGAATACTTAGAGAAAAAATTCAACCAGTTTCAAATATTGCAACGGTGGCCATAGATATCCACATGCACTCACTTGGAAATACGCTATAAATCGAGCGGACGCGTTTCCTACCAGACTAAATTAGATTAAGATGTGGAAACCATTTCCAAAGCACGTGCGCAACTCGGGAAACGATTTTCAGGTATGCATGCAGCTCCCTCTCTCTCGTTAAGGGCTAAGGTATATGCCATGCGGGACGCGAGTGAATCGGGAACTTTGGCACGTGCCCCTTCCCTCCCCTATTTCTGACCGATACCAAGACTCACGGCCGTGCCTTACCCATCCCCCTTCCGCCCACCATTCATCCACACCACCCCCCTGCAGCTATTCTCATCTCCCACTCGTTCCAAGCCAGGTGAGCTCTGCTCCTCGACCCTCTCCACTTCTCCCTCGGTCGGAACTACTTAACAACAGAAGGATGGATCCCCCTAGGTGGTCTACATATTCCTCTCGCCACGTATTCCAAAGGAATGCACATGGGATGGGTAGAGAGAGGAATGAGCGAGCGAGCGGGTTGGCAGAGCGATTCGCCTTCGAAAGGATGTCAACAACACTTTGCATACTGTGGGAGAGGCTCGGTGCAGTAGCAGGAGGGGCGGCAAGGGGGGAGGTTTATAGAATCCGAGAGGAGAGTCCTCGGCTACGGGTCAAATGGAAGGCTTTTGATGCAAGCGTTCTCTCGCGTTGCTACATCCCGCGGGGTGGATCGCGTTTTAGGCGTGGAAAAATGCTACCCGCCGCTTGGCGCCGCAGTAGCGAGAATTCCGTACGAGGGGATGTTTTCACAGGCCACCCAATGAGCAATCTCGATTGTAAATTCAGTGAAAAATTGTATTTTGTCGAATGGGAGAAATTTTATCGCGGGGATGTAAAGTGAAGCAGTTAGATAGTGATTTTATGAGCGTTTTAAGAGAAGTGTTTACGGTTGTGTACCGACGTTCATCGAAGAAAATAGATTGCCAGTCATATTTATGATTAGTTGTTCCAACATCTGAGAGGGATACAGTAGTGACTCGAAAAGGGCATTTTTCTCGCATTAATATGGTAATATGCCACTTATGGCATAAATCTATACTCTTTGCAACATTGCCGATACCGGAATAATTCCTGGAATGACTGAGTTGGAAAAGTATCATTGTTAATGGGCAAATCTTGGGGACTTCATAAAATTATCACTCCTATGGCATTTCAATTTAGCATTAGCAATATGGCATTTAATTTAGGTTAATTTTTTTTAAATTAACCTTCTAAATCTCAACAAAACGCCAGCATCAGTATAGAAAAAGACAGACTCACATCGTTATTTCTTGATTCATACAGTCGCTTTGATATCCTCCAGCTAAATACTCTCAAATTTAGAACGACTTCTGAGTGGTGAGTATAATTAGTGGATGAAAAATGTTGAACTTTGAAGACATACAAATGCCAATAGTGTCGATAAACATATCTCGATGCTTCACTCTTTTCGATTCCCCTTACTTTTTATGTCCAGAGAATTCTCGCGTTTTGCAAGTCATTATCGTATGCTTTGAACAAAAGTTAGACTAGGGAGTGTAATTGAATACGCGCAAAAATATATGACTTCGAGAACAAAGGAGCAGTGTCTAAATATATGAAAAACATGAAAATGGTTAAACGCCATTTGATAAAGACAAACCTGCTATCACAAAAAACAAGGGGGGACGGTTATAGAATCCGAAAGGAGAGTCCTTGGCGACGGGTCAAATGGAAGGCTTTTGATGCAGGCATTCTCTAAAATTTTAAATGTTAAAAAAATCATTTTAAAAACTTTTAAAGGGTAAATATAGATTAAACGTGCACTGTACTGTAAAGGGTAAATATAGATTAAACGGGTGCTTAAGGTAGGTGCACTACTAATTCTTTCTAATATTCATTTCTAAGGAAAAAATTTCTAATTACAAAACATATTAAGTCTCAATAGTTTTATTTTGATTCACCGTAGAAGAATGAGGGTAATAGAAATCTTTGGCCAGATAAATCCTGAAGAAAATGGAACCCAACTATGCAAAAACATTTTTCCGCAAATAGTAAAATACAGAGGTTGTCTATATTATATATTTCCGACTTTCCAATAAAAGACCGCTGTCTCGAGTCACAAAGAGGTATTTACTTGCTTTAGATTGTAATATTTAATTAAAGCCAAGTTCGTAGATAGAGTGAAGGCTTTGATCTATAGTAATTCCACAGCTTTGAAGAGAGGCACAGTTTACTATGTATCAGGAAGAAGCCTCCACTGAATCCTCCCCGATTAATTGATGACACTAGAAGTGCTAAAATGAAATCCTTTTAACAAATTATTTGTCGATAGGAAAGAAGATCTATCTGATCCGAAGACGAGGTATCCAATTAACCTTTTGCTACCATGAGCGCGCAATGAACACCTGATATCCCCCTCGACACTAAGTCTTCGGCTGAAGTCTGCGTACACCTTTCACTTTTCCGCTGGATTACCATAGTGGTTTTTAACGCCGCATATAAAAAGGAGACAGATAGCATGTATTTGCAAACTTTAAAAGTAAACAAGTTCACGGTTGCGCACTTGCATATTTCACACGTGTCGGTTAAGCATTCCGTATTAGAATGACGCTAATAGAATTGCGCTTGGCAGAGACAACTGAAAGGAATGCCGACCTTAGTCGAGGAAGAGAGAGGATGGGAACAAAAGATACTGCGGAAGAAGAGATAGGAGGAGATAGGTGGTGAGGGACGAAGTGGAAGATACGCGGAGAGCAATACAAGGGAATTAAGAGGCAGATAGGAAGAAGCAGTATGGTAATGAGGATTTACATCACACTTAAGGGGAAAAGAAGGAATTTATTGAGCCAGGAGACAAAAAAAAATAACGCACATGCACGCATTGCGAGTTTGTCAAAGCACCTTATCCAGCGGTGGACGTAAAAGGCGCTTCATCGCCATACTACGGGGAATGGAATGAGATTCTCTTTGGGTGCAGCGAAGCGTGAGTGATGTGCGGCTATCGTGAATGGAAGATACCTTTAAGGGAAATTGGAAACAGCGAACACCATCAATACCTGCGCTCCATTTCAATATTTGTAATTAGAGTCGGACTGTATTTCTCAGAAATGACGTCAAGAATTTACTTATTTCCGGAAGCGTGGATGGAAAAAGTAGATTCCAAGAATAACCAAGAGTAGAGCATGGTAGTAAAGTAATATGAGTACTTGGATTGAATGGATAATCGAGAGCGAGGACATAAATTCTACAAGGTAGGTCATCGATGATCTGGGGCAGTCCATTAAACAGGAATCGAACCTTCAGTCACGGAATTACTGAGTTCTCGTAAATTATTGTATCCTTGAATGTAAAGATGAAAGAATGCCCAAACTGCCAGTAAAATCACTCTGTTCAACTTTTACGCCAAATTAATAAAATCGGTCTAGGTTTTGAAACAGTTTTTGAAATCACTTTGAAAAATCTAGCTAAATGAGCAAAAAAATTCTCGTCATGCGGGAAACAAATTGTCGCTAAGCTAAAAAAACACCTCAATCTCTTTCTTCCAAATAGAAATCAATGCAGCTTTGATTATGGAAATACAAAAAATCGGGCCATTAAATAAGGGCGAACTTTATCATTTTCCCGAAGAATATGCAAATATTCTGCCGGCTGATCCCGTTTTTTTTAGATAGTTCCGTTTACCGGCAGCGAGGAGAACAGGCAAACATTCTTTAGAACACTGAAATAATTCATCCACTTTTATGATCAACATCAGTGGTTTTTAATCCTAGAATTAGACGTAGGTTGCTAAATAAACAATTCGCTGGTTCATTTAATTCCTTAGGCCATGATTTCACCTTCATATCATCATAGCGTTTCCGACCTCTTGCAGCAGCTTGAATGGGAATCGTTTTCAGGCCGGCGATTGAAAATTAGACTCAATCTTTTTCTGTATATTCAAAACCGAATAAATTTCCGAGAAAGTTATCAATACTTAACGAATTCCAACATAGTACGGTAGATCAGATCATAAAAATAAAATAAAATAAATTGATTGCAGAACAGAAAGGTCATTTTTTCCCGCGATCGATAAGACATAATGGCTGCGTTTAGGCTTTGAAGTAGGTTTATTGACAGGTAGTATAGCTGATTTATTTATATGCACTCTAAATCATATTTCTAAATCTGCCAGGTAGTGCTAGCACCGTAGTTAGCATGTTCTCTACGTGAATCGAGAGTCACGTTTATATAGTTGTATTATAGATAATTTTGGTAGTTTCTGTAGCATGTGTAGCATGCCAATAGAGATGTTTGTTGGTGAAAGTAAATTTCTTCACCGTAGTTCATGCTAGTGATACGTCACCCCCTTCCAAACACTCTTATGGTGGCTTGCATGGTAATGTGTAGATGCATTTCCGTGATGTTAGTGTTTCTAATTAATTAGAGGTCTTTGCCTACGGTTCTAGTTGATCTCTTTTAAACCAATGGAGCATTTTACAGAATTGAACGAGCACAATTTTATACCTGGTTTAAAGAGAAATGTAAATAACTTGCGGACGACGTTTTTGACCGAGAATATCCCATAACAATAAAGGGCTTGATTTTCCAGCATGAATGGTAATCGTGCACTGTCGATCCAGATTTCGAAGGATGGAAGAGCTTACGTTTTCCGCACTAAAGGGCATTACCAATACCTCCCACCGCGGAGCACTTTGACTGTGACTACATGCATACCTATCTCTTGTCTTTTCTCCACACTACATTTCTTCTTCACTCACTCCCCTCCCCACCTCCTCCCCGAACCGATCCCCTTCAAGTTCCACCTCCCACTTGCACCTGTGTACACTGGGAGTCTTCAAAAGACGAGCGGTCAGCCTATCCCACATTCCTAACCAACTCTCCGCTCCACATTTTTTCCTCCATTAGAAAAACCCTGTCCTCCCAACGGTTTGTTCTTCTTTTCGGCACGTTTCCTCGAAACGAATAAACACCGCTCTATTAGCATCATCCCAAACGCCCGTCCACACACAAAAATGCGTCGGCGTTCCCTCTGATTTATTTATTGTGTGCTTTGAATGGGCGCTTGCGACGATCGGTCCCACGTTTAATGGTGCATACGTTATTTTCTTAAGCACATACGCATTGCTTGAAAGACTATGGCTGATATTTATTGATACCCTGAGATATGCAATCATGTTCTTATGCATTGAATTTTAAAAATTCATTGCATTTTTCTGGACAGTGATGCTAAGCGTACAGTAGAGACTAAACACTCAGTTTGACGACTTGCCGATTGTCATAATTTACATTAAACCAAAGAATATCAGTAATGTGTGAGTGGTTAATCCACATAGAATTCGTACCGTCTCGCTGATTGCAATAATTAACAGCTTCAAATACTTCGCTTTTGTCCTATCATCCTTGTCCAATGGATCATTGCCCGGGATAAGAGAAATATGATATCTGAATAGAGGTTGGACGGAAATGATTTTTGAGGACATTTTCACTATTGGAAGTCGCCGAAATTAAAACAAACTATCAAATGAAAAGGTGTTGGTTTCTGTATTTTCAACTTCATGTTCAAAAGGTTTCATCGGAAGTGTTTTTGCTAGGAAACATTTTTACAGTGATGCAAAAGCGTGTCTCAAAGCCACCAGCCTAATAACTCATTATATTACACTGCTAAAATAAAGAATATCATCAAATTCATATCATAGTAGCCTTGATAATGAGCCAAAAGAGTAATATCCATAAAATTATATACTTACTGATAGGAAACAACGAAGAGTTCAATATGCAAGTAATTTCAGAAACAACCCCACGAAGAAATGCTAGCACCAAATATAAAAATAAAGGGTTGGTTAGAATATAGCGATGGTCTACATCAGCGGTTCCCAAACTTTTTCAGACGCGACGTCCTTTTTGAAGCAAAAGTTTCTCTTGGAGCCTAGGGGAATATTTAGCGTTTATTTCTATCCCTGCTCTATGAGGAATATTACACACTAAATTTATATAGAAGTATAAATAGTAAAGTAAGAAAAAATGGTAAAATGGAGCTAGATAGAAACAGCAATCCGATTTTTGTGACTTTCGCCATCTTCATACTCCGTGAATGGTGTCTCTAAGAATTACTTGCAGAGCCCTAAGGGATCCGCGGATCACAGTTAGGGAAACGCTGGTCCAGGCTCTCACCTGACTATAAACAACGGGAAGGTATATAGGAAAAAAACAACGAACGTAAGAAAGGAGGATGTATAAAAAGGATAGAAATACCAATAACTACATTTCTGGAACACATAATTGACATAGCAGTACAATTTAATGACCCCATTCGGTACAATGAGCTGTCTCTCGACTCAATGGCGTGGAAAAGCAGTCCGTAGCCTTTTAAGACCTCCAAACTACTGAATAGACCATTTCTCCATAGAGTAAAATTAGGTGTCCATATCAGGTAGGCCCCTCGAAGTAAAGGAGTACGCTTGATACACTTCCATCTAAACTGATCTCTTTTCACGTAGGTCAAAACTACCTATGGTGTACTTCTAAGGGGTACGCGAAGTACAGGCTGGGGACCGCGGCTATAGATCAAACTACCGCCCCAATACTGCAAACAAAATCAACTCCGCCGTAATAATTGTATCGGAATACCTAAGAATAGAAACTCTATCCCTAAGTACTGCGATGGTACTATAAAAGCAAAGTTACATCACGCTATACCTTCACTCACTCCTCTCATATCCCACGAATATCTCGAGGGAAAAGGTCTAAACTCAGTGAGTCCCCGAAAAAGCGCTTCATTCCAACGATGAGAAAGAATAGTCTCTTTCTCATATTTTCACGCATCAAAGAAGGAGATGCTGAAAGGAGTGTCGGCGATTGAGAAGAAAGAGACACTAGGATGGAGTTGGAGCGGCGGGGATGCTGTGGATTGGAGAAGAGACGAGAGAAAGATGAAGACGATACAACCCCACTCCTCCATTTTAATCTCCGGCCCTTTGATAGCACCTGGAGGGGTCACCCGCGATGAGCGGCCCCAGACAGAGAATGAGAGAAATTCCGCCCCCCGTTAGTCTTTGTCTATCCCGGGGGAAAAGGCCTCCGCTCAATGTAATTGATCCCAGGAATTCCTCCCCGACACCTCCCGTTCACGGCCGTGCTACCGCTCATTCCTCGCGCCCTTACGACTCATCCATTGCTCTCCTCTCTTCCCAACACCTATCCAGGCTCATCCCGCCATTCCTACTATTATCTCTCTGAGTCCCTTTCATCCTCTTTCCTATTTTTCCGCTCTCGAGAAGAATCGCCAACTCAATATTCACCAATGCAAAGGATAACTTCCTTCACATCCTCCAGTTTCTGGCAAGAGGGCGGCAAAATGACCAAAATGTCCGCGCACAATAAGCGATAACTATTAAAAACTGAGCTCCTTTAATTACACTCCCATAACACACGTCATCATATCACCTCCCCAAACCTTATCCCTTACAGCTTTACACGGCTGCTGTCCTAACACCCCCTGACACACGCCCATGCAGCGGCTCGCAGGGTAGTTTGTAGATGTAGATGTAGATGAAGAAATGGTAGCTCGCGATATCGAATATCTACCAGTAAATATCAATCAAACTATGGTAAAACGGGGAAAATTTTTTCCTCTTATCCCGTTAAGGAGTACAGGAATACAGTTAACCAATTAATTTCAAGTAAAAATACGTGTCCAAAATGTTGAGTCCTAAAAGACTCGGTTACTTCCTCTCTCTCTTAATTTCCAACCATCATCTAGGCACTTGGGCAAGTACATTCAGCAAAGGTACAAAGAGCCAAAGAACCTGTTGTCGGATATTAGAAATAAAACAGTATAAATAACCGAAAATTTCCTGATTCAGCATGTTTATTGTTTTACATTTCCAACAAGAGACGCTTAAGATCTAATAAAAAATTGCGAATCGTCAAGACAAATGGTAACGCGTAACATAAAGAAAGATCTCCTGCCGTTAGGAGTTTGCTCTTAAACCTGTATAGGAACTCGAGACAGATTACTCCGATTAAAAAAGTGGATATTATTACATTTAAGGTAGTCCGAGCGAGATAGTTCCCTAGTCATAATAAAGACCATATTCGAATTATACGTTTTAATTTCACCAGCTGTATGACACATCAATTAAATATTGCATTGTTTATGGTGCAATAATATAGTTTTATGTGACAGAAATTTTAGTAAAAGTAATTAAATGAAAATATCTAAATAAGTCTTTAACTTTTTTCTCTAAATAAGTCTTTAATTAGTAAAGTCTTTTTTCTCTAAATAAGTCTTTAATTAGTCAAGTCTTTTTTCTCTAAATAAGTCTTTAACATATTTTTCGCGCGGTGCGTTTGAAACTCCTTCAAAACGAAAGGTTTTTTGTGATACCCAAGAACCTACTGCGGTTATAATATGATTAATTTTCAAATATAGTTGAGAAAACATACAAACTACACGCTATTAGTTTTTTTACATCTAAATGTTAGAATACCTCATTTTGTGAATAATGTCTCTCTGGAGTGTATACACGGGCCATTTCCCATGTATAAGGGCTGGTATTTTTTGTAAAATATCTCCGAAAGGAATGTGGTAAGGGGTTGGATTTTTGAGGTCATTAGAAAGGTTAGATATTTTTATTTAAAATGAGACCAAATTCATTGATTTCTAGGTAAAATAATATTTCACTCAAACTACCTTAACTTCTATATTCAACTCAACGCCATTTCTTCTATTTTTTATAACAATTTAGTAACTAATGTGCCTTCACGACTGACGTATATAATGAATTCTTTACAAGCAAAACACTTTGAAAAGACTGACACATTATTACCTCAGTTACCGGTGGATTTTAGAACTGAAACTCACGTGATATGAATTTTTATAGTAATCTAAACCTAGCGTGTAGCCTCATTGTCTCATGCGGATTCCATCCTTGTCGGTATCAAGTACATCGGAAATTAGAGTTAAACTAAAACCTTTATTATCAATAGAATACTATTTTTTAAATATTTTTTCAAAACATCATTTTTCCTCAACAGGAACAGCAGAGATCCTTTACTTTTCTTCATCTATTTATGCTATATACAAATCTAACAAGTTAGCAGCTTAGTAGATATGTATTCATGATTCACCATCCCTATATACATCTGTGCACGCTATATTATTGTAAGCTGACTGCTAATAGTCACTGGAGCGTAAGTTATGGCTCATAGTCTCAAAACATTAATTAATGGCAATAATCGTTTCATTATTCGCAGTTCATATGGGTTATGTAGTCTTCCCATCAAAGCTATTTAAAAATGAACTCTGACGTCGAACTTCGTAATCTTCGGATTTATCTTCATATCATGACCAGGCTTTTGCCCATATTATGGTCATTTAAAGATGAGACCAATAATGAATCTCATGGCTATGAGAAAATCTACAGAGCAATTGAACCTAACTATAAATATCATGCAGTACTTAATCTCTAGCTTGATACATTATTAGAATTGAGGGCCCCAGTGGCTCATTTCAACGGTCGATCGCAAAAACTGTCTCCTCTGTGGCCGATATAATTTCATGATTCTTTCAAACAAAGACATCTGTAGTGTTACTTCAAAATTAGATATTTTTAACCAAATTAAATTCTCAATTTCTCTGGCTTCTATGATTTATTCAATAAAAGCCCATGGCAGCCAGCGTAGGGCCATTTTTCTTAATAACGTAGTGCAGGAATATTTGGTCTAAAATTGGAACTCATCGCAATACATCCTCGTCGCATTCTTCACCCGATGGAGGAGTAATCCGAACTTTCGCTTTCACACCATTAGAAGGTCTTCGTCTAAATATTATCCAATAGCACGCTTTAATACGAGATAAAATAACCCTGAGAAAGACAGCGAACTCTTTCACCGCGCCGGCAAAATCCACGCACCTGCCGAATTTCATAATAATGTAAAAAAAACCTGGAAGCTTTTTTTTCTACACACCACGCAACCCTATCCGCTCTTTCACGAAATTAATTCATTAAAAGCGGATCTCAACAAAAGGCATGGAAGCCGCCGTCTGCGACTCAAAGGACGCCTTTCCACCCTCGCCGCCGAAATCTTTCGCCCATCTTCAAAGGGAACCCTCTCCTCCCCACCCATTCCCCCGATCCGCCCCTTTCTCCACCCACCCCGTCCCCCCACCCGCCCAACCCCCTTTGCATGGATACGCGTCCAGCCTCCTACCCCGCCCAGCTTCCAAATACACGACGGTTTCATTAATCATCCCATCCTTTTTCATTGTGCCCGTCGTCCGCCACCAAAGGAATCTCACTTTGAATGTGCCCTCATCTCCCACACTTGTCCACCTCATTGCCCTGCCCTCCTCCTCCGACCAAACTCAATACTCTGTCCGCTCTTCTTCTTCCTCTTCTTCTCTCGCACGCCCATTGTCTCCTCCCTCCACACAACACTCCCAAAATCTCCCCTCGCCCCACCACACACACCTCTCCCCCCTCACCCCCCGATGACCCACCCGTCCCCGCTTAATTCCCTAATTTCCCTTCCTTCTCATCTCGTGCCCATCGCCTCCTGCACGGCCACTCTCCTTCTCCATTCTCGCGCACAGCTATTGGGAGAAGAAGGGGAAAAAAATAATTATCGTTGAACAACGCGTCGGTCATTGTTCACGGCCATTATACTGCCCCCCAAGTGGTGGAATTCGCTAAGAAATTCGAGCGGGTACTACGCCCACTCAATGCCCCTCGAGATTCCGAAAGAATGTTCCAAAGAGAGCATGGATGTTTGTACACCAGCCGAGAAATGGAGGGGCCTAAAATAAAGCAACGTGATCTATTCCATATGAATACCTTAATATGTCGTGGGAATAAACGCAATAGTATGGAATAATTAAAACCTGAAGAGGAAAAATTAAAGTATATTGCATACCAATTATCATGTTTTTTACTGTTCCTCACCAGCTTTGGTTTTCACAACCTGGGCATATTTGAGCACCAGCAGTTTTTCAACATGCAGAAGGGGCTTCAGTTTTTCCTTTCTTGAAGCAGAATAATAAGGTAGATTAAGAAGGATTACCGTTAACTTATCTTTTCATTGTCCAGAGAAACCTAGCTCCGCACACATTTCCTGTTTTCTATTCTGTACACATTCTAAATCTAATCCATGATGTCTATTTTCTTTCTGTATCTTTCTAATAACTAAGTATCCCTATAACTTGTCCTTGGCATTATTCGACCTATTTCTACCTCCTCCATCCATCTTCTTTGCCTTTTTCTTATTTCCTTCAACATCCTTCTTGCCCATCACTTCAAGCACTTTGTCTTTTGTACTGATGTCTGCCCGTCGCACCTTCTACATTCTCCTCACCCACACCTCAATCGCCTCTAATCTACTCCATTCTTCTTTCATGGCGTCCATGTTTTAGCACCATGAACAACAGATCCTTTATTTACCTTGGTTTGAATATTCTGAATTTAATTGGGTCAATCGTATACGAGGCAAACAATTTATAAAAGATCGTTGGGTTATAGTAATGGGCTATAATTCTAATCCATATGATAATCATGATGAGCACCAATTAGCCCCGAGCTATTGTAATTTTTAGGGCACCCGCAGCTTCAGGATAACACGATATTGATTTCCCACCTTGATTTTCCCACAAATTAGACTCCGACATCAGGTGAGCCTTACCCTCACCTGTCAGCACTCGTCTTGAAACCTGCAGTAGAAATAGATGATAAATGCCGTCCCTTAGATTAGCTTTATCTTCAATATCATACTATTTCTGCAAGTTTTGGCAGTCGCCGTGCATTGTGTGAGGGAAACCAGACTCGCTTATCTCCGTTTCTGACAGCATAACTCTAATTTTGCTCCAAAGGACTGACATTCTCACATTGCACGGGTCTCATGCTTCTCCCTCATTGTCACAAGTATAGTTCTAAACAATGTCTTCACTCTCCTAGAGAGTTATATCCAAATTTTAGCTAAGGAACCTTATGTTCAGTCGTGGAAACAATTTTTTGCGGACTAGCGAGACATTCTTAGTTCATCAGCACAAGTCATCAATCTAAAAATTGGTTGCTACAGCTCCCCATGCCATTCTCCTCTAGGCCAACCACTTTATAACTATTCAATTGGTGTCCCCGATAAGTTTCCTAATGTATGCCATATACGAATGTTTTCTAGAGGTTGTTGTGTTGCCTAATGTATTCAACAAATTTACCTTTTCTGCTCCAAGGAATTTTTTGAACTCATTTTCTCACCAAATATTCGCAGGATTTTTGCATTGGTGATTCTCTCTCATCTTTTGATCATCATAATTCTTTACGATTTCCTGATATAGATCACAAATTCTTACAAATATTGGACACGAGGAGCAAGTAAGGAAATGTAGCATCTTCCCATAGCTAATTTGCGTGCTCTTCTATGGATCAAAGTGAGTCCACTCCACATGGCAAATGAAAATAGTTTCCCGATATCCCTGCGAGATACTCAATCGAAGGGCTCGCTTGAGTTTACACCTCGGAGTATATTTTGGCAAAATAGGCAGTCTAGTTAGAAATATATTAAGCCTTCCATTCCATGACTACAAAAATCACTTGATTGGAGTCTCAGGTTTTTTCTAATTGGAGTATTTTTCTAGCTCCACTTAATATATAGAGAGAAATGACCCGATTAACTCCTTAGTCAAATCTTTTGATCAGGTAGAGAACTATCATGAGTGACTTGATGTTAAAGTTAAATTAGTCTTTCTCTCGAAAATTGAATATGGAGGGTACATATAATTATTTGATAGTTTAAAATATAATCAGGTTTACAGACGAAAAGTTAATGTTGCTTAGAGTCACACATTTACATAATAAAACAATAATAGGATAGTTCCGATGATTAAACATCATATTAGTGAGTGTCTCGTCAGTAGCTTAGCTGGGAATTCATCTCGTTAATTATTAATTGTAAAATTTTCCTGTCACGTAGCTAATTGGCGTGATTAAGTGTGTTTCAGTAAGATCGCTTTATCCCTTTTTCACTGATTCTGAGAACACCGTAACGATTTCTTCTTGAACGTTCAAAGAGGCTTCAGCAGTTTACCGTACGCAAGTGGTTTTGCAGCCAAAAGTTCTGTGTGCAGTTTTCAAAAGGATGGCCTTTAGGTCGGGGATTTTAGGACGCGAATCATTTACACTCCCGTCGTAATTTATTATTCTGCCTTCCATATATATTTGTTTTTTTTTTCTTTGCCATAGGTTATTTCAGTGCACGCATGAATGCGAATTTATACGGGTATATCTTACAATAGAGGATTTGACTGTCTAGCAGATTCCTCATGATTGAGCTTGCCCTTGGTCAAAAATAATAGTTTAAACGACGAAGAAGCGCCTCATGTAGTGAGTGGTTTCATGGTTGGCCGAGGGTACTCTCTCTGTTAGCCACACAATAGATGGTTCAATTTGGTTAAACTGGTTAAGACTGTTCATATAAAAGAAAATATCTATCTATATACTAAGACATAGGATAAAGAGAAGGCAAATAGACCAGCCAAGACACGAATAGCCTAATGAGGGTGCACGTTGATATAATTTTGTTGATCGGTCAAGAAAAACAGACTCAACTGCTTCATTCGTAGCCAGCAGTCTATCCTTTCAGATATAAAAATAGTTTTACCCTGGTTATTTCACGCAAACGATTTTATTTTCATGATTTCGGCAATGCCGTGACGCCTCCAAATAATCTGGCATCCGTAAATTTTACCGAATTTTAAAATTTACAAAAAATTCCAAATTGTTAGCTGTTAGGATTTGACATCATATCTATTAATCATTTCTAGGTAATCTTGATTATTGATTCGCATATTAGATATCTAAACCAAGGTCTAAAAGAATTATAGAGAGTGGAATGTATGTACTAAGGGAGAAAATATTTTGAGTGCGCCAGTTTCATAAAGTAAAGCCTTAAAATTTAATTTATAATAGTACGGTAATGGTGAAATAACAATGGTACAGAGCGTAAAAATAAATTATAAACAATTTTAATAGTATTTACAAATTCTAAATGGATAAGTTGCAGATTCTAATGGATAACAGATCAAACTGTATTGCATTTGGAAGAAATTAGCACGCTGAGAACGGAATCATTCCTGTAACGATTCCACTGAAAAACACTGTTAAGAGTAATTTAACTACAGTCAAGGAAAACTACTACCACTTTCAGGTCAATTCATCCGAGACATGCTGAGTAACTCATCTAATATACAAAACCAGAATTTAGACTTCTGAATTAAATTTTTCATTTTTCATGTGGCCAAATGGATTTAAGGTAGTTTAAGCTCCTTTTCGACGAGAAAGTGAGTCACATAAGAAGTCATGACCAGGCAGAGATAGGGAACCTGGAAGACCCGTTTCATCCTTCCTCGCCAAGGAAATAGGGTAAGAAGTGCAGTGGTTGACGACCTATGCCCATAAAACTTGTGAAAACGCGTTGCTTTCCTAAACAATAACAGGAAATGGATGGTGGGCCTTTCATGAGGTCGCCGCGATGCACGAATAATATCTGCTGCAGACGGGTTATAGAAGGGACGCTAACGAGTCGAGTCATCATTTTGTCTCCAGTCAAACGCCCGACCCGTTTCGGAGCGTGGAGGGATTGTAAACAGGATGCGGGTGCGGAAAGATGATTAGCTGTGAAGGAATTCATCCTGCTGGCCTTAAAGGGGAAACGCAAGATTTTACACAAAAATGGAGCTCGTGTCTATCGAAGATAGCAAAACGCGTGCAGGTCGTCGTGCGTCTGCCGCTTGCGATGATACATCACGCACGGCCAGATGCTGAGGGAATGCGGCGGAGAGGGAGATGCCGGAAATAGGGCGAAACTAACCGCGTAAAGCTACTTTGCAAATAAAAAAAAAACTTGGGGCTCAAGGTTACTTTCTACGGGAGAAGGGAAAGGCTGCAAGAAAAAACTCTGTGGCGTTGCGCAGTAAATATTGGATGAATAAACTGAGTTAAAACTTAATTTTGGTACAACTGTACATTAGACGACATTTTCTTCAACAAACATTTATCATAATTGGTAGCTGAGGACCTGCTATTGGTGATACTAAAAAGATTTGCTAGTACTCTTCGGGTGAAGAGTGACGTGTAAAAAGTGAGGTCAAACTCATATTTAAAGGTCAGTAAATGACAAAAAACTGCACATTACAATATGAATATTTTCACGCTCAAGTTTGATTTCATAGGACCCACAATTGCAGACCTCAGCTTGAAATAAAATGAATCAGAAACCACTAATTGATTAATATTACTTGAATTACACTCCACCATCATAGTCTATATTAGTTACTCACATTAAGAAGTAGATGTCAAAAGCCGACTGTTACTCTAACGGCCTTATAATCACTAGCCTATGGTAGTAAATATTTGAGTACACACCAAAAGTCAGTTCTAGCTTTGAAAAAAGGTGAGCTGGGGTGGGATTGCCTGGAACCTGACCCACCACAGTGTCCCACATATTTAAGGTTATTTTATATACCTTCTTGAGCGACAAGAATATATATATTTATAAGTAAAGTATCCGACAACCTCCTCCAGCTTACTTCAGATCAGTTAAGAATTCGGGCGGATTTGGGAATTTTCATTTCCCTCATTGTGTTTTTTCTCATATGGTTCCACTCACCTCTTCATCTCATATATTGACAAAATTTTTACGAACGGCTTGAGTTTATCATTTTCGCATAGCATACAGAATATTATTTGCCACAATAGCTACCTTATTCTAAATAAATATGTATTTCATGAACTGATTTTGCGAATAACTTGGCTTTTTAGTCAGAAAAAATACGAGTAAAATTCTCCAAACTCGAGTATTTGCCATTTACTTCATTCACCATTTTCTGGTCAGCTGAGATAAGAAATGCCTCAGTAAATAAATATATTTCCTTATTAGAGGAAAACACTTTTAGAAAGCTTTCTTGGAATCCCGTAAATCTTTGCAAATTACTTTCCTCGATTTTTTGTTCTCCGATTAAAATACCCAGATCAGCTTCTCATGGCCTACTTTTTTCCACATCCGTGTTGCCTTCAACTTAATATGTTTCCACTGCCAATAAAGGACATCACATTTCTAACGATGACATATTCTAGAACTAAGCAAGATATCGAGGTGAATAACCTCCAACTGAATCACTCTCGGTTTTCACTTAATAGTGGATAGGAATTATGCAGGTTGAATGCCAATCGGGAAGATATTACTCTTCTTATGTCACTAGCCTCGCAAGGTTCTTTTCTCTTGGCTAGCTCATTAAGCATTCTAGGTCATATTTTCGGCCTGATATGGATCATTTATCGCTGGTATTTTATTATTGCTTACCTCATCCTGTCATGGCCATTTTTTTCTCTCATTAGCACAATTCAAAGCTTCTTTCTTTTTGGCGCGAAAAACATTTTTCCTAAAATAACGGAAAACCTTGCTTCGTGTTCTGGTTACTATCACGTAACTAACTGGACCTTCACTGCAATCCTCCTTCCAATTATTTGTAGCTGTGAACTCTATTCTGATCAACTTGTAAGACACACGCAGGATTATTTTTATACCTCCTCTGATTCAATATTTTTAGCCTTCACTTTGTAAAACTATTCCATAATGCTCTGGATTAAGAAAACTTTGTAAGTTTTACGTCGAATATTCATTGGACGACCGGTTTCGTCGAATAGTCGACATCACCAAGTCATCATCTATTTTGTTAATTCCTGAGCACCTCCTCTGATATTTTGCCTTTCCAATTTGATTATGATATCCATTTTTCTAATAGTATGTTATCGTAATAACCGTTCGGATACTTTGGTGAATGTCATCAACCCTACCGTGGGTTGACCATTGACTTTCACATGGTGCCGAGCAACACCCTCACCCGATGGGAAGACCGAGAAGGTTTCATCCAGAGTATTCATCAGGAAAAACTGATACCTCCCATCGTTAAACCAATACGTTTTGCAATTCTGGCAAAATTTTGTTTATGATTTTAGCATAACCTAAAAGTTAACTTCATTGGTAAATTCAGTAAAGTTATCGTAACTTTTAGCACAGTTCGTATATATTCACTCCTACACTTCTGAATTATCTTATGAGGATACATCGTAGATACACGGCTAAACTGAGGAAAGAATGACTCGATGGGTATAAGTATTAGCTTTTCAAAAACCTCAAACGTTCTTCATCGCTCATATTGCCATTACGTTATTGTTTTATCGTGATTTTGAATAGTTATTTTTGCCAGTTATTCGTGGATTGAGTATCACTGAATCAATCTGATAGAAAATGTCTCTCAGGATAGAGTCTCGTAATATCTTGATTGACACCGAAGAGCCGAGCATACAGATACGATGCCAAGATTCATGGAACCAATTATTAGTGAGAATCAGAAAAGTTTCCCAAGGGCAGGAGAAATTGGGTGCAATTTCTGCGTTCCAGAAAATCTACACGGCATGACTCATTTTGTTCTCGCCGTCTCAGTGGTGTTGATGGCTTGAGAGCGCTCTCTACCTCCTGGTTCGAAGACCCTCATAGTTGTCCACATTTCCTTTACACGTGGGATGCTCCAGTGGCTCACGAGTCAGCAAGTATTTTTTTTTTAATTCTGCCTCTGACGATCGCCTGCGAACCATGAATCATGAATTATTATTCCTCGAAGATGAGTACAACCTCCCAGGAAACCGCCGATCTTACTCATGCGATTCTCCTCCCAACTTCTCACTCATGTTTCTTCGTCACAAAGGTAGAGAGGGAGGGAATCTTTGGAGGATTATGCACCTCGGATGAAATAGGAAGAGATTATGGAAGTTATTATTTCTCACACAATGTGTTTGAGTCTCCCTCACTTTGCCACCAGACAACTACATTGTCAACACTTACGGCATAACACTTTGCTGTAATGTACCAATATTTCTGCTACTAACAGAAAAATTATAAAATATAAATAAGACCAAATTCGACCATCTACGTTCAGGTAATAGGTAAGCTTGACACAGCAAAATTCCGTATAACGATTTTGAGAACTCCATTAAAAAAATTCTTCTGGTCAATCACCTAAGTTCTCTCCTATTGTCTCATGACAATTAAACGACTAGAAGTTATAGCATGAAACCACAAAAATGGAAAAAAATATTTTTCGCTTCTGTAATGTACACTGGAAAACATTTTGAACTGATATTAATTTTTTAAAGAACTACTAATCATTCATAATTTCTCGTAATTCAGTATTCGACAGGGTAAAAATGTTGGCGTTTAAGAACTCCCACTTAGCATTTTTTATACTTAATCCTGAGGAGTGGAGTTGTTTGATTTCCCAAAGAGTGCGATTAAAAAAAACAATAAATTATGAAATGACGCCAGAGAACAACTAGCCTAGAGAATAGTATCTTGGATGAACCATTTCCGCTAAGCCCATTACTCTCTTCCTCAACGAATAGTTAGTTCTTGGAACGCAACTCAAAGCACTGATCAAATTGTGATACAGAAATAGGCGTTAGTATCAAAGTAAGAATTCAGGAGAGGCATTGGCGATTAATTTGCTCTCAACCCAAAACTGATAAGTGACATAAAATTCTCTTCAGTACAAAGGAAAAGAGTAAGGAGGAAAATAAAAGGTTTTATTAGAAAAAGAAAGCATACAAGACTCCCCAGAAAGTAAATATGCATTACAATGAATAGTCGCTACCGCGTTTATTCCTCAATGAGGCCATGGGGGCCATGCATTTAGAACCTACCAAAATAATGTTTCATATGAAGCTTATACTCGCTCAATGAAAACAAATTTTGTAAACACTGATTGCATGATTAAATTTATTAACTATCATCAACTTCGCCAAAAGAATTCAGATTATTATTTTTTTCAAGAAAAGGTGCTTCAAATTTTAAGGGTTAGAAAAAATGGAACGGCGATGAATCTTTCTTTACTTTAAGTATCCAGAATATCACAGCTAAGACCCTAAGCATTCTTAGCGTACTCTTGGTAAAATGATCCGTGGTGCTATAACAGTAAAATATGTAAGTGCAACAAGTGACAATGACCAATAGGAAAAACTAGAGACTCTACTTTGTGGGGTTAATCTATCATGGAACTGGGTGCATTTAACTGAATGAGTGCATTCCACCTTCAGAGAAATTTACATATTTTATGCAATATACCGTTCTTGTCGCCCATCTCATCAGACATGCAGATTATATCAATAAATTACGGTATAGCAAAACTTTACTACTTTTATTTCAACACACCTCGCGTTAAGTTCTATCGCCATGCAGCAAAGTATTATCTCGGCAAGATAAAGAACTCTAGTCCGGTGAAATATTTACAGAGAGCCAATCCAAAGGGCTACTGACAAGGGCAGTCTAGAGCCACGGTGGCAAGCAAAATTATTTTCATTGTTGCCACACTACTGAAAAGGGATTGCGAACCAAGCCGCTGTCGCGGTCTTACCCTCCCTCCAACAACATAGCAAATTATGGGATTTGGTGACCACTATTTAATATCCCTGATAAAGTATGCATGATTCACGACTATAGGAGAACGGCGGTAATGGCAATTGTGTATGCGCGAATAAATTCATGCGTTCTTTTCGCTCAGTCTTGCCGTCTGCGGCTTCCCTCTCTCGCGTCCTGCTTGTGTGGCCCAACAGAGGTCAGGTCGCCCAACCCCATCCTCTGCCCCCGTATTTCACCCGGGACCACCGCCTCCCACAGGACAACCCCACGTGAAAGAGAGCCAACCACCAACGGAGTTCCGATTGTCTATCCTCCTCACCACCCCTTCGAGTTTTACATGACAATGGCGGAGCAGCGGAGCACACGGAGAGAGAAAGAAAGACAGTAAGTTACGAGCCACCGCATTCCTTTATCTGCTCTCTCGCGAACGCACGGAGGAAGGCTTAAAACAGGGTAGGACCAACTCGCCTCGGTCACCGCGGTGGCGGAAAATGCGACGGACGCATGTGTGCACCGAGCACCACGGCGCTTTCGCCCGCTACTCGATCCTTGTCCTCCGCGATCACCTTCCCCAGAATCCTCCTCCGACCACTACGTTCTCCCATCCAATGCCATCGCCCATCCGAGATTTCCTCCTCAGTAGAGCATTCTTCCACCTACCCCCTCCGGTTCGAGTTTCGACCCTTCAGACTTCACCACCCACCTCCGCGTATAACTTAAGCCGCCCGTTTCTTTTCCTCTCCCCCTTCGCTGAGATCTAACCCCTTATTCTTGAGTGTACTCCATCGCTGGACGACTAGCCGCACATTTGTCCCAATAGCGGTTGAAAATGTCCGGCTTGGGCGGCTCTGCATATTCTAGAGAAGGAAATTTAAATTTTAAAATAGATTCGGAGTGAACGAAATGGTTAACGTTGCAATTCATCCGTGGAGCCCGCTGTCAGCATTGCATCTATTTCGAAGCAAAATCACAGATTGCACTTCAGACAAAAAGGTTCGATAGGAGATGGTCTATTTATACTCTGCAGGACTTCGACTAATCCTTATCTGATAATATAAGAACTGAAAATACGTATTAAACCAAACACCAATAGAGTTTCGATTGTCTATCCTCCTCACCAACCCTAATAATGATCAAATAAATAACAAACCTAACCCCTAATAAGATAAAATAATAGTAAACATACATATTATAGCCAGATTATAAGCATATTAAGAGTTATTCCTCAAATAAATACCTTTAAATTCAAGGGAAGATAGGGCAGGGAGATTTTCAGAGCGTTTAAAGTTACCAAAGTTGTTAAAAAAAACTCAAGGGACTTCCAGCGTTCAGAAAATAAATAATTTTTTTGATGACTCTCAGGCAACGTACCTAATTCGGCGAATGGCCCAACTTCCTTAGCCTCCATCAAACTTTCCAACTACAAGGAAAAAATCATGGATGCATCTTGATAATCTCATAAGTCAATCCCTCAGCATTTTGGACCGCTAGGGAATGGTCGAAACCTTGAAAAAGTTAAATGGATCATTGAGCTCAATTAGAGACTCAATTAAGGGAACGGGGTCAACCTCGGATTTGGAACATCTACGTGGAAAAAGAATTGTCATGGGGCTTGGCGTTTCCTGGCATTTTATTGAAGAGTCAGCTATCGTTTTAACAATTCTTCTCTAGTTATAATATACTAGCAGAAATGACCGTTGATTCTCAGCGGGTGGAGTAAATTAGAAAATATTATAGTTGTTATATCTCTGCAAAAGAGAATTTATTTTTCCATTTTAATCTAATTTTTTTACAATATGTAAGTGGAAATTGCCCGTTTAGGTACTTATGTTTCATTCATGTAATTGTTCAGTTTAAAAATATTAAATATAATAATAAACAGCTAAATTTGTACGGTTATTAAATCCAATTAAGTCTTATCAAAGAAATTGAGCTTCCAAGCAGTAAAAATAATCTATACGAGAATATTTTATGAGATCAATGTGACATGTTTGGGGTCAAATTGGTCTGACACACAGAAACCGCTCAATTTCATGCACTGGTGTAATTAACTTTCATGTATGTACCTTCGCGCAAATGTGAGTGCAGTGTACGAGTACGTGCTTAATGCACATACTATGTAAAGGCCATTTAAGGCACAGTGAGGGTTTTGGATATTTTGTATCCTAACCTACTAATCTCGCTGTAAATCTCACAGAAATTTGCTAATTGTGATCATTAAAATTAATTACTTATAATAGACCCAGGCAAAAGTTCCCCTTTATAGCCATTGATGAAGTTACCAAAGATATAATTTATTGTTAAAATGGGAGAAAAATTATATTTTGCATTTAAAAGCGTAATTCTTAAGTAAATACGCAACGAAAAACAAAATCGACTGCAATACATGAATTTTACGTTATTTCAGACATCCAATAGTAAAATTGTCATCCCTGTAACTTGACTGCGATTTATTTCAAAAAGCAAAACAAGAAACCTCTGCACTTACTCCCGTGCTTGAAATGGACCCAGTTTTTGGTCTATTGGCCCTTGAGGCCCTTAAAAATTTTTTAATAAGCATATTGTTCAAATTAGCACAAACGATTCAGTCATGCAAAATTTCAAGTCAAATATTTCAGTAGTTTTTGAGGAGAAGCGTAACGATGATACAGCCCCCACTCCATTTTTATACATAGAGCAGGGCGCAGGTGCATATGTCCCATTCAAAGGTATTCTTCAGGCCGCCAAGGAAAGAACCTATGGTTGAAATTGGAGACAAAATTTCGCATAAAAACGCTATTTTTAAGCAAACCACAAATGAGTGAAATTCACAGTGGAAAAATCATTCACCTGGACTGGGAATCGAACCCAGATCCCTCGATTGGTTTTTTTATTGTAATTTACGAATCATACAATATATTCGATCGCAATATTTTCCATGGAAATGCATATCGCAAAATTTTCCATGCCTTTGGATATCTGATAATGAAAATTTTAAACCGATACATTGATTTAAAGTACTTTAGAAAAGCAAAAAAATAAACCTCTTCACTGATTTCAGGGTCCTTTTTTGGGATATTGGGACCCTTGAGGCCCCGAGGTCCTTTTTGTATGGCCCATAGGTCCTCAGGCAAAAACTCAATAATCATGAATAACGGAATATATATTAGTATGGAAATACACTGGCATATGAATTTACTCTCGTAGAAAAAATACTAGATGGCGAGCATCTGTAAGGACATTCAAACTGAAGAACAGGGTGCTCCTGCGGCTATAGTTCCCATTCTTTTTGCGCAATATTGTTCAGTAACTTCATGTTTTTGTTCGCTAAAAACAACGCGGTTTTGGAGTAGATTGTTTTATATTCTAAAATGTTTGCTAATACATATACTTATTATAAGCAGCTGTTCGCTGATACACGACACACATCAGTGTCATACCACACATTACATGTAATGCATATCCAATGCAGGCACCGAACCTACCCAGGAAGTAGTCACGGAAATTGATTAATCAACTGGTGATTATACAGGGACTTTACCTATTATTAGAAGTCAGGTTCAAAATATTGCCATCCAGCACATCCTTCTTTCTTGCGATGGTATTTCGTACTAGCAGCATGAGTAAATTCTGGTTATCTTAAAGACTTGGACATCTGATCCCCGCGTTCGGTAGGACCATATAAGTTGGACAAATGGAAGTTCTGCACAATTGAGACATCAAAATCCTGGGAGAGAATTTAGAAAAATGACCGATTAGGTGAATCTATGAAGTGGATAACATGATATTGAGGCTTTTACGGTGGACATGTTCCATTATGGTGAAGACAAAAATTTCAGTACCTACGCCACATAAATATGACATCTTATTTAACCATAAGTGCCGCTGCTTTACAGCATTTTCAAGTAAAGCTTTAAAATGTAAGCTTCACATGAGCATGACGCAAAGTATTGAAACCAGTTGTGAAATAGACGCTCATTTCAGAGTAAAACTGCAAGTTTTTCGATAATTCGAAGGAAAGGGAACTAGGTTTAGGAAAAATAATCAGCATAAAATAAGATTCGTTCGGCAAAAAATGAGAGCATGAGGCTTCATATAAAAAGCACAACATCTGCGGTGGATCAAGCGGAGCTGCGAAAAACGAGTCAAACCCTCTGAGTCTGTGAGCACTATGAAGTACTTCCGCTTGCAGAAACTCCAGTAGGCGCGTTTACACTTCTCTCGGCATAGGTCGAGACGAAAGAAGGAAAATAGGTGCTCCATGCATTATCCAGGCGCAAATGCGGAAAAAATGGGAATAAGAATATTTATATTCATTAAGGCAATGACTTAATAATAAAGACGTCATATGGCCCGATGGAAACGAAATCATTTACCATTTCCGCGAACGAACGGGAGGTGAGCGGCGAAAACTCGCTTCTTTCGTTGTTAGTTTAAGAGATGCACGAATGGTTGCCGGCTAACGTGTGTGGGTTCAAACGTCCGCAAGGGAGACTCTTGGAGCTGCTTGTACCATCATCATTCATCGTTCATGTTACTGATCGGTCACTCCCTGCCAAACACCCTTGTGGTGGCTAGGAGGATAATAAGTAGATGTAGATGTATCAATGAAGCAGAATCCGGGTTTTGGATGCCAAGAGAAAACTCCAGGTTTCTTTATTTATTACGTGGTCAAGCTAATTGTGACCGGGTTTTCAACCCTTATCCTACCCAAAAACCTTCTCCCTACCCAATGGTTCATAGCCGATCCTTCTTTTGCCTATGCCCGATCTCACGGGATTAAACGCATGGCGTAGGAGCCCGGGGATCCGTCCGGCGAAAAAATCCTTCCTACTTATGTTTCACGGCGCTCTCTTCCACTCCTTTTACGCATCCAAGGTCCTTATACCCAGGTCATGACACGCACTTGACTAATGTAATTTACCACCTTGGATCGAATTTTTGGCGGGGTTCAAATTTTGCATGCAGATGAATGGGTGTTATCGGTACAATGATCCTCGAATATTTCCTTGAATAATTTA
Source organism: Ceriagrion tenellum (assembly GCA_963169105.1). Classification (NCBI taxonomy): domain Eukaryota; kingdom Metazoa; phylum Arthropoda; class Insecta; order Odonata; family Coenagrionidae; genus Ceriagrion; species Ceriagrion tenellum. The sequence goes on along the minus strand of OY720636.1, from coordinate 40,737,799 downwards.
TTCTATGCCATGAAACTTTTTCAGTTGATAAACAATGCTAAGCGGCTTTTGAATCCGTTTGGATTTCCGGCCTGAGGCCTCCCGTTCGACTCCTGAAAAGTTATACACATTGCTTCCGATCCGTAATTGAACATTGGACATAGGCACAAAGATCCACAAATATCTCCCTGAATAATTTAGATAATGCCATTAAAATGGATAGACTGGCAGAAAATACTAAACAAATTTAGGATTCATTTGGACTTTTGATCTGACGCCACCCGTTCGACTCCATGAAAGTGGTAAACAATGCTTCCGACTCTGTAATTCAAACTTAAGCATAGGCTACTTGATCCACAATTATTTCCATTTATAAAGGAGATAATGCAATATGTCGCTCGCTGAGAATAGGCAAAACTAAGGTGCTAGAGAATTTTTTTTAAATATCCGGCCTCCCGTTCGACTTCGGGAAAGTTGCAATTATTGCATCCTATGGAAAAATTGAAGCTTGGACACAAGCAAAAAGATTTACGTTGTTTCCTCAAATCGTTTGAATTGATTTACGAATTTAAAATATTAATTTTCCTAAGTTTTCATAAAGAAAACGGAAGAACTAAAATAAAATAATAGGAGGAAGAATCTAAGCAGCGAAAAATAAATACCACGTAGTAAGACCCATCCTGCAAACGAGCTCATGGCAATAATGGACGCTAACCACTACGCCACGATGCAAATACGCTGGAACGTAGAAATGACATATAAAATTTTAAGAAATGTCTCCAGTGGGCTTCCAAGTTTATTGTTGCCCATTTTTTGGCGGAAAAGTATATATTCCTACCGTTGGTGTCATTTGTGCACAACAACAATTATTATTTGCATAATTGCATTTTGGTTTCATATTTTGGGAGGAAACAAGCTCAAAAATCGTCAATTACCTAAATACTAATTGATGGTGTCCCCTTCTTGCCTGGTCAATTTTTAGTAAAATTTATCCGTCAAGATTTTATTTTGCCAACAACTGACGCTTAATTATAATTAAGCATCATATTAGTGATTAATTGGCATGCAGAAATAATTACTCTGCGCAAAAATCCACTGAGGAAGGTTATCTTAAAATACGAGGTGAGAGATGGTTCTTGTTTCGTCGTGAAATATATTTTATCTTTAATGAACAACAAAATATACCCCGTAGAGCTATCCTAGTCCTTTTATAGTGTAAAGATAAAATTCAGTTTCATGTTTAAAAGAGAATTTGCTACAATGATCAAGGCAATTGTTACACTGATCAACACTTTTTTTTACTCAATGAAGAGTGACAGTGCTACGAAACGTAGGGCCCGATCCAAAATGAAGAAATCAGACTGTATTATGGGATCGTGTCATGACCTGGGTATAAGGACCTTGCACCCATCCATCCCGTAATCTTTCTCGGGGCAGTTATGGGGTTAACACAAGTCCAACCCCCTCCACGTGGTGGAAAATGGGCAACGGAACAAAATATGGGATAATGTACAGTGGGGACACCGTGGGCCCTGGTACCGACTCGGTAGCTGTGAAGGCCCTAAAGAAACCTTGAATTGTTATGGCTGTCGGGGTCCTGGTGAAGCTGCGATAGGCCTGGCAAGCCAACAGTGGATGTTCAAATGCTTTCAACAGACACACAAGCCTCAGAATGGATGTGATAATATAATTCTAATTACCCGTAAGGTCACGATGAAGGTTCACGGCGACTTACTACGCTTACTAAGGTTCCCATCGATATGACCTTACTTTTCACCTCATATCTGTGGTAATAATTGAAGAAATTTTCTCTCACACATAAAAATAATATATGCTTAAGAGTACTATATAAAATTGATACACAAAGCTTTATTAAGAAATTTTGATTTTACAAGGTTCTGTCGGTAAGGAGAAAGTTGTTGCTCAACTGACTTTTTCCACAACACCCTGCGAACATAAGAGGAGCTTCCCCTTGGGTGAAGCATAAAAAAAATTGATAAAGTATATTTTTGTAAGATAACAGAAAGAAATCAGCATTCCAAGTTTTGTAAGCATTATCAAGTAATTAAAGAGTCTCTCTCTCCGATATGATAACAATTTGTAAATTTCAGGTTATCTTGCTCTCAATGTGGATTCCAAGCATCTTCATTGATTTGCCATTAGCAACGACTTACGCTGCTACGTAAATGCTGAGTTTCATGCGTTCATGTACCCTATTTACGAAAGCCTCGGAAAGTTCAATCCTTGACGATGACGGAATTTCGTCACGTCGACATCACTGCCGAGTCCTTTCTGAATGAAGCCTCATGTCCAATCAATTAGGCGAAAACCATCTTAGAGCTTGGGAAAGAGTACTGTACCATATATTTCATTATCGTCTGAAGGATGTTTGAAAAAAAGTGGTCGCATCTGTATACATGATTGTATTACAGGTAACATCAGTAGAAATGTCATTGATCACCACAAAGAATAGCAAGGGAACATGGACTAAGCCTAGAGGAGCATCACATTAGATACGAATAATATCAGTCCTCTCAATGCAAATAATTGTGTTTGATAATTACAGTATGATTTCATTTCGATTTCTTGAAAAAATAAATAACATAAATATTTAATTAAAAGTAAATATTATGAAAAACAGTAAAAAACTTAGGTAACATCGAGCATTGTCAAGACACTTCCAGGTGACTCTTCAAAATTATACAAAGTAAATGAACTAAGAATTGTACTGCTTGATTAGATGTTTTGACTGTTCTCACAACTAATTTTTTACTGTAAAATATATTATCAAATCAAAATGGAAATGTTCATTACCACTTTGAATATACATAGATTTCTATTTATCATTTTGGATTAATACAGAAAATATCTCTTTCAACCACAGGATAAAGGACATTTACACCCGCAGGATAACATGTATCGATAATGTGAAATACCTGTCAACCTAGTGTGATCCAGAAAGTTATAATTTTGAAATTTATATGCATAGGTTTTATTTTGTTATTATGCATCAATCGATTGGACTTCATCGTTTCAAAAGTCATAATTTTGTGAGGGGCGCAATTTTCACCTTCACCACTATATTAGGCTTAACCCAATGAATCATAATCCAAATGCGATTTCCGACGATCAAACAAGATCATGGCGCCAACACTTCATAAATACTCTGTGCTACCACACTACGCATTCACTTCGGATTACCTGCTCGGTGAAAATGCATTCCTACTTAAGCATAAAAGCTGGGAGATGTTGGGGGTTGAGGGAGAGCAAAGGAGACTGAGGGAGCCACTGAGGAGAGAGAAAGGGCGGGAAAGGGAGACAAGAGAGAGAAAAGACTGGTGGAGAGAGAGGAGGAATTCGTCGAAAAACGTGCGCGTGTACGCACACACACACACACATATTCATGCGGACGCTTCTTAAACTGCGCATCCTTTTGTTGGCGGACAAAATACGAGGACGTGACACGTGAAAACAATGCGGTTTATCGCAGGCAAATGTTGGTGGAGGCGTGAGAGAGGGAGGAGGGAGGAAAGTTTAGGGGGGCTGCGTGGACGCGAAGCCGTGTTGGTGCTGTCGGTGTTGGTGGCACTTCGAGGCAGCGGACTCGAAAACTCCCTCACGTAGTGTGACAACACCAGAGGGCAGAGTAAACTCGACCCTCCTCCCACCTCCTCTTCTCTCTCTCTTTTCTTGCGCGCAAACCCCTCCTTTTCCAGAATGTTCCCCTCCTCCCCCCCTACCACCCACACAAAACGACCACCCGCCTCCCCCTCCTCTCCTATTTTCTTTTATTTCCCGAATGCCCCACACCCTCCTCCTCCCACCCCTCTATGTCCACCAAACCCCCTTCTGGTTGCCGCCGTCCTCGTTGTTCCACTGTTTTACATGAATTAGCCCAGAGCACAAAAGGGTAAGAGGACCAAAAGGAGGAGTCTTCTCTCCCCCCCCCCAAACCCACTCCCTTATTCTCCCCAGAATGAACCGTAAATGACTCCTGCAATCCTCCGCCCATTCCTCCCCTCCTCTCCTCCCCCCGCCCCGCCCGGCTCTTCCTCACATCTTTTCCCTTAACCCTCGCATACACATAAGCGCACTCACGTAACCGGCGACCCTAGCCTACCCACACCGTTCCTCTATTCATTCCCACCCGCACCTCCGCCTCCTCCTGCCTTACACTTCCCATTTTCCCTTCCGAAAGCCCCCGCCTTCCCGCCCCCGCCTTCCCGCCCCCCATACTAACCTCCAAACCCCCCGCCCCCCTTCGAATTCTCGCTCCAACTCCTTTTGCTCCCCCAACAATGCTTTAATTCTTGCCGCCTTCTCGTCTTCGGGTCTTTTTCATCCCTCCGCTGCGTCATTCACCGCCTCTTTCTCCCCCTTCCTCACCCCTCCCCCCTGCTTCCTATCCCTCGCTCACCCTCCTCGGCCTACTCGCCGCAGCAGCCGTTAATTTCGGTCGGCTAGTTAAAGCTGTGTCTTAACAAGTGTCGAGGGCGCCGTGTGAAACAGGCTTCCTCCAAAGCTTTGTGTGATGTGTGAGGAAAATATTATTACTCCAGAGGCGGGGGTTCTGTGGATCCTCGTTAATACCCGAGTTGGTTGCCACCGAGTCAAGTTTATCTTCCGATAAAGGAGGCTGAAAAGGGCATTATAAGGATCAAGAAGCTGTAGTATAACTAATTGTGCGCAATCGGACCGAAAAGGACGGCTCTTTTCTCGTGTTACGGAGAGGACGAGAAAACGTGTGCACATCATCAACTCAAGAGCAGAGAACGCAGTGAGAAAAGCGTATACCTATCCCAATTACTATAGGCTACACGCCACTAGAAGACTGTGCCTTGATGTACAGAGATGAGAAAGGTCAAACTGAATGACATATTAACGCTGATATTGCTCAATTTTTAGTACTTTATACACAGATATAATTTCGAAATACATGAAGTACAAGGCCCAGGTTTAGGAATTTGGTATGTCACATAACACGGCTCACAAGATTGACTTATACCGTACCGTCATTCAAACATTTATTGAAACCAGAATTTTCCAATACTTAAGGAAATATTTATGACTTTAATGACAGTATGTACGTAAGTGAAGAACTGGAAGCAACAAAATAAAACTCTTCAATGACAGTAGTTTATATGCCGCTTGATAAGGCTTACAAGATTCATTTATGCACTGCCGTCTTTCAAAAATGTATCGAACCCTGAATAACCACAGCTCAAGGAAAAATCATGAATGACTTTAATTAATGACTTATGCTTAAAAATGAAGGGAAAACCTAGAATTCTTCAAATAAAATTCTGAAATGACAGTAGCTGTCACGCTTTATCACCGTTCTAGCCAAGGGCGCAGCGAGCGATAAATCACTACACCAGAAGCATCTGCCAACTATAATTTAATAAGCCATGTCAACAAAAAATACTCAAGTAATAAATTTATGAAAGGTAAAAATGAATACTTCTAGTTCAGGATATTGCATATCATGAAAACCACAATCTACTCCAGTGGGAAAGCAAGTGTGCAGAATAAGACTTATGGTAATGACTTTTGCAAGGCATTTTGCAATGATCTTTTTTAATAAGATATTTTTAAAGATGAAGCATGCAAAAATGAAATGGCAGTTATCACCGCGCTCATAAATCGATGCCAAAAACTATTGCCGCAGCGAAATTAATTCGTTTACTGAAACTAGAGACAGAAAAAATGTATTATAAAGACCATAAATATAAAAATTTCCGGCACTTCCATGACTCAAACCTTATGATGCACACTTTGACTATACATTGGAACTTGCACTGGATATCTTATATGAAGCGTAGTTGTTGAGTAGCATTCTGTGTATTTAGATCGGTTAACATTATAACCTTCTCTCTCCACACTGCACAAGTTAAACACTATCGCCTACCCAGCCAAAGGTTTTAAGGCAGGAAAATTAGAACATTTATCACGCCGGCCTCCCATTCACCTCTACTTCTCCCACCCCCACTTTCTCATTCCTCTCTTCCCGCCCATTTCCCTTCCCATAACCCCCCTTTCCCGCCAGCCGCTCCCAGCCCCACTCCTTCAATCTTCCTCAAAGTTTCCCTCCGCCCCCATTATCCTCACGACTTCCATTTCTCTCCCACCGTCAAATGCAAAGGCAAACATTACGGCATCCCAAACCTCTATTTTCCTCATCTTACCTCTCCCTCTCCTACCCATCCCTCCTCCCTTCACGGACTCATCCTTATGCTATGGCCTCTTTACCAACCACCTGGCGATGCATTGCCGCGAGTTGATCACAGAAGCAGCGTTAGTCGCTGATGACTCCTCAAGAACGCGGTTAATTAATTAGTGGAGGCTAGTACTTTAATGTGCTGGTAGGTGGTAGAGGCACTTCCTCCGCTTCGGCAAACGCTAGAATTCGGCTATCCAAGACTATTTATGCTAATATGTCAGAGAATACATTTTTAACAGAACTTTTACTAAAACCATTTTCTAATTCAATTATTTTCAAAGGTCAGGACAAATATTTGGAGTTCTAATCGAGGGTAATTCGCTGTACATAAGTTTTTTTTCGTTCACCCAGATAAGGGGTTACGATTTCTAGCCGGGCAATGGTCGTAAAAAATTGATGGTACAGCTCATATCACATAAAACCAGACAAAGTTTGAATATCAATATTTTTGCCAGTTAAAGACAGTGCTCACACTCTTTTGAGAGGTGGCTAGCGGGATGTTGTTTTCATTTTAACTTAGGCATTTGAAGGCATTATATGATTCTTGAGTCCTCGACCCCACGTCCCACTGCCGAAAGCCCATGTCACTTGAAACCACAATACCAGCATAGTACACAATTTAGTTTTTGAAAATTAGTCTTCAGCAAAGCGCTCTTATTCGAAAAATATTCCATTCCATATAACAGAGGCCTTAAAAATTAGACATTAAGAGGTTTTACCCTTGGTCTAAATATTACCTAGAAAAATTTAATGTGAGATTTGAATTGAACTATGGTCATTGCCTTAGCGTCCCTCTTTCAACATAATGTGGATCATCATTGACCATGAGATAAGAGAAAAAAACATGGCATTATCAAATAAGCTACATCACACAAAGCCATCGCGTTAACTGCGGTCTTAAATGCATCAACAGTCGTTTCTGCATATATTTCTTAAGGAAGCAGACACCTCCTCTTACTTATTACTTCAGAAATCAATTAGCTTTTTGTGCTCAATATTCTCCCGCTACCATTGGATGTATGGTAAAGATGCTGAAGCTCTTAGAGAATAACGAAGTTCATAGACAGAATATTATCAGATTATTTTTTAGGAAATACTGAAAATTGTATAGAGAAAGTGGTAGTTTTTATTCGTGAATTTGCCAAGATAAAAGCAACTAATATCAAACAAATATAAAATATAGTGAACAAAATTAGCCTTCAAACTTTAGAGCAGCATCCTAACGGTGAAAATACGTAGACTAAAATTTATGACTTAACATCGAATTTTAGTAAAAGCGAGTTTCATTACTGAGAAATCAGATTTTTTCACTCTTTGATGACTAGAAGTCATCCAAAAAGAATATAAATTTTTAATGCCAGTGAACTGTACTTTGTTTGCTCCAAGAATCATTTTCTTGGGTACATTCCCGCTCTACTCAAAAGCCAACGATGGTAATAGTTTAAATACCGAATCGAAGAAGCAATTTTTTCCAAACAACGCATACAACAAGTAAAAGTACAAAACAAAAAGACAAAAGAAAGCGTGAAGTGAGGGAGGAATTGAAAAATGAAGTGACATGATCGAAATGGGGTGATGGCAGAAAATACGAGTGGTCAGTGAAGCAGGCAAGATGCGTGCGTATGCGCGGAGAGGAAAGTCAAGGAGAAGTTTTATGACATTTCAATGCGCAGATTTATTGGGATAAGGAATGAGGGAGTTGTGTTTTTTAGATCTGCTCTTGTGGATAACCACAGGGGGGCAGTAGTCGCAAACACGAGAAAGAACGAATCCTGTACACTGCCCCTCATCCCCCACTGCCCTCAACAATCCCACCCCCATGCCGCTCTCATCGCCCCCACCCCCATCACATCTCCTCCCTCCTCTCGCCACACACACCCCCACCTCCAACACTACGACGTCCTCCACGCATTCTTTACCCCACTCCACAATGATTTTGCCCGATGGTGATTGAGTAATCTGCGATTTAATCAGCATCCCATTTTCAGCATCTACCTATGCTCTGGTTAATATACTTGAACTCGTATGACAAGAAAAATTTCTGCCTCAATTATTCGAACACCATATCGAAATGTTTTAAATCCTTTCATGACTACAAGTGTAATTTTATATGCTAGGAAACAGCATAACCGATATTATGTTACCGAAAGCCTCCCGGAAATAAATTCCCTTAGTGCGTAGAAATATTTAATATATTTTTGGAAGCTTTAAGGCTGTGAACATCGAGATTCTCACTCAGGAATTCCTTTCAGACCAGATTCATTGAATGTATTGGCTCACACTGTGATGAAATGAATAACGTGTCACTAATTTAGCGTTATGGAAGATAGTAAAGATATTGAACAAATTTCCAATTGAATTAAAGATTCTTAGGCAACGTTTCATGCTGGGTAACCTTTCACGACAGGTGCCCTTTCAAAGTATGCGGAGGTGCCTCGTCACCGTTGACACTATTCGATATTCACTCCCTTGTACGAGAAGAAGATAACACAATAAGTTCTCTCATATCAACTGCAAATTAGTAAAAGGAAAAGTCCGAAGTTGGAGAACATAAGGCGTAATCATCAAGAACTTATTTCGGAGTGAGCACTGAGAGTGGCAAATAGTGGATCTTAATTTTTTTTTACAAAACTTGGAAAAGTAAGAGTGGGGTTCCATTCGCAGATTTATTCTCCTTAGTCTTAGATTTCGGCCAGGAATATAGGCTGTTCATCCATAATTAATATGAGAAAAGATTGCCCAAACGACATTTCCGCAGTACTCAAGGATACCTGAGTGACTGACCAATGGTCAGTTTTCAAGTGAGCACAGGTGTTCAGTGATTCAAACAGGCAGACGGACGGCTACACAGCCATGCCTTCGGTCGGCCCTAAATCCAGGAGAGGATTTATCCGGTATTAGACGGATTTATCAATGACGGAGGAGCTACACTACAAAGACTCACGTGCCTGTCGGCATACTGGTGTACTTCACACTAAGTCACAGCATACGTGATCCTCTTGTTTCAAACATTTCCACGTGCTTGTTGACGATTTCGGCACGTACTATTTCCGGACACATTGTGAGCGAGAGTCTTTACGAGAGGGGACCCAGCGACAAATTTAGTTTCAAATCCGAAAGCTTTTAGCTAAGGCTATTGCTAATGCCACCGCTGCTGGAGTGAACATACATCTGGAAAGGTCCATTAGTGGTCCATTAGAAGGAAGGCGTTACAGGTTGGAATTCAACCAAGGTGAAAATCGGGACGAAGTATGCGAAGTATTCAGTCCCAGAATAGATGTGACCATTGCCTACAAGAGTAACTTTTCAGTGCACCTGTGAGGGCGTACATACTCCAGTCAGAGACATTCAGTACTTTTCCATCATCATTTATGACTATGAGTCATCAATACAGGACAAAGTTTGAACAAAGAATTAGATTTTTGTGTATTTTATCCGTTCTCGTACAATTTTACTTTCGTTCTAAATTTCTTCCCATTTTATTCTCCTCCAAAAGAAGTGCTCCTAATAAATAGGCTCAATAGACCTTTATTTTTCTACATAAAGACTAGTACTGCAGATACAAGTTCTTTTACTTTGCCCTATTTCTTCATTATTCTCAGCGAAGTAACGCCATTAATATTTCAATAGTGACACTTTTTCTCCGTAAATAGTAAAAACCCTTAAACTTTTTCCAATTTTTTTCATGTTCACGATAATGCTAGAGCAAGATAATGCATGAAGCGTAATTGTGCTACCTTTTGTTCAACTTTAGAACTTGAAGTGGACTTTGCCATTAGATATGCGCCTTTTCATTGCTTAATCAGGGTTAATTATTAACCTCTCCAACTTTCATTCTTCCTGTCCACACATCTAAAACGTTGTCAGCGTAAAATACATACTACTTCTGCCGCTACAAGCTCGCGCAGAGAATTTTCGATTTCTTTTCTTGGGTTTTCAATGAAAATACTTCAATTAAATCGGTATTATAATTTCAAATATTCTAGTCATTTTTTATCTCAAATCTTCGTATTAATCTCTTCAAACAAAGATAATTCAAATGAGAAAACGGTACATATCCACTAGGAATCATTTGCTCAAAAACTGGAACAAAATTTACTACCGGATAAGACGGTGACATTTTAATGGCTGCTTTCACCTGGGCTGTTATTATACCTCTCTGATTATAGGCCAAAAAAATATTTTCTTCAAGTTTCTCGCTTCAAACGTTTATAGACACCAGCGTCAACTCAATAAATAGAGTTACCATTCAAAAACGTTTTCATTCGGAGAAACTGCCCCAATAACGAGAGAAAAGAGTACACTATTGCTCCATTTATTGTAGATCTAAGAGAATCCTTAAAAAACTGAAAAGCTTTGGGAACCATCATCCGACACTTCTCTCCACTTTTAAAACTCAGATAAGCATCACCAGCATATCCAGGTATATAATTAAACAATCGTAAAAACCTGCCATCGGATTCTCAATTGTCCACGCCCACGTGTTCACCCTCTTTACTAAGTCAGCCTCTTTTCTTAGCCCTCTAGCCCTTCTTCTCTTCAACCTCCCTCATCACACGTTCCTCTCTCACTACATCCACTGACAACCTTCCCTCGGAAACAGGTGGAATGTGAAATAAATCTCTTTAGGAAATATATAGCGGACAAATTTTAGGGGCCGTTAACGTTTCCGAACGAAAAGCCTTGTTCCAAGCGAAAAATTAGCCGTGACGGTGAAATTAGCAGCAGTTATTAGAGATTATACAGTGTGTGGGTACACTTGAAAATCATAGGCAGATCTCATTCATGACTCAGCCCAAAAGTGTGTGGAATTCAGACAATTAGGGCAGGTGTTTCCTTACATTGGCTCATCTCCGCTGTCCCATGTATTTCTGGTGTACAGAAAAGGTTGAGATTACAAGAAGATTGGGTTAGGATAACCAATACAGCCCTCTCTGACATGAAATTATAATGCATCACTGCAACTATAAGCTATTAATGCAAAAAGGATAGGCGAGTCGCTCGTTGATTTGCTGAGTGTCGAGACTCAGAACTTATTATTTCGTTTATTTTATTTATACACAAAATACTATTTTAAAGTTTTCAAATATTGTAAATGTCTGATATAACATAATTAATTATCGTACTTTATGATCTAAAGCTTGATTCATTGCATTCCGATTACCATTATTACTTTCCTTCAGATATTCAACCACTTTTTCCATAATTAACCACTTTTTCTCTCTTAATTACACCGTCATAACACCTTATTCCTTCAACCAAGTCGAGTACATCAAAATACTATGCGCACAACAAGAAAACTCTACTTCAGTCCACCATAATTCGCCTTATATCTGTTTCAAAACCAAGTATTTCTCGCCCTAGAGCAGCCTTGGCGCTAAAACCGGTTTGCTTTTATTAAGAACGCTGTCCTAGTATTTGCATTTATTTCCCGCAGGGAATACCCAGTACAAAATGCTTATGAAAGTAGTTTTCTCAGTTTTCATTCTCGGCCATACTTGAACGACTTCTCGGTTCTGCTATTCTTGGTAAAGCCTTTCTCTGCAGTAAGAATTAAATCATGCAGAAAATATTCTCTTAACAGATGATTTGTAACATTCCTAGAGAAAGTGCACACCACCAAGTGCTCATGAGCGCGTAAGACAAGTCCTCTGTTTATCCTACTCGCGCCAATACTTGAACGACTTCGCAATTCTGTTTACCAAGCTAAACCCTTCCACGTATCTTGAGCGGAAAAAATGCCTACGGCGTTTCATTTTCATCAACAATACTTCAAGGCAGTAACATAGAAGGCTCTTCATGTAGGTGTGAGATCGCCATTCCATAGTTTCGCAAATTTAAAAAAATCGAGACTACCATGAGTTATAGTTATTTTGATTACTTAATGAAAAAAATTAATTTTAGCAAAGTGGCACCACATTTCAAAATAATGCTGTTTAAATTTTTTCCGGTGATCACGAGTTTTGCAGGTGAGGGAAACATCAATATCAAATTTTGGAATTCACTTATTCACGAGTACACTTACATGAAGAGATGAAGGGTAGAAAATACACATTCTCTCCATTTGAAAGCAAAATCTAAGTTCCTCCGCATCATTAAGAGCTATTGTATTCTTCTCTCCTTCAATTATGCACTGAATAACTGGGGAGGACTTCTACATCATAACAATCAATAAAAGAATACAATTCCAAGCTGAAAATGCTAAAAAGAATGTGTGCTGTCACAAGCTTACTGACTTCACCAATTTAATGCAGTTTATAATTTATTTCTATTCACTTATTCATGTAAGAGCCCTTCAAAATATTACAACTAACCAGCAATTAAACATCCATGGAAAATTTTACACGAGAACACAAAAGGATATATTTTGTTTTATCGCAGATCAGAAACTACTTATTAGAAAAATTGCACGCGAATCTTCGGATGGGATTATTCAGAGATAAGTTCAACTTTTTTTTCCAATAAATATCAACTCTTACAAGTAAAATACCCCCCAAATATTTCTAAATCGATTTTTTCAACAAAAATGTTTTTGGGCACATTAAAAAAAGGATCTTTCCCTGACATCTCCTTCGTCACCTATTATCTCATGGTTTTTTCTCTTCGATCCGCGTCCGTTCATTTTTCGATATCGCTTCTCTGCTTCATGATGGTAGCATTACCTCTGAAACAATTTTTCCCCTATTTTTCCTCTCATGCAACTCATTTCATCTTCTGGCCATCCATCTCTTCATAGCTTTGTTTATTCCATTATATTATCTGGGTATCTCTTCAGTATCCTGCCAATAAATGAAATCCTCTACGAGTTCCTAGCAAGTGGCAACCTTAAAATTAAGTAAAGGATTCTGAATTCATTGATACAACTTTTGACTATGGTAATCATGAGCCCTTCGCACATTAACTTAGAAGATAACGCTCAGGATATAATAGCCTCGAAGAAATCAATCAACTTGACCGAGAAACGAACACGGATTTTTCAATTGCCGGTCAGCGGGTTATGTTACTTTCGCACCGATAGATTCTAGGTTTTAAATCGATATTTGCGTCACATTCAAGCAGAATATCCCAACCATGCTTTAAATAACTTATTATTTACATAGCTTTATTGTTTCCGCCTAAGGTTCCAAAATCCTGAACGTCGGCATAGAAATCCATTTGTCGATTTTACTCAAAACAATTACATGAAAACCCCACTGGTTGAAGATACATCATTTATTGTAAGTTACCCAGTTGATAACATCAAGCTATAGATAATAATGCGAGGCTAAAAAAGATATTTCCGTCTTCACTCTACGCTTTTGAGGTGCAATTGCGGGAAAACCAGAGATATACTGTCTATACTTGCAAGTACCTATAACATTTGACAATAAGTGGTATTCAACTCCTCTGTTTTATGGGACAAATACATTCCCTAGATATTCTGGGCTAAAATAATCCATTTCACTCCACGTATCGTGGCCTTCTTTTAATCCCTTGAAGAATTACTGCAGGATGAGTAATAGTATATGCGAAGATATTACTGAATTTAAAAGGGTGAAAATTTAAACCATCCTTTCTATGTCTTAATTTGAAAGCATCGGTCCTTCAATGGTCGCAATATTTATCAATGTCAAGATATAGTTTTCATAGAAATGTAGTAATTAAATCTTAGTTTATCCAAGCAAAATTTCAATCTTTGCACTCACCTTTCATGCGCAATAAAGAAGTTGGTCAAAAGTATCATTGCAGCTAAACCAATCTCTTCTGACCAAAGCCACAAGTGCTTAAAAATAAATCGAAGGGAGCTATGCTTGCCTCACATCACCAAAAACGAACTTCGAAAACTCTATATTTGCACACCCGAGGGAGCAATTTCAAAGGCTATAATTTTAATGATCCCCTTAAATGGTAGCGGAGTTTGGTAAGGAATTATTACGTTCGCAGCTCACTACATTATACAGCTGTAATTTAATCGATGAAAACTTTTATTCGCCACAGTCCCTGTCCACTCATTCTTTGACGGTGCAATTACGAGCATATTCCGCTCTGTTTAGCCCATCTGCGACGTCCCGGCAAATGGCCGCGGAGAATGTATTTAGACTTCGGCAGTCCCTTGGCTTCATCTCCTTCCCCCTCGCCGCTCCACGCACGCATCCATTCCCGACCGGCCCAGCCCTCTTCTCTTTCCTCTCAATGTTCGCGTCCACCTCCATATATCTGCGCCCACATGAACGCCAAGCATTCCTTCTAAAGACATTTATCCGCCTTGATCGTCCGCCGAACCGAACCACCGCCACGATCGCCTTCCCGTGCGATATCTAGCGTACATCTTCACAGCAGCTGTCCCTTCTCTCTACCTCCACCCTCCTCCACCACGGGCCGGCCGACCGGCCTATGCGGTTAAATCCTCCCCCTCCCACATCGACGATCCCACCCCCTCTCACCCACCCCTATCGCCTCTCCTATCGTCTCCACCTTTCTCCAACCCTTACGCCTACACCACAGTCCCCATTCTACTTTGCCTCCCGCAACCCTTCCCTTTCTCCATTCCCGCCGAGGCGATATATTTTTTAGACCCTCTTCATTCTTTCACCTCACTCCCTTTGCCCGTTCGCAAACTTACCACCCCTTCCCTTCTTTCCCTCCTGTCCACTCCGCGCGCATTTATTTTTTCCACCACACCCACGCTCTCTTTACGACCCTGGGAGGAACAGAGAGAGAGAATCTCTACCTCCGTGAAGAAAAATTCATCCTCGTCCATTTTTACCCATCCTCCACTTCTCGCCCCCTCAACTTCCCCTCGTCCGCCACTTTCATTCCGATCCTTCCTTCCTTCTCCCCCTGGTTCTCTGGTTCCCGCCCATACCTCACTGCTCGCCCGGCCCACTGATGCGAAACCCTAAGATCGCGAGATTTATGCCATCCGAGCACATTTTCGTGCTACTCGGAATTGTTTACCGCCACTGTGAATCAACAACTCCGTGAATTCTTTTTATTTTGCTCTCAATGTCTTCGGTGTTGAAAAAACTGTGACGATCATTTCTTTCCTTACCGTAGAGCTTGAATGTGGAGGAGGTATTTGAGATGGGAGCTGGCGAGATTTCTCACAAATGGCAATAAATTACGCTATGACAATCTCGACAGTCCACTCTCTCTCAGGAGAGAGAATAATCTTCATCATGGTTCTACTTCATCATGCTTGAACGCGTTAATATGGACAGAGATAAAGAGGGGGAGTGAAGTGGCAGGTCTGGACGAGTTGGCTACGGTGTGGGAATTACAATGGGGGATTGTTCAAAAGAGGGGAAAATCCATTCTGCAGAACGTCCAACTCCCTAAGCGTTCTATTTCTTCCTTGATATAGCACGCTCGGATATGCACATACTTCCACACGCTAGCCGAGGGGTTTCAAAGCCATCCCAAGACGGTGGCGTATCGGAGCGGCTCAAGTCTCTTTGTACACCCTTTGACCACCACTCCTCAACGTTCCACCGCTCCTCAACATGAAGAGGAATCAACTCAAGTTCACTGGCCCTTACCTCGTGTCAATCCCGCAGCGCGATAAATCAAATCCTCCAACTCCACGGGGCAACTACCGATACCTGATGAGGTGAGATAAGAGAATCACTAATGGGATTATTGCTTCTTTGAAGGATCAGTCAGTTCGTTTGTCCTTTTATTCTGTAAAACTGAACTTGAGGCCATCCTAGCAATGAAACTCTTCGGGGATAGTGTTCCTAGGAAGTAAATAAACTCCTGCGTTGTGAGCATAGAGGATGCTAATTATACGGCAGTATCTTTCAACATCGGTGCTATGAAGTCAATGTTGATTAAAGCTGGAAAATTCAAACTTAATTAAAGTAGTTAGTTATTTGCTATGCATTTAATTTAATGAGGGAAAAAATACGACAAAATAATGACGGTCCTTCAATCACTAATTAATTTATATCTGCTATTATCCAAAACAGAGAGATGGCTCTGAGCTATAATTTCTTGAGTAAAATGATAAATGGGTTGAATGATAAGTTTAGTTGTTCGTATAAAATATTATAGCACTTGGTACTTCATTATATGGCTCACATATATACGCAGCTCCAAAAAAAAGGCATCCACTTAATACAATACTGAAAATTTCACGATTTTCATTTCCCTAATTCTTAGTAAATACTCTTCTTTAAAAGAGTTTTGGATAGCTATCGCAGACGCATGAGGTAAATGTATTTCTATCATATGAACTAAGCGCTTCCTCGTTGAACTGATTCCTTAACTTGTATCAAGCCTAATCTCCACGTAAGACAACCTAAGAAGATATTCTTTGTCTACTAAAAGGCCGTAAAACATAGAGAAACGAGTACATAACAAAGAAATGACACATGACTCTACACTGCATGTGCAAGGGCAAATGCAACCTCAGAGAAAACTTAAATGATTAGAGAGATGGAATAAACAACCGCACCTGCGTCAAGAACGGATGGAGTACGCGCCGGGAAAGATTTGCGCGTAGTTTTTTCGGGGTCCCCCTTCGCAGTGGAAGGTGGCGTTCAGGGCCCCGAGGGTCGTGTTACGCCGGAAGGCGGGAATAATGCGCGGAGGAGCGCATGAAAGCAGATACAAGGGGAGATAAATGGCGAGACCACACAGGCGCGCGCGCCGCGGACTCCTCAGCCTCACTCCTCCGCGGTTATGAGCGCCCTCGCTCAGCGACGCCGCCGCGCAATGAAAGCCGAGTCGCCACGCCCCCTTTCCGCCACCCCCCGCCACCACCACCCTCGCCATCTCCATACCCTACAGAGACCCCGCCCTTAAACGCCCATCCTCCCTTTCTCTCCATCTGAAAATGCGAAATTGAGAGCGACAGTTATAGATCGCCCTCCCTCCGCATGGTCTCGATAAAATGCGAAATGATTTATGAAGCAATTAAAGGTAATCCGATTCCCGCCATGCGATTTGAATATTGTCGGTTGTCCGAGAGCTCAACCGAGTCGGGTACTCATTCAATTGGAGCATCGCCGGCGAACTCTTGGGGGGGAGCAAGGGCTGTTAAGTCAGTCGCATTTAATCCGGTTTTCTACCTTCCATTGTTGAAGTACTGTATAAAGGCAATTAGAAGCAAAAACATTAGTAAAAACAGGACTCAGGGCACGAATATTTGGAAAAATTACGAAAGAATTGAAATTTTCATAAATCGCACGATATTTCTCAAAACGAGTTCAGATTACTTCGTTCACGGTCACATGCAACCCATACTCCTAGTCTGAGCAAAATCTCAGACCATATGGGACAATCGCTCGAGAGGTGGAACGACCCAGCAGTATCTGCCACTAATGGTAAATTTACCACATCAGATATTATAATTCTAGGAATTTCGAGCCACCATTAAAGAAGCATTTATTCATTCAATACAAGTCATTCCCATGAAAAAATATTTCCTTACGTATGAAGATTACACTGCGCTTCACTGTTACCTTTTTTAACGATAACTAATGCCCATTCTCTCAAGTTTCATTGTAAAAGAGAGATCGCACAGAGAAATTTTCCGCCAACGTTCCAGGTATTGAGATTTGGCTTTTTATTCTGAAAGAAGCTTGATTCACAGAGTAGAGAATATATTCTTTAATAAGCATTCACGAGGTAAAATATTAGCCGCTCATGAGAGCGCAAAAACCCGCAAAAGTATTTCCAACTAAATATTCCTTACGCTAAAAACGGGTGGTCAGAAACACTCTCATCAAAATTACAAGTAAATTCAGATTGTCAGAAATAGTGGTGCATGGAGAGATTTAATAAATCACACCGCAATGAATTCACTCAGTAGGATACTCATTCAACTCCAACCACGATTGCGGTTGAATAATCCATTACACTGAACCAAAATTCACTAAATTATTCTATGTATGTCTATTGGTGAGAGCACTCCGGCAGCCAGTAAATATTTCCTCACATTTTTTAAGTTAAGACCAAAACTCATACCGACCTCCTTTACCCGAGGAAGCTGAAACAGAAAAATTATCTTTTCAAATAAATCACATACAATAGATGGTGTTGCCCCTTATCCTAGCTAGTCATAAATATGGGGAATGAGTGAGTTTAAGTTCGAGATGATTATGACTAGGTCAAGTACGAGGTAGTTCTCTACTAAGTCCACTTCACTCTGAAATAAACCGGAATCTCTAGTGAGAAAGAATTCGTTGGTTTGGATTACTGGACAATTTAAATACCCACAGCCCAACTCCCCCTAATAGAGAATTCCTTCCCCCTTGAAATTCCTCCAAGATTATAGGCGCTGAGTTTGATTCGGTGGTATGGCGTCGTTAAAATATTGATGGAATTTCCGCCTCTTCCTCTTTCCCCTTCCCAGTCCAAACTCGATTAAAAGAGTATCTTAACCAGAGTAAAACACTAAATTATAAGAATGAGGTGAATGCATTTTTCAGATTCGTATTTTTTATCAATCATTACGTATAATATGTGACTAGAGAACAAATACATATTACATAATGCTAATATTTTGACGAGATCCATGGGCTATGAAATACTCATTTTGTAAATAGTCTCCCCAGAGTGCGTAAACATACCATTTCCCATATAAAATAGCTTCTATTCTTTGGTACATATCTCGGAAAGTAGAGTGACAAGTCTTGATATTGTTATCTTTAGAAGGATGAAATACTTATCTTTAAAATGAGATCAAATTCATTGATTTCTAGGTGGAATGATGCTTCGCTCAAACTACCGTAACATGGTCAACGCGCATGACAATAAGGCGTTGACCGATAGAGTCTTAACTTGGAGATGTCTGCTCCTCAAGAGAGGACGAGTGCTGACCTTCTGACCCCCCCTCCTCTAGGGCGTCCCATTTTGCATCGATGCCAAAAAGTCATGGGTCTTAGGGTCTCAGATAGTGACATTTAATGAGGACATGAGATGTGCAAAAAATTTCTGAAATCTGATGATATTTAGGGGTCGCACTCGCACCTTTTCGTTTAACATGGGGGCACCCTTAGGCGCGCGCCGCCCGTTTTAAAAGCCCGCGCTCCCGGGCCTCCGCGCCGCCACCCACCATTTCTTCCCCCACCTATAGAAGGTTCTGATAAATATGCCTTAATTAGTGACAACTTTGGGAGGGGGGGTCGTTCACGATCTCGCCGAGCGTAGAGTTGTTCTAATTAAGGAGTATTCTCAGGCTGGATTGACCAAGGATGAGTACCAAATGCAGCATCTACTCCAAATAGTCTCCAGGCACCGAAAAATTATGCCAAAGATACCCAAAAAGGCACTCAAAGTCTTCAATGCAAATATTTTGTGGGCAAAGTGTAATCAAAATTCTCAAAAAGAGTGATATTAGAATTTAGTTCTCGTCCCGACCATGGAGCTTCCTATTTCCATTATATTAGTATATGTTCATAATACAAGGCATACATACATAATTCAAGGCATAATTCTTTACATACCAGTCTCATTCTCCTCATAGTGGTAACCAATTTAAGCCTACATATCAGAACCTTCGATAGGTGGGGGAAGAAATGGTGGGGAGCGGCACGAAGGTCCGGGAGCGCGAGCTTTTCAAACGGGCGGCGCGCCTATATGGGAGCCGTCATGTTAAACGAAAAGCTGCGTGTACGACCCCTAAATATTATTCGATCTCCGAAACTTTTTGCACACCTCATTTTCTCATCAAATGTCACTATCTGAGACCCTAAGACCCATGACATTCAGACAACGATGGGAAATGGGAGACCTCCCCCAAAACCTTTTGTATGGTCCCGCTCCTCAGAGATGACCAGTGCTGGCCCTGCATACTCCAAAAACCTTATATCAACTCTAGCGAGACCCAGAGGATGCAGCACTGTGGGATTTTCGGTCCGAGGAATCGGCTCTGTTAACGTCGCGCTCTCGACGGGCTCACTGACCATTCGTACTAGAACTGCCTCGCGGTTAGTAATCCTTGGGCGAAGAATCGGCTCTCTCTGTGGATTTCCTTGTCATGTGTACCCTCTTACTCTGGACTGGGATGATC
The DNA here is from genome assembly GCA_963169105.1 of Ceriagrion tenellum. Lineage (NCBI taxonomy): Eukaryota > Metazoa > Arthropoda > Insecta > Odonata > Coenagrionidae > Ceriagrion > Ceriagrion tenellum. Next base: position 40,717,604 of record OY720636.1, on the reverse strand, counting down.
GCACCCTAACCGGCCAGTAGGCACCATCTTGCAACAACTGGGATGGGAATCGCTTTCAGACCGTCGATTGGAAATTAGACTCAATCTTTTGTGTAAACTCGAAAGCAATTTATTTTCTGACAAAATTGTTGATATTTTACGATTTCCAACATCCTACCGTAGATCACATCGTGAGAATAAAATTAGGGATATATACTGCAGGAAAAACAGGTTTAAAATGTAGTTTTTTCCCGCGATCGATAAGAAACCATAACAGCTGTATCAAGACTGAAGGAGGTTAGTCGACTGGTTGTTTAGCTGATCAGTTGATTTTATTCCTAATGCTTGTTTCTTAATTTTCCACGCAGTACTAACATCATGTTTTGCGCATTCTCCCTGCCTGACTCTTGTGTCTCGTTTGCATAGTTTCATTACACATTAAATCAATGGTTTCAGTAGCATTGCTAAGACATCTATAGTGTAATGCATGTTGGTGAAAGTTACTTTCACACTATAGTGCATGTGGCTGATAAATTATCTCGGGCCAAACACCCTTGAGGTGGATTGTAGATTAATATGTAGATGTAGGTACGCTATCGTTAGTCTGTCATTTCACCGTTAGTCTGGCTTACTTGCCTTTTAGAGTGTAACTTTTCTACGAAATATGTGTTTATACGAGAACGACTGTATTCTACCGGGCTTTAACCCAACCCCTTCCTCTTCTTCCCCTTTACCATACCTGTGGTGACAAATAAAGTCATCCCTAAAGCAAGCACCAGTAGAATTAATATTTCATTTTCAAATGTTTTTTAGAATCTTCCTAAGAGCACACACCTTTGTCAAACGGATGGGGAAAGGAGCTGAATAGATTTTGACACGCCTGCCAGGTGCACGAATGTATCATCTGATTGCTCAAGTCGAGTACTTTCTAAACTTATTCGAGATATGAACCATGTTTCGTCAGGCGAGGGTTTCTGTCAACGAAATCCGCATTACAAAGTCACCTCCGTCATCAAAATTCAGGAAGTGCCAATATTAGTCCTCAAACCACTAAAACTAAATTAAGGCTGAGGAATTTTTGTAGTTATGCACTAAGCGCCTTAGAAAATGTACCCCGCCTCCCAGGAGCGGTGTCGAGAGGACAAAGAGAAGATTAGCTGCCGAAGTAAACTCGAGCTAATCGCCGTGCTCCAAGACAAGAGTACGTGCCACGGAATTTTCCACCGAGATTGAGGGCTGAGAGGAGGATTGTGAGTGGTTCAAGCAGGGTGTGTCCCAAGAGAAAGGCTGGTGGACAAGGAGAGCGGGAAAGTTTCGCTCAGGGCAGAGCATGCGCTCATCTTTAGTCGTCTCCACAGCAAATACATGACATTTCTACCACACTTAGGGCCCCACCCATGCTAGGGATGAAATCCAACATAATCTTCCAAAGCATCTTACCCATACAAGGAGGATGTTCCGAATGGCCAGTAAGTAAAATTCGGCATTTTAAGTGTGATGACTTCCTCACGGACATAATTAGAGTCTACTCTTTGTCATTACCACATACTCTATGAATATACTTAGGTATATAAATTGAAGCTATGAGATGATTTAACATGTAAATTGCACCTATGTTATGGGATTTCTTTGAGATCGTCAGCATATTAAGTTGCGGCCGAACTCAGTTGTATGAGATATCAAAGGATGAAAACATGCAATATCCTTATGCTATAGTAGTATCCAAGTCATTAACGCACAAAATACATAAGAAGATTTTTTTTCTAAGTTACTGCACATGAAAATTTTGGAATACTTGTCCACTATTCTTCTTGTAACTCCTGAAGATTCTACTCAGGCGAAGGAAGTCATTGTTTTATACTCATACACCTAATTACACACCATAGAAATAATGGCCTTAAATAATTGAACTTTACATAATAAGGAGATTTTTCATGTATGAGGAATCGTCCCCATGATGATATACATGCAAACAATGGAGGGAAAAAATTAGGACTTTTAGTCCCGATTCTAGGACGAATAAAGAATAATTAGTATGGTGTTTATGAGTCATTTATATAATTATGCATTATTGATTCGTTGCCGGAAAATTAAGAAAATACTTATGGTTTAATACGTCTGATATAGAAAATTTAGTGACTAAACATATGATGCGTACACCGATAACTTACTCATGATCACCTTGCCTCTGGCAGCAACATCTGTAAAGGTATGCATCACTCATTACATAGGATTTTGAGCTGTTGAAAATAATTGTTCAGTAGTAATGTGGCTCGGTGACAACGTAAAGATAGTGAAATATTCGGCTTATTTTAGAGAAATAAGTGGCCAGGACAATAAACATGTAACTATTTCAAAAGAATTGATTTATAAGAAGAAATCTGGCAAATTAGATTACCGGAGTTCACATGACATTCACCATTTGGTAAATAAAGTCTAATTTGGAAAAAAAGAGCAGCTGAGTTATCAGATATAATTAGATTACAGCCCTTTCAATTAGGAAGGAAACATGCTAGATGAACCTGGGAAAGCAAATTAGATTAGACTTTCTGATTGGACTGATATAGAAGTAGACTTAGCGAAACGATTAAAGAATTGATAGATTCAGACACTTTGTTTTCTTCCTTATAATTAGTAGCTATAATAGAACCACAGCTAAACACTTAGTGCCATATTCAGCGGAATTTCCAAGAAAGCAGGCACATTATATGAAAAAGAATTCGTCAACAATGGCCGGGGTCCAAAACCTGCCACACGCCCTTTAGGTAGCTCGCAGGGTATAACCTAGACGATTAGAATCCAATAAATTGTCGAAATAATAATATTTACCGAGAATTCCTTCGAGCTGACTGCACACCAGATACAATATTTTCCCCAGCTTCGTCAGTACTTGTGCATAGAAATCAATGGAGGTACAGACATAAAATAAATGATTTATTTTGAAAACAATAGAATTAATAAAGTTTTATGAAGTAAACACGAAAATTATGCTGAGAAGTAGATGCGAATCAGACAAGAGAGTCAGAAGTGGATTTATTTATCCACTGGAAACGTGACTTTACCATATGGAAAATAAATCTAATAACCGTATTCAACAACCAAAACATATGCCTTCCAAAAGGGATGAAAACAGAACGTGAATAGATTGGCCATAATATATATTTGTCAGAGATATTTAGAATGAGAGCGCTAAAGGACTCCATTGCAAAGCTTCCTTCACAAATGATTTAAGACGAAATTATGTCCCGTCATTTTTCACGGGCAGCAACACTATTTTGAATACAATGGAGACAGAGGCACTCTATCTCTTAAAGCATTCTTTTTATTCGTCATGTTTTTGAGGATTATGGAGCATAAGATCGTACCGCGGGGCTACATTAGTGTCAATACCGGTTTGTTTGGTAGTACTGACAACATTACTTCGCATTGCGGTAGATGAAAAGGCACAAAGAGAACTTCAAAAGCTTGAGCTTAAATTTAAACGCGTTCCACCACGTTCAACGTCCACCTCTTCCATCAATCAATGCTCCTTAAAAGGATTCGTTATGTCTAAATGCGCCAGTCTTCATTAAAACATTTATTTGTGTCGCCTTCAACTTATTGGTTACGATCGCCGAGTTGAAAGATGTGAGCGGAGAAGAAGAAGTGGGGTGGTTCTTCGGAGATGGGAAGGAAAGAGGAAATGATTGATTTCTAACGGACGGAAACTGGACGCAGCCTCTTTCTCAGCAATATCTTCAACGCCTGGTTAACGGGTAGGCAAAAAAATGGATACCTTCCCTTCGGTGGTTACTTGCTATGAGGCAGGTTATAAATTTTTGGAATGGTTTGCATTAATTACAGGCCCAGAGCACCGTAATATGCAACTATTTGTGATTACCTAGCTAAAATATTTGATCACGTATGTGTTCATTACTGTGGGTCACATAAATAAGTAAAGTTATCGACCAGACATTCTCACACCGTATGTAAAACTACGCTTGGCCTATGATCTACCCAAAGCAGGGTGAGATACATAAAGTTGCGGTAGTTTAATGAGATAAACGGGTTCAAAGAATGAGTCTATCCCGCAGCCGAGAATTTCTCTTGAGCTCGAATAGTAGTTAAGAACCATTAGAGGCAAGAATATTTCAGGTCATTATAAATAAAATATGAAAGGGCAGGGTAAGTCCTTCCTGCTAATCCCAGAGTCGCTGGTTCCAGCCTCACCGGGGTGGATTTTTCACCATGGAATGAGTGTGTTGGCCCTTGGTTACTGAATAAATACTCATATGCTTTATGAGGCATTAGTTAAGGTTTCCGGTGTTTGTGGAGATTAAATTCATAGAGAATAAGAAATGCGGTTCAGGAATCAACGGAGGGTCATGTCATTTTTGATGAAAAATGAAAAACGCTACATAGATTTAAAAACGGTGTCATTTTTCCTATTTGATTTTGCTATGTCGTTAGAAAAAATTAATAGAATTTTTCAAATTTAAGACAAGTCATCCGGAAAAAAACATGCATCAAGTGATAAAAATTCAAACACTAATGTTTTATTTCAATGTTTATAATTTGACTGTTGATAATGAGTTAGTGCATTATGATCGCTCCATTTTCATTTTCAAGTATAAATAACATCGGATATTAACCAACAGTGGTTTCCTAACTTACGGAAGCATAGCGTTCGCACGCAAATATTGTTATTAATTTGATTAAAACTTGCTTACCGCCATGTTGCTTGGTGCGCATAGTGTTCTTTGTCATTCATTTGTCACAGTAATTGCCAGTGAATTGCAAGAAAAGCCAACCCTTAACACGGATGGAGATGGATACATTTTTCAGCACCAACGATACAAATGCATTTCAAGTATGCCAGGGCGACAATCGGCGCCAGGGCAAAAATCCACCAGGTCATCAGCATATGCAATGAATTGATTCATCCCATTAAAAATCGTTCCTCCTGGATTATTTGTCAGTCTGTATAATGACCTTTTCTAATGCCAAATTAAAAAGTGTTGTGGAAAGGACATCACCCGGCAGTACTATCAAAACTTCCAGGGTAGGCGAACTTGCGCCCTGGCAAACTTGAAATGCATTTGCATCGTTGGTGCTGAAAAATGTATACGTCTCCATCCGTGTTAAGGTTTGGCTTTTCATGCAATTCACGTGAGCGACAAATATATTTAATCGTGGAAATTGCCAAAAGTTGAAATTTACCGGGACCGAGAACCGATCGCATTCAATTTTGCTTGCCGAGCCAATACGCAAACACCAGGCTTGCTAACGTAATTTTTTGAGTTAATAGATCATTAGGTACCTGGGAAAAATTATCCCCACAAAGGATGTCCCCGATAGGGGAGACTATTCGTGGCTAGGTCGACGGTCCAGGTGAACTTTTCCTCATGAAAATTTCTATAAAGTAAAAAACTCTAGTTAGCCATATACATAAATACGTATTGCTCAATTATTCATAATATGACACAAAAATACCATTCGGTCAATATTACTCTCTAGTGGAGAAATTTACGCGGCTCATCTAGTAGCATGTTCTCAAGTCTATGTGATTTAATTGATGAAAAATTCCTTGAAAAGGCGACAGATTGTAATAAAAAATCTTTCCGGACTGGTTCATAGCAACGCCAGTGAGGCCGATCACCTCTCCAAAATGTGTCATTCAAAACACTACCAAGATAAAAACCGATAAGTTCATTTTAATTTTACAATGGCTAAAACTGTAAATGGCAAGATGAGAAGAAAATTAGCTTCATAAGCACTGTTGTTTCCTTGTTTCATACTGGTAAAGGAGATTAAAGTAGTAGGTTTGAAGATGCGCGATGGGGAAGGACAAAAGGAATAGAGACTAGGATAAAGAGGTAGGATGAAGACTACAGAATACGTGGTTGAACTGATAGGTTAGTGATGAATCACCCGTAAATGAACTCATGGAATGGGTAGCGCTGGCCAAAAAAGAGGCCCAGTCGAGGACGGCTCGAAGACGGAGGTCCCCCCTTCGCCTGCCTCTGTGACTACATTTATCATTTCATTCTGCCGTCCCCTCCGTCTCTGCCCTTCGACTTGCGGGGTGGTCGTCTCTTCGATATGCGCTCGATGTCATCTCACCGCCACAACGCAATAATTCCCGGCCCTCGGCTGCAGGGGGTGGAAAATCCTTTCCTTGGGAAACTGGTGGACCGGACGCCGTAAACATATTTGTTACTGTTTATTCGCTTCCCTAAAACTCTTACCAGCCGAATGCAAGCAAAGAGTATGGAAGAATTATCCCAGCTACCAACCGAATTTTGCACGGTATTTCGCAGATGTAGACAAATCTACTTCAAAGTCTCATTGGCTACCATTATGGTCTCTTATCGATGAGGCCAATTACCCTAATTTTATTCTCATGATCTGACCGACTGTAGTATGATGGAGTACGTAAAATGTTAATTACTTCGCCTGACAATAAATTGATTTTAAATTTTTATAAAAAGTGTAATTTAAATCGTCGGTCTGAAAGCGATTTTCTTTCCAGTTGTTACAAGAGGTCAGAAATACTAACGAAATTATCATAATGGTCTTTCTCATGCGACGAAAAAGAGAAATCAGCTACTCCTCTCATATTAGATCCAACTTGAAATGCAGTACATGGGTTCCTAATGAGGAAAGACTGAAAAACAGAGTTAGAATGCTAGCAGAGAAGATCAATTAAATACCTACAGCATTGTAGTTGCAAAATACCTACATTAATGCAAATGGTTTTTGTAGCATTGGTGGCATACTACGTATAGTGTAGTGCATGTTGATGGAAGTTACTGGTACGTAATAGTGCATTTTGGTGATTGCACACCTCTTGCCAAACACCCTTGAGGTGGCTTGCATGGTATTATGTAGATGTAGATTGGCCATATTTAGTGCAAATAGAACTCAAATGTCCCCTATATATCATAAATTAAGATCGGAAAGGAGCAGTAATGCTTCCAAAACTATTTCTATAGTTTAGTTGGTTAGAACCTAGACTTAAGCAGCAACTAGTAAACCAATTCCTATAAAATAAGCAGATGCCGATTGGAATTGTTCAGCAAATAATTTGTAGGAGTTTCCAAAGAAAGTGCCGCGAATTTCAGATTATGAAGAGCTCTTACCTATGGATTGCACCAAATACCATATTTGTTGAAATTAACGAGGAGCGTTTTTAATGCTCATAGAACACGCGCGAGGTAATCAAAATTCCGTGCAAACAGATTGACGATTTTTATTTGTATCAAGATTGTAACTAAGAAAATTTATCTTAAGGAAACTTGAACGCTAAATACAAAGTGCATTTCAAGATAACGATTTCTGAATCCAAGAATTGAGTGGATGCAATTTACATTGGCAAAACCACCGACAAGAGCCCAATCTCAATCCTTTTCTGCAGAGGAACACCAACGTAGGTTTTTATGGACGATGAGCGCTATGGTTGGCCATTATTTTTTGGAACACCTCCATTGTCCATGCGGAAGGAGGAAGTATACTAGCACGACTAACATTGGCAATTTCGAGGCATTGGTGAGTTCTCTAGTGCGAAAGAGTCAATGGAGTGCAACAATGACGGAAAAGAAAGGGTGGCCTCGAACCGAACTGCTGATAATCTACTCATTAAGCGAGCAACAAGATGGCCGTAGAAAGGGATACCCATTGTTCGGCAGAGTCCCCTCTAACGAGTGTGCTGGAAGTGACCTAAGGTTTTTGGGACATGCTGCCCATGAATGGCAGTATGTTGACTCTGGCCACGCTAATAGCCTTAGTACGACGTCCGTTTTCGTTTCTTAGATTCCTTGAGAGGTTTTTTGTGCCAGTAATTACTGTGTGCCTCCATGGGTCAATTTCTATCCTACGCAAGGATCTCCCGCAATGCAGGAAGTGACCATGTGTGGCTGCATCCTGATGGATAAGAGGCATAATGTCCTGATAGTCTTAAACAGCCTCATTTCTAAAGTAGCTGCCGTTTTTTTACCAAGGATGAGGAGTTGGCTTTAGCATTATGAAAAGGCCATATGAATAATAAATATCTAGTATACTGGCGACTGAGAGGAGCTACTGAATCCACACCAATCAGTGTGTTATACGGACGCAATCAGTGTTATACGGACGCAATCGGATGTGATATGCGTTATACAAACACCGGGCTGAATTAATGAAGGCACGCTCGATGCTATTACAAAATTTTGAGCTTTCAGTTCCACCTAAAATTCGTGGCCTGTGATCTCCGCAGGTATATTCCCTCTTTTCAGCTATGCGCCCGGCGTTAGTGACACCAAATACTCATGGAGTGAATAGAATCATGGGCTAAAGCTTTTTTATTTACCTCCCAATTGTATTAATGCGCCGCTATATCTTTGCGAACCCAAATTACAATGAGTTACGAAATTGAAGTTTTTACCCCAAGCGGTTTACAGACTGATCTATGTAGTATTAAATACGATAAATCCAAAACTGGTGGCAATTTTTATCCATCACGCAAGGTTTTCTTGCGACATTTAAATGTATATTTCACATTGAATGTATTTATAATTGAAAACAAGACAAGAAATAACTAAACTAAAAGGTAGTTGTTCAGAATTTTCCGGAATATTGTGCCAAAGAAACGTCAATTATGAGAGTCCAAAAATAGACTGCTTTCAAAATAGCACTCCAGCTTCCCTGATACCCTTTTCCTTGTTAGAAATAACTTGATGGAAGTTTGTCATATACATCACTGTTGGCAATATTTTTATAATACATTAATTTTTAAGTACTTTACCGGTAAATGTAGGTTTTTTTAAATGTCAGAGAATCCCCTCCCAGTTTTATACACCTTCAGGAGCCTACCTCGCTATAGTATATCCTTTTACGCCTCAGCATACGATCCACCCTTCTTCATCCCGTCCATGAAGCCAATTCTCTAATCTCTAATATATTAATAACTGACTCAAAAGAACCTTATAGTTGTGAGACACCTTGTTCCCTAATAAATGTTTCATTAAAATTTTAAAAGGTATCACGAGGCATTAAATATTCTTTCAAAGTTTATATCTCGCAATAGTTTTTTCATTTGTAGACCAACAAGGATGCCTCCTTCAAGATTTACGTCACTAATTTTTATTTTTAATATAAAAAACCTTGTCCGTTTCTATCCGCTGTTTTTACGAAGTCGTTCGTTGACCCTAGTTCTATGTGAAGAGGTGAAATATATATTATACTAGCAAAGGTACCCGCTGAAATTCAACGGGGGATGAAAGAAAGACAGGGCATATAGTTGTAGATTCGAGTCGCTCATGAGGAGTATTTTTTCTCTAGGCAAATCAGCTATAATTTTAGTTTTATTTTTTAATTCAGCAGATGAAAACAGCATTACATTACGTTTACCAAGTTTCGACATTCTTTTGCAGTAACATATGGAAACTAAACTACAGGCCATCTGCATTCCAAAGACTTTCCGCATTAATATAACATCGTGGCATTCTCCTGTTTTACATGGGTCCAACATAAATTAATCCACTTGGAATGAATTTAGCCAATTTTAAGCAAAAATATCCCTGAAAATATCGTAATCAACAACATTTCAGTATACGGCCTAGATTTCCACTATAATACCTATCTCTAGATATAAAACCCAGCCGCCATTGTAAAGGTCCCATTTCCCTTCTAAAACTAATGCTAATTCCACTGTTACCAAGGAAATATTCTATTGTTGACAGAAGTAAAATTTATGATTTTGACAATAAAAACGCGATTTCTAGGAAAATTTAATTCGTATAAGAAAATTGAATGAAAAAATAAGAAACTGCAATCTTTTATCCATCTAATGGTGAAAACTATAGCCTCCTATCTTTAGTAAAACTAATTAAAATATGCAAGAAGAGGAACCTCTGCACTTGAACCAAAATGTTATACTTGAGTTTTTCAAACACATAAGACACTAGACGGCCCAATACGCTGCCCTTGGGATCCAGGAGGCCTTTCTTAAAGTCCCAATTTCCTTAAAAAGCTTTTCTGATCCCATGGGTGAAAATTTTCAATTAAATCGGTTCACTCATTCAATACTTATGAGGCTTTTAAGAAAGCGTTCTTTTGGAACCTTGGGCCCCCTGGGGCCCAGCGTGACTTAAAACCCCATGATTGTTGTACATTCAGTATAGGTATATTTTACGTGTTTCTAATACAGGCAAGAATTATCTTCCAGGGCCAATTTTTGTCTATGGCTTGAGGGCCTTCAAGGGCCCCAAGGCCCTTGTTCTATAGCCTATGCGTGAACCGGATATATCAAGTATCTTCCTGCGAAATTTTGTGTCTATCGATTCAGTGGTATATGAGTGATTGAGTAACAGACAGACAGACAGATAGACAGACAGACGCCACTAGATTTTTATATATTAGTAAGATAACGGTCGACGAAGGGAGGTGTTGCCACAATTTTTCACCAGGTTAAGGGATTTGCATGAAAGCCATTTCTTTTCTTTCCAATTATTTTCACGATCACGGCTGTCCCAAAGACAAGAACACAGCAAAATTTTGTATAATCAGCATGTAAACCCAGTAACCCAGAAATAAATTTATGATTTCCACATAAGGCTCATTACAACTTTGCACACTTTTTACAGTGAACTACATATTCTCTTAAGTCACTTTCACATCTGCAATATGTCATAAGAAGAACAGAAGGGAATTTGTTTCCATTGAGAAAAAGGACGGCTTTTAGGATTGCCTTGGGAGATTCGATGAATGAACGCCACTCTTCTGATCTATGTTCATGTTCTAGAGTATCCATTACGAAGAAATATTATTACAGTAAACAATATCCCCTTATTGGGAGAACATATTCTCGATAACTTCATGACGGGTTCCAATGTAACATACTTTAGCCCCACGATCAAGTACGTAGGTTCTAACCTTTTAGCCGAGATCGAAAAAGTTCTGCCTTTTTCCGAAAACTTGAACTCATGCACTAAATTATTAAGGTTCCTTTGCATCACTAGGTGGGGTTCATTATAAATCAGCCTCAACTCGTTGATCCTGTTGACTGCCATTTATCTCACCATCGTCTTCTTCAGAGCTTGCATTTTTGTCAATCTCCATTAATACTGGAGGTTCTGGAATCGGAATTACTTCACAATGGGGACAGGTCGAATTGCTGGAGGTAAATTAGGATATTATATAATGACCTTTGACTGACTGGTGATCCCGTTTTAATCTATGAAAAGAAAATAATAGTCAGCAGTGAACTTTTTCGGTTCCTTCCAAATCATAGGAATTCCAAATGGCATATGTCGAGAGGTGATTGCCCATCCTGTTAAAGGTCAAGAACATGAAACACAGCAAACACGCAGAGATAAACTCTTGCACTGATCTCCTACCCTTAAAACAGAAATTAATTCCATGGGACACACTTTAATTTTTATGGTGTATTTATAGTTGTCCTTTGAGATTTAAAAGTCAATCACCACAAATATAGCAAAAGATACCTGGATGAATCACTTCCGAGTGATTGCTATAATTTTCGAAAAAAAGTACAGAATAAAAGCAATTAGCACAGTGCACTGTATAAATGCCTCTAGCGAACTGACTGAAGTGAGTAAGTAAAAGTTGCTCCTGTTGGAACACGTCAGCTAAGAGTTAAAATCTGAACTCGTTTGTGAAGATGAAATCAAGAATGACATCACATGCATTTTTAAAAATCCATGCTGGAGCAAATCTGATTACAAATTTGGATTTCCTGCATCAAAATAATTAGGGATAACCGAAAAATTAAGCTTGGACAAATATTTACTGACCAGTGTTATTGCATATCACGTAAAACGAGAAAAATAGTACCAAAAAATTTTATTGTACTTTCACTTCCTTTCAAGCGAGTGTCATCTGAAGACTTACATCATGAAAATTAAAAATAATTCCACCGCCCTGCAATAATTAATGATTCAGAGCCTGAATAAGCATTGCTCGGTGGTATAAGTCCATCCTCATTCGATGAATGGCAAAAATTTATCCGCTACGATAACTCTGATCTCGGGCTTAATTTGACGCATAATTTCATCAATAAGTACCAACCATAGCAAGAGACGGACTACGCCCAATTTTTTTTGCTCTGGAGCGGGAAAACTCAACTCATAGCCTGACCTTTCTGTCCCCATAGGAACTCGAGAACGAGGGAGAAGGGCATCGAAAAAAAAGCAACACGAAGTTAGACAATCACTGTTTAAAAGCAGAGCGTGGGCATAGGGGCAGCCGGGTGGAAGGGAAGCGAAGGAAACCAGTGCCCACGATTGAGAAAACTTTCGACCGAAGACTTAATGAAGGAGGTCTCAAGGAGGTGGGGGCGAGTAAGGGCAAGCGAGTGGGAAGGGGAGGGATGAAAGTGGACAGGTGGCAAGAGCATCGGGATGGGTCGGGAGCGCGGGGGATGTTGCGGGTGGAATTAGAGGAGGAGAGAGAGTCGTGGGGGGGGGGGGATGGGAGGGAGGGGCGAACTCAGGTGGAATCTCATCCTTTGCGCCGTGCGGAGCATCGAGTGCCAATTATCCAACCGTCGAGGATGCTGCCATCATCATCACCGCCATCATCATCATCATCATTGGTGGCAATGGCCATCGCGTTGCCGGTTGGGAAGGAGAGAGGGGGGAGATGGGGAGAGGAGGGAGGGTTAGAACAAACGGCTGAGAGGTGGGGAAGAGGGGAAAGGAGTTATGACCGCTCCACACGAAAAGGGTTCACTAATGGACGAGGCAGCCATGGAGTCAGGGATGGATTACGGCAGCGATAATGAGTGGTTAGCCGACGGGAGGAGGGTGAGTTTTTTCGGGGGGAGGGATAATGGAAAGTGATGAGGGAGGGGGATGCTGCGCGGAGTTGGAAAGGGGGGTGTGGAGGCGGGGAGAGAGCGGAGGGAAAGAGGGGTCCTTGCACAAAAAAATGCATCGTCGGCAGAGGCAGAGGAGAAAGGGGGGGGTGGAGTATGAGCCACGGGGAATTCGGAATGGTTTCAGGAGTCAAAAAACTTGGGACTCATGAGGACAGTTTCCAACAAACAGAACTCTTTCCTCATTTAAATTATAAGCTTTCAAATATCACTTCGGATCTCTTGAGATAAACGGACCTAATATCCTATTCATTCACGTGTTTCCATTGAAAACATAACCGATACGCAGAATCAACTGAAGTATAGACTGATTATTAACACAGTAAAGGTCAAAAGCAATATTAAATTCAATGATGCTTCGGTTGATAACTGGAAACGTCAAATTAGGTTTTTATTAAAAACATTCAATTCGAAAAGGCTTTATGGCATCTGTCCAGTGGATAAAAAAAAGTCAGCATCAATATGTGAAGTTTAGAAATAGTAAGAACAATATAAAAGCGATCTCAAAGAGAACTTGCGCAGTAATTATTCTAGAATCTATAAATCATGCAATGCTTCCGCAACAATCATAGAACGTCACTAAATTTTCCTTTCCATAGGCGCAACAAGGAGGTGATGAACAACCTAGCTAACAACACTTTTCTCATTAGCATACATCAGGTGGGATGAAGCGCGCAATAAGATATTCAAGAAATATGAAGGGAGAAGACAAAAGCGGAGTCGAGGTGATTTTAGATCACTCCTGGTGAAGAAAGGTTTTGGGATAGGTTACGAAGTCGAATGCTTGCAGGAAAAACGAAAAGCAAACGATAGGTACGATACCCGAATCAGTGTAATTAGCAATGATAGGTTCTTCGCGCGTATTACCCTTGAGGTGTACCAGTGAAAAGTTGTCTTAAAATATAAGCATAAAGAATAGTGAAGAATGATTTGAAAATATAGCATATGCCACAAAGTGGAGTAAACACTTAACCTTATCATCCAAAACCAAAAATTGCGTACATTTTAGGAATTATTTTCTGAGAAAAAAGTGGAGAGGAAAAAATTCTTCATCCATGGGAGTATCAAGAGAGAGAATATCCATATTTCTTGGTTCTTTCGTTTTTTATGTCTGTAGGAGAAAGGTATTAGAGAACCAATTCTTACACGAATTCAATATTGGCGCACATAAGGCTAGAGGTCAGCTTTCCCGTGACAGGAAAGCATTCAGTTTGTAATTAAGTTAAACAAAGAGGAAAAACTCACTCCTCCCATTGTAATAACAAATAATGTTATGTATATTTACCGTCCAGTCGTCCTAGATTTAGAAATACAGAACGTGTGGTCTCAAAACGCAGTTTTTTCTACGCTACTCCATGTTCCTACTCATTAATCAACCCTATTAATTGGATATATTTTCAGTTAGGCTTTGAAATAGCATGTTTACGTGAGATATTCCTTCAATTGCTCTAAAGCGATGCATATTTAATGGAGATCAATGTGGAAAATCAACGTGAAAATTACCTGAATTTAAACTGAAGCCAAAGGCAGGATTCATTCATCTTTCATCGGTCCCATCCTCAGGCCATCAATTTTGAAGTACTCCGTGGGTCATGCCGTTAGAAGGCTCGAATGCCCATCGGCTCAGATTAAATCGAAACCCATGATATAAACATCCACACACGCGCTCCGCATTTCCTAAAGGCCCCGCGGAAAACCACGCTCAAAATCATATAAACCACCGATAAATTATAGAGAAAAATATCTAAATTAAGGGCGAGATTAAAATCGGAGCATCTCGTTTTTTTTCAACGGAGAAAAGCAAGCATAGAGTCATCCCCAGCGATCATAAATTCCGCTTGCTGGTTGGCATCGGGGAATGTCTTGACGTTCTACGTGGTTCCGCTCATTCGGAAAAATAGAGCGCGCAGGGGATGGATTTGGAGGAGGATGGGGATTGGGTGGGTGTGGGGAGAAAATAAGGCGAAGATTGAACAGAGAGGCGCAGTAAGGGGGCGGAAGCGGGGGGGGGGAGAGGAGATCTTGGGAAGGGAGTGTTTCCGTCGGTCCGCTTCAGAAAACGGAGACTTGCGAAGGGGTGTGGAGCGGGGTTAAGACGGTGACCGGGAAAGGGGGATGGATTCTTCAGGGTAGGCGGGAGCAGAGGAAGGGGATTGGGGAGGCATGGCAGGGGTCGCAGGGAGGCGGAGACAGGAAAGAGTCTGTTTGGGTGCAGGAATGTTGGCAAAGGTATATGCACCCCCGGAGTGGGCGGATCGGAATTTCGTGTAATGGAATGTTAAATAAAGGGTTAAGACAACGATGGCTGGGCCAGTGGGATGAGAGCGGACGGCAGCAGGATGAAGAAAGGAGGCTTCTGATAAAGTACGCTTCTTGATGGATGTAGGGGCTTCAGACGCACGAGGTCAGAAAGGGGGGAAAAGTATATGGATGCATCATCCGACGGGAAATTTTAGAGATAGGATGGAGGCGTGATTAGTGTTGTAGTGAGACTACGTGGGTGGTGTTGGTGGAAAGCATAAAAGGCGAATTAAATAAATGGAGAGGATTACTGGGGCGCTTTTTAAGCGACCACGAATAGTTTAAAGTGACATCATAATCGATCAGTTGGTTAGTTATTTGGGAAAACGACCAGCAATGGGGCCATTTGGGCAATGAAGTATACGTGAGCACATTGTCAGGGCTTGGATCATTTGGAGGATTTGGGAATGGTAAAGAGAAACCCGGCATCGGCATTGCCCAATCATCGGCATTACTCATAACAAAACGCACCAAGATCTGCAGTTTTGGGTCCCATTTGACGGACTGGGAACTACACTAGAAGTACTCTCCTAAAGTGTCAAGGTCGGGATTGGGATTATAATCTAAAAATCTTTAGGCACTGTCGAGATTCGAACTAGGGCTCTCGAGGTGGGAGGCTGGTTCAGTAGCCACCACACAAGCCCAATCTCTCACGTACGTCTATAAGTTATAAGAGCCCTGGCTTAGGGTACCCTAAGGAGCAACGTTGTGATGGTTCTCCATGACTATACCAGTAGAAAATGTTAGCTTCGAAAAATGACGCATACGTCCGCAAATCTGCTTGAGAGAGAATGTTAAAATCTGCGGCATTATAGGATTCGATCCACGGCCCATTGACAATGACAAAAAAACTCGAACTACTATGACACAAAACGCACTGATCTGCCGACACCGATTAGGGTGCAGTTTTGTACCGAATACATGGCTGTAGTCTAATTCAGTCATATTAACAGTCAGTCCACCTGCATCAAGCCATGGCTTTAATAATGTGTATGATGAAACTTGTCCCTAAAATAGTCCCCTTATTTACTTTTCTTGGATAGAATGTTCAGTTTCTGCCATTAAAAATTTTATTTTTAAATATAAGGGCTACAGTTATAAGCGAGCTAGAGTATTTATGATCGTGCAATATTCTACCCGTAATTGATTAAACGAGGCAATTAATTTTAAGAGCGATACAGAGATGATAGAGTTACTATCACCGCCTAAAACTAGCCAAAGCTAAGAGAGAAAGAACAGAATTCATTTGAGTTGCTCCAAGCACAATCAGAATTTACTGTGTCGCGTATTTTTTTAAGAAATTCGGAAGGAAGTACGAAAGCAGTTACTTCCCTCATAAAAGTCTCAGCTTTTCGTATTTATTTTACAAAAATTAGTTAAAATATATAAATGAGTTTTTTAAACAATACATTTCAAATATTACAAAATATGAACTAAGCATAGGCCTACCAAATTTGGATAAATTTCCCATCCCTGTCATCCACAAACCGTTTGGTAGACTACATCTGCGTTCAGGAAAACAAAATAATGAGAGTCGTCCGTTTGAATTACGGCTCTCACGCGCCGATTTTTGCAGAGCGTGTTATTATTATTTATCTCTCAAAGCTTTAAAATAGACAGGATGGAGAAGACTCATCCGTCTGAGAGATTTGTTTGCATTCGAAGGCGTTTCCATTTTACTTTCCCACTGATCAATTTGACATTTATTGGCAACTATACCAGTGATGAGCTGGCAAATAAAACAAAGCTGAACAATAAAATTCCCTGATACGTAACGCTTGAATTCCAGTTTTCATTATTCTTTAGCGTAATGCATTGGCTAATGGAAGAGGCGTTCGCATCATCTCACGCATACAGGGCACGTTTTATTAGAACCGGTATGGTCTACGTCGTGACGGTCTGGGTGTGTCCCAAATTCCTATCCCACTCCATCAAGGCCTTGATTTATGACTTATTTGGCCATTCATCAGTTAATTTAAATGGAGATGATGTTGGCCATTAATTCAGAGGCATTAAATCCACAGTTCATAGAATCGCAAGCGGGTTGACCTAAAGGTCATTAAAGCTATGACGCATGGCTGTCATACGATAGAGTCGAATGGCACTCACAGGTTTAGTAGACCAGGAATTCATTCCTTGAAGAGTTCACTATTTGCATCCATGTAATTTGTGCAGTAAATAGTTAAAAATAATAAAATAAAACTTTAATTTACTTTTTGAGCGAGTACTCTCATTATGCCGACATTTGTGTAAGTATCATTTCAAATTAAACGCTCCTTTAAGCTGGTATTCTTTCCATAGGAAGTTTAGTATTCGGACTACAGATTACCGCGTGTAATGACTAACCCTAGTTTTTGAGTTTTATTGCATGCCCCAACATCACCTTCTTATTTCTACGCCAGTAACTATTTTAGATAACTATATATATATATATATATATACATGTATAAAATTTATATAAATATATTTGTATAATTATATGATAAATATTTAAGTAAAAATATTAATATATGAAATTTAGCCCAATAAATATTAGTTCCTTAGCTTTAAACAAATCCTCGATAATTTCCATCGATCATTCAAGATTTTGTTTACGACCTGATTTCATTATTTCTTCTCGATTCTACTATTCAAAATCTATCGGTGAACTTATCTCTTCATGATGTGATTCTCAAGAACATACACACATGCGTATGCACATGGTGAATAGCAAAGGAAAATTTTTATGAAATTGGATATTATAAAAACACAGAGACATTTTCTCCTCAATCTAGGAATCATGTCGTGGATACGAAAATTCAAGTGAAAAGAACACCAAATCGAGTGAAAAATAATGGCAAGGGAAGAAATTCAGTTAACCATCAAATCGAACTGCAAATAACTACTTCACTAAAGTCACCCAATTTCAGATGGAATTATTTATTTCAGAAATTAATATTGATAAATTGCATCAACCAAGGTTAAATTATGAGTAAACATTCCATGCTAATAAAAAAAGAAAAGACTTAGAAAATCTCCATTCAGTTTTTTTATGAAAAGGACAGGTCCACGATTTCAGCAGATAACGCTCTTGAGAAGTTATTCCATTATCCATTCAAGCATTGAATTTATGACTTAGTATGTAAGTACATGAAGCTGGATCTGGCTTGACACTCAATCAACATCGCATCAACGTTTAGCTTCATATAGCTGGCCTCCACGTTAGAAATTTGGCAGATGAGACATTTCTGTTCCACAACCGCCAATAACAATTAAAATCTCAGAAAAAGTGAACTGAGTTTAGGAAGGGGAATATTTTTATTCTCAATACAAAAGGAAATGGGAATCGGTGGGAAATACAACGCCAAACATTTTATTTTTGCAAATTATTGGAATAAAAATTGCACCGACAAAGGTGAGACTAGAGAGAGAGAGTAGTAATGCAAAAATAGTGCACAAACGGCAAGGGAACATTAGTTTTAGGGAATTTGCTCCGGTTTTGTAGAAGTAGGAGCGCTCGAAGAAGGACAACATTTAATATAGTTAGTCAGGCTGGTGATCATGATATTCGTCTAATTGCCCGTAATGGATAAACATTATTAATTACATGCGCTTTTTTAACTGGGGAAAGATGAGTTCTAATTCTTGGCTAAGAATGACTTGAAAACTACTTGCAAATTAACGCCGGGAAACATTTGTGAGGATTCTGTTTTTTTCTTTTCAATGTGTGGCTGCTAATCATGGCTTTCAACTTGTTACCAAATTAGGACGAGTTTTGTATTCTGTGTGTAAATTCAGAAATGGAGAGTTATTTAATTAGGAAAAAATATTTAAGGCCTAGCTATTTGTCTTTTCGGTGCATTAAAATGTAGAATGATTTTTCAAATTTCCCAGTATTCGTTCACGATGCGTTAAGTGAAAGTTATTTAGCGTTGTCTATAAAGTTTGACGTACAGTTATTTAAAATTGCATCAAGAAAGCATAAATATTCTATTGAGCGTCGGTAAGGATAATCACATGTTTCCAGCATAAAATTTGCGTCCAAAAATGTCTGGAAAAAAATGTCACAGCCGACCCTCGGATGAGGTTGTTCCCATAAATCAACTGGGTCAAGACACTGTTTTGTCTGAACAACAGAGACAATGGAGGTATCTTTATGTAGCGCAAGAAAATATTCTCCATAAAATCACTTTTGGAAAGACTTAATAGATTTTTTCAGTTAATCTGATAATCAAAATTGAGTTTGAAACAATTGAGAGACTATGGCCAGCTCTTGAACTGATGTTACGTTAATTTTACTATGTTATTCTTCCATCAGTCCCTAAGAAAGTGGGTAAAGGTCAGCTAAACACATCGAGTTCACGACCAAAGTCCAACTGCAAGCGAACGATAAGATGATGAAATAGGGGAGTGTACAATAGTTTAAGGATAATTCTGTCACACATTGCAGCTCAAGTTTCATGAATTGGACACTCTTTAAAAACTATTCAGTACTGCAAAAATCGGTTAAGAGTAGTTCCAGCCTATTTTGCTGGGAAAACCAAGACATCTTAATCCGTAAAAGCAATATTTATAGGAAACTTTATAGGAAGTAAAGGTAAAACACTCTCTGATGAGGCAGTAGGTAATCAAAATAAGGACTTCTTAAAACCGAAATTCAGTTTTCATTGGGGAATGCCATGAAGGTTTAACTTTAGAACAGCCGAGGGGTCATTTTGACCCCGGAGGTTGTGTATGTTTGATTGTCACTCTTAGAAGTTTTTAGATGGGGTCATCATATGTATATGACTTTTGATCTTTTTTCATGCCTAATTGGATGCCCCTTTGGTAAAAGATAAATATTGTTATTTTTCTGAGGTACAGGACCTCATCCCCTCGGACCGCCAAGGGGTCAAAATGACCCTCCGTTTTTTACATCGTTTTCTTGTTTGCTGCTCATGGTGTCTGCCTCGTTATACATACAATGGTATGCTCCAATTCCTCATCCCTATTACCTCTTCTTCCCTTGGTTCCCAAAGATGATAGCTAGCAGCCGGACTGGTACCAGGTTGTCTAGACCGCCGATTGCATGTTGTCGAATTTTGTCTCCCAAAATTTTTTCCTTGCATTGTCTTGTCTTTCACAAAGTATCAAATGCCATTTCTCGGTTCTTTCCCCGGTTTTATTTTGTATACTTTCTGGCTGCAGACAAAGGCATTCAGCGACGCACATGCAAGCTGTTGAGCCGTGTCCCCCTTACAAATTCCACCCTTACCTTGTGTAGTCACTTACAAAATATCAAAGTGTGGTTTCCCACCTCTATCCCTGGTTTTATTTTACATGCCCTGCAGTAAAAGATCAGTGTGCGCAGCGACACCAAATGGGACGTAACTCTTGTCAGTTCCCTAGTATACAATGGTTTGGAACAGGGTGTTGAATGAAAATGAAATATTTGAATTTCTTCACAACATTATCCGCCGCGAAGAGAATTTATCAGAAAATTAGCAGAGGAGCTACGCAACAAACACCT
The DNA here is from genome assembly GCA_963169105.1 of Ceriagrion tenellum. Lineage (NCBI taxonomy): Eukaryota > Metazoa > Arthropoda > Insecta > Odonata > Coenagrionidae > Ceriagrion > Ceriagrion tenellum. Next base: position 40,696,983 of record OY720636.1, on the reverse strand, counting down.
TCCTACTGAGAAAACATCAGAATCCGTTGATGAAGAAGGTGAATACAAACGGGAGGAGAATAGTCAGGGTCGCGCCCGTAAAAAATGCCAGATTGGAAGGTGTAAAGGCAATAAGACTTCCGACAAATATAAATCGTGCAAAAAATTTGTTTGTTGATCCTGCTGTGGCAAGATAAGAAAAACATGTCTGGTCTACAAATAGATGTACTCTACAATTGTGTTCACTAATAATTTTATGAAAAAAGTCGTTGAAAATTTCATACCAGTTTATAAACGATAAAAATATTATTGCCAATAATAAATTTAATAATTATTAATTATTTTGCTGCATTATGTACCCATAAGTGACTTACGTACAAAATTGTCTTAAAAACCGTATGTGTCAGTGATCATAATTTAGTTTAACTTGCTAAAATGATAATAAAAATATTTAAAAAATAATTTTTCTAAGTAATTTTAGATAAAACATTGACAAATGTATCTCCTTTTTAAGATATAGTAATTTATTTTCTAATTAAAATTAAGAGGGGTCAAAATGACCCCTTGGCGGTCGGAGGGGTAGTAAAACATACGGCGGTTATAGTGTTAAAAGGTATGTCTTTAGAAGAGGTGGAAGTAGTATATTAGTGACTTTCTTTGCACACTAAAAAGAAATATATTCAAACTCAAATTAAAAGGTTGGTTTCTTCGACCTTTTATATAGAGTAGCCTTTTAATTTGAGTCGACCAAGTTTGCCGACTTTTGGTCCATGAAATACGCAGTTACTATTTGGCGCGTCACGAACAAGCAACCGCGTGGAGATTTTCACACTGGGCGAACTTTTGACGCGCGGATGCCGCGCGAACGAGCAACCGGGTGGAGTTGGATTTGGATAAGAAAGAGAATTGTTATTTTCATATTTTAAATGTAAAATGAATGCTGAAAATGGTTTCCAAATTGAAATAAATTACAATCACACCAAATTGTTTTCTTTCAGCGTCACTTTAGTGGTTAAAATATTCATTCAATATGACGCAAATCTCACGCCATGCATCTCTTGTCGCCATATCTTTCCTTATACTCTTCTAATGACTTGTTCCACAGCACGGGCCTCTTTTGGATAAGGCCGATAAACAATTCTATGTCTGTCAGGGCGGTCGCCGCGAGTTCTCGAGGGGCCGCGGTAGGTTCGCGGTCGCCGCGCGGCGTCCGCGCGAACTTTGGACGCGCGGAAACAAGCGTGAAAGGTCGCATGCCCTCGAATGCCCAATACAAGTACGCGAATTTCGCGCGGAAACCGCGCGTCCAAAATTCGCCAAGTGTGAAGGAGGCCTAAGTGCGCACAGGGATTATTCAATACGACTTGGAAATGCCATTTCTGGGAGTCAAGTAGAATAGAATTTGGCGAAAAGAATAATCATTGTTTTTTTTTAATCCTGATGGTACGAAAGTGACAACTTAAAATAAAACATTTCTGGCGAATGGCTTTCAGAGGTGTGCTGTATTCTACTTTATGCGCTGTAGAAGAGTCGTGCATGATATTTGCAATCATTACTGAGTACTCGAAGTACAGTTTATCAATATAATGGCACATTTACTCCGGTGGATTAACGCAGTCTATGCAGTGTGGTGATAGATATACATTTTTTTACCAAGCGGTTCAGGATACTTTACAATTAGAAGTTTTGCGTGTGATTTCATTGCCAGGAAAAAAAATGTGTGGTGTTAAAAAATAAATTCATTAATTACCATTATCACTTCTATTTTTGGGATTTCGATGTACGAATGACAAACACGTCCATTAGATGAATAGTTAATATGAGAATTAATTAGAATAGATTATTTGTTAATGTATCCATCTCTAAGACTAGAATTCCATAAATAGTTACTTTGCTAGGTATGCAAGCACCTTTTACTAATAACGTGAAAAGCATTTTCCAACTTTCAGAATTATCCCACTTTCCAGAATTAAGCTAAGGGACACGTGAAGAAGGCTTAGTAATGGTCCAAATAGATAAGTGTGTTTCTATAATGAGAGAAATACAAAAAAATCGGTAGTACTTTCGATAGAAATCAATTAGAAGTGTACGCCAGTCGAAAAGGGTTGAGAACCGCTGACGCACACTGACTCAAATTTCACTATGGGGCTTGAAGATAATTATGCGTTCTCTAAGATTAATTCATTACCTGGATGTTATATTCACTGTATTCCTTCCAATGAATACACGAACTTTATTAGCAAAGAAGTGAAAATTAAAAACAATGCTGGTGGAAAGGTAATGCTTGAACAAGCTTTCGCAGTTTTATTTTTAACGTCACAATGCTCAACGAAAAGGGCTTGGGTTGCGGCCATAATTCTGGATTCCCATCTCGAGGGTAGAGATTGAAATTCCGCGGTGGATACTTTTCCCGTAATATCATGATTCTTACTCGGGTGCTGCATGGAGAACACTTTGAGAACACTACTTCCTCTGTTCCTAAATTCCGTCCTTGATAATGCTAATGATCTCATTAGTCCGTCACCCCCAAAAAAACCAATTCATCACCCGAAATTTCCTGAATTGCTACTTTTATAGTGCCTGTACACTGTACACAGAGTACAGATATCTTTCTCAGTACTCCGAATTTATAATTTAAGTAAATACGTAAAAAGGATGAATACCCAAGAATTTGTTATATATGCCGGTACCTTCTTTCCACAGTAGAAGGAAAAATCATACCTATGAATGGCGCAGCCGATATAAACCTGGGAGTGTGTTCAGTATGGAATGACTGTCATCCTGCATTCGGGTTTATATTTTCACCCTGCGTCCTCACATTAGAATAAATTTTACCAAAAACCATTTATCAATACCAAGCCTGAGGCCTCTCATATGAAACTCCAATCAATAACCAGACCGCTCAAAAACAAACTGGCAGCCGAAGCCCCATCGCCCGATAGGACCCCGTCCACTGGGCGTTAATCATGGCGCCGTAATTGAAAAATTGTCAAGGGAGGGGAGTAGCAGGGGAAGGTGGACGAGGAGGAGGAAGAAGAAGAGGAAGAAGAGAAGATGATGATGATGTCAAGGGCGGAGGACTCCATGGGTGTAACAGGACCCTTGACGTGGCAACGCCGCTTAAACAGCCAAACCGAGGGCAGACTGCTTGGTCCCACGAGAACCACTCTTGTCTCTAAAACCTTAGGCCCTTAACTAAACAGGGTCGGGAGGAGTGGGGAGGTGGAGAGAGAGAGAAAAGGGGTGTGGGAGACCCACCACCCTCCCGGCCTGGATGAAGGATGCGGTGGGAGGAGGGTTGGAACTCCGGCCTGGAGAGCACGGAGAGCGGGAGGCTGCGTTAAGTTGTCGGAGGGGCGAAGGTGGTCGGCGGTGGAGGAGGGCTTTTCCGGGGGTGGTCGATCGGTGCCGGAGATAGAGATGAAGGAGCAGAGTCCCACAAACTCCTCTCTCACTCCCTCCCACCCACAGAAAACCCACCGATGGCCCACCCCCACCCCACGACCCGTACGGTTGTTGCCCTGCCCAACTAGCAACACCGCAATCCCTCCGCAACCACCCCCCCTTCCTGCCCCGCCATCAATCCACTACAGGTCGACCACCAACGGCGATATAATGGCTTTGTCTTTCAGCCCGACAGAAACACCCACTCGCCTTAAACCCACCTCACCGCAGTCACCCCACCTTCTTCAACGACCGTCCCTTCAACTTCCCCACCTCCCCTTGAATAAACCCTCCACTCCTCCCTCACCCTCCTCCCTCGCATCTATCGCTCATTCCTCCCCTTCTCTCCCCATCACCATCGCTTCCCCCAACCCCCTTCGAGTCCTCCATGCTCTCATCATTGTCTCATGACTATCTTTCCCGTAGTTATTCCCCGCGAGGATACTGAGGGATTGAACGCGAGCCCTCTCTCCTCAAACTCCGGATCCAACTCCCCATACAACCCTCGCGTCGCCCGCCACTTTTTGGCCCGGACTCAAAAAAATAAAAGGCAAGTGGAGGAGGAAGAAGAAAAGGAGGCTCAAAAGGAAAACCTCCACTGCTTGGAAAAGGGCACCCCTGCGATGTGTGCCCAGCCATTGTATTGTGTTGACCAACTCTTCCTCCGAAAATTACCATCTTATCTCCGTCCGAACTCTCTTTCGTCCTTTCTTCAACAACTGCTCTTCCAACTCCTCTCTCGCGCTCTCACCCAAGTTCCCTCCTGAGCCAAACAATTTCTCCGCCTCGCGCGTATTCTTCTTATGCCACAGGAATGCGTCCCCGCTCCTTTATTTTTACGGTGGCTCGATTGTGTGACTTTTTTCGGGACAACCTAATTAAAGAATTCGGGGAAACAGATAGGACAACAAATGAATGGCTTTTCACCCCGTGGCCCCCAGCGTGCATTGTGAGCGGCGAGTGGCGTAGAGGAGGGATAATGTTTCGTTTAATGACTACGACCTTGAACTGGACAGGAATTAGGCAGTCACTCTCCTCCCTTCCCCAGGATTTAAAAGCATCACGCGCTATTAATATCATTACCACTCAGTTTTATATCCTGTCCTTGATATCAATGAATTTACGAATTTATCCGACGGAGACACCAGAGGACATCAGAGCTTCAGGAGAAACAAGGGGTAATCTAAAGTATACCAGCCTGTGAGTGCATTCTTTGGTTCAAGCAGCCAAGTTTTACCATCTACCCATTTACCGACAAAAATTTTAATTAGTGTAATATCTTTTTTTCTCCCAAAAATATCATTATGACCTTGTTCCTCCATCTTCTTACTCATCATACTCAAACGAATTTTATAGCATTATTAGCTTGGCAGTTGCGTCATTCAAATCATCATCTCTCACTCTCTTGAGCACAATTATCAGGAGGAATTCGCAAATTATTTTAATACTGCAATTATTCTGTAACAGTAAAACATTTATTTTTGAAACTCTACTGGGGATTTCTGGTAATCATGAGGTAGATGATTTAAAGGAATGTCATAATTCTTTAATAGAAGACAAGTATAGGAGATAATTTCATCACAGAGTTATAGGCTCGTAAAATTAACCACCAGTGTGCCAATTGAGGCAGAAATCTAAAAATGAATCAACCAAACCTGATTTTAAGGACACTATTGAGGTTAAAAAAAATACACCGAGGAAGTCTAAGGTATAAAATTGCCTGAAGCATGAAACATCGAAATTCTTAAGGATGAATGAGGTAAAACTATGCCAACTCCCTAAAGTACAGGTAATTAAATCTGCTTGACTACACGATTGACTTGCCGACAATGTCATGTGCTTCTCCCCGGCGAACGGTTGCCATAAATCCAGCAGTAGAAAGCAGACCTCCATGATCCCCATTTCCTACTTATGCTTTCATTAATTTACAAATCATTGCATTGGAAGTTTTCATCAGAACAATCTCGCCTTGCCCTTCCTCAGGAGTTCTTTCTGGCCAGTTGGCTACTGAATGATCTCCATTAGTCACTAAAATTTTTTAAATGGCCAAAAAGAAATTCCTTTTCCTTTTCTCGTCTTAGGTCGCTTCGTTAAAAACTGCCACGAGAAAACATATGCTGTTTCACAATTTTAGAGGGATTAACGTGGGAGCCCCTAAAGACTCGGAGGCTGCACGCTAGGCTTAGCTTGATTAAGAAATTCAGACCTGGTGCGTTTCATGAGCGACACTGAGAATATTATCATGACGCCACACTACATTTCTAGGTCTGACAGAAGCGATAATGTAAGAGAGATAATTGCCGAACAGATATGTACAAAAACTCGTTTTTTCCGCGCACAATAAGCGATCTTAATAAAAACTGAGCTCCACTAAACACGCTCCCATAATAGACGTCACCACTTCTCCTCCCAAAACCTTATCCGTTACATATTTACACGGCTGGTGTCCTAAAAACCACTGCCATACGCCCATGTGGCGACTCGCAGGGTAGTATGTAGATGTAGGTATACTAAGACGGTCTTCCAGCCGATTGAGTTGAGCCAACACCTACAACCGCATACATCGGTAATTGGTCGACCACTTCATCAAAGTCATTAAAATGAATATTTCGAGTTCCTTGGACTCGAATACAGGTACAGCTTTCCAGAGCACGTTCTGCAATATTCAAGCTGGGTGATTTCTGTCGACCAGATTTTTCAAACCAGGCAGTCAATATATAAATTCTTTTTACTGCCATCCATCTTCGGAGGGAACTTATTTACTTGCTTCAGTTGCAAAAATTTTCTTCAAATACACTCTTGTGTCACTAGGTCAGCCGTTATCCATGCTTCGATGAAGTCAATCCAAACTGTAGGCCTTAAGACGGACTAGGTAAAACACTTAATCAGAAGACTGAGGTGTTGACTTCTCAGCAGGTAGACTTTCAGCACTAGGCATTTGTCTCCCTTTACTTGATATTCGAAAATATTTTATGTCTTGCATGGCATGAAAAGCTTAGCACGAAGTAATTACTTGCGATATAAAAAATGCGCCATATCATTTTATTCAGATCAATAACATACAGACACTATTGAGTATTTCTTTTTTCGAAGCATTCTTCGGTTAGTATTTTCATTTTTATAGAATTCTACATTCGCTTCACTCCATCGCTGAGGCCCCCGCTACCTAAGTTACGAGATTCTCCCACGTGTTCAGTGTACTTGCCCAGCTTTAATAGAAAATTGACTTCACTGGGTCAGCTAACAATCATTATTTCCATTTCTCCATTCGATGGTCACACTTTTTCATTCTACTTTCGATGCCAGCCACGGTTCCCGTCAAATTATTCTTTTTCTCTAAATATAACTTTGCTGTTCACTGACAACAAAATTTCCCATGCACCCGTACACTGCTATTTATCATTTCCTCTGTACCGCTTATCGTCTTCTCCAGCATGCGATAATGATAAAGAACTCAAGAATAATGATCAAAATTAACAGAAATTACCACAGCTACCTTATGCTTTATGTTAATAACCACCTTTCTTTTACACATGCGGCAACCGCTAATTGTTAATCGCTTGCCTTTCGATTATCTCCATTTTTATTTCGCCCGAAACATTTGAAAGTTTCTTCTTTGTCACCAACATATCCAGCATTCTTAGCACTCGGGAGTATCACATGACTTTTCTTTACGCGACGAGTTTTTTGGAATAATCCAGCTTTTCCCATTATCTTCTATCCAATACAGGCTCACGAATGCCATTACTTATGCCTCTCACCTCTACAATTATCCTAGTCTCACGGTTTTATCATTTGGTTCGGTTCTTTCCAATAAAGGCAGGCCTAGAGTTATAAATTATCCTTGCGTCACTTTCCTTCATTTCTTTGTATTTCTTTTGATTTTTCCTGGCTAGCCTCGACTCTTCCAAACTATTTTAATGCAGTGAGGGACCCTAGATTGCCCATCCTTTTTTCATTAGCACCCTCTCAAGCACGAGAGTCTTTGGTGTTTTATATAAGTTTAATTTATTGATCAAGTTTTACGATGAGTTCTCATTCCTTCCTCCTATGGCCCCTGAAATGCCCTCTTTAGTTAAGTCTCTTTCAGTCATTCTTTTTAGTATTATACCCTCATAAAGCATTTAAGATTTTTTTATTCCTGGCGAAATTTAAACATAAATATTTTCGTTTCACGGTGGACTCTTTGCACATCACTTTTGTAAATTCAATTATTGTTTGAAAAGTAAACAGATAACACGATTGAGTGGCGTTAATTATATTTCCTGTTTCAATTCACATAATATCCATGGCGTCATTTCTAAAATTTGCATGGCCAATGATCTGACCGTCATTGAATACTAATCACTACCATTCATACAGGTACAGTCAGATGGTCCATCTATTTTTCCTTAATTCCTTCCTTAATTCTATGTTTTCAAGAAAATTTCGGGTAATGCCACACTTACTCCTGTTCACCGTAATACCCAAGTTTTGCACGATAAAAAACAGTTACTCTCAGATTTTCAACAGAATGACAAAATATAGAAGCCAGCAAAAAGAAGCAGTAGCTGATGAACTTTTTAGTAGGGAGGGGGGACATTGGTAGTTTCACCTAAAGGCATCGGCTACGAGAGTTTAAAAATAAATGAATGGTCCCTTGAAATAAATCCTGCACTCATAATAAGGCAAGTGTGCTCATTTAACCCGGCATGCGATGGTGGGAAACCCGGGGGCACTTTGGGGCGGCCCCTTCTGATGCTAGAGACGGGTGCACGGGATCGTGACTTCCGGGCTCATTCACAATTTCACTTACACGTCCGCACCCAACCCCCGAACATAATTCCCAACCTCGGTAGCCCAATTTACCCTTTCTCCTCCCCTCTCTATCAAAAACCGTCCCTGCCTATCATCCCCTATCTCCTCCCACGCTCCCTATCTTCATCTCCTCCTACATAGCCACCACCTCATGGCTTCCCTTTACAATATGCCTCCCCTCACCATATATACGCCTCACTTTGGTCCTCCTCCATCAAACACTTTCCGCCCCATGAATCCCAAAGCCCCGCCCCATTCGGTCCGTCCATCCCTCTTCGCCCCACCCTCCACGGACATCCCCGGCGTTCCGCCCGTCCCCGAGAGAGGACCCAACCCCACCTTTCACCATTCCCGAAGAGAGAGAGAGAGCCTTCACCCTTCACTCCGATCCGTTGACTAATTGTTGTTACAGCTCACGCATTTCTTAAACTGCTCCGTGGGCACTTCCATCTCTTCCCGCTCCAGCTTTTCGGAAATCAAACGGCATCTAGGGAGTCTCCTCACGTATTTCTGATGGAATGCGATCCTCCCCCTATTCATACCCCCAATCTACCGTCCTCCACCTCAGCCTATAAAACACCCACTCCCCCACCTCACTCAACCCCATTTCTTTCCCCAAAAACCCTTCCACAAACCTTTAACACACCCCGCTATCCCTCCTCTCCCCTGCTCCCCCCAAATGGACGCCTTCCTTTTCCACACGAGCCTCCGAATCTCCCCTCATCCTCCTTTGCTCGCTTTCCAATCCAACCCTCGAACATGAAATTCCTCAGGAAATATTTAATCTGCAATTTATGATCGCATATGGATGCTGTGGGCGTTTTATGTTCAAACGTGTAACAAAAGATAATCGACAGATGTCTTTTTCATTTTTTCAGTAATTACTTCCTCGAATCGACTGATGAAGTGACCGGAAAGTTAAATTTTTTCTAGGGATGCTCTTTCATCCGATTAAATGCACTATTTCACATAAATTATCGCTCACCATAGAAGCGATTTCAAACGGCGAAGAAATGTTTTGTCGATGGCATAGACCTATTCTCGCAAATTTCATGATCATATATTGCGCTACAACTTATTTAATACAGTGCAAGAAAACGAGTTGGTTTTCTTTCGTCGTACAAAAGGTAGTCTCAGAAAAATAAAAATAAAATTTTAAAGCAATTTGTTGTCCATATACTATAGCAACAAAGAGGAAATTTAAATAACTAAGTAAGCTAAGTAGTAAGAGGATCCAAAAATATTTGTTATAGGGACTTGAACGAGACAGAAAAAATCGGTTGATATTGAAATTTCGATAACAGGAAGCTAAGCACGACCCACCTCCGCGCGCGATTTCGTATAAATTAGTTTGAAAGAGTGAATTCTCACTTAATTGTTCAAAATTAACTTCGCGATGTAAAGAATGGAAAAGCGATTGCCTGCGAAATCTTTTGCATCTCATTCGGTGGGTTGGAAATAGCTCAGATTAGATTGTCCCCTCCGGGTAGAGGGACGCAGAAGGAAACAGCAACTCGAATTCCAGCCTCAATCTCTTCAAAAGGTTTTGTTTCCGACAGAAATGACTACGATAGCAACAACAATGCTCATGGTTGAGAAATAAAGGGCTCAAATATCATCACACTAAAGCCCTCGAGTTAAAACTGAAGAGAAAGGAACACACACTAGATTGCTAACTCCTGCCTCTCCCTACTCCAACCTCCCCTTCTCCTCCAATTCCATCCATCTCTTCCCCGCCCCTTCCCGATCTCGACTGACCAAAAATTTCCCTCCCCCTCCCCACGCATAACCCCCCACCACGACATTAACCCCTCCGAGCCGGAAGACTGGAAGGCCTAGGATATGCCCCGCCTTCCCTCGACTCCCTCCTCCTCCACCCCCATTCCCTTCCCCTCTCCCTCCCTTCCTCCAGGGTGGATAGAACACCTGTGCCGGCCGCCGAAGGGCTCCTACATCATCTCTCTCCCAACCTTCCTCCACACAACTGCCCTCCTCTCTTCCTCTCTCTCTCCGCCTCGCCGGGATCCGGCGTTCCAGCCGTGGGTGGCTCCCACTTTGACAGGGGTCCTTGGCGAGGGGGTGGGGGAGGAGGGAATATGTGGGTGGGGAGGTGGGGAGGGAGCATACTGCCCACACTTTCAGCCCATCCCCCTCCCTTCACCCCTCCCGCACCTAAAGAGAAGTCGAGGGAGAGAGAGAGAGGTGGAAGGGAATTCACCCGACAGGAGGAACGAATTCACGGAACCGAATCAATTCTCCGTTAAGGATTTCTTCCCCCTACCTATCGTCTTCTGGACCACCGACCCTTGTCACAGCATTTATTTCATGGTTTGTTTTCTTCCTTCTCAGCTTGCACTGCCCTTTTATCGGCTCGCTACGCTCTCCTTTTCTTTCTCCTTTACAACTCCTCCGAGTCCAACGGCGTGCGACGCACTATTGTTATTTTTCGGAAGTGAATCAAGAGTTTTACGTGGATACGCTTCACTTAGGCGGCGGCAAACAAACCCAGTTTCTTAAGGTGACTGGGATTTTCTTCAGTGAGTAACTCAAACACTGAGACCGAAAAAACAACAAGAAATATTTTCATCACCATGTACAGTATTTAGATAAGTTGAAATTTAAGCAATGAAAAAAACGAGTTTACCATGGAGTTCTATGAATTAGCTTCATAAAATAAGTTATCGCATCCATTAGCACAAGGCTCACGTTAAAATGGAAGGAAATATTGACGTCCCTCATGAATTGTCGAGGGAATTCTGGAAAGTGAGAATAGAAAGAGAATTTTGGAGAAGTATACCCAATTCGCGCGAATTCAGTACACATTATGCAATTAGGGAATGTTGTAGTATAACTACATATTCCGTGCTCAGAGAGCAAGGAAGTAATACAAAGGTGAAATTACAGCATTTTGGCATAAATATGAAGGTATCCCAATATAGCGAGCGGTACACAACCATGGAGAGAAAGGCTAATCTAAAAAATGAATACATAATCATATCAAGACGGAAAATCACAAACGACGTTGGTTTCCTGTCTTTGTTGTCAATACCTCCAGTCCTCCCAAGACAGTACTAGGCCAGTGTGGATGCCTTAACTCTTTCTGAGTTCACACCGGAAAGGACAAACTCAGCTATTTTCCAAAAACTCTTTCATCGTTGTATGTATTTAAAAAATCTTATATCTCGATAATATACCATTGGACTGCTGGCGTGCATTTTGCATCTGTATTTTGTAATTCGCACAGCTGCTCTAGTTTAGAGTTGATGGCTAGCTAAAGGGCCTAAAGTGATGTACAAATATTTCCGTTACTTCTAAGCAACCTCAATTAAAATATCCCTTATCAGAAAGAAATTAAGCTATTTTTAGAGACACTCATGTTCCAACTCATGGCAGAAATCATCGTTTCCGCACCGGAATCATTATTGACGGGTAAACACGGCAGCTTAATTAGTTTTAGCCAAAAGCTAACCAGTATCTCCAATCCAATCAGCTAACGGCTTGGATAAGCTTACTATTTATTTTTGTAATAACTTGGGCAAATCTCCGACAAATCGGCGTACCACTTAAAAATGCTATTACTTAAGTTAACAATGAAAGAAGTTAGCAGAGTTAGAGAAAATAAAGCAAGACGAAGAATGGGTAACACAAAAAAATAAGAAGAGAGAAAAAGTGGAAAAATGGTAGCCGAAAGATATGTAAAGGTTCGGAAAAAATTCCTGCCAATTCCGTTACCTAGAGAAAAATATCGTTCAGACGTCAGGACGAGACCGAGGAGGAAGGATTAGAATAAAAAATATATTTATTTTCAGATTCCCCGTGGTAATATAATTGGCACGATATTACGATCCTTGGACTTTGTAGAGACAACAAAATATCCGGTGATATGCCTTTTTTTTCTACTAAAAACTGAAACATTTTTTTCTTCTAAAAACAAACAAACAACCAGCATAAGGGGCATTATATCTTTAAATACGCTTGTTTCAGTGAAGTTAAGCCATGGTGTATTTCCAAATTCTGAAAACTGATTCCCAGTAATAAAGAATTTTTGGTGCAAATTTCAAGCAAAAGATGACGCGGTCAATGCTCATATTTCTCCGAAATTCAGAGAATGTAAAAAATTTCATATGCTGAAAATTATGCGTCATTTGTTTGCATACATTACCTTATGCATGTTATTAATGAAAGAGGTCGACTCTCTTGACTGGAATTATTATGAGAATGTTACCTGGATTGTTTAGCCGTAGTAAATGCCATGAAATTCTGTTGGCACCAGTATAATGTATATGCTATTTTGGCCATTGCCATGTGATGCTTTTACACGCTTAATTTACATGGCATCCCTCACCTAATTTTACTTACCAAGGATAAACATTGCAAGTGTCATAAAACAACGGCTTTACACGAACAAAACAAAAACATTTATCAGAATTAAACGCTAAATTCGGAAAAGTAAACGCACAAGCGTCATTCAGAAATCAATGGTAGTCAGCATGAAATAATTCATATCAGCTGTCTTTTTTGATTTCAAAACGAAGGAGGAAAGATGTAAGATCGTCATAGCCGAAGGCCGCTGACACTGGTCAAGGACGTTTCATTTCATGGGCTCAGTCAAGGTTATTTTGTAGAGTAAGTTACACGGAGTATATAATAAACAACCACGAACAATACCATACATGGCTATGACGACGCAAATATCTCAACTACATTACAATTATTTGATTTCCCTTGATTAAAACACCGGCCTCTAAAAAATAGGATAAAATAACGACGTAATCTATATTTTTTAAGTGTGTAACGCGTGTGCATAGTTGCTACAACAATGAATTATATATTCATGTAAGCATAACCCAAAGTAGTTTATTATTTAATTTAAAACCTCGGTCGGTTTTAATTACTCTTCGGCAATCGGTCATATAAATTGCTCTTCATAAAAATCTCACCAATTCAAAGGTCACATCTATTGATGAAATGAATTGAGCCAGGTTATTAATACATTAATACGCATGGAATTATAGTAATAGCCAGGCATAGAAATTAATATGCAGGAATGCTAAACGACGTTTAAGACATTATACTGAAGATGTTAGGATTATTCAACATTGCAGAGAGTTCAATTTTGGACTAAGGTCGAGGGTTCAAGATCGGGCTCAGGTCAGGTGGATGGTCATATATATTCGAATGCTTGACGGCAAACAATACACCAGATACGTCAACGTAGGCACTATGTAAATGTATTACATAGAGTAACTCAGGCTATTACTCAGAGAACAGTTAAATTATAGTTAAATAACCCAAATTGTTATCGCATGATTCGGTCGGGGGAGGTTCAATGGTTTTTTTTTTCAGATATATTGCGTAATTCCGTGATACATATTGACTATATCAAGTAAGATTACGCCCAAAAATTTTGAAATCAAATGGTTTTCACCTGATAGTGATATTTTAAGCACATTTGGACAATTTTTTGTGAGCCATTTTCTCAAATTAAAATATCACCACCTTGACACAACCTTCGAATAGCGAGCTACCTTCCATTAAAAGCACCTCCCAATCGCAATTCATCCAAAGGAACCACCTTCTTGCTCACGGCAAACATCTTTAAGCCTCGTTAAAAAAGTTATCAGCATAATTTATAGATAAAATACGGGTAATTTTTTACACATTTATTTATTTGATCAGATTCTGACACTTAAGCCCCTATCACACGATACTTGAGACAGTACAAGTTCAAGTATACTCGCTAGCATTATAGGTTTCCTGTACCGTGTGATATAGTGAACCAGAATGCTATTGGCAAGTATGATCGCTATAATACTGGCCGGTCCACTTGTTTTCATCCTTAACGCGGTACTAGTTTAGTACTAGCTACCCAGTATGGCCTAACAGCTGTCGACCAATTACATTACATTTTTGTCACCATGCGATTTACATTTTTTACATCATCGCTCACATGCAACTACGAGATAATTTTGGCAGTAATCTCAGCAAAAACTTGGACAAGTATCGCGGAAGATGTTTTTGTCCCCGGATGCGATTGATAGCATTATTGAAAACTATAGTAAGTATTAATTTCTATGAAACAAAAGGTCACCATTGTACCACAAAAAACCAATTAGGGCTGGGAAATAGCTAGAAATAGCAAATAACGTCAATGGTGTAAGACCTATAAAAACACCAGGTGATATCCAACAAAAATAAATTAGTTGCGGAAGCAATTCGGAGTTGAAAATCAAAATGCTCGGGCATCCGAAAAAAAGTGGACGCTTAATACATGAGGTGCATTAACCGCATTAGTTATTGTATGATAACATTTTGGTATTCAGAGGGGCATTTACAAAGTTTCTATATATATGCGCAGGTTTATGTACCATCGCCATGGCATTATGATAAAATTTTCCTCCATATGAGATCCAAACTCTCAAAGTTGAAGTAAAACTCGCAATCCTATAATCAGAATTTGAATCACCAATTTACTTACACAAGCAAAATTTGAGACTAAATATGAATTCCCTAAAATTGATAGAACGGTAGTAAGATGCAAAATTTTGTTTTGTATCTACTTGAACCATCACTTCACCGATGTCTGCGTCGTCTGAATCCTAATATCACCAGTCATCAGCATCATCCAATACGCCCAATACCACCGAAAATATAAATAAAGAAATGCGCGAGGTATACCATGTAAACTATGGATGTGAAATCCAACGATAGTAGTATATATTTCTATCGTTATGAATTCTTCCCAAATCTCCCTCTGCAGCACGTGAATGGCACCACGTCCGTTTTGCCTTCTTCGTGTCTATTCCCTAGTCCACATTCTCCGACGCCCTCATTGGTCTCGAATTATAGTCGCCATTCCTGCTATCTTACGACAGCATTAGCGGCCAAAAGTCACCTCCTATCGGGCTAATAATCTATTTTTAAATTACTAAAATGATCAATAATCCCATCTTCGCGCAATGACAAGTTCAAAGATCGTGTGATACCTTCTAGCACGTATTCAAAGAATGCTAGGCTTTGCCCTCAAAATCTAGTAGCGGCCTGCATTCTAGGTTTTGTAATGGATCAATTATCGTGTGATATGGAATTTATTGTGATTTTCTTGAGAATGACTCTACGTGTTTTAAGCATGCAGTCAGTGTTTATGAAGCGTGGAAATCTTACTGCTGTTTTCTCCTTAACATTAATGGCGATAAAACTTTTCCACCAAGTTACACCTGAAACTCTTTCATGCGTAAAATATTATCTGAACGAAGTTTATACATTAGTTCACCCGAGCCCTTTCGGTGATTATCTGATGGCTTTAAGGGCTTTAAGGTTCCCCTTTCTAAGACACTTATTTAACTTCCAGACGCTGAATCTTGCCTTAATAGACGCCTCCACAGCTTCTCTTCAACCTTCGCACTGCTTCGAGAGCTATTGTTGGCTTCCGTGTTCGACTTGACCAAGCTCTTGGCCGGCGCCGCTGGGTCTAGTGGAGGCCTGTACTCTCCTCCCTCCCCCAGCGCCTCCATATAAGACACGAGAAGGATGAGGAGGTGGAGCGGTTATTCTTCCTCGCCCATCGTTTTCGGTGCCTAACGGCCTTATAGCTCCACGGGAATCCCCTGAAACCCACGCGCTCGCGCGCACGCTCTCACTTCCTCGAGTTGTATCCGATTGAATTCCATTCTCGAAAGAAAGAGAGCAAGAGGGCGGAATGCGAAGAATCTCCTTCCCCTGCCTCGCTCCTCTTTTCCCCGCCCGCAGTACCTTCAAAACCGCGCGGGGAATTCCCTCTTCGTCCATTTGGCACTCTCATTCCTTTAGTATCCTGTCTGCAAACCAGATGGAAATAACGAAATTTTCCCAATATCCAAGGGGTACTGCGGTTTCAACCGCGAAAATGATACACGATATAACAAAAATCAATCAATTATGATCTTGACCTTTATTGTGAGATTATTGGTCAAGATAAAGGTATTAGGAAAACGTGTGGTACCTTTTTTTTACCTACTCGAAATGAATCCAAAAATAGTTGAACAAAATACTATTTGGCTGCCGGATCCCATAAGTTTCTGTGATTAATATAATATATTTGAATATAAATCTTCAGAAATAAGGTTTATTCACTTACTAGGTAAATTTTACTTCAAGT
The DNA here is from genome assembly GCA_963169105.1 of Ceriagrion tenellum. Taxonomy (NCBI): domain Eukaryota; kingdom Metazoa; phylum Arthropoda; class Insecta; order Odonata; family Coenagrionidae; genus Ceriagrion; species Ceriagrion tenellum. The sequence continues at coordinate 40,680,626 of OY720636.1, read as the reverse complement.
ATAAACCAGACGTAATTAATATCAGAAATGGGGATCCAATTGGATACAAAAGGAAACAAGCTTACCTACGATACTGAAACTGGACGAGCTTTTAGGAACTGCCGTGCAATAAATTAGATCCCATTACCACTTTGCATCTTCAAATGCCAAGAAACATCATTTTTATTGGTTTTCCGCAAGATCAAGGAAAAGGCATTCCTGAGAATACTTTGTAAGGTATGAAATAGAAAAAATGGCTCATAGTTTGCAGACAATATTACTCGACACCAAGAGCGAACAATTGTTTTGCCTTGGCGGAGCATGCATCATGTATCAGGTTTACCTATGCTTAAACTAACAGATATTTGTCTCGTAGTGTGGATAAATATGATCATTTATTTGCACCTTATAATTGTTCATGAGTATCAGCACGGCATCATATCTCATGATTTGACCGGAGCGATTCAGAGTGCCATGTAAGGTTGAAAAGAAAAAGTAAAGAATTCCGAGATCAAGTGCCATGGCATGTAACCTTGCAGAAAATCGTATTTACAATTCGAAGCCAAAGTCCTTAAACCAGCCTAATCAATTTGTATATAAAAATCAGTAGACAGCACTATAATTAAAAGTTTATAAACAAAATTAACAGACAAGAATCAATCGGAAAGCACATGATTTCGTGCGTGTTCGTTGATTGGCCATACAAACCTTACGTCTCAACGATATTTTATCTTACTAATACATAAAAATCTAGTGGTGTCTGTCTGTTGCTCAATCACTCATAAGCTTGTGTAAAGAGTTATATGTAAGAGAGGGCTTGATAGCCCTAATATCGCTCAGAAATAAAGACGAAATTATTATTATTATTATTACAAGCCACTGAATCGATTGAAACAAAATTGGAAGGAAGATACTTGACATATCTGGTTCACGCATAAGCTATAGAACAAGGGCCTTGGGGCCATTGAAGGCCCTCAAGTCATCATCAAAATTGGCCCTGGAAGATAATTCTTGCCTGTATTAGAAACACGTAAAATATACCTACACTGAATGTACAACAATCATGGGGTCGCTGGGTCAAAATCACGCTGGTGATTCCGGTGAAATAAAATCAGTGCCTGGTGAAATAAAACCGTTAAAACTTGCCCCGCTGCATGTATTAAGCTGAAATACATAATATTAGGAAGAAGGTATGATCATGAAACAATACGTTCCAAAATTTAGGAGACAAGCACGTCATTGAAAAAAACTGAACTTTGAACGGCGAAGGAAGAACGCATAGCTCACTAAAATGCAGAAAGTGACATTTAAACGCTGACTGTGTGGGTCGGTTGGGGATTCCAATTTCTTCTCCAACACCGCTAAAGTGTACTTCTAAAATATAATAATAAATTATGATAAAAAACAAATCATATATCATCTTCGTCGCCTAAAAATTTGGATTTTAATGGAAAATGTTGACGAGAATTTGAGCCCAGGACCTCGCGGCATTTAACTCACCTTCCTGCCACTACTTCTACTCTACTTACTACTCCTTCCCCAAACCTCCACTCTCCAGACACGCTTCCCGACTCCCAACCCATTCATCCCCACCATTCCGTAATCAAACCCCACTGCGCAACTCCAACCCGCTCCCTATGCGACTTCAAGATGACGGCGTTCCGTGCCGGGGGCAAAGGACCCGTCCCTACTCACTTATAAGCGGGACAAGGGGTTGCGGGGGCTGCCAATCCCTCAGAGAAAAAACACACCCGTCCCTTTTCATTCCGCTCTCCCTCTGCGGCTCCTCCCTCCGCCTCCATTCATGCCACCTCGATGCGTGTGACACCCACCCGCGACTGAAGAGCACGTTCGCAGCCAATCGCGGCATCGCCCGCCCGCCCGCACCTAATCGCCACGCCGGCGAAAATTCCTCTCCACCCCCCCCCCCTCTCGTCCACGCCCACCGACGCAGGGTGCGGGAGCGGCCGGCGCACGTCAGAGACTCCCCCTTTGGCCCCCCGCCGCGTCTGCGCCATCGCCTCTCACGTGGACCCTGCAACCGACTCAGAGAGAACGAATTGGATGTGTACAGAAATTCAAATCGCTTCACAGTGAAAAGGTACATGCTATTTTATTATAAGGTACTTCACATAGAATCTGAAGCAATTATTTGGCATCCCAGTAGATAAAATGTAACATGGCTACATGAACTAGATGACAATACAATAATTGATTGGAAACTATGAAAGAAAATGTTGACCACACAACTAAATAGAATTCTTACAAATAGGATGCAATAGATTGAAAAAAAATCTGCCATGAGAAAAACCATTGTTCTAATAATTCATTGAATAAACTACGAGTCCTTCACAACACGAATAAAAGAAATACAGAAAACTACTACATTTTGAGGAACCAAAATTTGCTTTTGACAAGATGCACGAGTCGAGATCGCAATTGGCTCAGCGGATGTAACTTTAAAAAAATAGAGTAAAACCTCTGGGAAAATAAAAGCAGAAAATTAGTTAAGGTAGAGGTAGTACTTAGCGAAATAACAATCTAAGTCCCAAAATATCCGTGTGGTGTTTCTTTTTTTAGGGTCAAATATACCCCGCATATCCTGAACCGCATAAAGCTTAACGTGGAGATCTCTTCAATGGACCGATTATGCTGGTTATATCTGAAAGGAGAAGTAATAACATACATCGAATATCTTTAGTCTTGGCCTTGATTTCTTCGACCTTTCAAGCACTTGGAACTGAACGTTTTAATGAAAAAATGTCCAGTGACCTGATATCAAAGCACCACCGGTGTAGCTCAGACTGTAAGAGTTGCAGCTGTATACTGACGAACATTTCATCACCATAAAGCTAATTATTGTGGAGATGAGGCGAATGTACTGAATGGTGTACAGTGACGCTGCGGCGGGCTTGATTACCGGAGCGAGCGATATACAATCAAAAGTCGGACATATTGTTGATTCTGGTCGAGCACTTCTTCCGAAAGGGTATATTAATTGATAACTGTAGAATAGAAGAGTAATCAATGATGTTTTTTACTAGTATCTGGTAGTGCTAATTAAATTTTAGAAAACAATGTTATATTCGGTACTTGCGATTTTTGTTGCTCGACCCTTTTTTAATTTGTCCATTTCTTTTGTCAACTTTTTCCTGTCGATCTTAACCCTTATAGTGCCGTAGGAACACCCTTACTATAAGTAATACAATAATTTTTACGATGACTTTCCAAACATATTTTCCCCAATAACACCGAATGCACCCAACTTTTAAAGATTTAAAGGTTGATTAATATTTTTTCTGACGTATGCGCCCATACCGAGGATGCTGGAAGCAGCGATTCCGAGGTATTTGATTTGTTTTGTCTTTCTTAAGATGATTTCGTATTTTTGTACTGTTGTCAGTGATTATCATATCCAAAAGTTTACGAGCATAAATCAACTATTATTTCATTATAACCCACAATATGCAAACCAATTTGAAATGCTGCAATCATCTTTCGCGAGTAACATGTCTAGCATGCTATATTCCTACCTATATTTAATGTCCTGTCTTTGGTAGATTACAGCTTACACAGCTTCCCGATGTACAATTTATGTTGGGTTCTCATCCAGCCATACTTTGTCGGGGAACTTCCAATACCACCTCTATCATTTTAGTTCTCATTGCATCGAATGCCTCTCGAGTCCAAAGTCGGTTAAAAGGCTCTTATCCAGTACAGTACTCCCCGGTTAATACCTTGAGTAGCTATCGATTAGTAATACCTGACTATCGCGAGGTATCATGCCAAATCTGGCTGTCAAATGTTTTCTTTTTAAATCGAAAAACAATTTATCCACTTACTTCTTTATTTTTTCCAGATTTCAAAACGATGCCAATGATCAGACTCAATTGAGTTTTGTCTTATTTGAAATTTTTAGAGCACGTGCCACCATTTTGCGTTGGCCTCACAAGAAGAAATTGTTTTGCAAGTATCCTTCATTAAGTAAGGTGAAAGTTACCACAAAAAGTTATTTCAACAATTGGAAAATTTATTTCCGTTGTATCCACAAGTACAGAAACATTTAAGGAATTAATAAATATTGAATAATATTCATATTTCGTTTATTTATGCTTACCGATATATTAACGAACTAGAATGTTAAAATAACCAAATTATGCCCACGATAAAGTATGCGTCTCCTTTACAATAAGCGAGTGCAATGCTAACTTTTTTGCATATAAGTGTTCTATTAATGACTGATTTAAGCTCAAGATAATATAGGTGAACCTCGCTTTGGCTTTTCACCGCGTAAAACTATTCATTGGTGCCGACGTTTCGATGGTCACCTCGTCTATCGTCTCAGGTTTGAATGCAATGGCATCAAGTTGGCGGGTGAACATTCCCTCTCCTTAGCATCAGATGCCTCTTGATAGGCAAGACGACTTTTTCCCTGCTTTCATAAACAATTTTCAGAATTAGGCTTCAAATATCTACTTCTAGATGAAAACCAATGCCGAAAGACGCAAAAAACTTCGAAAAGAATCAATAGCGAAAAAAATCAAGAATCAATAATTGTATAAGTGTTACGAGGTTAATAGAAGAACTAGGACGGGAATTACTATAAGAACGCAGGTTAAATTATAGGTTAAACCTTTTAAGTAAATTCGAAACAGAGTTGTTCACAGATGACGTTAGATATATATTGAGAACCCCTGCGTATTATGCTAGGTTTGATCATTATACAAGATTAGAGAGATAGAATTCCGTACCGATAGATTTAAAATGTCATTTTTCCCTCGTACTATAAGAGAGAACAATAGGTAGCGTAGCAAAGGGATAGGTAGGTGAAATATAGTTAGAGTAGTCTGTAGTGCATGATGCATGTAATAACAACCAATAATCCCTTCCTTATTATGTAGATACTAACCATCTAGCTGCATGTGACCATATTATCTAGCATGTCTCCATTAAATATCCTAGTTGCATGTCAATAGTGCATGTTTGGTGATCTTCACTCCCTGTCACACACCCTCGTGGAGGCTCGCAGGGTATTACGTAGATGTAGATGAATAGCGAAAGTTTAAGTAAATGAGTGCAGGGGAAAAATTTCGTTCTCCATACAATTCCAGTAGAAAATGTATATTAAACATTTTATTCTGCATTCGGAATAGTAACCGGGTGATAGTAAAATGAGCTCCATCCTCATCTTACAACTCAGATTAATCCAATACTCGGATATAATCTATCCAGAGCTGTAAAAGAATCTAGGCACAATATCTCAACTTCTAAATGTACTTTCAAGTATGACTTCAAATACAATTTCCATGCAAGGAACTCACGTTGAGGCTCCTGGGAGAGTAATAATTGGAATCACTTTTAAAGCGGTAACTTGGCCTTAAATGTCTGAACGCATTTCCTACGTTTTGCTAATTTCCCCTCTGCTTCCTCATCTCCGGTGAAATATCTTTTCGGTGGGTAAATTGAAGTTAACAAGCACTCCCATAGAATTTAAAAATCACTTCAAATTATCGAGTCAAATGTAATATGCAAAATTTATATACTCAGTCAACAGCAAGTTGCGAAAATACGACGTTTTCTCGCATTTAACAGTAACCAGGCATTGTAAAGCCTGAGCTAAGAGAAGCAATCACTGTATAATATACTTTTATAATGATCCCCTGTTGAATTACCATATATATTTTGGTACTAATCAGGGTTAATAATTTTAAATTAGCGCTAATGATTTTTTCATACACCTAAACATTCCTAATACTTCAAAATGTTTGATACTTCACGAATTCATTGCAAAAAGCTCTTGGTCATGCACTTCAACAACTCGCAAAGCCAACAAGCTAAGAACTTTCATTGTATATTTAACTTCAATTTAAAAATTCTGCTAAGATGGAGCTGCAAAATTTCGATATTTAAAAAAATACAATTACGTACCCACTTACACTGTATTATCGACCTCTTAGTGAGTGACGTCACGACTCGGTCCAGAGGCAAATCAAGGTCTGTTGAGGCCTAGAGCGAAGAGGAAAATATTGGGCCCCTTGAAATAAAACGCGACAGGGAAAGTAAAAATACATGTTAATCATACTTTTGCTGGAGAACCGTTGTAAGGACAAAGTAGCAAATACAATTTTCACATAGTAAAATCTCTATAGCTCCAGTGAGCGTAAGCGCAGCATGTTCCTAGCATAGTTGCTAGTATGTGTATATTATGCAGCGTAGTCATGAAATATGAAAATGAGCGAATTTAAATATGCTGACAGGTTTTACCACCGATTTTAAACGTGATTAGTAAACATTGCATTTAAGGACGCGAGCTTTGTGTCATTAGGATAAAGATTAAGTTAAAGGGTTTTGCGGGCCCCTTGAGAATCTGAGGCCCAGGGCGCGCGCCCGTTGCGCGCACCTTTAAATCCGCCTCACGCTCGGTCCCAAAAACACTATTTTGGGGGCCATATCAAAGAAATTTACCCAAAGCATCTTTACCTCTAAGAACAGGAAAATTAAATCATGTAAAGACTGTTAATTTTTACCGAATAAGACATAAGTTATAACCAACTATTATATCAAAGGGAACACTCACCACCAGCGAAGCCTATTGAAGAGGTCTGAGCGCATCCGAAGAGTAGCTACGCTGTTTTCTGTAGGAAACATGCGCTTCTTACAAATTTTTCTTTGGTATTTTTCACAGATCGTGGAATTACTTTAAAGGTCTGGAAGCATTAGTCGACGGCAGTATCCAGTTGCTCGATCCGCCTAAAATATTAGAACTGTTCATGACAAGTTATTTAAAAATATGATATTCTGAATTTTCTGGAATAGAGAGCGAGATTATTTCGGCAGAACTTAACCTCTATTCAAATATCATAAAGTGTGGAGTATGGTGGACATAAAATCCTATCAATAAAATCAAATATTATTCATATGATTACTTACAGATCATACAACACAACTGGAAATGTCACCATAAATGATGGATTAATCGAAATAACACGAGATTTTTGGAACATTACTGAGGGCTGAAGCGATTTGAATGCTAAAGAATGAAACTAAGACAGCGTTATCACATGCGAGAACAATTTTATGAGGCAGAAATCAAAAAAATAATGAATTGATGAAATACAGATATTAGAGAGAGTTAGCTCTCCAACAAAGTAGTTCCTACAGTAAAAATCTTGAATATTGGATGATGCTGGCATAGAGGCCGCTGTGAAAGTTCAAAAGCCTGAGTTTTCATTGTTTATATCTGATTCTTAAATCGAATATTGAGAAATATTATAACAACGCTTTGAAGTTTGAGATTACTACAGAATTTTTAAAGGGGTAAACAAATAGATCATAGTTATGACCTTTAAAATCATCATAAATATTATGCTTAAAAACATGACGGGTGATCAGCCCCGGCTTCTCTCAGTTGGGAACTAATACTTATGAGGACTAGTATAAGTTTTCAAAGAGAACTTATTAGAAGAAATTCAAAACCCGAAATGGAATATATTTATCAGTTATGGGGTTCGGCGCGTCTACAGTTGGCATTGGCCAGCCCTCGGAGTACGAAAACGAAGCTCGATCTTGGAAAGCAAAAACGTAGAAGGAGGTAAGAGACGCTGAGGAAACATAACCTTTGTCCGTGCATGTGAAGGGAGTTTGAGGAAACAGGGAGGTGGGGGAAGGATGTCTGACAGCGTGAGGGAGAGGAAATCACCCCAGTAATTAGGCTCTTCCCTTCCCGGCAAAATTGCTTCACCCGGCCCATTTCAGGAATTCCGATTCTTAACTTAGTGGCTTAGTCAGCGACTTTTTTTAATTTTCCACCAAGGATTAAGTGACGTCACTTCGCGAAAAAACTGAGCGAGGAGAGCTTTATTCTCGGTAGGTGTTAGCTGGAAGGATAAAATTTCGTTTAAATCCGTCTCGAGGAAATTATTACCACAAAAAGCAACGTGCTATTTTGAGCGAGAGAACCACATGTGCTGGAATAAAATTTTGGCCTGGCCTCATTTTTTACGCAAAATGTCTTTACAAAGAAGCAGATTCCTTGCGTCACCTCTTCAGTACCGCGTAAAAGCAAAATGTCATTTTAACATGTAGATCGATGCACATGACCATCAAACGAGTAGAACTGTGCGCAATAAAATTTTACAAAATCTAACACGAGATGATTTACTAGTGATCCGGGTTATCACACAATTTGATGTACGATATTTTTTGGTAGTTTGAATGAATAGAAAACTTCAGTTTTCAGAATTTTTAGTACGAGTCACCGCTTTTGCCAGAAATAATTTGATAAACTATGATACGAATGATACTCTTCCTTCCAACCTCTAATAACTTGTTAATCAACTATTGACTTAGTGTTGAAAAACTTCTTTCCAGATTTGGGTAGATTCCCAATTTCATCTCGGAAATGTTAACCTTGCGGCTCTAAATACTGTGGACACACCAATCCACCAGAGGCGTCAAGAACTCCCACATTTACACCTCTCATTATGACAACCTCCTTAGCCCCATCGCACAGCCTGCCGAAGCATTATTAAGCGGATTCTTCCCTATTTGTTGTCGCATTTCACCGCCGGTCATCGGTCATCAGGAAAATGAGAAATGAAGCTGCAAAGACGGACGGAAAGACGAGAGGGGAAATAGCTTTGAAAGTGTTCTGCGGATGGAGTTGTGTTTCCCTGGTAAGAGATGGCAGAACTGGCCGGCTGCCTTCAGTAGTGTGCTACCTCTCTTACTTATTGCTCCTCCCTTACCACGCAGCCTCCTTCATGGCCGATGTTTGCCCTCCTGATGACGTAGTTCACGGCTCCTCACTTCGCTCCTCTCTCTCTCACTCCTTTCCACAAAGGCAACCTTGATCTCAAGTTCATCCGAACGGCAGAATACGCGCACTCTCCCGTGGCTTCAATAAACCCTCCACTTGGTCGCCAGGGAGGAATGCTAACTAAAACCGATACCTTGATTTATCACTTTAAGTACAGCGAGGGAACGAAATGTTCTCTCGAGACTCCATACCTAATTGGAAAAAAAGCCTCCCGCGTCGCTGACGGAGCCAGTCGCTCCTTCGAAATGAATTAATTACTTGCGGCTACCGCATTCGAGCGCTAAGCTTGTAATTGCGGGCATTAAATGAAAAGCATTGATCAAAATAAATCAACGAGTTTTTTTACACATATTTTATTCGCTGTCAACTGTTGTGATACAGTTAAACACCGTTTCACGCAAATATTTTTTCGATCAAAACACACAGTTCTAAAATTTAATAGCATAAGCAGGGTTGTTTACCATAATGGAAAAGAAGAAAAGGTTTCTACCTCTTGGCATACAACGAGAAAATTAATTTTACTTTGCTCGTTAACTAATTTGAATATCTTACAGCCAGAGTCCCTCTTACCTGAAGTCGGTGGGACATGAAGAAAAACACGAAAAGAGCATTAAATGTCAAAGGTGAGGCAGATCAAACTCCCTCTTTATATCTGAGACTCGCGGTTTTCGAGAGCCAAATACAATCTTAGTTGAACTAGAGAGATTCTAGGGCATAATTTAATTTTAAAGTTATAATTATATAATTTTTACTATTATTTCATGTTGTATATCTACATTTCAGGCTGTGAAAAATAGTCAGTAAACAGAAAATGTCGGTAAAAATACCACGATACAAAAAATGGAGAGTAGGTGCCTGGCTGAGATGCGTGACGCATTGAAATGTATTACGCTTCAAATTAGTTTTATATGGCGAGAAAGTACCTGATGTATGAGCTCAAAACTGAAGCTTCTACGGCCGTCGAGCGGGCTACCAACTCGACATCTGCCTTGAGGTTCTTGAAGGTACGAAGATCGGAGATTTCCGGTTTCACGCAAATGCTGACGCTCACCGTGACGCAAATAGCAGCGCATCGGAGACGGCGTGAAAATTTCAAAGCATTTATGATCCCCAAACGTTCGGGGTAAAAATAATATTTTCAACCTGCTCTTCCAACAATATATCATAGAGTTAGCATATAAATTTATGCTCACAAGCATATAATTGCTATGCTTCCTCTATGAATCTATCTCTCTCTCTATCCTCTATGAATTTTATGCTTGTGATATGTCTTGCCCTGATTCCATGGAGGTTTTATTATGTTAACTTCTTCACAGCAGTGACTCGCCCAGACTTTACTTAGGAGATCCTACACGAAAGCGATTCCCATCCCAATTCTTCTCATAGTCACGAAGAATATATTTTGAAGCGTAAGATCCCTCTTCAAAACCGAGTAGCGGTCCACTAATCACGATGTATGATTGATATTGGTAAGCAAAATTAGAATCCCAAATAGTCGACTCGCATTACAGATGCGTTCCATTTACGAATTCCAGCGGAAACTAGCACGCTGAGATAATGTGGGTTAAACATTATTTTAACATTCAACCACCTTTGAAAAAATTACCATTGACATCAAATTTCCGTAGACCATATTTATCATCACATAGATTTAATGTTTCTGAATAGCCTACGCATGCCAAGTTCAGGTAATCCAAAAAGCAAAGTCTCTTTTGCAAAGGTATTCAAATAGAAGGAATCATAAATTAAGCAAGATAAAATAGCCGGCATGGTTGAAGTAATCTAAAAGTATACCCGTCCTCCTAATTTGATTAGAATGAATGTAGTATTTTACTATGAGTTACTTTATTAAATAATATTGTATCTATCCCAAGATCTCGAAAATTTGCATACAAAATATTTTCATACATTTTCTGGAAAATTGAAGTCATTGTCTAATTTCGAAAGGAAACCCACAGGTAATATATTCACGTGTCGTCAAAAGTTAATGGAGGAATAAGGTGAAAAATAAGGTGAGGATTCTATCTTAAGTTTTTAAACGATAAAGGAATGACAGAAATGGATAAGAATAAGGTGAAGAGAAGGATATGGAGATAAAAGAAGAGGAACGTAACCAAGGTGAACCTTGTAGATTTTGCCCATCAAATATGAAGGCAGGATAATACCTATAAATAATGGCCGTATTTCCGGTAATTTCTGTTGAAATTTTCTCCTACTTCTGAGTCGTTACGAGAGATGGATGTAATTTATATATTAAATTTTCACGAGAAAAATTAAACAAATCAATATTTAGATATTAATGGCCCTTTTAAGCGATCGCCGTTATGACGTGACATTATAGAGAAGTATCATCGAAGGTGACATCATCATCCGATCAGTATAGGGCTGCTCCTAAACATATAAGCATAGTACAAGCGCAGAAGTATGGCATATTTCACGGAGCGGTTTGAACTATAGCCACTAAAACTTAGTGACATGCTCAAAGTGGCAGACTTGGCGAGTCATTTTCATCTCAGGCCATTCCGACTTAATTTTTCACCCGTCCATTTTCACTCTCACTCGCGTCTCCGCAGCTGATAAACGACGCTAAAGCCGCGGGGAGAGAGGACACTGACCCTTTCTCATAAGGTCAACTTTCTCAAAAGAGCCTTATCCTCCATCATCAAACTCTAAATTAACGGGACGCTGAAATTGCTTAAAAAATTATGACATGAAAGCGAAGCCGAAGTGTCGCGGTGCATAAGAATGATGAAATTGAAATTATAACCGAACGGACAATTTTCCCACGGTTGCCGAAATAATATGATCTTTAAAAGAAACTAAGGCATAAAAACAGAAGACTTGGGAAAACTCATCGAGTAAATTTGATAACCTAAACAAGTAATGAGAAGAATCGCATTGGTGTAGTGGCTTGAGTTCAGGTTTCCTATTTCGGGGACCCGAGCCAAATCCAGGTAGTGGCAAAGATTATTTAGTGGGATCTTTATCTCTGCTAGGGTTTCATGAGAAAGTCACTTCAATGACAGCATTCAGGTTCATCACATCGGAAGTAAAATACCTCTAGTGCCTTTCGTTAAGAGCAGGCCAATGCCGACGCCATATTTCTCTCCATACTTCCTCCATTCCCCGTCTGCCATCAGGTATGCCTCATTTCCTGCTTAAAGTTCTACCTTTCCCAAATGGCACAAATGACTTCAGTTGATGGTCACCAACCCCAAAAAAAACCACCAACCAAAGAATCGGCTGGGTAGTATTACTATTTGGGACATCACGTTAACGGAATGGCAAAGGGTAAATATTTATTAAAGGAGAGCTATAATGCTGTATCTCTAGATATAGCGACTGTGTTTCAAAACACTCTGGTCGAACGAGGGGAAATTCTTTCTCACTTCCTGTCGTACTGACGATTCCTCAAGAGGATACAGAAAGCGCGAAGTTCCAATTTGGACAGGAGTAAGATTCTTCGCTTTTATTGAGAGATTATTCTAGACAAAAACCACAGCTATTGACAAAGCGTCGTATCTATATCTCAACTGGTCGCGTATTTCAATTCATAATGCACTCGTTAAGGCCTGATGCAGTCATCCACAGGTTTTTACTTAAAGGAAAGGGGTGCTAAGTTGGTGAGTAATGTCAAAGAGTCATGTACATTGCACAAATTTCTCATAAAGATGGTCGCACGTTTCATTCCTCATAAGGTTGATTTAAATGCGATCCTCTTCCATATATACCACTACCACACACCCATGAGATGGCTTGCCGTGTAATATGTAGATTCAGACTTATTTTTTGACCGCACAAAATCCTTATTTCATTTACACGGAAATATAGATTCAAAAAAGTGAAAGCGTTCGACACTTGCGGAAATTTGCCCCGAGAGAATACATCTACGTGATACCCTGCGAGCCACCACGAGGGTGTAAGGCAGGGGGTGAAGATCACCAAACATGCACTATTGACATGCAACTACTAAAGCTAAGCACTACTAAAAGCACTGGAATGGAATTCTCTGGGAAGGAGAAGAAAAGTAGATACACTTCGTAATGCTCTGTTTAATTAAGGAAGAAAAATCATGGTGGGAACTGAGAAATAAAATGGAAAACCCAAGCTATGTAGGGAGGAATGATCACCAATACTAGCTGAATAGCCGGTAGCGAAGGATCATTGTTTAAAAGTTTTCATTCGCCAACAGTGCTTTTGTGAATTGGAACAGTCTTCCTCCGGATTTGTTTGAGCACTTTCCTGGCAAATTTCTTTTTTTTAAGAAATGGTTCGGAAAGTTCATTTTGGATTGATTTTTAAATGCTGTTTTTCTATTTATTTCTTTTATTCAGTATTGTTGTTGAATATGTTAGTGATTGGTCAGTTAAACGTCTACTATATATTTTAGTTACAAATATTACCGGAAGGCAAATATCCAACATGTACCAATCTTGAGTAATGATAATAACTAAATCCTGCGAAAGACAAAATTATGTGAGATATCTCAAGAGGGGAGAAGTATTATTATGTTATGATAAGGTAATAAGCACTAGTGCATTGTCTAATCTTGTCAATGACACTATCTCGTATCCATAGTTTGAATTAATATTGACATTCCGGGTGATTTTGTAAGAAAAATGATTGCATATACCGTTGAAATTGTATTCTCATCACATGAGCGGTATAGTTCCTGCAGTTTGATAAACATCTCTAGCTCCAGCAAGAACAATTCGATAGTTAGATATCAGAGTTAGATCGCGGGCAGCGAAGAGGAGATAGGTTTGTGAAACGATGTTACGATAAGTTGGCTAGTGTGTCTGGACTGTTAGAAGAATAAGGATAGGAATCGCTATCACAGCGTAGATCAAATTACAGGCTTAACCTCCTAAATAAATTTCAGGAAAATCATTTCTCTGACGACGTAAAAAACATACTATTAGCCCCCTCGTACTATGGCAGATTAGATCGCGCCAATAAATTTAGAGAGCTAGATTGTAGAATCGATAGGTATAAAATGCCATTTTTTCCGCGTACCATTCGGGAGCATAACAGCTGTGTATGTCGTCATGAATAGTTCTAATTGTTACAATAGGCAGACAGTAAATATTTCTCATTATGTAAATATTGATGTTCTTATTTATGCATGATATTTAGAATATGTAGTAGTAGTCTATGTATCCCTTGCATGTTGGAACGATTGACGATAGAATGTTTCTTAGTTATTAGATTTTAATTGGCCCTTTGCATGGGTGGTACGCGGGTTTCAATGTAATTTCGGTGTTCTACCGTATCATTCACGCATGCCTGGTGCGAAAGCACCCCCTGCCACACACCCTTTGGGTGGCTTGCAGGGTATGACGTAGATGTAGATGTACCGTCATCAACCTAAAGATACAGCCATGGCCAAGCATAGTATGATCAAACTAAATCTATTATTTTCCACTACCCTAAATTTCACAAAGCATTTTGGATTATTTTTCCCGTCTCACAATCATCCAACTTCAACGGTTTCTTTTTGGTAGAAACACTTACACCTGATGATATCTGCTGCACAGCTTGAGAATCGATGACCTTGTCCCTCACCACCGAAAAGGAAAACACTATTCACTATTGACGTGTCGTCGAATTGCAACGGAAGCTAACAACATCGAGCGATGAGTTTTTGAAGCGTGAGCTACTCAAAAAAAATATACACGAGCCAGATGTCATCGAACCTTCGTTGCTAACACAAACATACGTTCACCAGAAGCTCGGAGCTTGCTCCGAGATGTATTATTGTCCTGTCCAGAGGATAGAATTCTGACTCTGCCCCCCCTCCCAACCCACATTGCCCCCAAACAACTGGCCGGTAGGCGCAACAGGTTTTGCCCCCAGTCCACTCGGTGGGACACGTGCCTCCCTACTCCCGTTCCTATTATTATTCCGCACTCTCCCACCTAATCTGATGCTCGCCTTTTAAACAGCCCTCCCTCCACTCAGCACCTCAGACACCTGAGGTCTCGCGTTCGACCAGGTGAGCTCGGGAGAGAGAGAGAATGGCGACCTCTACGCTGGTGACACACACCACGCCAGCCACATCGCCTTCTTCCAAGCCCACCTTTTGTGCAGGCACTCTACCGAGCACGCAAGTGAAATGCATTTCCGCCATAAAATTCACCCCATAAGGCTTGTAGCTGATCATATCCTGGCACGTGCTTAGGTTTGTTATCACGAGGTATTCGGTCGTCTATATCGGATTCTCCGTGATTCTCGGAGTTGGACAAAATGTGTCTGAATTTCCCGTCTCACGGATAAGTGTTAAAAAAATTAAACGCACATTATGGAATAATCTTCTCATTTTAATCGTTAGCTCTGGTTTTATAATTATTTTCACGCAAATATTGCAACTTATATCTCTCTGGGGAACTATTGAATTGTTCTTGCTGGAGCTAGAGATGTTTATCAAACTGCAGGAACTATACCGCTCATGTGATGAGAATACAATTTCAACGGTATATGCAATCATTTTTCTTACAAAATCACCCGGAATGTCAATATTAATTCAAACTATGGATACGAGATAGTGTCATTGACAAGATTAGACAATGCACTAGTGCTTATTACCTTATCATAACATAATAATACTTCTCCCCTCTTGAGATATCTCACATAATTTTGTCTTTCGCAGGATTTAGTTATTATCATTACTCAAGATTGGTACATGTTGGATATTTGCCTTCCGGTAATATTTGTAACTAAAATATATAGTAGACGTTTAACTGACCAATCACTAACATATTCAACAACAATACTGAATAAAAGAAATAAATAGAAAAACAGCATTTAAAAATCAATCCAAAATGAACTTTCCGAACCATTTCTTAAAAAAAAGAAATTTGCCAGGAAAGTGCTCAAACAAATCCGGAGGAAGACTGTTCCAATTCACAAAAGCACTGTTGGCGAATGAAAACTTTTAAACAATGATCCTTCGCTACCGGCTATTCAGCTAGTATTGGTGATCATTCCTCCCTACATAGCTTGGGTTTTCCATTTTATTTCTCAGTTCCCACCATGATTTTTCTTCCTTAATTAAACAGAGCATTACGAAGTGTATCTACTTTTCTTCTCCTTCCCAGAGAATTCCATTCCAGTGCTTTTAGTAGTTTAGTAAGAAAAGCATTTTAAGTTTACCCATATTCGTTACATGGGATAACTAATTGTAAGTATATGTATATTCATCAAATAAATCTGCACGGCTAGCCTCTCACGGTGATCGAGCCGAAATTTGGTGTGACTGATAAGAATACACCTCACCTCTAACTAAATCGTTTGGTGACGAGTGAGTGGAATACATTCAAACATTCAGGGCGGGGACAGAAGGTCCTTTAAAAGGGATAACTAGGGTTTTCCCTCATTCAATACGCATAGCAAGGATTTTAGACTGAGTCATTCAGCAGGTTTTCCCTCCAGCTTGCACTCGAGAACCATCGGGCCGTGGTCTAAAGCTCTTATGGTACCAGACCGAACTGGTTGACCACTATCTCTCTTTAGAGGTTACGGAGGTTCCCCATTCCCTCTCCGGAGGGAGCATTGCTTTTATATGAGGAATACTGTCACGCCTTAAATTTTCTTTCAGCTAGAGGGCGAGTTTATTGATCAATATATGGAATATAAACACATTTCTCTTCCTTTAACACCAGTCTATCGTATGGAATTCATCTTATAACGCATAATTCAATAATTTTCAGTCTTACGAATAGAAATTTCCTCGGGACTATGGTGTGGCTTTTGCCCGCAGATGAAGAGTCAAATTAGAAATATCAATCAATAAAATCACTTATTCTCTTTGATTTTAGAGAAGTGTCAAATATTTAGTTCTTTGAGAAAATAAGAGTTTCCCAGTAGATATCTCATTCAACCTCCTATTAATTTGTGAAATGGCTACTCACTTCCGGCTTTGAAAGCCGATATTTTGAAAAAAAATAGGAGAGAACCGTGGATAATTTGAGGAAACTGAGATGTTTTGTTTTATATCAGATTTGCGCTCGGAAAAACCTGGTATTATAAAATACATTTAATGACGGCAAACGTATTTTTAGGATTTTCTTGTACACCTGCTCCATACACTTCTTTCATGCTCGAAGCTACCTTTGTAACAGCAACCTAGTAAATTTGTGAAATTTTTCCACATCAGCAACTTCAAGCAGATTCGGATCTAGTGTTACGGTATCAACATGTGCTTTTTGTGGAAACTCAACGCCCACACTATCTATCAAATATCAGCGTTCATTACGAACAGTATTCTATATTACCCATTTATTATTATGAGTCATGCTGATACTGTAGAGTTTCTGGAGATACCCATATCTTGGTCGCTCTTGTGTGAAAGAACACATAATTTTCAAGAAAAAAAAACAAGAAAATATATCATAAATTATTCTTGAAAAACTTTCAGTGGAAAAATGACCGTGCAAGGGAGAGGATTAGAAAGAGACGGATAAACCCTCTGCGCATTCCACTTTCAGCAACGTGCTGCTAGAGGATCAATAAGAATAGTGTGAAGTTGCCTCCATCACTCAAGACCGGTTAACATATCTCCGCATCCAACAAGACATAACAGTCATTTCTTTATTTTTCACCCGAGGAACATCACTCTTAACAGACCTATAATCTCTTCGATAATAATTGCAAAGCACGATGCCCACAAATGATATTTTTTCCGGAGGCTTACATCTCGTGACGTAAATTAATTATCGAGTTTACACCAAATGACAAACGACAAAATCTTTTGTGCAGAATGTTAACTACATCTACATCTACGAAATACCGTGCAAGCTACCACTAGGGTGTGTGGCATGGGACGATTCCACTCCAGGCATGCAGCACTCATCCAAGTTTAAATCAGAACCGCGCGAGTTCCCCCGAATGCTAGGCGCAGGCCAAAAGCAGTTAGGACAACGGTACGCAGTCAGACCAGAAACCTGGAGAATGATACGTAAAACAACATGCCACCATGCAGTACACTACCCAAGATATAACTACTAGTTAGTATTATTAATGCGATAAAATAAATAGCGCTGCAAAGTAAAACATGCAAGAGTGTATCATGCCGGAGATTGCATGCGAAGTTAGAAGCTAATAATCATGGCCAAATGGGTCAATCCTTCGATGCAAATGATGCGCCCAAATTACAAAGCAAGTTACAACGACGCCCAAAAATTATAATTTGTATGAAGACTTACATCTCAAGACGTAGATTAATTCTCGTGTTTACACCAAATGACTAACGACAAAATCTTTCATACAGAATGTTATCTTACGCTCCAAGGGCATTTTGATTGAATTATATTGGTGTTCCGAGAAGGGAGAAGAAAGGATTTTAGGCGGCAAACAGACATCTAATCCGTCTTTATCCCTCTACTATATTCCGTGTCATTGGCGGAGGCGTGAGGGACATGAGAGTGACGTTTCCAGATGCGCCGTGAAAATGGAGTATTATTTCCCAAGAGGGGGAGTCGAGGAGTGAGATGAAGGGAGGGAGGAGGAAAGGGGGGAAAGCGTGTGGATCACAAACGGCGGAGGAATTGCTCGAATCATTGTTAATTGAAATAAAGTGACCTTTCCGGGAGTTCGCGCACGCTCAGACTCCCGCGACTCTTACGTAGTCGGAAAAGTTAAAAACGGTGGAAAAGATAGGAGAGAGAGAGGGAGGGAGAAAAAACTGAAGGATTGACGCACCCCTTACCGGAATAGCGCCTTGAATGAAAGGGAATTCTCTCTCTCTGTTTCACCCCTGGCCACGATTCAGCAGGGCAAAATTAACCTGAGTAGTGACGACTTTTTCAAGAAGAACACTGTATTCTTTTAGGATGCAAGCCAACTTCTAAGATCGGAGAAATCTCTCGCATTTTCTTCCACTTTTTAGTCGACAAATCTTACCACTAAACTACACACCGTCTCTGGCTTTGAATCTCATTGAATTTTAAGATTTTATTCATCTGAGCAATCAACAGTCGTGACTACTAATAGGTAAACTTTCATGCATGCATATCAACTATGTCTACTAAAAATATAACACTAAATTAAATTATGTTGATCACAAGCAGATAAATGTATAATACGTGATTGTATGAGCAGAAGGACGATAAGCTTAAATATTCACATCTATGATGTATTAATCCGGACAAGTTCCACATCCAAGTTCTCTTATAACCATGGCTGCATTTCGAGGAGAATATTCCTTATTATACTCATAAGACGTACAAAAAGTCTATAAAAATACCTATCGAAAGTATCATCAAAGACAGTAACTCAGCAGATTGCAGGTCTTCAATGACCAGTAGCCTGACTTCAAGGTTACCCACTCAAATAAATATAAACTGTTACGTGTCTCATGACTCAGATGGATAGCATGATTCAGATAAAGAGGCCAAATGAGGGTGAAAATGCCCATAAGTCATAGAAACGATTAAAAATTGATCATTATTTGCCTAATTAAAAGGACACTTTTTATTTATACCTAAATCATGCTAAGAGTATGTCTGATTAAAATTTTCCTCGGGCCGATTAACTTTAGTATGAATATTTCCACCAAGTCTGTATTTGCCGCAAAAATTAACCGAAAAATTGTCAAACTTCGAGAATAGACCATCAAAAATAAGACAAACAAAAAGAGTGAAGGTGAGTAAATTACGTCCCCACGATTTTTATGGCTTATCAGCTCCTACATAGGACGAAATTTTGACATGTATCATAAGTCATACGTCCGGTGAAGAAATTTGTAAATAAACAGAAATCTAAAAACATGTCAATCAATACAACAAGCAGGATAGCATTAGAAGGACGGTAATCTAGAATGAGTGCGCAGGTAAAAATTCTGATTGGGTTGGTTTCAATGCCACGTCACAGAATTAGACTTATTTAATTAGAATTAATTCACGTGTGAGTTTTAAATACATTTAAGCGGGAGCGTTTGGATGGTATCACTGTCTTTTCCCAAGTAGAATTCACTTTTTAGTCTTTAGAAGAAGACAGTGATTAATAGAAATAATAATGAAATAATTGACAAAAATAATAATGTTCATATGGTTATGGCGTCCACCGGGACCGACAAGCTATCGTTTAAAAATTACACTAACTTACGCATAAACTGTTTCAGCACGCTTCGGGACATAAAGTATCGATGACATAAAGTATCGATAACATCGATGACTATCGATGACTCATAGACGGTATCATGTCAAACACGGTTAGCGTTACATCGGGTGTTCCTCAGGGAAGTGTAACTGGTCCACTTTTATTTCTCTTGTACATAAATGATATTAGCAACGTCGTTAAAAGTAAGCTTAGACTCTTTGCAGACGACGCGGTTGTGTATAGGGATATTAACAATTCCGAAGATAGCGACTCGTTAACAATCGCCCTACTTGCTATTCATGCTTGGTGCGAAAAGTGGCAGATGGAACTGAACATAAAAAAGTGCGTAGCAGTCAGCTTTTGGAAAAAGAAAAATAGGCCAGGTAGGGCTTACAGAATTAAAAATACGGAAATTATTCACGCCGAGTCTGTTAAGTACTTAGGGGTCACAATTACTCACGACCTATCTTGGGGAAAACATATTAGGGAAATATGTGGTCAAGCATATAGGAAGCTAGGCTTTATCAAGAGAGTACTCGGAAAATGTGATGAGAAAGTGAAAGAACGTTGTTATTTTTCAATCGTTAGGCCTCATCTGGAATATGCTGTTAGTGTATGGGATCCATACGAAACGGGGTTGATATCAGAGCTAGATCGCGTACAGCGAAGAGGAGCTAGGTTTGTGAAACGATGCTACGATAAGTTGGCTAGTGTGTCTGGACTGTTAGAAGAATTAGGATGGGAATCGCTATCACAGCGTAGATTAAATTATAGGCTTAAGCTCCCAAATAAATTTCAGGAAAATCATTTTACTGACGACGTAAAAAACATACTATTAACCCCTTCGTACTACGGTAGATTAGATCGCGCCAATAAAATTAGAGAGCTAGATTGTAGAACCGATAGGTATAAAATGTCATTTTTTCCGCGTACCATTCGGGACCATAACAGCTGTGATCGTCGTCATGAATAGTTCGAATTGTGACAATAGGCAGACATTAAATCTTTCTCATTAGATTCTCTACGTTCTTATTTATGCATGATGTCAATATTGATGTTCTTATTTATGCATGATATTTTGAATATGTAGTAGTAGTCTTTGTATCCCTTGCATGTTGGAACGATTGACGATAGAATGTTTCTTGGTAATTAGATTTTTATTTGGCGCTTTGCATGTGTGGTACGCGGGTTTTAATGTAATGTCGGTGTTCTACCATATCATTCATGAATGCCTGGTGCGAAAGCACCCCCTGCCACACACCCTTTGGGTGGCTTGCAGGGTATGACGTAGATGTAGATGAAATGATATTCACATATACTCAAGGACTATGCCCAAAAGTGAGTATTATGGCCCACATATCAATTTCGTAGCACACAATTTTTTTGGTGAGACATACTACTTAAGGCGACGTTATATTGAGAGCCTGGTACAAAATAAAAACGCCGCTCTTTGCCTCAAGACCCCGCAATTCAAATTTATGAACATATCCATCCCAACTCCGATCACGTTTGATCCGAAAACAGAAACCGTCATTTCGGATCTCCAGGGGGTAAAATCCTCAGAAAACAAATGGTGATTTTTTTCCTTGGCCGCATTAAGACGGTACATGGCCAGAATCGAGATGAAAATACTGCGACGTGTGAAGCTGGTACCACTACGAGAATTTAAATGGAAGTTTACTCAGCCTCTTAAAAATAAATCGAACCAATACCATCCTGATGTTCCACAAAAATAAAATACCGTCTGAAAACTTTGAGAGAGGGTGTTCTGGTGAACCGTGAAATTTAGTTGTCCTTACCCAAGGGTTTTCCTTCAAGGTTCATGTTTTCCTGTCTCGGAAACCAAAAAAACGCTTCGACGCGACCTGTGCCAAATTAAAAACGGACAGGCGCCCACCGAAAAACAAACGGGAGACTCAAGAAAAGCGACTCCCTTGGAAAGCAAAGGAAGAAATCGGTTCCCACGAACCGGGAAGGACAACAGTAACAAAAAACAAAGGCGGTCACATAGTTACGTCACCCCCTGCACTCCCTCCCCAACTAAGAAGGTGGTGTGGGGGTGGGCCGCCGAAGAATGGGAAGGATGGAAGATGGGGGAGCGAAACGATGGGATTTGGTAGAGGGGGGTTGTTCTGAGCCGGCGGGAGAGAGGGCAGAAAGGAGTCTGAGGAATGAGTGAATAACTCAAGAATCGTAAAAAGAGAGGAGATAGAGAGAGGAAGCCTTTGCGCGCACGCGGGGTAGCGGCGGTAGAGGGGGGTGGGGCGGAGTGAAGAGCAGAATCCGAAATGAAAGACGAAAAATTCTCGTCGTGACGATCTCATACATACGACTGGAATACAAAGAGAGAGAGAGAGAGAGAGGGTAGAGCGGAGAGCGCAGCTGGTCCATGAGAGTGGAGACTCTAATGGGGGCAATTCCTCGATGTCCCCCCGTCGCCCCTCCCCGCTACGTCCCTCCCCACCCCCATCATCCCGCCCACAGCCACCCACAGGCAGCAAGGGGAGGGCTCAGTGAGTGGAGGGAGGGATGAGGAGGGGAAGAGAGTGACTTGAGGGAGTAAAGGCTGGAAGAAAGATGCGGCAGTTTTTTTAACCCATCCATCCGTCGGAAAACAAGACCTTGGCAGAATTTTTCTTACAGAGCAGGAAAACAATGCGCCGTCGAGAAGTCGATGGGTAGGTAGGTCCGGCCTCCTTCTCAATGGGATATGTACAAGGAATCAATGGAATCGGTCGGGAGAGAGTGTAGGGGGAGTTATTCTCATTCAGGTGGCGGAATCGTATTTCTCTCTTCCTCCTCCCTCCCTCGCAAACTTCGTCTTTTGCCACCACCTCGGCCCCCTTATTCGCCCTCCCCGCCTCACTCCGGCTCCACGAGCCTTCCTTCAGGCCGGCAGCAGCCCCCATCATTCCTTCCCTATAAGGAAACTCAAGAGGAAACAGTGAGGGAAACAGGGGATATGCAGCTTGCTGAGGACACAGCGAAATAGATGCGAGAATGGAGCAGCTATAGTCATTTGTGGATGAACCAGGGCGAGACTAATGGAATAAACGATTGAGTTTCGCACCTCCTTCAGAATAATTTCGATGGAATTTGTTAGCAGACCCTTAATAATTCATCCAATGAAACGAGCTTCAAGATAAAATAAAACGTCTAGGGCTCCATCATCCGCAACTGCTTCATCGTGATATAAATACGGTTCTACTAATGATAAATTTATACCAAGATTTCTTGGTATGAATACACATATTACAATTACTAACACATGTCGATATTTGTCAAAGTTTTAGTTCGTACGAGAGCGAATTTTACAACGAGATGAAAATATGATTTTACTTTGCGCAACAACCTTTTACAGAGAGTAAAAGGTTAACGAAAATATTTTCAAATATCACCACAGAGCTCATATATTATCTCCGAAACTGCATTTACTTTTTATTTCAAATAATACGTTCAGAAAAAGATTTTTTAAGATGCTTCATAAATTAATTGCATTTTAAAATAACGTTGAGTATTAATGGAATTCTTAATGGTCATGATGCCATTCAGTTAAAAATATTGCAATGAATTTAGAACTACAATGAGCTATCTAAGCTTGATGAGTCGCAGTTTTTTTAAAAGACATTTTAGACTTGAGAAATTTTAGACCCAACTTAAAATAATAAGCCTGGCCCCTTGAGAAACAGATAATATAGTTCAAATAACAGAATTATTTTAGGAAGTAATGAAAGAAATATGTGACCAGCAAGAAAAATAGATCAGTAAACTTCTTTTAGAAAATGCTTAGCATCTACCTAAGAAAGAATGCTCTCTTTTAAGTTATTACTGGGCCTCAACAAGGAAGCAGCAAACGTAAAGGAACACACGAATGAAACCGTTCGAATAGGGGGAGCACAAAAGGAAGGCGTTCTCGCAGCGAGTTGAATCTCTGAATCGCGATTCTTCGACTCCATGAATGAAGCGAAGTCGACCGAGGACAGGACGCCTTTAAAGAGAAAACCCTTCACTCACACACAACGGTCCGAGCGGATGACGACTCCCAGACCGCCCGCCTAAAAGGAAATCCCGAAATACGAGCTTTACGCTCTAAGCGGAATTCCTGCTCGGAACCAAAACCCTCCCAAGATGGAGAGGTGACTGCAAGGAAGGAGAAACGGGGCACCATCCAGCGAGAGACTCACGTCGAGGGGAGAAATAAAGAGAACTTCGCCGGGATTCCCGTCGCCGGCGTGTCTGCCAAGGGACCGATGCCTCCTGCGTCTCACACTCCTGCTCTCTCACTCCATCTCCCTCGGTCCGACTCGGACGTCCATTCCGGGCGGACGGGAATGGAGTGAAGCGCGCGGCTGTTTTGTTTCCGAACGTCACACACGAAGACGGCAAAAGACTTCAATGGTATCGGAGAATCCGACGCATTTGGTGACCGATGGCTCGGCGGAAGAGGCTTACTCCCGCGGAAGAGAAAGAGTGAGACGGAGATAGCTTGCAGATCCACCGCACTTGCCAGGTGGACGAGAAAACCCTCGCAATCAAAGAACGGTCAATCTTAAATTGGCATCATCACCATCCAGTTAGATCCTTCCATTGGATTTCTAAAGCTACCCTCCTGCTATCCGTCCTTTTCATTGCTGGACAACTATTTCATTAGCATTTTCAATTCGCTTACCTTAACGACGCATTACTCGCAAATAACTATTCCATAATCTGTACTGTTATTCAAAAACATTTTTCCCGCTCACTTATCTTTCTACAATGTACTCTTGAGATAACTGCGTTTTGTAATGCACTCAACGATTAGTTCCTCGACAATACGAAGAAAAAATCTTAGTACATTCCACACTTAAAAGCTTATTGCCGACGCCGGTTTCGACTGCACAGCAATCATTATCAAGGAGATCAATCAACCAAGACTTTGATAATGATTGCTGTGCAGTCTAGTCCTTGGTCAGCAATAAAATTTTAAGTTGAAATATACTAAGATATTTTTTTCGTCATGTCTGTGAGTTTTTCACAAAGTTACGCCTTCAACCATTAATTTGATTAGTTCCTCCCTTAAATACGCTAGTTGTATGTGACATTACTTTATTTTTGGCCAATGGCTAAACTTTTTATCACAGAAAATATAATGAAATCACTTATTTAATATTTAATCAGTGGCATAGGGAGATAAATTAAGCAGGAAACATTTAGCCCATAAACTCAAAAGTAAAGTGCCTATTTCACTATTCATGATGCTAAGTTAGATGATTCCGATGCTCTGAAGAGTTATGTAAAATCAAAACCAATTTTTCCGACGAAGTTATCAATATCTCACGAACTCCGACATGCCACGGTAGATCAGATCATGACACTAAAATAAGGTTAATAGATTTTGGAACAGAAAGATTTAAAATGTCGTTTTTCCCGCGATCGATAAGAGATCATAATGACTGCGTTCAGACTTTAAGAGTAGGTTAGGTGACAGGTAGTGTAGCTGATTTATTCATATGCCCCCTAATGCATATTTCTAAATCTACCGAGTAGTGCTAACAACATATTTTGCGTGTTCTCTGTATGTTGCGTCGTGGATTAATTTATTAGTTTCTGTAACATTAGTAACATACCTAGTGTGATGCATGTTGGTGAAAGTAAATTTATACACTGTAGTGCATGTAGGTGATAAGTTAGCTCTCCAGCGGAATACCCTTGACGTGGCTTACAGGATAATATGTAGATGTAGCTACAGAGCCCCTTTAAAATACCAGCATGACCATAGAAAAGCACTTGACAGATACTGATGCTCTTCAACTTTTAACCATTGAGCCCCATGGACTGACCACTGAGAGGAGGATACCACTAGTAAAGATTATGATCATCTCTCCATATGGACAATGGATAGATTAAACGGAAAAGTAATGCTGGCAATACCCTTGGTATCTGATACCAGCATCCAAATCACAAAAATCTACAGAGAAAGAGTATGCCTCGGTAGCTTAACTGGCTAAAGCACTCGGCCGGAAATCGTGGGGTCCGGGTTCGAATCCCGGGCGGAGTCAAGGCGGATGATTTTTTCTCAGTGGAAATTCGCAAATGTGTGCATTACGGGTGACTCCGTAAAAGTGGAACTCCGTGGCTAGTCCCAGATAGCATGAAATATGATACCAGCATGTTTTGTGCACTTGATCCATTTATGATTACCTTGGATTCGATTTTTTCGGCAGGCGTTTGAAATATATTCTTCTCGGGCTTCCACCCGGGTTAGGTGCTCCGGCTCCATCTCAACCGACGTTCTGACGAAAGACTTAGAAGCCATACCCGAGAAGCATATACTTAAATGATCACCTCCTCTATTTGTCCACACCGGCACAAACAAGAACCTAGTACACTGTAACATCCATTCTACTCGTAAGTGAAACCTCTAAGCCATCAAATATCCCCCGCGAGAACTTTCAGTCCTCAAATACAGTTCCCTCATCGGATAAATTCAAATAAATAAATTCGGTGGATACTGCTGCATGATATACAGATAGAGAATAATAAATTACGGAATTCATGTTCTCCTCAGCAGGTGTTCCTGTTCCACCACCTCTCCCAGCTAGAATGATGATGTGCAGCTTTTGAACGCTTATGCAAATTAAATTGACGCTTTCGAGCACTACGGATGGTATAACCCAGCGCCGATGGAATTGTACGTAAATTTTAAAGTTTCATCCAGGATTCCATCACTAATGAAGGTTATACCACTTTTGACATAAATTGCATTTGAAATAACAGGCTTTGCCGTCTACGGCCAGATAAGAGGGAATAGCACAAATTAATTTGTGTAAAAATCACTGTGCCGCAAAAATTTCATAGATTTCATCAGATGATTGATCATCACTTACGACCAAATGCCAGATCGCGAGTAGCACAGACCATTCAATCGATACAATATCAAGCAAATTAAAAAACATGTTCACCTACAAGCAAGATTATCAGGTTACTAGACCTAAAATAAATGTGAAATATATATTAAGGATTATTGATGAAATGTAGAGATTTAAAAGTTTGGCTGGATCATAAAAAATTTTCTAAACAGGCTATATGTTGAATATTATTTTACTCTGAATCTTCGTAATCAGCTCAATATCAAAAAGAGAACACATTACGTTTCAAAAATGCATTACTTCTACAATACGTTTTTTATCAGTTTTCATTTAGCAGAATTTACAGAAATTACACCTGAAATTCGCATTTCCGGCCGTAGGCTTCTATAAACGGGTGCAGTTAATTTATTATTTGGTCCTCATCAGCAGAAACGGGTAATCCTAATGGGCAGCTTTATCTCGTAGGAAGCGATGACTCTTTCAAAAAGAATGACATTTTCTGACTCTTGCAAAATTTTGTTTTGAATTTGATTTTTTCTTAGATCTAGTTCCTGACAGTGAAACTCATAATTTTCCCGAAACTGTTTATAGCTGTTTGCGAAATTTGCATTAGTCAAATTCGCTAACCACCCCATCACTCTGCCATTGAAGTATGTATCTATCTGATCTAATGTCTTCTTCGCCGTTTCACCACCATGTAGCCTTCCCCTTTACACGGCTAGTGTCCTAACAGCCCCTACCACACGCTAAATCGACGGCTCGCGGGGTAGTATGCAGTTTAATTAAATGTACCTTTCAAAATTGGTCACAGGTAAGATTTTTGTCAAAATTATTTATAATTAGACTATTTGTAATCAGTTGGTTTAATTGCTCCTTTTACTTACATTCATCACTTCCCGTTCTATTTTACACGTCGTACACAAGGTAAATAAACTTCTTATGCTTGTTTTATACCCCGATAAGTGGTACAAAACAAGCATAAGTGGTATTCTTTCATTGGCTTATCCATGAAATACCGACCAGTACTCCATGCCCTCAGTACTAATGGAAATTATTAATAGAAGAAATTTGTATTTTTAGCTGTCCGCCAGTTACGGAGAAACACTTTGCACACGAAATACTACGCAGTTTTCGCTTTAGAAAGGAAATGTAAGAATAGCCACAGAAAGGCCAAGTGTAGTGCAAGGAGAGATTCGCGACGGTCGCGCCGCAGCAAGCAGGCTAGTTTACTCCGAATCGCAGAAAGCACCACCAACTCACTGCGCACGTGCCAAGGAACCGACCAGCGCAACACATTTTACACGCGTGCCGAGTGTTCGCTATCCGTGGTCTATTATTCACCTTCAGCTCTCTGCACTTCTCTTCCCCTCGAGTTTACGGGCATCGTCATGACGGTTCGCAGACTTTCTTTCCTTCGAGCACGTGTCTTTATCGGGGCCAGAGAAGGTATAATACGATCTGCTAACCAAAAGGTAGCGCACATTTTTTTTGAGCTCTTATCGGAAGTTCATGTCCGAGGTTTTATCTTCACCAGGGAAATAATTAATTGTCTATGCCTCACTAAGATGAGAAGTATATGCACATTCGAAATGATAAGTTTTCCTGTGGATTTTGCCTGTTAATAGAATTGATGATGCCTTTAGAGGCATGAACGCCGATGTTGCCAGAAATTAATGCATCAATGCTGAACGTTGACGAAAATATGACAGAACCCCACCGATCTTCATTAGTAATACAATCACGGTTTACCATCCAGCAACCGTCAATTGCTGTGAAATATGATGGGAGTGCCTTTCTTATGATACTTCATTGCAAATACCACTTATAAGTCATAATAAAATAATAAAAAAATTGTAAGACAACAAAATTATTGACATAAACCGAGAGCGCACGGAAATTGACTCGATATATTTTTTTATTAGTGAAAGGCGAAGAACTCCCTCGTATGAAATGAGAAAATGATAATTTATAATTATCACAGTAAGATTTGTAGGATAGAGTGCATATATCTCTGAGTGCTTGGGAAATTTTCAATTTATACAATATGTCCATTCAATTGTGTATCGACATGATATAGCGGCATATAATTCATACGTGCTAATCGCATAACTAGAGGATCTTACGACAGTTTCAATTTACAAAAACAGTTTGCGAAAATATACAGATCGTACACCTTCCGTCAAAAAGTATAGCCATCAATGTTACGCACATTTTACTACCTTGTATCCAAATTAACTTCTTAAATTATGAAAAAAAACCTTTTCGTTTTTATGCCTAAATGATAAAAAAAACCTCAGTCGGAAGAAAATATTAATCATTGCTAACAGAAAATACTACCGCGATAACAGCGGGATCAGGATGTGGATTTTGTGAAATCGACAATTATGTTAAAAATTATGCAGGAGAAGTACTCACTTGGCTAATTTTCAAGCGGGCGCGTTGGAATGAGACGTACGGATTAATTGGAGTAAACAATTTAATGGTGATGATTCAGCAAACTTCCCCATTTCGCACTTCTTCCCCTTCCCTCCGTCTTTATCACCAACCCACTCCCTGTTTTATCGTTTCCCAACCTTCTTTTTCCTCCATTTTGCATCCTCCGCCTCCCTCCGCCCTCCGCCCCCCCTTCCCGTGATCCACGCACCACCGCAGCAAGTGGTTGCCGCTGAGGTGAGGATGAGGCGAGCCGAGTATCGCTTTGCCCCTTCGGAATTCGAAGGCCTCTCGCTTCGACGGTTCGCGCTCTGGAAATAGATCGTAATGGGATCGTCCACGTGATGTTTCCCTCCCATCCCCGGCGAGGGATCACCTCCCTCCCTCCCGGCCCTTCCACGCACCATCGCCCCTCCCTTGCTCACTTCTCTCGTCGTGGCAACGTCAAGCACTCGTCGTGAACATGTACTCGTCGTGAACATGCACTCGCACATGCCGAAGTGACTGCACCTCGGGAATGTGGACCCCAGCGGGATATTTAGCGCTCGTCCGGTGACATGACGATGCGAGAGGTACGAGGGCGAGAAAAACCCCGGCATTAAAGCGACTTCGCGGGCGGATCAACAGGTGGGGACGGGCTACCGAGCGACCGAAACCTCGCGTGCCCATTTACATTAATCAAATAGGTTTGTGCACGTCCAAAAGGCTGTTTCAGAGATTTCTCCCGAGGATTTAGAATTCTCTCACGTTTAGCAGAGGGATATTGAGAATTCAGAGGCACCAGGTGTATCTCTTTCCCACCTGCAGCCGCCTTGTGATCGGAAAGCAAAAATCTTGTTTCAGAAGCGATTTTTGAAACTGAAAAGATTGGCAATAGCTTTCCAACTGGACGTTGTTAAATCTCATAAGAAAATCACGTATCTGGGCAATTACTAAATTGCCACTATTTAATTTTAAAATAGCAAAATGTCATCCATAGATGAGCCGAAAAGTAGAAGCTTCAAAAACACGTTTTCACTGGTCAGGGGGATTGATTTCACTAGTCACGGAGGCAATAAAAACAATCAGAAGGTCAGGTGTGTGATTTGATCCGACCCCAATATAAGTAATAGTAAATAATTATTCTTCTTCTCTAGCACGTTACGACAACCAGCAATGAAAGAAACGATGTCATCTTTATGTCAAAAAGACGACGTATTGAAATTATGAAAAAAAATATCGTTTGAACCATCAATTACAAGATCAAAAGAAGACTAGTGATTGCTCTACAAAGCAAAAAAATAATATAATACAGCTAAAGATCCTTCGAGTGACAGACCGGAAGAAGAGCAATGCAAAAGAAAACAACATATGGTCCAATTGAAACCCTGTTCTTCGACAGCCAGCCGTTGGGACATGTTTTTCATTGCTCTTATTCTAGCAGCATACAGTCTACAAATTACACACCAGCTTAACTGCCTCAAACACGAGTTAACTTTGTTGTTTCATACGGTTCAATGTATATCAGAAATACTTATATCGTGATATTTACCCAAAGCCAATAAAGAAAATTTTTCCGGGTTCGCAGGGTAAAAAAGCCGAAATTTAACTCCAAACTGACATATTCCAGGCAGAAAAACGTTCCGTTGATATGAAAATCATAACAAAGAGGTATGAAGTCAGAATTCTCGGAGGACTCAATTGGTATTCAAGATATTGACTGAAAATGAAAATTAGGCGCAGAAGGATAAATTTTAATTTTGGTCTAATTTATTAAGTATTCTGGTTTGAACGATTCGTGATATTCAAACGGTATAGTCCACCAGTTAATCCTAAACCAGAATATATTAATATGTAGCGTATTAATGGACAGCCATATTTATTGTATATACACTATTTCCTGCAAGAAATTTTCAGACATATCGCCGGCGAAGTACCAAATAGTCCATTGGGAAAGATAAAACTAAATTTTCAGCCTGCGAACTAATCAACGTCGGTAATAGAAGCACTCCAATAAAACGGAGTTCTCAGAATTTTTTTTCATTTCACAAAGAAAAGAGTATATTCTTGATCAAAGAGATTTATGGTTAGCGAGTATCTCTTGGTCGTAGAGAAACCAGAAGAGGATTACCTTAGATGACCGTACATAATGCCTCACAGCCCCAAAATATACCATGACCATGCACCATGTAAGGGTACATAATTAAGTATCACAGAAAACTAATTCTACAAGTGAGGTGTGCCGGTGGTATTCCGTAAAGGAGAACTTTAAGAGAGGGCGCGTGACGTACACGTAAGTATAAGAGCGAGAATAGGGAACCAAGGTGGTACAACGCGGAGGTTAGAAAATGTTTAAAACGCCAACGAGTTAGCCACGCAAAACTAAGAAAGATGAAGAAAATGTAGCTAATAGCGACCTAAAAATACTATCGAGCATTATAAAATTTGTAAAGCAGCCGCAAAAACAGCCCTTAGAAAAGCGTTTAGCGCATTCAAGAGAAAAGTACTTGGAGAACAACTAGAGGGAAATCCGAAAGCATTTTGGTCATATGTTAGGGAAGTACAGGGAACTAAAAAGTCAACGGTTAATTCCTTGAAAAACGATAGAGGCGAAATAGCAACTTCCAGTTTAGATAAGGCTAATTTTTTAAATTACTTTTTTCAGAGTGTTTTTAATCAATCTATGCATAGTTTCGGCGAAACCATACCAGATGGATTTCAACAACCAATGCCCCCAATCCTCCAATCGATATATCTTGTAGCGGAATCGTATCCTTAATAAGTAACATTAGCCCGAACAAGTCCTCAGGTCCTGATGACATTCCAGCTCGTGTTTATAAAGAATAGGCTCTCGAAATGGCTCCGTATCTTAAAGTAATATTTAACAAATCCCTCGAAGAACACGCGGTTCCCAAAGACTGGAAGATAGCAAATGTGACCCCAATTTATAAAAGCGGAGATAGGGAACAGCCATGTAATTATAGACCAATATCATTAACATCACTATCATGTAAAATTATAGAGCATATAATAGTTACATCAATAATGGGACACCTCGACAGCCAGGATTTATTAATAACAAACCAGCATGGGTTCAGAAAAGGACGGTCTTGCGAAACTCAATTAGGTCTTTTTGTTCACGATATTTTAGTTTCCGGAGAAGGTAACGTTCAGGTAGATGCAGCGTTTCTTGACTTTAGAAAAGCTTTTGACAAGGTTCCCCACTGCAAGTTACTCGCGAAGTTAGCATCATACGGAATAGACAGTAATATAGTAGGCTGGATAGGAGACTTCTTACATGAACGCGTTCAAAGGGTGGTATTAAATGGTGTCAGCTCCGGCGAAGTAAAAGTTACATCAGGTGTTCCCCAGCGAAGCGTGATAGGCCCAATTTTATTTCTTCTTTACGTAAACGACTTGAACACAGTAGTAAAAAATAGCAAGCTCCGTCTTTTTGCCGATGATGCAGTAGTGTATAAGGAAATTAGAAATGAAGAGGACAGACAGTTGTTAGCTAAGGATTTAGATGCGATTGATGATTGGTGTGATAGATGGCAACTAGAATTAAATTTGAAGAAATGCGCGATTATGAATTTTTGGAAAAAGAATGGCTTTCCCCGGAATAATTATTGCATCAAAGAAAACAAAATATCTAACGTAGAATGTATTAAATACTTAGGCGTCACCATCACTGAAGACATGTCATGGGGGAAACACATCAGGGAAATAACTGGTGTAGCAAACCGTAGATTAGGATTAGTAAAAAGGGTTCTAGGCAAATGCGATGAGAGAGTACGAGAAAGAAGCTATTTTACACTTGTCAGGCCTCATTTAGAATATGCCCCTAGTATATGGGATCCGTACGAGGAAGGTATGATAAAAGAATTAGAGCGCATGCAAAGGAGATCTGCTAGGTTTTTTAAAGGCCGTTATGAACATTGTGTAAGTGGTACGAGGTTAATAGAAGAACTAGGATGGGAATTACTATAAGAACGCAGGTTAAATTATAGGTTAAACCTTTTAAGTAAATTCGAAACAGAGTTGTTCACAGATGACGTTAGATATATATTGAGAACCCCTGCGTATTATGCTAGGTTTGATCATTATACAAGATTAGAGAGATAGAATTCCGTACCGATAGATTTAAAATGTCATTTTTCCCTCGTACTATAAGAGAGAACAATAGGCAGCGTAGCAAAGGGATAGGTAGGTGAAATATAGTTAGTCTGTAGTGCATGATGCATGTAATAACAACCAATAATCCATTTCATATTATGTAGATACTAACCATCTAGCTGCATGTGACCATATTATCTAGCATGTCTCCATTAAATATCCTAGTTGCATGTCAATAGTGCATGTTTGGTGATCTTCACCCCCTGCCACACACCCTCGTGGTGGCTCGCAGGGTATCACGTAGATGTAGATGTACACAGGTAGCGTATTATCTTTATTTTACATTGCCACAATTTCGTGGTGAGGTTTCTACGAAACTCCACATATTTCTCTCCCTCTTCGTTAGAAAGACACTCTTGCTGGAATGAAACGTTATCTATACCCGTTCGGATCTCACGTGGCTAATTTTATGTGAAGTAACGGACCCGTCCGTTCACAGCATATGCAGTGAGTGACTACGACCGGTTTTGAAGCCCGTGGCGTGGATGGCAAACATCGGCGCGGTCGATGAATGTAATTGCGTGTATCATGCATCGGGAACAAAAATTATCATGGTATCTCTCTCAGATTGACAGAAAAAGACAATAGTTCCATCGATCCGGAACATGACTTAGGAAATGAATTGGGACGAAGCGTCTAACAATTTCTCACGGCAATAAAACATGCGGCAAGGGACTGGGAGGGACGGCTGAGGATAATGAAAAGAAGATGGGGATGAAAAAACGGCCGGGACATTTAAAGAGGAATGCGCTTTGTTTCGTTTCATTTGTTGGCGGTGAATGAAAATGGGAGAAGTGATGGGCGAAAGGAATGACCATGCACCAGCGTTGCCGATGAGATTGCGAAAAGAAACCGAGATACCGTGGAGTTGGAATCAAAAGCGTGGAAAACAATTTTGTGGTCGCTTAAAATTGTTCAATTGCGTGGAAGGCTGGATTGCCGATCATGAGGAGGAAGGCCTCACCTCCTCTACTCCTCCGTCCCCCTACTCCCTGCTTCCCCTTCCTCCACGCGAAATCCTTGCAATTAGCCTACACTTTCCCACCTCCGCTGTTGTTGTTGCTGCTACTGCAGACAAAAATGTTGCGAAAGGCGGGGGTTGCGCAACTTACCTCCAATGCTTCTAGCCCAAGGAAGAAAATACGTTTTGCATATCTTGGCTTCGACCCTTTTCCATGAATCCTCGTCCAACGAGCCAAAGATGTGTAAGAATATCCAAATCGTTCTCGAGCTATTTCACCCTCGAGAAAATATTTCTACATCTACCTATCACCCTGCGAGCCACCACATGGGTGTTTGGCACGGGGTGACTTATCACCAACATGAACTACAGTGAATAAATTTGCCTTCACCAACATACTCCACATAATGAGTATGATATAAATACTACAGAAACTACCAAGTTAATCTAAAATGCAACTACGTTAAGACATGTCATGGGGGAAACACATCAGGGAAATAACTAGTGTAGCAAACCGTAGATTAGGATTCGTAAAAAGGGTTCTAGGCAAATGCGATGAGAGAGTCCGAGAAAGAAGCTATTTTACACTTGTCAGGCCTCATTTAGAATATGCCGCTAGTATATGGGATCCCTACGAGGAAGGTATGATAAAAGAATTAGAGCGCATGCAAAGGAGATCTGCTAGGTTTGTTAAAGACCGTTATGAACATTGTGTAAGTGTTACGAGGTTAATAGAAGAACTAGGATGGGAATTACTATCAGAACGCAGGTTAAAATTTAGGTTAAACCTTTTAAGTAAATTCGAAACCGATTTGTTCACAGATGACGTTAGATATATATTAAGAACCCCTGCGTATTATGCTAGGTTTGACCATATTAACAAGATTAGAGAGATAGATTGTCGTACCGATAGATTTAAAATGTCATTTTTCCCGCGTACCATAAGAGAGAACAATAGGCAACGTAGCAAAAGGGATAGGTAGGTGAAATATAGTTAGAACAGTCTGTAGTGCATGATGCATGTAATAACTACCAATATCCCTTCCTTATTATGTAGATTTAACCTGTACTATACTGTAGTAACTAATATTTTATTGTAATAACTACTGCAATTACTTGTAATAACTAATAATCTACTGTAGTAACTAATAAACATTGACCCTATTTTCTAGCATGTCTACCTTATATATCCTACTTGCATGGCAATAGTGCATTTTTGGTGATTTTCACCCCCTGCCACACACCCGTCGTGGTGGCTCGCAGGGTATTACGTAGATGTACGTAAATTTGACACAAAAGTCACGCAGGGAACAGGCAAAACTTGGTGTTGGCACTTTTAGGCAAATTTAGAAAATGATTAGGATGCATATGAATGTATCAACTACACTACCTGTCAACTTACCTACTTCTAAGTCTCAACGCAGCCATTATAATCTCTTATAGATCGCGGCAAAAACTACATTTTAAACCTATCGGATCTTTAATATATTTCCCTCACATTATTCTCAGGATCTGATTTACCGTAGTATGTTGGAGTTTGTAAGATATTGATATTTCCAGTGTATAGAGACAGATCTCTTTCAGCCAAGATTTTCAGTCTTCAACAGTCGTGCGTCGGTACAAAGTGCTACGTGAAGTATTGAGATAAATGACAGCTGTATTTAAACCTTCGATATAATGCGGAAGCCAGGGAAACCTACAAGAATCATGAGCAAAATTTCGCGCAACGGAGAGCCATGGAGTTATTTTCAAAAATATAGTTTTTGGGAAACGAAGAAAATGAATGAAATGAGTTACGAAGAGCAGAGGGAGGCAGCACAGGATAGACGAGCATTGAGGGAGCAGTTCAATTGAAACCTGTCTGAGGACAGACTCATCTTAGAAGAAGAATCAAAATGTCACTTTAAGACTTTTGCCACTTTCAGACAAAATGCCACTTTCCTAATTTTTTAAGGCTAAGCTACCACCTTAAAAAGTTAATCCTCCGTTAAGCCAGTTTTTGTTGACCTCCTGGAACCTTCCCTTACAAAAGTCATAAATAAATCTTCAACGGAGCTGATTTTCTGGCGACGGAGGGTCAGGTTAAACGGTTGTCTCGGAAGCGCCTGCAAGTCGCCACTGCGGTTTACATTGTTATCCACATAATAGCGTGGCGCCTTTTGTATGTTGCCAATCCCCAGAGTGTCTTTCGCAGCTTTCCCGAAGCGGGCACCGGGACGCGACTTGTAGACGCCTGTGAATCCACACCCCCTACGATGCCGAAGATACGCCAGTGGCCGGGCAGTGGCTGCGTGGCCGAGCGGTCCTGCCGATTTTTCCTTCGGGGAGGATGGGGGGGAGGGTAAGTGTGCCGCGGACGCGGGATTGGGGGACATAATGATCGGCAGATTTGAAAAGGAGGTGTCAACGGTTTTGTTTACGACGCAGAATCGATCTGTTTGAAAGACTTAATTCAAAGAGGACGGACGCGTGTTGAACGTCGGATGGTGAACACCGTGCCTTTTTAAGCGTGCTCTGGAGCAGCATCGTCCGCGAGGAGCTGTTGATCGCGAAGGAGACATATTTTCGGGGTGAGTACTTTCACTTTTATAAATCAAATTAAATTAAGATAGTTTGAGCGAGATAGTTCCCTAGTCATATTGGGGATCATATTCTAATTCAAAGTTTAACAGTCAGCTACTGTTGAAAGCATGAATTAAATATTACAGAATAAATGGAAGAAATAATATACTTAATATGACTGAAATTCTAAGTAATTCAATAAAAATATCTATATTCTCTCTGGAGTGCATACGCGTACCATTGTTTGTGTAAAAGGGCTGAGTTTTTCGTCAAAAATCTCGGAAAGTAGTTCGGTAAGGGGCTGATATTTTGGTATCTTTGGTAGGGTGAGATATTTTTATTTCAAATTCGACCAAATTCATTGATTGATAGATGAAATGACATTTCGCTCAAACTACCTTAAGAGCTGAAAAAGTCGAAAATATTTCGGGATATTCCGGGATATGGCGTTCCCGCCAAGTGCATGTTCTTGACTTGCACTTTGATTTCCCCGCTTCGCCTACCCATTGGCTCATATTCTTCTACAATGAGAGCATTCGTGCTGAAGCCGCTACGGATTCATTCCATTGTCTCATAGTGCGAATCCGTTTTATTTTCCCCGAGCGTACGCTCCGAGTTCTTCGAGCAAAAGTTTTTACGAGTTTTTCTGAGACATTATTCTTCATTAATATGTCATATTTCTTATTGTCAGTATTACAAAATTAGCTCACCGGCATTTGTTTACGTTAAAACTAATCTCTTCCATTTTCCGTGCAAGTAGCGAGTAATGGAACTACAGACACAAAGCCCTCAAATCACCTCAGGGGGTGTGGCAGAGGGTGAATCATCACCAAAATGCACTACACCATGCCCTAAGTTGATGAAACGACCTCTTTTACATTACCAAAAACCTTCTAATACCTGTGAATTTCTCAAACACGCACTGTGCCTAGGGAATGTAACCAATTTTATAGAAACTTTGAGCAAATGTATTTTACAGCTACATAAGTGCACAGAGATACAAGAGTTCAACGGGAAAAATGAAATATGGGCTGCAAGTAATACGTAACAGACAAAGAAACAAGCATTAGGGAACAAATCAGGTAACTCGTTACACTACCCATCGAAAATACTAGTCATAAGTCTCAATAGCAACTATCGTGATCTCTTATTGTTCGCGGCAAAAATGACAGCTTAAACATGTTCGTTCTGCAGCCTAGTTCCTTCATTTCACTCTTATGGTACAACTTAATACGTTGGGTTTTATGGATTGATATCGACAACGTCAGAAAATACATCGGAATGGAGCTAATGTAAAATAGTGAAGCTAAAATTATCGTCTGAAAAACACTCCCGACCTAGTTGTTGCAGAGGGGTAGTAGCAATTCGGAACGGTCGTATACATATCTTGCCGAGCATCGCTGCTCACGTTCTGATTTAGTTACTAACCCAAAATCATACATTGGAATTTAAAGATTTAAAATGTCATTTTTCCTGCGATCGATAAGAGACCATTATGGCTGAGTTTAGACTTGGAAGTACGTTAGTCGGCAGGTAGTGTAGCTGATTAATTCATATGCTCCCTAATGCCTGTTTCTAAATCTGCCGATTAGTGCTAACATCATGTTTTGTATGTTCACTGCATGACTTTTGTGTCATGTTTATACAGTTACACAATAGATTATTTTAGTAGTTTCTGTAGCATTTGTAGGATACCCATAGGGTGGTGTATGAGGGTGAAAGTTAATTTCTTCGCTCTAGTTCATGCTGGTGATTTGTAACCCCGTGCCAAACACCCTTGTTGTGGCTTGCATGGTAATAAGTGGATCTAGATGTCATCAAAGTGGAGTCTAACAAAGATGAAGTAGCGCATTGCCTTATCTATGCCGTTCATTTTTAAATGAAGTAAGGGCAATACCTCCCCTTCATTAGGTAGTACAGGCCCATTTTGAAGGGTACACGGCTTGAAACAATTAATTCACTAAGGCAGGGAAGTTTCTTGCTTAAGTAATAACCAAGGTCTTTAACTGTAAAAGCGCCGAAACATGAGTCACATCATAAGAGTAGAACAATAATCGTATTATTATAATAAAATATATTTAGGACTTACAGACAAGCACGATCAAAGGAATACCAATTTAAACGCTTGCACAGACCCAGCACCCATCTCACTAACATAACGTTGTCCATACAATTTGTTAATGACAATAAGCGTGGAACCAGGAAAACACAAAATTTAAATATATAATAATCCCGAAGTATTTAATTTAAAAGCAATGGCAACAGCTGTTTTTATTCCCTCTTTATAAGGCATTGAACTGGTATGATTTGATTCTTTCCGGCGAAAACAAGGATAGCAGACAAGCGATAAGCGCAAACCAAACGATTGAGTTGCCCATCTAGTAGTAGTACTTATTAGCACTAGGTGGGCAATTTAGTTTTTAGTACCTAGATTGTGTGGTTTTGTGTATATTATAATCTAAGTAAAGAGTGGCCAAAATCCTACCACATTTTGGGCACTCTACTAGGAATGCGAAGCCAAAAACAGTAACCGTCTGAATATACCACTGCCTAAATGACTGTGTAATTATCTTTCATCCAATTAAATACCATATCCATGAGTGAATACTATATCCATACATATATACATCTAAGAAGAACTGCCAGCAACTCACTATTTACTTGGAATACAACATAACTAGAATCGCATGGGAATCGATTGCACTTAAGAGTACTGAATCATTCGAAAATACGTTGGCACAAACAGATCCAACCAGTACATCATTATCTCCTCGTAAGACGACAGTGTGACGTGATGACTACGTCTCTACCACATGATTGTGCGCATATTGTATTTAGGTGCCTATTCAGCCTTGAGTCTTGGACGTTATATCTCGTTGAAACGACAGAAAATGAGAAAAAATAGACGTAATTGTTACGGAAATCCAGTGATGCGGGGACCGAATAGCAATCCAACTACCTTGGCTACCTAGTACTCATTCCTACCTCGAAGTGCAATAACCCGAGAATCTCAACGATTTGTGTATATTATCAACCCTCAACCGCCAATGGCCACGATTAACTTGGAATGCAAAGTCAAAGAGAATTATACGTGGGACAGTTAGTGTGAGGAGAAAGCGAAGAAGAGATGGAACTCAACGGGAGGCGGGGACGATGGAAAAAATAACTGCTCGAATAGTCCACATTCCGCAGCCCTCACACTGTGGCGTTCAACCTAGAATCCGTTCCAAAGGGTTTGAATACGCAAATACGCCATGGGTTTATTCGCACTTGAGAAATTTTGACAATGGGAAATAGTTATTGTTTTTGAAAACTGCAAGCGAGTTAAGTTCACACTAAATATTAACGCGACAAACAATACTGCTCAATGACAATATTTTTATCGAACATAATGAGCGTTTGGCGGAGTTATCGGAGTTACATTGGGTTATCCATCAGATCAGGTAACTGAATGGTATCGCAGCCAGCAATAACACGCGTTTTCATATGAAGTTTTTAAAAATTATTATCATTTGATTAAGACAGCAGCTTTCATTTCCTTTTCTTAAGGCATTGAACTGGTATAATTCAATTCTTTCCGGTGAAAACATGGATAGCAATGAAGCTATAAGGGAAAACCAAACGATTGAGATGCCCATCAGGGTCGTGTGGCTT
Source organism: Ceriagrion tenellum (assembly GCA_963169105.1). Classification (NCBI taxonomy): domain Eukaryota; kingdom Metazoa; phylum Arthropoda; class Insecta; order Odonata; family Coenagrionidae; genus Ceriagrion; species Ceriagrion tenellum. The sequence continues at coordinate 40,640,119 of OY720636.1, read as the reverse complement.
TGAAACACAAGCACGCTTTTTTTGATCGCAATTATTAATTATTATATTCGGAACAATTACATATTGATTACAAATTTTATGCCATAAGAAAAATGGCTGTGATGCGCGCTATTAAAAATAAACCCCCGTCAAGCATGACGGAATTTGATACAATGTATCAAAACATACATAAAACTTCCAATAGATGTATTTTATACTTTGCAAAAGTCGTAAGTTTCGTTAATTCTTGGATGGAAATGGTTTATTATGGAAAATATAAACTTCCCTAGGGTAGAAACCATTTTATAACATTCGAATTTCCTGTATTCGAACATATTCCTTTAGATAGAATTTTTACGACTCATTCGTATATCGGTAATCTGATGACGAGTTTCCTGTGATTCAGCCTAGTGGAGTCATTCGAAATTTCAAATCTAAATGTACATCCCGATTCACCCGTAATCCCTTAGAGAATACTCTAAACCTATGAATTATACCACCGCCTAACTGTATAATAATCTTTCATCCAATTGAATACCATATCCATGTGTTGACATGTATCCATCTAAGAAGCTTACTATTCTCAAAAACGCTTTCCTTACAATAATAGCTACTTTAAATGTTTCCAGCCGATTCGTTATAAGTCTTTCTTTTGCCCCATTGAGGAGAGGGCAGTTGCTATGCTGGGCGATGCTAGAAGCTGAAGTCAGTCCGCCGTCTTTGTTGACCCTCATTTTCCTGTAGCGCTTGAGGGCTTATACACTAATTTTGCACTTAAATACGTTTTCCTTCAATAATTTACTAGAAATTAGCATGCACTTCTTCAATATGCATTCTCATCGCGTTGATTTTTTATTTGAATAAAATATAATCCGCACATCCCGCTGAAAACTAGGGTAAAATCGAGTAGAATCTTCAGCACTAAGTATTCAATGTATGTTTGATGAGACACTTTACTTAAATTTCAAAACAGATGTTTAATATTCTTGCATTACATCCGCTAATTCGTCCATTCCGTCGTGATACCCATATGCAAGTAAAGAAAAAGCAGGGATTAGCAATACGGTTGTTATTTCGGTTGTCAGGCTACAATTTGATGTCGTAGTTCCCTCTCCATATTCCTCAATGTTTTCCCCTCAATATTCAGAGTCTCAGCCTCAAAAGGGCTGACAGTCGTCAAGGGGACGATTCACTAAATAGCTCAGAGCAATTCTACTTTATTATATTTCGTTTGTCGTTTGTCTCGACTTTGTTCGCCCAGCATTTTTAAGTTAATAATGCAAAACAAAAAAGACCGCAGACGAAAAAAATGACCTCAGTACGTGCATTTCCTTATGAGAAGGGAATGAAACTAAAGATATTTTAAAATAAATAATTACGAGTATATTTAATTAATACACCCCATCAGAGTACAAAGCACAGAAACGGATACCACAGTAAGTTTTTAAGTTCACTCGCAATGACATCCTACCACTGATCTTGCTATATATTACAAATTGCAGTAATTTGAATTTAGAAAAAAGCTGTTATGATAAACTTAATGGCTATGGTTAGATTGTGGAAGGACTTTCAGTGGGAATAAGCTGCGGATCAAAGGCTAAAAGAATAGTCGCTATTGCCATCATATAGTGGTGGCAGATTGAATATCTCGATCGTTGGAAAGGCATAAAAAAACTGTTTTAGGTAAAGGGTTCTAACCCCGATCAACCTCCCAAAATGTATTAATGCATTTCAACTACGAGATAAGAGACAAATATTCCATTACTGACGCATTTAAATACTCATTTTTCTACGCAAAATTTTCGGCTATAATAACATCAGTTTTAAAGGATCCTGACATATTCAACTTATATCTCCTTGTGAATTTCTGGACTTAATATGGTCCGCCACTTTTGTAATGGTACCCAACCTCCTTTCAGTTAGATGATAGCAGTGGGAACAGTTTTAAAAACACCACGACCGTAGGTATTGAGGCGATCTTATGCGTGTATGAAAAATAAATATTTATTCGCAAATTCTTTTTTACTTCGATAGAATGAAAGTGAAATAAGCCTGTGACGATATGTAGATGTAAGAAAAGACTCAAACTGCAGTCTGTCACCTGTGGATGTGGTTGGACCAAGGTAGTCCAGATTGTTGGATACATTCGCTGATTCCTCATACTGTTTTATATTGCTTATTTGTTTCTTTTGCTACTGTTCGTAAGCAAGTAATGATTTGTGATTGTGTATAACTGATGCGATCGTTTGGGTAACTTTCTCTGCTCTATCAAAAATGTCTTCTTGAGATATTTGTTTTGTGTGGTCAGCAATTCCTTTAAATTTTCCCAATTTTCAATGCCGATCGCTTATTTTAAGTAAATAAAGACTTTGAGGAAAAGAAACGGTAGATGACCATTAGCAGTTATCCAGAAATTTTCACTTCGCAAACTTCCTCTTTATTTTCCTTAAAGCTAACAATTGCAGATGATGTCGAGAAATGATAATAATGTCAACATAATGTTAAAGTCGCATGGAAGAGCGAGTTTATGAGCTTTTTAAATGCCAGAAGTTGCTATGACATAAAAACGCGGCGACATCATCCTTTCGCGTCACTCCCGATGCGTCAAAACATTCGCTATTTAAAAAAATTACATCGTACAATGCGACTTCCATTCTCCCCTCCCTCTTCCTCCCACGCTCGACTCCATCTCGAAATGATAGCGGATGCACTTCTCCGATCCGGCAACATCTCTTCACGCCACTTCAAAACAAAAACAAGAGGCGCATCGTTGGCGTCACAGCGATGGCTCTCTTTAGCGGTGGACCCGACCTCCTCACGCGCTCTCGGGGGAATCACGGCTGCACCGCTCAGGCGGTGGCGTCCTCGACCCTCCTTTTCACTCACTTTGCCCGTTGGCCGGTCGGCCGGTTGGGATGTTCACCCCTCATCATCCTTCGCCGTTTACGAGCCCCAGGAAGAGAGAGGAGGAGATCCACCACTCCGTATCTCGACGGCCGATCCAGACACGCAGGCTCCATAGCCAACGAATTTATTTCAAATCAGTGCGTTTAGAGCAAATCTCTTTCATACTGTGTAAGCACTGTCACAAGACACAAAAAATGTATTCTAATTTGCCTTTCCGGAGAAGCTAAACCTCATCAAGGGCAAGCGTTAAGATTGATAGTAATTCATTTGCACTTTTCAGAGTCCACGTAACCCCCTGTTCACAAAGAATGCAATCGTGAGCGATGGAATATTAATGGCTGCACAAGCGTGAGGTAGGCGTCAAGGTCGGTTTCCACTAGCTCCAAGTTTTTCGGCGCCGGTACATGGGCACCGATTGTCTAACCTTTTGACAAGTTCACGTCGAGTATTCAGTTTATTTTTTCGTCAAATTTATTCGCCAACCAGGTCATAACACTAACAGAACCCTCACCTTGAATACGCCTTTGAAAAATCTACACGGCGGAAAATTAAATATTGCATATCTAACATTGCAAAGGGCCAATTTAATGAATATTTCATGCGTTACAAAACGCCAACAATAATGATGACAAATGCTAATGCGATTCATGCTCTTATACCGAATTGACGTTCGACACTCACAACACCAATATAGGTATATTGAAAATCCCAAACAAAATTGGATATGAAAATTCATTGTCACCGACACTATTGTAGAATGCGAGTCCCAAAATAAAAATAATTCATACACCAATTCATTTAAATACTTATTGATTAACTTATCGATACTCTTCTCCAGAAGTTACAGTTTTCCTGAATTATCTTCACAAAAATTCAGCCAGAAAAATTGGAGAACACACATATTTCTAAGCACTACACATGAATCCCCAATCTTAACACAGCGGAATTCTAAAAACAAAGTTCTTATTGGAGCGCGCTTTCTGGAAAAACACACCGTCACTAGCAAAGTTTATGAAATCAATAGCCATGTTTTGGTAGATAAATCATTGGCAATGCGTACAGCTAATTCGAAAAGGTTAATGAAAGAAAAAGGACGGATAGAATAGAATATACCACAAAGAAGTCAGTTTTAGACCGCAGGGTAAAGCAGATGAATTAGTCGTTGCTTTGAAATAGTCAAGATCTGCTGTGCAAATATATTATAAGACGTTGAATATTATTACACACGCCATTTAGTTCCACAATACAAAGAATTTGCCCCCAAAAGAATACACGACTAATCCGTGGAAGATACAGTGTTCCTTGATGGATTAGCGAGTCTTTTAGATATTGGTTCCGTTTAGAAATCTCCTCATAACACCACCATTATCATTTAGATCAAGGATGAAAACTTACTGAAGCGGATGCTTTAATTTTCATCACTAATTGTAAGATTAAAAATAAACTCTAAGTCTGTGATCTCATGATGGAACTTTTTAGCTAAAAGAGAATTCTCGGGGGGGGGATATGGTCAACTTCCGTCGATCAAAATTTCTCGCATCAATTAATTTATGCTTTATTTTATTTAAATTTTATGCTTAATTTCTCTTGATCGACCTATGTGACTGAATCATCCACCTAAGTAATTGGACGATGTGAGGTTTGCAATATTTGGAATCAAATTGCTCGTAAAATTCATTAACAAGTGCCATGCTAGTTTGACAATTGCTTATATCTGATGTAGGACTCAAAGATATCATCTTGCCTGAGAAGTTGTTTGCGCCATTAACCAACCCAACCGGTAACATTTCTAAAATTAAGTGGAGCAGTAATCTGCGTAAACTATGTTCCACTCAAAACAAATATGCCTAAGGAACTTGAATGGCAGATTTTTTTAGAAATACGATTTTACGCAACCGATTATTTGCGAATCATGAAGATAAAACAAATGCAATAGAAAATTACCAACCTCATCTTCACACGCTTCTTAGCGATGACTATCTTTAATAACTATCAAATGAAATCATAACTCTGAACGAATAACTCTCCCACAAAATTGAAATGTTGACATCGTCTTCCCCCATCTTTACCTCGAAATTCATACCTACACAATCACATTTCTCCCGACAGAATTGATTAATTCACGATGTAGTCATACCAGATTTTGTATTAATGCCTGCACGTCAGGGAGAATACTAGCAAAATAGGTTCGTGCTGGCAGCCACTGTTGACTTCTGAGTCCAGTTGACCTTTGCGTGGACAGAAAATAGGTATGAGATTTTGTTACTGTGAACGAAGTTTCCAGGAGAATTTCTTTTGTGGGAGTGAGTAGGTGGAAGTGTGGTGCGGGAGATTGGAGGCGTGAGAGGGGCGACGCTCAGGGAGGAGAGGGGGCGGGCGTGGGATAAAGAGGGGGAGGGGAGAGGAGGGGCGGGAGAGGTAGATGAGAGGGTGGGGGCAAGCCTCTTACATCGCGCCTCGGCGGATGCGAAGTGTTGCTTAACTAAACCTCTCTCTTTCTCTCTCTCTCTGAGAGTGTCTTACTCGACTCTTTTTAGCTTCTTATGGTTGACTTTTCAAGGAACTTGTTTTTTGTAGCACACCTCAAGCTACAGTATCAAGTTTTCACGAATTGAGGTATGTGGAAATGGGCTGGAGAGATTCTTTCATAAAAAGAATGCTGAAGATAGTCTGGAAAGAAATTCCCGTTTGCGTCGACGAGAGGAGCATCGAAAGGTTAGGCATCAGGCAGCCGTGGGACAGCACGTTGAAAAAAATGTTACTGGAAATTGGATGAGATCTCCCGCTCTCTTCGCTATTAGTTAGCACAAATTAAATCAGAAAACTGATTGTTTTCCCCGGGAGCAAAAAAGTTTTCGCTGATTGCTGCGGTGAACAAATCATCTAGAATTTTCTTTACAACCTGAACTTCCATTAAACGTGCTAGATAATCGCATATGAGCCAGATTGAATTAGGTACTTCAATAGAATTGCCCGGCCAGGGACGCAACATTGAATTACGCTGGGAGACCATATTCCCTGTATGAAACATTGAAAGAAAGGCAGCAAATGACCTCATAAAGTTAGAATGAACCTTCTCCTCAGGGGAATAAGCACTAATTTATTTAATTATCTTCCAAGAAACCCGGCCACTAAAAACCTTCACGAGATTTTTACCACTTTATTCGACCCACTACGCAGAGTTAATTACCGCTAAAGGACACTAAAATGTTTACGTGATAACATTTCAAGTTGAATTGAACGCGGTAACTTCATTGCAATTGGAAAAATAGAATCTTGCTAGAAGCTTTGCCAATTTTTTTCTATGGATAACACTCATTTAACTATATTCATCAACATTACCTGAAGTAGTGGGACTAACTGATGAATTTTAATAAAATTATGAAAATTTTATTTTTTTGAACTATGCAAGCAAAATACATAGTTTAGACTTTTTTTATGCAGCTCCTCGCATTTATGCATTGAAAAGCAATCGTATAGTTGCATAGGTCAACCATTACATTAGCAACAAAAAAGCTTTCCTTTAGAACTTTATTTGAAACCAAATGATCGGTCACACACTAAATTTATAAATTAGGATTACTTAAGCTATTTAACAACTTCTATCTAGAATGAATATTATCGCCAAAGATTTCGTCTTAGAAATGCTCTGATATTTAACCCTTTTACATCTTTCATCTTAAGATGTCTGTTGTGTCTAATAAGTGTACTAGTCGTAGATACATCTCATTTCAACCAGGTATGAGGTGGGAAATTTGAGTGTTTCTCGAGATAATGAAGCCGAAGGACGCAGACTCGCATCTGGAGCTTAATGACAGAAGTCCTAAGGCTTTGACCACGCGTCAAGCCTTTAGTTTCTCACTCCCTTCTCCCTGTCTCTCTCACACACAATTTATATACGCTTTAAACTAGAAACTGGGAAACAGGAGTTGGGGGTCTAGTCGGAAAGCGAGAGAGTGTGTGTGTTGCGGGCGTGACGTCACGAGGTGACAGGGACGAGGAGAGGAAGGAGGTAGGGTGGACTGGAGGTAGGGGGAAGGTAGGCAGGGGGGGGGAGAGAGAGAGAGGGTGGGCAGGAGGTAGGGGAGAGTTACCCTCCCAACCATCGCCCCTCTTTCAGTGATGAGCTCGGACTGCTCTGGATACAACTGAACATTCACAACGCTGGTGCTTTCCCGGCTCGTGTACGCATAGTACAGGTTATAATCATCATTTTTCAACTACGCACCACTTTGCCCCGTGGCGCAGGACCTCCCCGTCGTGCAGACCCCGGAGTGTAAGGTAGCGAATCGAAAGCCAAGCGTCTGTCAAGGGAGAGTTCGGTAGGAATTTCGTGGCTGAGACGCCCGTTCGAAACACAGATCGGGTCAGTTTGAGGTAATGACTGCCCCCGCGAGAAGGCGCGGGACGTTCCATGGTGGGAAAAGTTCGTGGACTTTGGGCGAGGCGCCGGGAGGCGGTTGACGAATAGAAAGAAAGATAGGTCTACAGGGTGGAGGACGGCAGGAAACTAGGAGGGTCGGCCACTACAGATGAAACAAAGGACGGAGGAGGAGACCGAAGGATTTTGAGGATTGACGGAGAGACCGCGCGAGGACAGCCCTCGCACGCGGAAAACCTCGAGCAAGACCTCAGACCGCCCGGTTTTTCTGGTGCGTGTTGTGCGGCAGCGTCGGTTTCCAGCTGCAGCGGTGATGCCATCTCTCGAACACGAGTCGACGACACAGGGAAAAGCGAAGAGCTCCGAGGAGTCCCCAGTGCTCGCGAGGGACGCGTCGCCGCGGTGGAAGAGGACGCGTGACCGGGACGCGGTGGTGGAGGTGCTAGTGGTCGCCGGGGTTTGTTTTGGTGTCGTACGTGGTGTAAGTGTCGAGAGCGCTGGTGCCCGGCCTTTGACGTGTGACGACGACTCCTTAGACAGGGGGATCCCCCGCAGAGACGTGGGGGCGCCGATGTTGAGGGCGCTTCTGGGAAGCCTCTGGACGGAGGAGGAGCAGAAGGAGCATCAGCATCCGAGCGGGAGGAGCCGCAGCAGAAGAGGAGGCAGCGACGACATCCGCTGAGGAAAGGTGAGTGGCCTCGAGAGAGGAGGGTTGGGAGGGAGGCGGAGTGGTAGGGGAAGGGGCAGTGGCGAGAGGGGAGGGTTCGGTGGGGAGAGGGGTTGGGTGGCGGAGACAGGGAACGTTGTGTGAGGGGGGAAGAGGCGGGGTAGAGGTGGAATGTGGCAGGAAAGGGATGGGGAGGGAAGATATTAAGGAAAAATTATACGTTTTGAATTGCATATTTTAGTCAGCACACTGTCACGTTGGCACGATGTTCATCAAATGCGGCCGGACCCAGCATCCACCCCTCCTCCCCCTCACCCCCGACCTTCCTCTCCTGCTGACGCGCCCCTCGTCCTGCTGCCACTACTCCAGTTTGAACTGGAAAATCCCGTATCAAGCGCTCGATCCGTATCGAATTTCGGAAAACGATCTTTCTCCGCATCAAATCTCCACCCAGCGGTATTGGTTCTAATAAAATGAGCTCAACAAGCATCCCTCGCCATCTTTCCCAGATATTTTGATTAGGCTACGGTCCACGGGGGTCATAGCCTAGTCAAAATGGTATAGTTTTCGATACCATCATTCCACCAAATTTCCCAGCTTCAAAGGGTACCCTGCGGCATTAGTACATATTGCACGCGTTAAAATTCTTATTTCTCGTCCGTCAGTATTCATCCCATCGGATCATTTTAAAGTACGTACTGTGTCGAGTATCGGTTTCCATTTTGCGACGCGGGAACACATTGCTCTAAATCAGCTTCGGATTCCAAGGCAATGGGAAGAAAAGAGACCGATATTTATGAAGAGGATTCCTAAAATATTTGTGCTTCCAAGGGTAATTTTAGAAAAAAATGTCTGCCATCAGTAACCGGTTAAACCGCATTGCGACATTTTCAGGATAACATCGGAGAGTAACTTGAGCTCCTTCCGGCAAGGAGAGGCATTGAGAGATGAGCAGTGTAGTGGTGGAAGCAGAGATCTCTAAGTCAACCTCCGTGTTGTCGCATATCTTTGGATTATTCAGTATTTAAGGACAAGTTTTTCAAGCAAAATCCGGGACTAGAGTTCACTAAAAATTAAATTAAATTGATCAACTGCCCGCATTTTATACAACATGGTTGTAATGATGAAGCTGATGGACAGATGGAAATAAATTTTAGCCTTAATTGACATTCATTACTAAACAAGATAAATATTTGTGACTTCCACAATTTATTTAAAACTAACGACCTTTTTCGGCTGTCACGCCATTTTCAGGTGAAAGCTTCTAGTTTCCATATTGTTTTGACATGCATTGTTGAATGCATTACTTAGTTAACCTTATTTTCTATGGTTACTGGGAATTTTTTTGCGTTATATGCGGTCAGGTGCATTTGGTATGAGGAGCATAACTAATCAGAAAGAAACAGAATCAATCTTAGGACCATTAGTACTTTTCTCAAATTGTCGTAGGGCTTACCTAATACTGACTCCTATGTTTCATAAAATCCTCATGTTATTCACACAATCATTAAGAAAATGAATACTTGAAAGTATTTCAAGATATGCCTTATTGATTGAGGGTCTAATCTTGTCATGCTTAAACAGGGAAAAGGTAGAAGCACTGTGTATCTGCCACTACCTCAGATAATACTTTATGGGCACTATCTCCACTGCCAGTTACTATAACCACGAAGCTAACTGTGTCTTATCGTTTCTATATCCTCCGCAGTTTTTCCTCAATACAGACCTTCGTATCCCTTCGTTACCAATGACGACGCATTCCTTCGCAACTTGGGTAGTTTACATGATGGTTGGTTGTACACGAGACATTTTAAATCAATCCAGTCTCATAGATGAAATGATGTAATGATGAAGCTGATGGACAGATGGAAATAAGTTGTAGCCTTAATTGACATTCATTAATAAACAAAATAAATATTTGTGACTTCCACCATTTATTTAAAACTAATAAAACTCCATGTGACATTTTCACAATCAGGAGAGTAGATTACAGAGGTGGCTATTAATAATGATCACATTCGCCAGGATGAAAAGGATAGCGATATTTTACCCTACTTACGCTACGGCAGCTCCAAATGAAACAGATTTCACAAGACAAATTCCAACTTTGAAGTGATAAAAAGGAATGGAATGAGAAAATGCTCGAGCTTAAGAAGTTAACAATGAAAGCTAAGCGTAATTTTAAAATGAAAATCGATCGCAATCTACGAAAATACTGTGTTCGTGGCTAGGTTCAATGATATTAATTGAACGCATTTTCAACAATATACGCCAAACATTAAATTTCCAAATAGAAAAGGTATTTCCTCGCATTAAAATTAGTTTCCTGTTTGAGAGAATGCTCAGACGTGCTAGACATTAGCTTAAACGTCCTTCCCTAGGGCTAATAATTTCTCTCGTCGATTTTTTTCCAGGCGGTTTGCGAGTTTAACTGACGCCGTCCCTCCCCCCCGCAAACAGATCCCGTCCCTGTTAGCGCCGGGCAAATACTGTTGCGCTTAAACGAACCAAAGCCTTCCGCTTGCGATATGATAAAAAACACAAACATGCAGGAGGGTGAAATGGAAGCTTAAAAAAGTCTCTCCCGGAGGGCGTAGTAGTATGCATATATGTATGTAAACGGACGACAGAATGAGCAGCACGGTGTCCGCTTCCTCCCTCCACTCCGCCCTCACCCTGACTGTTGACCACTTTGTCCTTTGTAATCAGCCCTAATATGAGCTCCCTCGCATTCACACATGGTCTCCCCAGAAAAGGATCGAGCGTAAACATTGTGAGGGCGCCTTTTCCTCCTCTCCCTCTCTTCGAGCGCACCTCAGCCTCTCTCCCTCCCACGCACGGCCCTCCGCAAAGTGGCAGTGAGGGAACAGTCCCTTCCCTTTCGTCCATTGTATCCGAATGGACTTCCACTTTTGTTGAGTTCTCAAGGAGTAGAAAAGGAGGAGGATAAGGAGAAGAGGGGAGTTTAAACAGGGTGGCAAGTAAGGGAGGCGGAGAGGGGGGGTGTGGAGGTCCTGTCACGCGAGAAGAGGGTGTGCGTGCGTGCGTGCCTGTTTATGCGTGGCTGTGTGGAGGGGGCTGCTGCTCGCACAGGTATAGGCAAGGGGTCGGGTTTTGTGGCGTTGGGCAGGGGGTGTCCACACTCACGGGTGGATTCATCCCCCTTCGAAATACCCCACCCTCTTCTTTTCTTCCCCCCTCTCCAGGCACAAGGGGGCAGGATGTCCCTCGCCCCGCCCCCTTCCTGCCCCCTCTTCCTTCCTTCCTCCGACCACCCACCCCCGCGCGTCACTTTCGCCGCCCTCCTCCGTCGCATGCCCCTTCCCCAGACGCCACGCAGCGGGGCCCAATCCCACTGCCCGCCCGAACCCACCTCTCTTTCTCTCTCCATTCTGCCTCTTCTTCTACATCATCTTGTTCTTATTCAACCTTCCCATCCCAGAAAAAGTAGTCGAAAGGGAAGAGAGAGGGAAAAAATACCCTAGCGCCGTCACCTAAACTCATTTCGCCCCCTTCGCCTAGGGAGTCTTTTCGAGTCGGCCACTCCCTCTATCTCACCGTGTGCCTTCCTCCTATCCGAATCCGTACACTGATACCACCCGCACCTGAGTTATTGAGTCTTTGCGGTGGGGCACCGACCTGATCGACCTCCGTTGAACCGCCATCGCAGGTGAACGGGCTATTCTAGTCCCAAATGAAAACACGGACTCAGTGGTTACAGGCTCAATTTAAAACGATGGAAGTCGTTCGCATTAAATTGGGATTGGAACTTCGACTCAAAGAATCCGCGCCATGTGCCTCATTCATCCCGGTGTCCTCTTCTAATGTGATTCCACACGCTTCAGTTACAATCATTTTTTCCAGAGGATAGAGAATATATATCGGTGTACATTTTATGCACGTAATGGCTGACAAATCGGGGTAACTTGTTCCGGATTCCTGTCTGGGTGACTGTTTTGCCAATTTGGGATCAGTTATAGTTTACCTCCATAGTTCACGCGTTCCAACGAAGATTTTTGTAAAATGATGGCGGCTACTATTTTTTTAACCTAAGAGAGTAAATTATTTCCACTAATATCATCATCATCAGTTGTCTGCTATCGCAGGTCCTTGGTGCCTCCATCTCTATCTGTCCTCTGCTCTTCTCTTCAACTCTCTGTGTAACTCCTCCCCTCCTTCAGGTCATTAATCATCTTTCTTTTCTTCCTTCGTCTTTCGCGGTTTCCATCCACCATTCCTCAATTCCACTAATATAAGAGCGATCAATTAAAGAAAACTGACATATTAGGGGACCTATTTTGTGCACCTGAAAATGCTGCGCGAGTATGCCGCCCTTTTCTCCCGATGCGCTCGATAGATTTGCACCCGAATCGTTATTTTGGCCATCAAATATATGTATCAAATTGATTGTACTATTCAAATACCAAATGGTTCCAGGCAATTTTGCCGGCTAACTAATATTTAATCCCGAGGAATACTGAAGGAACGTTTGTACTTTATTCTTACCAATATGTCACGCGCTTAACCACCATATAAGAAAAGCATAAATGGAAGGCCGTGCTTAACTCAAATCCACATCCTCTCGCTCAAAACTCAATAAACAAGTTCTACAAAAATAATTACAACTTTTTTGGCAAATTATTGATCAACATGCATTTAGAAATACAGCAGTTATAAATTTTGTAATGTTAACAGCCAATAGAAGGCCCTGCAAGCAGAATGCAATGACTTATAGAATGGCGTAGCGTTTTTATAAAAGTATCCTATGACTTGACCTATCTTGACATCACAAAGACCTATAAATTTTCACCGAGATTTTTCCATATTCTGCTGTATTGAACCACTAATTTTTATTACGGAAATACAGAGATGGATATCAACGGGATGCAGCATTAATTAAAGAGAGGTGAAAGGAAACTGAATGATCGCTCAAATAATGCATTGGTTCAGACTATAGAGTGACTGTATTCACACTCATAAATCTTCAAGGACAACTCAAATTGGCCTTTGGAGAGTAAAAAAACAAGATCTCAACGCATGATAAGTTAAGAACGCAAGACAATTTTGGAGCTTTGCTGAGCTTTAGCCAGCAACTTTCAAACATAAAAAAATTTAAAACGGTATGAAATGAGGTCGAATTAGAAGGGATCATGCCGAGATAGATTGAGTAGATGTTCTCCACTTAGAAAAAAAGAAAAACGTGTCACTGTATTCAAGTGTCAATGCAAAATACAGCAACAATTTTATCTGCAAACTCGGCAAAAAAAATCAGTTTTCCCGCAGCCTTTTCGTGCCCGATTAATGCATAATACGACCTAAACTTACTGGAGGGAATGGCACTTGCAATGGAAAATTGGCAACGAGAAAATAATTCAAGAGATAAATTAAATTTTGATCGTTAAGGATTTTAAAACTGATTTGGAAATAGAAAACTATGTAAGTACTGACATGTGAATGCATTTTTTTGGTTAACTTAGGGCTGAATGAACCTTTTCACCGTTGGGAGTGACCACCATTCAATGATATCCTTTCAAGTCAAATACTGAAACAACACGCGAATGAAATGATATGGAAATAAAAAGTAACTTATGCAGTAATATAAAAGCTATAATTTTATAATGAGAATTCAATTAGGTCACATATTCTTGAGATAGGATACTGCAGTACATTAATGTTAGTCCAATTATCTTCTCGACGCTGTAGTAGTAAGCAAAAGTTGATGGTTAACTTCACGTTCGAAGGCGATCAGCTCTTTGTGGTAGTGTAGGTATTTTAGTTTAATTAGTTATGAAGGAAAAATAATTTCTTACTTATCGTTCGCCATTTGAAGACTACGGCTACAGCACTCGGAAAAATAGGAGTGTCACCCCTCCAAATTCGAGCCGAGCACTACGATGCTAAACTTCCGTCACTACACAGGAACCGGTGTTTCCACCAAGGCAGGCCCTTGCCTTCAGACATTTGCTCCAAGCCAGCAAATTAGTAAACCTAAACTTTCAAAAGATAAAAAACACAATGAGAGATCATTTATGAGGCAATGAGATCTCAAATTTATTGCTATAGAATAAAAGTAGAGTGGTAATATTCTTTAGGAAAGAAAATAGCTAAATTTACATGCGGTAGGTGTGGTGAGAGTAGAAAACGTACCCGAATTAATTTTGAGTTTTTGCAAGCGAAAAATAAAACTGAATAACTAGTTATCGTTTTTCCTTTCCTTACTTTTCAATTGAACGACTCGAGGGGAGTGACTTGGAAAGGGCCCAATAGTCACGCAAGCGGAACCGATACTCATGAATGAGGACACATTGTGTATTATCGGCTCCGAATGGTCCATGACGACTGGATCTGGCTAACCTCCATATATCCAAGTGATGCGGAGGTCTTTCAACCAATAAGGAGAGGGGATTTCCATTAGTGCGTTTCGTATCCTTTTCACAAATTAGAAGTGGCACTCCCCATTTGTACCCGGCTACAAGCGCTAAAAAGGAGATCAGATGAGAACCATTTAAGTCCCTAAATAAGGAATCAAGACTCAGGGTGAAACTATTAGTTTCGAATTCGCTTTCTGTACTTAAGATTCAGGATAATGATTTCGTTTGATTTCTTCCAATTTATTACGAAATGCTTTCAAGTACTTCGACTAATCACGTCATATTTACCATCGAACTTATGTTACTTGCTTCGATAAATGTCAACTACACGGACTAAACCAAATGAGAGGAAATACTTCACCCCTAAAAGTAAATTGCGGTTCTAATTTAATCCAAAATATTGATGTGAGCCAAATATATCAAGTTGTAGGTAAAATAAAATTTCTTAAGCCCGTTTTCGGGGCATGAACTTGCACAATTTAACAACATTTTTTCTCAATCTGGCGTGCAATAACAATTGAAGATGGAGCAGGGGCTATTTTGCCATCTCGCATTCATACATTCGCGCATGTATTCTTGCAATCCACCACCTTACACGATGCAATTATAAATACACGTTCGTAAGTATATCAGCTTCTACAATTACGTGCTTCGTGTAAAACGGTCTTCGAAGTGCCCACCCGCCTTCACCTTCTTTAAGATGTCTGGAGAGTCTAACATTTTAACATCACCATTGAATTTCCTCGTCCAGCTAAGGGTATAAAACTAGCTAAGAAAATATATAATAGAATTATTAATTGATTGGAAGCTATCATTCAGCGTCCATATAATTCAACTACATGGACTAAGTTTCTAAGAACTATTTGAGTGTACCTAATGATGGCGTAACTGCCGAAACCGGTCGTACTCATTACGATAAAAACTGTGGAAGACAGACCTACTACCATACAATTCCATTCATACAAAAGAGCTATCAAAGTGGAATCATTCGAATGCAATAAGAGGTATCAGTAGTCATATCTAAGTAGAGTATTATTCTTACAACAGGAAAAATATGCCTCAAACCACGATTATCAAGCGAAGCGTTGATAACAATGTAAAACAAGGTCCTGGGCGATCGTGATCCAACAGGCTTGTAAACATGATATTGTGCTCGACCTTTTGCATTTTACTTTTACTTCAGTCTAGAAAGGTTTCGAGTTGATTTCAAATATCAAGCATAACACAACCATGTGCTTATATATTTCCTGCTTTCTAAACAAAAGGAGCTCTAAGTTTAGTATACCATGACCTTGCATGCAAGTGACTGCCGAAAAGGGTAGTGAAAACACCTTTGCAGCAAAACTATGAGACGAGTGTAGTTTAAATACCAGATAGACTCGACTATTTATGTCGAATAGAAAGATACCCTGATTACTTCGAACCTGCCTGATTACCCAAGGCTGCTTAATAACAGGTCCAGTTTTTCTCCAAGTATTACTGTCTTTGCGATCTTTAACAATCTTCTGACCACAATGTCAGATGGGACAGACCTTTGCTAGTTCGTTTTGAGTTCGCGGCCTAGAACCCTATCAGGATTTCACCGCCATCGTCATGTTTAAGTGCTATAGACTTTGTGCATGCATCCAAACAAATTGCACTGCACATTATTAACTTCTAGCTTTGAGCAACCTTCCGGCTATAAATCTAAAGGGAGTTCCACCCTTGCGCGATTTCTCTCCACCCTATAAATACCATCGGCGTTGAAGCCCTTAAATTTTTCAACCATTTTCTTACATATTGCTCATCGTGCACACATTCCTTCCTCCTTCAACCTCTATCACCGACACCCTCACCTTATTCTCATTTTCACCAGCTCCCTTCGTTCAAAATCTGACAGTTCCGCCCGAAACATGCTGACTGCATTCCAATTCAACGTCAGTCCGGACAGCTACCTCCGCCCCACAAACATGAAACTACAGGCGAGTACTGGCCTGTGGCATTTGTCATGACGTAGGTGGCCATGCACTGGGATTGTGGGTGGTGATTGGGTGGGGGCGACGTTGGATGTGTTGGGGGGAGCGGTGTTGGGGAGGAAGAGTGGGATGGGCACATCCGGGGCGGAAGGTATAAGAACTTCTTCTTCTTCTATCCCTTCAGAATTCCTGAGCCGTGCACATTTCTGTTATATGGAGCCCTTTCTCGCCCGACCCCACCCCCGCCCCTTATTTCCTGCCGCGGCTGGCGCCTCTGTCCACTCACACGTAAGTCCCCCAGTCCACACAGCCACCGCCGCCCGTCCCAAAAGACCCACGGGGTATCCCGCCCGCCCCTCGTCCCGTGCTCTTTTCTGACCGGCCCTCCACCGCCATTGAGATCGTTCGAGGCGCGGCCCTCACTCCCGTCCGACTCTACGCACCTTCTTTTAAACCGTCTCTCACCAGCGCGCGTACATACGTGGGAGATAGGCATAGGGTGGGGTGCGCCGAGAGGTTTTTAGGGGTGTCATTCCCTGGCGCCAGTCCCCGGGGCGAACGCACGGGAAACACAAGGGAAGAAGTGCAGCGTGTCGGAGGAAGGGAGCGGAGGTGAGAAAATTTGCCATTTATAAAAGGGGCGTCCGGTGGGAGGATGGATTGTGGAGGTATGTCGGAGTTTGACACCGATATAGGGGGCAGTAAACGCCCTTTTATGGAGCGACTCTCACCTGCACGGGGAAAAAACAGTAAAAGCAAACGGTATAGCGTGTCGGGAGGCGCCGTCTATCTCTCCTTCTCTCCCACATGACTCGCTTCCACGCCCTCAGTAATTTGCAGCGAACAAGTGCAAATCTTTTTTTCGATTTGTGAGAAGTAAATAGAACAAGTTGGCGGGAGTTGGAGTGAAACTATTTACGATTTTCTCCCATTGAGTTGCGCGTGGAAGGAAAAGGAGCCCCTTTTTCCTCCTCCTTCCACCGAGCAAATGATGTAAAGTGAGTGGACTGGTAAAATCATGGTCATCCGTGGTTCATAATCTGCAGGCATTCAGTTTCTAACTCCTAAATATGCATCAAAGAAATAAACCCACATCTTGGAGAAATCTCCTATCAATTGCTTTGGTCTCGACCCAATAAAAAGCCGTAAAATAATTTGAGTTCACAGAAGATCGTAATAAAGTAATAAGAGCGTAAAGCACGCATATAAAACTTCCTGTACGCATTTCCATACTATAGGCAGTTGACTACAGTTGACAGTAAATCCTTTGACTGTGATAAAACGTGTTCTGGCAAATATATCTTAGTAACCACAATATTCGCCACGAAGGGCGTAACTGACATGCTATCTGACAGAAGATGTACTTAAAAACTATCATGGTTACTTCAAGCTACGTGTGCTGATTAATGCTTCAGATAAGTGGTTGCGGAAAGAGGCACAGGCACAAAGAGCTTCACTTTTCGAAGCAAAAGCAAAGGAATGCATACAAACATAAAACTAGAAAACACCAAAATTCTTACGTCTGAGGCTAAGTTAGGGCTCGCGACCTTCAATTTGGTCGACTTCCATTAGGCCATCCCGGCCGGCCGTAAACTTGCCACGCTAAAAGCCATTCATGCTCAGCTTGCCTCACGAAGCTCCTCCGGTGTGGACAGTGGCTTTCAGGGTTTTCACTGTCGAAGAGTACTATGCCGCGTTCTCTGAAGTTCCCTGACGGCAAATTTAGCCGACAGAACTAGACGGCTATGATTTAGTCATGAATGAAGCCGAATCATGATTGGAGTCGGCCCTGAGACTAAGCACCCTGCAAGGGAGTAAAGATATTAATTCCCATCCCCAGCAATTAGGCACATATTTGACTATATATCCCATACAAGACTCATTTATAATACTTCATGCTCTGAAGAGCGTTCCATGAGCCGAATAGAGACAAGGCAATCTCTATCGGACATAGTCTTGCTTTGTCTGCGCAGCTGGCAAATGAATGGAGAGTCAAACGTTCATATTCTAGCTTTGTCACACAACATGAGAGACACTGAATCTCCTTCAATTACCAATATTCAGTCCATAAAGATATTTTCTTTAGGAAACAAAATGGATCAATTATTTCATACCGACAAAATAAGAAATTTTGCGATTTAAGCCTAAAAATGTGAGGTATTTATGGAGAAAACCAAACTAATTAATGCTATATTAAAAAGGCTGAGCCAAATTTAATTGCTCACGATGTCACTGCACAAAAAAAACCTGAGAAAATAATTTAAATAAAAAAAAATGCTGTCATCTGCAGTTGAAAATTTCTGTGGTTAAACAAAATGAAACACGAAGGGGTAGTATTATTCCTTTTAATGAAAGCATTAGCCACATTGCACGCCATATACCAACCACTTTTTTAACGTAGGCAATTACGCTTGGTAATAAAACGTGCATAGGAGTTATGACAGATATCTTCTCAAAGCTAAGGTGTCTTGCAGTTAAAATAAAACTAATTACAACTTTATCTTCTAAGTATGGCGAGAAACGATCAAGTTAATGGATTTTGCTTCCCCGTAATTTTCCGGGGAGAGACATTCCTCGGAAATGCAACTCTGGAACCTTGATTTGCGGCTTGAACCATTCAGTCATACACCATTAGTCACTGCTAAGGATACTTAAGGTTTCGGACAAGGGTTTTGGGAATAAAATTGGCTGAATGAAAAATATCAAAAAATTACGAAGAAAGCCAAAATACTGTGATAATTAAGTACTACTAAAGAAACGTATTATTTCTAAGCAAAAATTCATAGCCTAGCTTTCCGAATCACCTAATCTTCTTCATCTCTCATCAAAATACACTGACTCGTATTCGAGGCACATGAACTGTAACTGTAACAGTACTGGCGTGGAAGATAGCTTCAACCGAAGAGTCAATATCTTTCCGCTTGAAATTACCATTGATGAATCATTTTGCACATTATTTTTTTTGGAACAATTTTTGTCCCTATCCTAATTACATCAATATATAGATAACTGAAGTTCATTGACGAAATAAAGAGGAACGTACATAGGAAGAGATACCAGGAGGTAAGGGAACTAGCTTTAGATAGGGAAAGGTGGAAAGCTGCAGTCTACCAATCTTAGGATTGAATGACCAATGTATGAATGAGAGATAACTGATTTATAACAGTATTCTAGAGTGTGTCCTCTAACCTCACGTTTCATGACACTATTTCTTTATATCGCGACCTTCGTCAGTGTGCAAGGAACTACTTCAAGAAAGGAGGTTTTAATTGTTCTACGCCTGAGTACTAATAATAAATTTAACTTTAGTATCATTTATTCATCATAATCGGCAACAGCCACCAATCCGCAGATTGTATCAGTGCATTTCTTCGAGAAACTCTCATCATTTCAGCCAACCATTTCAACATTGTGAGTCTTCATGTTGACGCTCGTCACAATTTTCCCGACCTCTTCCATTTTTTATTAGTGAGAGGTTAGATTCTATTTTTTTTTAAGTTTTAGGGTCGTTCTTATTTCAGGTTCGAGCGGAAGCTCTGCATTCACGACCCTCCTTCAAATGAGATCCACTATCCCAGAGGTCAGTTGATTGAGGTTCAATGTTATGGCATGGGGTTATGCTCACCAACCCCATCTATTTATCTATCAATGGCAGTGTTATAACGAGGCCCACAGTTTTAGCAAAGCCTATTTAGCAGTTTTTGGTGAAATATTCGGGGGGGGGGGATCCTTCCATTATTTCGACTGGTTTCCCTTATTTCTCCCAAATTCCCCCGCATAGCTCCCGCCGATCAGGGCACGAGTTCGCATTTCGCCGGGCCCCCGCGAGATCCTGAAATATTGGACACGAAAGAACCTTCCCGCCGTTTCATTTTTTCTAGCACTTCCGTCCCGGCAATCTTCATTCAGCCCCTCCACCATCCCTCTCCTCCCCTCTCCCCCACCTCCCTATACCTCACCTGTTCTCCAAACTCTCGGAAAAAGTCGGGAGGAGAAGCGCCGGACATGTCCTCCCTCGGCTCGAACGAAACTCACGCACACAATCTCAGCCGCACGCATCCCACTCCTCTCGTTCCGAAACACACCTTCGAGCCGGTGAAGGAGGCACTGGTTGTTGCTGGCGGGAAGGACCCCGCAGGCGGCAAGAGAGCTAACTGGGACACCCATCCACCAACACACACACAAGACTCGCGTTGCTTCTACTGCTGCCCCCTTCCTCCCACCCCCCCTTTCTACCACCTCCACCGAAACAACCGCCTAACCCACCCACCCACCCTGCTCGCCCTCCTCCGCCCCCCGCTCTCCCTCCCCCACCCATGGCCCTCCGCCTGTTCCACCTTGAACCGAGTGATAAGCTGGAATTTAGGGACTTGGAATGCGTCCTCCTCTTGGCCGGCTCGAGGAGGTTAACGTTAAAGACGAGGAGGGAGGCGGGAGGAGAGCGAAGGAGAGGGCCGCTCGAGCCGCTCCTGTGGCTCGCTAGCTCTCGAGCCGGTGGCGTGGTGCGGCGAGGGAAGCTCAAGAAAGATGCTCACCGCTGGACTGGAGATTTCCGAACCGAAAGATCGATTCGGACGAGCGCCAGCATATCGAATCGGATGCTAATTTTAGATCGATTTTTCTACAAAATCTTACTCGAGGTCAACCTCAAATGTCGCCGCCCAGCTTTTCATTACCGTTCATTATGAACAATTATAACCTTGCACTAATGAATGAAGAAAAAGCTGGCTATGATTCCACACTTTATTTGAAGCAACACGACCTAGGTTTCAGCAGATCATGCCATCATCAGTAGGTACGGCGAGGGTGCTTAACAAGATGCCCACCACTGGACCGAAAGATCGATTCGGACGAACGTCAGCGTATCGAATCGGATACAAATATTCGGTCGATTTTTCTAAAATTATCTTACTGATGATAGCATGATACGCTGAAACCTAGGTCGTGTTGCTTCAAATAGAGTGTGGAATAATAACCAGGTGTGTTTTCATTCATTATGAAGGTGTTCCACCGAGTAACGCCAGAGACAGTGTCTTGTAACTTGGCACTATTGTCACACAATTTCGTTAACCCACCAGGGTGTCCACACATTAGAGAAATATTCAAGGTCCTAGGAGCTCAGGGTACTAATGTATTGAAACCTTGGTCGGCAAAATTTAGAGTGATAAGAGTACCGAGTTAAGATTTTGAATGAACAAAGTAAACTTTGTTTTTCCACAATGAATTTAATAACTTACGGCCATGGTTTCGACGATCAACGCCATCATCACCTGATGATGACGTTGATCAACGAAATCATCCAAAATGTTTAGTAAATTCCATAAAGTATCGCCGGAAACCACCAACTCTACCGAGTTAAGATATTTCATCATGAACGCCAGAGAACGTTTCATTAAGTGACGCCTCATGTTACAAATAATATCTTATATTAGCTAAACGGAATGCAAACGTGGAGGGGACATAATGCCCAGAGGTCGAGAACACATTGGTATCGATCCGGCATTTCGAATTGCATTAAAATTTTGAACCTATTTTTTAAAGAAATATAGGAGTCTGGAATAAAAGTGTACCGGTTTGAGTAAACCTGCCCCTTTTAATTAGCAATTTGAGGAAACTATCAGTGTTCCCTCACAACTGAGACCCAGTTTTAAATTGGCAGTGCTCGATTTTGTATCAGAAATGAAAGTGAATGTTCAGCGATTCATCGGCTTCCAATAGACCCATCGGTTTCCATTTCTCTACGAAAGAAAAGTTATTCTGCTTCTGTTCTTGCAATCTAATTTAATTCGCCGTGAAGAACTTCAACAAGTTCTTAAGTACGTATCCAGAAAAAGTTTATATAGAAGTTCTAAGTTTTTATTTATTTGCAAGCTAGCAAGAAGTGAACCTTGTGTATTAAGTTTTACCAGTTTTAATCGCAAATAATTACGTGGTAGACAGTTGTTGGAACACCCGAAAGAAATCGGCAGAATGCATTGAAAATCCATAACAATTCATTGGCCCAGAAGAAAAAATAAGAATCAACGTGACTGTCCGACTCTGGTCAAGTTGATTCTAGCCAAAACTGTCCTCTGCTCAGCTGCCGGTCGACTCCTCAGAAGAGCTCAGAAAATGCCGCGGGGCCAGCCCAAAAGGTCCTCTCCCATCGTCTTCCGACGTCACGTCGACCGGCACGGTCCCATATATATATAGTTCCCACCACCATCGGATGTCCACGCGTCCATTGTGAAGTCCGAGGAAACGGATACAATGGAAAGGATATTCCGAGGACAGAGGTGGCCAGTATTAATGCCATACAATATTGTCCATCCAGGCATCCCTTTCCATTCCTTTCGTTTTTTCTCGCGCTCTGGGATCCTTATGGCTGCTCCGTCCAACTGTGGGTGCATATGCGAAGTTGCGATCGGATCACTTGACAGGATCATTATATCTGCGTTATCTCGCTAATCCTTTCAAATAAAGATCAATCAAGGTATTGGGACACATATACCTACATCTACATATTACCCTGCAAGCCACCTTAACTGTGATTGGAAAGGAGAGAGTTATCACCAACATGCACTATAATGAACAAGTAACTTTCATCAACACACACTAAACAAAAAAGAAATCACACTTAACTTCGCTACCAATGCTAAAGAAAATATTGAATTTGTGTGTACTGAAACTTCATAAACGAGATAAAAGAGTCATCCAGGGTTAATAACTATTGTTGCTTAAGAAAAGAAGTGGAAAACAAGAAGCGAAAATGGATCCGCTTAGTTATTTCACGTGGTCACTGAATTAGAATCAGAATAGAGAGAAGAAAATGCTACTGTGCTCCCACGTGGGTAAGCTCATGAAGATTTATGTGACTTCAATGAGTGGCTCGCCATGCCCAGTGGCATATCACGCCCCTCATGTTTCCTTGCCTATTCGATTCCAATCGCGTTTAGCTTAAATAAAAATCGATGCGATTCAGCGATGAATTCGATCCTCGTGATGTTTTGATTTTTTGTGGCATCCAATGATGACGCACACTCAATGCATTGTACTACCACCGCGTGGATTTTATTTTTACTTGCAGCAGAGAGGCGCTCCTTTTCATGAATCATATATGTGCATCTTGCCATAGCACACTAGCATTCACGGCATTATAAACTGGTCCGTACACGCATGCATTATTGACATTTCCAGAGTATGATTTTTAACCCGAAAGCTTGAGCTATAACCAATCATCACTCAGCATAACTTTGTGGAACAAGAAGGAAAGAACAAAAAAACGGATATCATGAAAAGAAGTCAAAGTAGGGAGGTTAAGATAGAATTATTACGTCTAGAATCAAATCCTTACTAACAAAGCTGGAAGCAAACGAAATAAATGTTTAAAGACCCCTGCACCACTGCTACACATAATTTATTCACTTGTTTTTTCTGGCACAGTTCCATGAATATTTCAATACTAGTCCATTACAGCCGGGGGCTAAGAATACACCTCCACGTACGAGCATCAGACTGATTCCGGCTTAACCACGCGAAAATCCGACTGTCAGACTCTCCTTTTCACTCCATTAAGACTGTTTTATTTCCTCTGAAGCAACTTAGCCTTGCTTCAACGATAAAAGCAGGAAGGGTGGTCGCGTTTAATTCAATTATAAGTATCACTCCTCATCCCTTGGGGAATAAGAGCATCCTATCTCTTTCACCCTTTCAAAATCGAAAGTAAGTAATAGATATAGGCGCCCGAGGGCCAAGCGCTTACGGAGGCCATTGCAACGGTACTCAATGAGGAAGATTTCTTGCATGGGTTTCGAGTCTTTTTGATTTAGGATAATGTCTTCCCTCCCATTTCATTGCTGAACCAAGTGCTGCAAACTATCCCGCAAATTGCTACGTGGTATCATTTTGATCTGATAAACGATCTCGGGCGCCACAGGTGTTTAGGCACCGCGAGTCCTTGCCATTAATGGAAATTGATGGCTCGACTGACAGCTGAGGAACGGTTTACTGGAAGGAACTGAACTGTATTCGAGAAAGTTCTACCACTCGCTCCGCCGTCGTAGAAGTTTATGCAACGCGCTCCACCCCCAGCGCTCTACAAACAGTCCACGCTACCCGTTGTCCACTCGATCATTGGGCGCATGGTTATTAATTTAATCCATTTCCCCACAAAACCCTTTAGAACACACCCGCAGGGAATATGCACAAGCCATAGCATCGACATCACTGGATATAAGAGGCACAAGTGCTGTGGTGAAATGCGAAGAGAAATGTGAGTAAAAAAAGTTTCATTTTTGTACATCCGGTCATTTGTAGACATTGAGTTACTCCCTCATTTCAAGTAACCTAATGATGACCATAACAATATAGAATATACTGAGTTCAGAATAAAATTCAATGCAACGATACGCTCGCGATCCACTAGTAATTCTAACTTATAGTTGTTCAATAAACCGATAAACGACATAATTAAAATACTGACTTGATAAGCAGCAATTAGGTTTCCCTTAAATAGTACTTATGTTGTTAATACCAATAAGGATAACAAAAATATTCATAAGTGATTTTGCATAGTTTATATAACAAGAAGAGAGTAACTTTTTCAGTAGCTAAGTAACTGACTACGTACATGTCACTAGTTGCGATATAGTAGGCCCTCACTAGGTAGAGTGCACTGCGTTCATGTGTTTATAACTTACCATCATTATTGACATCTCGCTCAGCTTGAAATGTCCGGCATTAGTTAGCATTCTGCATGATTTAGTATTAAGTACGTACTATTTATCAATCGCATTAATAACATTTTCCAGTGTTTGCATAGTGTACTTCATGTTAGCATGTTCGTGTAGGTAGCTCTCTCTTAATTTCTGGTTTGACCGCGCGTTGCTCTCCTGACTGCTAATTGGTCTGCAACTAGTGGCTGGGGGAACGTGCGAGGTTCTGGCTTGGACTGGGACAAGTGCTGCATGCCTGGTATGGAATTACCCTGTGCCACACACCTATACTTGTTAAATAAAAATGTGTCAGCATATCATTGTAAAAAGGTAGAAAGATTGAATGTTGTAAATTCCCAGAATATGAAACATTGTTGGCAAAGCAAAACTACATAACATCACGCATTTTTGCAAAAATACGCCTTTAAATCTTAAATATATTTAGCTCTTTTAAGAGCCATCATCCTAATCCAGTTCTGAATTACGCTCAATAAATCCACGCTTACGGTCTTTCGAAATACTGGCCAGTACGGTGGATCGAAAAACAGTTTTTTTTTCGAAATCGGTCTGCAGCTAGTGCTTAAAGTTTGCGTTGGTGGTCCTTATAACCCATAAAAATTCGAACTCGATCGGATTATATCTTCAGGCTGCACTTTTTAGTCAACATTTTAATTTTTTATGAATTAAGTAAAAAAATTGCCAATTTTCCTGATAGTTTCTTGATGTTCCCGGAATGATTTTATGGTAAATAAATGCATATATTGCTTGCATGTTGCTTAACTTTAGCTATTGAGTGCGTTTGAATCAGGCAAAATGGTTAAATAGTTCGTCAAAAATCGTCAAAAACGCCAAATATACAGAAATGTTACGGATTTTAGGTAGGCAATAACCCGCTATAATAACTCGACCCCACCGATTTAAATTTACCAAGAACGATAAAGTAATAGGATAAGAAGGAAAATACAGCTTTTAGTTTTTCGACTTATCGACTATCTAACACTCGCCATGAAAGGGTAGTTGCAAATTCATCAATAACTCCAGAGCGTGAGTTGCTTATATCCTGCACCGGTAGGACTCATCTTCCATCACCCTAGTGCTCCCATCGCCCGTGCGTCATCGCCCACGCCACTTACTTGTCAAGAAGAGCACATTTATTTCATTGAGAAACCTGGTTCATTCTACTTTACCCAAAACAGCCGACGCAGAATAATCAACTGCCACTATTTGAAACTTTTTCTGCAAAGAAGGCATAGATTTGACGGAATTGTCGTGCATAGGATCCGACGGAGAGAGGAAGAACACGGGGAAGCACACCACCATCATTTGGCGTTTAGAAGAACATATTCAGCGTCCTCTCTAATGGATTTTGTGTCGATTGTATTCGAATGAACTGCCTTTACGACACATTTTTGAGAAAATTGATGGTAAGACATCCGGCCCGAAGGGATTCCATGGCGACGTAGGAAAGAGCTTGTCTCCCTGCCAAGACCGACCCATGGTCCAGTTCGAAAAAATTGAAACTGTTCTTCCTGATGCTGACGTTGATGTTCTCAGCAAAGACTAGGTTTACCTCTACAAAATGTGCCAGGCTGCAAACGGTGGAGTGTGTCCCAATGATCTTGCCCATTCACCATGCTCGATGTCTGACTCTTGCAGGGCGCATCCTACGACTGTTTGTAGAAACCTCCAATCCATCACCTGCTCATAAGACATTGACAGAATTTGTTGTTTAAGTTTACGCTCCCATGTGGTTTCACATCAAATGCAATGGAGTATCAAGGACGCGTCAAAAAACCTGTGGCTAACACTACAGAAAATGGAGTATTTACCAAACGATTTAAAGACTTTTCTCTATGAATGTCTTCAAAATTAGGCTTTACGGCGGCATCCAGAAAACATATCTGTTGGTATGTTGGCAGACAGTCAGCCAAATGTGGGTCAAAACGCGGTAAAGAAGATCCTGGAAGCATGAAAAAGCCAAAGCCGACCAAACGACACCATTTCAAAATTTGGACGCCCAGTGATCAATTTTAATGCCAAATAATGTATTTGTATAAAATGTTTAGTTACACAGATTTAGGGCACTGGGGAAAAGAAAAAATAAGATCATCTCCAGTAGCACACTTACCAATGAAGACTTAGAAGAGATCGCAGAAGGCAGAGACGTGTCCTTAGGAAATTGCAGACTTAGTTTGACCTGTCGTGCCATGACCAGGCAGTGGAGGAGTGGGCGGTCAACGATGTGAATGTTGCATCAATTGCTGTATTTGGTTTTGACTCCCTAGATGATTACATTAGAGCTCGATTGGAGGACAGGAAAATATTACCAAAGTTTGATGTTAAAGCGGACTTTAAAACCTAAATAGGCCAGTCTACCCGTGTGGGTGGGCGGGCGGCACTTGACTGCAGCCACCTTCTTTTGGTGAATGCTGGATATTCGATCAGTCGAGGAACTAAGAGCTGTATTGTACTTCCTGTCCTATTACCTTATCGTTCCTGGTAAATTTAAGGTAGAACCAGCGCTTCGAAGTACTACTTTCATAAGACAAATTAACTAAGCCGAAACAAGATGAAATTGCTCAAAATATTATAAATAATAATAATAAATAATTTTCAACTATTCAACTTGACATTATTGAGTTTTCTTCCAAATGAAATAATTCAGTGATATGAAGAAAGGCTTTTATATTGACGTCATGTCTCAGAGGAACTTTCAAGTTTTCTCATTAACGACAATATAATTGCAATAATAATAAAAGTAGGGATGAAATGAAATAACAGAGCTAAAAATCGCCTTTGTTCCTTTCATATAAATGTAACTAAAACAAGTTTATTAGACACATTTACTCGCGATAAACTTGACAACACCGTAAAAAAACCCGTGTTTCACTGCGGTAGACCACCCGTGTTTGTTTGCGTTACCTCGTTGAGTTTCATTGCCTTTGATATTATTTTTTAAGCATTTAGCTTCAGTTTTACAATATGGCATTTTGTATTGTTTTTACCTATTATACTTCCTCTATTACTTTAGAGTGCGGCTCTATTTGTAACTCAGCTCTCTTGGGCAGTATAATTTGGCTTTTTGAATCGCTCATTCCATTCGAGAGCTAAAGTAATGGCTTCATCAGTTCGTTTTAAGAGTAAATTTATGTCTAAATGTAAGACTAATAGCTTGGAAAATCTAAGGAAATAGAATGTTGCTGTAAGTGATTTTCAAATCAACCCTTCGAGTTCACCTATTGAAGGATGACGAATCGTTGACGTGCATTTCTTGGCCAAGCAGATGATTTGTACGGAGTGTGATTCAGTGCTTTGGTCAATGAAGTTCTGGGAGACTTTTCAAATAATGGGCATAATGCTTACTCAGATGCACTGAATTTAAAGAAAATATGTGAGAAATTATGCGTCAGTGAAGCTATGTTTTCACAATACAGTTTCACTCTGCAGTCATCTGAGAAGAGGCAGGAGCATACCAAGAGGAAAAGAGAGTCCCAACATTGAAACTTTTAAGGGATATGGCTGAGTCATCATACATGGCAAACAGGTTGGCAGAGATGGGAATTGGCCTTCATTAATTAGCGAATACATGGAAATGTGAAGGTGATGAAAGCCTATATAATTTGTTTAATACCTTGAAAATAACATAAAACTAAGTAATAATTGCTAAAATTGCTAAAATTATTGCAGAAATAATTGTCTGTTGAAATGTATGTTGTGTATTTCTTTCGAAGTATGTAAGTACTTATATTGGATTTCTAGACTTGGTTCAAGCCATAACATTGCTACCAGGCAAGATGTAATGTCTTCCTGTTCTAGACATAGCGCCTTACTTAGAATTAATATTTTCCAAATCTTTAGTGGATCACGTAGTGCCTAAGGACTGGAGATTAGCAAATGTCACACGTATATTCAAAAGCGGCGAAAGGGAAGACCATAGTAACTATAGGCCTATTTCTCTTACATCCATTTCCTGTAAGGTATTTGAACACATAATCGTAAGCTCCATTATGAGTCATTTAGATAGGGAGGAATTATTAATAAATAACCGACACGGATTTCGAAAGGGTAGATCTTGCGAAACCCAATTGGCCCTCTTCGTTCATGACATCTTGCTCTCGGGTGAAAATAATGTTCAAGTTGACGCGATATTCCTCGATTTTAGGAAAGCTTTCGATAAGGTACCTCACATTAAGTTACTCTCAAAACTAGAAGTATATGGAATAGACAAAAACATTATTAGTTGGATTAATCAATTCTTACATGAGCGGAAACAAAGGGTTGTCATAGACGGTATCATGTCAAACACAGTTAGCGTTACATCGGGTGTTCCTCAGGGAAGCGTCATTGGTCCACTTTTATTTCTCTTGTACATAAATGATATTAGCAACGTCGTTAAAAGTAAGCTTAGACTCATCGCAGACGACGCGGTTGTGTATAGGGATATTAAAAATTCCGAAGATAGCGACTCGTTAACAATCGACCTACTTGCTATTCATGCTTGGTGCGAAAAGTGGCAGATGGAACTAAACATAAAAAAGTGCGTAAGTATGCAGTAAGTATAAGTAAGTAAACAGTCAGCTTTTGGAAAAAGAAAAATAGGCCAGGTAGGGCTTACAGAATTAATAATACGGAAATTATTCACGCCGTCTGTCAAGTACTTAGGGGTCACAATTACTCACGACCTATCTTGAGGAAAACATATTCGGGAAATATGCGGTCAAGCATACAGGAAGCTAGGCTTTATCAAGAGAGTACTCGGAAAATGTGATGAGAAAGTGAAAGAATGTTGTTATTTTTCAATCGTTAGGCCTCATCTGAAATATGCTGTTAGTATATGGGATCCATACGAAACGGGGTTGACAGAGTTAGATAGCGTACAGCGAAGAGGAGATAGGTTTGAGAAACGATGCTACGATAAGTTGGCTAGTGTGTCTGGACTGTTAGAAGAATTAGGATGGGAATCCCTATCACAGCGTAGATTAAATTATAGGCTTAACCTCCTGAATAAATTTCAGGAAAATCATTTCTCTGACGACGTAAAAAACATACTATTAACCCCCTTGTACTATGGCAGATTAGATCGCGCCAATAAAATTAGAGAGCTAGATTGTAGAACCGATAGGTATAAAATGTCATTTTTTCCGCGTACCATTCGGGACCATAACAGCTGTGATCGTCGTCATGAATAGTTCGAATTGAGACAATAGGCAGGCATTAAATCTTTCTCATTATATTCTCTACTTTCTTATTTATGCATGATGTAAATATTGATGTTCTTATTTATGCATGATATTTTGAATATATAGTAGTAGTCTTTGTATCCCTTGCATGTTGGAACGATTGACGATAAAATGTTTCTTGGTTAGTAGATTTTTAATTGGCGCTTTGCATGTGTGGTACGCGAGTTTCAATGTAATTTCGGTGTTCTACCGTATCATTCAGACATGCCTGGTGTGGAAGCACCCCCTGCCACAGACCCTTTGGATGGCTTGCAGGGTATGACGTAGATGTAGATGCAGTCTTTGGCAATGGTATTGACATCAACACGTCTGTTGAGGGTATTCAGCACTCATCAGAATGTTTTGGCCAAATGTATGACTTATCCTTGTTATCAGGTAGGTAGTGAAGTTCACAAGAATGTCTCTATCTTCAAGTGTTAGAGCATCACAGCCAATGTATCATCTACTTTTTTGTTACCCTGCACTTGGAGTGGGAGAAATGTGCAATTTGCAGAGGTCATGCTGCTTAGTGCATTGATCATAGATGCTTTGCAGGGATACTTCTGGTAAATCAGGCAACTCCATCCTTTTGTTAATAATATTTATTTTTCTCTGGAGGATAGTTCAATTGTTTAAATTATATAATTTACTTTTTTGCCAACGTTTTGCCTATTTATTAGGAGGAACCCTGCTGAAAATTTCACCTACTGTTTACAGTAGCCTACCTATAGGCTTTTTGGAATATCCTACTGTTTTCAGTAGGTTACTGGAATCTTACCGTTTTCTACTATTTACAGTAAATCTACTGTATTCCTACTGTTTTCTACTGGCCATAGTTGGTCTATTGTAGTAATACATATAACATTATGATGCATGTGCATATTAAATTATGATAAAAATTCTCATTGGACGACAGTTGCAGCAACAACAACTGCAGCTACATGTGAATTAACGTCCTTAGGCTATTTGCCCCCTCAACAGTAGAGTACAGTTGGTTTATTGTAATCAGTAGACCATTGTACCCATTACAGTAGAGAATAGTTAGTATACAGTAGAGTTCAGTAGGAAACACTAGAAAAATCCTACTTTAACCAGTAGACATTTTTAGCAGGAGAAATATCAAAATAGATGGACTGGATATTTAAAAATAGTAGTATATTTAAAGTAAACTTAATACTCATTTCCAACACATCTGTAAGTGGGAGTGTCAAGAGTTGATTTGGATTGACCCATATCAGTGAATAATTGTGGGAGTAATGACCAATCAGATAAATTAACTACCAATTATCTGGCATAATAAGTGGGACATCATGACATAGATATCTGCTAAAAACTTATTTCCGGAGGAACTAGAATAATTATATAATTTGCTTACCAGAGCAATTATGCTACCCCAGACAATACTTATTTATTCTGTCGGAGATTTAATGGGTAGTCGATCGATGAGCAGGTTTGGGAAATTGTATTTCCAAACTTTTTGGTACCTATTAAAATACGTGTCTCGTTCATATCCGTACAAATCATATTATCAAATTATATTCTCAAATTATATTCTCAATTACACAGCTGATGAAATATATTACGTGAGCGATCATAAATTCGTATTCAAAACAAAGTATTATATTCTGCAAGGTGAAAACGATGACCTTATATTTCGAAATACATTGAAATATTGGAAACAGTCCTTTGAAGAACATATAAACCCTCGTGAGTAGCAATAAAGAGCGTCTTTGTCGCGTATACAGAGACGTTTACTATTTTCAGGGATCTATGATATTCCGGGTAGGATAACTGCCATGTCTAATAAAATTGGAGCGCACTTAGTTACCGCTTGTGTAACCAGTACTGACAGGTAAAATAATGCTCGATACACGTCGTAGCATAAATCGTCTGCAATCGTGACGTGAGACATGGTTGACGGAGGTACTGCGCCGGTTTGTTTTGATTCTTCCCCTAACGTCTTTGCCAAACTTGTTTCAATATGGCGGCTATAGAACGGAAGTTGGACTCTTCATCGTTTTGCGATCATAAATAATAGTCTTGAATGGTCGATAAGGCTACCTGAAAAAAATATATTTCATCCGTTGATTATTTAGTCACAATATAGTGGTTTTTAAGATAGCCTTTTTGGGGAAAATATCGAGAAATAAAATGTTTAAGGGAGGGACGTCACCATTCCTCCATAAGAGTAATGTAATATGAGGCTAAAATTTACGATTTTCAAATCCTGTAATCATCGTTAAATGGCCAATTGCCCTTAATTATTTTTTCACGGATTGACGAAGAAATGATTTCTCTACAACATATTAAAATATCAAGGCATGTTATCGGAGGTACTTGTGGTAGAGGTTCTACCTTAAGTCGGTGGGGTCGAGCTATTATAGCGGGTTATTGCCTACCTAACATCCCTTTCTGTACATTTCATGTATGTATGTATGTATATGTAACATTTCTGTATATTTGGCGTTTTTGACGATTTTTGACGAACTATTTAACCATTTTGCCTGATTCAAACACACTCAATCGCTAATATTAAGCAATATATGCATTTATTTACCATAAAATCATTCCGGGAACATCTAGAAACTATCACAAAAATTAGCAATTTTTTGACTTTTTTCATAAAAAATTAAAATGTTGACTAAAAATTGCAGCCTGAAGATATAATCCGATCGAGTTCGAATTTTTTGTGGGTTATAAGGACCACCAACCACAACCTTTCAGCACTAGCCATAGACCGATTTCGAAAAAAACTGTTTTTCGATCCACCCTACTGGCCAGGGCCCGTATGGCTGTGCAATAATGAGGTGTATCACTTGTATATACCTTGCAGTGATAAAACACCAATCGCGTTCTCTGATGTTTGGATAAGGTCAAGGAGAGAACCTAAAGAAATGTTCAATGTTTAACCTTATCATCAAGGTGTCTATCACGTAATCTCACCTAGCTATTAGTGATAATCCAGGTGCTGAGTGTCAACTACGGTAAGAAAAGAACGGAAAAGTGGGGGCAGATTTCTAGGTAAGATTGAGAAGCAGATAAGCTCAAGTTAACTTCGTTTATCCTTTGCGCGGTTGTAAAAAACAATCGAAGAACTTCTCCCTATCCATTTAATATTTTTCCTCCTGTTCGTTCTACCCTCTCCCTCTTCAACGCCCTTTCGATGACTTGTACGATGAGAAAGAGGTGAACATATACTGAACAATTCTGTACAGTCATGAAATACTGATTGATTCCGAATTGAGCCAATCAATTCGGAACGTAACGCGGTACATTGACTATATAGTTAAATGCTGAATACATCGTGAAACACATGAGCGGTGTATATTCATTATTAAAATATTTGTAATGATAACGTAAGGCCAAAGAGATATTTCCTTGTGACACAGTACGGGAGGACATAATGACCTGAAAGGGATTTGGAAGCTGCGGGCAAATTAATTTCGTAATTAGATGATGGTATAGTCGAAATATAGTATTTTAAACTAAATTCAATTCAGAACGACTCACTTGATTTCAGCCTATATTATTTCATTAATACACATTTTCGTTTTATGACATGGAATTTGCTTCCGAGAAGACCTACTATGTTTGAGTAAAATATTGTCATGGCGAGAGCATAAGTGTGATGGGGTTGTTAATTATTTAGAGAGAAATATTGACCCCTTCAGTCACCGAGAGAACAAGCATTAAAAGGAATAATATAAAAATGTGAGGCACGATTGGTTATCTCTGACCGTTAGAAGAAGAAGACATCACATTCCCATGTTAAAAATCATTTCTTACGAACACACTTCTCGCATCTTCATATCGATTATCGGGTGAAATTAGCGCTTTATATTCAGCGTAACCACTCGCACTTTTCATTAGGCTATAACTGCTCATTAAGTATTTTTCTTTTGAAGCCGACGCCCGAATGAGAGCGAAATATCTAGGAAAAATCTGTAAGTTTAATAGACTATTAGATGCATGCTAATTGGCCATATTTGTCTGATATGTTGCTAACTGGAAACACACGAACGACTAATATAAAGCACCTTACTCATGGTCATTCATTCCTTCTCTGGCACAATCATCAAATACCCACCTCCCTCGGATGTTACCGATGTTACACGCCTACTGAGACAGTAAAACAAGCACTTTCATATTGCTATTCCATTAGCTGTAGGCATCATGCTCTTCAAAGCATGGTAAGAAGTAGAGCTGTTTACTTGGCTGTGGCAAAATACTTTTCCCCAAAATAATTCTTGAAGTTTAGAGTTCAGAGAGCATGAGAATGGTGAAGGATTCGATTGTTAATGTTAGACATTTAGACTTTTATTGGAAAATTCTGACTACATCCCATTAACTCTAAACTCAGGACTATTATAAAAAAACATCATTAATGTTTTGCAAAATAGAGCAGTTAAAGACAATTCACCACTCACTGTATATTAACTACATTTTACGGGTACTCAGCGACGGAAAAGATGGAATATTTATTAAAATAGAGCCTCTTAGAGAAGCATCTATTTCTAAACATGGCACCGATCATGTTTTACCAAAGATACCACATTCTGATTAAGGAGGCATTCATGAATACTAGATCAAATTATTCTTCTCGGTGAGAAGACAAACAATGCTATTAATGAATCATTGCATTTACGCTATTATAATTGCTCCTTAGCTTAGAGCAAGAAAGAGTTTTTACAATGCTAGTCAAGCTTCGGAAATGGTTAAGTTTCCAGTATAATATAAAATTTGATAAGCGGATAGGTACTGGACAATTAATCGAATTACTCTGCAGTTGACTCCGTGGATTTATGTTGGACTTCGAAAAAAATAAAAAATTATCTGAATTTTTAGTCTCATTAAAATATGTCTCTCGAATTTTTTCCTAAATTATATAAATGTATTGAAGAGTGATTGCAGCACCAAGGTCCAAATAGGAAAGTAAAAAGTGTAGGTGAATCAGAGCGGTTTCCAATTCTTTGCTTGGAAGAGCTGAGAGCACTTCATTACGTTTCAGTTGGTATTTTGATTGATGGCAAGCTTTGCAGAGCTTTCCGTTCAAGGATTAGTATTACATACATAGATTCTTAATTCATATCAACGTACCATTTCTGTGACGGCCATAGGTACATGTGGATGATAGCCCCAATGTTGCCAAATGGCTACTTGTCATTCTGTTCTTCTACTTTCTTCCAAATCCAACAGCCACTTTCCTCTCAGAACCGTTTTCTCCATTTGTTACTGACACTAGCAGTTTTCACCGATTAAAAGTTCTCTTTGCAGCATTGGACTCCAATAGTGAAACTCACCGATAAATTGGTTGCAACTCAGGGCAGTCATTAAAATCCCTAATCTCTTGAATAGAAAAACATTTTTACCATGGCGAAGAAACAAAACTAATTTGATTGTTCTCAGATTTTTAATTACGTCAATTACGGATTTTCAGTAAAAGTATTGTGGTACTTTAATATAATTTTGAGAAAACAATTAAATTAGCCATGTTATAAACTAATTTTTTTCCAATTGAACATCGTGTGTCCCTGCAGACAAATTATCTTTGATAAGGAGATCACGACAAATTACAACGTCGTAGCGGCTGGAAACCACCAGGCGTCCTTCAGAGTTTCTTTCTCAGCAGCTAACTTGCTAAGAACACAAGCTCTACGGTCTTGGTTACTTTTCAATTAAATTTGAGAATCTCTTGATTCACAATAACAAAACTAATGAACTTCAGCAGTCTCCATTAGGAAGCCAAAATGCAGTAAACATGAAGTCCACAAAGTCATTACTGTTTAGCACTGTCATTATCGATTAATAGCGATAAATCATACTCATATAGTGATACATTATCTCTACTCACTTTTAAAGTTTTGAGTACAGATCTTAATGTGAAGTTTTTAATGAAGGAAGGATGATTTCTACAAAAGGTTAAACGTTCTCAACGAGGACTTCACCTTGAGGTACCAGGCACAACTTGCAAGAGGTTAGCATACCATACTCTGCTGCAAGCTGTACTTAATTTGAGTTTCTAAGAGTGGAATCATTATGAGTAATTTACATTACTACATAGTGATAATTGCATTGAAAATGCAATAAATCATATTAATACGAATCTCTCGAGGTTATAGCAGTGATCGTTGATGTTTCCATTCCGAGGAATCCGATACATCTCAATTTGATCCAAATGAGCTTCCTATCCGGTGCTAAGGAATAAATCAGTCATTAATAGGTCAGATATGGGGAAAGATTTGGGTTAAGAATCGCTTTAGTGCATATATATAGGAGGTGGGTCAAGAGCATGAGAATAGCATTCATTAAATCACACATTAAAATTCGTATCAATGGAACTGGGCCTAGCAATTCCTGGATGAGGGTCTAGACGACAATTGCGGATTGCTTTCGGACTGAAATCCGTTCGCTAGCTATAGTATCTTTAGTTTTGTTATTCACATTGGGAAAGTCTTCTACGCAACTGTTCTTCGGTAAAAATTCTACTAATCCTAATTATACTTTTACTTGACCTCAAACTATATTGTTTGTCCTCAAATAGCATTTTCTCAAAGAAAAATTGGAACAAAGAAGGAAGTGATGCTTGAGTCGTTTTCATAATTAGAGTGAACTGAGATGCCGAACTGTAGAACAGGGAAGATTTTTGATCCAGGAATACATTTATAAATAAATCCTGATTGTCTATCAAACAATAACAAATTGATTTTAATACTTCGCTTCTAAAATTTGGATATGAAAAACTAAGAATATGTGAAAAGACATTTTTATTAGTTTTTTAACGACTCATAAATAAATTAGGGTTTAATGCTGTATTTTCATATGGAGTATATCAGAGCTGGTGGACGGCACCTTTTCTAGGAATTACGCTGAATCAATGCGCCACAAAAATCATAACTCGAAATGGACTAGGATTAACATAAATGCTTCCTTAAGAATATATCTCTGACAACGATAAAATGCAATGTAAAATTTATCTCGCAATCGACACTTTTTTCTACTAAATAATGCAATGAAAATTAAAATAATTCGTTCACTTTTATCGTTGTATTAATAGATAGATAGTAATGAGATGAAAACCGAAATTAGTCCTCAAGTCCCCTTCGCTCATATTTCTCCTTAAACATTTTCTTTTACCTAATTCTTACAGCTCCATTAGAGAGTTTTAGCGTTTCCTGGTCTAAAAACCCAATAAAAACTTGTACTAACCCTTTGTATTCCCTACCTTGTGTGTCTGTGATAGCTCTTGCTCATTTATCACTGCCTCAAGGAGGAATCTCAAAACATGAGAGACAGGCCGATAATTGCTTGCAAATCATTACACTCATAATCAGTTTTGGAGTTAAAGCTGCAAGGTGTGAATTAAGCATGATGTGTGAGGCATTTATGGCGTTGGATAGATGGTCTGGCGATACAATCACCACAGGTGACATTTACAATACGCTTCATCACAATCACACATTCGTGGAGGGAGGAGACACCTTGGACTGAAACCTACGCAAGAATCTCACGCGCGTGTTACGCCTCCTTAATGTATTCAAGGCGAAATTGTATTCAGCTTCCGCCTTTCATGTATGTGCACATCGAGGGTCTATTCTCGGATACTGCTGCCGCCCTCCAGGGCATCATGTAATTTCAATTCGAATGAGCGAATTGAAGCGCTTAAAATAACCTTTCAATGCCAACACGAGATATTCCCAGCAAACACCTTTATGTTTCCCCTATAATTCCCCACACCTCGTATACCTTGTTATTTTTCAACTTTAAACGATCTATTTCGAACATACACCGCAAAGATTGATTATAATTTCAAATGGAACAGGTTTGCGCTGTTAACGAGAAATGTCTCCCGGCTATAGGTGTTGAAATAATGTACGCATGGGACCGCTAAAATCTCGCAGGAAAGCTGTTCCTCAAGAGCACCGGCTTACTGAGGCAATTTCTTCATTGGCACGCAAACCTTATATCCTGCCTGTCACTCCTACCAATACAAGAAGGAAAACATAGTGCAAATAATGAGTACAATGTATGTAGATGCAGCAACATTGGCTCCCT
Source organism: Ceriagrion tenellum (assembly GCA_963169105.1). NCBI lineage: Eukaryota > Metazoa > Arthropoda > Insecta > Odonata > Coenagrionidae > Ceriagrion > Ceriagrion tenellum. The sequence continues at coordinate 40,601,895 of OY720636.1, read as the reverse complement.
TTGAGAATAATCAATGTGGCCTTTGAAGGCTCTGATATGACGAAATTCCATTTCTCCTTCCTCACGCTCATTTATCATGGCACTAAAATATTTAATCCACTTGGAATTATTTTACAGCTACAAAGGGTAAACAAGATTAACCTATTAGATATGAAGGTAGTCTTGATAGTATGATTCAATAATAAGTTGCTCCTTAGACTAGGAAAGATTCTACACTTACGCTATACTACTGATGAAAAAGTTCGGCAAAATGATAACACGCGTAAATAATGCCAGTCTCTTCTATGACAATAGTTTTCTTGAATGAAATAGTGGCATTAATTTCAATACAATTCTTAAACTCCCTTGATAAAAGTTTGCGTGATCAAATGAATACACGTCTAAACTTGGAATGATATAATCCAGATATTTATACAATCAAAATACTCCACGCTCTTCTGAGTAAAGTACATGGCGGATAGTGACTTGGTAAAGAGATATCCCAACACATCAACGCATTCACTCTTGCCATGACTATTTTACTACGCTCAATCAATGCCAGCAACCAATCAAGGTAAATTCAACTCAAAATGAATTCCGTAATCTAAATCGAATAAGCATGATCACTGTAGAAGAAAATAATCAAGTAATTATTTCGCATTCTAATCAGTCTCCGTAATTATGGCTTTCAAAGTCATCAGCATATTAAAAACTTAGTATTCCGATTTCTTATCTCGACACGTTGGCGGTACATAGCCGCGGAGTGGTGCGAGTGATTTTTGAAATATCAAACACTTAAGTACATGCGCTAACAGTGATAAAATACTCTAACGATTTCCCAGCACACAAAACACTAGCAACTTTGATTTGATAATGACAATAAAGTAAATAGAACCGTGGATTAGCATTTTTGAATGCAATGCGTTTCGATCGAGTCTGAAGTATATAAGTCCTTGGTTACAATGTTACAACAACCTCATTATTCAGCGACAACAGTATTAGCCGGCATGTACATATGCAGGATATAAGATTGAGGGGAGATATTTTTCCATCGTAGGCAGTCAATCGACGATTACGGCAGAGAAACGACCTAGAACCATATATTACCATCCTTTAGCTACCACCCCTTATACATCCTGCATATCTATTGCGTTTCGTCCTTTTGATAGTATGTAGCATTGCTTGTAGAATCTCAACCACCTCATTGTCTCTCATTGTTCTCTATCATATCCTTAAACTTCTACACTGAATAAGACTCGGATACATTAAATATGGAGATTTGCCACACTATTAAACGATAGAATTATTGTCCCAGAAACCTTGACCACCCCCCGCTTGGTATACCTCAAGAGCTCCACCCGCTATGCCTCTCTCACCACCACTCTCCGGTCCTCCTCTTTGAGTCAGGGCTTCGATCATATTTCCCCTCGCAACCAATCCGGAATGCATGGCTTGTTTATGTCGATTGCTTCTGTGGAAAAAAGCCGCATAAAAATAAACTGGTTGTCGAGAAACCTGTTCGATGAGCGCATTCCAAAATCAAGGCACCCATTCTAAGCCGCTCTCACTGACTGAGTGTGGATGTCGCCGGTGGGAAGGACTGCTTTTGCACAGACAGCCACGTCCCCCTCCCGTCTCCCGCCCTCCTCTCCTAAAGGCGGATGGAAGGGGCCTCGGAGGATTAGAATAGGAGATGGGATGATAAGAATAGTGGAGAGCACGGGGTAGAGATACTCTCGCGACCCTTCCCGTCAAAATTTTGCGAACGAGATTAATCTAGAGATGAAAATACTACCGCAGGTATGCAGAGGCTCATTACTCCGCTTGCATAGAAATTTGACAGCAAAAAGATGATAGCGCAGAGTTGATACCAACCCCCGCTATGATGCTGACTATGGTTGTACCAACTCGCAATCGTTTGGTTACATGAACCATATTCAGGAAATGCTCATCATTGTTGGACCTCGAAAAATCCGCGGGCGAATCAGAACCTCAGCAAATCTCAAGTAGGCATCATTTGAAATCATCAAGGTTGTGACTTCCTCAATTCTCAAGATTTGAAAACTCGCACGCTTCCCCGAGCAAGGATTTCGGATTCCAGATTCGAATCCCGTTCTGTGTCGAGAGTTTTCACAGGAATCAAGATCTCCTCCAGGGCAATATTGAAGGAAACTGCCATAATTTTTACAATTAAGTGGAGAGCGCTTTAAACATGAAACCACTATCTGGGTTGTTATACCAAAAGTCTTCAGGCGCCCTTATTAACGGTTAGCTTATGCTTATACCGGGTTTCTCTCCATTCCGATAAAATAAATTTACTCTTTCCACCATACGCACTAATTCGATTATTTCAGTCATAGAGAGGACTGAATACGAGCTCGCGAAATTTTTGCTAATTTCCATTAAATATATTTTACAAAGGTTAAGATTATCTACATGTGCATACTACCCGACGAGCCGCCGCATGGCCGTGATGTACGGGGTATTAGGACACCGTAAAGGTATAGAGGATGAGGTTTTGGCAGGCGAAGTGTATTATGGGTGTGTTTTAAGTGGAGCTCGGATTTTATTATGGTCGCTTATTGTTCGCGGAAAGAACGAATTCTTGTACCTATCTATTCGCCAATGTATCTCTCTTATTTTATCGCTACTGTCGGAACTAGAAAAGTAGTGTGGTGTCAAAACAATATTCTTATGTAGCTCGGAAACACCTGTTCTGAATTTCTCAAACAAAATAAGCCTAGTCTCTAGTGGCTCCTTACCTAATCACTTTAAAAGCTGAGCATCACTATAGGTACGCAAGCAGCAGTTTTCAACAAAAGCGTGCAGCATTATTTTGTATTTTATTAACGTTATTGTTACATTTTTGTCCAGGGTCCCAAATGCTTGTGGCGTATTCGAGGTGTGGCGTATTCGAGGTGTGGCCTATTCAGAGCAAAGTATTACCCCTCTTTTACTTTCTCATCCGAGGATCTCCCTATAATACGCTTGATGAATCCGAATTTCTTTAATGTTGCTCCGCAAATGTTTCGTAAGTGTGTTCTCCACGATATATCTGAAATGCTGGCACCACGAATGAACTTGTTTAGGTCCGATGATAGAACTTCTGAGTCCGCGTTTTCGTTTTTTCCCAGTAGATGACCGTGTCATCTGCAAATAATCATAGTTTACTGCTAACACGAGCACTTGGGTCACATATAAATTATGAATAGATGGGGGCCAATCACGTTTCCTTGAGGAACACCGGATGTGCCTGTAACCATATCAGAGGTAATACCTTCAATAGCTACTCTTTGTTTGCGATCACTGAAAATTTTCCGTATCCAATTCACTACTTTTTCATTAACTCCGCATGATTGCAATTTGTACATGCCTTTTTTTGTCAGGAACCTTCGAATTCTCCTTTGAAATCATTACGATTCGCCTGATTTTAGGATGTTATGAAGATGGAGCGCAAGCTGTGTTTTGCAGGATCTTCCTTCCTTCCTTTTTCCTACCCTTCCGGAAGCCGTTCTGACTGTCATATAAGAAGTGTCGATTATCCAGGAAGGTCATGATATTGCTAACAACAATGGTTTGAGAGTCTTGCATAAAAGCGACATTAACGATGTAGACCGGTAAAATCCTGGGTCATAGCTGTATCCTTTTTTTAAAATATTGTTGTGACGTTGGCTATTTTCCAGTCCTGGGGTACCTAACTTTCGGATAATGATTTTCCAAACATGATTTCTAGGAATGGTGAAATATGTGGCGCTACATCCTTCAGCACACGTTTAGGTATTCCTTCTGGATCCGGGGACTTGTTCCTTAATATATTTACATAGTGTCGAAGCAGAAATATTCTACAACTCTGTCCAATTATTTCGCAGATAAAAAAATCACTGCACACTTAATTTTCAGGTTAACTGTATTTAAGCAAAGTACCTTTTTATTAAATTATATCATTGAGCCTTTTCTCATTAAACTATTACTTTCGCGCATAAAGTCAGGAGTAATTTTTCAAAATTTTGTTAGGATTAAAATACAGAATAGACTCGGATGTTAGGTACCCAGGTTCGGAATAATAAGTACTTAGGTTGTTACAGTTTGAAAATCGATTATTCGATTTCAGATTTAAATGCACAGTAATGGCCAGGCCTCATCATAGTTGTGAACTACGCTTTGTGCTACTAAATTATGCTATCGACTATTTCTATGGCAGATATTATTCCTTCTAGGAAACGGAAGATAAAAGATTTTGTCAAAGACAAAACCTTGAAGAGGTTTCTTTTAGTTTTTTAAGAAAAGAAAAATAGAAAAAAATATTCCTTTTTTCTTTTCCTACAAAGATGGAGGATATTTTCAATGACTTTATGATGGAGTAAGTGAGCTGACCCAAAGACCCACGCAGCCTAAGTATACGTCAAACATCAAATACGCTCGGTTGACAACTGCTCCTTATGCCTATTTAATACCGAGGGAGAGTGGAGAATACGAGCCAATGGCTCAGGATGGAACGATGCTCTCATTTGGTTGCAAAACATCCCAGAAATGTAAACTATATTATTAGCACACAGTAGGTTTTGGTTTTATCTACGCTTCAAATAAAATCAGACATCCGTTTTCATCTGATACTTCTGGCACTAGTGAAAGGACATTCTCTCTAAATCTAGGCCGGCTTAACACTTAAAGATCTGGTATTTTGTATCATCATGCTTACTGTCATCGTGTTATCATGCTTGCGAGTGTAGCTAACTGAACATTTTCACAGGGGCACTAATGAGCCTGATGCTGTCCCTGCTCTGAATTACACAATAAACCATGTCAATGTAACATGAAACACCTCCCACCTAGAATCCCCGTCTCTTCCTCAGTTCAGAGCTACAAGAAAATATTAAAATTCATTACGTACCCTGATAGGACCAAATGCCCTTCCGAAAATAAAAAAAATTAGCTTAAAAATGACTCCCGAATTTTTCTGAAGCACCACATTATGAGCTCAAATTTAGAAGCTTTGCACCTCTTTATGTAAATACACTCGATCATATCGAACTTTTGTAAGCTGATTCGATCAGCAAAGGCGAAGGATCCTAATCTTACTCAACGAATGTCCTCTAAGAAGTAAATTATAATAGGTCTTTTAGCAAATACTTCGTTCATTTCCACCAAATTCCCAGGGAAACCTACCCATGAGGGTCGGAACCGATTATATTAAACTTTTATTTTTTAATGTAAATATTTGGATCAAATAGCACTGAAACACTATCTTTTATTTAGGCATACGAAGCATGAGAAGGAAGTAATTGCAGCTATAATTAACCCGTGGAATTAATAGGAGAAGACTCAATCAAAACAGTGCATACCTACGTGTGCACTGATCCCATATGGCATTTAGGGTCCCACTGGTCCCTCCTTTCAGGCTAGGTGATGAATCATAACTACTCTACCGTTGCTTTTCTTAGATTTCACTGCTCGTACCGTTTAAAAATCAGAATAATCCTCGAAGGCGACTGTTTTCGCAGGACTTCAAGAAACAAGTATTAAGTTAAAGTCACTCGCGCACGTCCATTAGGCCAAGATTGCAATGCTTCCCCTGTTTTCAGGAGACTTAAATGTACTCGGGTGTATGCGAAAAACGACCACGTGCAACTTTCTAATGCAAACGCCCAACCACTGTGCGATGTATTTATTGCAATACTCGGACAAGTACGCTCGCGTTTAACTCGCATCTTTCACAGGGGCAACAACGTTCATGTATTCCACCTGACCCCCTTTTTCGAGAAGCAAGTCGGGGGAAGGGAAGGACATGAGTGGTGTGCGTATATACCATGGGTTTACGGGCACCAATTACTACCGCAAAACTAGGCGATGATGCCAGGAAAGGGACTAGGCTTAGGGGGGAAGGAAAAGAGTTGATGAGGTAGGAGGGAGGGGAGACTTCTTTAGAGGAAGGGAGGAGAGGAGGTGAAGTTGGGAGAGGAGGGGTTTTGCGGTGGGAGGAAAGGTGTGAAGGGAAGAGGATGAGGGAACAGGGGGAGGAGGGAGAAGGAGTGAGAGAGGGAGGGAGTGCGGTTGGGAGGGAGGAAGAACGTGGTGGTGGATGCCGCAGCATCCAGGCCGAGAGAGAGAGAGAGACGGGCGGGAGAGACTGCCTGGCTAGCGTTACTGAACGACCCTCGAGTGTTGTATGAGATTGCCTTCCCCGTCCTTGCTGCGAGGTCACGTGAGGGATCATGAGGGAGGAGGGAATAAGAGCGCCGCTGCCGTGCGATGGCGGATAGCTGTGGGGAAGGGAATGGACGTGTTGCGTGCGGGTCCATGCGTGAGCGCGTTACGCGGGCGAAAAAAAATATTCGGCTTGTTTCGACGCTGGGAGGAGAGAAAGGGGGCCGGAGCTGGTGGGATCGAAAATGCTTTAAGGCTCATTCGGATGGCGTTTCGGGAAACATTTCGGGACTTGAATGACACCAAGCTCGTTCCATTGTTTTTTTCGCGAGAGGATAATCAACCGACCATGGATCAATAAACAAAACACTCGTTTTTAAATGATCGGAATTCCACCATGCAAATTATTAAAAAAATAACTTTTACGGAGTGGTTAGAGTTACACACTAAATACCGTCAAATAGATCAATGGCTGCTCAATAGAGGTTTCACCTGATGATAACGTGGTTTTATCCAATCGATTTCTTTAGGAACTTAGTTTGAGCCATCAATCATTGGCTTTCGGTATATCCTGAAGGTGACGTTGAACGTCGAAAACCGGGTCGTTCTAAATAAAATTATTTGGGATCTCTAACTCACTAGTTTTCATTGCAATGATAACTGGTTCTATAAAGTTACTCCTAATATCACTAATCCAAAATATCAATTCATACTAGCCCATGCCTGGTTAACATGAAAGCAGGTTTGGCCCGGTTAACATATGTGTGTGTGTTTCAAAATTTACACCAACATCACCAACACACAAATCCCCAACTCCACAAATTTAAAAATCTGTAATGAAGAAAGGGGACGTGATAAAAATTTTCAATTATCAGAATAAACCCCCAAGTTGTAAGTCTCATTTTTAACAGTAGTTCAACACACTTCCACTAAACTTAATAGCGGAAGACGCGGAGGTCACACAGGGAATCGCAACCCATCAACATATCAGGGAGAGAATTAATCACGTAAATCATAAAATTTTAAATTAGAGATAAATAACACTTTCCTTAGATCCTTAAATATATCTTTCCAATGCCTTTTCCTCTTCTAGGTCTCCTGTGTCCTTCATTGTTCGTAATGAAAATACCCAGAATAAAAGCCAGTTAAAATAAAACAAGCGTAATTTTACGTTTACATAAATGTTACATCTGAATACCATTGAAAAATTTTTAGTACTCCCATGGAATACATCTGCATCTACTTATTACCCTGCAAGCCACCACAAGAGTGTTTGGCAGGGCAACTTATCACCAACCAATTAGTTTGGCAATTTATCACCAACATGAACTACAGTGAAGAAGTTTACTTTCAACAACAAGCACCACACTATCGGTATATTACAAATGCTACAAAAACTACTAAAATAATCCATAATATAACTATGAAAACATGACACAAGAGTCATTTAGGGAACATGCAAAACATTTGTTAGATATGGAAGGGAATGTCACGGAATAGCAAGTATATAATAGTATATTAGCACAATAGCAGTAGTATAGTAGTATACAATAGAAGCATGTAAATTAATGGTCATATTTTGATCGAGTAGAAGACAAGATAATCTGGGAAACAGCGCTTCCGTATGTATTGGGCTCACAGGCTCACCTGATATTGGACTTTCTAGTTTCCTGGAAGCAACTTCTAGCGTAGAATTTTACAAGCCTTTTCACGCTGTGACTGCGCGAGTTCCAAGTCTAAGACAATTCCAAGTTCAAAGAGGAACTAATGAAGTTGCACCCGAAAAACCACCAAATTAATTTATCTACCCTGCGATAATCTCAGCTTCAAAGCCTCTTGAATATTATACGTATGAGTCACGAGTGCTAAAAGAACGTTGTTTTTTCATTTCGACGCATTATGTGCTGCAACCATGGAGCAATAAGGTCTCAGTTACTGCAACTGCTAAGATACTGGTATAACCAAATCGTTGAAAGTAATTATGATTTTAAGAGTGATGAAAAAGTTTTATCTCTCAAAAATGATTTACCTTCAGTGAAAGTGCATGTCGAACTTGCATTAAGGTGCGTACAAAACCACTATGAATACGACAGTGAAGAATGAGACAGATTCATAACAAATGAGTCCGCGATAATCTTCTTTAATAAAACCACCAAAGGTCGTGGGTTTGAGTTCATAATTCAAGAGCGTCTTTTGCTTTGGGAGGAATCTTCTATGCTGGTGCTGCATCAGCCTTCAAAATCCAATAAGAACACTGGAGACGTTTACCGGAAATTAAGATTTTGTGAATGAATAAGAGACCCTTATCTCTGAATTACAATGCTTGAGGTGGTAAACTGTGCAGCACTCAAACCAAGACACGCTTAGCCAAGAGTGGGGCTTAAGACTGGGATGGAGGGAGGGAGGGAAAAAAGGTAGGATTATGATCTTCCTCTTCTTCTCCTCAACCATAAGGTTGGTGGGCATTCATATCTTTCTTTCCTGAGCAAGACTCTTTATTTCTACAGTTCTCCTCTCTCCTCCAATCCCATTCAGGAATTCTTGCCTAGGTCTTCCTCTTCCTGAACGTCCCTCCGCCATTCCTTCCATCAAGGCAGTCATCCAGTTAAAGTGCCGCAACAGATGTCCTGTCCGTCTTTCTCTCCTACTTGAGATTGAACCTGCCAATGCCCCTCCTCAACTCTTTCCAGAACCTCGATGTTTATAGCTCTCTTTGTCCATGAAATCTTCAGCATTCTTCTCCAGCACCACATTTCAAATACCTCCAATCTGCTCTTTCTGCTTTTCTCAAGATCCAAGTTTCTGAGTTGTATGTGCACACACTCTATACATAGCTTTTCATAAATTTTAACGGGTTTCTATGGAGATACTTTTTGGAGTCAACAGTTTTCTTCATGATAAAGGCTTGTTTTGCTTGTGCTATCCTGCTTGTCACATCCGCTGAGCATCTTCCATCATATGTTACACAGCCTCCAAGATATTTAAAATTTGTGACTTGCTTAAGCTTTTCTCATGCCAGATTATGGATAGATTATGGAGGATTATGATAATCTTCGTTTAAAAGCCAGCATGAGATCGCAGATTATCTCCTAATAGTAAAAAGTTTTCATGCCCAGTGAAATTATCTGCGCTGCCCATACAATACGATATGGCCCCCGTTCGGAGAACACGGAAAATATCTAATCGTTTAAACTAGCTGTGGTCTTATCTACCTATACCTACATCAGGAAAGTATCGTACAAGACGCCTCAAAGAAGTGGGGCTGGGGGTTGGCACATTTTGTTCGATTAAAAAGAGTCTAATCTCTCCAGACTCCTTTGCTTAAGGTGAGAGTGGTGAGTAAACGAGCCAAACTCGGAACAAGGTGCGCTACAGCACGCGCGACAATGCGATCGAGCGGGAGGAGGGCTAGCACATACAAAGCAGATGGATGGGAGTGGGAGTGATCGAGGTGGCTTTGAAGAGGTGAGTTTTGGCAGACTAGAGTTCGGCTGATCTGGAAAAAGAACAAAGGCAGCCGCAGACCACCCCCTCCCTCCCCCCATCTTCCCACCTCTCCACTCCCCCTGAACCCCTACTCTCTTTTGTTTCATCCCCCCCTCTCTCACGAAAAAAGGTTCGCCACCCGATTCTCTAAAACTGCCGCTTTAGTCGTCACCCCGGCACTCTCGCCCCCACCCATTCCCCCTCCGCCCCCCATCCGCCGCACCTCTTCTCTGCGTCCCGCAAGCGGCGGTCCCTTTTCTGCACCCCCGTTTCGACCCCGTAATTAGGGACTGTCATTATTGGATCTCTTCAAAGTGCCCGGTGAGGGCGAAGAATAGGTTCTCGGAGTTAGTGGTTGACGGGATTTAGTACGTAGGAGAGCCGGAACGGGAGAGAGTTGGGAATTCCCGCTTCGTCAAGTATTTTCCCGTTGGGGAGCAAGTTGAATGAAAGGATTATCTGCCGACGTTTTAGGATTCCTCCGGGCTGGAGTGGATTTCTCCTGAATCCCGCCCACCTCCGCGATGAAAGAAAAAAATGATCCATGCATTCTCACCCCAACGAATTTCGAATAGGTGTCGTTTAAAAAGCCCAAGCGATAACATTATAAACTGCAAACAATAAAATAAAAACCCTATAAGCACCCTTATTATGTACAATAAAAATAAATATCCATAACTGAAAGATAGGTTTATTCGCTCTGTCTCACACGTGTTCGAATCCTTTGTGGGGGGACTTCGGGAGTTAAACTGAAGTGGGCAGAACACAAAGGGCCTCACAAACCCGTTTTGAAATGCGACAGAACACTGGATGAGTGATGAAAGACAGCCGACAGGAAACCTTCTCGGAAAAACGAATGTTATCGGGAGGGGGGACCTGCTTTTATTGCATTTCCATGACCCTCCCGCAGGTAAAGCAAATCCTCACGCTCCCTACCCCGCTACCTCAACCCGTTCTCCTTTCCTCCTGCAAACTTTTTTCTTCAAAGTTGGCAGGTCTCGGAATAATCAGCCAGAGTCGCGTTTGACGTTTCGTTTGGACCGTATAAGAAGAGCCATGCGGGCGTCCTAGCGGAAATAAAGATAGTGACATAGTGAAGAAGTCCATAGAATAATCGTCGAGGGTTTGGTACAACTCATAACCTAGTTTCCAGCATTTCGATAATAGTTTTAGTTGTTTTTTCGGGCTTTCTGTTATTTATACATTTCTTAGTAAAAAATGCTAATGGAGTTTCGAAGATCACGTAACTTATAGGTTTCCTGGGTTATAAACATTATGATATAAGTAATCATTATACATTTAAGATGTTGTTCCTGTCAGGCTAACAAGGAAGTTACTCCCCTCTACTACGTAATGCCTAGTAGCAGTTATTTTGGACTGAGAAGGGTTCAGAGTAAGATGACGATTAAAACAATAGTTTTTAAAAACCCAGGCAACCTTTTGAGTATGAGACCTTCAAAAGTGAATTTACTTCACTGACTTATTGTTACACATGTAGGTGTATAATGACAAAAGCCCAGATGAAGATTAATAAATGTAATCAAAATATAAGCTATTTAGATATGATTAGAATTTCTGGACTAAATCTTTTACAATTATATTGAAATTTTCGCAATGTGATCAACAAAAAAAGGTGAATGTGACGGAGAAGTTTATTTCGAGGCATTGAGAATACCGAAAGTTCGTAAGGTGCTAAGCAGGGTTGAGGTTCCACTTACGATTAACAGGCCAGTCCTCGAGGGCAAAGTGTGAGAAGGGGAAAGGCAGCCCACTGGGGAGTAATGCGTATTCTCTTCGATCTCTCTGTGGAGGGACAAGAGGTGGAAAGGGGGCAGTTACAACAATGCATTGACGCCGATAGGAATAAGACGCACGTTCTGCGAGGGAGATGAAGTTCCTCGGAAACCCGCAAATGAGGGAACGGTGAATGGTTTTAAGGTCTTCTCGGAATGAGTTGAAGGCGAGTCAAAACTGGTATTTTCTCTTATGAGGATGAAATTATAATGAGAGAATACGCGAAAAAGTAGAGAGGTCGCTTCTGCAAAACTGCGGCGGAACTTAAAACCTCTCGAGAGAAAGGAAGAACGAAGTCCCAGAAACGGTAGGGAACACTTTGTTTTCACATTGCCCTTAAACATATTTCCTGATATTATCGATTTTTCGATTAAGCAGTAAATTTACTAACTGCCTTATAGCTTATTGTCAAGCGTGTTAACGTCCCATTTACGGAAGTACATGCATAGGTAAGCCTAGAGACTCCCTAATGAGTTTGCAAAAGTCGTATCGTATCTAACAAGTAATTTCAACATTATCCTTGGCTCATCAATATTTGAATGGAGTAACAAAATTCTGTGAATGATTTAATTTTGCATATAATAAAATTATCTTACCACTGTATCAAAAGAGGAGTTTAATTAGAATTCTATGGTCTGGACCGTAGCAATCATTGGAGCACAATCCTACTAAGGAGGTGTATAGATGAAAAATTTGGCCGCTCGTTATCCTTCGGTTATGGTTCAAGTCAAGCTACCGTGTATACAGGAGTTTTCTTATACTTATTAAATTGGTTTGTATCAAGAGATAAGTCATCACACAATACCGCACTTTAATAAACATAATTATGTTCGGGGCCTTATGCATTAAACTTTTTTTCCGCAGTAGCAAGACATTTTCACCTTTGTCAAAAAGTAAGCATCCCAGTCTTGGTGAAGTTTTTCCTCTTGAACTGTGCCTTTGCGTCTTTCAATAAATATAGTGAATGCTTGATGTATAGAAATGATTGAACATTTTTGGGCCACTTCTCTACATAAAAAAATTAATTAGATTGAAAGGAGTCGTATTTCTCCAGTATGATATGATTTGCATGCAATATCGAAATGCGTTTAATACCAAATGAACCCTGGAATTTTACATTAATACGCGTGAACATTATTTGGTTTCCAGATTAGATTTTTTCGTCAGTTTCTGTTGTTCCCAACATTTATCGGAAACAGACTACAAGCCGAAACCTATCATATGTTTATGCATGATTCATTCAAGGATGTCAGTGGTAAGCAGTGAATGATGGTATATGACGAGACGTAGTCCACAGGAGCATAAACGTTTTAAAAGAACAATCTGCGAAAAAATAAGTAACGAATTGATACAATCCGTCGCCAAACAGTTTTTGCCTTTCTTAACATTTCAGTCACGTCGAAATGTTGACAAGCTTAATTAACCCTAAAAATCGAAGTCCATCGGGAAGTTTAATTACTTAGTCTTCGAACGATCGGCTACCTCATGAATAAATATCGTACAAGCGAACAGTATTACTCCAGCTGCCGAATAAGGAATATTTTGAGTACCAAGCAATAGACAAAATTACTTAGTCGTGACAAGCAAACGAACCGGGGCACACCTCGAGGAGGCCACAAGATAAACCGTAAGGACTAAAAAGTTAATGTATTTCCAAAACTATTTGCACTCACCCAACTGTTGATGAGAATTTACAAGGCAAACGACTTTTCTCATTTTTTTGAGTTGATACACTCTTCAATAAATGATAATTCGGTATTGATTCGCAGCTCATAAAATTACCTTTATATTTTTTCCCATAAGCAAGGAAACATTTATGGCCATTGAGCTCTTCTACATTTACAAACACACCACCATCAAAGCGGTTAAGATGAAATAGACATAAGGCTAGGTGTGCGTTGGATGCAGTTGTGTAGCTACATAAATCGGGAGGATAATTCCAACTTGTAAGCTCCAGGATAAGTGGCCACAAGAGCCTCAAGCGGCCATCTTCAGCGGGGGCATATCATTCCTCACTCTGATGACTTTTAATTGCCGGGGGCCCATCGGAAATCTCCATCTCCCCGATAGCTTAAACCAATTACGAAATGTAGAAGATTTTATCATGCCTGGGGCAGACGTTTCAAACCGACAAAAATGCGAGAGATCCCGTACAAAACGAGCCTCTTTCGAATTTTAACGGTCCTTCAGATACCGTCGATTGACTCGAGATGTAGGAAACTGAAAAAGAAAATAAAATCTTTCCTAATGTGTCCTTGGAAGAGCGGAGAGGAGGGAAAAAGTTGGAAGAGCCGGCATTCCAGTTCTCTCTAAATGTCCCCCATCTACCGACTCCCCTCCCACAACACCACCTTCGCCTTTCCTCCCCACACCGGCCACTCCTCGACTCAACCCTTCACCCCTCCCCCAATCTCCTCTTCCTCTCACTCGCTGCTTTTTTGCCATTACTTCATTTCCCTCGTCCTTTCCTATCGTCTCCCTTACCCGACGTCAAACCGCCCCCTATTTCCCGGCCATCTAAGAAGGGGACTTTTCCCCACCCAGCACACTGCTACACCCATCGCAGCTTCCCCTTGAGTTGCAAATTGCCGCGATCAAAACGTCCAATCCGTATTCTGGAGACGACCCTCCGCCAAAGGCATGCGATCGCCACTTGCCGCTTGATGCGAAGAAATCTCTATCCTCCCCCGTATGCCATCCCACCCACTTTTCACCCTTTCCCTCTCCCCCTAGCTCCCGAGTCTCATGAGAAAGGGAAGGAATTGGAAAGTGCGATTTGCATATGACCTTCACGCGCTGTGTGACAGCGATAATTTATCAAGGCGCGGAGGGAGAGTTTGAGGGGAAAAATGAGAAAAACAACGGTCTACTATATGTATTCGACTCACGCGACGGAGTAAGCCCACGAGTGAACTACTAAAATTACTTCAATCCCTTGCAAAGGAGGGATGGGAGCTGAGTCGGTCGGCGCTTCTTAAATTCTCCGCCCCCACACACGGCCTCCTCCGGAAAGCATCCGATGAATGAGTAAAACTCAGGAACTCGATTGAATATTCCATCCCGAGAGAGAATCTTCGTGTTCTTGTTCCCAGCCGGGTGATTCACTCAGCAAATCCTTTCGCGTCGAACGAACCGACAGTATTCGTTGGGACGAATCCGACACACATGGATTTTTCGGGTGCTTGCCCTGTTGTTACCTCATCTGGTGAGGCGTAAATAGATTACTTCTCGAAATTTATGATATTTCGTAGAGTATGGACAAGTTTATGAAAATTATGGGAAACTATAAGACGACAATCAAGATCAACATATTGGAGAAAATGTGGGTAAAAGAGCATGTCAATAACGACGCAAAAGTGTTGTTACTTGCATAGTTAAGAAACACTGGCGGCACGATACATTATTCATTGGTCGTTCAATCCTAGGACTGGTTGACTACACCCCCCCACCTTTCCTTATCTAATGGTAGCTCCATTACCTCCTGGTATTTCTTCCTATGCACTTTTCTTTTTATTTGGCCCATGAACTTATTACTGGGTCTTCCTCTGAGGGCTTTTCCCTCTTTTTTGCCTTCAATTATGTTCTTCACAAATCCATTTTGCCTCAGGGTGTTCAATCCATCTTCCTATTTTTGTTGCTCTATATGGTCCTTTCCTCTTCTATTCTTCTGTACACTTCATCATTTTTTTTAAATCTTCAGTATCCTCCTCCAGCACCAGGTTTCGAAGGCTTCTATTCTTTTCTGGTCAGATTTTCCGACGGTCCATGCTTCCGATCCGTAGAGTGCTACGCTCCACATGAATGCTTTCGCATACTGTTTACTGGTTTGTAGTCTTATCTTCTTTGAGCACAACAGTTGTCTTAGCACGATATATAACATCTGGTAATATCTCTGTGGTAGAATATGACGAATAGTTCTAGCGACTTTTACATAAACTATACATCTAATTGAGGTTCTTCATAGCAATGGTATTTGGTGGCAATAGATTACAGGAATTAATCCCTTATTGTACAATGTAGATGTATGAGAAATAATGGCCGAAGTCGGACATGGGATGTAGTACGCAGATTCTAGATTGGGTAAAGACTTCTATAATCAACTACTATGTCAGCAAATTGAAGTTCAACTGAGTATCCCACTTTTAAACACTGATCTCACACTATTTATATTCACCCGCACTCTTTCAAACATCAGTTCAGAGCGTAATTAATCTGCTAGATCCCTCGGTGACATTACATTGAGTATTATTCTTTTTACTACTAAGTCTTTGAGTTCGTATGCGAATTACCGCGCTCAATAAAAATCTAGCGTTAATCAACAGAGCTGGAAGAAGTCATCAACTTCAAACTGCAAAGCGTCCATTACGCGTTTGTGACTTCATATCCCCACAAATGAAGATTTATAGCGATGAGCAAATTTCCAATTACGTGAGGTTTAATTATTTTCAGTCATCGGCTGAAATTGAACTATGCCGTGAGAAGCGGTGCGAATGACCTTAGCCGCCGACGCAATCTGTTAATTAAACTCTACTCTCACGCTTTAAAACGAGAAAGGTAGCTGGCTTTAAGCCATCAAAGTCCCCGAAGATACGGATGAAAGAGGAGTGAGAAAGAGTACATACATAACGTACCCCGATTCCTCGTCCTTCCTCCCCGCGCTAGGGTAAGTCCCCACGGCACCCTTCCCACCATCCCATCCGCTGCCGCGGGTCTCCTCCACCTAACCTATCCATCCCGGCCACTCCCATTCCCCATCGGCCCCCTTCCCCTTCACATATTTCATTGTCGCGAGTTCGGAGGGACTCCAAAGCGGCGGCGGTAGCGAAGGGTTGGGGAGTTCCCAGCAGGACGGAGCGCGTTGTGAAGTGCCTCCGATTGAGCTAATCTCGTAAATGAAGTTGCACCCCATATCATCAGGGAGGGACCTCCGGCATGTCATGGTTTGCTCCGTGATAAATGGGACGGCGAGTAGCCGAGGATGCGGGGGATCTTCGTATGGATATACATGCACACTATGCCGGCTCTCCTCGGGAAAGCCTCGGCGCTCGAGTTGGAAGAAAGAAAGCGGGCCTCGCTCGGGATAAAAATGTCGCGGGGCCCACGGTGTTGATATTCGTTTACGCTCCACCAATCCCAAGTGTCGGGAGATCTGGGAGTGATGGATGCTGTGCCTTCCTGCGCTGAGCGTTAGTTTTTAGGCGCGGAGGGATTACGGGCCGGGCCGCGTTTGTTCGTAGGGCTTGTTTTATTCTATTAGCTTCCTCGTGGACGATGAATCTATCAGGAAGATGAATGCTCCCACATATGTTGATGTTTATTATTTTGAGGAAGGACTGACGCTGGCGGGAACCTGTTCACTTCGAAACGATGATGGTGGTACAAGCCCAACTGTCAGACTTAAATCTCCTAGGATTTTTTCATGCTCACTGAGCGTGTATCGTATTCTTTTAGGCAATGCATACAACTATCTACGATTGGTAATGGTATTCGTCTCTCAAAAGAACTTTCTTTTAGCATTCGTAACCAAGGAGGATGTATCAAGATATGGAAACGATATGACAAGACTACTTCCACTACATTTTTTAGCTATGAGTCCCATCAAAGAGCTGACGGAACTGAAAGCAAGCATTACACTCCTCGGTGATTTACAAGATTTGGCCTGACTCCAAAACGATATGTACATTTCACCACTAAATCATACCGCCCGCCAGCAATTACTTGCAATTTAGATAGGGAAACACACAAGAATCGAGTTAAAATATTAGTCATATCTGCTTCCGCATTAGATATATAACAAAAAATAACCTCCATTTATAGAGTCCAAGAGCTACTAGGAATCTTTGGAAATTTGTAGATAGTGCTTTAGGGATCGGTTTTAATTTTCTTATAAGTTTAGCATGTGTATATGTTTTGATTTGAGGTAGTCATTTTCCGCAGTCCATTTAGCATAGAATGCTCAAAGCGAGATAATAACGGCGTAATACATGGTGATTCACACACTTCTGTCGTCATTATGTCACCAAAAACAAACTTAATTAAAATGAGAACACGTTAAGAATGCTCCCTCACACTTCTTGTAAATTCTTTTTCACATAAAGGTTCAATATATGAAGATTAAAAAAATATCCGCAGCATGGGGATGCAAGCAAGAAGCATTGCTCTACCGAGAAGGACTCCATGATTAACTGCCCTGAAAGTTCTTTTTGAAAATATATGCAATGCAAATCATTTTTAGCCTAAAAATAAAGAAGTATAGTCTTCGTTAGCCTTGACAGGCGTTTTTGTCGCTGTATTTTTAAGGGTAAGATAACCTTTATAACTTGAGTAATTAATATCAAGAAAAATCTTTTTTTAATGGCCAAAATAACTGCGTCGGGCAGAAACTACGGCACTTCTTTTCTAATGAGCAGAACAACCCTTGCTTTACTGTGAAAGCATACAGTTTATCGGAAGATTTACGTGAGAGTGAATGACTTCGGTAGAGATCCAACGGCTATAAGTCCATTGGTTCTTGATAACATATCAAGATCCAAAAAAATTCGGCATTTGCAGCAGTAGGATTTAAGTATATTATTGGTTTCTGAGTTCTTCTACTGGGTTTGTTCATGATCAACAGCACTATGGAGTTGAGCGTTAACTAAAGGATACATTTTTTAATAATAAATTAATATTGCTACTTTAAATAGGTCTACATTCACATACTGTCTTCAGGCTGGATTCTACATTAGCGGCCAATCAGGCAAGAATAATATTCGCCAGTAAAACCATTAGAAATGGCTGATAAAAAAGCCATAAGCCATAAAGCTGATAATGGAAGCCATTAGAGGTAATTTGAAGAAGACGATGAGAACGGATCGGGGACTTTTGTCCCAGTCACATAATGTCCGGTACACCTAAACTATCAGACGATGTAGCCTTCACTCCCATGAAATGTTATCTTAGGATTTGGATTTTGTGAAGCGGATTAGCCTGCTAAATAGTTCAAGAGATCGTTACGCATGGGTATGCATATCCAAAAATTTTGTCATGCATAGAAAATGTAAAGCAAGACATTATAAAACGGAACCTTCGAGACGCAATACAATGATGAGTCTAAGGTGGAATAGTGTAAGATAAGCAGAGGTGATGCAGAAAAAAATCGACGTTTTGCACACCGTAAAGAGCAATAGAAAGTTTGAGCAGCCGACAAAAAGTGGGAAAATAATGTGATGAATTTTTTGCACATTTGCTGTTTTGTCACCCTATGGAAAAATTCTTACTTCATGATAAAAGTCCCTCATGTTAAGATAAGGCATTCGCTATTTTTTTCCCATGAGGTTTCCGAGTCTAGCATAATGAACAAAATTCCTTACTGAAAGTTAATTTTTTGGTGAATAAAGCGACGAGCTTAAGCAGTTATCTTACGGAAACTACCGATAAATCCCATCAAATAACGGATAAATATGTTAAGAGCCAGCATATCGATTGTTTACGTAGAAATCGATATTTCGAGAGTAAGGAATGTGATTTCTGCTCTGATATTTTCGGATAATTGGTGATTAGACACTAGAAATTCTACTTCCGAATTTAGCAAGAGTGATTTAAAATTTTTTTATACCTCAGATGCAATGAATAACAGACCGGAATTAGTAGAAAAAATAAGCTGAAAAGATGTTTTTCACCTTAAATGGTCAGAAAGCTAAACAATCCGCTGCTATGAATAAATTCCTGACGGAAAAGGTGTTCCATAAAGGTATTACTCAATCTGTTCGCTGTAATTCTTCATTCTCATTCGAAGTGAATCTCGTGTAGTGGTCATTCAACTTCGCCTTCACTTTTATGGAACTGCAACTGAAAGTGAAACCACTGATTTAATATTCTCCCCTCGCCCTTGAGGACTTTAGCTCCCTTTACCGCGTTCAAACGAGGAGGGATGCGTTGCCCCTGGAATAAAATTCAAGTTGTTTTAAGATTCAACGACCTAAGGCATTGAAATGGCGGAAAGTGGATCAAGGACTGTGTTAAGATGGCAAATGGAGACATACAGGAATGCCCTATAAGATATCTCAAACTTTAAAAGCTTATCGTCACCGCATGGTAGTGGTCACTAACCTGTGGTCCCGCGGTTCGAGTACACAAAGGATTTTTACGGGATTTTCGATTGTAATTTTTATACAACCAACAAAGTTTTCGCAATTACTGGAATCTATCATTAAAGGCTTATCTGGTTGGAATGTATACTCTGCCAAACATCATGAGTTTTAAGCCTTGCATGATTCAGAAGTGATCGACACGTAAGTACTTAAGAGCTAATTTAACCACGTCTCTTAGCCACTCTTTTCCTCATCCAAATTTGGCCTAGCCGTTAAATTATGCCATATTTGTCTCTGTCGCATTGTGTTCTCTCTTGCGCTTCCCGTTCTCACATGATTGGCTTTAAGTACTTGCTTTCATGTGACTGACCAAAGAGAATAGTCACTCAGTTTTGTCATTTGTACTAATTGTGTGTGGTAAAACTATTTTAAGTAAACAGCCTTAATCTCCATTTCCTTACTACATTTGGATGGTTGTATCTCTCAATATAGCGAGACAGCTGAGTAATCCCTTCCTACCATCCCAATTTCAACTCTTTTTTAGGAAATGTTCATACATTTCATATCCCCAAAGGATCATAACTAACCGAGTCCGTGCAGGAGAAAACCCCTTCAAGCTAAAAATAGTATTCGTCAGCGTGAAAAAATGAAAATCCTTATGTGGTCATGGAAAGCGAATTGAATTGCTCTATCAATCTAATTTCATCGGGTAGCTGAATAATAGTTTCCAAGGAAATATTGCCCAATCCGGATGACGGATAAAAACTATTGCTTCGTGCTGAAAATTTCATTCCGAAATAAATCCGGTACCCGCAGACTTCGTACAGCCAGACTGCTAACTGCCTCAATTAGATTGGCATACTTCGTCTACGACCGCAAAGCTGCCATGGTTGTCTCATCTTATTTTCAACTCTCTCATCAAAGGTGAGTATAAATAAAATTCGCCCTCTTCTCCAATAAGAATTGGCAAAAGAACGTTATCAGGAGACCAGAAAGATATTCGTTTTTACTGTAGTAAACTATCATACCATCTAAATCCCTAGATTTTTTAGTGCCTATTAAATAAGGGCTCTATAAAACTCCCTGATGGAAGCAGAGTCTTTAAGTAACTCTAGAAGATTTCTATGATTGGTCGTGCTGATTTCAGGAACCCGGGAAATCTAAATGAAACTTGTCAAGTTGACAGCGGTTTGTCAGAAGAAAGTTTGACCCATCGTATTATTTAAATGTTAAAAAGTGAGCTGAGTCCTAAAAAAATCAGATTTGCAACTTGGAATTTTAGTTTCAATAGGAACTTCAATAATTAATTTTGAATAAAACCATACGGTGTAATCTTCGAAGCATTAGTTTAGGAATCACTCTGACTGACAAGTCTGACACAAAGATTTTACCTCATCCACCAGGTTTTTCCACCTAGTGGAACGATCAACGTAGGAGATATGCGTGATATTCCTCAAGGCGGACTAATATAAGCTTAATTGGAACATACTAGGAAATAAAATGTAAATCACTGCCATTCAATGATGCTTTTTACAATGTAATTATCTCGGTGCAGTATTTACGTGCTTCCGGAATATTTCTCTTGGAGAGCGGAAGAAGAGATACAGAAAGCAACAATTCATACCATCTTAGAAATAAAGGTAATCGGATATAACCAACCATGAAGTTTCAGCAACTCGCCGTCATTTTCATCTTTGAGGGTTTCTTTTGCGCTAATACATTTACTTATTGGTTCAGCATTAATGCAGCTATTGGATATTGAGTCTTTAGTAAAAACAATTTGCCATCCAAGAAGCAATCTCGCTTAGAAATTCGAAAAAAAACTCGAAGGATAATTCAATGACCATTTAAATGAGGAATAGTAAATCCTTATTATTTATATTTCATCAATTTTAATTATTTTATTTAAAAATTTGTTTTTGCAGTGATTTAATACATTAATTAAATATTAAAAGAAATACGTGTTTTTTGTGTTTCTAGTAAATTATAGGGAATTCTGTGAGTTTAAATAACGCTAGCTATTAATAACATGAATCTTATATGAGCTCAACATTTTTTAATATATAAGATGAATACTTTTTCCATTGCCAATTCGTATGCATACGTATCACTCGAATAACTTTAAATTAACTCTTTCGAGAGAGCTGACATTTACCTCTTGTCACTGATTATGATTGACATCTGACTTCCCGAGCTGTAGTCACTAAGAAAGGTCGACCCAGAGCTAGAGGATAAGCCGGGTTTTTGTGAGTCCTAGGTCTTTTGTCAGTCCCCTGTCCGTGCATTACTCAAGGTGAAAATCCGGAAACGAAAGGAGAATGCTCACAAAAGAAGACAGACTCCTACCCTCACACTGTTTAATCAGGTGCGGACAGATGTACTACATTCAGGTTCTTTTCACGAGGAGAGTGGCAAGTCACCAGAAAGGGTAATTACGACGAAAGGCTCGAAGGAAAGTGACACATTTTCATCATGGCAAAGAAGTTTTTGACGCGGATGTTTCTGTAAAATGTCGAGAAGGAAGAGCAATTAAATGTTTGCCTGAGTATGTCTCCCTTTGACTAGAGGCCTTGGGTGAAAAATCATGACCCCAATACTTTAAACAACATGATGACTCACTGCAGTAACTTGGAAAGTAAATGCTTTCAAAGCTTTTAAAAAGCAAGGGATGAAAGAAAGCTGTATACATTCCTTCGCTATAGCAATGGAACGGCATTTTACGCTGACTCAGACGTATGAAAAAGAGACAAATAATGCCAACGAAGTCCGCTCACAAGGCGAAAAAATAAAATTCCTCACACGCTCACCTCATAAACAGTGGCAGATAGTGGAAGAAGAATAAATAGATGTGGCGACAAGCTACTTTGCTTCCTCTCTTTATTCTGTAATGGTCACATTTCACGATCAACCACGTTCCGCGCAATAGGCCTTGATTTAGAGTAGTGGACTGGACTCTTTGAGTATGCCATAGCAACCCCTGAATCATCACTAAAACATTTAACACCTGGTAATTAGGCGCTGACGGTAAAAAATTAGCCTCCTCATGTCGATCCGATGAGTACTCAAGACGCGCGTGGAATGGCGATTTACTTTGGGAACGAGCATTTTTTGGCCGTAACGTCGTCTGGTATTTGGAAGACAAGCACACAACGTACCCGTGTTAAATTTGAGTGAAGGGTTTTTCCGTGGGAGTGCTTCAGGGCGTATTTCGCTTATTTTATCCCCAGGAGGGGAAGGTAGGTGCCTCCAGCAGCAGCCGCGGAGGAGGGATGACCGACAAGTGTAAGACGACTTCCTCACTTCAGGAGAGAGAGAGGGAGGCCTTACTCCCTCCCTCTCTCCTCGCCCCCATTCCGCTCCCCTCTCTTCCAGAAAGAGAGCCCTTCACAGACTTCCGGAAAAAAGGATAATTTACATTAAACATGTGCGATGGCTATTTGGAAATTTTGGTTCGGTTCTGAGAGCAGAGGAAGGACGAACTGTCGGAAATGACACTGCGTTTTGAGGAAGGAGGCGGCCTGGTTCGAGAGGAAGTTTCCCATAATTACTACAGCCTCAAAATAGTTTCTTATAATACACTGATTCGTCACACTCATTGCGTACGTCAAATAAACACCAATCAGTCGTAATATCCAGCTGAGATTGACGAAAAAGAAGTTACCGTAGAATAAGTTTGATGTGACAGATGATAAGGGCGCACTGAGCGCTATAATGAATGACGCTTGCTGAAGGAAATTACACGACGGAAGCTTTCTATTAACTGCATTTTCCGAACATAACTTGGCGTTTTACGCGATAGCCGGATGCTTTAGCCTTTTATGCGATTAGCCTGGGGAAGAGTGGCTCATGGCAGTATCAAGATTTCTATCAATTTGGGTTTTTTTGAACAGGAAGTATTGTCTCGTAAATGCAGAGTTACGTTGCGGATGAAATGATTTCAGAGCAACGTACTAAGCCCTATTTTCCTGCTTAATTTCGAAATTGAGTTTTTAGTTTTATTGAACTTCTCACACTAACGCACACTGCGTCCCATTTTTGAAAAGTGAGTGCAAAATATACTATCAAAACTTGCCTTTTTTAGGTCACTTGATTCACTGTACAGGTAATACCCAAATGCTACTCTTTACTGAGGAAACCTCAGCCATAGCTCTCGCAATTTCACAAGGTACAAAGCCTATGTCCAACATTGATTTACACCATTTTCCATCCATATCCATTTAATTCTTTGAGGAAGTACATTTTTTGCGGCGGGCACCGAAGATCATCTGGCGATGGTGATGAATGAAGTGTGCTAAGGGTGTTGACGGAAACCATTTACGGGGAAACCATATAGCTTCAGATCCTGTATAAAATGGGAACCTGTTTCAAGAGGATTTTTTTAAAGCCGTATGAATAGTTGGTGTGAAATTCAGCACTCTTTCAAATGTGGGCTGTTAATAGCTGCTATATAAGTTGGTGGCACTACTTTTATCAGAGACGAAGTTCTTGGGAATGACGTGAAATATTTTCTATATAGAGATGCCAAGAAATTATAATAATAATAATACATTTTTTACCTCAGTTAAACGTCATCTACTTTTCGAACTCAAGGCCAATCAGTTCATTATGTTCCATAGGCTACTCGAATTATTTCAAGCTCCACGTATAATTTTTAATATCGCTACTAACAGAAAGGGTAAATAAAAGCGCATACTTTTAGAGTGATAAATCCAAACACTCCAAACAATCATAAATGACGCATCCTAGTTGACAAACAAAATCTCCAATGCGCATGTTCAGGTCAATTAAATTCTTAATATAATATTAAGAAAGGTATCACAGCAATCAATACGAATAATTATGACTACTAGTAACAGGTTTTTCCGTCATAATAATAAAAGTAAATTCTATTTTACCGATGAAAAAATGTACTTCAATAAAATGTACTCGGGAGACTATTTTAAGAGTTTTCCATGAAGCACTTAAGGACACATTGTGTATCATATTTGATTACTCGTTTAATATCTGCACTGAGAGATTAATGCAGTTTCCGTACCCCGAATAAAGAGAGAAATAAAGATCGAGGGACGATATCGAATTTACTCGTTAAACTTTGTGCACAGACTAACACCTGCAACATATTCGCCAAATCCGTTCCCTCCCCTACTCCGAGAGCGTTTCCGGAATAGTTACTATAAATGGCGAAAGAAACAAATTTTGAGGGACGTATAGAAATATTACTTTCCTCGAGCGTGCAAATGCGTGTCCAGCGGGAGACGTCGATCTTACAAGCCAGGTATCCAAATGTGAAAGGACGCTTAAAGCGTTACATAATGCACGCTCGCCAACCTCTTCGAGTTTTTAAAAACTATTCACATCTCCGGCGTTTTAGGTTGCCGAAGGACGGGTCGTCAAGACAGAGAGGAGCGGGGAGATGGAAGGAGATAGAATTAGAGGGAGGGCGAAAGATGAGCGCGTAGCACTTGGAGACTCAAAAGAGCAAATGAAGAAGAGAAGAGAGGACGAGGGGGAGGCGGGCAGGGAGGGAGGCTGACGTGGAAAGAGGCAGAGAAACGAGGATGAAGGAAGACGTTGACTGGCTGGTGGGAGGGAAGGTGGGAGAGCCTCTTAAAGCCACGCAGTCTGTGGTCACCAAAGGCAGACTTCTTCTCCCGAAGCATGTAGCGTACCACCTTCCCTTCTTCACCTCCTCACGTGTCCTCCGGAGACTTTATCTTCCACGGGGCCCTCGAGACAGAGACGCTACTGAGGACACCACCACCCTGACAACCTCCCTCCCCTTCCACCAGCCTGCCTTTTAAACCTTTCTCCCCACACCCAAAACGCCTCTCACCCACACCCCGACGCGATTCTCCCCCAAGCGGGAGGGACTTTTAAGCTTCCATTCCTGCGTCACATTCACCGCGGTGGCCGCATCTTCTTCTCGTCCCTATTCCACTTCACCCCTCCCATCCCTCCTATCCCCCCCACACCCCATTAACCCTTCCCTCTCCGCCTTAAACTCCCACCCGCACCTCATCAGATTCCATCTCAATCTCCCATCACGCACCTGCACGCTGAACTCCGATTCTTAGCTCTAGGCTCTCTCGCTAACTTCTACTCCTTCTTTCCTCCTCCCCATTCCCTCCGTCCGATTAAAATATTTCACGTACCCGTCATCAAAAGAATGACGATCACAAAGTTAAATGAGCATCGGCCGGCGATTGCGAAAGGTTTTCATAGTTTTCATGTCGCATCACCGCCCGCGCGGCATGCGAATCAAATGATGCGGAGTTTCTGTTCCCGATTCGATGATTTGCATAACGCACATTTCTGCGGGAGCGGATTTTCGCGCTCGTGCGAGGCAGGCATATTGATCGCGGCATTAAATACGATGAAAGTCCCCGAGTGCGCATAAAATATCTTCCTCCTCTAGATTCGCTGCGATGGTTTTGGTTCTCGTGCCTACATAAATCTCTGGCTAAGAACCAAGATGAGCTCCTCATCCATATATGATCCACTTCCGTCATTCTCTGATGCGTAAACAGACCGTGTGACGAACTTTCGATGAATCACTCAGCTTTATGATGTTGTCGGATCTTTGTGATCACCGTATTCTCAAGTCGACGCCATAACTGAGTTTAAATCAAATAGGCAAGCAAAGCAATGCTATGGACACCATGATGCCAAGACCAGTTATTACTTCGTCTCCAAGAATTCTGATTCAGTAGTACGTGATACTTGAAAAGCAACTAATGCCTTTAAAAATTCTAAAGACGCCACGAGAAGAATCTTCTATTCACTGAGCCAGTGATCACTTCAATGGCACACAAAAAATAGAGAGTAAGGTTCAAGATCCTACCGTTCAGTTCACAAGGGACATTATTATTTTTGCTATTTGACAAAGTACCTTTCTCAGGACATAAATCGATCTTTTCCATGCAAAAGTGTATTAAAAGCAAAGATGTATTAAAAGTTTTTCATAACGAAGCAAAAGAATCTGTTTTGTGCAAATGATCACAATTCTGCTCAAAATTTCATTGAGGGCCATCAAAGTGTATAATGTTTTTTAATAGCCATGTTGAACATGCTAATGTTTCCAGCTCTGAGTATGCTTCGCGTTTAAAATTTCCTGGAACTAAGCATCTGTTTGACCACCTGCATAAGAGAAACCTTCTGGGGGCGTAAATTTTGACAGGTGTGGCCCGGTGCATAAATCTAAAATCGTATTTCCTCATCTTTTCGCGTATGATAACTGACCCTTTCACTGCGTCCCACTAAGCCCTACGTCGCAAATTGTATAACGCTCCAGTCATTCTAAAGCAGAAGGATAAAGAAAGTGACACTTCTAATATATTATCTAGGTACCTCACAACTTGCTCAGTGCTCCTTAACAATAACATTATTTCCAGGAAAACGGAGGAGGAGAAATCTTATTCGTTAGAAAGATGTTGGAATAAAGTCAGATATTCCTCCAATTTCCAATGTTACTGTAGAGAATGATAAATGCAGCTAGAGGTCACTCTCTCCACAAGGGTTATCGAAACAGCTCCACATTACCAATTAAATTACTGTCAAACCTCCCAGCTCTGTGGCAAATGTGAGGATATTTGAAAAAAGATTATGGCGAGGACATTGTAAATTTTGTGCCAAGTTGCGGAATATATGATCCTCGATCAATGGAACTTACGTTTACAGGTGTATTTTTTCTCATTTTCTTTCATTTGTATATACTTCGAGATTAGACTATTTTTCTTGACGACGAGAGATGAAAGTGATCTTTTTCCAGGTATATCACATTTAAGAAGGCTGCGCACTTACACTCTTTTCTAAACTATTGTAGAGTTTACTATATGCCATAACTTTTAATAAAATACAGACAAGAACATGCTGATGAAGCAAAGGCAGTTTTTTCTGCTAGTGGAGATTAAAAATACGGAAAAATATGCTCGTATTTTAATACAAACGTTATCTTGGATGAAAGGTTGGCTAAGATGTTTGGTAGATTGGAGAAAAGCCAAAGTGATAACTATTTTCGGAGCTGGACGTAGTATTCTCCTTCAATTATGACATATTCTTAAAAAAATATTACACTCCACACTCAGAAAATAAATCTCAATGCATTCAGTATTTTTTTACGGATACCTTACAAGGTTAATATATAAAATCGATCGATATAAATTATCAATAACCGAGTCTCTCATTCTCTGAAATAGAAATCATTCAGATTAGGGGTTAAATAAAATACACCAGGAAGTTCAACATAGTTCCCGTGATCCATCGTCATAGTTGCAAGACATTGAAAAGAAAATGTCTGCACTACAAATAAAGAGTTCGCTGGTACTTATGCTAACAAAAATTCGCTAGCTTGTGGAAGAAGCACGGAAATACCTTATCAAAATCTATCATCAGTAATATGCTCGCGTCCTAGTATCGCAGAACATACGAGTAGGCCGGGGAAGGATGTCACAAAACTGCCCAAATCCAACGAGAATTTAAATTAGTTTACGACACAGATTCAAAGCGCCGGTATCGCACTTCTTTATACCGAAATTTTTTGCTGAAATATCATCTGTGGGCTTTACTATGTACACTCTCTTACAGTCTAAAAAGTCTCACAATAAGTGCAGTCAAATTTGGATAGAAAATTCCAACCTTAATATCATATTGGTAGTAAAGTTGCACGTATATAATGGCATGAAGTTCCACGCACGGGTGAAAAATATGAAACAAGCGTGAGTGAATCAGCCATGAAAAAAATTCATTTGAACTAGATTGGAACTGATTTCTAAAAGTTGCTGGCCTGATGTGTCATCCAGCTAACCCACCTTGCCATCTAAATCCGATATTGGTGGCTAAAAACCAGTTTTAGCGGCTTTTCTACCACTTTTTCCATCGTTTTTTACTACCAAAAGGGACAGTAATTCCTTTCTCCATCTCGTTTATTTCGAACTCAGCGCATCATTTCTCTAGCATCGCTCGACCACCACGGAGTAATGCCGGACCGGGGATTTAGTACCTAGCATGAATTGTAGCAATCGCAGCAGATTTTCTCCACGTTCTCCTTCGCGAGGACTTGAAAGAAAGGGTTACCTAGTAATGAGACAAAATTGAAGCAAAATTTTGAACCCATTAGTCAGTCCCGATAGATGCAAAATTCTACATTTTAACTTGTCAAACAATTGAGAGTGATTCTGAATAGAAAGTAAATACAGCAATCGGCAATTTTCTATCCGTAAGTTATAATATCATTTGTAGAAAAGGAAAATAGATTTCTTCCGTCATATCTCGCGACGTACTTGAGTCTAAGACGGTTTCCGGCAGTTAATCAACAACCTTCGAGTAACGATCACTCGTGACGAATCGTAAAATTCCCGAACGTAATATCTGAATCCGATGACAGCAGAGAGTTGCCTGACAGTAATTTCTTTCCTCATTCATATATCATCTTTCGTCGTGCGTCCGATAAGCGGCAATATTCACGAAATAAACCACAACTATTGCATCGAATGATAATACTACTAAGTCAATGACACATGTAATACATCCGACACTGTCATTTCCATTTTGATCTGATAAATGGACGAGTGATCCATGAGAATGAGTATCTTTTTGCAAATACGCTTGTTTTATACTTCCGATTTTTGTATCCATACGACGCTTTGGAACAAAAATGAGATATCGGACCCGCTTGAACGGCACTATTCATATGAAGAATATTTCAAGGGTTCTTGAAAACTGTCTTAAGATTCTAAAGAAAGCACTTAAGTGAAAAAATAGTACCGTCGAGAAGCCCATAAGCCCTGCAAGTGGTTGTCCCTTCGTTGATGCGCATGTTGTTAGAAAGATAAGCATCAAATTTCTGAATGAATGTTTAATTGAAATCTATTAATGGAATTGTATGAATGTTATGATATCGCAAATGGTGATTTTTTATGATGAGGTGTTAAATCAACGAGTAAAGAAATAAATCACGTCTCATTTTATTAAGGTAGTCCATCCCATCGATTTATTGATTAAATTTAAGATCAGCTAATAGGCTCTATTGAACACTATCGATCATATGCTATGACAGCATCAAGTCAAAACATATGTATCATCATCATTGTTCGTTCAATCCAAAGATTGGTTGACTGCAGCCCTCCACCCCTCCGTATTTAATACTAGTTCCCTTACCTCCTGGTATCTCTTCCTATGTGCTTTCTTTTTCATTTGGTCCATGAACTTATTCCTGGGTCTTCCTCTGGAGACTTTTCCTTCTCTTTTGCCTTCAGTTATGTTCTTCACAAACCCATTTTGTCTCAGAGTGTGTCCAAATCATCTGGTTCAAAACATCTGCAATCAATACTATTTCCAAAACATCTGCAATCAATATTATTTCCATAAACATCTGCAATCAATATTATAAGTTTAAAATGAACTCACACTATTACTAAAATTTGTATTATCCAAGTAAACGCCATCTACCTTCCAATACAACATTATAAAGTGACTTCTCAGTGATTCTCTCGGCAAGAGTACACTTCCCTACTTCTTCCATTTATATCCCACTTTAAATGAAAAAATGGTTTCCTATCCTAGAAATTCGTGTGCGGCATTAAGAATAAACCTCGCGGAAAACTTTCCACTCTGATTACTTCATTCTAACGTCTTCAACCGCCAGGAAAAAAACATTTTCACACGATTTTCATTTCAAAATGTGTCATAACCCCATTACTCCATTACTTGTACATCGAAACGCATAACATAGAAAAAAAATATCTTGTAAGTGAATGTTTCAACACATTCAAAAAGTCAGAACATTTTTATCAAATACGGAACAGAAAAGGAAGCTGACAGTATATCGCCGAAAAATGTAACTATTCAGAGAACGATAAATATCAAACGCTCAAAAGAGACATCGCACGTATGCCAGCACTGAACGAATTTATGACAATAATTGTAAGGAAATCTACATTTACTAGTTAAATAGAGTGCTTTTCAATCGTGTTATTAGGAATAATGCACTTTTACAACGTAGAGAATGTGGGATTCTAGCATTGTTGAACACGAAGCACACACCCAGTGATAATAGGTGTTTTCCCTTTCATTTACAACATGCAATTGGAATTTATAAATCGATAGAAGAAATCCTCATAAGAACATAATTAAATCAACTACATGTAAGACATTCAACGAATTTAGAAAATCGAATAAATAATCTCTGTTTTAATAGGAATTATCCTAATCATTAAAAAGGCACGTCGTCATGAAACGACATGACAATTATTTTCATACATTAAGACAGGAAGTCTACCAAGTCATTAAAATTTCATGGAAATACACTTTCGCTTAGGCATGGTGGAGACGTCGAACGCTGAAACCACGCATGTTAATCACTTTCTTCGAAGCCAAAGGAAAGTTTCTTCTGACCCAGGCTCTATTCACTCTTCCAAGAAAACTTACCACATTTTTCTTAAGCGATTTTTTAAATTACATTCGATGAAAGGATGTTCGAATAATAAATGAAACCTAAACCCAGAGAAAATGGACTCATTTGGAATTAGCCACACAAGTTACAATTAGTTCCTATAGTTCACAAAACTTTTTCCTTTTCTCTCTTCAAACTATCGACAAACTTTCATTGATTATCATACCTTTAATCTTTTCGAGAGCTCATTTTATTTACACATCGATAAGGATACGCTCTTCAAGTTAGGGAAATAAGAGCAGATAAAGTCGTCGGTGTGCGTAGTTTCGATTTACGTCTGATTCGATGTTACGTCCATTCTGACAAGGGCCGTCAGAAAATTTTTCCCTGTTTAATGCTAATAAAATAGACTATATGTGATATGCTTGCGCTTTAATCATCCTATCTGAAATAGCTATTTTTTCTGGATAAAGGCAAAAAACGAATTTTGAAATTAACGCCTTGATTAATTGCGGGATTAAAGTGGTCCCGAATATCTGGATCCGTTTTACGTTGTTTCGACTTACGTCGCTCTTCTTCAACACGCATCTCCGACGTAAATCGAGGACTTACTGTACAAGCCTACAATAACAGTTTTCCTAATTACCTAATTTAGCTCCTTCCACTAGTATGCAGTTACGCAAGGATTAACCTCCTGCAACATATCTTATGCCCTAATTCATAGCTGCTGGTTAAACATATTTTTCTAGTAAAATCAATATGGGCTCACAGTAGGATTGAAGCGTTCCTTCTGCCGCGATTTCATTATCATTATCCTAAACACAAAGCGCTCCAGGAGGGGAATGCTAACGGTCACTATCAGTTACCTGACATTATAAAACTGGGTCTTAAATGGCTTAAAGGGCACACCCTGGGTATAAATTAAATGAGTATTACAGCGTCAAGGCAGTAGAAAAATATTTAAATATGATGATTATAAGCAAAATTCTTACCTAATCAAGGGAAGTCAGTAATTTTTTCTCCTTCAACATTTTAGCGGTCAAATCTGTAGGCCAAATACGACGGAATTCTAGCTGACGATCAGTCCGACAATGTGTGATAATGAAAGGGATGTGTCACAAAATTTTGCATCACCTGCGTGGATTCTGCATCGATGCTCCTCTGGTTAAGAGAGTCCCTCCCCTTTCCTCATCTACCCCCCTCTTCCCCACCCATCTTCTCCTCCAATATCCTCCGCCGGTTCTTCAGCCCTTCCTACGTGTCACGTGACCAAGATTCCACACCTGCGCAGTGGAATCTACGAGAAGGGCAATAAGCAACTTGGTCAAAGGTCGAGGAGAAGCCGCGGCCGGGAAGGTGGGATCGGAGTTATTAGTGTGGGAGGAGTGTGATATGGGAGGGAGCGAGTGGGGAGGAAGGAAAAAGGTATAGCCCTTTTCACTTCCATGCAGGACCACTTACTCAATTCGCCTGCCTGCCGTCTTCAACAGACACGCATCCTATTTCGCACCTGCCAAGAGCTGTCGCAACTTAACCCGTGGTGGCGACGAGAGAATACATAAGAATCCAGACTCTGACGCGCAGGGTCTTCAAAAGTACCACGCACTAAGGAACCTGCATGCACCTCCTCCGACTCTCAGGTAAATCCCATCCCATGGTGGCCATCGAAAGTCGGCCAATCGAGGAATTTAAGTGCCCATGCTGTCCGAAGTTTATGATTTTTACGTCCCCAGCGGCGGATTACGAACATTCCTTCCCTCTCTTCGTTAAAATGCACATCACGACGTGCCGAGGGACACGAGTCGTGATTTTCCAACGGCACTCTTACAGAATACATTTACATTTCTTCGGCTCACACGTCTCTATCTGTAGATGTCATGCTTCAACATCTTCGTGTCCATTGCTTTTAATTGGACCCAACGTAAGATACATTCGCTGCTGTTTTTGGTATGTTATTAAGTAAATGAAAGAGAGACAAATGTTTACATTAAGGAATTAGGAAATTATCGAGCTCTAATGATGAGAAGCGAAATGGAATTGATTTAGGAGTTGACCCTATTTTTGCAAGATTTTATTAAATTACCATATTTTTCTCGGTTAAATTCCTTCGTACTCTATCATCAACTTACTGTGACGTGAGAGAAACTTGTTCTCAAAAGGCGGAAAGTGAAAAAAGGAATTCCTATTGCTCTCAGCAAACGTGGAAAAGATAAGTAACCAACACAATTCAAATTGTATTTCAAAATAAATCTCCAGTGCATCCAGAGAGTCGGAGTTAAGAATAATTCAACGATGGAAAATTAACATTAACGGTAACAACTGACGCGTTCAAATAACCTCTATCTTCGTGCATATTTCAGCAAAGGCAACTTGCTGTTTGTTAACGTTTCTCCCTACCCGTACAATTACGTGGCAAGTAATGTCGTTGTTCTCATCGTCCATTATTATATTCCAGAGAAAAGGAGTGGGAAGAGAGTCGTTAGATAACTTCTCAAGTCATACCTACTTAGCAGAGTAAAAAATTGGTCCCTTCGCTAATAATTTCATTTGCAATACATTTTATTCTCCGGTGCGGACAAGAGACTTTATATATTCGATGTTTAAAAGCCTTACATTGTGGAAATCCATTTTTATTCGGAGTAAAAGTTACAATGAAAATGTATCACATATTATTAGTGTCAGCGATTCGGAGTCTGATGCTGATCTAATAAATTAAGTACCTCATGAGTTCTGGTAGAAAAAATCCACTAGTTTTTCTTCGATCCAAGTAGGTAGAAATATACTCTATAAGTTAAATTATACACGGTAAGTAATATACTATATACGTTTTTACTCCAGTATTTCGGGTCTGCGACATGATTATCAAAGAAATCAGAGCAAATTGTTTCATAACCGCCATTTTACAAACTCCTCCCATTCGTTTCTTGCAGAACGTCGAAATCTAGGATTTTCTCCCCAGATAGGTAAGTTTTTTGGCATAAATTTCTTGAGTTCGACCACTTGCAGGGCAAAAGTAAACTCGCTGAGGCGAATATAACGTTCGAGAAGCATTCAGAGCCTTCCATTCTAAGCACAAGCTTTTACGGGGGAATATTTTTCCCTTCCAAGGGCCAGCCGCGCGGCCACTCCCGTAAAAATCCGCTTGTTTCACCGGACGTCCATTAATTTCTCCCCGGCCCGAGGATGGGAAGAAGGTTGGACACTGGAGCCCGGGTGACATTGGTCGGCCCTCGGCGAAGGTCGAGGGCTGCCCACAGTCTACCTTTAGTTGAATTCCTCTGGAAAAACGTAAAAGGGAATTTTCCTCATAGGTCACAGTCACGGCGGGCAATTAATATCTTTCACACCTGTCAGTTTCACGAGTCTAAACCAGATGATTTTTATTATTCAGGGATTAGGGATACGGAACATGTACCTTCTCGAATTATTTTGACGCTCTCACAGCATTCGCTGAAGCTGCAAGCGAAAAAATGTTCAAATGCCTGAAAGGATGTATTCAATGCCGTCGAAAATGATCCGCCACCCATTATTAATTCTAAATCAGTGGCTTTAAATGACATGGGGAGAGCTCCGTGCTGTTCCGCCACTGCCCATATGTGAATTTCAATTCCCTTAGATTCGCAATCTTCTTTTCAACGTTAAAAAATTCCAATGATAAATATTAATGAAATTGAGAGTATCTTTTCAATGGGTGAATGTTTCTTTGATTACGGCTATTCGCGACCATAACTGCTAACTCCTGAGACCGAAACCAACTGACATCATGGCAGTAATTATGCTTCGTTTCTTTGGTCCAAGTAAAATATTGAACAATAAACCTCCATTTGTTCGATTATCATGGGCGTCTCAAATCTCTACGAACTGCAATGAGCCCTCGAGGTTGCTTTCAGGCACATTGCATGTAATACGTACTGATGGATGTACAAGTAATGGTCATAATCGCAATCTTAGGTTTTAAAGGTTCCTGACAAGTAATTCTTCATGACTACTATTATTTGAGATTATAAGCTCTGTAGTTCAGGAGTAAAAGGTCAATGTACGGCATCATTTTACACCAAGGCATACATTAACATGTCTGATTGACAGGGTCCGAATTAAGGAAATTATAATTTCAGATGCCGTCACGCGACTTAGGCATCCCGCGGAGATTAGTCGATGTCGTAAAACTATTAATGTATTTTTTGTACCCAAAATTTAAAGGTTTGGTCCCCTGTTTATAGGATCATCGACTTCTCCCACACCTATGGCGCTTAGCCCTCTTAAATAAGAAAACATAAGTCTTTAAGTGCATGTAGATGCGTGGAATGTTAGTAAGGTATACATCTGTTAAGGCGTGGTGTCCACATTTTTGATTCGGTGAAGGGGGTACAGATGGATAGAATTTTCCGCTAGGCACTGACCGAAGGATGAACCTGGGTGTACAATCGTTAGGAGGGAGTGACGGCAAGGTGTTCGTTAACCTATGCACCACCGAGAGCGGAGAGAAAGGAGAGTGGGGGAGTTTCGGGAGCTGGAGGAGGTAAAGGGGGGAGGAGAGAGTAGGAAATGGGGCATCAACCGGGCACCGGCGTCATTCCAAATCCAGCTTCCGCGTGGGAAGAAGGCCGGTCCGCGAGAGCGCGCTCGCGGGCACGGCCTATCCTCGCACCTTCGACCGCTCGGACAATGGGCGTACGCACGCGGTCCACGTAATGCGTGTCTGCACCACGATCGTAACTGCAATCCGCCGCGCCGACGTGAGCCGCCCTACGCTTCCAGGTGGCGGGAGAGATGTCGCCTTTCGTGAGCCCAGAAGAGGATATGGCGCTGGCTGATCGGCAGAGCACAAAGAGACCATCAGGTTCGACTCCCGGTCAAGGAAACGGAACAGGCGCTGTTACGCCACATCGTCATCAGCGGTTCAATCCGAAGACTGGTTTTCTGTAGTCCTACGTTCATTACCATTCAACGATAACTATCTTACACCTTGTTAGAGATCCTTCCAGCATCCCTCTTGATTAGATCCATGTAGCTGTACCTCGGCTTTTCTCGCGAGGCTTTCTCTTCTACTTTTCCAAGTTTTCCGAATCCGTCGTGCCTCACTGGGTGCCCATCCATCTGCTCCTTCTTTCTAGATATGTGTTCCCCATTACTCTTCCTTTTTCTACCCGTATCTACACTTCATCTCTTATTTTATCCGCTCACTCATTCTTCAGCGGCCGACAATCGAAGATGTGTGGCAATAAACATATGATAAACTTCCCAAACAGCAACCGGTAGAATGTCTCTATGGCCACTATCTGGCTGAGCCGGGTTCATATCCGAGAAATTTTCCCCGTCCACCCATTTACCAATATTCCGTCTCACCTCAAGTATGAAGAGCCCATTAGTGCCGGATCGTCTTGGAACTACTTGGGATGGAATTTAGGAGCGAAAGAAGAGAAACAGTCGGCAGGAGAGGATGCGGAAAGACAAACACAGTCGCGACGGGATGATGAGGTGGATGAGAAATGGGGAGCGGCACGGAGGGTGCCGGTGCGGGCCCGGCCCCACTCTATCTTGTTGCATGGACCGGACCGTTGGGGGTGGCCCAAAGCGGTTCACTGCGAGCAGTGCGAGAGAAAAGGGATGAGGTGAAGAATATGAGGGAGGAAAGGGGAAGGACGGAAGAGGTGGATGGAGGTAGGTAACGTAGGGAGGAAGCTACCAACCGAACCACAAACACAACGGAGGAGAGAAAAAGAGAGAGAGAAATAGAGGTTGGCAAGAAACTGGTTGCTGCTTGGTAGAGGAGAAAGACAAGAGAGAGAAAGAAGCATGGAAAGAGAGAGAGAAAAGAGTGTGTGTGAGGAGTGGGGGGACAAGAGGGAGGGGGAGAGTTGTTCGGGAACGGGGGAGGAAAGGGAGGGAGGAAGAAGTAAGGGGGGGCAGGGAGGAGGGGAACTGTTGTGAGCTTTCTCTGCGCCGAATGGCGTTACGGGGTGTGCATTGAGGGAGTAGCCGAAGCGAGGGGAGGGTGAGGCCGTTCGGGGGTGGGGGCGCGGAGGAAGAGGGAGGGGCAGACCGTGGGGTGGGGATGGAGCGAGAGGGGGAATGGAGGGAAGGAGAGAGGAGGGGGAGGAGATAACCCTGTGGGTCGAAGGGAATAGAGAGGGCCAGACAGCACGGAACCAGTGCACGTGCGCCATCGGAGTATCTCGACTTGATAGAAATAGTGCGTGATCGTTTGTGTGCTTTGCGATCGCATTACCGATCGCTGTGTCGTGTTTGGTGGTTGTGATAGCTGCCTTACGGGCGCAAGAGAAAAAGGATACAATACTATGTAGGAGGAGAGGATTACTATCACTCAAATCCTCCGCGGATCTCCATTGACAAGGAGAGCGCTTTACTCTGTTTTTCCCCTCATTATCGCCCTCTCAACCAGGTTATTATCCGCCGGGTGTGTTAGGATGGGCGCTAGCAGAGCGATCGGGCGTCGAGGGAGGCGTCCCATCTCGTGGCAGTGATCTTTACAGTTGTTCTAATCCCCCCGAATGTTACATATCCCTGGAACACGACCGTCCCCTGTTGAGGGAGGGCGTCCCGAATAAAGGTGAGAGGCTACGATGTGTCCTCTGATGTGCGGTGGGGTTCCCTTTGGTTCGCTACATCTCTGCGGATGGAACAGTTGGATCCACTTTGGAGACGCTCCTCCGAAAGGGGACCCAAGAGGAATATACCCCAGTGTGCGTGCTCAAAGGATTTGCACATGAGAACGTTCCCACTTTGGATTTACTCTACCATCGTCGTGGAATTGTGTACCGTCGCCGCCTGCTGAACTGACGGGATAAACGTGCTTTGGATTATCTATAGGTAAGGTCCGACTGCGGGTGTTTGGGAGGAGAGGGGTGATCGACTCTTAAAACACGAGTGTTGTCGGTAAATACGTCGGTGATAGAGGAGTCCGGGGGTGAGTTTTAGGGAACAAGGGGGTGGAGAGGAGGTGTGTTTTGGTGTACGACTTCTGCTATGGAAGGAGAGGATTTATTCTGCGCCAGTGCGTGGTGAGACGGTTCCGCGGCTGACGCTCGTTTCTGGGCGAGCTGTGCGCGAGACGCCGAGGGCGTGTAGCGGTGATCCGGCGCCCATCGCCTCGGCCCTTGCCCGGCGGCGAGCACATCCAAACTCGCCCGGCCCCCTCCGGGAGACTCGGCCGGCGGGAACGGGAGGATAACCCGAGACCGCCCCGGCAACTCCGCCCGCACTGCCGCGGCCGAAAAGTCCCTCGCCGGTCTCCTTCGCGCCGGATCTCCGCTCTCCGGCCCAAAATCCCTACCGCGATATCTCTCTCTCTCTAACCGACACGGCGGCATTAATTTGAAGCGACGCCCATTAACGCGCCTTCGACTCGTCCTTATTCTATGTGGCCTGGAAGAGAGGAAAGGGGTGGTCGTAGTCGTCATTTGTGCCAAACAAGCCGTTAACTTTTCGCTCCTTCCGTTTCCGCTCCGCTTTTGAGCGGCTATCTGCAGCGCGGGTTTGATATAAAGGGGAGTGGATGGCTTTTTATCAATGACTCCCTCCGTTTTTCTTTTTTTACCGAGCGGATACTCATTCTCTGTTTTTGAACCATGAGCCCCGCGCTCTCAGCCATTGATAGCTGCTGTCCTTGTGCTCATTTAACTTTCAGTTTTGCTGTTCGCGGTTACAGTTCAGTGGAGTTCTTGCGCGTGATGGAGCTAAAATAAGACGATGTCTGAAGTACAAAAGCTGTGATCTCTGTAGCTAAGGGGAAGATGATGACATTCAATCGTTTCCTGGATTTTCTAAAATATAGACTGGACTCTGAAAATGGTGACCGATGTGAACGTTAAGGGACTTTTCAAATAGTAGCCGAACGGAATTACTTTAATTTCTATTCTTTTATAGCCACGGACCAATTTTTTAACCACTGATAAGTTCCTTAAAACGCCTTAAAACAATCGCAGATTGAATGACGCAAGCATTGTGCAAAATTTCAGTGCATACGCGTAATTTGCTATTAGACAACCAGAATAGAGTAGGTATACACAACTACAAAAAAAGATGAAGTATGTGCTTTCTTCAAGACATCGGATCCCATATTGGATTACAGTGACATAGGATTGACAAAGTTTTTCATATACATCAACATAGAACCCTCCAGGTCGCCACTAGGGTGAGAGTTAGGGGGTGAGTTATAACGAACATGATCTACATAATATAAATGTTTGTAGGGCGTAGGAGATGACAGTTGTGCTATTTCATTGACGATATGCATTTCACTTAGTTACTTAGTTCAGCGTGTACTTCACCTACGAGCTTATAACTTGTGCGGTACGATGTGCACATATTTGGGCATATCACACGCCCCTTGGCCTAGCTTGTAGTGTACAGCGTTGATGTTGTAAATTCCACGGCTGAAACAAAAGGAAATAAAGTCTAGATCCACGAAATACTATGTAAACCACCACTAGGGTGTATGGCATGGAATGATTCCACACCAGGCTTGCAGCGCCTGATAATATATTCCACCTCTAATCAACTAGTATAAAACTGGGTCCAAGTTTATATTTCTAGTATTGCCTTTATAAAAATTCTAAGATGCGGGAGAATATACAATATAATTTCACTTTTAATTGAAATTGAACAACTAGAGCTAATTAATAGGAAATATTCTGGAGACAGAAAAAGATACCTTCAAATATCCCATAGCTGATTCTCGGATAGGACTTTCAAAGCATGTGAGAAGCTGATTGCTTCTATTGTAAGTGTACTGGGATAATTCCAACGGATTTTATGTCAGGAAAGCAAATTATATTTTTTGTAAATTACCAAAGCAAAGTTAAACGCAAATAGTTCGCCGTTTTTCTTTGAGTAGATTTGAAATAGCTACAGTATTTTAATGAAATGATGCCCGTTGTACATTATTTAACAACGGTGCATTTATAGTTGCTTCTTATGTACTAGCTAATAAGTAATTTCAATCGATAGAATCACACAAAAATGTGATTTACGAATTAAAAAGGAGAACTGTAGATCATAGGGGAAATGCGCCAAATGTTCTTCTACGATAAGGGCTCATTATTTTAATATTAGTGAATCTTACTGCTTTCTATTGCTGAATTCAGGCAACGCTTATGTTCGACAGGGAAAGATAGTCAATAGTTAATTTTCACTCAATGGCCGCCTCTGGGGATGAGGGTAGCGGGAAATGAACATCTGAGTATACGTCAACAACAAAGCAGACGTATATACATAGATGGCACCTGTGGGAAAATTTGATGCGTGATTGATGCTGTTCAATCCAAATGTTTTCAGCGATGAACTCTCGCTTTGCTGGGGCATGTAACTGAGAACGGGCGGACACTAATTTCTGTTTGTAATGATGTTGATTTCAGGTCCATTTAGGCCAAACACCTTGGCGTCTTTCTAGTTTTTGCAGTGGCGGAGGCAAACCTGACAGCCAAATACTTTCGTACATGTCATACTTAGCTTTATTTGCTCTCTTTGTTAGTGGATGACCTCTCAGTACCGGTATCACTATCTCGTCGAACTTCCTTTTCTCTGCAGCGTAGCGAAGGCCAATAGAATTCAGATCTACATTGGTCTAACTCGGATTGCTCGAAATAATTTTATTATTGTAGAATAATCTGTGACCAAAATAATACCAAATATTTTGCTATAGAATTAACTAGACAGACAGTGAATTGAAGTGCGTCATTCTACTCTCTGGATCCTAGTAGATTTCTTTTCACCTTATATTCCATTTGGTACTTTCCCCTTTGTATTTTATTGCACTTCTTGGTATTTCTTGTACCTCTATTTATCTACGTAATCAAAAAATATTTCTCGGTGTTCTTCGACGAAATTCATTCATATTCTGACCTAGAGGAAAACGAAAAACCTTTTAGGATAATATACATATTCATTGCCAGGCACACTTTTTCTCTAAATATAACCCTTACATATTTATAGTAATTTAAGATAAAAGCTGCACACACCACCTACACATATCCATATCAAATTATGCACAACGCCACGCAGATTCTCGTCCGATCGTTTCAAAATGCGTTAATTGGTAATCAGCGCTCAAACCAAGTGAGCTGTTTTGAGCTCCTCCCACCCTACCAAACACCCTTGAGGTGGCTCGCAGGGTATTATGTGGATGTAGAGCTATTAATAGCTACCTCCCTGATGGTAAGTTCGCATGCTGCGTTGGTATGGAGGGTGTTGTCATTTTAAGTTTTCTAATTTTTCCCAGTCACTCTAAAGCGAAGATGGCCGTCGAGAATATAAAGGCCAATATATAAAAACACCATAATATGTCGATAAACATATGGCACTCCAAATATAGGTCCAAAATGCTATTTGATTACTATAAATCATGACTCTTGGAGAAGAGAAAACACAGGAAGGTAGAATGGTTCCTTTTGAACAACTTTCAAACGTGCAAATACAACCCACCTACGTTTACTTGGAGTGAATGCATTTTTAAAGTGGAATATCATACTTTTAAAACTTTACTCCATTCGTAAATATCCGATTTCTACGGATAGATTGATACAGTGAGTGTAACACCGTCATCACTAATTAAACACCCTCCCGGTGGCTTGCAGGGTAACAGCTAGATAAACCAAAATTTGCCATGTTAATGTTTGGCAGAATACGCTTAAAATTGTAAGTAGGGATTTTCTCGAATCTCTATCTAATAGGAATAGAAATTTCGGGAGAAATCTGGGAATCGATGACCGTTTTCCTCTCGGTATGAATTTTCATCGGAAAACGTTGTTATTATCGAATCGGGATCTGAACCATTAATCATAAAGTATAACTTTTTAATGATTTTTGCCGCCCATTGTTAGTATTCAGTAAATCCAAATAACCCACCGACGTACTTCATGAAATTCCGCATCGTCAAATAAGTTTCAAGCTTTCTTGGACACTTGCCGAGCTAAGTTCTGTGAGATTTCTATTATAGTCCATTCCGACTCGGGAGTTGAAAGTCGGAAGTTAGTAGCTACCAAAAACTAATTTCAACTTTCATGGGGAAAGTGCGCTTACTTTCGTCATCGGGCTTTCGACCAGCCCGTAGGGTATTAGTCTTAATTATACAGTTTGTTTGTCGTTATTTTATACTTGA
This sequence comes from Ceriagrion tenellum, assembly GCA_963169105.1. Taxonomy (NCBI): domain Eukaryota; kingdom Metazoa; phylum Arthropoda; class Insecta; order Odonata; family Coenagrionidae; genus Ceriagrion; species Ceriagrion tenellum. Next base: position 40,559,912 of record OY720636.1, on the reverse strand, counting down.
TAGTCACCAGCATCTCACCACGTCCTCATAATGAGTTAAACGTTGCTCGAACTACCATTTTTTCGAGACCTGTGCCACTTGACATTATTTAGAATATCCATCAACTTCGTAAAAAAACTATTTCCCACAAAATCTTGACGAGTGAAATCAGTATAACTGTCAATGGCAGAAAAAATGCCACACATGAAGTCCTTGCCTAAAAATGAGGACATGCGACGAATGGAGCTCGTAAAAAACCTAAATCGCGGGAAAAGATTTACTTAAAACGCCTGCCACTCCCATTAGATTAGATCCATCTGCATCACCTTCCCATCATATTCAGAAAGATCCGCCAAATCTCTCTCTTTCTCTGCGCTGCGGAGCATTTGCCCGCACCAGCACTTGTGGCTCCTGGAATTTTTCCCACGCAAATAACAACCACCAGTCTTTTTTCTCTTAAATCGTTATTATGATATGGGTTCTAATTAATGCCGGAAGGTAAGTCTCAGTTATCACTAACGACTTATAAAAATATTTCCACGACATGGCTTCAACGTTTTCTCAAATTCTGACTACTGGACAGATAGTCAGCAACCTGTTGAATGTCCTGGGTACATCAAGAACCTCACCTCGTTATAACTGGGTTCCGACATTCGATAAAATTTACTTACCACAAAAAATCCCTCATATATTATAATTCTAGAACAGTAGACATCAGCAACCTACTCCGCCCCTGAAATATCAACCCCCTTCGACTAAAACATCTTTCCTTTCCGCCCTCAGGAGCGTGAGCGACCATGCGCGGGTTCGACCTCCTTCATCTGTCTCTCCCGCTGATGGTTCTGCTCGCCTTATTCGCCTCAACGCCGACCGATGCCAAAGAATCAACCTCGGCCCCAGCTAACTCTGCTTCCAAGCCCTCGGATCAAGTGGTCCAGGCGGTAGAGTCGAACCTGATGAAACTGTTCGGCTTCACGAGGAGACCCCGGCCGGACCGGCGGAAGATCGTCATACCGGACGCCATGGTGGAGCTGTACAATAGCCTGCAAGGCGGGCGAGAAGCGAGCGACGAGGACGAGGAGGACCATGAGGGTCACCACTCGTCCGGCTTTCACCTCCCGGGACGACACACCGGGACGGCCAACACAGTCAGGAGTTTTACTCACGTGGGTGAGTGTACTTTTGGATATCCTCCTCTGCGTTACTCACATTCTGTGGAAGAACGCAATTAAAACAGCAACATCCGCTCATCTAGTCATCTCCCGCCAAGCCATCAGCAGCTGCGGTGACGATTCCCATCTTCCTATGAGAGCGAGATTCATCAAGAGCTCTCTGTTTATAACTGTAGACATCATCGTGACCACAAGTCCATTATTGCTTTGTGATTCGCCTGAATGCGTACTCTCGTTGTTCGTTACTTTTTATTATACTTATTCGATTAGGCTCTTGTTTGTCTGATGGGGCTGATTTCGAATGGTCGGAATTGGGTGAGCGGAACTTATTTAGCACACTTTAGATCGGAAGCCTAACTCAAGATATATAAGCCACACACCCTTTGGGTGGCTTGCAGGGTATGACGTAGATGTAATTGTATTATAGGGTTCGGGGCGAGCTTCGCACAAGGTTACAAGGTCGGTTTTGAAATTCATTCAAATGAAATTAAAGATGGTCTCTCAGATAAATAAACTCAAAGCCTCGGTAAGGAAGTCATTAAAAAAAACAGCGGATCTGTCATGCTAGACAAAAAATACACGATAAAAACTTAACCTCTGACGTACTGAATGAGGTCACGCGAAATTGTAAACGATCTAAAATCTAAGCGAAGAAAATATGAGAAAGGGTGTTTTGTAAAAGGCGGATACTTGAGCAATAATGCTGGGACATTTTGGTCGTATGTGGAAGTTCAAGTAAGTAAATTAACAGTACCTTCACTTTATCTATTCACCATCATCTGAAGGGAGCCTTTGATAGGGCTAGAATTTTTAAATATAATTTATTCCTTGACTGAGAAGTACAGCTGAGCATATTTTACTCCCTTCTGGAGGCTTTTGTCTACTTAGGCATGTTAGCATCAGGAGTCTTTAAAATAATCAGTATTCTACCCTGTGATAAGAGGTGTCAGTTATTAGCGCCGACTGTAATGGCTGCATCGTGCGGTGTTCGTAACCTAGATATTATAATTCATGAAGGTTTGAAAATATTTGCTACTGAGTTCACATTTTTCACAATCTTTATAGGGCTGCACAATGAGAAAAATTACCTCTACGGGCCAGAGGGTAGGAAAATCAACTGTTTCGCTGGTTAACGCCGTAGACGGAAACTATTTTGACCGTTGTATCATTTCTCGATATGTTAAACGCAGTAAATATATACCCGTGATTCTCTGAGTACTTTTCTTTAAATATTCAGTCCCAGTAGCCCAGCTTGGATGGCCTACATATACATCTACGTCATACCCTGCAAGCCACCCAAAGGGTGTGTGGCAGGGGGTGCTTCCTCACCAGGCATGCATGAATGATACGGTAGAACACCGAAATGCCATTGAAACCCGCGTACTACACATGTAAAGCGCCAATTAAAAATCTAATAACCAAGAAACATTTTATCGCCAATCGTTCCAACATGCAAGGGATACAAAGACTACTACTACATATTCAAAATATCATGCATAAATATGAACATCGATATTTACATCATGCATAAATAAGAACGTAGAGAATCTAAAGAGAAAGATTTACTGTCTGCCTATTGTCACAATTAGAAATATTCATGACGACGATTATAGCTGTTATGGTCTCGAATGGTACGCGGAAAAAATGATATTTTATACCTATCGGTTCTATAAGGCCTAATGTCTTGAAATAAAATATTTTATCCGTTTCTCTTCCTATTATCTGTGTGTCAGCGTTGTTATCCATTTCCGCAAGTGCCATGATAACTGACGAGATATTATGTTAGGGTGGTCTATTATGTCAGGGAGAAATTGAGGGAGGTGATCTCAGAGGACTGAGGAAAACAGGGCCGAACGATCCTGAAAATTATCAGACTTAGGGAACGCCCCAGGGGAAAAGTATACTTTTTCTACCAGGCTTGACTCATTACACACGGGTAGTCTTTAGACAATACATATAGTGAGGCATAGCCTAATTCTATCGCGTTAATTTTAGTATTTTACATTCACAAAAGGATCGACGGCCTCTCAAAGGCTGTCGTAGTCGTGGAACCAACCACTACTGCCGGTACTCATTTGATGTATAAGTCAATTATTTTACATCTACATCGACATAACCCTGCCACCGGAAGAGTCTTTTGAAGGGGGTGAATTATCATCGACAAGCACTGTAATATACCTACATGCAACTTATACCAACATGCACTATACTGTAGGTATTTTACCAATGCTACAGAAACTATTGAATTAATGCATAATTCATTTAACTGAGCGAAATACAAGATCCATGGAGGGACCATCCGAAAAGTGATTTTAGTACTACGTGGTAGATTAAAAAACTAGCATCGGGGAGCAAATCGACAAATTTATTGGCAAATTAACTCCGAGGTATTTAACAGACTCTACAAAGTCTGTTCGGGTTTTCAGTGTAATAGCTATATTAAGGGAAGTTTTTTCATTACCAGAAGTTCATTGCAACACATTTTCAAATTTTATTCTAGCTGTTACGCATCGCATCACGCTTGATTTGCCTCGAGGTCCTTCGTTAGCGCTTCCAAATCATTATTGCTACAGATTTCCCTGAATACAACAGCATTGTCAGCAAATAGTCGGAGCTTACCTTCTACTAATTCACCAATATCGTTAATATACACGAGGAATAGAAATGGACCTATGAGAGGACTATAATACCCTACTTTACAGATATAACAAAAGAATTATAAAAAAAATGCACTAAATGAGTGTATCATTAACAGTTGAGTAGCACTCGCATCATTCTGTATAACCTCATCCTTACCTAACTTGTAATGGGGAAGTTTACGAGCAAGTGCTCGTAGAGTGCGTATTTTAGGGGCTGGATATTGCGTCACTATTCTCCCTCTCGAAGATTAGTGACTCTTTTCAGGGAAAGAAGGGAATTACACTTTCCCCGACCCCCTGCTTTGGGAGTGGCTCCAGCTGAGCACAGCAATTTCCCCAGCTAATTGCAAGCGTCCCGACCCTCACCTTCACTCACTCCGGTCCGAAGTAGCGTATTTTGGGGTTTACTAGGCTCTTGAAATATAATTTTCACGTTCGGAACCAGGTATAATGATTGATTAGTGCGAGAGATTTAGACAGTTGACAACTCCAAGAATAGTGACTAATATATCCAATGGGTTGGCCCACGTCTTCTAGGGAGTCTTTCGGATTTTCTCGGTAGCAGGTCATTGACTTGCAAATACGAAAATAAATAATCCCACACACTGTGCTGAAGCGTTGATAATCCCAGCGTGCTTACCGGTCGACTCTTATGAGATTTCTTATATTAGAATCTTTCATTTCCAACCATTGAGAAAATGAGATGAAAATAATGTGCAGTCATGACTTAATAGAAAATGAATTGCGATAACCTTATTCCGTAGTCAATTTTGCTATGTTTAATTTGCCATGCTTTCCATAATTATTATCCTGATGACCGCGTGTCATCAAGGGTCGTGTGGCATCAAGTGAGGAAAAGGAATTAAAATCGACTCGTTTAATTTCCTTATAACATTTTCCCAACTCCCAAGGGTAAATAAAGTCTATTATAGACGTAGATGTAGAGTCTGAGGTCCTGTTCTCAAATTCCCGTTCGAGTATTCCCAGAAAGAAGTCAGTTGAGTAAATAATAATGGTTTCTACCAAAAAGATTGAAATGACTGAACTTCTTATTCTTGCTTTGCTGGTACCTTTTTTACTTTGAACCAATTGTCTGTACCCAATCTAACCACAATCTTAAATTTGAAACCTAACGGAGGTCAGGCACACTTTCTCCGAGTCTAAGTTTGCTCATATCGGCACCCACATAATTATATTAATTAATCTTTGATTCTAGTTGTCGTCATCAGTGTACTCTAAGAAGGATCTTACAGCACTAATTTACTTCGGAACAGTATAACTTCTCAATCTGAATTTCTCTCTGTTAAATGGTCAAATGTTGCGTATTTTCCACGCGATGACTACTTTCAGTGCAAAATTTTCTTTACAATTGATATTAGCAACTTTTACCAATTTAAAATAGTCCCTCATGAGCAAGGGAAACTGTTTCCGTATTTCATTTTTGTATTCCACCACATTCACTCCACCAGTGCTGTTACAATAATAATGATAATTACTTCACGCTCCGAGTGTACGCAATTTTCTGCAAAGCTGTTGATTGGTATGGTGCGCATGCGAATATAAAAAACATGTCGTGTAAATTTCTGTTCCAATAGCTTTTTAATGGCTGACTCTGAAGGCTGAAGACAAATGATATGTGATCTTTAGGATACAATTCAAGTCATAACATTTCCTTATAGCTGCATTGCTTTCGGGATCCTTTGGTCTAGTACAGATGATCAACACAGGACTTCGTACGCGCTTCGTTGCCTTAATGATTCTGTATAGTTATCTTGGCTCACAGCTCTTATTATACTTCATACACCGATTTATCGGTAGTTAAATACTTTTATAGATCGCACTTATGAGCGCGAAGTTTTCCTTATAAGGTGAGTGATCGGGGTTTTCATGAAGACCGTTCTCATTAAGTGAAGAACTGATTATTTTTCTCAGACCATCTGCAGTTTAAAACGACATTTTGTATTCTATATAGTTTGATTAGTTGAGTATTAGAGTTAGAATCCATACAAATCATACCCGCTGACCAGTATTCCGTTTGAATTTTCTAACAAAAGCGTCCATTGGACTGGATTCAGCATTACTTGCTTGACATTCAATTTTTAGGCGTGATTATGATGAGCAACATAATCATTCATTGGATTTCCATCCAATTCTTTAATTTTAGGTTATCTTGCGTAAGATACCGAGAGAAACTTGAACGCTTTCAATGTTAGCTATGATGGATATTGCTTAACTTATCGCAGAGGAACCTTAAAAGGATCGGGTATAAAATTAAATCGAGTTTAAATTCATACTAGAGATTATTACTTTCACTCAAAACTATGTGATGCCTTAAAACATCCTCATGGGTGTGCGAGAAGGGGTGATCCCCCAACAGGCTCGTACTTGCCATTTTATTCACTTTCATGATATCAGATGCAATACGGTGTCTTACTAAACTCACCTATCATGTGGACCATTAGTTGGGGCTCAGTTATGCTAATATGAAAACATGACTACAAACCTAAAGACACAAAACAAAATTAAATAGTACCAAATTAGTTTGAAAAGGAAGTGCTAAGTAGAAAATTGTAATATTGAAGTGTAAACCTCCCGGTGCAGCAGACAGTCTCTGTGGCATGCGGAAGATCGAACTTATGTTTGCGTTGAGCACTTTTGTTGCTAAATCGTTCCAGGCAGATACAAATGCAGAGCTGATACCATTTCTTGGTACGTCCTTTGGTTATGCTCGAATGAAGTATTCTTTTAAAACGTTCTCCGCGCTCTAAGAGTCTGTTGCAGGTGTCTTCACCAAATGCCCGATATTAGGGTAATAGTTATACCGATGAGGCTATAGTCAATTTAAATTAATCGGGAGAAATCTTCCGCGGTTGTTATTTCGTAGTACAATAGAAAATGTTTCAAGTGAAATACTAAAAATGCAGAGTATTTGTATTATTAAAATTTTATAAGCTTCATCAAGTCATTTTTAATCTTATCCTTCCTCTAGCACACGCTTATTGTCGTCGGAATTCCTTTATCTGTCATAAAGGGAACCTTATCGCGTCTGTAAAAATATTTCTTTTGCAGGTCTAATGAATTAATTTTTGATGCGCCACCGGAATTACTGTAGTCTAGTGCGTTGGCTATTGACCGTCCCCAGCAGTTATCTATAATTCTGAGCTTCCTAATATCTATTTTTATATGGTATTCATAGCTGAATACTACTTATTCTCAACTATCCACAGAAGGGAGACAATATTCTCTCTTACGGGAATTTATTCTTCCAATAATGGCTAACTTGAGTCCTACGAGGCGATTGTCATTTTGCATTTGTTTAATTTATGCTTTAAATGTTATACACATTCTCGTTGCCAGTTTCTTAGTTCGAAAACAACTCAACATCCCCGCCGAACTTAGACTCCAGCATTGCGAAAGAATTCGCGAATGAAACTTGTGGATAACAGAAACAAGTACCAAGAAAGAAGGTTGCAACGATATTGATTGCTAAAATAAAGAATTCCCATGCCTGCATTTTTCTCAGTGCCACTTTTTTGGGAGTACCTTTCTATCAGATAAACAGGTAATTATGTAGAATACAGGAGCAAAGTCTCCAGTTATCATGAAAGTTTATTGCAAATAAGATCAAGTAGAGGGAAGACGATAAATGTTTTCAGGCGAAATATCCAAATATGTTACATAAAATTGTATTCATTCATAAAGTAGCTAAAATGACAGGAAAAGCTATGCAAAAAAACGTAGAGGACACTGTACTGAAAATAACTGATTTCATCGAATCACTTAGAGGAAATGAGCCAGCACTTATACGCTTGAATGATTGCGATACCCGAGTTAGTTGATTAGTTCAGTAAACTTCTGATTGCTCAAAATTTACAAGAATAAATGATCTCGTGCTACGTATGTCCTGGGGACTCATTGCAAAGGAGAAATGCACTTGGAAAGTACCTGATATTTGGAGGTTCATTGTGGTTTAAGAAATTTGAGTAGATTATAACTGTCTTTTTTCCTGCCTAAATCCTCATTGCAAACTCCGAAGCTTACTCTTCCCAAAACGGCAAGAGTTTCGTAATTATGACATAACTCCTGTTGGGTCTGTTTGGTAGGCATGGTTTGAAAAATGAAATAATGGCTACCCCTTCTCCACTGCTACCTGTTTTAGGCCTTACTTTTGTTCTGGAAAACGTTCACAAAGTTCGCCAGGATGTCCGTTCATATTCCTGTGGCGTGCTAGGTAGTCCTTGAGTGACTCAAAATCCTCTCGCGGCCAGGATCCGATGGGGGATCCATCCGCCACCCGCCGTTCACTCGGGTTGCTTAAGGGTTCTGGGAAGGGGATTCTCGCCCACGAGACAATGAGAAGGCTGCTATCTGCTTTTGAGGTTCACGTCTCTCCAACCCCTTTGGCCACATACCTCGCGCCCACCGGCCGCGGCAAATTGCGGTAGTAATCTCGCCATATGGTGGGAGGGGTGGGAACCACGGGGAAGGGGTTCAGAAGGAGAGGGGGAGGAGAAGAAGAGCGAGAAAGAAAAGGAAAAACACGAGGGCCGGCTGGATGATGGGGTGAGGAATTCGAGGGGAGGGCGGATATGTGCCCCGTGGTTCGCGTCCGGGGGCACAGGGAGCGCACCTACTCACGCTGGCACCCTCCGGAGTGCCATCGCCCTCCCTCGAACGCCATTCACACGGCCAACCAGTCCTTCCGCACATATCCTTCCTCCTATTCGCTTCAATCCACCGCTTCTTCCTCCTCCTCCACACTCGCCACAGCACTCCACTCCGGCTAAACCTCGCGTCGTCCTTTCAACCGACCACCTTTTTCTCAGGTTCCGGAAAAATTTTTACCCACCTACCTCATTTTTCCCTTCAAGTTCGAAGCCTTCGAAACAAGGTATCCCGAATGCCTCGCTCGGTGTGGTGAAGATGAAACATGATCCGGAGACGGGAGTGCTCGCGGTGTACGCAAATACCAAGCAACTTCCACAGGGTATAAAAATCCAAGCAAATATTTTTCATCACAAGATATCTACCTGTTTACTTTTTCACGGTGCTGCGATATCCATTAATATCCCCGGAATGTGAATATTCTACTCAGAAATTCACTCCCTGGTACTCTCCTAGTTTATAGTCTGACAGCGCTTTGCTCTCCTGACTGCTACTGGTCTATGCCCACAGTCCGGGGGAAGGACGAGGTTCTCATTTGAACTGGGATGAGTGCTGTATGCCTAGTGGGGAATCTTCCCGAATCACACACCCTAGTGGCGGCTTGCACGGTACTTCATAGACATAGATCTGTGAAAATTCCGATCCTTTAACACTGTACCTTTTCTGTTTACGGTATAGTTTGAGCACTTTAAACGGAGCTCCCTTTAAAAAGAGGGAATGATTGTGATATTTAAGGGCCTATAAACGTATTGCGAATACAAAAATTCACTTTTAATATTTCCAATGGTGCGAAATGCTTGGACATCAGGAGATCAAGTGTAATATTTGAATTTAAAATTGTAAATCTTGATGGTTATGGAATCACTTCTCATATCTGAGTTTTGGATTCTGGCTTGAAAGTTCATTCGTCAGGGAACACACTTCCTCATTTATTGGTATTGGTCTTCAAAATAATGAAAACAGAAATTATATTAAGCTTAGAGCACGACCTACATATCCTCCCTCGCCCCTTCTTTCCTTCCAGCGACCTTTTCTCTCTCCCATCCCAGCGCCCATTGCCTGCCCAGACGTTATCTCTCTGCAGTCATCTCTTGTGTCTTCCTCAGTCTCTTCTCTCCCTTGCCTCCTTTTTTCCCGAGGATCCTCATCGTTCGTTACCTGTTCACCTTTGAACCACTTCTCGCCTGCCTTGCCTCCCTAAGCCTCTACGCATCTACCACTCTTCGCTGCCTTGGGTGGAGAAAAGAGGAAGACAACTGGCCGAAAAGTGCCTCTTTTCCCCACCTACCCGACTCACTCCTCACCACCCGCTTCCCTCAACCACCCAGACAGCCCTCCCCCAGCCTTTACCCACTCCAAATTCCTTTTTTTCTGGCCTTTCTCTCACTGTCCCTTCCAATAACTAACAAGGACCATTGTTTAGCTCCGAGGTAAAGGCATAGGGAACGGCAAAACGGTTTGCTAGCCCCTAACTTTAAACACGTGACCTCGCGCTGTTGCTGAATTTTGTTTCTTCTTCTACTACTTTCGAGGATACAATGGATTTTAGTATTTCAGCCAGCCATCTAGTGTTTCGTTATATCCTCAACCAAGGACGCAGATCTTGTCCGCACAATTCTAAGATTTCGTATAGAATCAGCATGACTACTTATCGCTTAATATGCTAGAGAGGATTTCATTGAGGGTTAGAAAGATAATCTACATCGTAGAATATGCCATCTAAATCCAGAATACAAAGAAAATAAATTAATATTTTTGCTATTCCGTTCGATTTTATAACTTTCGTGGTGGTCTTTACGAATACATGGTGATATTAGTTTGAGAAAGTTTTGCATAAAATATAAGATTTGTAAGCATCATTTCTCACAGTATTATCGCCTTGTTAAATATTTTAGAGCCTTAGTCTTTATTAGTACGACTCGAAGGAGACCAAAGACGCAAATAACAGGCAATTAAGACAATGAACTGTAGAAACATGAGTTAAATATTGTTAAATATTTTAGAGCCTTAGTCTTTATTAGTACGACTCGAAGGAGACCAAAGACGCAAATAACAGGCAATTAAGACAATGAAGTGTAGAAACATGAGCCGCATTAAGCATCATTGATTGAACCAACATCCCCTGGTTACCATTAAATTGCACATGTTCCTAGGATTTCAATAATGCAAGGGCAAATTTCGAAACCTAAATAACTAAGTATCTTTGCGAAGTGAGATATCAATCGAATCGATAGGATGTCGTGTTGCGCATCTACGTTGAAATGCTAAACTTGATACCGCTCAATAGGAAATTCCGCTTTTTACCCTAGTTATTTTACCTTACCTTTTTACCCTAAGTTTATTTTGCAATCATTGCTATTCGGAAGTATGTGCTATTTCAACTTCTAGCCAAACATGAGCAGCCATTATTTATCCATGTGTAAGGTATTTGTATTGAGGCTCAATACAGCAAATGAATCCGAAGCGAATGGAGAATATTAAAATAAATTATTTTTCTGGGCCACATTGCTGCGCATTTGCATGAAGAAGCTTCGTAACCTCAAATAGATAATGAATATATAGCTATATATTAGTGTCCTGTAATTATCGTGACACACCCCTTCCATTCACTAACAGATTCGTTCGTTAAAATAGTAAAATTTTGGATAGAACAACCATAGATGATTCTGAGGCATATTTATTTATTAAATAACATACATTCCCCGAGCAGCTTTGAAAAGAGTGTCGGTACACTTTGAAAGAAATAAAGAGAAACGAGTGAACACAAAACAACTGTAATCACAGAGAGTCAGCTGTCTGGCAAACTGATTTGAGGGTGCTATCATGCAAATGAAAACGGATGTTGGAAGCTTTTATATGTGCCAAGCCTTACGACATCTGCTGTGGTGGAAGAAGAGAAAGTTCTAAAGCAGTAAACCCTCACATTGAAGAATGACATACACTGAATAAAAACGACAAAACATTGTCTCGTGAAGCAAAAGATACTAGGCTCGCAGTGTTCTCGAAATTTGCGTGTGGTATGCAAATCTACGATCTCGCAAAGGACCTTTGCTATAAAAACGTAATGAAAGAGCAACAGAACATTTCCCAAACATTCCAATAAGTTTCCATTTTCAGACTAGTTGCACATAGACTATCAAATTAAAGTTCCATAACTCAGAACATCTTTTGTGATGTAATATTCGCGAAGATATATTTTTTACTCTTCTGTGCGGCAAAACGAGTCTTTGCATACAAATTCGACTTTAAATACATTTACGCCTGGAGTGAGTTTCTTCGCCCGTTAAACAACTTTCAAAATTTCATTTTCCAGGAATTAATGCCGCCTGGTACTGACTGTCAGTTAATGATTGCGCATTAAATCTTCCACCACACGAGAAAGAGCGAAAAAAAATATCAATCTTCTGCGCAGAGTTCTCCCATCCTTCCATGGTGACTCGAAGAGTTCAGAAAGGCTATATACACATTTTGTCCTGCAAGCCACCTCAAGGGTGTGTGGCAATGGACTGATGAAAAAGGGATAATTTTATCCAAAATAATATCAGCATTTAAATCACAGAATATAACCATCTTAATGCTCATTTCCGCATGCCAGACGTAAGGCCTTGCGTAAGTAATTTTTCAAAAATATTTCGCAGTAACTTCTTAGTTCACGGAAACTTTGGATAAACATTCCCCCATTACAGAGTTTCCATTGATAGACATTTAATACTTGCTTCAATAAGTTGTTCCTACCCCTACGATAAGTTTCCTAATATTACCCATACCATTATGAAAATTAATACGCGCATATATACAGTGCAAGCGCGGAACTTAAATGTATAAAAAGCCGAAAATATCATGGCTATTCTATGAGAAAACTTTTTAACGCATGATAACCAACAGACCTTCTAGAGTCATATTTCTGCAACCACATAAAACCCTAAAAGCCACCTCAGAGTGGAAGTATACGTTTTCTCTTCTGATATTCCAAGAATATGATAAGTTCATAATCGCTCATCTACGCAAACCCTGCGAGACAGGGTATGTGGCAGGGGTATTGTAGTATCAAGACGAATGAATCTGGGGTGCGCACATGGTTCTAGTGTCGTAGTAGCTACCTTCAAAAGACTGCGGTGGTAGCAGTCAACTACAAAGTGACAGGCTTTCACTTGCATGGGGTGTTCAAAAATCTCATGTAAACTAGAAAATTCAATAGTTGATATAATCTTATATTTGACTCTTAATACGAAAGCATGGACTTTCCCTAGATGATTTACTCATGAATTCTCTCCCTTGATTTTTACAGAGAGTCAAGTAGACGATACCTTCCGCAGCCATGACCGCTTTCGGCTGCACTTCGACATAAGCAGTATCCCAGCCTCGGAGCAACTCAAGGCCGCCGACCTCCGGCTCTCGAGGATCCGCTCCAGGAGAGAACCCAGTAGTGGGCCATCGTCGGCCGTCAACTCCTCCACCGCATCCCCCTCCCCGTCCTCGTCGTCGTCCCACGAAGCGCCCTCCTCCACGTCGCCCGAACCGTCCTCCTCCTCGCGGAAGACGAGCCGGAGGAGAAGGCGGCGCCGGCTGCTGCACGTCCTGGTTCACGACATCGTCCAGCCGGGACTCCGGAGAACCAGGAGCGGCTCGCCGAGAGAGCCGATCCTCCGCCTCATCGACAGCAAGGTGGTGGACACGTCCGAGTCCGAGGACATCATCCTGGACGTGCTGCCGGCCGTGGAGAGGTGGCGGGAGACCCCCAAAGCGAACCACGGCGTGCTCGTCGAAGTGGTGCCGTACGGCAGCGGAGCCTCATCGTCTTCGCCCTCTTCCGTCCAGTCCCCGGCACCGCACGTCCGGCTGAGGAGGAGCGTCGGCGAGGAGCGTGAGGGAGGCGCAGCGGGTGCGTGGGCGAGGGAGCAGCCCCTGCTGCTCGCGTACACGGACGACGGTAAGGGCCGGTCGGATAGGAGGAGGAGGGCGGCGCAGCACCAGGCGCGGAAGCACAAGCGGAGAGACGGCAAAGAGAACTGCCGGAGGCACCCGCTCTACGTCGACTTCGCGGACGTGGGGTGGAACGACTGGATAGTGGCCCCGCCGGGCTACGACGCCTACTACTGCCACGGGGACTGCCCCTTCCCCCTGGCGGACCACCTCAACTCCACAAACCACGCCATCGTTCAGAATCTGATCAACTCCGTGAACCCCAGTGGTGTCCCCAAAGCATGCTGTGTGCCCACCGCCCTCACGTCCATATCTATGCTCTACCTCGACGAGGACAACAAGGTGGTGCTGAAGAACTACCAGGATATGGCGGTGCTCGGGTGCGGGTGCCGGTAAGAGACAAGTGTCTGGGGTCGGGAACGACGGCTCGCTCTGTGGTCACTCTTTCGTGCCTGCTCCTTTCCCTTATGTATTCTGTGTCCCACGCTCCAAGGAGAGGGCCCTTGTTTTTCATGGGGGACTCTCTTGACAGTGTCGAAGCCAAATGTATAGTAACATATTTCCACTTCCAGTTTTATATTAAATGGTAGTCAGAACGCAAAAGTGATCTTTTTGTAGCATGAGAAGAGATGAAAAGATCAGCTCATGCTCGGTGCTGCTGGACGTTTGGTGAAACGACGACTGTGCCTTTTTATTTTTTTGTGGAGTAACCGTGACAGTGATATCTAAAACGCCTGAGAGTCATGGAGCGTTTTGCCGCGAACTTTGTTGAAAATGCAAAAATGACCGTTAAATGCATGCCCATTAGATCAAGTTCCTGGACCTTTTAAAAAGTGAAAGGAGAGCATCGTAGATGGACTTAACGGAATAATATCTTTAATATTCCACGCTTTCTTCCTTACGTTTCTAGAAGGTTTAAATATTTCTAGAACGTATTTCGTCAAGTTTGAAGTTATCAACTCCATTCGGGTTCCACCAGTTTCAAAAGATTATTCTTTGAAGTTGTAGAGAGTGCCTGACTTGCTGAATGACTTGTGTCTCTCTCGCTCAGAGGAAAAGCGTGCCTTAAAAATACTCGTGTTTGAAAAACACATGCCAATTTCAAACAGCAAATACCTGTACCTGGCAAAGGAGTACTATTTATTATAATGTGCATATGTACAATAGGAATTTTCTCCGTTTGTAAGTAAAACTTCAGATTTAAAAAAAAACTCTTACCTTGTGAATATGAAATAATTGTACATGATTGTATATATAGTGTATAAAATAGTTTTTGACACAATGATATCTAAATAAATTTTATTCGATAATATACACCAATGTTTTTGTATTGAACAAGCCCCTCATCCTTATGAAAACACTACAATGAGTAGAAGTGGGTACTAGAACGCATACTGTTCAGCGCAAGCTCAAATTGGTCTTAAGAAAATCAAAGTAAAACTTGAATTATATTTCATCGATCAATATTCCATTATATTTAATTCGATTCATCCATATACGACACTTTGCAGCCCGGAGACAGAAAAAGGGCAACAATGATAGCAGACAGAAGCCATACACTCGGAAGCAAATGTCGTTTTTAGCCTGATAGTATTATTAGCATGTATTATTCCATTTGGTACATGGAAAGGGTTTTCGTAATCAGTTTCAAAATATTTATACAAATAAGGAGGTCCACGAACACAAAACTCAGCTTTACATCCTTAACGGACTTCCCTCCCTCAGAGTTCATTAAACTCGGGAGAGTAAAACATGGGCATTCGGAACACAAAGGAATTACTTCTTTAGATTGCCGAGTTTTCCTATCTTCTCAATTAGCTCGATTTGCGCCACATTCTAGTCATACAATTAGGTGCAAGGAGTGATTTTTTCCAAAATTAGTCGATATGCATAAAGAAGTGGCCATCAATAAAGTAAAATCATTTATAGCGAAAATAAGACTGGAAATATTGTGGTAGTCTAAAAATATGACCGTTTATTAGCAACTACTTTATAAACGAAAAAAAAATATCCCTGGTATACGTAGGCAATTAATTATCAACCTCAAAATGAATTGGTTTTATTTTACTCTTGCGAAGTATACCACAATAAATGCTCAAAACCCCGAAAATTCAATATAAATTGAACTTTTTACTCCCTTGAAAGAATCACAGAACTTAGCAAAATAAAATTTGTTAAGCCACAGGTCTTACGACTAAGAAACTTTTTTTCTCCCCAATTCAATAATATACCTGGACAATAATTCATATATCTTAAATCCCACTTAGATGTATTGGTTGGATATAGGATTAAAATTTTGTCTCACACTCATTTGGCATAAACAAGAAAAATTGGGAATTATCAGAATCGTAGGTATGTATATACAAAGTTCGGCGCATAGCGGCCCGTGGTGCCATATGGCCGGCTGGGAATGACGCAATGAAATGGTTTCTTAAGGTGTACATGAAGCAATTATGCCCCTGTTGACGAAGAGGGGAACGGAGGAGATACTCCGCTTGGGTAGGGCATTGAGCGCAGAACATTTCGATGAGAAAAACAGTATAATTGAAACGAATTGAAAGATAAAAATAAATGAAAAGGATATCCAAGTCAAAAACACGAAGGTAGTAATTGCGCAGTAGTTACATTCAGCTTATGTGGGTGGCACGAGGATGAAAATATGTATGCCTCCATGATTCTCAGCAATGTTCTGCTGTGATGACGACTTGGTATTAGTATCTCTGCTCACCACTCTTGGAGCCCAATAAGGTTAGGGAATTTGCCAATATCTGTAGTGAGCTAGTCTAGCATTAACAATGGTCTACTGCAGGGTCGCTGACACAATGGACCATTAGGTCTAAATGCCTTAGGGACTCCTTGTGATGAACTCTTATCCATCAAAAAAACAGAATGATCAATCAATAGTTGTAGATAGAAAAGGTGAACGAAAGAAAACGTACGGACCATTAATGATGGAAGGGATCTCATTGCGTGCGTTAAAGACTTAGCCATTGAGAAGATATGGAGGGTTGCAGTTGATCAATGTTTAGATACAACGACTTATATATTTATATGTTACATCTAAATTTATACATAACGACTTCTATATTACATGAATTTAAGTATAATAGATGTATGCTCTTAGTCCCAACGTATTTGAATTCGATCCAGTGTGCTGGACTGATTCGGTTTCGATCGCCTGAAACCAATTGGAAGGCATTAAACGGACTCTCCTTGGAGTCTGTAGAAGAGACGGAGTAGAGCTCGAGGGCGTCAGGCCGAGGCTGTATTCGTGTCGGGTTCCACTAAATCACTCGGGTGTCCACAATATGAATGGGGAATCACAGGAGGTAGGGCGCAGGATATAGGAGCACACTCGAAGTGTTGAGCAAGGACATTAACAGTAGACTAATGAGTTGGTAAATTAGCAAGCTCTTAATAATTTTTTTGCGAAAAACAGTAGTTGACAAAAAATTAAGATGTCAGACACCTTAATTAAAAGATCGATTTTGTAGAATTTTAATAAATTGGTTAAAATTACGCCCGAATAAAAGTTACGAACACAATATACATACGGATAAGCTGACCAAATGTGGAGTTATTTCTGCAGTGGTACTAAACAGTCGGAATGCCGCATCTCTCTGATATCGACCTCGCGTGAAATATTAGAACATTAAATTGTCAGTTTGATTATAGGGCGTTTAGGAGGGGAAAATTGTTGATAAAAACCAGCAAAGAGATTTGAATAGTAGATAAACTGGCTAAAGAATTAACTGGCTTTCTTCGCTTACGATATCACAATCTCGGGTAAAATTAATGTTCATTTTGGCTCGATATCCCTATATTATAAATAAATATTAAAAAAGAAGGCTGGCGGTTTTTTAAATAATATATTGATATTATTGAGTAATTTTTAATAATAATTGAATGAAAAAGTTTTAGTAGGTTTTGCTAATGCACCAGTAGTTACACTTGAAAAGTGTCTTATATAATGCACGCTGGTGATAACTCACCCCCCGAAACACACCCTTGAGTTGACTCGAAGGGTATAATGTAGGTGATTATCAGGACATACTCAAAACTGCGTTCTACAATGGTGGGTTTTATTGCCTTGGTTCTACGATAGAATATACATTCCTCGAATTCACGCTAAAACGTTACTTCATTATTAGCATAAGATAAGAAAAAAAATTGTGAGAAAAATAAAATCCAGGAGAAAATTCAATGAGATATCGGTAGATCGAAAATATTTTTACAGATTCGTCACTCAAATCTGGTTTAAATTGTAATCGTACCTGGTTCTTCCGTTTAAGGTAATAGGTTTAAAATGTTCATTATTTAGAAAAAAAGGCGGGGAGTGCAATTGATTGAAACGAACAGAGTTTGAAGGTACTGAGGAAATCCTTTCACACACACATACAATTTTCCACCCTCATTGATTAAATGTCTAATACCAATGTGATCGAATTTTAAAGTCCGCACATTTATCAACCGATGGGGGCGTGACGGCCTTCGATTTACGCTTCAGGGCCACTATAAGGGAACTGGTGTCGTTAGCACCTACGCAAGACCAGCCAAGAGGTGGAAGAGGAATAAGAGATAAGATACCTGAAATCGCTTAACGGAAGCCTCTGATAAAAATAAAATTTATAAGCTCAACTGCCAATTCTGATTAGATGAGCAAATCTCCGATATAAAATGTCATAATGTGTTCATAAAGAACTAGTAATAGGTTGTCTTTTTGACAAAAGAGTAGTACAGACTATTGAATGGCAATAACGGAATTCATTTCAATTTTATGTTGCCTTTGTGGGCTGGGGGAATATATCGCCTCCGCCGTGGTGGGACACCTCCGTCTCCTTTACGTTTATTTTAACGAAATACGATTTTCGGTCAACTATTAACCCGATTAACCCCGTTATCTCCTAAAGTTAAAATACGAACGTGTTCTCAGTAATATTCATTTAAAAGAACTTTACCCTCTATTCTGATAGAATAAAACCTCACCTTAATTCAATAACGAACTTCAGATCAGAATCCAAGAGCCGGTGGATTGGAAAATGTGAGGCTATACACAATATTTGGACTCAACGTTTTATTTCTTAATAAAACATCCTTCATAGGGCATCAACATAGGGCAAATTTAACCAGACACCGCGGCGTCATTTTGTCAGTCCCCATATCGTCGCTCCGCCGTGCGCATGGCGCCGGAAAGTAGTCTTTCGCCTGATTTTCTCCAGAGAGCCAGAAACAGAAAAATTCCTCCCCTCGTCTCGAATGATACAAGTGTTAAGTGGCTCAGCCATTCTTAGCTCACCTTCGACCTCGAAATTAACCCATTTAACCCGCGTCTCGCTGCGCTATTCCAGAATCCGGAAAATATGATGCAGAAGTCCGAGGAGGTGGAAGAGGAGCTATGAACATACATAAAAGTATGTAATGATGAGGGATTCGAGTAAGGAATGAGAGGATTATGAGAGTCGAATTGAGTAGAATAAAAAGATAGTATATAAAACGTCAATTACTTTGATACTGATACTAAAACATCAAACTTCTAAACGTGTCTAATTGAAAGAATGGAATTATGAGAATGACCGGGACTAAATGCGCTAGAAGGAAGGAAATTAATGCCCAAGAAGAATAGCCTGCCAATTCCCTTTCACCTCCGCTGAGCCTTTCCAGTGACATCAAACATTTCATTTTCAGGCAATGTTGTAAATGTAAAACCGTAAAAAAAAACCACTGGAAAACAAACGCAAATGCTGCAAAAGATAATATGTCTCCATATTTTACACGAATGTGCAACCAATTCAGGAAAATAGCCATCCAGGACAAAGAGAATTTACGCTGAGCCGGAATGTGTCATGAGAAGCGTTCAAAAATACTAATGCCGATCCACAAATGTGACCCCCGCCTCCCATAGACACGAGGATGAGGAGAGGAAAGGGACCACACTCGCGAGAACCGACTATGACCTGTGCGAGAACCGATCCTGATCCGACCGGGGAGTTCAATGAATGGGCGTGAGTGGAGAGGTGTAAGGAGAGGGTAAAGGTGCGAGCAGAAGTGGTGGTGCAATCTAAATTAACGTCGTATCCTGCAAGACTCTTCCAGAATGAAGTGCAACTTGCCGGGGGTGATTCCACCCCAGGTATGAAATATACATCAAACACCCAATCATTTTATGAGACATTTAACTTAATATACTTTTTACGCACAAAATAAAATTACAAAAATGTACAAGAAAAAATTACGTACCGAATCCATTTTTACTGAATTAATACATCTTGTCAGATCGTTGTGTCGAAATACTATTATGCACATATTGATCATACCATAATTGCAGTTTGGTGATTAATACCAATATAATAGTAATGATACTAGGACCTAATCCCATTCGCATAACAAAGGATTTTAAACCCGGAACACATACGGAGACTTATTTTTTGTATGGACAGTAAGGCAAAGAAGAAAGATAATATCAGGAGAGAGGGTGTTTACTACAAGTTAGGGAGGAATGATCGATAGGATTAGGAAATACACTTAGGAGCGTAGTGGGCGTACGATGAAAGCGCACATAATTTTAGTTTTCGGGAGATTAATCAGCGAGACGACTGTGAGCCACCCTATGTGTCGCCTCCTCAATACAGTTCCATGCCTTACCTGAAAAATCTTACGTCCCACCCACACCACACCCTTCGAGAGATACTCGACTAACGCTCTTACGAGCCGGCCCGCAGCCTCACTCTCTTCGGTGGATGGAAGGCGCTGGTGGAGGAGATCGTGGAGGAAGGAGTGGAGAGGTGGATGCTGGGCGGAGAAGGAGGCAGAGAGTCTGGGAAGGAGAGCCGAAGAGAGAACACCTGTATACTTTCCGCGAGCTCGGACAGCGAGGGGGGAGAGGTAGGAACGGGGGAGGAGAATTGGTACGAGGGGGGGGGGAGATGAAGCCCCCTCGGGGGAGGATGATGGGAAACGGGGGGAGGGTGTGGAGGGGGAAAAGGAGCGGTCTCTGTGACTCCCCCCGCTCACCCCACCCCACTCCCGATGGTCCAGCCCCACGGCACTATTCTCACAGTTGAAGAATCTCGTCCCCAGACGCGCGCTGCCGCACCTCAATTCTTTTTATTTCTCCGCCTTGTCCCGTTTCTCATTTTCTTCCTTTCTCATTCTCTCCATCCCATTCCTATATCCACGGTTTTTATCGTTCCCAACCCTACTCCCGGTGCGGGTCCACCGGCGGCCCCTCCTATACCGACAACTGTTCACCACCAAACCTCTTCTTCGCATCTATGCGCTCGTTCATTTAGATGTTTTGTTGGCATTTATCTAGCCTCCCCCGACCTGAGGTATTTTTTGTTAATCCATTAAGAATATCAGGCCTAAAACCTTAGCTAAGTCCGACGGTCAAAAGGGAAGCGTTTAAGATTTGGGGTCTATGAACCGTCATCACCATGGTCAGCCGCAAGTGTAGTCAAAAGCGATGGAAGGACTCACTTTCTTTTTATGCAAATTTCTCGTTCGAGGGAGCAGCATTTCAACAAGGATTCATTTAAAATTGTTACAAGGGAAGTTCAATCGCAAAAATTACGAGAACTGATGAAATATTTGGTCACAGGTCATTACCATGGGGGAACAGAGGATGACTTTGGGGTTACTCCAGAGGCTTTCGCGCCGATGTCATGCCCCTAATTATCCCTAATTATTCCTACTTGATTCTCTATGGAGAAATAATTACATCATCATTACAACATTACACAGATCAAGGCATAAGACGAAAATATCTTTTAACATAATATTCTCCTTTACTTTTGAGATAGCCTAATAGACACCTAAATTTAGACAGCCCTGTGAATATCATTCGCGCACGTAATGATTTGCAGCTACCTAACATTCCTTTTAGAAGGAATTCACTCATTTCTGGCCACCACTGGTGAATGGTGACCGGTAGTATGCTAGCATACGACTAGCAGGTGGCCTACCGCTAACAAATCAGAAATAGCCATATGCTCTGAATTCCTGGAATTAGATTGCATTAAAATGAAAGAATTTATACTGAAACTAGCATATGGGAATATCACATAATGCTTCCGTGAGCACGGCTACTTTAGATTCGTAGAAACTTCACGCTCACGCATAAATTCTTTATCGACCAAAGTTCCTTAATTACCACTGAAAGGTGTGTCCGCCGGAATCAAGAGTCATAATGCCTCGGCATAATTGATTTAACAAATTTGACTAAGAATAACTATATTTTTGGCAATTTTTAAATTAGCTTTTCGTTCATTTTATGTAGATTTAGAGGTCGGATCATGCGTACAACATCAAGCAGTCGGTTAAATCGCGTGAGCTTAAGCGATTGTAGAATGCACTAATATCGGTTAATAGAGTGATAAAAAATAAACCGGAGATAATAAAACTGGGCTTTAATACCCCATAATCTTCTCATGATGTAACTAAGCTTAGTTACTTGCTGTAAGACTTCAGATAGTGCATGCTTTAGAATGAAGGTTCATGGACAGAAATGGGGGTTTAAGGCCAACACTGACCACTTTCAATCTAGTCCAGTCCCCGCGGAAGCAGGAAAATACAATAGCAAACAGATATTTCCATTTAGATATAGTATAAAATATTTGTTCATCCATTTCTGAGCAGATTCTTAAAAAAGGCTCAATATTTAAATACTATACTCTTGATAGTGGTCTGCTTTAGCACATATTTTAATAATACAAAAATGCACATCCTTTATGCATTATGCTACATCACTATCGATCAATATCTACCCGCAGCTTATTTAATATTCCTACTTTACCGCTGCCGCATTTCCTTTTCGACTTTCTTCTGAAAATGTCTTATTTCACTCCCAAAGAAATATTTCAGAATTCATCCCTTAAAGACTGCTTTATCTTATACAAGCAACGTCTAGTGCAGCAAAGATAGTCTAGCAGATGCCCTAAATTTAGACAGCACTGTAAATATCATTCACGCACGTGATAATTTGCAGCTGCCCTAACATTCCTTATAGAAGGAATTCACTCACTGCTGGCCACCACCGGTGAATGGTATGTGAATTCGGTTAAATTGTACAGTTAAAGTCCTGACTTGAGAGAATAACGTCCATCCCTTCGACAGGCATTATAGCTAAGTTCTTATACTCACAGTTACTGAAATGTTACACTCCAACAAAGAGAAATATCTTTCCTTTGAAATATGTTTAAGTAATTTTGTAATTATAATCGTTTCATTGCGTCCAGCTCGATCTGTCTCGCCTTTGACTTATACCATACATTCTCATTCATAACCATCACTCCTCTGTAAATCATCATTGAAAGACAACTCCTTTATATTTACTTTTCAATCGGCATTAATCAATTAAAGCTATAATCCGCTTGTTTTCATTATCTCTAAAACAACCTATCAATCCTCACCAACGCAGGCAAAAGACTAAGGTAAAAGGTACGACAATGGAAGACCCTATTTGGAGAGAATTTAAAACAAATTCAGTTTCGGAAGGACAGTCCCTATCCACTTCCCACCTACGAGTCCCTCAAATGTTTGGAATCAGGGAATTGCTCAGCTCTGGTGTCGTAGTGGGGGTCCTTTGTAATCACCCTGATTTCACCTCTGTGTCCCACCGAACCAAACCAAACGCTTTGTCCACTGAGCAACCCTGCCGTAATTTTTCGATCCTACGTATTAAAAACCATCACCACCTTACCCTGAGCGTCATCCCCACCCAAAAATGCCAGCCATTTATCTTCTCCCCAATTCATCCAACCTACTCCGGACGAAAACCCGAAACCCGAACAACTTCGCGGCGAAGTGGGGAAAAAAACAAATTATGCAACTTTGATGCTCCGCCACGCCGTTGTTGGGGGTGGGAGAGGCACATGACGTTGAGCGATTGGTATTCCGTCCTCACATATACTTTTTTCTCCCAACAACCTCTCTCTTTCTCTCTTTCCCGATGGGAAATTCACCACCGTCGTCTCCTCTTCTCCATCCCCCGTCATCCTTCCCTCATGCCCTCTTTCGTCTCCTCTATCTTTCATCCCTTCTCAATGCCTGCACCTCCTTTCCGAACATTTCTACACTCCCTCGCACCTCCTCCCACCTTGATCCTTTTCGTCATTCATTTTAAATCCCTTCATTCCATCTCCTCAATTTTTTTTTGTCCCGATTCTTTCTCTCGTCTTCCTTTCGCCTCTCTTCCCCACCCGCCGCCACCTACCCCTCCCACCTCAATCCACGTCCTACCTCCTCCGCATCAACTTCACGGTCTCTATTCCGTCCTCCCGCAGGAGCGAGAAAAAGGAGAAGAAACAGTTGAGTGAGAGAGTCGAATAGCATTGGATGTGCGTGAGCCCAGTCAAGGTCAATAATATAATGTGGACGGTCATAAATGTTCGGATGGGAGGGATGAGGAAGGGAGAGGGAGAGAGAAGGGGGAAGCGAGGAGGATGGGTTAAAGAGAGAGAGAGAAACGAAGAAAAAACATTCCAGTTTCCAGAGAGTTTAAAATGCTTCCTGTGAGGATGTGAAGTACTCACGTTCCCCACAACTGCCATGCTAACGACTCTCCCCTACTTTTCACTTTTCTTCTTTCCCCTTCTTAACCATCCTTCACTACTGCACCATCCCCTGCCCTTCTCCTTCGAATGTTCATAAAATTCAGATCATAAACACAAGAGCTCCGCTTGCTCATCCGGAACGATAGCGGCGCTATATTTTTATACGGCTGCCGGAGGGGACGAAAGTGCATTGTGGCAGAGTGCCGATTGTTTCAAAGCGTGATATTTTATAAGGCTTTAACCAAGAACTGGAGCCCTTGTTGAGATCACTTTAGCACTTTTATTCATTCGTATTCAAGCTACACTACGAAGAAAACTGCCAAAGAAGTCGACATGAGTTAGTTCAAAGTCTTTTGTTGGTGGGAAGTCCAATATATAATGAGGTAAACGAAGAGATGCTGAGAATTGAAGCGGTTGCCAATGTATAAAGAAACAACAATGAATGCTCGTCATTAGTTTTCCAACAGTGTATGAGAAAACATCTGAATTTCAGCATCATAACTAGACTTCCTTGAGCGTTCAATGAACCTTGACACGCATGAAACTTGAACTCTTTTCACGCGAATGAACTTGTTGGCCACCGCAGCTGCCAGGAAGAAATAAAAATTCCTGCTCCCTACGAAGTGAACATTCTAAACATGACTCTTCATTGAAGCTTTCGCGAGTCAAGATAAGAAGTTTCTCGAGGATTTATGTCGCTCATAATTGGTTGATTTGCATCGATTATCGACTCCTGCTAATCACTTTTTTCATTCAACCACCAGGACAGACAGGTAGGTGATAGGCGTAACTTTATGGAAAAGTTTCAATGTAGGAATGATAGACGAAGTTTCAGACACCAATTTCCACTCACTATCCAATTTTTCATCACCATAGTTTCATCTGAAAGTAACATCATCACGTGTGGAACCGAAGATGTCACTTTGCGCAATTAAATTACCTTTGGAAATAGCAATGTAATAAATCCTTTTACATTCCAAATATAGTCAATGTTTTGACTAGTTAAATTGTGTGAATTAGGCAATTTTTCCTACAAATTTAGATGGTTACGTCAAATATAATGAAACGTTTATTCATAAGCCAATAAACCGAATACTATTAATTTGACACCACACGAAATATATGACGTTGCATTTCAAGCAGGAAATTTGGGAAACGCATTTTCAGCAAAAGTTTCCCGTGTAAAAAATTATGAGATGTTTCCTAATCATTCGCTAACGAGTATCTTCATTTGTAACAAGAGATAGGCTTCCAGTTCACTGTGGTTGACTCCCATCTGTCAAACTACCACTGCTCGTAACATTCGTAAGAGCTGAAATAGAAAACGCATGTGTAAGTTTTGACAATAAATCCCGAACTTTCGCCTTGCATAACGTAAGTGGGCGAAGCTGAATAGTCGGAGCTGCTACGGTCGGCGCAGGGGGGGGGGGCATTAGTCTAGTGAGGGGGATCTATATTGAGCCGGAACTAATTTAGTATCGTGAGAATCCGTTGTGGAATTAAACGTGTCGTGTAGACCCGTCTTCTAAAAACATGTCCAGGTCATGACTCGCGTTTGGGTAAACCCATTATAGAGCCAGTGGAAAAACCACTGACTGGACAGCCATATCGCCTCTTTTTTTAACTTTCCCTCCTTAGGCACAACATGTCTTCCACTTCCCCGGATATTAATATGAGTTCTCAACAAAAACAAGCTCATCCAAGGGAGCCAAGGTTACGTTGTTTACACACCTATATTTTCCAAGAGTACTGTGAAATTTCTGAATAATGGTAACAAGAAATGGTTCCAGGAAAATATATGCGTTGTATTTCTCCAGAGAAATCCTATACAAGCATTTGATTTAAAAAATGAGCCCATCATTTTTCATTGATACTATAGAGATGGCGAAAGAAATCGTATTTACTAGGATGATATATTCTGACATTGCGGTTTTTTTTGTCTTGAAAGGTGAATTTCACAAAAAAAATCCATACAATTTTCTAGAGTTCCATGTAAAATAGAGGAACGATGATTTACACTAACCTAGAGAATAAAGAGGTAAGAAGGCTGGGAAAATGGAAATAGGTGCTCTGGAGACTTTACCCCGAAGTAGGCAATTTATTCGCGGAGCACATTTTCGAAAAAGTATTATCTGGATGCACTGGATAGCATGTTCTCTGGGCAGTGCCAAATGAAAATAGCACGCAATACACTAACGTATGTGAGACACATAGAAAGAGTGCGGCAAAAGACTTTTTCTGTAATTATAACGAGAAGGCAAAATGAAAACCAAGCAAAAATGAAAATTCTCAGGCGTTCCCTGTCAGATTAACATGAAACTTATCACCACTTCTAAGAAACAGTAAAATTTCACACTTTTTATTATCCATAGGTATACGCTATATGCCTGGAAAATACGCTTTAGCCGTTGAACTCCATCGGAAAATAAAAATTGTGGAATTGTACAAAAAGATTCTTGATAATGGTTAATATCTTGAGCTCCCACAAGCTGACACCTCACTCCATCAATATGAGACTTATCCGTTAACTTTAAATATGAAATTGCGAAAACATTTAAGTTAACGCAAGTGAAGGCAAGGATTCGGAGAAATTAAAATTTCCAATGTGATTACAGAAAATAGGGCATTCCCCGCGTATTTGCTCCAGCTCTGGGAAAATAACCGGCACGAACGATTATTTTCACGTGGAAACACCATAAAACGAAAGGCGAAGGGTATTACTTCCTTATTAAGGCTCCAATACCATACAATTGGCTCGAGAGATCTTTACGGTACAATAATTATCCTCCACCTCTGCCGCTAGCCAACTATACCACGAAGCCGTCAGCGATGCAGCTGTGAGAGAGCAGAAGGGAGAGATTGAAGGGAACGAAACCCGATCGTCCTCCTCCCTCACCCTCCACCCGGCATCGTGCTTTCCTATTCTCCCCACCACCCCTACCCCCCTTTCCCGAAATTTTCAGGCCAGCAAAGGGAGAAGAGAGAAGGGATTGGAATCAATTTGTAAACAGCATCCAGAAATTCCACGGACTCGTGGAGAGCGGGCTAGTTTTTCGAGGAAACAAGGCTCTTTCTTTTTCCTCACTCTCCGCTAGCTCCTTCCATCCACGCATTCTCGATTGATGGCCCAAAAGGTGGGATGAGGGACTTGGAGTGGAGGGAGGGTGAGAGGGGGAGGGAGGAACGAGAGGGGAAGAGGAAAGGAAGTTAAAGGGAGGAGGTGGAGGAGCAGGGAGAAAAATTAAATAAAGAAAATAGAGGAAATAAAAATAAAAAACATGGCAGCAGAGCGTAACACAGCTCCCATCCCTCCTTTAGGGCATCGAGTTCCGCATTTAGGACCCATAGCCACTTATTTAAGCGCTCGTAGGGGCCCATTACGGGGCATTATAATGGCCGGAGAGATTTGCATGACAGACGCGGGAGTGGAAATACAGTGGCAAGCGATTGCTCATTCCCTTGTCATCCACACGAGGTGGAATTTCACACCTGAGATCTGAGTTTCAGCAAATTCCTGGGGGCTCATCCCGCCCATAGGTATCCAAATACTTGCAAGCACGCATATGTTCTACTTCAAAATTTTCTCACTTTTAATACCCAATTTCCTTTTTTCCGATGTATATCTCCTATAAGCTTTAAATACCTTCTAATCGTCCCCTATAATCCGTGATTATTTGATAAGCGATCGACGATGGTAAAATGGCTCAGAAAACATTTTTAGGAACGCGGAAAATTGGCTACAGGTGGATAAGAGCAACACACTTAAGTGCTCTCATTAACATCAGATCTGACCTTAATTATTAATTTTCCCATGTACTAAATCGGTATGAATATCATCAAGTCGCTCAAAGGAGGGTTGGAATACCTAACGAAATATCGGAAGATTACGAGCCATGGAAATATGAGAATTTTTAAAGATAAGTACCGGACAGTAAGGTACTCCAAGAAGAAGACGAAGTTTCACAGTGTAAACATTGTAATTGCTGCCATGCTGCATTTATTTAATTCTGCCCATACACTACAGTTAATTTTGCCGCATTACGGTGTCAACTTTGTAATGATGAAAAGCATACTTAAATACTATATATTTTTAATCGAAATTCGGTGCATTCAGCGGACGTCAGCAACAAGAACAAAAAGATAGGTTTTACAATGTCTGATTTAAGTTAACTACGAGATGTAGCCTTAACAATATCTTGAATTTAACAGAGACTTTTGGGGCTTACATAATATATCAGACTCGTTTAGTTGACGTAAACGTTATCGCTATGAGGACGTATCAGTATTGGTTTTCACCAGGGGTTATTAAACAGAGTAAATGTAGGGAGATGATCGCATCGTCATATGCAATTTTTACATCTACGCCGGAATATGCATCCATGCACCACAAAATTCTATTTTTTAAAGAAAGCTCTAATAAAAGCAAAAATAAATTTGCCTAGCCAAAAGGAACTACAAATCGATAATTTGTCGCTAAGTCTACTTACAGTACTACTCTGGTATTCAGTAAGGCCGATTACCTTACTCACCACTGAGTGAATTAAATCACAGTTCATTAAAAATCTGATAATAGCACAGGAAT